>JARWLC010000004.1:20196806-21421806 GCA_033318265.1 Phyllotis vaccarum | reverse complement strand
TACTGCAACTACTGCTAAATAGTTATGAATATTAAATACATAATATAAAATTACAAAAAAATGAGCCATACAGTTTTAAAACAAAACAAAAAGGAGTCTGGAATATGTGGGAACCCATTCTTCATGTACTTGACCTACACATGCAGCACACCCTGCTGGATTCTTCACACAAGCACACATTTAACTTATTAAAATTTTCTTGAATTTTGTCATCTGGAATAAATGTTAAAGCAAAAAAAATTAAAACTAAAATAGGTTTTTTTCTTCTTTTTAAAAAGGTGTGTGTGTGTGTGTGTGTGTGTGTGTGTGTGTGTGTGTGTGTGTGTGTGTTGAATGCATGAATATCTCTGCACCACATGCATGCAGTGCCCATGCAATCCAAAGGGGGCATCAGATCATCTGGAACTGGACTAATAAGTGGTTATTACCAGTCATATGGGTGCCATTGACTGAACTCAGGTTCTTTAGGAGTACATCAAATGTTTTTAGCCACTGAGCCACATCTCCAGGCCCTGAAACTGACGTTTTTAGCACTATAGTGTGGTTAATCTATTCTTCAAAACTCAGATCCCTTTTAGATAGCTTTTGATCCTCCTGTAAATTCTAGTTGGCAAGATATGGAATTTCAGAATTTCAACATTTGAGACTAATTTTCCAACATTGTGATTTCCATGATTTGCATTCTGGGAACTTTTATCTAACAGGATTTAAACACTGCAGATTATTTGTCATTATAGATAAGGTTGGTACTGTGTTCATTTGGTAAACCTAGTTATTCAAAACCCTTATCCACTGATTACCCCACAAATGAGTGTCACCATTCTCTATCTACCTCTATCCCACAGTTCTTTTATTAACTTTGAACTTTTTAGAGATTTAATAGACAACGTATCTACTAATGTCCACAAGTCCAGGCACAATTAAGCTTGAAGGCAGAGTTTTCGCTTCCCAGGATCTGCTTCCTAAAACCCTACAGAGACTTACATTAATTGTAAATGATCAGTCAATAGCTCAGGCTTACTGCTAAATAGCTTACACTTAAATCAACCCATAATTTTTATCTATGTTTAGCCACGAGGCTAGGTACCTTTCAGGCATTCTCATCTTGCTCCTCTGCATTTTGCTGGAAACTCCTCTGACTCCATCCTTCCTCATCCCATCATTCTCAGTTTGTTTCTCCCACCTAACTGTATCCTGTTCAGCTATTGGCCAGTCAGTTTGTTTATTAAACCAATCACAGTACATAAATTCACACAGTGTAAAGGACTATTCTACACCATTTCCTCCTTTTTGTCTAATTAAAAAGTAAGGGGTAATATTAAGTTTCTGATCTTAACTAGCCCCAAGATCTGGACCAGCAGTCCCAAAATCTCAAAGAAACATATAGAAGCTTATATTAATTACATGTTGCTTGGTTCTTGGCTCGGCATATTGCTAACCAGATCTCACATCTTAATTCAACCCATTTCCATTAATCTGTCTTGTTACATGACCCATGGCTTACCCATTTCTTTACATCTTGCTTCTTGGGCAGCAGGATCACATCTCTTTGACTCTCCCTCCTTCCCCTATATCTATGCTCAGATGACCTGCCTCTTTCTAAGATGCCTGCCATAGGCCCAAACAGTCCCTTTATCTAAAGAATGATATTCACAGCCAACAGCAAAACATTCCCACATCACTTTTTTCTGTCTAATCTAAAAAGAAAGGTTACAATTTTGACATAGCAAAATTACATATAGCAAAACGTCTATCAAGCAAAAATTATAGTTACAATATTTAGTCTATTTGTATTTAGCAAGATTAAAGAAAATAATCTATCTTTATCATTATGAGTCTAAAGTTTCATATCTAATATACCTTTTAAAATAACTAAGAAAAACTAATAACTATAATTATCTAATTTTCAATTACATCAAAGACCACAGGGGGGATATAATATTACCAAGTAAACAGGAAGCACAAGCAACTTCCAAAATCTACAAATGACAGAGATGACACCTGGCTACCTGGACAGTCACCCAAATTTCCTTTGTAATGGGGGCGGGGCATCCATCTTCAGGATACAGGCCTAAACTCTTTGGCATACCTTTCAGTGAAACAGAAAATCTGAAGGACTGCTCTGCCCATTCTGTCATAGCTCAGTCAGTCACTTCTTGTGTCCTAAAGAATGTCTGGCAGTTTAAGAAATGCATGTTAGTTAGATTTTTAAGTATACAAAGATATAATTCAATTAGATAGGTAATCTTCAAACACTTCTAAGACCTACAGAATATGGCATTTAAATATTTTAAGAACTTAGACTTTTCTGGACAGTAAAACAGGTCTGATCCTGGCAGCACCAATCTACTTCAAAAGAAAAAATGGGCATCGAAGAAACTCTATGTGGAATTTACTTTCTTTTGGCAATGGTTAACCACTGGACAAGAAACTGTTCTTGTATTGACTGCTTGACAGTATGCTGTTTAAACTGGATATCCAAGACCAATAGGAAAGTGATCTCTGAACTTTGGCAGAACAAGCTGAGATGATTCTTCAGATTCCTGCTTTA
The DNA here is from genome assembly GCA_033318265.1 of Phyllotis vaccarum. Taxonomy (NCBI): domain Eukaryota; kingdom Metazoa; phylum Chordata; class Mammalia; order Rodentia; family Cricetidae; genus Phyllotis; species Phyllotis vaccarum. The sequence continues at coordinate 21,419,255 of JARWLC010000004.1, read as the reverse complement.
CAGAAAAAACTGTCAGACATTCTCCTCAAGGAGAAGCGACTGATGAACTGTGCCAGAATGGGCAGAGCAGATTTCCTGCTTCACTGAAATGAAAAGAGACTCAGGGCCTGTAGGCTGAAGATGGATGTCCCAACTTTATAAAGGAACTTTGGGTGACTGTCCAGGCAGATAGGTGTCATCTCTGTCATTTCTAAATTTTGGAAGTTGATTGTATTTCCTGTCTACTTTGATAAATACTATATCCTTCTGTGGTCTTTGATATAGTTGAAGATTAGGTCGTTATAGATGTTTTTCTTAGTTATATTAAAAGGTATATTGGATATAAAACTTTAGATTCAAAAAGATAAGGTAGATGGTAGAGTATTTTCTTTTATTTTGCTAAATACAAATAGACTAGATATTGTAACTGTAATTCTTGCTTAATAGCTATCTTGCTATGTTAAAATTAAAACATTCTTTTTTGATTAGATAGAAATGGGGAGGTTATGTGGGAATGTCTTTCTGTATGCTGTAAATATCAATCTTTTAAAAAGAGCTGTTTTGGCCCATGACAGGTATCATAGAAGAAGTAGGTGGGGAATCAGAATAGGTAGGAAAGGAAGGGCAGTCAGAGACAGATCAAGCCAGCCGCCCAAAGAAGAAACATGTAAGGAACACAGGTGAGCCACGGACCATGTGGCAGGATGAATTAATGGAAATGGGTTAAGATGAAAGAGCTAGCTAGCAATGTGTCTGAGCTGTAGGCCAAACAGCATGAACTTAATATAAGCGTCTGAGTCATTTTGGGGGGTCTAAGCAGCTATGGGCAGCTAAGGGATCTGGGGCGGCAGGTCTGGGGTCTGGACCTCTGGCCACCTGGGGCCAAGAAACTATATTGTAACAGATGGCATAGCTTTCCATTACTACTTTTACTGATTGAGGGGCACTGGCAATCGTATAAGGGTCCTGATCCTGGATCATCTTATTTGGCAACCTTGAGACTGATGTGACCATCTCTTGCCATCAGAGATTTTTTTTTCAGGGTATCTTCTTTGATCAAACCATATTAGCATGGAAGAAATCCACAGGTTCTCATCTTCTGTGGAAAGAAAAGCATAACCTCATTTCCAAAGCAAGATATCCTTACACCCAAATTTCAAAGTCAAGATACCTTTAAAATATGTATGTTAGTTTAACTTAGCAGCCTTTTCAAAGATCTTTTTGCAGTTAGCTCATTAACAGTAAAATAATAAAAGAAAACACAATAATAAACATAATCCATCATATTAATTACATAATGCTTGGCCTATGGATCAGGCATATTGCTACCCAGCTCTTGCATAGTCCATAAATACATAATACATAATCTTTGTGTATTTTCCATCTTTACATGGCTTATTATATTTTTATTACTCTCTCTCTTTAAAGAAATTTCTCTACCATTTTTCTTTTCTCTCTGAAGCCTATGTACATTTTACATACATTTAACACATTTAGAAGTTTTCTCCATCTGAATCTGTTTTACTGCATATCCTTAATGATTTTATAACCAGAAGAACTTGTAAAATGTTAGACTATAAAGCACTTCTTTGACTGCTGACTCTGCCCCACTTGGCTTTTCAGTTTGGCAGAGGTACCAGAGCCACATTTATCTTTCCAATTCTGGGAAGCAGTATTAAATATTGTGGAGCTATTTACCATCCAAACACTAGGTAATCTTAGGGCCCACACTGCCACCAACTAGTGCACTGCAGCCTTGAACTCCATTTAAGTATTTGGCAGTAGGGCTTCTTAAAGAGCTGCAGTTTTTTTCCACTAAAGCTGAGTCAGGAGGCCTCTCTTAAAGGAGCTGTGCATCTGCTTGCTGCTGGTGAACAGACCATTCTCAGAAAATTCTTCAGCCAAGAAGCTGTCTTTGACTCTGTTCCCTTTTTTCCTGTATAAACAGAAACCTTAAATCCATCATATGCAGCTTGTTGCTTATATCAAGGCTCCTGTGAGACTTCAGTAACCAGCCTATTTGCAGCTTGAGCTTAAGCTGCCCAATGCAAGCTATCACCATTTTGTAACTCAAACTGGCACACCATTCTGTACTATAATCCAATTGAGAGAAGCAACTAAAAAGCTCTGTTTCTCCAGTGGGTTCTGTTGGCTGTGAGCAAACATAGCTTCTTTAAAAGAGGCTTCCTGACTCAATGTTAGCAGCAAAAACTTTGAAAGGAAGTCTGCTGCCAAATACTAAAATCATGTTCATGATCAGTGGGAAGCAGTGCTCTACTTGATGGCAGTGTGGACACTAAAATTCCCCAGAGTTGGTGATTTAATCTAGTAACTTTCATAATTAAATGTTTTTAGCAGTTATTATTTGTTCATTAGTAGTCAAACAATTTAAATACAGCACAATAACATATAGTATTTAGACTCCTATATATTTTCCATCATTATATGTCATTATATTTTTATTACTCTATTCTTTTTTAAAGACTTTATTTAAAACTATATTTTTTAATCTAGTACTGTATATATTCTTTTTTGCTCTCTCCCAAGCCTACACATGTAGCCCAAAGTTTTCCTATGTCTTGAAGCTTCTTGGTCCCAAATAAACACACACAGCCTCATATTAATTATAAACTGTTTGGTGTGTGTTTCAGGCTTATTACTAACTCACTTATTTATCTTAAATTAACCCATTTCTATTTATCTATGTATTGCTATGTGTCTCGTGGCTTTACCTGCATCTTATATCTTGTAAGCCTGGTGGCTCACATTATCTTCCCTGACCTCTTCTCCCTGTGTCTTTCTTAGATGCCAAGTCTGGTTGTGTCCTGTCTTGCCATAGGCCAAAACATTCTCTTTATTGACCAATGTCAACAACAACTATTCACAGTGCACAAAAAGTCCCAGAGCATTTTCTCTTTTCTGTCCAATAAAAAAGAAAGGTTTTCATCTTGAACATAGTAAAATTATGTAACAAAATAGTTATCAACTAAAAATTATGCTCCAGTATCTAGTCTATATTTAGCAAATTTTAAAAATTCTATTATCTTTCCTATTTTGTGAGTCTAAAGTTTCATACCTAATTTACTTTAAGTATGACTAAGGAAAACTATAATTATAACTATCTAGTCTTTAATTCCATCAAAGACCCCAGAAGGATATAATAATATCTAAGTAAAGTGTATTGTAAGCAACTTCCAAAATTCTAGAAATGACAGAGACATCTGGCTTCCTGAATCTGGCTTCACTCAAAGTTCCTCTGCAACATTGGGGAATCCATCTTCAGCCTACAGGCCAGAAGTTTCTGGCATATTTTTCAGTGAAGCAGGAAATTTGAAGGTCTGTTTCACCTATTTTGGCAAAGTTTGTGAGTCACTTTTCTCTGTGTGCTGAAGAAAATCTGAAAGTTTCTTCTGTGAAGCAGGAACCTGAAACACCATCTCAAATTGCTTTGGAAAAGTTCAGTAGTCACTTTCCTATGGGTTCTACATGTTCGGTTTATACAGCATATTGTCAAGCAGTTGAGGCAAGGGCACTTTTTTCCCAGTGGCTAACTTTTGCCACAAAGAAAGCAAACTATGTATGGAGTTTCTTTGATGCCCATCATCTTCTCTAAAGTAGATTGGGGCTCCCAGACATGTCTTACTGTTGAGCAAAAAAGTCTAAATTTGTAAAAGATTTTCAATGTCATATTCTGTAGGTCTTTGAAGTGTTTGAAAATTGCCTACCTAATTGCAATATATTTTAGTATACCTAAAAAAACATAACTAACATTACTATAAATTTGATTATCATAGATGTCTATTAATTCTTATTTCTTAACTATACATTACAATTTTAAATGAGTTTCATAAACATAATATCTTAAACAAAAATATAAATATACATACAGCATAACAAAATTGACCTTAAAATTGCATCAATAATCCAAAATCCATACCATTGTAAAGTATTTTGAGATTAGCTTGTTTTTAGAGTAAGGTAAATTCAATAACCTACTTCCTTTTCATCATTTCTATGTTATTCTCCCCTCTTTTTCTTTAGAAAAAAAAAATTGACTGTGACCATTAGCCATATATATAAAGTTAATTGTTAAGTCTTGGCTAGAATCATCTGTGAGAGTGGGTCATCTCAGCAAGTTGCCTTGAATCTGTTTTGAATGATGGATCATTTGGGCCATGGCTTTTGTCAAAGACCTTTCAAGGGGTCTTTGTCAATGAAACCATATTAGCCTGGAGGCAACCCACAGGTTCTCATCCTCTATGGAAAGAAAGAAGAACCTCTTTTACAAAGGAATATATCCTTAGACCCAAATTTTGAAGTCAAGGTACATTTTCAATATATATGTTGGTTTAACTTAGCAGCCTCCACTTTCCTACTTGAATCTGTCTTTATTGTGTATCTATAATCTTTTTCTAATCAGAAGAGTTTTTAAACTGCTAAGTTGCATGGCTAGGACAAAAGTGTGGCTTTGGCTGCTGGCTTCATCCTGCTCAGCTTTTCAACATCACCAGAGGAGGTACCAACAAGTCACACTTATATGCCCAATTCAGGGGATGAGTATTAAATAGTATTAAGTAGCATGAAATTGTGTTTTTTTAAGCCTATGGCTGTGCTCCCAAACACTCAAGCAGTGTCTGGAAGAAGCCTCTTTGTATAGCAGCCTATGAGAGATCACAGAATTCCTTCATGCTGTCACTGAAGCCCATTGTTGCCAGGGAATGCAGCTTCTCTGTACCATGGCTCATAATGAAAGTCACTAACTAGGAAGTTGATCTTGGATTCATTTTAGAATATTTTTTAAAGCTCTCTCAGGTTTTAGGTGGAGTTTTGCCACCACATTTGGGCACCAATTATATCTGATAGTTTTCCTGTGTCCCACAGATGCTTGGTCTCATATAAACACATAGAGGCTTTGGTCTGTGCTCCAGGCTTATTACTATCTTATTCAATTTAAATTAACCATTTCTATTAATCTATATATTACCATATGTCTTGTGGTTTTACCAGTGTTTTATTACATCTTGTTTCCCTGGTGGCTCACAGCATTTGCCCTGACTCCACTTTTCTTCTCCCTATATCTCTCTTAGATTCCTACCTGGCTGTATCCTGTCTTACCATAGGTCAAAACAGCTTCTTTATTAATCAGTGGTAGCAACACACATTCACAATGTACAGAAAGACCATCCCACAGTATACACATTTTTTAAAAATACTTTGTGACCTATTTAGAGGCTCCTTTTTTTCTGAATCTGTTGTTACTGTGTATCTGCAGCCTTTTTTGTTTACTTGAGGAAAAAAAAGCTGCTGTGTTACTTAGCTCATGAAGGGCTGATGCTGGATCTTCTTCCTCAGTCTCTTGAGAGTCTAGTCTTGTGACAGAGGTACATTAGCCATCAGATCTGGGAGTCATCTTACTCCCTCAACTTGGGGAAGTTTCTAGATCCGTGCTGCCACCAAATAGTGTGCCACTGGCTGCTCATAAACAGCATTTAAGTATTTGGTATTAGAAGCTCTTAAAAGAGTCACTAATGTTTGCCACTAGCACAACCCCAGGAAGTCATCTCTTAAAGTAGCCATACTTCTACTCATTGCCAGTGGAGACAGCCCATTCAGAAAAATGCAACTACCAAGAAATGATGCTTGACTATGCTCTTTTAAGTGTCTAGAATTCTTATTTTAAGCTTTCTCAACTTTTATGTGAGTTTTGCCAATGTTTGAGTGTAAGTTTTCCTTTCCCAGGATCTGCTTCCAAATTACCACACAGAAACTTATATTAATTATAAATAATCAGCTGATAGCTCTTGCTTATTACTAAATAGCTCTTACACTTAAATCAACCCATAATTCTGATCTATGTTTAGCCATGAGGCTGGGTACCTTTCAGGCATTCTCAACTTGTTCCTCTGCATTTTGCTGGAAACTCCTCTGACTCAACCCTTCCTCATCCCAGCATTCTTTTGTCTCTCCCGCCTAACTGTATCCTGTTCAGCTATTGGCCAGTCAGCTTGTTTGTTAAACCAATCACAGTTCATATATTCACACAGTGTAAAAAATATATATATATTCCACAGCATAAACTTGAGCTGTTCCTCTTCTCACACAAGGTAGAGCATTCACATTAGTGTGCCATTGGTAGCTCTGCTCAGTAGGAAGATTTATCCTTACAGGGCCAACTCAACTGAGTTGGAAGTAGCCACCATTATGCCATGCTCCCCATTGCCAAACCAGCTCATTTGTGAGTTCAGTTTGATTCACTTCCTCTATCTCCATAAGGTCACAAAGGATGCTTAGCAGTCACAGGAAAGAGCCAAGGAAGAGGCAGAGGTCCAGCAGGAGTAGATGACAGAGGGCTTGGGCTAAAGTGATTGCATATATCCTTAGCCTTTCTACCTCATGAAGGATTGATCTTACAGATACCTGATTTGGCTGGTGAATTAACAGAATCCCAGTCATAACTGACCGTTCTGACATTTATTCTATCTCAGTCAGGGTCTATATCCCCAGACATTGTGTGGTACCTTTCTTGGAGTTGTCTTATGAAAAGTATAAAATTCCTTATATTGTTTTGGTCAGGAACTCAAGAAAACTGTCTTTTTCTCCCACTATCCTATCCTCAAAACTCTGAGGTCAGAGGGGATGTGAGGTCATGTGGCACGAGGAGGCAGTTAGTTGCAGCACAGCCTGAACCTGTTTCATCATACTTTCCCAAAATAGGCCGTGTCCAAGCTGCCTATTTTGTGTGTATTTTGTCAGAGCTCTAAGCTATTCTTTACCTACAATCCAATGAGGCCTCAGTAGGGTAAAAAAAAAAAGGGGGCCAAGAAAAAACATACTGACCCTGATTAACCCCAGCTTGAAATCTCACCAACCCCTAAGCTTCCCCCAGAGTCAGGCTGCAGAATCCAACCAACCCCTGAGCACAGAATCACACTAATCCCTGAGATCCCTGGTCATGAAATTTCACCATCTCTGAGCATATAATCCTACTAATCCTTGAACTTTCCCCAGAATCAGTCTACAAAAATCTACCAATCCCAAGCCATCCTGGAAAAGCTCCCCTTCATTCCCTAAAAGAAACCCTACCAAGCTCTGAACCCTGCTGCTTCTCACTCTAGAGGCAGTGATACTCTGGGACAATTTCCCCCCAGTAAATCTCGAGTGAGATTTGTTGTATAAGGTGACACTTTCACCAGAGTAGAGCTGTGCTGTGGGATATTGCTCTTGTACACTGTAAAGATTTGTCACTCGTGTTGGTTTAATAAAATACTGATTGACCAGTAGTCAGGCAAAAAATATACATGGAGCAACCAGATTAGGAGAATTATGGGAAGAGGAAAGGCAGAGAAGAGAATCTAGGCAGACACCGAGGAAATAAAATGAAAATGCTGGAATGAGAAAAAATATCAAGCCATGTGGCTAAACATAAATACGAATGATGGGTTAATTTAAGTGTAAGAGCTAGTTAGTAATATGCTTGAGCTACCGGCAAGCATTTACTATAATATTAAGCTTCCAAGTCAATTATTTGGGAAGCAGTTGCTGGGTACTTGGGAGTTGTCAGTGGGACAGAAACTTTTGAATATACATGGCACTTCAATATAGTACATGTACAACCACATAAAACCTGAGAAAGCTTAAAAAATGACTTTAGACACAAAAGAACAGAGTCAAGCACAGTTTCTCAGTAGCAGCATTTTCTCATGTGGGTTCTGTTTGCTGGTGGTGAGCAGAGGCTCAGTTCATTTAATAGATAGCTTCCTGACTCTATTAGCAGCAAAAACTCCAAGGCTCTTTTAAGAGGCCCTGCAACCAAACATTTATTTAAATGATGTTTGTAAAGAGCCAGTGCCATGCTTCTTGGTGATGGCATGAACCTAGAAACTCGAGAGATTTATGGCAATAAATGTGGCTCTCAACAATATCTTTGTCATGAAGCAAGACTCCCAGGAAGCCAAGAAATGAGGTGGAGCCAGCCACCAAAGCCAAGGCATTAATCCTAGCCATGCTACTTAGCAGATTAAAGGCTCATGTGGTCAGAAAAAGATAAAGATACACAGTAAAGGCAAATTCAGACAAAAAAATTCAAAACAGTTTACAATGTGTTTTAAAATATACAGAGGCTTGAGAGAAAAAAATGATTAAGTCTCTTAAAAAGAAATAGGGTAATAAAAAATAAATAAGCCAAGTAAAATGGAATACACACAGATATTCTGAGTACTGTGTGTTATTATGTTATTTCTGAGGTTTTTTTGACTGCAGAGGAAGGAGCAACAGCTGCTAAAAGACATTTCAATATAGATGTTGATGGATTAATTTAACCTATATATATTTTTAAATATCTTAACTTTTTAAGTCAAAAAAACGTTTCTTTGGGGGAGAGGTTTTGTTTTTATTTTCACAGAAAATGAGAGGCAATGGATTCATTCCAGGTTGAAGAAAGTAAGTTTTGATTGAGGAAGAGCCCCTGAAAAATCTTCAATGGGAACAAATGGCCTAGATGATACAATGCTTCAGAGCACCTCTGTTGCAATTTCTTCTGAGTTCTGCATCTAGAACAGCTTCAAGGCTGCTTGTTGTATTAGGTTTCTGGCCCGGACTTTCAGGCCTAGCGTCAAGGTTTAGGCCAATAGACCCACAGACTCACAGAGACACACAGACGCTTACAATAGTTTTAGGCTGATCGGCCTAAGGCCCAGGCATATAACTTGCTAACTCTTTACCCTTAATTTTACCCATGACTCTTACCCTGTTCAGCCATGCAGCTTGGTACCTTTTCTCAGAGCAGCATAGCTGTCCTCTGCATCTTCCGGCTTCTCTCTGGCATTCTGCTCTGTTCTGCCTGTTCCTGGAGTCTTTTTAGTCTAGTAGCCCCTCCCACACTTCCTGTCTGCCTTTAGCCAATCAGAACTTTTTATTAAACTCATAGGCGGGGACAATTATTTACAATGGAACAACCTAATTCCCCTACAGCTGCTAGCTGAGATGATCCAGTCTCACAGACTACTCCACTCAAGATTTTCCCATAATTCTAAATTTTCTTTGAATCCCCATAGGATTACCAGTCCAATCAGCAAGAAGTAGTGTACAGAACTGTATCCATATTTCCCAAAAAATGGATGATAAATATTTGTCTTTGTTTAGAGTGTTGGTTACAAATTGCTATCGAAAGTGGTCAGAAATGGGGCAAAATAAAGGAGATTAGACTCAAGATTCTTGTTTTAGAAAGGAAAAAGGGGGAAGTGCTTTGGGATAATGCTCTTGTACATTATACAGATTTGTCACTCATGTTAGTTTTTAAAAACAATGATGGACCAGTAGTCAGGCAGAAAGTATGGACAGAGTGACAAGACTAGGAGAATTCTAGGAAGAAAAAAGGCAGAGAAGAGATGCTAGCCAAACACAGAAAGCAAGAAGAAAATGCTGGACTCAGAAAAGATACCTAGCCACATGGCTTAACATAAATAAGAATTATGGGTTAATTTAAGTGTAAGAACTAGTTAGTAATATGCTTGGACTCCTGGCCTAGCATTTGCTATAATATTAAGCTTCTGAGTCAATTATTTGGGAAGCAGCTGCTGGGTATTTTGGAGTTGGTGGGATAGAAACTTCTAACAACAGAGCTGTTACAATGATGTTTCCTGGTCCCATTCAGCCAGAGTTCCAGACCCACGAGCCTGCGGTCCCAGACCACTTAGCTACCCGCTGCTACTTAGGCCCCCAAAAATGACTCAGACACTTATATTAAGTTCATGCTGTTTGGCCTATGGCTCAGGAACATTGCTAGCTAGCTCCTTCATCTTAATTAAGCCCATTTTCATTAATCTGTCTGCCACGTAGCCTGTGGCTCACCTGTGTTCCTTATGTGTTGATTCTTTGGGCCTCTGGCTTAATCTGTCTCTGACTCCACCCTGCTTCTCCTACCTATGCTGTCTCTGGCTATGGTGTTTGTCAAGGGCCAAACAGCTCCTTTATTTAAAGATTGATATTCACAGCATACAGAAAGATATTCCCACATCACAGAGCTGTGGTAGTTTGAATGTATTTGGCCCCTATAACCTCATAGGGAGTTGGTGTGGGAATTTCTTTCTGTATGCTGTGAAATTAAGGGCTGTTTTGGCCTATAGCAGGCACCATAGGAGTAGGTGGGGAAATTGGAGAATAGGTAGGAGAAGGAGGGCAGAGTCAGAGAGAGACACAATTCAGTCACCAGAGAATCAAGATGTAAGGAAATAATAGGTGAGCCACAGGCCACATGGCAAGACAGTTTAATGGAGATGGGTTGAATTAAGATGAAAGACCTAGCTAGCAATATGCCTGAGACATATGCCAAGCATGATGTAATTAACATAAACATCTGAGTCATTTTGTGGGGAGGGAAGCAGCCAGAGGCAGGGCTGGACCTCTGGCCCTATGGACCAGAAGCCTCATGTTACAGATGGTATCCCAACATGGGCCCAACACCACCTAAAGCCTGAGAAAGCTAAAAGGAGGTTCTAGAGTACAAAGACAGAGCCAAAAGTGGCGTCCTAGTTGTGTCTCTGAAGTGGGTCATGATACAGAGATGGTGTGGCATCCAGGCCATGAACAAAATGGCAGTAGACTTGTTGCAAGCAGCATAAGCTGAAACAAGGCTGGTTCCCAAAGTCTCACAGAAGACTCTGTATAAGCAGCAAGCTGCATGTGATTGATTGAAGGTTTCTATTTATATTGAACCAAAAGGGAACAAAGTCAAAGCAGCATTTTCTTGGGTCTTCTCTATTTGCTGGCAACGAGCAGAGATGCAGCCCCTTTAAGATAGGCTTCTTGACTCGTCTTTATGAGCAAAAATTGTGTGGCTCTTTAAGAGACCCTGCTGTCAAATACTTAAGTTCATGAGCAGTGGCAGTGGTGCTCTATTTGATGACAGTGTGGACCCTAAAAATCCACAGAGTAGGGGTGGTAAGAAGTTACACAATATTTAATATTATTCTAAAAATTGGAAAAAATAAGTGTGTCTCCAGAGCCTACGCCATGTTGAAAAGCCATGGAGCAGGCAAAGCAGCACTGTATAGTTTAGAATTTTAAAAGCTCTTCTGATTAGAAAATGATTAGTGATGCACAATAAATCAGATTCAGATGGACAAACCTCTAAATGGGTTACAATGCATGTGAAAAAGAATATGTAGACTGGGAGAAAAAAAGAAAGAATGTAGAGAAAGTCTTTTAAAAAGAGAAATAGAGTAATAAAAATATAACAAGCCACATAAAGACGGAGAATATACAAGGAGTCTGTTATAGTTATTATTGTGTTTTATTTTAATTTTTAACTATTAATGAGCTAACTACAAAAAGACATTTGATTTCAAAGGCTGATAATTTAAACAAACATATATATTTTAAAAGGTATGCTGGTTTGAAAAAGAGGTTCTGCTTTTGTTTCCACTGAAGATGAGAACCTGTGGATTGCTTCTAGGCTTTCATGGTTTCATCAACCAAGACCACCTGAAAATTCTCTGATAGGAAGGGATAAATTTAAGGTCAGTTTCATTATGTTGCATTATTTTTCTATTCTTGTTTAAGGTATGATATTATGTAACTCATTTAAAATTGTAGTGTATAAGATATGCAGATTATTAGTCATCTATGATAATCAAAATTATAGTCATGTTAATTAGATTTTTTAGGTATACAAAGATATATTTCAATAAGATAGGTAATCTTCAAACATTTCAAAGACCTACAGAATATGGCATTTAAAATATTTTAAGAACTTAGACTTTTTTGAGCAGCAAGACAGATCTGCTCCTGGAAGCACCAATCTACTTCAAGAGAATGATGGGCATTGAAGAAACTCTATACAGAATTGATTTTGTTTATGGCAACAGTTAGCCACTGGACAAGAAACTGTTCTTGTATTGACTGCTCGACAGTATGCTGTATAAACTGAATATGCAGGACCCATAGGAAAGTGACCTCTGAACTTTGACAGAACAAGCCAAGATGGTTCTTCAGGTTTCTGTTTCACAGAGACAACTGCCAGATATTCTTCAGGACATAAGGAAAAGCAACTAACAAACTATACCAGAATGGGCAGAGCAGTCCTTCAGATTTCAGGCCTGTAGGCTGAGTATAGATGCCTCATTGTTACAAAGGAACTTTGGGTAGCCAGATGTCCTCTCTGTCATTTCTGGACTTTGGAAGTTGTTTGCACATCCTTTTACTCAAGTAACATTATAGTCTATGTGATCTTTGATGTAGTTGAAGATTAGATAGTTATAAGTATAGGTTTTCATAGTTATTTTTAAAATTATTAGATATGAAACTTTAGATTCACAAGGATAAAGTAGATGATAGAATATTTTCTTGAATTTTGTTAAATACAAATAGACTAGATATTGTAACTGTAATTCCAGCTCGATAGCTGTTTTGTTATATGTATTTTTACTATATTTAAATTGAAACCTTCCTTTTTTATTAGACAGAAAAGGGGAAGTGATGTGGGAATGTCTGTATGCTGTGAAATAAAGGAACTGTTTTGTCCTATGGCAAGCACCATAGGAGTAGGTGGGAAATTGGAGCATAGATAGGGGAAGAAGGGTGTAGTCAAAGAGAGACACAATCCAGCTGCCTGAGAATCAAGTTGTAAGATAACACAGATGAGCCACAGACCACACTCTGCTCCTGATCTGTAGCCTCAATAGATCATACAGATCCTCTCTTTCCCCCCTTTTTTTTGTGCTGCCCTGCACTAAATCTTGCCTTGCAATAACCTCTTGTGTCTGCTTGGGTTGATTCAGAGCTTCAGACCACAACCTTCTCAACCCCCAAAGGTTATCAGGCATCAGTCCTAGAGCATGTCTTTTGGATGTCCCTGTGGACTTTGGCTTGTGAGTATGGCCTGGCTAGGATCTCTTGCTCCCCAGGTTACTTTCAAATTCTAAAAACAAAGTAGGAATATTTTCTTCTGCTTCTCTCTTACAATGCTTCTCCTGTGGTGTGGGATGTCTTTCTGTATGCTGTGAATAAAGGAACTGTCTTGGCCTATGTCAGGCATCTTAGAAGTAGACAGGGAAATCAGAGCATAGATAGGAGAAGGAGGGTGGACTCAAAGAGAGACAAGATCTAGCTGCTGGAGAATCAAAATGTAAGATAACAATGGTGAGCCACGTGGCAGGACAGATGTGTGGAATAGGTTGAATTAAGATGAAAGGGCTAGCTAGCAATGTGCTAAAGCCATAGGCCAAAGAGCATAAATTTAACATAAGTGTCTATGTGTTTCTTTGGGACTTTGGGATTTCTGGTCCCAAAGCAGCAGGTCTGAACCATGGGGCTAGTCTGGGTCAGAAACCTCATGTTACAGGGAGTGGCACGATTAGGAGGTGTGGCCTCGGTGGGGGAAGTGTAGTCTTTTGGGAGGAGGCTGGATGACACATGATTTTAATCCAGACCTTGAGGCTGGAGGGCACACCTTTAATCTAGGCCGCACCTTCTGTGGGAAGTGGGCTTTGAAATCTTCTTCTCAGGCTTTTCATTCGGTGTGACAGTGTAGTGTACATTCTGCTGCCATCTAGTGTACACACACACACACACACACACACACACACACACACACACACACACACACAATCTCAAAACAAACCAAAAAGGCTGGAAGAGATGGCTCTGTCCTCTAATATTCCAGAATGATTTTATTAAATATACATTGTGTCACCACAGATAAAGATGTATCCAGCACCATGTATGCTCGCATGCTTCCATGTTCCTCATCATGATGTCAGTGAGTTGAACTGCTGAAACTGTAAGCTATCACTTCAATTAAATGTTGCTTTGTAAGAGTTGCCATGGTTATGGTGTCTCTTTACAGAAATAGGAAAGCCCTGCTGTAACATTTTCACCAGGCAAACTTTCCCCTAGTGGAGCAGAGCTGTAACTCTTCTCCAGAGCAGAGCTCTAACAGCTTCACTGGGGAACTTCTTCCCTGCCAAAGCACAATTGTTACACTTGCATTGGGGAAACCTTTATGTAACTAGATATTTCCTGTCCCAATTGCCTATTCCCATATAACCACTCTGGGGATTAATATTAATTGTAAATGTTTGGCCAATAGCCCAGGCTTATTACTAACTAGCTCTTACATTTTTAGTTAACCCATATTCCTCATTTATGCATGGCAGGTTTGTCTCCTGCCTCCTCTGTGACTGCTGGCAACTCATGACTCCTCCCTTCTTCTTCCCATCATCCTTTGGTTGCTCCGCCTATACTTCTTCCCTGGCTACTGACCAATCAGCATTTTACTCAACTAATTTGAATGACAAATTTTTACAGTGTACAAGAGGATTATTCCACAGCACCTTTCTCTGGATCAGAGCTGTAAACTGCTTTGCTTACAGGGACCCTGTGGTATAACTGCTACAACTTCTTGATGGAGTTCTTAGGAGTTCCTTTTCCAGGTCCTCTCTTCTCACAAGGACAGAATTGGGGGAGAGATCAGTAATGAAGCACTTGCCAAACAAGCACAAGGCCTTGGGTTTAAACCTAGCACTATAAAATAAACACATTATTGAAGACTATTACCTCCAGACCCTTGCGTTTTCTAGGAGTGACCATAAATATGCCATTCTAACACTACTCCCTTCACAGAGATGTAAAGGTTTATTAATTTATATATTTATTTAGGGGTTGTGATCCTTACAAATAATGGGAGAACATTTCTTTATTTAAGGGAACATGTGTTTCAGGACACATTTTATTATGCCAAAGAAGATGATAAGTTTAAAACTTCCTAACAATCATAGTATTTGTCTCATTGGCCAAGGAACTGAATAAATGATGTGTCAGTTACCAAATATGTTAATGTCAATTATATTCAGAGGTCAGGAAAATAATCACTGACCCCCTGTATTCTCTCACTCTAACACAGAGGCCATGTTGCTGTTTCGGCTTGATGTGTATCAACAGTCTATTCCATCAATCTAATCAATTTCAAGTTATCAAACCAATAATCTTCAGAAATAACTTTCTACCTCAACTATGCTACTATCTGGGGAAAATGGCTAAGGATCCTATGTTGAATAGTTTTCTTCTGGTCAGCTTGGCACAAGCTAAAATTATGTAAGAAGAGAAAGCCACAACCGAGACTATGCCTCCATAAAATTGATCTGTTTTAGTCTTTCATGAGTTTCTTAATTTTCTCTTTTCTGCAAATACAGAAACAAGCTCACTAATGGCATGAAGGATGGTGATGCCTAAAATAATTTCATTACATTGGTGTCTTATTAATGCAATAATTCTTTATTGCATGTGTATGCAATGTCTTAATTTTTATTTAATGATTTTAATTAAAATAATTTTCTTAATTAATGATTGATGTAAGAGGGTGCAGCCCATACGGGTAGTACAACCCCTGACCCCTGTTAACTATAAGAAAGCAGGCCTCACAAGCCACATCAAACAAGCCTTTAAGCATCACTCTTTATGACCTCTACATCAGCTTCTCCTCCCTCCAGGTTCCTGCCTTGATGAAGTTCCTGCCCTGATTGCCTTCCATGAATAACTGTGATGTGTAAGTGGAACAAACCCTTTCCTCCCCAAGCTGCCTTTTGGCCATTGTGTTTTATCACAGAAAGAAAAACTCTTAAGATAGATCTTTTTTGAGAAAGGTTTAATCAGACATTTTCTTTCCCTTTTGCCCAGTCCCAAATAAACACACAGAGACTTACATGAATTATAAATGCTTGGCCAATAGCTCAGGCTTATCACTAACTAGCTCTTACATTTTAAGTAAACCCATATTTTTTATTTACACTCTGCCATGTGCCGTTACCTTTATTAGCATGGAACATTCATCTCCTTCCTCTGTGTCAGGTTGGTCACTCCTGACTCTGCCTTTCTCCTTCCCATCACTCTTAGTTTGGTCACCCTGCCTGTATTTCCTATCTGGATACTGGCCAATTAATATTTTAGTAAGCCAATTTGAGTAACAAATCTTTACAGTATACAAAAGGATTATTCCACAGAAAGGTGGGGTATTCATTAATTTAAACACTGAAGAGATATCTTAGCAGTTAAAAGCACTTGTTCTGATAGAGGACCTGGATTCATTTCCCAGAATCCATATGGCAGCTCATTGTAGGTGTTTGTGCAGCTCACAGGAAGGAGATCCTGGCAGTCAGGAGCCCAAGCCTACAAAGTACTACAAGTTCAAATGGAAACGTATTCAGGCAATCAGGAGCCAATGAATATCACAGGCCATAGTAAGCATGCATAGGATCTTATAGTCTGGAAAGCCTTCCCCAATGTTAACAGCTCTGCTCCAGCAGGGGAGGATCTTCTCAGCAAAGTTCTTATAGTTCTGCTTGGTTTCCCACATTATAACAGCTCTGCTCAGCTAGTGGAAATGCTTCCTAGGCTGAAATGCTACAGCTTCGCTTCCTCTCTGATATTCTCTGTTCAGGGAGTGTAACAACTCTGCTCTGCTAGGGAAGGTTCCTGAGTACCACAGCCTCCTTCCATCAGCTGTTCTCCATCCAGGCTCTACCACTGCTCCAGCGAAAGAAAGAAGACCATCACCCAAACCTCATTTAAGAGATTTATGGGGAGAGGAGAGTCCAGGAGTGTGACTACCTCAGTCCAAGGTGGAAGAAGACAGCAGGGGAAAAAGCAGCAGGAGCAGGGTTTGGATAGGGTTTCTTGGGGGCGGAGCTTTCTAGGGAGAACACTTCCAGCATGGGGACTGATCAGATTTTTTTAATCCTTAATTTGGTTTTGGTTTCAGGATCAACATGTTTCTTTCACTGGCTCTTTGGGACTTTGGGGCTCTAATTTCAGGGCCAGGGCATATTTCTTTCACTGGCTCTGATTCTAGGACCGAAGTGTGCTTCTTTGGTGATGGTTTCTTTTCGTTCTGGGTTTAGGGATAGAATATTCATCTCACTGGCTCAGGTCTTATATTCAGGGCCAGTTTCTCCCACTAGCTCTGAGTTCAGGGCTAGGGTGGGTTTCTTTCACTGGCCCTGGGTCCAGAGCCAGGGTGGGTTTTCTTTCAATCATAAACATCTGCAACTCCAGTTCCAGGAGATTTGGTGTCCTCTCCTAACTTCTGCAGTCACTGCATGTGCTTTGGTGCACGTACATGCAAGCAAAACATTCACATACATATGATAAATGAAACAAAACAAAACCACTTGTCCTAATATTGCAGCATAGTGGAGAAAAAAAACAAAACACAAAAATCTTAGTCCATCCTTCAGAGCTAGATTTCAGCTCTTGCTTTGATTATCTAGAACAGTAACCTTTAAATGACCTTGCCTTTTACAAACTTTAACACAGATCAGGTTTCAAGTCAAGACTAGTTAACTGGGAAGTGGGAATCTAAACACATGTGGGAGAAATCCCTGTAAATACTATTAGACTAAGCACTACTTTGGCCCAATTTTAGGTTTTATCTTTATAATTCCTTGGCCTAAAACCTGGATCTCCACCTTCTTTATCTTGTACCTGGATGGCTCTCTGGCTTTCTGCTTGATTTTTTTTTTAAGTGATAATTCAACTTTACTAGGATTCTCTGTAAAACTACTGGAAAAGAAAGCCTTGTTCATAAGATCAGCTTCGGAGAAAAAGTACCTGTCAGGCATGACCATTGACAACAGACAGTGTGAATGTGGCCCCACCCAAAATAAAATATTGTAAAACTTAAAAGATTGTGAGGAATTTGTTTGTGTGCAGTTATTATAATGTGACCTCATTATTCACCAGCCTGAACCCTTTAGAAGCAACACAGTATTACAATATCGAAGGGCTATGTATAGAGGCATGAAGCCAGATTAGATAAATGGTGACTGGAACACTGAGGAAAAAGGCAGAAGAACGTATTAATCACCTATTACCCATCTCTAAACTCTCTGCTGCTAGTGATAACACTCCTACCTTCACACAGTCTGGAATTAGATTATTGAGGCATACTTTAAAACCAACTAGTAAAGCTAGCCATCTGTTATTTGAGAAGTGTGCTGATTTGAATGAGATAGACCCCCATAGGATCATATGTTTGACTACCTGATTCCCTGTTGGCAGTACTGTTTGGGAAAGGGTTAGGAGAAATGGTCTTGTCGGAGGAAGGGGGTCACTGGTGTCAGGATTCGGGATTTCAAGACTCCCACCATCATTGGCATGTCTGTCTTCCTCATGCTCATGAACTGATAAAAGCTCTGGCTTTATCCTTTGCTCAGCCATCATAAGTTCATGACTCTAACTCCTGGAAACTGTAAGCTAATTAAATGATTTCCTCTGCAAATTGCCTTAGCCATAAGTTTTATAACAGCAAATAGAACAGAGTTACTAAGACAAGAAGTCTTAATCCCTCAAACTCCAAGACAACTTCACTAAAACAGAACCAAACATCATATATATGGTGGGGTTGTTTGAATGAGATTGGGCCCATAAGCACTGAACACTTGGTCTCCAGTTGGTGGTGCTGACTGGGGAGATTTACGAGGAATGGCCTTGTTGGAGAAAGTACATGACTGGAGGTGGGCTTTGAGAATTTACTGACTCTACATCATATCTAGTTCACTTTCTCTGTGGTTAAGGATATTAGCTCTCAGCTTTCTGTTCCAGCTGCCACACCACTTGCTGCCTTACCTCCCCACCAATATCATAAGCCCAGGTAAGTTCATTCTTCTATAAGTTGCCTTATTAATGTTTTACAGCAGCAAAAGGAAAGTAACGAAGATAATTATCACTGATGCTTAGAGCAAGCCTCAAAGATGTAGAGGAACATGACATATTCATAGGCATCTTCTCATGTCCAGGGAAAAGGCCTGCAACTCTCACAACTAAGAAACCAAAACCAAAATGGAGTCTGAGGATTTCATAAGGCAAGATATAGTACACAGGCAGTGTCAACTAAGAGGCCATACACTGTTTTAGACTCTAAATTTATTAAGTAAAACAAAAATCAATGTGAGAGATACATTTGGTTTTGTTCCATTGTGACCAATGTCCATTTGCAGAGAAGACCCCAAGTGAAGAAGGTGCATGGTGGTGCTGGTGAGGGGACCAGGGACAAAACCATTTCCAGTAACTTAAGAACAGGCACCACACTGCTAGTGGCAGTCAGCACAGGTGAAACTCAATGTTCACTGAGCAGGACTAACACTAGATAAACACAGGATTGCTAAGGAGGAAAGGCAGAACATTCAGCAGGCTAGCTGGAGGGTAGCAGGCATGAGAGGTCCTCTCAATCACTTTGGGAACACGGTGACCACATCATAGCCCTCAGGTGGTGTGACCCGCTCCCGTGCATGCTTTTCACAGTAAATCTGATCCTCTACGAAGAAATGGCCCTTCTGTTTCAAGTTCGTGCCACAGTCAGTGCACACATAACATTCAGGGTGGCGGTGATGGTCCCTCAGTTTCACAAACACTCCTCTGCAGGAGGGAGAGAAAATGGGGCTGTATTAGTGACATGAGAGCCCTGCATTGTCCTTTCTGAGCTGAGGTCTGGGGCTTCTCCAGAGTCCCTACAGCAGGCCTCTGGTTGTGAATGGTAAGGGCTCATCAATCTATGAGCCTCTCCTGTGTCAACACAACAGCTCTGCCATGTTCTGGCTGATCTATTGGCTTTACCCACAAGCAACACCCAGGGACCCCCACACTTCCACGGTTTGCCCAACCTCTAAGACCAGGGAAAGTCAATACTCACACAATGCCGGTCCCACATTTGTCACACATGGGCAGCTTCTGAGCATTTCCAACTGATGCAGCCACTTTGGTGACCGGAGCTTTAACACTTCTGAATCCTAAGGGCTTGTTGGGATCCCCTGAAGGGAAGAAAACACCCACATTAGCCAGGAAGTGAAAGTCCAGTAAATATCACTGAGCTCTCTCAGAACCCCCGTGAATCTCTATGTTCAAGCAAAGCCACAGCCATTGGGATCAGACAGTCAGTGACTGTGCATTATGAGGCAAGTTGCTTAACTTTTTATGGACTCTCAGTTTCCATTTTGTAAAAAATAGAAGATCATTTCCCCCTTTATTGTTATAAAGAAAATATATTCTTTTAAAAACCAATACAGAAAGACTTCCTAGCATATGATCAGTTCTCTCAACACAAATCACAAACACTCAAATCACTTACATGAAAACACTAATCTGGGCCAAAAAAATGTCACCAGCTCCACGGCTAGGAGGGAAATCCTGCTCTTGCCAAAGACTCTGGCTAATGGACGTGAGTCTGAAATTTACTTGTGTATCTTGGTCATGTCCCTACCAAGCTTTTGTCTGTCCCATGCCATGAGATCAGAATGCCTCAGTGGGTGCTTCTACCTTGTCCAGGCACCTGAATGAGAAGATTTGTGGTGCCACACAAAGCTGAGCCACCACTAACTAGTATCCTGCCCCATAGCATCATGCTAATACAATGTGATGGTGAGTTTGAGGTACTTTACTGAGTTATGGAAAAGAATAAGAGTATTTTGTCTTTTACTAAGAGTGTTTTAAAGCATCCTGTACTTTCAACAGTCCTTTATGACCACACAAGACAGTCTCTCAGGTTTCTCTCATTAACACTGGGTCTGCTCACATTGAGACCAGATATCCATCCGACAACCCATGAGATGGGGCAAGGTTCAGGGATCATCTGTAGATGAGCTCAGGGAAAGCTCAGCCATGCCTTTACCTTAGAGTCCCATACCTCAAAGCACTTCCTTTCCTTTGGGAGAAATGCATAGTTCAAACCTCTGTAATTGCATTTATATTAATTTGCTTATTTATAAAAAAAACTATATTAAAATGTTTTTATGCTTAAAATTTTTTAATGGTTCATTGTTTGAGAGCACTAATTGCTCTTCCAAACGACCTAGGTTCAATTCCTTAGCATCTTTGTGATGGCCACAACTGTCTGTGACTTCAGCTCCAGGGGATCCGATAATTTCTTCTAGTCTTTTTGGGCACCAGGCACACACACAGCCGCAGAAATAAATGAAGGCAAAACACACATGCACATTTTTTAATTTAATTTTTAAAACAGCATGTATTTAGTGTGTGCGCATCCACATATGTGTAGGTATGTGCATGCCATGCTATGGGAAGGTAAGGTAGTCAAAGGGCAACTTGTAGAAGGTTTTTTTTTTTTTTTTTTTCCTTTTGACATGTGGGTTTCAGGGTTCAAACTCAGGTTTGGCAACAAGCTCCTTGCCTGCCAAGCCATCTCACCAGCACTAAAATGTATGGACTCAAACTCAAGGCCTCACACATGCTAAGAAAGTGCTCCATAGTTGAACTTAATTTCCAGCCTGCAAATGAATGTTATGGTCCCTTTAGTTTGGTTTGGGTTTCGGGTTAGTTTGGGTTTTTTGTTTTGTTTTGTTTTAATTTTTTGTTTGCTTGCCTGATGGTTGATGATTGATTGATTTTTGAGACAAGGTCTCTGTATGTAGTCCTGACTATCCAGGAACTCACTATATAGAACTCACTCTGCCTGCCTCTGCCTCCCAAGTGCTGGGGTTAAAGGTATGTGCTACCACACTGGTCCCTTTAGCTTTCTATCAAAAGCAAACTCCACCTCACCCAATCTCAGCCTTACAGGAAGTCATCTCAGAAGGGCCAGAGCAAGCAGCTGCTCCCAGAATCCTGCCTCAAGCATAGCAAACAGCCTCCCTCACTTTCTGAATGGAGAGGCTTGGCTGACCAGAGGAAAGAACAGCACGTGAACGGTGTGGAGAGGCTAACAGCTGACGGGACCAGCTCAGCAATTCAAATATAAACCATCTTCATCCTACAGCTCACTTGGTCAGCAGGAAATAAGAGAAAGTGCAGAATGGTAGAAGGAGAGACGTGAAATCTCTACTGATAGAAGCCACATTGTTTTCTGAAACTAGACTGAGACTAGAATGGGGTGCACAGGAGCTGTGTGCTGAAGCAGTCCTCATTCTCAGCTCTACATCGCCACCTGCTGGCCAAAGTCATTTTTTCTCACTTAAAGTCAACCCTGGACATGGAAGTCTTTCCTTTGCCCCTAGTTCACTACTGGACTCCACACAGGTACAATATTCCCGAATGTCTCTTCTTCCAGAAAACCTTCATCCAAGTTCAGTTTGTTTATTTGCTCTCTGCAAAAGTAAGGGAAATCAGCTAAATAAGCTACAGCTGTTTCCTCATTTCACTGCCCCATAATCTTCCATGGCTCCACCGCGCCTATAGAGTAAATTCCATGATCCTGACAATGGCAGTTCAAGGTCATCTGAGGGCCTGGAAGCCCTGACAGCAGCCAGCATGAACTAGGAGTTTTCTGACTGCATCTCCAGCTTGCTCTTCTGAGAGATCCTCCAGTCACTACTGTTTCCTTTGTGTATGTTGTCTCCTTCCACACCTCCACTCCTTCAAAACATCCTTCTACGGACAGATGGATAAATGACCAAAAAATGTGACATATTCAGACAGTGGAATATACTTTACAAGAGCAGGAAGAGACTGACGTGATGGTTCAGAGGATAAGCCTGAGAACAATCCCCAGGACCCACATGGTGGAAGAGGAGAACCAACCCCCAGAAATTGTCCTCTAACTTCCTTACCCATTGTGGCACATGAGCACACAACACACACACATATAGGTAAATGAACAAATGTGATAAAAATTTAAAAGAAGGAACTCGGATGCATGCCACAGTACATATAGATGCTTATCTGGTGAAATGAGCCATCACAAAAAGGAAAAATGATGATTCCACTCATACAAGATACTTGGAATAGATAGTAGTGTTGTGGTGGCCAGAGGCTGGAGCAGAGAATAGAGAGGTGAGCTTTAGTGGGATCAGAGCTTCCATTCTACCAGATGGAGCGTTCTGAGGATGGATGGTGGTGATGGCAGCATCGTACACATGTACATAGTATAACTGATTGTTTAGAAGGGATTACAATGGGAAATTTTATGTTATGCATATTTCACAGTTAAAACAATACGACTAAAAATTTTGTAATTTGTCCAGAGCAAGATGAAACATGAGAAAAGCAGAGGATGGACCACATTCAGAAAAACAAACTTCTCTGGTGGAATTTCCTGGGATTTATCACCAACACTGGTCAAATCATTTGGGCACCTAGCTGCACTGTGCATTTCACAAACTTTCTCTTAACACAACAGTCCTGCTGCAGTGGGCTGCCCTCTTAGGTTGCATGCAAACACTAGAACTCAGAGGGATCAGCAACCTGCTTAAGGTCTCAAGGCAGGTTACAGGTGGACCCTAGACACCCACAGACTCTGAACCATAGGCCTCTGCCAATCGCAATAGTACATATCTGAGTGCCTATTAACATCGGCCAGGGATCCAGGCTTGGTCCATTTAACCTCAAGTTTAAAAAAATAAAAATAAAATTAAAAAAGGCCTTTGGGCTCTCATAGAGAGCTTGCTGCATGTGATGAATGTTTGTCTGGAATTTATTCTGTTTCCTTATGCGAACATTTAGTAAATACACACAGCAAGAAACATGGGAGCAACGACTAGCTGTGCCATCACCCTCCTTTTTAGCAAAATCTGGTTTTGAGGCAAGAAAGCATCCAGTCTAGGAAATAAAATAAAATCATAGATCCCATCTTATACAATTAGGTACAGCCCAACAACTAAGTTCCAGTCAATAAAATGTAGTGGAATGGTAGTGTGTATAATAAAGTTTAAGTAGAATGGTAGTGCCACATTATAAAATATAAGTGGAATTGTAATGTGTATAATATAATGTTAAGTGGAATGGTAGTGTGTGTAATATAATGTAAGTGGAATGGTAGTGTGCGTAATATAATGTATGTGGAATGGTAGTGTGTGTAATATAATGTATGTGGAATGGTAGTGTGTGTAATATAATTTAAGTGGAATGGTAGTGTGTGTAATATAATGTAAGTAGAATGGTAGTGTGTATAATATAATGTATGTGGAATGGTAGTGTTGTAATATAATGTAAGTAGAATGGTAGTGTGTATAATATAATGTATGTGGAATGGTAGGGTGTATAATATAATGTAAGTAGAATGGTAGTGTGTGTAATATAATGTAAGTGGAATGGTAGTGTGTGTAATATAATGTAAGTGGAATGGTAGTGTTGTAATATAATGTAAGTGGAATGGTAGTGTGTGTAATATAATGTATGTGGAATGGTAGTGTGTGTAATATAATGTAAGTGGAATGGTAGTGTGTGTAATATAATGTATGTGGAATGGTAGTGTGTGTAATATAATGTATGTGGAATGGTAGGGTGTATAATATAATGTAAGTGGAATGGTAGTGTGTATAATATAATGTATGTGGAATGGTAGTGTGTATAATATAATGTATGTTGAATGGTAGTGTGTGTAATATAATGTAAGTGGAATGGTAGTGTGTGTAATATAATGTAAGTAGAATGGTAGTGTGTGTAATATAATGTTAAGTAGAATGGTAGTGTGTGTAATATAATGTAAGTGGAATGGTAGTGTGTGTAATATAATGTAAGTGGAATGGTAGTGTGTATAATATAATGAATGTTGAATGGTAGTGTGTATAATATAATGTAAGTGGAATGGTAGTGTGTGTAATATAATGTAAGTGGAATGGTAGTGTGTATAATATAATGTATGTGGAATGGTAGGGTGTATAATGCAACAGTAGTGGTGAACTTCTGGGAAGGAGATAGATGGCTCATCTGACAGGGGCTTCTCCATTTAGACTTTACACCTTCCTTCTTCCCTGGTACCTGGAAGTAAGAATGATGACCAGGGTTCCAGCCTTGAACATGGAAACTATGATTTTTGGCTACTTGGGATGAAGATGAAAAGAGGTCTTGAAGCTATAAACATGGATTCATAATCCTATACTTAGGTCCTCACGAGCTCAGATGAGTTTTGTGGCACAGTCTCTGTCTTATTTGGGGGCTCAGATGGGCTGACTTTACCCATCTTAGCTGAAGTGTCCATCTACTTATTAGGCATAAAAATCACCTGCCCTTCTTATGTGTTCTGGCAGAACTGCATTGATACCAGTCTTCCCTTAAACTCTACTAATAGGCCTGCTTGACTATCTAATTTGCTGCTGGTAAAACAACTATTCAACATAAAAGAAGCACTTTGATTATACTTTCTCGTGCATGTAAATTGTCTCTCTCTACAGAATCCATACCACTGAGGAGGAGGCCCATTTATGGTATTCAGGGAAGGTCCCTTCCCACGTATCTGACCCTGAAGCACCTACAGGTGTGCATTGTGGGGAGAAGGCATTGTACAGAAGGCAAAATGTTAGCTAGTTGCCTGAGTCCTAGGAAACGGGGCAGAGTATAGAGAAATAGACATCACAGGGCCAGAGAAGTATACAAAAGCAGTTCTCCAGAACAGGAGCAGGGGGCGCTGGTGGAAGTTACCCGGGAGGTGATGAGTCTGAAGACTTGCTAGACAAAGCAGTTATGAATAGAAAAACCTTTTTGCCTATTATCAGTATCACAACATTCCTTAGCTACTGAACGAAGACTTCACTTCTATCTATTTCAATGTCACTTCAAGATACATAGTATGCAGTATCTCCAAGGAAAGCATCAGAACTCATGCATGGAGAAGCAAAGCAGACCTGGAGCCTTCTGATGAAGCGTCAGATTCCACAACTATGGAGTGCTGACTCTGTGAATACAGCCATGGCTGTTTTGCACACTTTGTGATTTCTGAGTCTAGAGCATAGTTCAGAAACTAGCCTAGGGTTGAGGATATGGCTACCCTGTGACCTTCACGATGATGAAAGGCCATCTGCCCTAAAGCAAGAGCAAACCTGAAGGCCCCATGAGAAAGGAAGTCTCTCAGCTTCATTGGCCTACAGATCCATTTCCTTTCTGTGGCCCCCATGTGCTCTTCCTCATCTATCACCTTGGAAACAAGGTGTGTGAATTAAAACAGCCAAGGGACAGAACAGCAGAATCTCACAAAGGTCAGTCACTGCAACCTCCGCTCTAATGTATGTGCAGCAGGAAAGAGATGGCCAGGCACAAAACTATTTAAATAAAGCCTACATGCTACAAGGAATTGATATCTAGAACATACAATAAACTAAAAATATTAAACACTAAAACAAAACCCCCACCATCGGATCAATAAATGAGCCAAAGCTCAGATGGCCAATAGGATATATACAGAGCTCAGCATCCTTGGTCATCAGGGAAATGAAGATTAAAGCTGCACTGAGATCCCATTCCACCCCTCTCAGGATGGCTGTCAGTACAAAAACAAGAAGCAGCAAATGCTAGCATGGATGTGGGGTTCAAAGCCACCCTTATACACTGCTTGTGGGAATGTAAACTGAGGCAGCCACTAGGGAAATCAGTATGGCGCTTCCTCAAAAATTAAAAATAGAACATATTATCCAGCTATACCACTTGTGGAAATATATCCTAAGGAACCTATGTCTGCTATGCATAGATATGCATATGATCATCCATGTTTACTTTGTAATACTTTGCACAATCAATAACCAACTTATAGAGTCAGCCTGAGTGCCCAGAAACAGATGGCTGGGTATAGTCTCTAAAATATGATACGTAGGACTGAATAGTGTGTGTAAGGGCAGGAAAGGTTATAAGGTGAAAGTATGTGATATACTTGAATGAAAATGTCATTCGTTTTGTATAATGAATCTATAACAAAATAAACTAGAGCCTGGAGATATGGTTCAGTGACTAAGAGCTCTGCTTTCTCCAGTTCTCATGTGGGGACTTAAAACAACTTCCTGTAACTCTAGTTCCAGGGGACCTAACATCCATTCTTGCCTTTACACACACACACACACACACACACACACACACACACACACACACACACACACAAATAAAAATTAAAACATTTGAAAATACTGAGCAACCAGGGCTAGGGAGGTGGTTCAGTAGTTAAAAACAATTGTTATTCTTATGGAGAATCCAGATTCAGTTCCCAGTACCCACAATGGTGAGTCAAATTATTGTTAACTGCAGCTTTCTGCAGGTGCTTCATGCATATAGAAAACAAACCTGTGCCTGCAAAGCAACTATACTTGTAAAATAAAATTAAATATTTTTAAGTAAACACTAAGCCAGAAAGTACAATCCAGAGGGGGCGCTCTTGTCCCATCCCTCACTATCAACCCTCCCACCTACCTTCACCCCATAACCTTCACTCCAAGGGCTAGAAATGGAACTTGGGGCTTTATGCATATTACATAGATTCTACTTTAAGCTCTCTACAACTAATCAGCATCTGAATCCTCTCTCCCTCTCCCCTGCTCCTGTTTTCAATACATGTTTTGCAATTTTAAAAAGGTCACTGCCAAGGCAGAAGGGGTGGTGTATGCTCCAAATAACCTGAGATTCTGGGAAGGGCAGGACATCGAAACCCCACCTTCCAGAAAAAGCTGTGCTCTCTCCACCCAGTCTGGGCTGTGCTCACCAGTGTTCTAGCAATGACAGACACAGGGCTCCTTACCTTTCCCATCTGACTCCAGGATCTCCTGCAGAAGCAGGAAGGAGGTGGACTGTTTAGGAGGCTCATTTAATTCCTGCTTCTCCTGAAGCATCTTGTAAACTTCAGATTCCTTGTCGATGATGAGGCTGCCTGAAGGATGAGGCTGATCCAAGCTAAGAAGAATGTTTGGAAATCCATTAGGACAAGGGTCAAAACTCTACAAGGCTCTCCCTCCCTTCCAAGCAAACACACACTGACTGAAAGAATGGATAATGATTATTCCATGTCCCCAACCCTCTTGACAATGTTATAAGGGGTCCTAGTAGGCAGAGCTGGCTGCTGCTTTAATACAATAAGAGGCTATTTTCCCAAATAGTCTCTGTAATTCAATTACATTTTGGCTAACTCCCACTGGTGGGGAATTCTTTCCTTCTTTTTAAATTACATAATCAACATTATGTCAAGAGAAAATTTTGAAGAGGAAATTTTCAACCACAATCTGACCACTAAAGCGCAGCTTGGTCCCCTTGGGGAGGGCGGCAGTGCACATGCATTCCAGCACTCTATAGTCAAAGCGCTTCTCATCATGCCTCCAGACACTCCTCATCATTCAAAGTGGAACTTAGGCATCTGCTTCTCGCTGGAGGCAGCAGACTTGACCTGCCCCATTCACAGGGGCTGCTACAAGAAGGTAAAGTTCACTGCTTTGCTATGTAAAGGTTCAGAACCCCAGGAACAGGTAAACCAGATCTGGCCTCCCATTCCTTTCTCCCGCCACAGGACAAGCTTGAGGCAGCCACTACTGTGAGCTGCTTTTCCCCGGGCCAACGCCTGTGCTGCCTGGCCCAAAGAGGACCAGCAGAAGGGAGGAAGCCCTTAGATTGTAGACCATCCTGAGCCTGACTCCTCTGGTACTCCCAAGCTCCCCTGCATGACCAAACCACGCTGTGGTCTATCAGCAAGACCCTCCGCCATGTAACCTGTCCCTCTGCCACTATGCTCAGCCTGGGAACAGTTGTTATTTTCAACCAGAGGTCAGAGACATAGTTCCAACACATGTATTGAGATGGTTTCATGATGTGATTCAATGTAATATCACCTGACTTAGAACCAAACGCTTACTGCTTTTATAACAAGACACAAATTTAATCAAGTCAA
The DNA here is from genome assembly GCA_033318265.1 of Phyllotis vaccarum. Classification (NCBI taxonomy): domain Eukaryota; kingdom Metazoa; phylum Chordata; class Mammalia; order Rodentia; family Cricetidae; genus Phyllotis; species Phyllotis vaccarum. Next base: position 21,390,703 of record JARWLC010000004.1, on the reverse strand, counting down.
CTCCTCTGGGATAATGTTCATTTACATAAAGGAGTAAGACCCTGAAGATGGGCCTTTCCTCCTTCCAAGGATTGCTCTCCCTACCTCCTGCCTATGCTGTTACCCTTGTGTAGTTCCAGGAGCCCCTGTTTAACAAGGGTGCACTCCTCTGAGAGGATTTATTGACCTTGATTTATGACAGCCCCACACATCCCCATCCCTCTCTGCCCTCTAACTCACTGTCCTACCACATACTCTACGGTATTTAGTTTTGCATTTCTGGCTTCCTCTGGAAGATGAGCTAGCATAGTGCCTTGCTCTCTGTAAATGCCCAGGTCTAGCTCAGGGAATAGCCCAGGCTCAGAGCTTGGCACCAAGTAAGTAAGTAAGCATAGATGATACTTCCTCCATCCTATGCTCTCCCTGATCCTGTGAGCTCACCCCAAAACTATGTAGGGTTGGGGGGACCCACCTCCTGAGTCCACATGCGCTCTTTCCTCTCACTTCCATAATGCATTTAGAAACTTTCTTAGGGACACTGTGCCCCAAAAAGAGCAAAACCAGATCAACAACCGGGAACGGTAGCAATGTACACAGATAGATTTACTGATATACAAATACACAAGCTGCAGTTGCTGAGGTTATGAGCTCTCAGGACACAGGCAGGAGCAAAGAAATTATAACAATTACATTCACCCACTCATTCCTCACCCACCATTGTACAACTGATCCAAGTTCCATTTGAAAAGAAAAAGTATGTTTTCCACAGGTAATTTCCTAGGAGTTACTACCTCTCCCCACTCCTCTCTCCCTTTCTGTCTCTCCTATAAGACAGGCTGTAAGGCAGCCAGGATAACCTCTGTGACCCTTACACACTCAGAATCAAACTGCAAGACTCAAGCACAGGGACCAAGCCCCAGGTGTTTCCTTTGGACTCCAACCATGTTCTGACAACAAAGAAAACAAGGTCCATGTCAGGGACATAAGCTCTGCTCCTGCTGGGAAAGGTTGACGCTGGCTGCTCCTGCCACCTTTGGTTCTCAGTGACTGCCTGCAAGCAGCCACTCTTGCCCGGCCTGCCAGCAGCAGCTGGTGTCTGTCTACCTTTGTCTCCCCGCCCACCTTGTAAGAAAGTTTGAGGTAGGTTAAGTGAATACCCGGCAAAGTAGCTTTAAGCAAGAGTCTTCTACCAGCTCAATTTCATCCACTTGTTTTTTTTTGAGTTAGATTCTTGATTCTTTTGACTTTTTTGAGCTTGGAACCTGCCCTATAATAGGCATATTACTTTATTCCTCATTAATCTTTTTCCTATTACTCTTAGGACTATTTTAAAATCAAGATCAGGCAATGGAATGTTCGGGGGGGGGGGGATTTTTTCTCTTACTTGTTGTATGTTATGTCTGGAAGCCACCAAGGGAACACTAAAAATAACAGAACTAAACCACAAGGTCATCATATAGTCTCCCAGCAAACAGCCTTGGGAATCATTCCAAGAGGTGGGAGAGAGGGGGGAAGAGGAGGGAGGAAAGGAGAGAGAGATAGGCCAATTTATGATTTATTTCCAAAGAAGGATAACATCTTTATATGTTGGGCATTTTATGAAGTATTTTCAATATCCATTACCCTAACCAAAACACTGTCAACATAATTCAAAAACATCACAAGATTCAGAAATTCCAAGTCTTGGACATTAGATTATAAGATATTAACACAATATCTGAAAAAAAGTTATTAGGACAAAAGCGTGCATAAGAAATAGAGAAAAGAGATTCTTATTTGTATATATAAATCTATTGAAAGGAAAGAAATGAGGATTCTACAGTGAGCCTCTGCAGTCAGGAGGCTGAGACAGAAGGCTCAGGAGTTCAAGGTTAGGCTGGGCTACAAAATAAAGTAGAGAGAGAGAGATCAAATTAACTCTACATAGCCTCTTCCCTGTAATAAAGAGAAAAAAGTATTTCCTGACTTTACCTAATGAAGTAAATATCACTTCATTAATATAAAACCAGGTGACAGTAAGTCACCCTCATAAAGACATATTTCACAGCAAATAAATTCCAAAATATATGTCACAGCCAAGTAACATGTACTTGATTTACTATTCAAAAGTCAGTCGAGGTGTTAATTATTTGACCATATCAGCAGGTTCACAAGGAAAAAAAATAAATTTGAGTACACAGGAAGATCAAAGCTTCAGGCCCTGCTTGGTCTCCACAGCAAGTCAAGACCAGACCAGACTGCCTTGTGAGACTCTGTCTCAAAATAAAAAATAGAAGAGAGCTGGGGATGTAGTTCAGTGGGGGAGCCCTTACTTAGCATTCAAGAGACTCTGGATTCAAGCCCTGGTACTACAAAGCAGCTGACGGAAGAAACTGAGTACACACACACACATCTCTATCCCTAGCACTTTGGAGTCTGAAGCAGGAAGATTGCCACCAGTTCAAAGATCATCCTGTCTTATACAGTGAGCTCCAATGCCAGTCTGGACTTAGTAGAAGACCCTGTGCCCACCCCCCACCACCCCCAAAAAGGGGAAAGACAAAAGAATCTACAGAGTGCCAAGCCCGTGAACTGGATTCTACAGTCCAAATGAAGAGGTTAAGAACAATTTCAAAAAGAATAAAACGGGAGGAATTCGTCTCCAGGATTTCCAGACTCCATTCACAGCCATTGTGATCAACCCATTGTTTATTTCACACCCACACGATTAACTCAAATGCCTAAGACTGAAGCATAAAAAGGAAAACCACGTAAAAATACTTACGTGGGAATTTTTAGCCTCCAGGGATAGGCAGACTTAAGAAGTCAAAAGAGTAGCTGGTAAAAGGACAAACCGATGAGCAAGCCCTCCTTCAAAGTCTTCCCTATGTTTCTCTTGGTTCTGCTTTTCCAGTCTCTCATTAAGTTTTTATTTTGGAGACAAGATCTCACTACATGACTGAGGCCGGCTGTGAAATCCTGATCTTCCTACCTCGGCTCCGGCACCCCACCCCACCTGATCCTGTTAAATGCTGGGAAAGTTGTCTGTTCACCTAATTTCTCGTGATTCTTATATTTCTTATTCACTTGTGCTGTTCAGTGGCCACATTATTTGTCATTTTTTTTTTCAGTTTTCTTTTTGCTAAATTCTGATTTTAATTCAATGTGGCTGGAAATGTGATACTTGCTTTATATCAGTTTTAAGTGCAATAGGATGTGTTTCAAATCTCATAGTCTCTTTTAGCAGACTCTTCCACATGTACTTGAGAAGCTTTATTTTTAAGCTTTTGTACTCATTTATGATGCATTTATTGGCAATTCTCTGGTCTCGCTGTTTTGAAGCATACAATGTACTTCTGTTCATCACTCGCCCCATGGTGACACATGGCACTGGTATTTCTCACAGGTCTCAAACAATAGCCCTGTATACCTGGCCGGCCTCTCCTCGCCTCCTATTCTCCCACTCCTCTGGAAACTAGTCTAGTCTGCTGAGAAGCAACAATACATGGTATATTTTAATGGAAGTGCTCACATCACCTGATTCTATATCCATCTTATATGTAGCCTGTGTGGTTCTTCTGATATATTCTTGCTCAATGTAGTAATTCATTCCAGAGTCTTCTCTGGACTTGTTACACTGGCTACAATCCACAGCACAATGCGGAGTGCCCAGAGTGCACAGCTTGGTTCATTCTGCACCTTTGTGGGAAAGCCTTTAGCTTTCATCATTAAGTGGTATCTTTGAAAAGATAAAATAAGTCTAAATATCCATCAGTAGATAGATGGATTTTTCTTTTAATTTAATAAAGAATGGATTCAGTATTTAAAAAAATAAATCTTGACATATACTACCAGGGTGAAGCTTTGGAGCAGTATGCTAAGAGGAATGTGAATATGTCAGTTAGCAAAGACAAACACTGCATGATTCCACTTGCAAGAGGTGCCCACAATAGAAAGTACAGTGGCAGCTTCCAGAAGCTTTGGGAGAAACAGAAGTTGCTCATGGGTATAGAGTTTCAGCTTGTCAAACTGAACAAATTCACTAGATCTATTGCATAACTTTGCACATGTGGTTACAATAGTAAATTTTATGACGTGTGGTTTTTACCACACTTTAAAAAGAAAGAAAGAAAGAAAGAAAGAAAGAAAGAAAGAAAGAAAGAAAGAAAGAAAGAAAGAAAGAAAGAAAGAAAGAAAGAAAGAGAGGAAGGGAGAGAGGGAGGGAGGGAGGGAGGGAGGGAAGGAGGGAGGGAGGGAGGGAGGGAGGGAGGGAGGGAGGGAGGGAGGGAGGGAGGGAGGAGCACAGTATATTAGTATATAAAGAAAACCTGGATGATTTTCCAAAGAATTATGCTGAGGAAACCCCAGGAGGTTACATATTTTACAGTTCTGTTAATAAAACATTCTTGAACTAACAAAGATGTAATGATGAGAGACTGGTGGGCTGGAGGCTGTGCAGTAAGGGATGTGGGTATGGTGGATGTGGCTAGGGCTGAGCGCAGCAACAGGATTGGAATCCTAGTATAGACTCAAATTATTTTTTTGCTTTTTTTTTTGTTTATTTGTTTGGTGCGTGTGTGTGTGTGTGTGTGTGTGTGTGTGTGTGTGTGTGTGTGTGTGTGTGTGTGAGTGCGTGCGTGCGTGCGTGCGTGCGTTTTGAGTCAGGTAGAGCTGGCTTAACCTGGATCTTGCTATGTAGAGCAGGTTGGCCTTGGACTTACAGAGATCCACCTGCCTCTGCCTCCCAAATGCTGAGATTAAAGGTATTTGACACTATGCTTGGTTGACACAAATAGTCTTTACATTGTGTTTCTGCCCATCTTCCACTTGATAACCCAAGATGTCGCCCTCAGTTTAGCTTAGTGACTCACATCTGTAATCCCAAACCTAGGGGGCTGAGAAAAGTGGATTACTATAGATTCTAGGTCAGCCTGGGCTTCAGAAGAGACCTTGTCTCAAGAAACAAACAACACAGGACTCCAAGGGAAACTGGATAAGGAATAAGAGACCTTTTGGCACTACTTCTACAGCTTCATACACATCTACAACTATCTCAGAAGAAAAGACTTAACTCACTTTAAAAACTCCTTGTCTCAAATAGAAGCACTAACTTTAAATGATGGCTCGTCTTAAGGTTGGGATAAGGAAAGTAAACTGAGAGACTAGAGAGATGGCTCAGCAGTTTAGAGCACTTACTGCTCTACCAGAGAACCAGAGTTCAATTCCCAGCAGGAATATAACTGTCTGTAACTCCAGTTCCAAGGGATTCAGCGCCCTCTTCAGGGCTCCTCAGGCACTGCACACACACAGCACACTAACACATGCAGGCAAAACACCCACTCACATAAAATAAAAATAAAAATAAATCTCAAAAAAAAAAAATGTAAAGGACAGTAAGATGAAAGATGGGCATGGTGCCACATTCCTTTAATCCCAATACTCAAGAGACAAAGCAGGTGGGTCTCTATGAGTTCAAGGCCAGCCTTGTCTACATAGTAAGTTCCGAGGCATCCAAGAAATAAGACCCTATCTCAAAACATGGGGCAGGAGAACTGTAGCAGAAAAATCCTTTATGTTTCATGATGTCTTAGAAAATAAGAGCTTGGGTTTCAACAGATGCTCCAGATCATCACTTGATAATTTTTTAAAAAATAAAATTTAAAAAGCAATTCTGGGGGAGTTTATGCATTCAGTTCTGAAGGAAATGCCTGGTCTGAATGTTCCCTGTATTTTCATCTCCTATGATAAGAAGCAAGGAATAACTCTGGCCATCAGGCGAGAGGGAAGAACACTCAGACCTCAGACACTGTGAAGTCTAGGCACATTAGCTACTGAGACAAGCAGGATTCATGTTGGAAGCCTTGTCTGCTCCTGCTCCAGCGAGGCAGGGCTACCACAATCCCCTGCTGCCTTATGAATAGACAGCAATGAATCCTTTATCTCCACTGCACTTGCTTAGAAATCTGCTTCCTGACATTTGGGGAATCCCTTGAACACAATTTGGAAGACCCAGAGACTTCTATGCTGGTTATGGGAGCTCAACCACTTATGCCATGAAGACACCATCACCCCAGAAGGACGCTGGCCAATGGTATCCATAGCTCAATGTAGGCAGTGACTCCAGGGGAGAAAGAAGTTCACGAATGGCCAAGGCAAATCCTCTCTGGAACATGCTGATATGCTTTCATTCTCCCATTTGAGCCCTCGACACTCATGCTGAAGCAGAGTTCTGCCACAGCAATGAAATCAGCAGTAACAATCACTCACTCCATACCTTCCAGAATAAGGTACTGCATTCCCTTGACAAGCTGGTGAAAAAGCACGTGGTTAAGGGCCTACCTTAAAGCTCAGGAGAGGAGGCTTTGGGATTCACAAGGTTTGCCTAAGGTCACTCAGCTGGAGGGGCACAGCTGGATTCTAAGGCTAATCTATAAACCCATAGAAAGTAACAGATTGAAATCCAGTCTCCACATTACCAAGTTTTAACAGGTCCCTTCTACACACAATTGAAGAGCTGAAAGAAAGGTTCTAGCAACATTACTTTCACTGGAATGGCACACAGTAGGTACTCAAAAGAGGACTGTTAAGCTGAAGTCGCCTAGAGGGGACAGGCTGTGTGCAAGAAGTCCTGCTGAGAAGAACCCCCACCTGTCTTTCCAGAAGTTAGAGCTGTTGCTGCCATCCTGGTTTGCCTGGGATGCAGCTGTACCAAGATCTACAAGACACACACATAGCAGAATGCTGGGGAATGCTTGGAACCAAAAAAAAAAAAAAAAAAAGACAGGGTGAGCCCCAGGGAACTGGTGATGACCTCAGATACAAAGTATTTAGTGAGCCAGTTCTGGAACCTCAGCAAATTCAGACTAAACAGTGGGGTGGGAGTGGGGGGGGGGGGAGCCAGCTCTGGGCCTTGTGCTGAGCTGGGAGGGTTACAGAGCAGAGTAGCTGCTGGGTTGGCAGGATCATCTCTCTCCTTTCTGAGAACATGCTAAAAACAACCCAAAAGGCAGAGATCCCTGTACAGGAAACACGGAAGGCCCAGTAGCTCCTTGGCCTCGGGCTTTAGGGATTCCCGCCTTCTTAGATTCATTCTCAGAGAAGTTGGACTGAAGTAGATAATGCTGAGAGAAGCTGCCAGGAGACTTGATAAAGACCTTCAGCTGCTACAGCCAACAAAGCTGACAGGAGAGGACAGTGTGGGTGGGAAAAATCAGGAAGCATGGGAGAAGAAGAGAGAAGACATTAACGAAGGAAAATATCTAATGCAGCCACACTAAAAATACTTTCCAGGCACATACTTCTCCCAGTGCATAGCAGTTCTTTCAATTAAGGATGTGTCATTTCCTGGGTTATTAAATCCAGATCATGGAACATTCCACTCTGGGACAGTAAAAGAAGGGTCACGTTCCCAGCCTCTCCAAGCAACTGAAACACAGGAATGGTGGCCCTTGGTATTCAGACCACTCCTCACTGAGCTGCAGGCAAGCTTCCCTTCAGAGAGTGACCCTGTGTAACTTTCCCATGTATCCCCAGCATCCCTATGACCACTTTAAAGGACATCAATGAATGTATCAAGCAGGTAAGACCTCACAGAAACTGTAATATGGGGTAAGAAGCCATGGCCACTGCCATTGATGTCAGTGATTTTCAGCATCTTTTGAAACTTTACCAGACTCAAGAAACATACTGAATCTGTCCTGTCCCAACACCGTTCAGTATCAGGGACAGTCTTAGTATTTTTCTGGTCTGTCCTTGTTTGCCTGCCTCCCTCCCACCCTCCCTCCTTCCTTTCCTCTCCCACCCTCCTTCTCCTCCCCTGGAGACAATGGGATTCCTGGAACAGCCCTCCAAATAGCTAAGGAGCCTGGAACTGTAACCCCTCCTGACTTGCATTTGAAACAGTAGGTTTACAATGAAAACATCTGGACAGATTATAAAGGTGAATAGGGAACAAACTGAATGCCAAAACGGGCTTTTGTAGCTAACACAAAATCTGATCTAGTATAGATCCTGAGAGATCAGACAATTTTGGAATGTGCTGTTTTCCAACAAATATTTAATGTCACCAACATTTAAAAGTTGGTAATTTCTGGTTTAAAATTAAAAAAAATCCAACTTGTGTTTCAGTAAATGTAACCAGCAGAGGTGGGATTCCTAGGCTTCCAAGCACTTTTGGCTAGAACCACGGACCCTCATCCCTGTGGGCAGGGCGTGACCATGAGGCTCCACAAGTGCCATTCAGTTATGTTTGATCTGGTAGCCCTTTCCTGTGCTCCTTACCCTGCGGGCCCATCCTCGGGGATATGAGTTGGCAACTTCTAATCTACTCCCACCCTTCTAACATGACAACCTTACACCCAGTTCCTTTGCCATGGGCGGCAAAAGTATCTAAATCTGTCCCCAAAGAGTTGGAGACAGAGCAGATACACAGGAGATCTAATACAAAGATAAAGGCAGGTATAGCCAACAGGTCTGTGACAAAGAAAGATGCCTGACTGGTTATACCTACAGTCCCACCTCTTCCTTTCCCAGGTCAGTAGTCAATTCCTCTTGTAGCCTCAAGGATTTCTCTCTGTCATTTCCGGTCTACACTGCTTCATCACTGCGCGTACTGTGGTACCTCCCCCTGCTCAGATGAGGTAATGTTCATAAGTAGTCATCTGAAGGACTCAGAAATGAGGACTGTCTCAGGACACATCAGTCCTGTGAAAGACCATGGTCAGCAGCTGGGGGTGAGTGAACACAGTATTCAGGACAAGAACAATTCTTGTGGTGGGATTCAGGTGTCAGCTGATAAAGTTGAAAGACACTTATCCAGGGTCCCAGGCTCCTGAAGGGGGAGTGGCCAGCCCCATTCAAGAGGGGCTGCTGGGATCTTGAGGGCCCCATTTTTTCCTGTCTTCTTGAGAGACTAGATCAACATCCATCACTCAAGCCATCCGATCGCTCAAGTATATTCCTAAGCTATAGCCTGTTATCGTGAATGTTAATTTATTTTCCAATAAATATTTATCTTATATTAATATATTTTAAATAAAATTTACTGCCATAAATTCTCAATCATGACAAGATCTGTGTATGTCAGACATAGGGCTGGGCATTTTATATTCTGTTTTATTTCTCTCTCCCATAAATGTGTGGACATATGAGTGCACAGTGAGGGTAGACAGGTGTTCACAGGCATGTGGAGGCCAGAGGGTGACATCAGGAATTTCCTCCATTGTACCCCACCTTAGTCATTGAACACAGAGCTCACTCACATGAAGAGTCTGGCCAACATGCTTACTCCAGATCCCCCATCTGTACCTCGGAAGTGCTGGAGTTATAAACAGACCACCAAGCTCATACAGCATTATGCTCCAGGAAGAGAACTCTGATCCTCACACTGAGCAGCGAGCGCGTCAACGTTTAAGACCCTGCTCCAGCAACACATTTCTTATTTTTACTACAACCCTACAGAGAGGAGAGAGGGAGCTCCTTTTCACATGAGAAGAAGCTGAATGCCAAAAGTTCCACCCCAGAACGAGTGGTTCAACTTGCCATTAGAAACTAGTGGAAAGGTCTCTCCCAGGACTGGTCTGGGGGCTGGGAGGGGGCGGGGTCTACTTACGGTCTGCTGTTCGGCTCATCCCCACTGCCTGTGGTCTTTGCCTCTACAGCATTATTGAAGTTAGAAATGTTTTCAGGAGAGTAGAGACCCGTAGGGTTGTTATACTGGTTTGTGATGATCCGGGAGGCAGTGTTGGGAGCAGGTGAGGCAATAAAGGGCATCGCACTTCGGTTGTGGGCACTTCCTATATGAAGGACCTCCTGAAGGTAGGGAGCAGAAGAAAAATCAAGAAGGTAGCCTTATCATGCGCAGTACAGGCTAAAAGTCAGGAAGAACTTCCAGCTAAGCTATAGCAGCCCTGGTTCAAATCTATCTTCAGATGGGGGTGGGGGCCAGGTAAATGCAAAGAGACAATGAGCAATGACCTGAAAGCATCCACGGATACACAACTGCACATCCCACACACTCCCAATCAGCCCCATCTCTGATTCTTCCCCAAGGCCCAGCAGATCTGATCTCTGGGCACCTCTGGGAGGATAATGCTTCATGCCTTGGGCTATTAGAACCCAAAAGAGAGCTGAAGAAGCATCCTTTCAGGGCGCATTCCAGAGGCATTAGAAGAAGAGGAGAGGTGGCTTACGTCATTCCAAAGCCCTCCGTGCCAAAAGGTGTAGAGAAATTCCCTAGTCACAGCCCTTACAAAGAAGGCAGAAGGATGGAGGGTCTATTGTTCCCTGTGGGGAAAACACAAGGTGGAAGGTTCTGGAAGCTGGGTCCAAGGCAGAACCCGTGGAGAGAGGGACTTTCTGAGTTTCTGTGTGCCCCTCCCTCCGTTCCTTTCTCTCCTTAATGTGAGAACACCCCTCTGCCCATCTCCAGAAGTCTGGTGAACAATTTCAACTCCAAGTTCTTGAGGCATCTGTACAAACACACCAAAGTACTTTTTTGCAGGGAAGGGGATTAAGACAGGCTTTCTCTGTGTAGCCCTGGCTGTTCTAGAACTCGCTTAGTAGACCACACTGGCCTTGAACTCAGAGATTCACCTGCCTCTGCCTCTCAAGTGCTGAGACTAAAGCCATCTGCCACTGCCACCCAGATGTAATTTTTAAACTAACATTTCTTTAAAAGCTAGTCACAAGTTACCTGTCAGTTAGCAATGTTCTCCCTGTTCCAATGCTCAAAATCAGTTTTAGCTTCCAGTGTCACAAGCTGTGTGGCCTACTAAACTCAACATGCTTGCTTCCTGAGTTCCCAAGCAAACTCTTCTAAACTCTGGTTTCTTTCTTAAACACCCAAATAACTGAAAAGAATTCCAGCCCTTCTATTGCTCTTTTTCCTCTTAAAAAAAAAAAAATTCAGTATTTAAGTGGAAAGAATCATAAATGAAAACTAACAGTTTAATTCATTACAAAACTAATTTAAAGTAAAAGGCAGCACAGACATTTTTATGATAAAAATTTCTTTTTCATTATTCCAGTAAATTTTCTCTTCAGGTCAGAATTAGTGAGATTTAGTTGATTTTGTCTGTGTCTGCACAAATAATCAAAAGAGGCTTGCATGTTTTTTGTTTTTTTTATTTTGTTTTGAAACAAGGTCTCTATCCACAGCCCTGGCTGTCCTGGAACTCAGTATGTAGACCAGGCTGACTTCAAACTCAGAGAGCTGCCTGTTTGCACCACCAAGCCTGACTACAAATAATAAGATGTTCAAGAAAAAAATGGCCATAACCAAGGGATGACTAAGTAGTTTTAGGTACACTGACTCAAAGGAATCCTGAAATCATTGGCTGTGAAGACTGCAGTACATTTACAGAAGAGGCCTGGGGCCCTCAGCCCACCCCTAGAGCAGTATGGGCAACATGACAGCATCCAGCATCCATCCTTCTGTCTCCACAGCAATTCTGGGAGCAGCACAGGATGCTTATTCTTATCCCTAACACTTTGTGTTCAGCTGTAGTCAAGTTATGCCTCTTTGAGCCCATTTCTCTAAGCCTCTTCAGAAGGACATGGTGTGACACGTCAGTACACCAACCACAGTGAGAAACACAGTGGATTCACAGTGGGGCCGGTCCTTTCTCTCCATAAAAACAAAAATAGTTCTGGTCATAACAGAAGTCTGTGGAAGTGTGTTGTCATAAATTCATATCTATTTATTTATTTATTTACTGCCTACATTTATAGATTAGAGGACAATTTAGGAGAGTCGGTTCTCACCTTCCATCATAGGAGTCCTAGGGATCAAGCCAGGTCCTCAGGCAGGCCTAGCAACAGGAGCCATCTCTCCAGCCTACCCACTCCACCCCGTTTTCTTCTATGGAAATGGTAGTTTTTTTTCTTGGAGGTGGCTTTTTCTTTTTTTAATTCTCGATTCTTGCTCTATAAAGCATCTGTCAGGAGGTATCTGTTTTGTACATAAAAGAAACATCTCTACCCCCATGCGGATTCTAGTCTTTCCAGAAGACAGGCGGATTTAGAGCTTGCCTTTTGGAAGGGATGATGTAATTGTTTGGGCTTTGTATTTATCAGTCTCCAAGGAAACTCAATAATGAGGAAATACAAACTAGGTATGTAACTATGCTGACCTCAGATAAGCTGGGGTGTTGGCTAGCTTTATGTGAACTAGCAGATCTTTATAATATCCATGAACTCTGTTCTCATATTTGTCCTTTAGCTAAAAAGACTTACAAATGGAAGATCTGGGAAAATGGAAGGTGGGAAAATTTTTGCATGAATAGGAAGGAAAATCCTTCAAGCTAGCCTTTATAGTAGTTTGAATAATTATTTTTTTTAGTCTGAAAATTATCTAAACATTAGCACTAAAGAAAAAGTATAACTGAGATATAAATAATTACCTCAAGTGAAAAGTAAGCATTTTGGAGCAAATTAAACTGAAATCATTCCGCATTTTATAAAACATATGAAAACTTAGCCCATCAAAATTTACCATGTACAGTAAATCCCAGACTACCAGGGAAACTGGAACTAACTCTGGCATGATTTAAATTTGTTTATACAACTACCAGCTTGCAGAAAAACATTTTATGGATTTCCTTGTAGGACTTATACAGAATAATATGCTCATGTCAGTTTTAACATGGCAGATGCAAAATAATCGTTAAAAGGACTCAGCATTTTAAGTATGATTGTTACTGCACTAGAAGAAAAATCATAGCTACATTTCTGAAATTTTAATAGAACCCCTTTAAGAAATAAAGACTTATAAATAGCCATTCAATTTATAAACACCCAGGCACCGCGTGGAATCAATTTCATACAATTTCTATACTATACATAAGATAGCTGGCTATGTATGAAATTTGATTAGTATTCCTGTATAAAAACTAGGGTCTCAAATTTAGAAAAGTTGAATTTCAAATCTTCAACTGGGGTTAAATATATAATAATCACATCCCTGGTTTGAAACTTTAAAAAAAAATAAATTGAAAACATTATCAATTTACTTATCCACTTGTTGTTTTTTGTATGTGATGTGTGTGTACACATTCATTCCTGCAAGTGTATGTGGAGGCCTGACGTGTGATGCCTCCTTCAGTCACTTCTCCACATGTTAGACAGAGTCTTTCAGTGACTGTAGCTTAGCCTTCTGGCTGAGCTGGTGGACCAGCTCTCTTTGATGGCGCTGCAGATGGGCATGGTCATACCCAACTTTGATAAACAGGTGCTGGAAATTCAAACTAGGTCCTCGTGTTACAGATGCTGGAAATTCAAACTAGATTTTCATGCTTGTGAAAGCTCTTAACCCATAAGACACTTCCTTAGGTCCCTCGTTTATTAATAATCCAGTCATTTAAACCAATAAAGAACATATTTTGTTACAAGTAACATGGAGAATTCTGCCAAGATGTTCCAAATATCTCTATTTATTTTGAAACACACCCACACGGTGTAGTTATCTTAGAAGACATAACTAATGGAAAAGTAAAAGGCACCTATCAGCAGCTCCTACAGAGAGATTTACTCATAAATATGGGCTCTCAGGAGAATCTACTGTTCCAGAAAAATCTATTTGACCAATGATCAACATAGTGATTCCTTATTTTTTCCAAAATTAACCACAACTTCATTTTAAATCATTTCAGTGTCTTCAAGATTTCCACCTCAGGACTCACAGGGAAAGAAGGGTTTGCGGTGAAATCTCCTTGTGCTTATTTTTTACTGTGCTTCAGGCCTAGGCATATTCTTACCTCTGGATGAGTCTTTTCAATCTAAAGTACGTTAAGAGCTGAGTTAGCTCCGAGTTCACTATGGTCCTACCAGCCCCGCCTGCAGGCTGACTTCCGTCCTCTTCTCTACCTCCTTTCCTACACCCAGATTCCAGCCTAGGCCATGTCCCTGCCCTGGGGTTTTCCAGCTCTTTCCTCTGGCAGTTCCCTTACGGGAAGAACTGAACTTGAGCCAGATCCCAGCAAAGACAGTGAAAGGCTCCCCATGCCACTTTATCCCCAGACCTCCAATGCAGGAAAAACAAGAGACTGACCGAACAATGCCCGAGCAGGAAAGCAGCTGGCAGAGGAGGGGCAGAGATAAGCACTTACTTGGGGTTCTGACGCTAAATTCATCTTGTATGGATGACGTTTCCCCTCCTCGCTCACTAGAGGAGACCAAATTTTCTGTTCAGACCTACAACAAATGAAGAAAACTGTTGTTCCCTTCTATTTTGGTTCATTTCATTCTGCTTTGCAGCACTGGTGATCAAACTCACCATCTCACACATGTCAAACAAGGGCTCATTCTACCACTGAGCAACATCCCCAGCCTAAAGCTGCCTGCTGCTTCATTCATGTTAAATAGGGAATCGAGTTTGTCCTCTGTATCTACAAGTTCTGCTTAGATTCATTCAGCTGCAAACAGACAGCTCCATACCTGTACTGAACAGGTACAGATTTTTTTCCCCATGTTATTTTCTAAATAATATGGTAGAGCAGTCATGTACATAGCATTTACTCTGTACCAGATATTATAGGTAATCCAGAGGTGATTTAAAGTATGCAGGAAGACGCACATAGATTATGTGCAATACTACACTACTTTGTACAGAAGAATACTTGGGTACTCAAGGATTTTGATATCTACAACAGTTCTGGGGACCAACCCCCCTGAATACCAAGAAACAACTTTACATGCTGAAAGCAAATTCGAAAAACATTTCCTTTTCCTTAATTTTTACCCTCTGAATTTGTACCTTGCCATTGGATCTACCCTTTATTTGTCAGTTAGGTGGTATCCATATTGGATGGCGTCTACACATAGCCTTAAAGGATTAACTTCCCAAGCTGGTCTGCCTTCTGATCTAGTCTCCCTCATTACAGTCTGGGGAACAGACATAATCAACAGGCTCCTTTGAGTTGCTAGATTGCCACATGCTGCCATCTCCACTCAAGGTGGGATAGACTTCAACTGTATCTTGGCTCAGTGTTCCTAGCCTAGACCATATCACCAACATATTTATAAATCAAGGATCTCCTTTTTCAGTCTTGCAAAGGATTCTCTTCCTGCCTAAGGTCTTAGTTCAGTTTCAGTTTTCATAAGCATAGGGCTTTTCTCTCTTCAAGGCAAAGAATATTTACACTTTACTTTGTATTTGTCACACTAATCAGTGACAGACAATTATCAGACACACCTGAACAATTTGTTGGCAAGTGAATGAGAAAAAAACCATGAACCTACTAATAAATGCCTGAATGACCTGAACATGAGTTTGAGGGAGACAACAAGAACTGAGATTAGAACAAGAGACAAGGAAAAAGGGCCAATGGGCTTTTGAAGGAATAATAATGGAATTGTTCACCTCCCACGGAGTAAGCAGAGCTCTGAAAGGAACAAAATATTCTGGTATTTCTCTTCCGCTCCTGGCCTGTCTATCAATCCTTTACCACAAGTAGGAGGAGAAAACAGTCACAAAGTGTACTTCACCACTGAGAACCTGATGAAGAGCTGCTGTAAAAGCTAAGGTTAGTGAGCCATTCAGTAACACAGGTTCACACAGCAAAAAGAACCCAAACTTGATCCAACAGGAAGTAGGAAGCCACTAGCTGCAGAACCAACCACTACTGATATCTTGGCTTTGTAAACCCACTGCCAAGACCAAGTGAAAGAATGGAAATTTTACCCTAATTACAGCTTCTGAGCTGCTTTCCACGTCTGCCTGTTCTATGCCTATACTCCTTCCTTATAGTTCACCTGAAGTCCCATTTGGCGTTTTCTGTAACAGGCTCAGTTCCTTCCCTGCTGCTGTGATCTCATAACAGCACCCACTATTCAGGGCCCCAAAACATCCCAAGCTGATACTCAGACATTTTCACTCCATTATACTTTAACAGTGTTTAGCTCATTTTACCTCCTCAGGATTTTCAATAGTTATGTTAGATCAAGTGAAAATGTGGTAACTTAAGAGGCCTAGACGATCAGAGAAGAAACGAGCAACCTCAAAGTCCAAACCCCAGACCTTCCAGAGTGTTTTCATCATGCATAGCACAGGCTGGGGAAAGCACCAGAGTTTCTGAGATAGGAGAGGCAGGAACTGTCCATAAACAGCTTCCAGTACATCAAGAAAGAACTAACATTTCCACAGCCTCACCTGGATACGGTAAGTGTCATGTTGTCTGTACAGCCCTTGATTTTGTTCTGGGCTTCCAAGTGTGTCATACTGCTGGTATCTTCCCCATCGATGGCTGTGATTAAATCTCCAATACATAAATTTGCTATAGCAGCCTTGCTTCCAGGAGTGACCTGGCAACAGAGAAGATAGTACATTAGTTGCTTTGTCTCCAGGAAAACCAATGTGTAAACACCATCAGGTTAAGTACTTGCTAATAAAGACCAAAGCGTGGGAAAGGAGAGCTTGGCATGGTGGACCACACCTATAATCCTAGCTCAGGGGAAGTTGAAGTAGGAGAAAATTTGGGGCTAGCCTGAGCTACTACGTAGTGAGTTTGGGGACAGCCTGGGATATGTAACAAGACCCTACAAGGATGAAAGAAAGAAAGATCAGGGACAGAAGTGCTCAATAAAGTATTCTAGAATCATAATTTAGCTAACAGTAACCTTTCGTGTTTATACAATCTGTTACCATTTTCTGAGTCCTTTCCTGTATGTGACCTCATCGCCCACTTACAAAAACCTTGTGAGAAAAAGGAATGAACACCAGCAACTTAGGCTTCGAAAGTTCTGTGACCTATCCGAGATCACCCAACTAGTACATTGCTAGACATCCAGCTAGCCCATCACAGACTCAAACCTTGAGCCCCACTCAGTATTCTTACCTCAAAATAAAAAAAAAAAAGTCACCGATACATTTTTGCTTGTTTGTTTTATTGTGGTTGCTTTTTTAATTGATTCTTTGTGGATTTCACATCATGCACCCCAATCCCATTTATCTCCCTGTCCTCTCACATCCACCCTCTGCCCTTGCAACCTCCCCCCACAAAACAGAATAAAATTTAAAGGAAAAACCAAACACCAAGCAAAACAGATAAACGAAGAAGAGGAAGAGGAGGAGAAGGCGCTCGTCAAGAAGCTGTATGGCCTGGTGAGTCACACAGTTTACCCTTTAGCCTATATATCTTGTAAGTGTTCGTTGCTATGAGTCATTGGTCTGGTTTGAGGCCTCTGGCTTCTGCTACACTATGAATAGTGGCTCTCACTGGACTCCTCTTGGATATCCTATTGCCTTGTGTCATGGAGATTCTGAAGTTTAGGATCTGTCGGCTCATCCCCTTGATACGCTCCAGCCGTTCATAGATGAGATGGATGTTAGGAGTGGGCTAACTCATATTCCTTATTCTGAGCCTGGATGGTAGCTGGGCTGGTCAGCTCTCCAGCTTTCTCTCATCCTTACATCCTGGGTGAGCTCTCCAGCACTGCCCCCAGCTAGCTTATCCAATGTATCCTGCAGCAAGGAGTGAGGCCAGCTTCCTGCTCTCAGGTCCTCAGATCTAGTTCACTCACACTCCCACCACCAGGACTCACTTTCCTGGTTGCTGTTAGGAGCACGAGTTTGTGGGACAACGCTGTAAAAACTTTTACTTGTATTTGTTTAATAAAATGCTGATTGGCCAGAAGATGGACAGGAAGTAGAGGTGGGGCAACCAGACTACGAGAATTCCGAAAAGGAAAGGCAAGTGGCAGACACAAGCCAGACTCAGAAGAAGATGAAAATGCTGCTCTCAGAAAAAGATACCAAGCCACGTGGCTAAGCAAAAATACAATTATGGGTTGGTTTAAGACTAAGAGTTAGCAAATAAGCCTGAACCATAGACCAAACAGTTCATAATTAATATAAGCCTTTGTGTGATTATTTGGGGCTAAATGGCTGCAGAGAAAAGTGTCCAGCCAAAGAAACCCAACCTCGCTCTGGAAACAGAGCCAGTGAAAGAAACCAACTCTAGCCCTGAACCCAGAGCTAGTGGAAAAAAAAAACCCACCCTGGATCTAAGACCTGAGCCAGTGAAAGAAATATTTTATCCCTGAACCCAGAACCAAAAAGAAATGTGCCCTGACTCTGAAACCAGGACTAAAAAAAAACACACTTTAGCCTGGAGTCAGAGCCAGTGAAAGAAATGTGCCCTGGCCCTGAAATTAGAGCCCCCAAAAGCCAATGAATGAAACATGTTGGCCCTGAAACCAATCCCACCCTGAAAGTCTACCTAGAAAGCCTCCTCCCCCCAAGAAGCCCTATAGAAGTCCTGAGCCCATAGCCCTTTCCCTGCTGCCCTCTCCCAACCCAGGCTGAGACAGCCACACTCTCCTGGATTCTTCCCTCCCAATAAATCTCTTAAATGAGGTTTGGGTGAAGATCTTTTGGAGCAGCAGCAGCAGAGCCTAGACAGAGAACAGCTGGGGGAGCGAAGCTGTAGCACTCTTGCCTCCCAGGGGATGCTCCCTGGCTGGTCCAAGTTGTTACATTACCTGAACAGAGAACAATGAGCAGAGAAGCCTTCCCTGGCCACTGTAGCAACTTCACTGGGGAGGTCCTCCCTAGCAGGAGCAGAGCTATTAACACTGGGAAACCTTTCCCTGAAGCAGGACTATAAGCAGTTATCTACGCTTACTGTGGCCTGTGATGTTTATTGGCTCCCAACTGTCTGAATACCTTTCCACCGAGCTGTACCAACAACACTCAGTATTCACTGGCTCCCCAGTACCTGAATACTCTTTCATTCGACCTGCAGCTCTCAGTATGCCTAAGGTCCTGACTGCCAGGATCTCTTTCCACCTGGGCTGCTCTGGGCTGCACAAATATACCTACAAGCAGGACCAGCCTGGGTGGGACAGAGAAACTTCAGACTACAGGAGCAGTCCGCTCTCCTACTCTCATGCCCTCAGGTTCAGCTCACCTTCGTCCCTGCCAACAGGGTCAGCTCTAGTGTGCTGCCCAGATGCGGTACAAGGCCCGCTCTCCTGCACCAACATATTTTTTAAACTCACACATTTAGAGAACATTGTATAAGGTAACTTCTATTTCTATAAAATCTTGGCATATGTTACAAATTGTAAGCTCTGGTAAAACTAGAATTGCTCATAGCTACACATTTCAGTAACATGTTAGTTTCTTTACAATGAACTTGAGCTACTTTTACAATTAAAATAAGCAAGCAATAAAGATAATTTTTAAATATGATAGTGTGGGTTTGTACCAGGAAGTTGGCCACGGTTAGAGCCCTTCACTACAGGTGGCTGGTTTTCTGAAAACTGATGCTTCCAGATCAGTAGTTCCAAATCTGTAGATCACAGATGCCTGGGGTGGCCAGTTAATCACTGTCACAGGTTCTTAAGTCCATCTGCCTACTGAGGACTCCCTGTGGACAGAGTAAATGTGCCCCCACAGAGACCTGCAATGTTTTCTCAAGCAAATACAGATGCTGGTGTGATGAATGGTACTTATTTTGAAACAGCACTGGCCTCAGAGTAACTACTAATGAATATTTTCTCAGTCAGGATATACCAAAAGGTTGCCATCATCACCCCAGGGCCGGTCCATGACTGTATGATATTAAAAGGCCATCCATCCTGTATGGAAACCCAAGGGCAGAACGGTATATCTCCAGACTCCCAGTGCCCAAAGGGTTCTAGCATCCTCTTAGACACTCCCATAGCTCCTGGAAGCTAGTGTAAGATGTTATAAACCACAGGTTATCTTCACAAGCTGGTTCTTTAAAGTGCCAAATCGGCATACAAGACTAAGGCCCCAAGCCTCAATTTTCCACAGCCATGGTCCCAAACCTCACCAAACAGAAACACTAGCCCTCTTAGGGCTGCTGGTGTAGGGGCCCTGCCATGACCCCCTCACTAGAACCCCTTCTGGCTTGAACATGTTCTGGCTTCACCAGACAAAACTCCCCTGGAACGTGAAGACGTGGAACCAGTATACAGATCCTGACTTCCTAACCTTCCTCTACCATCTCCTATTGGGTGTTTACAGAGATCTCACTCTCACCAAACAAGAGCTGTGCTCCAGCCAGCCATGGAGTGAGATGTCTGAGGAAGGCCTTCCTCCAAGCCAGCAATAGGAAACTCACTCTGAGTCACTCAGTAAAAACACAGGCTGACCTGGCTTCATACCACACAGAGTCCACTCTTTCTAAAAGACAATGTAGAGCTTTTGCTCTGTTGTTTTTGCTTGTTTAATATTTTTGGAGAATGTGTTATATATCCCAGGCTGGCCCCAAACTCTCTCTCTCTGTAGCCACTGGTTCATTTTTTTTCCCTCCATACATGTGTATAATGTAGCCATATTTCATCTTGTTTTGTTTGGGTTTTTTTTGGGGGGGGGGCTTAAACTTGCCATTTATTTATTTATTTAAATAGTACATTATCACTGCGTAACTCAAGTGACCTAGACCAGCAGGTCCCAGAGAGACAGGGTGGGGGATGACTAGAGGGTTGAAAGATAACTCAGAAAAGTATGGAATCAGGAGGTCTTCCACAAGCTATGTTTCATGCCCAGCAAGCTTACTCAGAAGTGCAGCAACTTATATACTATTTGCAAGAGAAAATTGTGTAAAGTCAGCAGAAACAAGCATACAATGGCACGAAATAGGAAGGAAGGTAGCCAAACAATGTTGCACAAAGGGAGCACATAGTACCTCAAGTACTTTGCAGACTGAACACACAGTGTCCTTGGAACTGTCTTCAGTCTCTTCAGGGGCCCCAGACTGAACCTTGCCAAGCCTGACCCAGGACAAGGACACAGAACTTGGTACCTTTTGTCTTTTCCTTTCTTTCTTCTTATTTTGTTTTTAATTTAAAAGTTTGGGGGCAGTTGTTTTTTGCTTTTTACATACCAACTACAACTGCTCCTCCTTCCCTTCCTCCCAGTCCTCCCACACACACCCCACAACCACTCCTCAGAAAGGGTAAAGTAAGGCCTCCCCTGAGAAGTCAACAAAGTTTGACATATCAAGTTGAGACAGGACTAAGCCTTTCACACTGCATCAAGGCTGAGCAATATATCCCTCCAGGGGGAATCCTGGTCCTACTGCCACGGGCCCCACAAACAGCTCAAGTCACACAACTGTCCCACATTCCGAGGGCCTAGCTCAGTCCCATGCAGGTTCCCCAGCTATCAGTCCAGAGTCAGTGAGCTCCCACTAGCTCAGGTCAGATATCTCTGTGGGTTTCCCCATCATGATCTTGACCCCTTTGCTCATATAATCCCCCTCCCTCTCTTTGACTTAGCTGTGAATCTCTGCATCTGCTTCCATTAGTTACTGGTTGAAGGGTCTATGGTAACAATTAGGGTGGTCATCAATTTGATTCCAGGGGAAGGCCAGTTCTCTCCACTATTGCTTGGAGTCTTACACTGGATCACTTTTTAATGGTCCTACCTAAGTATCCCTTTATATGAGATTGGTAATGGTTCTAGACAAGTAAATTCTACTTCCAAGCAGACTAGCTGGAAAACCAGGAGAGTAATGCCAACCAAAGCCACTCATTTACGATCAAATATAACAGTATAAAAGAGCAGAGCAGTTCCCTTTCGGATAACCCAGAAACCCTCTAGCAAGGCCTTCCGCTAGGCCACCTCATCACTAAGCTCTAGGTTCCTCCTCAAGTGCTTTTCCACCTTGGCATTCTTAACTCTGTCTGACTGGCCTTTCTCACCCTTCAGGTCTCTATTTAAATTACCCTTCTGGGTCTTCCCTGACCCCCAGTCTATGGCACCTATCCCATGATAGTAGGCGTTCAAAGTAATCAATGAATGATGAAATTAAAATGGCCACTGAGGTTAAAGTTGTTATCGAGAGCTGAGGACTGGTAAGAGGCTTTTCAGTGGAAACATGAGGACTTGAACTCAGGTTCCCCAAAGCCATGTAAAAGTAGATGTGGCCATACCCTATAACCTCAAAGCTCAGGCAGTGGGGGAGAGACGGACTACTGAAGGTTTTGGGTAGCCAGCTAACCAAAACCTGGTGAGCTCCAGGTTCAGTGAGACACCCTGTCTCTCAGGGCTCGGGGAAGTATGCGGAAGAGGAGGTGGAAAGATCTAAGAGCCAGAGGGCATGGATGATACCATGGAAACAGCATCTTCCAGACATAATAGACCTGATACACAAGGCCTGCACAGGTCCAGCTGTTCCTAACCAAGAAGCTATCTCCAGTTAACAACTGCTCACGAAGAAAACGTCAGTTTCTCCAGGAGTCATTGTACAAACCATACTTCAGGACAGATTTCCATTTCCAGTAATAGATGCCATCTCAAACTTAAAATGAACTCAAAGATAGCTTTTATTTTTTGGTTTTTTGTTTGTATGTTTAGTTTTCTCATATTGCTATTTGGACACTTATTTTTTCATCTTGGTGGTCTTTTGCTTATAGATTATGGTTTCCAATTTTGAGTTTCTATGGGGCCTGGGTGTATGTGTGTATGTGCATGTGTATGTCTGTCTGTATGTGCATGTGTGTGTGCATGTGTGTGTGCATGTGTGTGTCTGTCTGTGTGTGCATGTGTGTAGTGTGCATGTGTGTAGTGTGCATGTGTGTATGTGCATGTGTGTCTGTCTGTGTGTGCATGTGTGTCTGTGTGTGCATGTGTGTGTATGTTTGTCTGTATGTGCATGTGTGTGTGCATGTGTGTCTGTCTGTGTGTGTCTGTATGTGTGCATGTGTGTGTCTGTCTGTGCATGTGTGTGTGTGTGCATATGTGTGTGTCTGTCTGTGTGTGCATGTGTGTGCATGTGTGTCTGTCTGTGTGTGCATGTGTGTGTGTGTGCATTTCTCCTGATCTTTCTTAGTTTCTTTGCTTGTTTGTCCTTTTATTTTCCTTGTTTATCTTCTTATTTTTTCTGTTTTCTTGAGAGAGAAGACGATGTAGGGTGGGAAGGGTGGGGAGTTGGTGAGAGTCTTGGAGAAGATGACAGAGGGGAGACAGTGATTAGAATATATAGTATAAAAATAACTGTATGCCAAATGTTTTAAAAAGAGAGACCTTGTCTGGAGTGGATACGGGGGAGGGGAAGTCACAGAGCAGGGCCCTGACGACCTCTGACCCACATGGGCACACATATATTTTACTATTTGAAATGAATATTCTAAAATAATCAACAATATATATATTTTTTTAATTCAAGTAGCTGTTTTCCTTAAAATGACTAGCCTGGACTTAAGATAGAAGTTTCTTTTTATGTTTTATGTTCAATTACTAAGAAGTCTGGAATTTCCAGCATTTGGTTCAAACTGTTTTGTGGGAGTGGTATTTCTGCAGAGAACATCCGTACAGGCCCTAGACAAGCTAAAACCAGTCCCAGGAGCCCCACACCTGAGTAACTTGGACCTAGACAGCCTGTCCTTCAACCGGATTTTCTTTTCTTTGGAAAGTTTTGAAAATTATAAGACCATCAGTTCAGATTCTGAGGGAATAATGTTCTTTTATAAACTGTATCTCTCTCTCTCTCTCTCTCTCTCTCTCTCTCTCTCTCTCTCTCTCTCTCTCTCTCTCTCTCTTTCTCTCTCTCAAAAAAAAAAAAGGTAGAGTGGTCCCCTTGAATGCACAAAACTCTAGGATTGGTTCCCAATTCCACATACACTGGACTTGCTATCACTTGGAAGTTAGAGGCAGGGAAAACAGAAATTCAAAGCTATCCTTGGTTACACAGTGGGTTTGGGGCCAACTTAGTCTACATGAGACTCTGTCTCAAAAAAAAATGGGAGGGAGAGATAGCTGAAATATATCAGAACTTACCTTTACAGCACCTATTCAAACAACGTGTTTAAAATAAAAATAAGGAGCTCACATAGATTAGATGAGCAAGCATTTATTAGACAACATTTTAGAAACAGCACTAGAAAAAATGCTGTGAATGGTTCAAGGTCATTCATATAGCTAAAGGCTTATGCTTGGTTTTAAAACAAAAACCTTCATTAATTCTACCCCTTTTTTGCCTCAGTGCAAATACTATGGCAGAGACTGGAAGCTCGCTATCAGAGCTGAAAAGAAACCCAGAATTTCAAGAGGTTGCATCTGCATGACCTTCTATACAAAGAACTGGAGTACTATAAAACCCTGTTGGCCAGGTGCCTCCCAAGCATGAGACAACAGCTCCCCTGCTCTGAACTGAGATGGGGCCCAGAACCCCACCCATTATCAAACATGCCAGTTCTAAGAGAAAGGAAAAGAGCTGCATGTGAGAACCTGGCTCTTGCTGCTGGAGAGTTCCTGTCCTGAATGGAGGACCCTTTACCACACCCTTATTCCACCACAGTGAACCTCAACAGTGGCCACCATTAATGAGTGCCTATTATATGCCAAGTGCAATCTAAGTGGTTGATGAGGGTTGGCTTATGATCCTCTTCTGATGCTAACAGACAGACAATGTTATTTGCATCAATGAAGATGAGGAAATGGAAGAATAAGGGTTAAGCAGCTTTGGTGACTCAGCTGGGGAGTAGCAAGCCAGGACAGGCTCCAGGGTCCGCTACACCAGTGTCTAGTCTAATTTCTTAGCAGCCATCAAATTCCATCAGAACCAGATCATGATGGAGTCAGCTTCAATTTATAGAAGGAAGAGGAGGAGAAGGGGAGAGAGGGAGAGAGAGAGAGAGAAATCTGACACTCTGACACTTCCCTCTAGAAGAACAGACCCATTAGCTGAGTGGACATCCCCCAAATTTCCTCAGATCTTTCTCCCAGAGATTATACAACCAGAGCATTACAGCTGTTGCTATAAAAACTTGTGTGGCTTAGGTGTAACAATTTCTATTAAAGAATGTTCTTCTGATTTCTGTAGCAGTCACTCAAGTAGAGCTCATCCTTAGGACCACCCCCAGCCCAAATGACCACTCCTTACCTGGGGTGGCACTGACTCTACCCTAAACTCTGTTCCTAAGGCACTGACCTTCAAATCCTGCTAAGATTTTAACTTCAGTCTAAGTAGCACAAAGCAGAACTGTGGTGTGGCTCTCCCTAGTTCTTCAATGAGGCACATTCACAGAGCCAGCAGCGGCTTAACATTGACCACAAGTAAGAGCTAACCTCCTCCTTAGAGACAATGGCACACTTCACTCCCCATGCTTCCTTTCTCACTCACACATCACACACCCCTATGCATATTCTGAAACGTAATGGTTTGTGGATGAGGATATAACTTCTAGAGGCAGGAGGCCAGGACTTGATACCCTGTGGTTGGGATTCAGTGCCTGTGTGCCTCACTCTTCATCTTTGAGATGACTCAAAACAGAGCAAGACCCCAGAACTCAAGAAGTGTGTAGCACTTAGTTGTGGACTCCAGGAACCGCATGCTATGGAAAGAGCCAAGTCTCCCGCCAAGGAGCTCACAGTCCCTGGAGAGACAAGTGGATGATAAACGGTGTGCTTAAAGCTATAATGCAATCCAAAGGCTAGTGATGGGGACTGGGGAGACGGTTAAGAGTGCTTTCTGAACAATCACAAAGATGTGAATTCAGATGCCAGCACCTGGGTGACAAGATTGAGATAGTTTTGCTGAGAACCTGCAAGTCCAGCACTATGGGAGGAGAGGGGATGTGGAGGCAGAAAAATTTCTCCTGCTTGCTGGCTGTCAACCCAGAATGGGGAGAGATAAGCTTCAGGTTCACGGAGAGACCCTCCCTCAGTGGAAAAAGGCTGAGCGTTCTAGAAGACACCTGATGCCTTCCTCTGCCATTGTACCTGCACATCCACGTGTTCACACACACACACATGTACACAAACAGACAGGCATACATACACCCACAGACATACACACACAGAGACACACACAAAGACATACATACAGAGAGACATATAAACATATACACAGACACACAGACACACAGACACACACACACACACACACACACACACACACACACACACGGTTACAGAAATGACTCCCTGAGGAGGTGCTGTTTAAAACCACAAAGCCACAAAAGGAGGCAGGAAGGAGCAGGCAGAGTCTGGAGAGCAGTCTGTAGACTGTATAGATGAAACTCCGGGAGCAAAGGGAGAGGAAGAGGGTATGAGGCTGGAGATACAGGGAGCAGGCTGTGAGAGCCCTGTATTTTATGAGAACAACAGTGAAATCCCCATACAGTATTCGCTGTGTCCAGTTACTTCAAAGAATCAACTAGAGACCATTAGCTGTGCTGAGGCCCAGATGACCTCACTGGCTGGATTCTTTCTGACTTAGGATTACTAACTCCGTGATGAAACACCACCATTGAAAAAGCAAGCTGGGGAGGAAAGGTGTACTTGACTTACACTTCCACATTACAGTCCCTTACTGAAGGAAGCCAGGACAGGAACTCAAACAGAGAAGGAACCTAGAGGAAGGAGCTGATGATACAGAGGCTACTGAGGGGTGCTGCTTACTGGCTTGCTCAGCCTGCTTTTTTAATGAGCTCAGGTGATGTGGGAATGTCTTTCTGTATGCTTTGAAATAAAGGGACTGTTTTGGCCTAACGCAGGCATCTTAAAAGTAGGCAGGGAAATCGAAACATAGATAGAGGAAGGAGGGCAGAGTCAAAACAGAGACATGATCCAGCCACCCAAGAATCAACATGTAGAAATAGGAAAGCCACGGGCAGATTAATGGAAATTGGTTGAATTAAGATGAAAGAGCTAGCTAGCAATATGCCTGAACCATAGGCCAAACAGCATGGAATTAATACAAGCAACTGTGTGTTTCTTTGGGACTTTGGGATTGCTGGTCGAGATAAACAGCAGTGAGCAGGTCCAAACTATGGCGCTAGTCCAGGCCACAAACCTCATATTACTCTTAGGACTACCATCCCAGAGACAGCACCACCTACAAATGGGCTGGGTCTCTCCCATCAATCACTAGTTATTAAAATGCCCTACAGATTTGCCAGAAGCCCAACCTTATGGAGGCATTTTCTTAATTGGGGCTTTTTTTCTGATGACTTTAGCCTGTCAAACTGGCATAAAAGTAGCTAGCATACTTTCCACTGACAGTTCAAACTGGACCCCTTCCAGATGTTGGTCACTCAATCCCTAGCTCAGCCATTCCTTTAGAGCAATGGTTCTCAACCTGTCAGTAATAACCTATATACCAGATATTTACATTACAATTCATAACAGTAACAAAATTACATAGTTATGAAGTAGCAACTAAATAATTTTATGGCTAGGGGTCACCACATGAAGAACTGTATTAAAGGGCCATAGCATTAGGAAGGTTAAGAACCACTGGATCTTTAGAAGGTCCTACCTAAAACCCAAATTCTACTAGCAGCTGAATGACTTCCTTTAACTTTCTTGTCTTGAAAGCTGAGCCCATCGAGGGCATCTGGTCCACAATCAAAACCGCTTGGTATTAGTTTTACTTTAAGACACATATTTGTAAATTTCACATGAACTCATAGATTCTAAGCTTGTAAAATCTGGCAATTCTGGACATAGATTTTCATATGGCAAAAAGCAGCACCACGTGAAGAAACACGATCCCTCTAAATGAGAAACATACCACCCACTTAGCCACAAGCCCCATCATGCTTTAACTGCCCCAGCACAGAAATTCAACATCAGCACCATTGGCCATCACTACTACAGTGATTCATCCGACTACTTCACCCTCTAATCAGTCTCTAGTTGCTTCCTGGCTCTCACATACAGATGAGTTTGGGGCTGAAGCCTCAGTTCAAGGCTGTGCAGAGCCCTTTATGATATGCTGAGGTGAGACTCCCTGGTGATGAAGCCTTGGGTTCAAAGCCCAGCACTGAAGAAAAGAAATTCCATTTCCTCTTAACCACGGAAAAGACCCCACTTTGTTCTCAAGTGTTCCAGCCAGCCTAGAGTGATG
Organism: Phyllotis vaccarum; assembly: GCA_033318265.1. Classification (NCBI taxonomy): domain Eukaryota; kingdom Metazoa; phylum Chordata; class Mammalia; order Rodentia; family Cricetidae; genus Phyllotis; species Phyllotis vaccarum. The sequence goes on along the minus strand of JARWLC010000004.1, from coordinate 21,362,921 downwards.
ATGCACACTTACAACCCCAACCCTTCAATCAAAGTTGAAGGCCACTCTGGACGCCATCATACGTTCAAGGCCAGTCTAGGCTACCAAGAAGACCTAAGATAAGTAAGAGTTCCATACTGGATGGTAAGTCAATTGCCCTATGATAGACGTAAGAGTTTCAACCAAGTGTATGTCAATTGTTTTATGTTCTAAGGCATTGATTTTTCTCCCTTTCCCCTTTGAAAGAAAAATATATATATATGCTCTTTATTCAAATGGTTTTCTAACTTTCCCTTTGGCTATCTTCTACAGGTCAATTTCCTCAGTGCTTCTGAACGCCACTCACTTTGCCCCTTGGAGCAGGCCACTAAACCTGGGGCCAGAAATCAACTCAGCTCACCAATAGCTCAGAACTGGATTTGCAAGGATGTCATCTGACTTCCAACCCCTTAAGTACCAGATACCCTGAAATGAGGGAGTAGTATAAATACACAGAGCCCCACTCCATCTCGAATCATCACAGAATGATCCAGATATATTCTCGCATTTATTTATTTTACTTTATTTTGTCCTGAGGGCCAAATCAAGGGTCTCTGGCATATTAAGCATACATTCTTATTACTAGGCTACACCCTCAGCCCCTAATCTCTGCTTTTTACGTTGCCTAGAAAAGCCTAACTGACATTCACTGGGTTTGAAAACTTCAAGGGGGATGCAGACTATTTCTTTTCCCAACGCTTTCTTCCTGAATGAAGTTAAATTACTAGACAGACAATAAACACTCTCTCTCTGAAGGTATAAAGGGAAGAAAGCAGGGAGGGAGGGAGGGAGGAGGGAGAGAGGAGGGAGGGAGAGAGGAGGGAGGGAGGGTGGGAGAGAGGAGGGAGGGAGAGAGGGAGGGAGGGAGTGAGAGAGGGAGAGAGGAGGGAGAGAGGGAGGGAGGAGGGGGGAGGAGGGGGGAGGAGGGAGGGAGGGAGGGAGGGAGGAGGGAGGGAGGAGGGAGGAGGGAGGGAGAAGGGAGGGAGGGAGAGAGGGAGGGAGGAGGGGGGAGGAGGGGGGAGGAGGGAGGGAGGGAGGGAGGGAGGAGGGAGGGAGGAGGGAGGAGGGAGGGAGAAGGGAGGGAGGAAGGGAGGGAGGGAAGAGGATGCAGGAGGAGGGGGGAGGGAGGAGAGAGAAAATAGCACCTCTGAGAAGGAATTAAAGTCAAGCATTAAAAAAGGCTTGTCAGTCCAAATGTCTAACACACTCAACGTGGTTTCTATTTTGCCCTGGCCATAAAACTCACAACTAAACTCAGTGTGCAATTATAGAAACCAACTGATTTAGCATTCCTGAAACACTGCTATTTCCGCATCTATGTTCCAAATATTTCGTTAAATCTTAAGTATGTCCTTGTGTTTTAAATGTTACAAATGTGTAGTTTTGGGTGTTGTAAACTGCCTTAAGTCCATGCAGAACAAAGTGAGAAAGGAAGCATAAATAATGATGCATCTCTGGACTAACAAAACATGAAATTCAAGTTCCATTGCAATGGCGTAGACAGACCTTTAAGCACAGTCTCTTGATCTAACTGCCATGTCAGGGTTTTAAGATATAAATCTGACAATCTAAACTGCAGGTGGGGCAACACAGAAGCAGTCCTCTGGCCACATTTAAACGCTGACTGTGAATTCCTCCCTGGGGCTCTGTTGGCCTGCAGTTTGTGGGTCCAGGCTGCCACCCAGACCCTGAAGCCACATCAAAGCCGCAAATGCTGCTTGGGGATATATAGGTTGGCCTGAAACAATACAACTTGAGAATGTTCTTGGTTAGTCTATAACCACTTTCTTCAGGAAATGAGGCAATTGAGTGGTCTGGGTGCTTGTAGATGAGCTGTTCTCTAGTCCAGCTTCCCTTCACACACAGGGCAAAATAAAGTTCTCAGTTTGCAGAAGTGGAAGTTCAGAGAGACTGGCTGCTTTCTTGGTCTGAGCAATCACCATTCTGAAGACAGAAAAAGGTAAACAGGAGCTAGCAGTAGAGCAAATACCCCAATTTCTCAGAGCGTCAATTTTCAAGTGTCCAAAAGCCTCTAATGACAATACATGCTTTAAAACAATCCTAACCACTGCTACTCACAACCAAAACCTAATGTTCACTTTTTCAGACTATAAAATAAGTCTTTGGGGGCTAAAGATACAGCTCAGTAGTTAATAGCACTAAAACTCAGAGGACCAGAGTTCAGTACCCAGCAACCACAAAGCGGTTCACAACCACCTGTAACTCAAGTTCCAGGGGATCCAGCGACACCAGACACATACATGGTGCACAGACATACATTCAGGCAAGACATCATATACACATGAAATAATAAAATAATTTTTGAAAGGAAAAACTTTTTAATTACTCAAAAACCAAGTAGCTGCCATTAGAACTTTTTTAATGGTATGCCAGTTCCTGACCCTTGCTATGCATTATCTAGAGTGCTAAACACCTCACGTGCATCCCCCACTTTCACAATTACCTTTGGAGGTAAATACTGTTATTCCCATTTCTCAAACAGCTGCTGAGTTTTCAGGAGCTGACCTGCCCACCCTTTTACCCTTGGACACACAAGTAAGAAATAGACAAGACAAGGGTTTGAAACTAAACCCATCTGAAAGGGGGGAGGGGGATGCATTTCTCCAGGATGCCAAGCTATCTTTAATTCTTCATTTGTTATAACAAAAAATACAGAACAATGAAGTCTACATGATCCATCATGATACAGTAATTAACTCTGAAAATGCAACTTACATGAAAAACAGGGTGGAACCAGGCATTCACAGTGTTTGCCTCCGTGAGGTATACAGCTGGGAAACCTTTCCTTCCCATACTTTTCCATCTGACCTTCTGTTTTAAGGAAACTGGGGTTGTTTTCTTGCTTTTCTTCAGACAAGATCTCACACATACAGCCCGGGCTACACTGGAACTTACTGTGTGTGTAGCTCAAGGTTTTGAGCATGCAGCAATCTTGCCTCAGCCTCCTGAGGCTCCATGCCTTGGTTTCTTGATCATTTATGATGGCTACATTTAAACTAAAAAAATACAGGGTGCATATAGATAAAAACACAAACTGTCACCAAATGCCTAGTGAACGCACCCCCTAAAAAAAAGATGCACTGATGGCTGCAGCACCTCATAAAGAAACTGAATATGAATTTTCAAACTCATTTGCCACATACCTTTTGGCAAAGATTAGCCCCAAATCTGACATCTAAGACTCTAGGTCAATTTGGAGCCTGTGTCTACTGAATCATCTTGCCAGCCCTGATGCGAGGTTTTATGTCATGTGACTCAATCAGCATTTACCTACATATTATTGTTGTTAGTAGCCATCTGAATTATTTAAAATTTAGTACTACTGGAGCAGGACAGAGGCTCTCAGGTAAGAAGGTCCAGAGGGTCCTAGTCTTCACCCTGATGCTTGAAGCAGCACTAGGTTTTCCTGGAGTTCTGCACTGAATAACACCGTTAGCAATACAATATTCGTTGTCAAGGCTTATCAGGAAGCAGACCGGTGACTGAAGCTACCTGGCTGGCAGCCTACTGGGCTTCACTTTGGCCATGGGTTGTAGAGTGTATGGAAAAGAGAGATGCAATTACATGATTAGCAAATTATAACATATTATTAAATACTTGACTTTAGGGTACAGGCCTTGGAGCTGGCTGGCCCAGCTGTGCACTGCTGTATGGCATAGGCCTTTATCTGTAAAATGATGGTCTTCAATGTACATACTTCACTAAGTATTCATTAAATTCTTAAAGCAGTGTCTTTCATATAAAAAGGTCTACTATATTTGTTTTAAGTACTCTGATTACTGCAAGTAAATAAAATAAATATTTTATATGAATATTTTCTGTGTATATAACAGGTATGCTTTTATAATTAGCCATATAAGTCCATCTGAAGATATTCCTGAATTTATAGCATATATTCTGGATTAATTTACAGTTGAAGGCACAAGGAATTCCATGAGAGATCCTGGGCTCTGTTATTCAAAGGATTCAAATACAACTTATTTGCTTGTTAACCACATATATTTTCTTATTATTTATATCCCCCCACCCACCCCATGTGTGTGCTGATGTCCCAGGAGGCCAGGAGAGTGTGTTCTCCTGGAGCTAGAGTTTTAGGGAATTGTGAGACACCTGACATGGGTGCTGGAAACTGAACTCTGATTTTCTAAAAATGCCAGCAAACACTCTTCACCATTGAGCCGTTTATCATTATATTTATCTTCTCAAAGAAAGGAACATGACTGTACAGGGTCACAAGGTTGCCTACTGAGCTGCCAAGGACAAGAGCTCAGCGTGGATCCCACACTGAACACAATCCCAGGTCCCATCCTTTCCCAGTCTGCCCTCCGTCACCCCACCCAGACCCATTAGAAATAAACCATCCTTTAAAAGTTAATTTTATAACATGGGCGCTTTTGTTTGTGTTTAACCAATTACTCTGTTACAAGGAAGTTAAAAGGCAGTTGAGCCAAGGTTTTTAAACACATAAATGAAAACAAATTACCTAACCTGCAGGCTCTTGGACTTCCCCATCTACACAAAGTAAGATATCAGCCTTGCCGTCCTCTACAAAACATCAGCAAGTCATGGCCTGGAGGTAAGTAGGCAGCTGGGGAGTCAGCCTTAGCCAGGCCCTGACACAGCCACCTCGTCCAGTCCTGATCAGCCTAGGAGAGAGAGTACCACCCAAGATGCAATATCTGAAAGCTACTGTCCCTGTTTCATCCTTCATTAAATTAACTAACCAGCCTGGAGCTGGAGAGTTGGCTCAGTAGTTAAGGGCATTTACTGCTCTTGCTGAGGACCCGGGTTTGATTCCCAACAACCACAGGTCAGCTCATAACCACCTGTAACTCTACTTGCAGGGGATCCAACACCCTCATCTGACCTTCACAGGTGCAGGGCACACACAGTTCATATACATACATGCAGGCAAAACATTTACACAATAAAATAATAAAATAAACCTTAAAATTAAAAAGGCAACCAGAACTTATTTTAAAAATAAAAATTAATTTCCACAGTCAGTATCCTAGAGGTTTGGGAAGGGAGGCTCACGTTTCTACCTCAGGTGATTCTCAAGGATTCATCCCCTCCCTTCTTCCCAGGTTGGCCTCCACCAGTGGAGCAGCTAATGCTTCTGAGGTGACTTACGGCACACACGATGCATGCAGGTATGCAGCTCACGTCCTTTAATGCACACAGGGCAGTTTTAGGCTTGTCTTCCTTTTTATGACCAGATTGATGAGCTCTACTCCTCCAACCTGTATGATGCCAGGTGAACCTCTACTTGAGTCTGGAAATAACCTTCTTGGAAATCAAAAAAAGACCTTTTGGCTATAGAGTAACCACTATGAAGCAAGGACCCCTTGGGGTCCTTGGGCAAAGGGCACAAGTGCACTTACTATAAAACCACAGGCTCTCAGCAAAGAGTTCCCCAGGACTCAAGGGCCAAATAAGTGGCAACTCCAACTAAGAGCATCCCCTTATCACCGGCCCCACCTCTTCCTGTCTTTTTTTCTGTTGTCAGCACAGCCTAGCAGCAAGCAATTTCAGCATGGGTGTGGATTCTCTGAAGGTTTTCCCTTGAAAGCTATAAAGGAAATACAAAATTATATAGTGGAAGAAACACACACACACAGTAGGAAGGAGCCACACAGTCGGAACAGGAACCAACAGAAAATATTTCAGAGCTCAGTTAAATACTCTGTGACTTCAGCAGCAGGCAGTTACAGGCGAGTCTTAAATGAGATACTACGTAGAAAAAATACTTTATATCCACTTATAGCTAAGAAATTTGGACTGTGATATTTAAGTTTCTCACAGAAACATAGATAAAAGTATAAAGGAGTATAGAAGTCACACACACACAGTCAATGCATATAAAATTTAGCATCTAGTGTTTAGGATGCCTAGTTGTCAGTAAAATTATGCAGAAAAGCACAGAGTAATTACTGGCTGTCAGGACAGGGCTAGTATATACCACTAACATTGTATATATATCTTGATTAGGGTGTGGCTGTACAGGTGTTCATTTTATAGTTAGTGAAAATACATCTTAAAAATAAAAAAAAAAAAGAGTATCGCCAGGACACACAGCTATGGAATTTTATTTGGTTTCATTGCTTTTAGCAAAAGAGTGGAACCAATATCAGAATAATTCATGCAAGAAAAATCAAACATGGTTATTTAAATAAGAGGCACTCCTCTCCGTGCCTAATTTTATGGCTTGCTTTGGTATGAAGACTGCAAGTCTATTTACACAAAGACATACTCGCAAACTGCCCAGGATAATAAATATAGCACACACCAGCCAGAAGGTGGGCAGTGCTCTTTACCAATGCCCACACCCCACCATTATTCACTGTTTACACAGCACTCTGCATTCTTCAGCTGGAAGCCAAGAGATGCTGTTACCCCACTGCAGTAACAGAAAAAAAAAAAAAAAATTAAATAAACTCTGGTGCTCACCTTAGATACCGCCTGAATAAGAACTAGACTCCAGACCAACACCAGATCCCAGACCACCCAGGCCACCCAGGCCACATTCTCCTTATGGCAGCCACTTTCTCATTCCAGGAGGTGAACAGAAGCAATGATAAGAGACAAGTAAAGTATAGCCAACATCACAATGTCAATGTCTCTGAGTCAGCTTCACTTTTCAATTAAAACACCGGCCAAAGGCATAACGAAGATTAGCTTCCCTCCAGAGCTATCTCCTCTCTGGTCTGAGAAGTTTGCATAAGCATATGATATGTGTTCATTCACCGTAAGTGTGGAGTGTAAAAAATACGTTAATCAGGGGTTAGGGATGTAGCTCAGGAGGTAGACTGCTTGCCTATCCCCTACATGATATAAACTGCCATGTACTATACATCCCAGCACTCATAAGGTGAGAGGTAGGAGGATCAGAAGTTCAAAGTCACCCTTGGCTACATACAGAGTTCAAAATCACCCTGAGATACATGAGAGTCTATCTCAAAAAAAAAAAAAATGTTTTAAAGGAGCAAAATTAATCAATGCATGAAGGTCCAAAGCAACGGGTTCGGTGTGTTTCTACTCCACCCCATCTTCACTTCTACACTGTGCCTAATGTATCACTGTGATATATTCCCAGCTGGTGTTAAGATTTTTAGAAGCAGACAAAATGACAAACCAAGACTACCCTTCCAACAGACTGCCAATATAGCCTCCCCCGCTTAAAAAGAAAGTTTCTTGGAAGTGGAGAGGATTGACAGGTTAATTATAGACACAAAGAGCGGGAACAACTGAACTATGAGGTAACCAACTCTAAATGTGCAGAGGCAGTGCCCTCAGTGGGCAAGCATTTGTATTCTGTCTGCAGCGATACGCTAGGCACAGTCAAGTGCAGTCTCGGGCCAGGCTTAGCGTAAGAGGTCCAGATTAAGTAAGACAGTTCCCATACTTGAGAAGTTTGGCTGAAGGCTGGGAAAACAGCTCACTTCTCTAATGACAAAGATATCTCTGAAAGACAAGATGGTTAAATGGAAGACCCAGTCTTAAAACTGAGCTGCCTGCCCGTTGCTGGGCCAGGCCCACCGGTAAGAAAACCTAAGCGGCAATGCAGCTGGCAAAAAAGCCAAGAGGAGACAGACATGCTCCTGCAACTCCCATCTAACTCCTTCTGCTGCTGGAAGCATGGCCGTAAGTCAAGGAGACCCATCAGGACCTTTCACTTCCATTTCCATCCCAGAAATCCTCTAAGAAAAGAGGGACATTTACAAGACCTGGTCAGCCTTAGCAAGCAAATACACCAAAGACGAAGCACTGCTGCCATTTCCCCCTCTTCTTAGTCAGAAGATATTCAGTAACACACACACACACACCCTTCTATCTGAAAAGGCTAAAAACGTTGACTATCAGTGGGAAATAGTCTTTGTCTGGCCCAGATCATGTGTTCAAAGTGCAGACCTTCAAATACTGAGCCTCAGTCTCACAAGGGTACATTTGGGGGGGGGGGGGTCCACGGGTCCAGCAGTCTGCAATGGACCAAGGGCCCTCTCAGAGATGAGGCGCAGCTAAAAGGTTTTCTCAGTCATCACCACCACACATAGGGCTGGAACTACTCATTCCAGAAGGAAATGGGTTTATCACAGATAACCTGGAGGGCAGAAAGGTGATCTAACCACCTGAGGCATGGTGAGACTAGGAAGGTTTATCTGGGCTTTCTCAACGGCTGTGTTTCCTGTGAAAGGCATTCGGAGCTGAGAGCCAACTATGGGGTCAAGCCTTAATAGTGTAAAATAGTTGTTTCAGTTGTTAGCTGAAAGAATCCCGCATGCCTTCCAGCGAACTCCTGGGTACTCCCATTCACCTTCCAGGACTTTCTGCTGCTTCCTATCCGCGCTCCCAAGCTCTTGCACCTTGAAGAACAGGGTAGGCTAACTCTAGCGCTCGGGGTCTGCGGAGCTCCAAGTCTCCTTGCCCCGGCACAAAGAGCGTCTGCGTGCCGCGCAGCGCCACGCTTCCGGGGCGCAGAAAGAAAAAAAAAAACTGTCGTTGGCCTTGGCGCGGCACACACAGAGCCCGCTTGCCCCGGAGTGAGGTGGCGGGGAAGGACGGCGGATGGCGCAGAGCGCTCCGCGCACAGCGCACCTTGATGCACCCAACCGCGATCCCCGCCGGGCTCCAACATCCCCGAGTCCCCTCGGGACGCCGCGCGCGACCACCCTATGGAAACGCCCCGTTCCCACGCGCGTCCCGAAACACTCTTACCCGGGAAATGGCGAGAGGTTGCTCGAAGTCCTTGCCGCCTACGAGGCGGAAACCCCAGGGTCCCGGGCCCTGTAGGACAATCTGCTGGGTGGTCATCGCTAGGCACAATCGGGAGGAAGGGATGAGCAAGGCACGGGACAGCACGGCGCGCGGGGCTGGCGGAGCAGCTGTGGGGGGAAAGAGCGCGCGGCGCGGGTCGGGAGATCCTGGGGCGGGCGGGGACGCGAGCGAGGGCGGGGACAGATCCGCCCCCGGCCGTGTCGCGGCAGCCCCGCCCGGCTAGCGCCTCCACTCCCAGTGTGTCCGCTGTACCTCGCCAGACTCAGGTCTCCGGGTCGGGCTCTGAGGCTCCGCCCAGCAGCCCCGCACCTCCTCCCGCATCTCCTCCGCCCTACCCACAGCCGGGAGTGCGAACTATGTGAGACCTGAACCGAATCTCTACTCACCGTGGATCCAATGAGCCCACGAAGCGTGTTTTGCAAAAAGCTGAAAAGGACTGAGCGAAGTCAGAGAAGTTTTCACTTTTGGTTTTTGGAAATCGTAGAGAGGTTTTAAGAGGTGCTTTCAAGTGATCTCACGTGATGCTGTTACACAGGGGCCTCTATATTCGCAACTTAAAGGTGAAGTAATTGAGGGTGCCTGCGGCTAAAAGACACCCCTAAGTTTACACAGCAATTTGGGGTTGCTACTAAATCACTTCCCAGGCTCTCTAGGCCACCCTGGAAGTTTTTCAACGTTAATAAGAGTATAACGGGGGAGAGGGGTTATAATTAGGCTCCACAACTTTCCTAGAAACCTATCCTCCCGGTACCGCAGAAGTACATTCTCAAGCCAGACTAAATCACAGCTCATGCTGTCCATGGAGTGCTTGCTCACCCTGAATAAAAACCCAAACCCTCGAATATCTCTAAGGCCATCCTCAGAATGACTTCAGTCTGTTTTGATCGGTCTCATCCAGCTTTGGCCACACAGGCCTCCTTCTCTTAGCCTTGCCACCAGGTCTTCATCAGGAATACCCTTCCCACACACATGCGAAGGCTCTCTGTGTACAGGTGCCATCTTCTTAATAAGGCTATTCCTGAGAGCTATTTAAACCTCCTCTCTAAAACTCCTCCATCCCCTTAATTTTCTTCCTGTCGCTGTCCAGTCTACAGTTTACTTATCTGTTTTTTTCCATTTACATTCCTAAGCACTAGTTTCAAGACTGGAAGGGTTTTTAATCTGGCCAACTTCTCACTTCTGTGTTCCCCAGCTAGAAGATCACAGTCAAGCTCAGGACCACTAACTCTCTCTGGACACCACAGTTTTTCTGATTCCCATTCATTCTGGAAGCTGGACCTAGATTGAATGAATTTGTAATGGCCCTTGCCATTCTGGCCAACCTTGTGTGGAGCTCTGTGCACAGATTTACACATGAAAGGATCATCTACTCCCTCACCCAGCACAAACACCTCTGTTTGGGAATGATTTACTCTTTCTTAATAATCAAGTTCATCCCAGTTTTGTAGACCAGACCTGCTTAAACGTTTTCCATTTTCAATTCCTCTTCACCCAGGAAAAAAATGTACACGTATATAGGTATGTATAGTAAGTATACACACCAAGTACTGAAAAAGTCTGTATGTTTTAAATTAGAACATTGACCCTGTCGGTAAAGTATTCAACTTAAATCTGTGAGAACCTGAATTGATCCCCAGAATGTATGTGAAAGGCTGAGCTCAGTGAAGCTTTGGGTGGTGGGGGGGGGGCTCCAGCTCCATGAAGTTCTAGGTGAATGAAAACCCTGTGAGTTCTCTGTCCACGACATGTATACTGCACTCATATGTACCCACACACAGGAATACACACACACAAATCTTTTAAAGCTACTCTTTGGTATTTCCCTGTTACCTACAAGGCAGATGTGTTTGTTTATTTTTACATAAAAAAGTAAATCCTGGCTAAGTATTTGGTATGATAAGACCTAGGGTAGTTTCATCATTTTCCAGAGTTGACTGAAATTTTGATTTTATAATTGTCAGAGTCAAGAATGCCACTTTGCATCGTAACACAGTACAAGATGACAGGAACTTGTGTTTGGAAACACTCAAAAATTGTTGGGAATTCTGTCCTAAACCCAGCCCAACATTAATTGTACAATTTCTTATGAAACTCAAGCCAGCCACTCAAACAGCAATTTACAATTTGTTATGATTTTTCGTGTCTGTGTGTGTGTGTGTGTGTGTGTGTGTGTGTGTGTGTGTGTGTGTAAGTACGCACCATACTGTAGCCTGCCTGTGGAACTTGTGGGAATCAGTTCTTTCCTCTTCCATTGTAGATTTCAGGGTTCAAACTCAGTGGTCAGGTGTGGTAACAAAAGCCTAAATCTACCCAATGAATCCATCTTCCTGGCTCTGGGTTTTAGTTTTTTGAGACAGGGTCTCACTGTATTCCAAGGCTTATGTCTTCTGAAGAATTGGTAGCATCAGCAAATGTCCCCTCTTTAGCAGTCTTGAATATTTTGCGTCCTAGTGAGAGAAAGTTGAAAGGTTACAGCTGCTGTGCTCCCTAAGAGCAGGCCTGCCTCTTAGTCACCCCAGGTTTCCTACTTGCATGGATCTGTTGCATAGTAGGTGTCAATGTTTTAACTCCACACAGCTTTGTTGTGTGTATTTACAGGGAGTGGATGCACTATCAAGATAGCAGTAAAGGCTGTCCCCATTTGCTTTGTTATTAAATGTTCTCAGTTGTCTATGGCTACAGAAAAGCCATACATAGTGCCTGCCAATGCTTTCACCCTCTCGGGGCACTGATTCCAAAGACATGATTTGAAAGAAGAAAAGACCTATGTATCCAGCTACTTAAGGCAAAGAAGAAAAAAAAAAAAAAAAAAAACTCCAAGGTAGCAAATAACCAAAAATAGCTAAGTGTCTTTAAATTATGTAGGAATGGTGGTGGCTCTGAAGAAAGAATTTACTCAACGTACAGATCTTATGTTCACTCCTCCAAAAAAGTTAAAATATGTGAAGTGGATAGAACAAAGTTATGTGTATAGAATTTCAAAACAAAAACTGCATCTAGCTGGGGGGGAAAAGTGAGAAAATTCAAATTGTAACTTTGCATTAGGGAGAATTTCTAAAGCTTCCTATAGTGGTGATACAGTTTTCACCATCAACCAAATGGCTTCAGCTCCTAGGATGTAGAAGAAATACTGATCTTCCTTAGCATCTGATCTCCCCTTCTCTCCCTAAGCATCTAGCACTGAGCAAAAGGCTCATATTCAGAAAACATGGCTGGCCCTGAAAAGTTTTAGCCTTGCCTTAAAAGCCATTACTTATTTATCCACAATTAAGAGTTCCCTCAGACTGTGGCTTGACTGCAGCCCTACATGATGGTGACCTTAAACAACCTCCGAACTTCAACCGCCTTGTTATTATAATGCATTCCATACAGTTTGTTGTCCCAAACACCCTTCAACAAACATCTGGGTATTGGGGAAAGAAGAGACTGCTGGGAATGGAATGGGGGCGGGGGAGAGGAGGGCCGAGAGACCAGGCCTCAGGAAGCCCAGTGGGGGAGGAAGCACAGGGGATCTCTCTACCCTTTAGCCTTCCAAAGCAGATCTGGAGATTGGGCGGCTAGCAGAGGCTCTCCAGATTCCGCGTCTGGCCTCTGTTGAGCTGACCACGCCCACGCCCCGGAGAGGGACAGTGCTGAGTCAAAGGTCTCTGTAACGGCACTGGGTGTGTAGGGCTGTGCTTGGCTCTAGTCTACGCATAGTCTTACTCTCCACAAGTTCTGGACTTGCCCAGGGAACCAGGCTAAAGTCAGGCTGGTTGTGACCAAACCAGGATTTGACCCCGGAACTCCACAACTGTCACCTGATCCCTTCAAGCAGGGCTGAGCACTTCCAGCCCAGAGATGGGAGGAGTGTGTGATCCCGGCTGGGCTTGACCTGCAAGTCCATACTAGCAAGGCTGGAGCTACCTGGGCAGCGACAGAACTCGTGGAAAGTCTGGATTCAGCTACGCATGGAGCAGGCCCAAGTGCCCCCGACTTGGTCAAATGCTATCTGAGGACTTGCCAACTCTTCCATGAAACCTGAATCGTAAACTCTGAGTCCTGCAAGCAAGCACAACTTTGCTCACCGGCCCTAACCCACGAGAGTCAATTCTGCCCCTAGGTTCACAGGTCCCTTGCAGGTAGGCCACCAGCCACTAGTCCTCCAGCCTCGCTGCTGACAAGCTTGGCTGACAGAGCTAAGGGTGCAGACGAAGCCAGCAAGCTCCTGTGATTTGCCTTTTCTCCCCCTTTCTGTTCTTAGGAGGGAATCTTGAAGTGGCCACTCAGGATTGGGTGCCTCTCAAATTTCAATTGCAAAGAGCATGCTCCTGGCACCTCTAGCCATAAGGACACTGGGAACCAAACCTGACTGCCATACCTCCCAGGCTGGCAAGGGTGTGAGCCTGTGAGTTGGCAGGTCAGGGGCCATATGCATAACAGGAAGAATTAAGCAACCAGTCCCAAGGACCTTACCTGTGTTGCCCACTAGTCTTTTGGCCATCATCACATCTGGAGAGGTGGTACTCAGTGTTTTCTGAGAGAAAGCTGAGGGCCAAAAAGAAAGCGGGAAGGAAAAGGGAGGGAAAGAAGGGAAGGGATCTAAGAAAAAGTCGCATTGATATTGTTCAAGCAGGGAGATAGTGGCTCAAGCCTGTAATCCCAGCTGGTGAGAGATGAAGGTAGGAAGATCAGAAGTTCAAAGCCAGCCTCAGATACATAATTCTGGGCTAGCCTAGGCTACATAAGACCCTGTCTCAAAAATTAAGGAAAAAGAAATCCCATAGTAAACAAACAGACAAAAGCACATTTTTCATGTCTTGTATTTCTGTGGCCACAAACAAATATACACTAATACATACATCTTTCTCATCTAGAGAAACTCCGGAAGTCTAAATGTGAGACTTGATCAAAAACAAAGCCATACAGTGAGAGCCTCTCCAAGGAAGGAAAGATGCTTGGGGTCCAAAACTCAGGTAATAGCAATCCAAATTTAGTAAACGGTGACCTTGAGCTAGAGCATGTGCTGGGTACTTTGCAGATGCTAATATACTTCAGCAAAGTTAGAGCCCAATGGAGAGGCAGAGGAGATACATCTCCAGGGGAAGAGGAAGGTACTCAGAGTCCCAGGGTCCCAGAAAAACCCTCTAGCCCTCTTATCACAAAAGGGGAAATGGCCAGATCTTTTCATTCCTCTAACAGGAACACAACAGGGCTGTTGAACTCACAGCTGACCACATGAGATCAAGCCAGTCAAAAAATTCAGCATAGATAGGGGAGAGCCACACTTCTAGCTGAGGAACTTTGGTTTTTGAAGGCTGCTGGGGTAGGAAAACATCCCTTGTAGCTTGTCCTTGTTGCAATGAACACCCCTTTCGGGTACAATGATTGAATCAGTCACTGATTTAAAAAAGAAGAAAAAGACGTGATGGAGGGGAATGTGGCATGTGGTGTGTCTGGGAAGAACTGGAGGGGAGTATTGGGCTAATATGATCAAAATACATTATGTATATGTATGTTCTCAAATATAGTTTCATTTTAAATATGAGCAAAAGCCTCAGGTGTTAGTGATACACACCTTTTGTCCCAGCACGCAGGAGACAGAGGCACATGTATCTCTGTGTGTTCCAGGCCAGCTTGGTCGATAAAAAAACTAACAAAGAAACAAAAACAAAACAAAAAACCTTGTCTCATCTATGTACGTTTGTGTGTGTGTGTGTGTGTGTGTGTGTGTGTGTGTGTGTGTGTGTGTGTTTGCGCGCGCGCGCATGCACATGCCCATACACATATAGGTGTATGTGAGCAAAACATTGGATGGGAGAGATGGATCAGTGGTTAAGATCACCTATTGCTCTTCCAGAGGAATTTGATTTTCAACACCCACGTGGCAACTAACCATCTATAACTCCAGTTCCAGAAGACCCAACACCCTCTTATGGCCTCTGTCAACACTAGACATGCATGCAAACAAAGTATACATACACATAAAATAATTTTTTTGAAATTTTAATCTCTTAAAGTTTGAGCAAAAGCAAACAGGCCATTCTAGACAACAGACAGAATAAGCAACATGGTTGCATGGTCAGAAGGGTCTTTTCAAATAACATTGTTGGAGCAGGCTAGATATCTTGGTAGGAGGGCTCTATATACCAATGAGCCAATGGATCACGCAGTGGGAACATGCAATGACTTTCCTTTATTCCCATCTCCCTCCACTTGCCCACTCTTTGTGAATCCGTCCTTTCCAGCCAACTCCACTTCCTTTCAGGATTGGCCTGTGCTGCTGGCCTGGTCTGGCTATAGCAGATACCGAAGCTGCCTATTAATAGAGCTTGAGAACAGATAGAGGACACTAGGGCCATTTCCATGAGGTCAGGGCTCCTGGAGGGTGGTTTCCTCTTTGCTGTGACCTACCTCTCTGTGGGTTCACCTTTTTTCTGTTACTTTCAAAACCGCTCCTTCGTGACCGGCCACTCCTTGAGCAGCATCAGCACAGCTACTCAGTAAGGTTAGAGCCAGAGGCCAGCTGGCAGTAAGAGTACCTACTCCAGGTGCTGAGGCCTCTTTCCCTCATACAAACCACATCCCAGGAGAGAAAGAAGGCTCAGCTGCCATTATTGAGCAATGCGGCTCTAGGTTGGCTACTCTAACACCCAGTCCTAGTCACTTAACCTCTACGTTTAACACTTACTCGCTGGCTATGTGAACTTATGAAGCCAAAGGTGGGAAGAAAGGACTCAGACAGAGATCTGGAGATAAAGAGGACTGAAAGAAAAATTTATGGTGGAAAGGCCTGTGAAGATATCTATAATCCTGGCTAAACTTTGGCTGCCTGAGAACATGACTTACAGACAGCGGTGCTATGGCCTGCATGGTGGCATAGGCTTGTGATCCCAACACTTGGAAAACGAAGGCAAAGGATTTGGAGTTAGAGGCCAGCCTGGGGCACATGAGAGCTTGAAAACATCAGGGGGAGGGGAAGAAGAAGTGGGAAGAGAATTTTGGTGCTGTTCGGGCTATTTCTTTTTTATCTCAATCAATAACTACTTACTGAATGATTCTTATTTTGTTTGTTTTAATACGTTCTAGGCATCAAACCAAAACAAGAGTGAGAATTGCTATGTTCTTCAAAACAGCAATGTCGCAAAATAAAGAAATATTAAGATTAAATAGAGAAGCTGACCTGTGGTGGTGCATGCCTTTAATCCCAGCACTTGGGAGGCAGAGACAGGCGAATCTCTGTGAGTTTAAGACCAGCCTGGTTTACAAAGCAAGTTCCAAGGCTGCCAACACAGAGAAACGCTGTCAAAAAAAAAGTTAAAGAAAGTAGAGATCCATACGTGACAGCTTGTGCTAAGCTCTGTCTTGTACTGGAAGTGAAAAGTGCTGTCAAGGGTGTTATTGAATTCATTGACAAAATCCGGTACATCTGGAAGATTAAAGGTATATTAATATCTAATTTGTTGGTTGATATAGGACTATGATTATGAAAAAGAATATTCCTAAGCCTTAAGAAATACATACTGTCGTAGCTAAAGATAACGGCCTTCAATATATATAACATCCTCGAATAGTTAAGAAAAAATCTATGTATATGTGGCTATATATGTTGAGTTGGGGATGGGAGACAACGAAGAGATGAGGTAAGTAGATGAGGGTTAATCTTTGTTGTCCACTGGACTTGGGATCAGTAGGAGACACACCTCTGGATATGTCTCTCTGTGAGTATCTCTAAAGAGGTTTGACTGAGGAAAGATCTACATTGAATGGGGGACCCATGGGCTAGGGTCTGGGACTCGATAACACTGAGCAGAGGGAGGGAAAAGCCCTGAGCACCAGCATTCAGTATCCTGACAAGACACAGAGTGACTGACCAGCCACATTCCTGCTGCCATGCCATGCCTTCCCCACCACGATGGGTTGTCTCCCTCTGAACTGCGAACCAAAGCAAATGATCCTCCTTCGGTCACCTTTGGCTGTGACAGTCTCTAGTAACAGCACCGAGAAAATGAGATGCACACAGTGAGCCTGGGGATACACAGGTGTGTTCTCTTCTTACCACCTCTCTGATCTTGGATTTATTAACAATTTTTTTAAAAGAAAAGATGTGTTATGACCAATGGTGTTACATTCCATAAGGAAAAAATATACAACCGGGCTGCAAATGTCACAAGAGGGATGAGAAAAGCCATCTCCAGGAGACTGATTTGAGCGGAGGCCTGTACAAGGTGACTGAGGAATCCATCTAGCATCCTGAGGGAGAGAGAGGGTTCTAGGTGAGGCAATAGTGAGTTAAAGGAGAAAATGAAATTGGCCTGGTAACCAGCAAGGAGGCCACGGGACTGGACCTGAGTAAGGGAAAAAGCAGAGGGAGCTGAAGTCAGTGAGAGAGTAGCTTAGGCAGACAATCCGGAGGAAGCCTCGGAGAGCCAAGGAGAAAGACAGATGCCCTGATGGCTTTGTATAGAGGATTAATAAGAAGGGATGTGTCCCCCACAGTCTGCTTACTAAATGGAAAAGGCTCAAGTACTTCAGTTAATAAAATGATTGACTTACAAGCATGAAGACCTGAGTTCAATCTCCAGAATCAATGTGAAAAAGCCTGGGGGGTGGTGGCATACCCTTATGGTCCCAGGTCTGGAGAGACAGAGACAGTAGATCCTTGGGTCACTCAAAAAGTCACCCTAACATACTCAAGAAAGAGACCATGTTTCAAAAACCAAGGTAGATAGCTCCTGAGGTCAAGTTGTCTTGACCTTCATATATAAACACACGGGGATCAATGAGAAATCTGTCAGAGCAGGGGTTCTCACCTGTGACCCAAAGGGGTCGAATGACCCTTTCACAGGGGGTCACCTAAAACCATCAGAAAACATATATATTACCATCATGATTTATAATAATGGCAAAGTTACAGTTATGAAGTAGCAACAAAAATAATTTTATGGTTGAGAGTCACCAAAACATGAGGAACTATTGTAAAGGATCACAAGCATTAGGAAGGTTGAAAAGCGCTGAGTTAGTGTAACCCAGGTGAGAGACATTGGCTTGGACCTAGAGCAGGGGCAGAGGCTTCTGAGCAGTAACTAGATTAGGCCTGTATTTTAAAGTACTTGCTGATGGGTAGGAGGTAAGGCACAGGGAGGCTTGTCAAGAATGACTCAGTCTTTGGCCTGAAAAGAAGCTTCAGGATGGAATGGCCATTAACTGAAAGAGTGGACGGGTGGCTGTGAGACGTGCAGCTTTTGAGAATGTGTGTTCTTGGTGGAATTTAGTTGCAGAGATACTGAAGTTTCAGACACTCATTAAATACTTCAGATGAGATGTGGAGCAAGCAGTTATAGGTAGGAGTTTGGACTCCAAGGGAGAGACCTGGGCAAGGGAACAGCATGTGGGGATATTAACAGAGCAGACATAAAAGGGGCTCCCGAGAGAGAAGAAAGACTGTGGACAGTGGGTGTGGGAAATGAGGGGCAGCCAACAAAGGGGCCAAGAAGGAACCAAGGATAGAGTAAGTCCCAAGAGAGGGGTTTCCTGGACGTCAGTGAAGCGCATGCCCAGATGAGGAAGGAACCATGAAGTGTTCAGTGCTGCCCAAAGACAGATGCAACAGTAAGCTGTAATGCAATGACAATCACCGGGAAAATCCTGACTGCACAGGCAGGCTTCAGGAGGAAGTTCTAAGGAAGAATCGCAGGTAGCAAGTGTAGACTGCTCTTTGGGGAAATTTTTTTCTATAAGGGAACGGGCAAAATGAGAACAAGGAACTGTAGAGAAATGGGATGATTTTGTTTAGTTTTGTTTCCCTTTTAAGTGAAAAGGGTCCCAGCCACCTCAGCAGGGTCCTGTGAGGTCGCTGTAATTGTCTAGGGGCCACTTCATTGTCCCCAGGCAAACAAGGCACCATTGTTATTTTTCTTTCTCTGGTCTGACCCTGCTCTGGGTTGACCCTTTAGTGCCCCTGGGCTGGAGCTTAACTTCCTGTCTATCACATATCTTAATGCAACGGCCTTGAGGGCTCTGTTCTATCTGCCAGAGTCCTTTCTCTCCCTGTCTCATCTGCTCTTTTAATTTCCTAGACATCCATTTTAGTTCAGTATCTACTGTGAATCCCCCCTCCTCTCCCCCTCCATCCCCCCTTCTTTCTCTGTCTCTGCCTCTCTCTGTCTCTCTCGTCTCCCTTTCTCTCTCCCTTTCTCTCTCCCTTTCTCTCTCCCTTTCTCTCTCCCTTTCTCTCTCCCTTTCTCTCTCCCTTTCTCTCTCCCTTTCTCTCCCTCCCCCTCTCTCTCTCTCCCTCTCTCTCTCTCCCTCCCTCCCTCTCTCTCTCTCTCTCTCTCTCTCTCTCTCTCTCTCTCTCTCTCTCTCTCTCTCTCTCTCTCCATGGCGCCCCATCCTTGACTCTTGAACACTTTCTTCTTGATACCTTGGACACTCTCAAAAAAATATTCAAGATCATTCAGCTATAACCAATCTCCCAGGCTGAAGGTGAGTAGGGCACTCCTCTAAGTCCACAGTGATTTTCTAGGTTGGAAACATTCTTTCGTAGGATAGTTCAGAGGGAGCATTCGGTGAAGCAGGGCATATGTTCTTCCAAGAAGCAGGGAGCAAACCAAAGGCAACTCTGAAGGACTGACAGGTCCTAAATTGGCTGACTGGCAGGAAGGTGAACTTCGCTTTAGGCTTTAATCTAGCAACTCTGTTCTAGAAATTTAGGAAAATGTAGCCATTCAGAAACTAACAGTATGTCCAAAGGTATTTATCAAAGTTTCCCATAATTACAAACTCCTTGAAATATAGTAAGTGTCACTAATGGAGAATTTTCAAACATACCATGCTCCATTTATTCCAAGGAATATTATCAACCTGATGACACAGAGATCAGTGAGTGAATAGTGTCAAAAATAAAAGAGCTTATGACACAGTTGGTGAATAAAAATCACTGCATATAGGTATCACATCTGTATAAAACACATATTGAAACTATATCATAAAGGTACACTTCCTAATTCTTAAAAAATGTTAACCTAATAAACTTTTGTTACTTAATATTTATTTGTTTTTCATCAGGGTCTCTTATATAAGTCGTGGCTTGTCTCAAATTCACTATATAAATATAGTGTGTGTGTGTGTGTGTGTGTGTGTGTGTGTGTGTGTGTGTGTGTGTGCGCGTGCGCGCGCGCGTCAGTGTATCATTTGGTTTGGTTTTGTATTTTGAGACAGTATCCTATGGCCCAGACTGGCCTTGAACACCTAATCCTGTTTCTACCTCCTACATGTTACCATCTTTGGCCTATTTTACTAATTTATTTTATTCATTGTTTCAGCCTGTAGCCTAGAATGGTCAGGAACTCACTTAATGGACCAAGCTGGTTTTGAACTTGTGACAGTCCTCTACTTTCTAGATTATAGGACTGAGTTGTATTATTTAATTTGGAAAGTACAAACAAGTAATTCTCCAAAAAGTACAGTTTAAACAAAGGGGTTAGATAGAGTTGCCCAGATAACAGATGGAAGGAGGCGATCCAAAGCCTCTCACATTGTTTACCTCCAGGAAGCAACTTCTTGGCTGCTAGAAGCAAGCACGGGATTGCTTCTAGCCAGTGAGAGCTAGGAAGGACTCTGGAAATGATTTTTCTTCTTAAGAAGGGATGTACACAAAGAAAAACCGTATGTCCATGTGTATCCTGCTTCATGTTCTAAATGTCAGTATATCAGTATATTAGAATTGCCATGGCAACCAGATTGTCATCATGAAAGAATAGCCAAAGAAATCGAAAATATTAGACAGAGCCCTGTCATCTATGAAGTAATGATGATGTCCATCAGGGTCACGTAAGCTGTCACCTGATAGGTCACTTATTACTGTTACTACAGATAAAGTTATTTTTAAAAACATAATCCTTTGGAATTTCATATCATGTGTCCCAATTCTGCTCACCTCCCAGTCCCTTCATACCTGTCCCTCACCCCTACAGCATATCTTTCACAAAATTAATTAAAAACAAAATAAACAAAACCCACCTTGCTCCTCCACCTTTCCAGCACCTCTTCATCCTTCCTAGAGGCATCAGGAGCTGCAGTGTCACACAGTGTACTGTTTTGTCCAGTCAGCCCCACAAACAAGATGTTCATTGCAATAGTCATTGGTCTGGTTCAAGGAATCTGGCACAACCTCATCTCTGGACCTTCACCTACACTCTTCTGATATCTTTCTGTTGTCCAGAGTTATGGACGTCCTGCAGTTATCATTCCTCAGGACTGGTCCCTTTACACATTCTAGCAGGTCATAGATGGGGTAGATGTTAGGATGGGTCAACCCAAGACCCAAGATATGGATTTGGGTGGTAGCTGAACTGGTCAGTCCCAGCCACTAGGACTGCCCCTTCAGGCAAGGGGCATAGCCAGCTCTTTTAGGCCCATGCCACCAAGACTAGCTCTCCCACAACTGTGGTGAGGGGTGGGATCATCTCTCCTGATCCCCCGAGTGTGGGGGGAGTGCTTTCCTGCTGCAGTGTCTAGTGAGGGGCAGAATGGGCTATCCCAGGGCCAGCAAAGGACAGGGATGGAGCCAGATCAGTATGTCCCTTAGGTTTCAACAGGCATGGTTCCTATTACTCTCTGTGATAACACGAGCCATGGACATCATCACAGACCCCAGCTGCAGCAGGAACATGGATCCAAACATGCCCTTGGCAGAAGCTCAGGCATTGGCATCACCATGGCCCTGGTGGCAGCATCAGCCACCCAGATTAGTATGGTCCCAGCAGCAGCAAGGCCCTCGGAGACCAACAGGGTCTTGAGTAGTGGGCTGTCTAGATCCTGTGCATCTGCTCAGCCCCAGTGACAACAGGAGCCATGGACATCAATCTCAACCCTGGCTGCTGCTGGGTCACAGACTCAGACATGGCCCACAGCAGCAGACTGGGTCTGGACAACACCATGGCCTCTTGTGGCAGCACAGACCACCAAAATCATCATGGCCCTGGTTGCATCATGGCCCTCAGACACCAACAGGTTATGGTTCATACCCTAAGCATCCATGTGCCCTTTGGTATTACCATGGACCATAGATATCAACATAGAACCTGGCTGTGGTAGGACCAGGGACTCAGACATGGCCCTTGGTAGCAGCCAGGGCTTAGATGTCGTGACCCCAGATGGTAGTGCAAGACACTCAGATTGGCATACCCCCCCCCATGGTAGCTTGGCTCTTGGACACCATCCTGGCCCCAGATCAATAAAAGATATTTTGTTTATTTTTATGAGTATGAGTGTTTTGACTGCATGTATGCAAGTGTACTTTGTGTACAGTGTTTACAGAGGTCAGGAGATCGCATCTGACCTTTTAGGACTGCAGTTATAGATGGTTGTGAGCCATCATGAGGGTGCTGGGAGCAGCCAGTGCTATTTACCATAGAGACATTTCTCCAGCCCCTAAAATCATCATCAACTGATTAAGAAATAGGAATAAAAGTTCTTGGTGACCTTTTTAGGCTAGGAGTGCATGAGAGGACCCTGGCACAAGGAGAGGCTTGCAGCTGGACCACGCTCCTGAGAAGCCATGATGGAAAAGATGGCATGGAATCTGTGGAGGTACAAGGAGATTTCTTCTGTGTCATTACTATTGTGCCAGCCCTACCAGGAAAGTGACAGGGTCCTATTATTAAACTTTCAATACTTAAACCATGGAAGGCACTTGGCAAAGTGTCATTCCTATTATGACTGTTTCATGATGAACTGGAGATGCTGTAGTCTTTTGGTAAACACTAGATGATGGAGGTGCATGCTGCTCTATGCTCTTAATCAAACTGAATTTGCACATCATATTCCATTGGGCTGAAATTCTCCGGGTCTGACAGAGATAAGGATACCTACCTGCAATGAGCAATGAGAAGTAGGTGGTACGTATAAGCAGTATAAGAAAGACTAGAGGGCTATTGTGGACCTTCCAAGCTGACTTCCAGATATCCTTTTTTTCCCTCCTTCCTAAGAAACTCACTTGGATCTATCCATCTTTGCCTCGTACATGAGGAAACCAGGCCCAGAGAGCTGAGTGGCATTTCTGAGGTATCATAACAAGTGAGGCTCAGAGATACTCTTCATTTAAACTCGACATCTCATTTGATTCTTAGTAGATGGCTCCCCCCCCCCCTTGGTTTTTTGAGACAGGGTTTTCTTTGAAACATCCTTGACTGTCCTAGAACCAGCTCTGTAGACCAGGCTGGTCTCAGACTCACAGAGATCTGCTTGCGTCTGTCTCCCAACTGCTAGGATTAAAGGTGTGCACCACCATCGACTGACTATAGACAGCTTTTTTTATGATCTTTGTGTGTGTGTGTGAAATCCTGAAGTTCTCCTCAAGGGAATGATCCATAAGACAGTAACTACAAGTTTTTACGACTTTACCTTAGAAGTTATATATCATCATTTCTGCCACACTGTTGGTCACTCAGACCAAACAAGGGATGGAGAAAAGGAACCACTGAGGATTACTGACAAATGGTCTTGGAGGCTGAACACCTGACCATTATTGTATAAGCCACCTGACATTATGCATCTCCTAAAAGAGGGTTCGGGGACTTTGATGTTAGCTTTGTCAGGTTTGCACACCCTAGAATCACAGGAAAAGGAATCTCAATGGGGTATTAGCTTGATAATGTTCATTAAGGTGGGAAAACTGACTCACTGTGGGTGGTGCCATTCTCTCTGCCAGCTTTGGGGGTGTTTTAAGGGTGAGGAAGGAGGCTGAACACTAACATACGTACATTAAAACATTGCTCTTTGCTCTTGACTGGATGTGAAGTAACCAGTAACTTCAATTTCCTGTCATCTTCCTTACAGTGATGCAAATTACAAATAGGAGACAAATAAACCCTTGCTCTTTAAGTTGCTTTTGTCAGTATGTTTTATTACAGCGACAGGAAATGAAGCTAAGCAAGGTCCTTGGGGAACCACAGATCATGCTTCAAGGTCAGCACAGCACACAATTTATACTGCTATTTGGAGCTGATTCAGGAATCTACCTACAGTTCTGCCTGTTAGATCTCTTTAGAGACAAGTCAGAAGGGACCAGACTATCTGAACCTACTTACTCTTTTGGGTCTGATGATGTCAGATCTAGGGCCTCTGAAGAGCAGATGTATATGAGGACAGACTCACCAAGTGCTGTGTGGCCACACCGATCTGTTTATCCTTCTTGCTTCTATGAGTTTCTCTTAAAAACTGTTTGAATATAGCAGCCATCTGTTATCTATGGTTTCCTTTTCCATGGTTTCAGCTGCTTTTGATTAAGGGGGAGAGCAGAATACAAAATAGTCTGAGACCACACTCATATAACTTTATTTTTGACATGAGGTTTTGCTATGTAGCCAAAGCTTGCCTTGAACTCACAAATTTCCTGCCTTGACCTCTAATTGTTCTGTTTGTATTAGTCACTGTGCCTAATTTATAGACTAAACTTTATCATAGGCATGTGCATATAGGTAAAAACACTGACAGTATAGTGCTGTGGGATATTTCTTTACACTTTATGAGTATGTCACTGAAAATAAATAGGAATATATTCATATGAATATGTGATTGGTTTAATAAAGAAGCTAACTAGCCAATCGCTGGACAGAAAGAGACTGAGCAGAAGAACAAGATTAGAATGCTGGGAGGAGGGTATTGAGAAGAATCACCAGTCAGATACAGAATAGGTAGGACACACAAAATGGGACAGTGATAAAAGCCACAAGCCTTGGGGCAGCACACAGATTAATGAAAATTGGTTAAATTGTAAGAGTTAGTTTGTAACAAGCCTGAGCTATATGCCGAACATTTATAATTAATATTAAGTCTCCAAGTCAGTTATTTGGGAAGAAGCTGTTGGGATGGAAAAACTTCAGCTTACAATATAGAGCTTCCAATCCAAACCATTTTCTCACTTAATTCATTTTATAAATTACATAAATCAAGCAGTTACTGTCTTTCATTTTTCTTGAAAGTCATTGACTTCTAAATGCTAAGACTTGGCAAATTTCTAGCTCATCCAAACATTTCTGCTCCTTTCCAGAGAGTCCTTTTATTTTTAGCATGTGATGCATTTGTGGTGTGCCTTAGGGTCACACTGGCTTCATCCACTGGATGGATGTCATCCTCTACTGGGTTCCTCCCAAGGTCTAGATCAAAGAGCTTCAGTATATTGTTTCCTCTCAGCTGCACTCATTGGAATAGCACAGTGCTGTTTCATTTTCCAAATATTGCTGAATAATTCTCCAAGGATAGATGCCATGAACTCCATAACTTAGGGACTAACCTAAGTGTGGTGAATGTGAATGAAAAATAGACAGATGCATGTACAAAAAACCTGGATGGGTGGACCATGTGCACTGATGGGAAACACACCAGAAGTAGCCTGGAAATTCAGTGTCTTTATTTCATACAGCACGAATCAGAAGTCTGGTTAGCTAATCTCAGTATGGGGTCTCTGTAAGGATACAGACTCAGGGATAAGGACTCTGCAATTGATATTTTATGTACACATACTCACTCAGCATCAGTACTTGGACCAGGGGATAGCCTTGACATTCCCATGGTTCTGAGGCATTGGGGTCCTTCATGGCTGTCCTAATGTCAACAAAACTCACTCGGGACTTCTGCTTGACATCCAGCCCTCCCCACCCTCCCATCCACCCCACTTTTTTGGTTTTAGTTGTTTTAAGACAGGTTTATTACATAGCCCTGGATGTCCTGAAAATATGTAGACCAGGTTAGCTTCAAACTCAGAGATTGGCATGCCTCTGCCTTCCAGGTGTTGGATATTAATAACACCCTTTTTTAATGCATTACACCAGACTAATCTGTTGTGTCTCTTGTCGCAGGAGGTCTTACAGGGGCACCAACCAATTTGGTCAGTGACTACCTCAGAGAAAATCAAACCCAGGAGGCAGGCGAGGGTTGTAGCTCAGTTGACAAGAGTACTTGCTTCAGTCTACACAAAGCTCTCAAGGTTCCACTCCTGGCACAGTATAAACGGGGCATGGTGGCACTCTGAAGTTGGAGAACTAGAAATTCAAGGTCATCCTCTGCTATATAGTGAGTCTAAGACCAGTCTGCGATGCCTGGGACCATGTACCAAAAAAATAAAATAAAATCCAGGAGGAACCTACCAGAGAGTCTGGAATTGTTTTCAGGGAAAGCTAGACAGAAGTACCTTTGTATCTAGAGTCAGAGAACTAAATAGGAGACTGGAGCTGCCTGCCCCCATGGCTGTACTCAGTAGTAGAAGACATAGTCAATCAAGACCACAGGACCAGGAATAAGAAATACAGCCGAGAAAATTTGAGATCCTGGATTCACTCCTGCTTGAGGCTACTTCCAACTTCCTTTGGTATGTCTCCACACAAGCCAATAGTGTTGGGCTTCTCACTAAAAGGGCCTTCAAAGGAGTGACTTTCTGGCCCATCTTTGTATTGTGAAAAATCAGTCCCTGAGGCAGGATGTGCTGGTAACAAAGGGATGCAAACACACAGTGAAGACCCAGAAAGAATGCTGAGAAGCAAAAACAAGCAACACTTTGGGGAGGCTGGCTGCAGTTTTCATTGGAAGGTGAGAAACGTACTCTTGGGGCAGGAATGGAAGTTGGTACCTTAGGAAGGCAACTTGACATCCTCCAAAGGTCTGAAGTGCTCCTTCTTAGAGACAGCAGCTCTGCTCCAAACAGCATCTTTCTCTCACTGTGCTAAGAAGCTGGCAAGAATCTCACACACTTGTATCAACAATAAAGATCTGGATATGCACATTTTGGCACTATGTGCAAGCCCTATTAAAGAAAAAACCTAAGGCTATAAAAAGCCATGTATGTTTAGTATGCACAGAGAAATAAACCTCCATTCTTCAACAAAAAAAGAGGACAGACTGCTTGAGGGGCGACAATAGTTCCCATTGTATAGAAGGTAACCAGAGAAAGCTGGCCCAACGAGAGGAAGGAAGCCAACAGCTTTGAGGAAAAAAGTCTTCCAAGCATAAGGACAAGTGAGCATGGTGCTCTAAGACTGCAGAGTTGGATGATTTCGGGCCCCTAGGGATATGACGGGGAAAAATAGCTACCAGAAATCAGCAGATGGGATTACGTGTCACCAAGAAGCTGTAAGGGCAGTGCTTATGAATTCAGACCATAACTGATATAGTATATGGTCAATTTTACAATGACCTCTTTGACTGCCCTGTCATGACTAGGGGAGAGGAGGCAAGGGTAAAACCAGCAGGCCAGCAACAGTTATTGCAATGATCTGTGCAAGAGAAAACAGCTTGGTTAAAAGAGCAGAAGTGGTCGGGTTCCAAATGTAGTTTGAAGATGAAGGGTTTGGACAGGACAGAAGGTGATGAGCAGAGCCTGTGGAAATGGGCCAGGCTAGAGACCAGCAGCCCCTGGAAGACAACCCTCTCCTGGCCTGAGGCTCCAGCTCACAGCAGAGCAGTTACAAACCACTACTGAGAGACAGCAGAGGACAGGGCAAGGGAGCGGAGGTCTGTCTGAGGCGTTTCTCTTTGAGGACCCCTACAGATGCACAGCAAGCCCTGCCTGAGTGAGGTGGGAGCTCACAGCCCTGGGCTGTCTACAAAGATGGTCATGTAAGGGAACAGGGGACTGAGATGAGGGCTGAGTGTTTCCATATACTTGATGTGGGGAGAGAATCCAAGCAATTCACCACAGCAGAAACCTCACTGCCATACTTGATATCCAACCACGTTTCCCATTATTTTGAGGAGCAAACTGTGATATCCAACCACATTTCCCATTATTTTGAGGAGCAAACTGAGACTTACTTATATTTCATAATGTTTCACTTTGGCTTTTAAGGACCCAGAATTATTATCTTTGCTATCAGAGCAAATAACGTACTTTAATCAGTGTACTGATGATCAGAATCATGCTGCTGAGCAAAAGGTAAAGGCAGGAGAGGAAATCGGGCGGCCAGCGATTGGGAATAGAGGGGCAGGCATGAAGGTCTGAAGCAGCAGTAGAGCCTCCCTCCCAGGAAAAAAGAACCAATGAAGGGCAAGAACACAAAGGTGCCACGCAATTCTGAATAAAGTTTATTAAATAATATGTACAGCAAAGTAGTAATTCAACATGTCTATCAAATCGATCCACTGCAATAAAGAAAAATAAATGAACAGAAAAATCTGTGTCTGCATAGTACATGCACTTGGTGTGGAATTTAAATGCAATACCTTAATAGGTTACATATGTCAGGTTTTTTTTCTGAATATAATTTTTTTTGGTAGTAACCTATTCCAGCAATAGGATTTAATACTACTGCAGATAAACAGAACTGTAAAAAAAAAAAAAAAAAAAAAAACTATAAATGATATTATAGTTGTTGTCTATTCTCCAAAGAACAACTGTCTATGTTAACAATTTCCAATGACTATTTTTGTGCTAAAAGTCTGCAGGTGAATTATTTGAAATTCCTTCATTTAAATAAGAGTGGGAGAAAAAAAAAAACACTTCATGACTTCCTTATTTTACTCCATTGCTGCTCAAGTTTTAAAAATTATTTTCTATACAAGGTAGGTACATGGGCTACACAAAGTTAAATATACATTACATATTTACAGTCCCACTTCTCAAATGTGATTTTTTTTTTCTTTTACTGATCCCAGAGAGACTGCAAAAGATGAGTAGTTTGGGGCGTGCCTTTACTTGGAAGCATGGCTAATATATCAAAACATGTTGTGAGGCATGCCACCAGTTAGTTGCGCTTGCTGTTAATAAACTCGTATAAACATTTCAGCATAAAAATAGGTACTTTATATTACTAAATGTCTGAAGACAAAGGAGTTATTGGAAATCTTTGCTCTCATTTGTTTTCATATGTAGGAAGCTGGAAAGATATTATAAAGATGGGCATACCTGGATTTTGGGAAATACTCTGTGTGAGGCTGGCATTGGATGCAAATGTGGCTTTTACAAAATGGTTTTATTTTCTAGCTGTATTTAAAGGGGTGTTTGAAATTACCCATTTGGTTAAAAAAAAAACACCCCGCAGGAAATTTAGATACAACTGCACTATTCATGATTGGCATCAAGGAGAGAGCAAGGACCACATTCCAAGTGGGTAAAAACGCACGTATGCATTTATTTATTTTATTTGCTTTTTTTTAAAATTTTTTATTTATTTATTTTTGCTATTTTTCCCTTTGAGGGGGCAAATAAAAAAAAAGAAGCAGTGATATTGGCCAGTGAAGCAGAGCTTCCAAAGCAATACATCATAAAGTTACCAGTCTTTCCTGCCCAGGAAGCTTCTACCCCTTCACTTCCACACCCCTTTCCCTTGGGATTAAAGGCTCAGCTCTGTCAGTTAAAAATTATGTCTCCTGGAAGAGGCAACACATTCCTCCCATCAACCATTTATTTTTCAGTGTGAATCAATCAATGGCAGTTTCTTTTCTGAGAGCCTCCTTGGAGAACTGTGCTGACCTGACGGTGGGTGGTGGAAGCAAGTGGGATCCCATGCTATCTGGGGACAGCAGTTGAGGCAGTCACTGAAAACAAACATTGCTGACTTGTAAAGACCCCAGACTCTGGGACAGCGGTTAGCATGTATCTGAATTACATGCAAAGAACTAGGGGTTCCAGCATACACTCCTATCACCTACAAGTCCTGATATCCATGACCTTGTATATGTATTTGTGGGTAGCATAAGAGGCTGAGACTCTGGGAAAAAAATTCCAAGTATTCCCAGACATAAACTACCCTCAGACAAAAGGTTCACCCAGCATTCTCATTGTTCAGAAGTGAGCTGAGGGAGATAAAAACCTCACGATGCTTTCCAGGGTGCTCTCCATCCAGGAGAAACTTATCCCTTCTCACACCCTCTGCACATAGCACAGTCTCTCTAGATTGGGCTCTTTTTCCTATGCCATCCACTCAGCTGAACCCCTGGCAAGCTCAGCTCTGGGGACAGGCCATTCCTATCTCTGTGTCAGTTAGATAGAAAATCAAGTGATGATCAACACCCAGGTGTCCTCCTTACAACCAGGATTCACAGAAGACAAAGTCCTATTTACCATCAGGAGGAGCAGAATTACTGCTTCATACCCAAGACAGTGTATAATATCTCAGCTCTGAATGTAAGCCTCACCATGTGCATCAGGACTCCCTCGCCTGGAGGGGTAGGGAGAAGGACGACAAGGGTCAAAAAAGACAACATTTGGAGTGGTCCTTGAACTTCTCCATAGGCAATACTGGGCCCCTCCCAGGTCTGAGAGTGCCTTATCACGGTGCTCCAGGAGCCAGATTGTATCTACACACACTAAGAGAACTATGAGAAACCAGTCTGGATTCTATGGGCTCTGATGTATCAAGCCCATACTAGGCCAGAGAAGAAAAGCACATCCAACTCTACTCAACCAGTGATTATGATCAGGAAAAGGAGTATACTCCCAGTGACCTCTAGAGCCTCAAGGAGACTGGCTTAGTCACGTGGAAACACAAATGTAACCCATCTGCCTGGCCACCTGCTCCCAAGCTCGGGACAAGTATGGCATGCTTTTCTGTCTGAATATCAGAGCAGTGAAGAGCAGTGTCACCCAGAAGGCCGAATGCCAGGGCACATGGTCTGCCTCCATTTCTTTAGCTGGACCTAAATCAAGTCATGTTGCTGAAGGAAAATCTCAGCAACCCAGACCAGTCTCTAGCAGCATAGGGGGTCTGCAGGCTCTGGGTCAGCCAGGGACAGAGGCAGGAGTAGTCACTGATGTTCAGGCTTGGGGCCTATGGAATATGGCTGGGGACTGAACTGCTGGCCCCAGGGGGCCCCTTTAAAATGGGAGTGGGTTAAGACTGGGCATATTTTTGGCTAATGCTGCTCTTGGACACTACACTAGATCAGATTATCCAAGCAGTGGGGGATGGAGCAGCTCCCAGAAGCAGCCACATAAATATCAATTTCCTCAGCACAGTTAAGTCCTGATACACAGTGGGCTTTGAACACACTTCTTTGTTCCTGTTCTGAATTCTTTACCAACTGAATTAATTTTCCTATTGACTCAATATTTAAATAAAGACATCAGTTCATGAAACGATGCTTCATCCTCTGAGAAAAAAATAATCTCTGTGATTTTTCAGTCTTCTTATAGATATAAAGGTTTTACATAGTTGCCCGGAAAAGTACCAAACTGCCTTGTTCTTCTTGAAGTGCCTGGAAGAAACATAACAAGCAAACAAAAAGACCCAAAATGAGAAGACACAATGAGTTCAGAAGAAAGATGGAGATCCTGCACGGTCCCTTGGTAACGATCCTGCACCATGGTTTCCATACTACATCATTTGGGCTAAAAAATGATGGGGTGGGGACAAGCGAGATACACTTTTCAGAAGGAGGGACCCGGAGTTTAAGTAATATCTCAGGTCCCTAAGTTTAACTCATGCTGGAGGCAGAATCTAAACCCATGTCTTCTGATCCCCAGCCTCACTGTTCTTTCCAACACTCTGTCCACACTGATTAGAAATGTTAGGCTGCTAAATCTGCACTCGGCTACTTCTGAAAACAGCTGAGTTATGCTATAACTTATCCTAATGTATTTCCTTCACCCAGGATGTCTGCCTTCATGAGAGAGCAGGTGCCCCTTCACTATGGGTTGGAAACAGAAGCACTCCTAGAGAAATTTAACAGCAAACTCGTTCTTAGCCTCTCTCTTTCTCTCAGCCCCTCCCACCCCTTTTTTGAGACACAGTCTTGCTGTATAGTTCAAGCTTGCCTAAAATATACCATTCTCCTGCTTCAGCCTCACTCTTTAGTAGGACATCCACACTTGGTAACTAAGAATTGAGTTAGAATATACATCAGCTTCCAAATACTTAGAATAAAAACAACATAAAATATATCACTAACATTGTTACGTGATCAAAAAATAATGCTTGAATACTTCCGGCTCATAAAACATCAGAATTTTATGGGTTCCTCTTTACCTTTACAATGCAACTCTTCTAAAAATTTAAATATTAAACTGGGCATGCCTACTGCTTCTATGGGACTGCAGTATGCCCTGTGGCCTCTGGCTTCCTGAGAAGACTTTCTTTTGTACATGCAGACCTGGCTTCAGGAGGGCAGAGCATTTTCTATGAGGTGGCTCCCCATCTTCCAACCTGTCTTCCTGTTTATGTGGAGCTTTGTGTCTGACCACTCCAGTCCCAACACTGCTTTAGGAAGTTTCTTACAAAGAGATCAGACAAGAGCTGGAGATTGAAGCCAAGAGTGACCCAATGGGTCCCACTGTTCTAATGGCCCAAAGAGAGAAGATGCAGGCTGCAAGTAGTAGGTGGTCTGACATTTGCTATCAGAGTGACCTTGTAAAAAGCAAATCTTGCATTGTTTGTTCCCTCTCCCCTCCCTCTCTCTCTCTCTCCCCTCCCTCTCCCTCTCTCTGTGTTAGGCAACGAACCCAGGACCCCATGCTTTAAGCAAATGTTCTACTATTTAGCCTTATGCCCTTTATTATTTGAGCTGGTTGCTTTTATTCAAGTCATTAAAAACCTAGAGTAAATAAAAGGATCTTAGGAACATCCATACAGATGCCTGAACTTATTGATGGAGACCTAGTCTTAATTAAAAGTGTCTTGTATTGTTTCTTAAGGTTTTAAAAATACAATCTGTGAATGTTAAACACATACACAATAGAAATATAAGCTGAGCCCAACTAATAACAATGATAAATTTGACACCTGCTGTCTGTGTCTCAGACACTGGCTTATCTAGATGGGCTTTAGGTCCTACTCAGTAACATTCATACTATGTTGAGAATGAGTGGCCCAGAATTCCTGCAAGGGCTGAGAGGTTGCTTTCTGCACAAAGAAGACTGTTTTCTACTATCTCATCATTCCTCATCAGTAAACCAACAGGAAGAAAAGTATGGTTCTTACCAACAAACCATCCATCATCACATTTTTCCATGACATCAACAATATCTCCATCTCGGAGTTCCAACTCATCATCGTTCTGAGGCACATAGCTATACAGTGCTTGATAGCTACATCTACAACCAGAAAAAAAGGACCAGTGAGTGGCTCAGTTGCTGACAGGCTTTAATGACCATTTATAAATCCCAGCACTGTGAACCCAGATTTACATAGTGTTTCCCATATGATGACGAAAGCATTTTACTGATTTTTTTCTCTAGCAGTTTAGCATTTGAAAAGAAATGCATTAAATCAATTAAGACTGACAGGGGCGGGAAATTTCTGAATATCACTAATAAATCATTAATCTTATTTAGTGTTCTTTCATTACAATGGCAGACCTTTATTGTCTGCATTTCCCTATGCACACTTTACTGCCTTTAAAGTCAACCACACCCTTTTTTATAATAGGATGATATAGGTAAGTTATTAAGAATAATAAGTAGTTATTTAAGAGCATTAAATTCTGGTCATATTGGGGAACAAAAGGTAACTGTAAAAACAGGTAATAGATGTAGACAGGTGGGAAAATGTATTAAAAAGGACATTTCTGGCCAGCTGGAATGGCTCATGTTTGTGATCTGAGCATGTAGGAGGCTGGAGCTGGAAGACTATCATTGAGTCCAAGGACACTCTGTGCCACATATCGAGCCTACAGAGTAAGCTTTGTCTTAATAATAATTAATAATAATGATAATGATACAGTATGTTCCCATTGTCTTGCTGTTTAACAAAACTTCTAGAGTGTCTGTCTCAGTGTTGGGCTCCTTTCCTGAAGATTCCTGAAAGCTTTCTGCTTCTGCTCCACCCCAAGGATAGCTGGAGATAAGGTTTCTATTGACTTGCTCTTTGGCCTAGGACATTTGGTTTGTACTTCTCTGTGTTCTGATAACAGTGAGGCTCGTTGTGAAATTGACATCAGCTTTAGCATTAAGGGAGAGCTTTGTTTTCATTCATTTCCTTACCAAATGCTTGCAGGCCCTCTTATATGCACCAACGCCACAATTCAGACTATTCATTATTTTAAAACTCCACAGTAGCAGCAGAACTTTGTAAGCGAGCCAAACAAATGCCATTTCCAGTAATGTCAGAGAATTCTAACGTGGAGTAAGAAGGGACCAGAAACAGTGTACGGTATTGGCTCTCAGAACCAAGAAGCTTGTACTGAATTCTACACAGAGAACACCTGTCCACTACTTCTCCCAGTGTGCTGGGACTTTGGTGGAAGGACCTGGCTGCCTGTGGAAATTAAGAGATGGAGAAGGATTTCAAGTTGGTAAGTAAATACCAACTCTGCTTGTCTGTAGGCAAATGATGGAGATAGACTGGAGAAAATCTATGCCTTGTGGCCTTGGTTCCACCTAGCTCTAATGTCCCCCTTCTTCCTGGCCACACTGAAGCCTCTTCCACTTCTTACTTCTATCTTTCAACTGTCACCTTTTTCTTTGGCACAAATATACCTAAGACTCTGCTGTCTCCGGTGTCCTTTGATCCATAGTCCCCCACCTCACCCCACCCCATCCCATACATCATCAAACTTACTTTCTAAAGGAACATCCACTATCGTTACACAGTTATCAGTCCTTTTACAAGTTGCCAGAGAATGCCTGGTGATCCTTTCTCATTTTCTACTTCTGGTTTCTCAGAGGCAGGCAATATGGCTGGCCAGATGCCAGGGGCTCTGCCCTATAAAAGTGGGCTTCTCTAGACCTATGCCTGCTCCCGCTGCCCTTTCTTATTCTCCTTCGCTGCTGATTAATCTTTACGCTGTCCCTCTGTTGCTGATCTATGGTTACAAAAAGCTCACCTAGTTCTGGCTAGGACCACCATGAGTGACTTCATGCCTCTTAACCAACACCCTTGTCTCTTGTCTCTGAGTCCCATTCTCCACCTGTTGCCAGAGTTCTCTTTCTAGAACTGACATGATCAACATGCGCCTCACTTTAAAAACCTTCAGCGGCCTCCTGGTGTCTGCATAATAAAATCCGAACCTATTTCAGCTGCAGTCTCGAATCTGGTCCCACCCTAACATCTTAAATTTCATCTCTATCTATCCTCACCTCCATGAACCATCTGCTAGTCATGCAAGCCTTCTTCAGGCTCTCCAAACACTACCTACTCCATTCCTTTTTCTCAAAGTTTGGTTCAAATCACTTTTCTTCTATGAATAGAATTTTCTACTATGTGTATAAACCATAGTATGTTTCCAGTAAAATTTTCTGAATGAATGAGTAAATAAATCCACACGGTTCATTCATTTCAGTTCAGAAGTAACTTTTTCTCTCTGACACTGAAACTAGTTACCACAGCTTTCATTTCTCCTTGTATGGTCATTAATTCTTAACTATTCAAAACCTCTTTTATTCACCTATCACCTGTCTTCATTGGCTGACAGGAAATATGGCCTTCCCTAGAAAGCCCCGAAGAGTCAGGAAGCAATTAGCTCATTCCCCCCAAATAGCTGCGACATAGTCAGCCAATCATTTTCCAAAGCATAAAGTTCAACAGCACAAGAACCAAAGTTCTCAGACAATACTTACAAATCCTGTGAGGTCTGACTCCTGTCTGGGGTGACTCTCCGCTGCTGGGCTTGAGGTTGCTGAGAAACGATTAAAGATGATTTACTGTCAGAGGGGGCTACCTTGTGATGGAAGTCAAGGGGATGAGAGACAGTGCTGCAGTAATGAACAGATTTCTCGGCAATGTTTATGATCTCATTGCAAACCGCTTCCTGTGAGGTGGCCCCGCGATATCCAGAAACCCCCATAAAACAGTCAATGTGGGGACAAAAAAAAAAAAAAAGAGAGGAAGAGATGTAACATTCCAGACGAAGCACATAAGTCCAGGGAGAAAACAGAGTTGAAGATCCAGGTTAAAAAAAAAAAAAAAAATACAGAGATTCCAGTAGTGGAGTGCAGGAGGGATCCAGGTAAGCATGGAAAGACAGGTAAGATACGAGGAATTTGGCATTTAGTATGACTATTTTTAAAAAGCAGCAGCATAAAAGCCTGTAATTAGTGAGTAACTGTTACAGTTGGAATAATCTCAGGCTAGAAATACCAGAATGACTCCCCCAGTCATGCACTAACACACTGTTTAATCCCACCTTCAGAAAGAGTGGAACTGTCTCTAAATTCTTCAGCTCTTTTAGAGGCATAGAGGGTGGCTGAATCCCTGGCTCTACTTCATCAGCCGTGCGTGGGCTCTTGAAAACCACAGCGGGATGTTTACCAGGCATTACTCTGGTCTACACGCTGTAGTCGGTAAGGGTTCTCTTTAGGAAAGCCACAGTCTTATTCAACAGGCATCTTACCACATAGTTCTTTTCAGATTCTGTGAGATCAGGTCCTGCGCTCAATGAATGATGAGAAGGCTGTGATCACCAAGCAAATCATAAGGGAGACATTTTAGCAGATGTCACATTGGAAAGGATTCAAAGTAAAAGTGTGAGCAAATACACGAACCACACCACCACATTCAGATGACACCAGATTATTTGTGGCCCATGGCCACTGAGTTTCCATGACAACATGGCAGATGAGCAGGAGAAAATGCAGATGTACAGAGTTAGAAGCAAGCATCCAGCAATGAAATGGGAAATGTGGCCGCAGTGAGGTGAGAAGGACAACGCTGCAGGAGAGACACAGGGCTGCCTTTAGGAACAGACCTCCTGCCCCCATCATTTTATGAACCCTTCAATTTTAGTAGAGAACACGTTTCAAGGGAGGGGCTGTTGTGTCAAAGGTAGTTTCAGGTTTTGGTAGGTGAGGAACCAATGGTGAAGTCTTTAAGACCCACACTGGGGCATTCACAAAGACTACATATACTACTACTGAGATATTCCTGAGAGACAGATGAAGTCTCAAGATCCTGTGTGTGAGGTATAAACTGTGTTTCCAATTTGCTTCTAGATGCAGAGCAGTGTGTCCTGAGAGAGCACAGCAAGGAACTATCACCCATTACCAGCCCAGGCTCCATGTGCTGATATGGAACTGAGGCCATACAGACCTTTCTTTTAAGCTGGGCTCCCAGGAGAAGGTCAAGCCTCTGTTGGAAGATAGTTTGGAATCACTTTCTCCAGGAGGATTCAATCCCAAGCTCTAGGAATTCTTTTTAAATAAACATTTGGAAGTCCACCTTTGGAGACTCCCTCAAGCTAAGGTGTAGTAACTGCAAGCCTCACCATCTTTCAAAAGGGCACTTAGAAATCTTTGTGTAGCACATACTTGCTTTAGAGAGAGGGCCAAAGAGAGGCTCCTGGCCTCTACCCCTGTCCTGCCGGACACCGTCAGACCACCACCTTCCACCCATCCTTATCAGATGTGTTGACACAGTCACCTGTGATTACATCCCCAAAGTAGGAGACACGCAAGCTGTGCTGACCACACTGTCCTCCTAAAAACACATGCTCAGAGGAAGTACTACATGCCTCAGTACCACAGCTTGTGAGAGATGAACTGCTTAGCTGTTCTTTCATCCTACACATCAACCCTCTTGCTCACCTCCACTGGACATGTCCTCACTCTGTAAAGCACCCAGCAGAACAACAGCTATATAAGGCATCACTTTCCTACACTTGGGGGCTTCTTGTTTGTTTTAGTGTTGGGCTATTTATTTTAATTTTATGTGTTTTGTCTAAATGTATGTCTGTTTATCATGTACAGTCAATGGCTGTGGCAGCCAGAGAAGGTTATCCGATTTCCTTGGAAGTGGAATTAAAGACAGTTGTTAGCTATGATGTGGGAACCGAATCAAGGTCCTCTGGAAAAGCAGTCAAGGTTCTTAAAAGCTAAATCATCTCTCTACCCCCCCCCCCCCAGCTTGTTTTTAGGAAGCCCCTTCTTACCCCCAACCACTCAAACCCACCCCCTTTGACTCTACTCTGGCAGCCAGTAAGGGAGATGATACTGAAGGTCTTCTTGCCGCTATTTGATGTGTTAGGAGCTGGTGTTCACCAGGGGCTGAGCTGACTTTGTAGTGGCACTGATTCAGGTGTCAGCTGATAAGGTCAAAAGACACTTTTCCAGGGTCCCAGGCCCCTGAAGGGGGCGTGGAAACCCCATTGAAAAGGGGCTTCTGGAATACGAGACGCTCTCTTCCTGGTTCCTGGCTGTTGGGGAGACAGGATCGGAATCCATCATCCGTTCATCACTCTTCCACCATTTCAGACTCCAGTCCCGGTTCAGGTGCTACTATAAACTGTTACCTGTACCATGAGTGTTGGTTTATATTTTAATAAATATCTATTCTGTATTGGTGCCTTTTGAGTACACTCTGCCCACAACTTCCCTCACCATCTACCCTAACTCTGGGCCAAGGCTTCCACGTGACAGCCGGGAGAAACAGACATTTTCAAGCACTTGGTATGCGGGTATTCGAAATAGTGATGCTAACTCTGGATACCTTGTGTTGGGGATACTGATAGAGCCTGACTTGACAGAAGGGACAGCTTTCTAAAGTACGGACTGAGAGATGGTGGCATCATATCCAAAAGCTAGTTAGGGTGCTGACAAACAGTGTGTCTAAAATCCTGCTGGATGTTGGTATTACTGAGGACCCCACTGAAGCACAGACTCTGACCTTGTATCTGGCCTGTGCCATACACTGGGTAGTGCCAGCTGCTGGTGCTGATGTTTCTGATTCTTAGCCTGGTTTTGGAAAGTAAGACCACAGAGGACCTCAAATGAGATTCTCTGGCCTCAATGTGTCAAGACTGGTCTGGGTCACACCTCATGAAAAACAAAAGTTCTCACTAAAAAGTCTGAAGTCCAGTTAGTGGCCTGATGACATCAGGCCAGGTGTAGACAATGCTTGGTGTGGTGTCCATAGCTTAGCATTTGTCAATCAACTCAGTACCAAAGTTGTGGCTGGAGTCAATCTGTTGGCAAACAGTGTACTGCCCTAAAGAGGGCCTGGTAACTAAATTGGAACACAGATGCTGTTTTATAAAAACAGGAGGGTCCAATGGCTCACACCTCATTTCTTACTTTTACTAACTTTTGACCAGGAGAAGACAGAGGAAGGAATTTTAAGACCCAGCTAAGACTCTGGCCTTGCACAAGGGAACAAAGGCTGTGAACACAAGAGCTGAACCCCTTTGTGACTCTCACCTGCTACCTCCCCTCAGTCAGGCTTAGATGGCTGACATGATGTTATCAACACCCAAATTTGACCTCTTCTAAAAATGAACACTCTGTCTTCTCCTGAACACTTTACTCTAGGTGTGTGAAGGCATTTCCTCCTGTAAGCAGGCTGGTGTACCATAAAAGACCAAGGAACCACAGTACTAGAAGGCTATCAGAGGCTCAGTTAGCAGTTCCTCTTGCCTCTAGCCATACCCAAAGCAGAGGACAGTCATCATCACAGCTTTAACATCAAGAGAGTACAAACAACCCCAGTCCTGAGAGGTAAGGAGGACAGGGTTCCCCACTTAGTGTTGGGTCAATGAAGAAAGTAGTCAAGGTAAACATTATCACACTTGGCTTCTCCCTGTTTGGATTTAATGAAGCACCTCACACAGCTGTAATGTAAACCAGTGATGAGGGAAGGGAGCTCCCATGTTGCTAAAAAATACTGATACCTGTTACCTGGATCCGCCCTTCCCTTGGAAGGCTGTTTCTCCTCAGAGGATTTTTTTCCCTCTAGGCACAAAGTCTTACTTTTCCTGTTCCTCTTTCTAACACTTGCCAGACAGATTTGCAGCTCCTCCTCCTAGGCCTGTGCAGTCTGTGAGGCACCAAGAGCCCCACTGGCTGTGAGCACATGAGATCCAAGTATGAAGTGAAATTAAGAAGTGCTACAAATGCAAATATAGACACTGGTTTCCAAAAACCTGATTCAAAATATGTAAAGTAGCTCACTAAATAATTTTTGAAAATATTGGGTATACGCTATTAAAACTGGCTCACTTACTGTTTCACTATGGCTGCTAGGGAATTTTAAACTGTGTATGTATTTAACTTTCCCTTTCTACTGGCAGAGTTCTCCCTCAGTGCTTCAGAGTCTGACCTTCCTTACGGCTAAGAGTAGATATGTGTTCTCATCAGGACCCAGCTGGTGCTAAGAATAAAGAGACTATTAGCTCATGTGACATACATCTTGGATTCTGTAGTCACATTCCAGCTTTCTGTTTGCTTGGGAAAACAGCAACCAGTGTATCATGCAAGGTGTGTACGTGCATACTCAAGTAAGCACACACTACATTCCCTTCACCTCCCCAACAACTGCAAACAGGAACTAGTTGCTGATCCAGAAACTGCCTTCTCCGGACTCACACAGGCTGCCTCCAAGCCAGGATGCTCTTTCCATTCTCCCCAAGAATGCTGTGTATGTCCTTACTCTGCTTCTCTGTTGTCTGTTGGAAACCTGACCTTAGCTTCTCTGGGGCTGTTAATCCCCAGACAGCACCTGGTGCTCCTGCAGTTACTGAGCATCCTGTTCCAGTCTGGGGGTGTGCCAAAGGCTATATCCAAACTAAGCTACACACAAGCTAAAGAACCCTGGAGTAGATGAGAGGTCCTCACATGGACATCAGGAATCTGCTGTTCTGTTGATAGGCCACCAGACCTGCATCTCTGAGATGGCATTACTCTATTATGTCATGCCTGTGACTCCTCAGATTCCACCCCACATTATAGCAACCTACACTGGCATCCTAATGGCACAATAAACAATCTGAGCCCCCGCATGGGCTCTGATACTGTCTTCTGAGCAAAGATTTCAAATTCCAAAATAAACAATAGGGTTGTGTGTGATTCATAATGCTCTTCTTGGTCCTTAATGCCTCTTTTTGGTTCTATGTTTGGGGTGTACTTATCTTATGGATGAATAATTAGGAATGTGTAGCATTGACATGCTCGAAAGAGGTCACTCCTCTATTTATTAGATCACAGCCTCTGGACATAGACAGCGCACTTCTATACAAGTGGGGACATGAGGTGCTGCCCAAGGATGGGCAATTCTGCCAGGGGAGTGAGGAGGCCTGGATAACTCAGGCTCCTGGCTTTCTGTTCCAGGAAACGTCCTGAGAACCAGCAAAGAAGCTGCTGGCTTCACAGAGTTCTACAATATCCAACAAGAAAATGGCAATTTCAATATAAAGCTAGTCACTGACAATTAATTACTCGGCTCCTGACTGCTTTGATTTCCTCTCCTTACAGACCACCCATGGGACAACACCTTGACTTCATTGTGATTTAAATCTGCTTTTAATGCTCAGCAACACCCAGTTTTCTCATGATAAACTTAGTCTACCATCTCCATTTCTGTCATTAGGAGAGAGGGCAGGTGTGAAGAACTGGAAGGCATTCCCAGGGTACCTAATGTGTTTTCTTTACTACGAAAGAGAATAAAGAGAGGCAATAATTTGTCAAGTACAAACCCCATGTTTTCTCTTTTTAAAAAAAAAAAAAAATTAAGATTACACTGGTTGAGGGGACCATCATGATATGCATGTGAAAAAAGGTCAACTGTCAGGAGTCCGTTCTCTCCTTTTACCACATGGTTCTGGGATGGAACTCAGCTTATTAGGCTTGTGGCACATGCCTGTCATTGCCCACCAAGGCATCCTTGTGCCCCCAGATTCCTAGCTTCTTAACTGATAGAACCCAAACTAAATGAGTCTCTGGTCCTACCTTTCCTTCCCAACCCTCGTCACCTTTTTCTCTTTGGTGGAAAGGCATCTTTTGTCTTCTTCCTGCTTCCCAAACATCATACAAGAGTCATTGCCTGAGCTGAGCCCCAATTACATGGTCTGTGGTAAGTGTGCTATCTCCAGTCTATCTGGCCATCTGTTTCCTGGACTCTTAAGTTCGCACATTGACCTCCTACCCCCCTACTCCTGGATCCTTTAGGTGCCTTGCCAGAGGGTGACTTCACAACCACTAAGCCAATCAATGCAGGGAAGTACTGAGGAAAGTTACCTCTCTAGTACTCTATGCTGACACCTGGATTTCACAGATGCACCCCATTTCTTTGGGCAGCAGGGGTGAACAATGACGTTTCTACTCTTGGTCAGAGAACAGGTTATTTTGTAAGAACAATGTCTCCTCTTCTCATAAACCATTAATACTCACTGGGACTTCCCTTCTGAATGAGTCAAAGGAAAACATTTCCTATCTTTAATCATCTTAATAGTTGTGTGTGTGTGTGTGTGTACGTGATATCTTAATGTTTCTAACTTCTCTTCTGCTCTTACAAGCTACATCTCATGTTTCCCATTTATTTCTGGTTTTTATCCCCCAGCCGGGCTCTGTCTTTGTTGTTAGCTTTCTGGGGACTAACTTAGTTCCTATGTGGTTCCACAGCACATCATTCTGTCTTCAGCTGAGTTTCTCCCTTCCTCTCAGTGATTCTCCTGTCTCTACTTCTGTTCTGGGAACACAGAGATGCAGGGTTTAATTCAGAAATTCTCGATGAGCCTTCTTACAAACATCAAGCACTCATAAACAAATCCAGATTCTAGTCAGCAAACTGCTTCATCCTTGGGGAGGGGCAGTAAATACTCGGTGGTGCTAATAATGGAGATTTCTCACATGATCTCCACCTTTACTTTCTAGATTGGTTGTTCTACATGAGATTAGCCAAAAGTATGCCAGACAGAACCCAAGAATATGTCAACTAATTCTGACCTCCTGGGTGTTTTGTTTGTACCTATGTGTGTTTTTGTCCAGTCAACAAAGTTGTCCTCAAAATCCAGTTTTTGTTTTCAGTAGTGAAGCTCTGCAGGTCTATATATTGTATAAGTCCTTTCTCA
The DNA here is from genome assembly GCA_033318265.1 of Phyllotis vaccarum. Lineage (NCBI taxonomy): Eukaryota > Metazoa > Chordata > Mammalia > Rodentia > Cricetidae > Phyllotis > Phyllotis vaccarum. The sequence goes on along the minus strand of JARWLC010000004.1, from coordinate 21,320,426 downwards.
TTTCAACTGAAATTCACATGGAATCTCATCACAGAAGACCACAGCTGAAAGGGAATTCAGTTCCCACGTCTACAACTTTTGTTTATGGACAAGGAAGTTGCTGGGAAGGAGATGTGACTCATCCACAGACACTGAGCTGACTGATAACAAAGCCAGAACAAGAACCTGGAGATCAATGCTCTTCCCTGCTTCCCCTGGAGACTCTGCACGGATTATCCCTTCTGCTGTTGGGGAGGTTCGGGGGGAAGGCACACAGCCCAAAGTGAAAACATTCTGGCAGAAGAAATGATCAAGATGCCAAAGCATCTTCTGTAAGAGCTCACACTTCCGGACAGTTGGGATAGGGACAGGTGACCCAGGGGAAAAAAAGCAGCAGACTGACAAGGATCAAGGAATAGCAAGGAAGATGGCTTCTGTGCTGTTAAGGGGTATGGTGAATGCTGGAGGCACAGACAGGCATAGGCCAAGCTATGGTTCCAGTCTCTTTGGCAAGATCCTACTGATCTATTGATCTGTAGGTACATCCAAAGCTTGCTGAATTGTATACGATACCCTTCTTCATATACACTGTGGACTTTCCACCTCTGGGTCTTTGGCTATCAATCACCATCCCACTGTATCTATGAGAAAACTCCCTAGTCTCTAAAACCACGATAAATGTTACTTGCAATCACCTTCCTCCTCCTATGCTTATTATGTCTTCCCATCTTGAAATTCCAGGATAGACTGTGATGTGGGATATCTTTCCGTACACTGTGAATTATCACTGGATAATAAAGGAACTGTTTTGGCCTATGGCAAGGCATCTTAGAAGCAGACAGGAAACCCAAGTATAGATAAGGGGAAAAAAGGCGGACTTAGAGACACGAACCAGTCACCCACAGGAAAGCCACAGGCCACGTGGCAAGACAGATTAATGGAAATGGATTAAGATGCAAGAGTTAGCTAGCAATATGCCCAAGCCATAGGTCAAGCAGCATGAAGTTAATATAAGACTTTGTGTGGTTATTTGGGACCAAGCAGCTGTGAGTGGTCTATTTAGGACAGCAGGTCTGGATCTGGGGGCTAGTCCGGGCCAGAAACTTCTTACTACAACTGTGTCTTTCTCTTTTGCATTATAATTACTTATGACCAGGGCTGACTCTCCACAGTCAATATCATAAACTCTTCTAGTTCTGCTTTTTTATTTTGATCTTTTCTTTTATTTGATGAGTATTTACTGAGTACATTCCATATATCAGGTGTCATAGTCCCTGGCTGTAGGGCCTTAATGCTTTATGGGGATACAGGCCCTCACAGGCACAATGCATTCGAGCAAAGAAGTCAGGCTCAGAGCTCTTTAGTCAGTCCAGGGTTGGGAAGGTAGCCAGTGAAGGCTTCCTAGGAAAGGTAACATCTAGAGGAGGCTGTAAAGGACAAGCAGGAATACATCCAGGCACAAAAGCTGGGGAGACTTTGGAAGATGAAGCCTTGTTATCTAAATGGCCATTTCACTAGGGAATCTGCCTGGCCTGGGAGGAAAGACTTCCCTGAGAGGTAGAGGTTGCCAGCAGTGATGTCTAAGCCTTTGGCTTCCCGGCACTTAGCACGCTACTGGATACTAGATATTTAGAAGGAGTAAATGACCACATCTTGGGCTGCCTTTTCACTTAACATTCCGTTTACTGGTCAGATGCTAACCCTCAGTCCAACCAAAGTACAAACGGAACTCAGGGCTCATTGTGGTAAGAAGGGCTGGCAAGCTTCTTGATACTGGAATGCATTTACCCAATCAAGTGACACAGTCTGAGGTCATGTCCTGACAGGGCCACTAGAGAACAGATGATAAAGTGGGTCCTTTCCGTCTTTAGGTTGTCTGTCAGCCAGACAGGCCCCAAGAGGATGGAGGCCTTCACACATGACCATCCCCAGAGCTTCCTTGGGTAAAGTGAGAGGCTCAAAAGGTTGTATGTATACAACTGCCCTTCCAGACACCACCAGTTTTCAAGAGGAGGCAACCAGACCATGACTCTCACATATCCATAGGAAAAGAGCTTGCCAGGAAAGTGGGAGGAAGGGAGGAACAGGAAATGATACACCTGCTGTCCAGGGACTTGCCAGAAAAGAAGAACCAATCCTCAACCAGCCTGGCCTTCCAATGAACACAATCTCTGGGTCACCAGCTGCTCCACTACTGCCCTTGGTAGGAAGCAGGAAGTGTGCGCCCTGAGCCTCATTGGTGCTTCAGGACTGTGCGCACTTCCTGTACACACTCAATCCTGGAACAGTTTGCAGTGATGACTCACCCCTGGCAATCCGGAGAGCTCCAGGCACCTTAGGTTGATCTGTGAACAGCTCCTTTATCAGACACTTCATTCTTTTCAACCGGCAACTTCATTACCTTTTCTAGTGATTTTTTTTTCTCTCTCTCTCTCAACCAGACCAACACTTTTCTTTAGAGTTCAGGAGTACCTGTCCCAGAGTCCCGTATTAAAAGATTGGACAGCCATATACAGCAGCCATAGCAGGAGCCCTTGTCTAACAGAGACTGATAATATGCTAAGTACCCTACCGATAGCCACTATTTTATTAATCATTACAACAGTCTTTCCAAGGAGGGATGGACTGTTTACTTCTACCCCTACTTAGTACATGAGCAACTACGGTGGGAAAGAGGTGGGGGAGGGGCTCAGTGCTTACTAACTTTCTGTGGTCTAAGCCTGACTTCACATCAACTACCACACACTTGATCATCCTTGGTGATCTCCACACCAGACATACTGGCATATAGAGGTCAGACCTGGTATGTCTCATGCCTCTGCATTCCTGTTATGGCCCGGTGACATAACTGTCCGCAACTGTCACTGGCTCCTCAAGAAACAGGTTTAACAACCTCTTGACCATGTAAGTCAATCAGCACACCTTGAATTACACTCAAAAAATAAACAGAGCTACAAGGAGAAACTGAAGGTCCAAGGAGGGGAGCACAGTCCACTGTGGTTTCTATATAAAGCAGATGATAAACAGCTTAGTGACAGCATCAGGATAGCACTTGATTAACTTGAGATTCTTAGAAGCAGTTTAGAATCACTGAAGATGGCAGTTCTATCTTCTTTTTATGAGGTGCTTGTGCTTAACACCTACATACATTATTTCAAGGAATTTTCTGGACTGTACTAGAAGGGAAGTTATCTTCATTTTAAAAGTCAGTAACTGAGTCTCTAAGAGGGTGAACAATTTCCATAACATCAGTTAGATGGAGTTGGTACTGAAATCTAGTTACTACGGAAATGTTGCCCAAAGTCCTTGACTTTCTGGGTACTAAATAACAGGCAAAACTGAATAATGATCTGCCTATCATGTGGGAATGTCTTTCTGTATGTTATGAATATCAATCTTTAAATAAAGGAGCTGTTTTGGCCCATGACAGGCACCACAGAAAAAAGTAGGAGGGGAAATCACAACATAGGTAGGAGAAGCAGGGCGGAGTCAGAGACAGACTGAGCCAGCCACCCAAGAAGAAGCAACAAGTAAGGAACACAGGTGAGATAGATTAACAGAAACGGGTTGAGTTAAGATGTAAGAGCTAGATAGCAATGTGCCTGAGCCATAGGCCAAACAGCATGAACTTGATATAAGTGTCTGAGTCATTTTGGGGGGCCTACGGCGGGCGGCTAAGGGGTCTGGGGCTGTAGGTCTGTGGGTCCAGACCTCTGGCTGCTCGGGGCCAAGAAACCTCATCGCAACATGCCTAGTTATCAAATGAATGTCCCTTCAAAAACACCCTAAGTCTACCTTGGCTTATATGCTGAAATCTTTGTAGTTTACTTAGAAGAAGCATCGTTCAAAGCCTATGATACCTATAAAGTGGCCCCAAGAGCATCAGAAGCCCCTCTACCCTGCATCCGCCCATCAGTACAGTAACAAAATGTCTCTGCTCACTGTAAACATGGCCCCTTAGTCCCACACAAACACAAAAACGAGACAAAGACCTGACAAAATTGAGCACCATGGGTTATGGAAGCAGTGCATCGCACAAGAAAAGCGCACCACACCACAGCAAAGCCTGGTGCCCTCAGCTGCCTTACTCAAAGCAAACCAAGGACAATCTCTAGGACACAAATGGGACACAGCAAGGCTTTCCTACTCATGGGCTTTTGTACCAGGGTAGCAGATGTCGATGGAGAAAAACTTCCAAAATATCTCAAGAGGCTAGAATACATTTCCCTGAACTATCCCTGGACAACACTATAGTCCATAGCTCCTCCATTCCCTCTTGGCCATCCCTTTTGTTCCAAAGCAAGCAAACAGATCGCATTGACACCCGCTTGGCCTCAGTTAATAGACCCGGAGTGAGATATCTGGTATGTTCCACTATGCCACGCAAGAGGCCAAGGCACCACAGTCATGCTTCAGGCCTACCTGGCTCACACCACTTTGAGCAGCCTTCCTGTCAGCCTCGACACCTCTGTGAGGCTCTTGTGACCCAGCCTCCCACGCTGGGAAAGGGCTACCCAGAGGCTTGAAGGACTGGCTGTCATCAGGAGTGTGGAACTCTGAAAGTCTCTGCTCAGAACTCAGGCACCTGACCACGTCTGAAGGTTTCAAGCAGCTCTTCTTAGAGATCTTGGGTCCACCAGGGCATCTCTCACCTGCCTCTCTCTCTGCTTTCCTCTCATAAAGTCCATCTTCTTGCCAGGGCTGTCTCTTGCTCTGGCTGCTAAAGGCATCACTAAGCTCTGAGATGACCCTATCAGAGTTCCCAAGTGGCGGCTGAGAGAAGCCATCTTGGTGGATGCGAATACCACCATCTCCATTGACGTGTAGAGGAGCCTGGGCTCCAGGTGCCAGGGAGTAGGCTTTATGGGGTGGAGGCAGAGCCAGTGGGGAAGCCACTGAGCGCAATGTGGAGTGATCTGACCGACTTGAATAGGGGAAGCTGAGTGGCAAGGAGGGACGGGCCCTCGCAGACAAGGCCGAGCGGTCCGTGTCATAGACAGAAGCCTCAGGCAGAGGAGGCAAGGGTGGTGTCATGGCCAGAGAACGTCTGCCTGGGACCCCGACCGTCAGCGAGATCCACTCGGAGGTGATGGCGTGCATCTCAGGGGACAGGGCTCGGCGGGGGTGGGGTAGAGGTGAAGGGGCTGGCATGATGAGCTTGCTGTGACTAGTAGTACACTTCAGACAAAAAAGGAGAGAGAGAAAACAAAAGAAAGAAGCAAAGAGAAAAGTGTCAGCATAAAGGGGAAAGGAAGAAATAACCACCAAGAGGCACAAAGAAGAATGAAATTGAGGAGATGAGCTGGACACCCCGGTGTCCAAAACAGAAACCATCTGGTGAGGCTGGGAGAGAAACCTCCTAGTGGCTGAGTCCATACAAGCAGGGTGAGTGTGTGCAAGCAGGGTGGAGAGAGAGGAGGCCAGGGGCAGGGAAACGGGAGAGACTCCCATTGGATAGTTGCCGGTAGTGCCTGCCGGCTTGGCAGAGTCGCATTTCAGAGGAAAACACTGGAAGTGCCCCACCCCAGCCAACTAAACTATTTCTGTAGCCACAGCCCTGACCTAGAACTGCAGGATTAGGTAGACAGCCTCTGTCCAGGCCCTTTCTTCAGCTCTGCAGAATTCTCAAGATAGAAACATAAACGTGGTCATTTTGTATTACAATTACTCTTGGCCACAACGGAGTGAAAATTCCCCATGCTCTCATGGAGCGGACTGACCGTTTTAGTCTCCCATCTTCTCATGTGAGAAGGCAGAATGTATTCCTCACTGGTTAGGAAAGCCCGTCTAATGCTTTACGACAAGGCTTTCTGCTGTGTCATTGACCAGCACAGCGAGGGAAGGAAATGACAGAGGACGAGAGAAAAAAGGCACCATGTCAGCACCACTGAGTGCCACATCTTTCAGCCATCTTCCTTCAATTTCATTCCATAGGACACCACCCTATCATATTCTATTGAACTCAGAGTTCTCATTTTTCTTAGCTTTGAAAAAGTAGGCATCATTTGGAATAACATTTTAAACAATTATTTTCATAATTAATTAAAAATGAACATGTTACTATGCTTATAAACTATTCCTTTTTGACACCAGTAGAGACTGACCCACTCCAAGTTTCGTTTCCAACTTGGGTCCAGTGAATGCCTGCAAAAGCATTGACTCCGGCCTACGTGTCTAAGAATGAGAACATGGAATTATCTTTCAATCACTGTCATCTGTAAGCCAATCTTGATGGACAATATTACAAAGAGAAACACACTGGGCCATACAGGGGTGGCCTCCACACCACCAGCTTCACAGCGATGCACAAAATGATGTCAGTTGTTTTTATTTGTCTGTTTTTTCTTCTCTCACCTTATCCCCACAGTAACCCTCTTAACCCTTCCCTGTCTTTCAGATATTTAGAGTGCTAGGGAAATGCCATCGGTATGAATAGAACCCCGCAGACTGCTCTGAATGAGGTGGTTCTTAATGAGAGCCATCAGAGAGCCATCCCAGAGGGGCTGTGTGACATCCACACAGTTGAAGAGGATGAAAACTTCCATACCTGTGGGCTCGCGGTGGCGCTGCGACTTGGGGAGGAAGAAAAAGGCAGGTCGATATAATCCACCGGGTTTTTCACCAGCGGCCTCTTAAGTACTTCTACATAAGTGATGGGGAAGATGCCTTGGCGGGATGTCCCAGGGATCCTCCCTTCGTACCAGTTCTCATCCACTTGTCGGAGGAGTGTAATCCTCTCACCCTGTAAGACACAGCCAAGCAAGAGTCCTTGAACCACCAAACTACGGCCTATTTGGGGTCCCGTCCTGCATCCTACACTGTCCTGTATCATTTGCCATACTCTGTGCTCAGGAGAGCCACCTGTATTGGCCACGGATGGAGTTCTGGGCAGGGAGTTGGGATATTTCAGCCAAGAGCTCCGATGTATGCCCTCCAGCCAGAAGGCAAATCTAGTGTCTTCCACTCCTTTAGAACAAAGTGGTCACATATACGGTCTTCATTTACAAGGCAAAGGCTGTATTTGGGGTTGCTCTTTTAGTATTGTATTATTTTAAACTAATTTTATTTGTATGAGGATTCTGTCTGCATGCATGTAAGTGCACCATGTGCCTGCCTGGTGTCTGTGTCAGAAGAGAGCACCTGGAGTTGGAGTATGGATGCCGGTGAGACACCATGTGGGTACTGAGAATGGAACCTTGGCAAGAACAGCGAGTGTTCTTAACCCTTGAGCTACCTCTATAGTCTTTCGGGTTTTTTAAGACAGAGCCCACTCTCTTACGCAGCCCAGTCTGGCCTTCAACACTTAACAGTCTTCTTAACGCAACCTTCCAAGTGCTAGGATTCTAGGCTGGAGCCAATACACTCAGGTCGGAAGGGTCTCTCTCCCTCATACATATAACTTTCTATATGTGGCTAGGGAGGTCAGAGGACAACTTGCTGGAGCTGGGCCCTCACTCTTGGAAGCTAAGGCCTCTACTCATCTCTCTTCATCTTCCTTCATATACGTTTTATAAAAATCAGGGCAAGAATAGGCTGTCCTCTATTATGCTATCCCCGGGGATTACCACTGCTAATGTTCTGACATAGGTGCTTCCCAGCTTTACCTCTGTGTGTGTGAATTAGACTTGCCTGCTTTTTCTCTAAGGAAAATGAGTATTATCATATTTTGACTTTCATACATGCTATATTTTAAATTTCATTTACTATTATTATTACTATTGCATGTATGGTAGGCATGAGGGGACACACGTGCAACAGTACCTGAGCAGAGGTCGACGACTTCTGCACTTTTTGTGAATTCTGGGGATTGAACTCAAGTCTTAAGGCTTGTATGCTAAGTACTTTACCAGGTAAGCTACTGCACCCTTGCCTATATACTTTGTTGATACATAATGATATAGAGTGAACCTTCTTTATCAAGGAAAGCACACACGCACACACACACACACACACACACACACACACACACACAATCTAGCTATGTAGTCTAGATAACCTCATCATTATTCTCCTGTCTATGCTCCCAGCATGGTAGGATTATAAGTATACAGAACAAAGCCTCACATAATTCTACATTTGTATAGATGTTGTACAACTTAATTGACCACTCTAGGGAAGTCTCTTTCCACATATATAATGATTTAAACATAGATTCCCTGTCATTGGGCAGTTAGAAAACTTCTAGTTTGTTCTTTGCAAAAGGTTGTTTATCTTTTTCCAAGGCTTGAGCTAACTTCTCTTGATCCTCAATAAAATTAGTAATTCCAATAACTAGAGAATTATGACATATAGAGAATGTCTGAATCAACGGGAAGAAGAAATGTGCCCTCCTCCACTCCCTCCCCCACAAGGTCACTGTGGTCACATTAAGCATTCTGAGCTTCTCTGCATCAAGAGCGATAGTGGCAGCCCTGCTTCCTGTGGGTGAGCACTGACCAGATGACCCAAGTCACAAACACTGCTTTATTCAGGTCCCTTATAACACCCCAAAGAGGACTTTTCTCTCAGTGTTTTTTGATGAGGCGGTGGATGCTTAGATCAAGTATTTAGCTCACACAAACTGCACATCTGGTAACTTGACTTTGGGCTTCAAAGCCTTTAAAATTCCTCCTGTTACAAATGGCCTTGTTTTTCCCATTTGAGATCACACACACACATAACCTAACTCAAGTCACCAACACAATGCTCATTACTGAATGCTGGTTGAATATAGTTAATATAAGATATTCATAAATACTGGCGTTAATTGGTGAAATCAGTGTGGTAAAATGCTGAGTTGTGTTATTAAGAGAAAAAGCAAAACCAAACCAACAAAAAATATGGGAGCTGGAGAGATGGCTCAGCAGTTCAGAGCACTGGCTGCTCCTCCAGAGGACCTGGGTTTGGTTCTCTCAATCCTGTGTTTCCAGGTTCTAGAGAATCCAACTGCCTCTTCTGGCCATAGCAGGACCTTACCTATGTGGTACACATGTAGACAAAATGCCCATACACACAAAATAAAATCTCATCTCAGAAAAGCCTCTGATTCCCCTTATTGCAAATTTGGATCAATTCACTGTGTTCTTATGGCTACAGACTGGTACTCTATAGTAACATCACAGTCCCAAGATAACAGCATCATTCAAAGGCCTCAAAGCCAGAATGAGATGCATAGCTTACCTTTCGGAAGGACATTTCTACTTGTGTATCACCATTAAAGTTAAACTTAGCAATGGCTTCTCCATATTCCAAAACTTGCACAGGGGCCAACTTTCTAGGCTGAGCCTTCTCAGCTGGAGGAAGAAGCTGAAAATGGGGGGAAAAGCAAAAGAGAGGAATGGAAGGGAAGAAAACATAGGACATGGTAAGAAAATGGCATTTTAACCAGGGCTGGGCTTTTGTGAGAATGGAGCGGCTGGCTGCAGTACCTCGATGTAGGTGCGTGGGAAGATTCCCACCCGGCCATGGTGTTCACCTTCATACCAGTTCTGATCAATCTGTTTGTAGATATAAACAATGTCTCCCTTCTGCAGAGGCAGCTCCCTGTTGACAGAAGGTCACTGCCTTTAGGAGATGTTTCAAAATGTGCATGGTGAAGATACTTCAGTTTTTAATAAGACATTAGTAAAATCACACAGAGTCAAAGAGGATGTGGTGATCTGAGTAGATATAGCTCCCACAGACTTATGTGTTTGAATGCTTAGCCCATAGGGTGTGGCGCTACTAGGAGGTGTGACCTTGTTGGAGGAAGTATGTCACTGTGGAGGCGGGCTTTGAGGCCTCATACACTCAAGCCACGCCCAGTGTCACTCACAGTCTCTTGCTACCTGCTGATCAGATCTAGAACTCTCAGCTCCTTCTTTAGCACCACATCTGCCTACACGCTGCCATGGTTCTCACCATGAAGATAATGAACTAAACCTCTGAAACTGTAAGCCAGCTCCAATCAAACATTTTCCTTTATAAAAGTTGCCATGATTATGATGTCTCTTTATGGCAATAAAACCCTAACTAAGACAAGGTACAAAGTTACTGAAGATGGGAGGTTCCATACTTGAAAGCAAGAACTCCACTTGTCAAGAAATTCTATCACATTGGACGTCTTTTCTCATCTTTTTATGAAATGGTGGGCAACAAACAAACTTCTTAGGACTAGAAAGTGTTCAGAGGCCTTATTAGTTTGTTGTGATTTTCTTAATACAACTTTTGGGAACTCTGTTTTAGATATGCATCATGGTAATGCTCAGCAGTCCTGACTTAGGTTTATTCAATGGTGACATGTCTCCCTCTGGATACCTTCACTGCCCCTACAGCTAGATGCCCAACCCACTTCAGGTTATGATATTCTTGAATCCTATCATTCACTCATTTAGCCTTCCGGCCTCTACCTCACCATCTACCTCCATCAGCCTACCCTAGAACACTCTGAACTTAGGCAGAGCTGAGCTCAAAGACTTACTAGTTCAGGGATTCAAACATGAAGCTTGATCTCTCAGTGACACTGTTCCTTTCTCTGATCGTAGCACCTACACCAGAGCTGGAGAATACAGCTGTAAACTGTATATGAAATACTTAGCAAGTGCACGTTCTGTAGTCATGCCTTCCTTCTCAACATGGAAAATGGGGATTAGGAATAAAAATGAAACTTTTCCCCAAAAGCTGTTTGTGTCTTTCCCAATTCTTCCATACCCATGCCTTCATTTGCCTCAGCTGTAATAGTATTCCTAATGAGGACTCCTTTTGTTTTCAGGAGGAAAAAAAATAAATTATAAGCAAAATGAAGACAGAAAAAAAATAACTTAAAATTTTCTTGAATTAAAAAGAAAAATGTCTAAATAATTCTCATTTTTGCATCAAACCAACATCATAAGAATATCTCTCCTTGTAATTTGTAAGGGATATGGCAGATTTGCAGTATGCCAGGGTGCCACACATGTGGGATGCTGCTTAAACATCTGAAAAATGTATAAAATGCTGGCTCTGAGCTGGAGAAAAGCATGAGGAGGCTTTTGTGAATCTTGTGTTGGGAGACTGGTTCTAATCCTTAGTAAGTCCACAAAAAGGATACAAGACTGTCATCTTTGTGAAAATGAATGTCTCCGGCTATGCTTTTGTCAAAGCCCTCTCCTTGCAGTGTTCTGAATTTAGTGGCCAAGTGTTAGATGGTGTGGCAGCAGGTGGGACCTGAAATGTTAAGCAGAGGGCTACTACTCTGATACAGATGACCATGGGGATGTCTGTACTTGTGGCCAATAGAGGCCTGATGTTCTTCCTATTCTACCAACAAGGTGACAGATTCAGGCTTCAAACCCAGGCACCTCAGTACCAGAAGCTTGAAGCTGGCTCTCACACACTGTGGCACCTGACTTCTTCCCACATAAGGGCACTGTTCGCTTAATTAGGCGGCAGCTTGGTCTGACCCACCCCCTCAACGGAAAGAACCAGAAAATAATCTCTAGGAAAGTGGTTTCACCATTGCTTTAGGACACACCTCAGCTCCCGTGGATCCATGTACCAGACCTAGTGTGGAGGTGCTTTCAGACGTGTACAGACTTTTGTTGTTGCAATGCAACATTGTCACCTGCAAATTTCAAGTTCCAGAACATACAACAGTCTCATAATGTCTTATGCTTATGAATCTATCCTTGGCTACACATAGAGCACCAGGGATGGGACATGAAGATGTTTTCTGGAATGCTGTTATATGTGGCCCTGAGTTGAATCAAATGGCCCCAGAGCACAGTTTATTTGATTTTTAAAGAAACACACTGTAGAAAGAGGTAAAACCATGTGGCCAGAGAGTTTCGAAATATTCCATCTATAATTTATTCTTTCTATTAAGTTCTATTGATTTTATTATGAAAACAGTGTATCATGATAAGAACATGAGCCAGGAGGAAGAAACTGCTCTCTGGCATAAGGAGTATTAATAAATGGTGACAACCCCACAGACCTCAAGCCTTCTTACCTCTCTATTTAATATAGTTATTCAAGTCGGGGGGGGGGGGGCAGAGCTTTTAAAATGAAATCTAAGAAAATATATAACCCAAAGTCTCAATGAAAAAAAATCTTTTTGATTAAACTGAAAATTAATTCATATACCTTTGTTATTCTCTCTGGCTAAAAAAAAAGAGAGTGGTAAATAATATACTCTGAGTACTGACTTCTGCTATATTGTGCAAAATATCTTACTGGTTTTACCCTGGCTAATCTCTTTGTAAGGGAGGCATTTCTGTTCTCATCTTGCCAAAGAGGAAAACTGAGGGTGAGAGGCACTGATGACTTGGCCATGGTTACAGAGATGTGAATGGCAAAGTCAGGGCTTCCTGAATCTAAAGCCCACAAAGCCATTTCTCTGAGTTAAACTAGGAATAGATAGTTATGATTAGATAATCCAATCAAATCCAAGTACATCAGAGTCATGTCTGCATTCATGAAACTCAGTCTGGCCACTCCCTTTGTGCTGAAGGAAATGGAAAACATGGTTGAGGAACTTGAGGCAGTTTTCCATCACTCATGAACAGAAGCATTCCCTCCCAACCCCTGGTGCCTCCTGTCAGCTGGACAATGGGTTGTGGCTGGCCACATTATCGTCAGCTGCCAAAGAAAACACATGGTCTGTTTTAATCCATAATTAGCTATAAGGCTCACAAGTCCTTTGGAACCTGTCTTTGGTAGCATTTCCCAAACTGTGTTCCATAGAAAACAGAACAGTTTCCAGGTCACCTAAATTTAGAGAACACTTGAGCCAAATAAGCAGACCAGCTTTTGTCTAAGAGAGAGTTCCATAGCCACTACCATGCCAACAGCAGCCTGTATTCTATATTTAATATCTCCCCCCAGGGGTAGGGGTCCTAAGCATGGTACGAGGTGGTTCTCTACTCGTTTCTAAAACACTAGTTTTCTGTTTTCGTTTTATAGGACAACTTGCAGAATGAATGATCTGAGGAATATACTTAGAAAGAAATGCTAGCATCCTGTGGGCTTTCTTTCAGGTTCTATTCCTAGAGACTGGTTCTGATTGCTTCCACTAAAGGCTGGGTTAGATCATGCTGCAAACCTATGAAGCAGAGAGAAAGAGGGTAAGAGGCAGCTGCCGACGCCAAGATGCTGGGTTTCAATCCCGACTCCATCATCACTTCCCATGTGGACTAAGTTCCTTCATATTGGTTTCTACGTTTTGGAAGGGGGAATAAAAGTTATCTACTCCAGAGGACGCAGGCCTCATTCATGAGAGACGAATCAGTTAATATAGGCAATGTCACAGTGCCTGGCATATGGTCTACTCTTTATTATTGTTTTTTCCCAACTCTTTGCCCTAAGCAAACAGTATTTTCAACAAGACAGCTAAGAAGGCAAGCAGGACCGGTAACACTTACTTCAGAGTCTGAGCTTTAAAGTCAAATTTGGCTCGGGCAGGTCTCATCTAAACACAAGAAATAATGCCGAGTTAAAAGTCATGATTGATGAACAATGAAAAGGACATACTTTCACAAGTTTCGAGGAAGCAAAGCAGAGAAATCCACTCTAACCAGTTCATTTCGGTTTAGAAATCTGGACAAAATCGCGGCACCTGATCTCATCAGAATGATAGATGGATGTTTAGCCAGCTGTGTCATGCATGAAAATTCCCCTTCAGAAAGGCCACATTTAGGTAAGAGATGGTTTGAAAAGCCCCTCAGGCATGCTGTCAGCCAGCAGTCTTCAGACAAGCCTTAGCTACTGTCTCACCCCTTGTGGCACACCTCCTGTTTGCCTGGTGTAAGTTATGAACTGAAAACATCAAACTCTGGTTCACCTATCACGACATCTTCTATTTCATATGCCCCTATAGTCTGTGACATCATCCAAAAGTCAGATATGAGTATATCTCTACATACTGAAACTCTACCCTGACTGAGGCAACCCCTTTCTCCTAGACGCTTAAGCCTGGAAAGCCAGACGCAGCCATCTCTACATTCTCATTAAGTCTGTCAGTAAGTCACGCCTGCGTCTGCTTTGCCCTTAGTCGAAAACCCTGGTGCTCTGGGTCTGACCTCTGGTTCCCACAGACACAAAGCTTCCTTTGACTTTTACCTTCTCCTCACACTCTAATCTACTGTTACCCAGGAGCACAAAAAAACATTCTTCAAATTCTTCCTCATATGGGTTTGGTGGTGGTGGTGGGGTGGTTTACTTTGATGTTGGCCTGGGCTCTGGACTGTCTGGCAGATTAAATCTCTCTCTCTCTAACCTGGGTGGAGGCTTGTGGGTCATATCTCCCTCACACATAAATGTCTATCGCTGTCACTCTCTCCTGTGAAATGTGCCACATCTCAGACTGGAACTTCTTCAGCTCCATCTCTGCCAAGAACTTCACCTTTATCTACTTGTGTATCTTTGCCCTTAAAAGTCTTTTAAAAAGGGGACACATGAAATCGTTAGAATCACGTGCACAAGCTAATTCTATCTGTGTAACTCTGACCTCTTCAGCTGTGATGGCCTCTGCCCAGGGAAGCAGCATGAAGGAAATGAAAGGCAGGCCTCTACCAGGTTAGAAGACATGGGCAAAGTGGAAGGGAGAAAATGGAATCCTTGAAATAAAAAAAAAAAGCACTAAAAGTATCATTGGGCTACACTAGTTGTTCATCCTTTGGTTATAAGCCTCACATTTCTAGGCTCCTTGGGTTGGTTTTCACAGAGATTTTCTAGGGTTCATATTGCACCACAGGAATTTTTGTGTTTTGTTCTGTTTTTACTGGAGACAGGTTCTCACTGGAGCCTAGGCTGGTCATGAGGTCTGGGTTCTCCTCCCTCCTCCCAAGCTGAAATCACAGGCATGTGCTGAGGTGATTCTCCACATGAATCTTTCGTCCTATATTTCGGTGCTGCTGTCCTGCTCTATCTATATACCTATACGTTAGTGAGCAATCTGATAACCACCTTATAATCACGTAAATATCACATAATCCTAATGCCTATATTTATGCCATACTTTAACAGTTGTAGGTAAACAAGACCAGAATGGATATGAGTAAAAATAAATAACATGTTCACAACAGAAGACTCAAAGACCAAAACTGTAAGGTAAAAGCTTCACAGATATCATAAGATAAAAAGATGTGAGGAGAGGGATGGATCACCCACGGCACCCAGCTATACAGCTGTGTGAGCATTTATACAATGTATACCTCAGCAGCACGTATTCCCAGGTATGCGCCACCTCACCCGTTGACATAACTACACTTGAAGGTGATTTTTCCATAAGACATGAATTGTGCTGTTTCTGCTCTATGCAGGGAGTGTTATAAGAATAAGTGGCTGCTGAGTCCTGCATCTCTACAGAACAGTGTACCCACACTAGCTAGTCTCACAGCCTCAACTGTCCATCAACTAAAGAACAGTGGACCTTAATACATCAAAGCATCATACTTACAACTTGCAAATTCTAGACCCCCAACCCAGATCCAAATGTCATAGGTGGGATGCAGGAGTCTACATTTTCATTTCTGCATTTAGGGGTTCTCACACAATTTGGAAAATACCACTCTGAGGAGACACAGGTCCATTAAGAAGCCGGCCTTGTCACAGCCACTCCAGCTGAGCAGCCCCGGCAAGCCCATGCATCCCGGAGGCAGTTCTACAGGCTCCCTTCTTCCTCACATATAGCCAGGCCTGCATTTGGGGCTAAACAGCAGCAGAGCCTTCAGAGCAGGGAGTTCTGAGAGGGATCCATCACACTGAGTGCCAAGAGGCTGCCTGTCATTCACAGTCCACAGAGACTTGATAATTTTTGCTTCCTCCATTACATTTCCCTTCTTTCCCCATACTTTAGACCTTGTCCTGTGCTCCGATTCCGTCTTTAAGTCAGATTCTCTGTCTCTCCTCCTTCCTTCCTTCCTTCCCAGAAACCTTTAATTTCTTTAAAAAGGGGGAGGGGACGCCTAGCTAACAATGCCTCTGTCACTGAAATGACAGAAACATTAGTTATACTGGAAAGTAAAAAAAGCTACCTCTGGTGTCTCTTCCTCCAGCCCCAGCAAGCCCAGGCCCAAGCCAAGTCACAGACCCACACACTTTTCCAAGAAGACATTAGCCTCAGCAGGGATACATAAGGTTATATGGCAGGGCATAAACTCTCACTCAGGAGATAGCCTTTGATCTGCTACACTGACCTTGGTATGGGAGGCAAGACCCAGATAAAATCACTATACTCTTGCTCTCCATTCCTGGTATAATATTAAACTTTTGTAGAAATTAAACTTTTGCTCAGAAATGTCAAAATCAAGGTGGCAGTTGACGTGTCTCTTCAGAGTACTCTTAGCCTCTCCACAGCTTTATCCTATCTGTAGAAGTCAGAATTTCAAACTTCAGTGAAATGCTTCAGCACCACTGAGCAATCAGTACTGTTCTCTGAGTTTTCAAGAGCAAGCCACTAAGTTTGGGGGCTTTTGTCAATGCTATAAAAGGTCACTAGGTAGCTTTAGGAATGAAAGCTTTATTAACCATCTCTTTGCAGAAGACTCTTGGGTTGTTCAGACCCAAGCTTCTGGGACCCAAGGCCAAAGGGACACAGTTTCTAAGCAGAACAAAATGTAACACAGTATCATAGTCAAATGCAAGATGGAGAGGACTGGGCTCATGAGGCAGCCAATGCTCTAAGCATGCAGTAGGAGTGTGCACCAGCAGATCCCAGTCCCACAGCCAGACATGCTTAACATATAGAGCACAGGACATAGTGGGGCTCATTTATGTCTATTCACCAACCACAAAAGCGCCAAAGCAAGGCTAGGGAAGCCAGGATGACAGACACTGTTTGGAGAACTAAATTGGCCTACAGAGGGCAATGCCAAAGGAAGGCAAATATTGCTTTGGGTCAAGCAGCAGTTGGCAGCAACCAAAACAGACCTCTAACCCAGATTTCCTTTTTGCAGTATCATCTATATTGAGGAGGTCCCCAAAGCGCTCATTAGTGATAAACTGATGATGCGTCGGGATGACACCCGTGTGGCGTCGAGCTGCAATATCGGCCTCTTCTTGCTCGCGCTTAAGTCGTCTCTGGTCCGCTAAAAGTTTCTGCCATGAAATTGCATAAAATGGGCAGTGAATTATCTGGTCCAGCTTAATAAAAATGGCCATATAAGCAACTAAGAAAGAAGGTATGGGTGAATAAGGAGGAGACATTAAGGGTCAGTGTCAAAGGGACTTATGGCCATAACTTCTACGTTCCCATGGTAATTATCCACTATGTATTTTATAGGAAGAGCAGAATGCTGCTCAAAAGAAACAGAGGACATTGGTATATGGGAATCACAATTCTATATGACCCCTCTGTCTTGCTGACTATCCCTGGGGCCTAGTCCAAAGCCTGTGCTTTCTGGCAACAACGGCCAAGTGACCCAAGGGTGCAAACAGCCTAGGCACTGTAATCATGTTGGGTTGATATGGTGATATATATTTAATAAAATCAGCCTGGAATATCAGAGAACAGAATCGCTCACCGTCAAGCCATGAAGGTCAGAGAGTGGTGATGACTCATGCCTTCAATCTCACCACTTTGTCATCCCGAGTGATGAGTTAAAAGGTGTGGGTCACCACTCTCTGACCCTCACGGCTTGATGGTGGGTGATTCTATTCTCTGATATTCCGGGCTGATTTTATTAAATATACAATAAAAGAGCACAGACTAACACTCTTCTGGATTGTTTCTGTAACAGTGGAATATACATGCTGGAGGCCCTGTTCAGTAGCCCTGGTGCTCTGGCTGGCAGTTCATTATCTGGGGGTAGATTGGAAAAGTACTAAAACCTGACTCAGTAAATCCACCAGGTCTGTGCTTTAACCACATGTGCTTCAAGCCCATAGCCACGAGGAAAGACAAACCATTTCAAGATCTGTGCATCAGCATCCCCAAGGACACAAGCTTCTCAAGTTGTGTATGTAGCTTTTCAATGGATTCATTGTTAAACCAAGTTATGTCTCTTAGGAAAGACTCACCCACCAAACCTTCCATATTGAATACTACAAATTTATTACTAAAATGGAATTTTATCTTTCCTCTCGTGGCATGAGAATTTTGTCTCTCTGATAGACCAAATACAGAAAAGTCTGGAAAGGAATCTGCTCTAAGTCCCGACAGACACTCGTCCTTTTAAGTTTTACATATGGTAATTTAAACAAGAGACATGGTTGTTTTCCACCATCCAATAGCAATAAATATAATCAGAGTTCCTCAAAGTCAGCCTTGCCTTAAATCCTTAAGTAAACTCCACCTAACCTCTGGAACCATTCAAGACAGACCAATATAGAAAAGGGGGAGGAGACAGTTGTGATATTTGAACATCCTCCTCTACTGCCAGCAATTCTGAGTATCCGCGCATCTCTTCAAATGACAGGAAAGTGGACACTGAACTTATCTAACCCTTTCCTTGGAATGTGCAACCAGAACATGTGTACTGTAATGCTTCAGCAGAAGATCCTGTCCTATATTCCAGGCCCTAACAATCATCCTACACAGAGACATTTCAGTAGCTCAAGAAAATGTCCAGACTCCAAAGTTCTTGTGCAGAGTCTGCCAGCACTAACACGGTATCTCCCTTCTGAGTTAAAGCTGGTGGAATCACAAGCAACTTTTTCGAATTGTTTATAAAATGTAAAGGGTCCGGTATTGCCATTCTTCTACTTTTTTCTATGGCAATCCTCTCCAGTTTGGAGTATGCTTGTGCTGATTATGGGTACCTGAGAAACAGGAGGGTGAATTTCTCTAAATAACAACAACATGGCATGTACTGTTGAAAACGTAAACTCCGGTTTCCAACCTTCCAAGATATTAGTACAAAATAGACCATGTAACCTCCCTGCAATGGGATGGAGGGAGGTGGCATTTATAACCCAATGACTTGTAAGGGAAATCAGTCAGTCCTGCTTTCCGAGAAAGCAGGCTACAAAAGAGCAAATGGAGCCTGTATCTTTAAAAAAAAAAAAAAGTTGCCCATGAAAAGCCACCATTTCTTCTGATCCCTACACCACATCACCATTCTGATAAGTGCCTAGGTTTGGTTCCTTAATTTTTTCTTTTTTTCTCCCTGAACAAGACCAACAAGGTTGAGACAAGAGAGATACCTCTTTATCATCATGCCGTCTCCGGATAAAATCTTCTGTGGACTCCAAGTAATCAGCTGGTATAAAATGTCTTGGTGACTCTGAATCTTCAAAACAACACAGCAGAGTTAACATGGGGCAAGGTTTATTGGGAAGACAGGTCTTTTTCTATTATCAATGTTAAATTTATAAACATTGCTGAGTGATGCTCAGTGACAAATTCTGAAGGAAAAAACCTAAGCCCCCACCCCCACCTACTTTTTAAATTTACTTGCAAACAAATTTAATACAAAGACAACTCACCAGAAGGCCAAAGGTGAGCAAAGAAGGGAACATTCTTTTAAGTGTCCCCACAAAGAGACGTGCAGGCTCTAACAGGGACAGACCATACACTCACACACACGGGGCCACAGAGAGAGGCTGCCTCTCAAAAAACCAAAGGGAGGCTGGGGAGTGATGTGAACAGGGGTTTAGAGTTCAAATGAACTCAGTTCTTGGATATAAGCTAAACGGCCAATTTTTCTTTCGAAACAGTTTGGTGGTTAGTCTAAATGAAGTGGGGAGGGGGGTTGTTTTTAAAGAAGTGCAGCCACTACAAGCCATGGTTAATCGCCAAGCAAAACAAACAGAAGCCAAAGACGAGGCAGAAGATGGAGCACCCAGGACACACAGAGGGAGGGACTGAGCAAGCCGAATGGAGACAGGGGAGGCAAGACCGGTCAAACACAAAATGCCACCTCCATGGGCCGCTGCCAGTTCACTTTGTGGATTGTTGTTCCTGTCCAAGCCATGGTCTGAGTAGGGCACAGGGTTTCCGTTATTAATGGCCCCTGTGTAATCCTCCAGGCCTACGGATCTGTCCAGAGAGGGCTCTGAGTTGTGGCTAAGCCTTGCCATGGTGTGCCGGGAAGACAGGCGGGTGGGGACCATGGGTTTCCCAGCAGAGAGGGGCTGGTCCTGAGGACCCTGGCTGGGGAGGTCTGCCTTCAGGCTGGCAGGGGGCCCTGAGGAGTCATTGGGGGGAGGCTGTCTGGGGTGGTGTTGGAGAGGCTTTTTCAACCGGAAAGGGAGGGGGCTCATCAGGTAGATGTTTCTGAGGAGGCTGTTCCTGTCTCCCCTGGAATCGGAGCGCCAGTCTGACTGCCTGGAGGACTGCTGCTGCTCATGCTTCCGGATGGTGGTGAAGCGGGTGTATGAGGCCGGGCAGGTGCCCTTGCACTTGTTCAGTCGATGTTTGGGGAAGTCTCCATGAACACTGCCCCCGCTGCCTTCCCTGCTGTCGTTAGACACATTTGAACAGTGGTCTAGCTCATCTGAACAGAGAGAAAGGGGCTCAGAAGGCACAAGGCTCCTGAAGCTCAGGGCATGGTCCGCCATATTGCTACAAGTGGGGGACGCATAGACACCCCCGGGGTTCAGACCGTCCACCTCTCTGGGACGGAGCTTGGTAGACTCAAGGAGGGACTCGGCTGAACGAGCTGAAGTCAGGCCGATTCTTGACAGCACGGGTGTGGGGGCCTTGCTCAGTAGGCCAGAGAAGTCCAGGGATGGCATGGACCGAGACCGCTGAATGAGCTGCTCAAAGGCCGTGATGCGGGAAGACACGGTGTGCTTGGGGATATGCTCTGAGCCCTCCTGGCTAGCGCCCAGCTCACCCCTGGCTAATGCCAGGCTGCTCCTTTCAAAGTGGGAGGCAAGATCCCGCACACTTGAGGAGGAAATGGAGCCTAAGGAGAGGCCGGCTCGGTTGATCTGGTGCATGTCCCGGTAGAACATGGAGAAGTGCAGTCCGGCCTTTCTGGAAAGAGGGCAGGGCCTCCTGGCATTGGTGCCATACTCCTGTAGGCTCATGGTGCTACTGGACCTGCTGTCATAATCCCGCCGGGAGCGCATGAGCAGGTTCTCGATGCTACCCCCAACCCGGAGTGGGAGGCCTCTTTTGGAATCATTCAAAGAAACACAAAGGTTCTCACAGCTCTGAGCCTTCTCTGAGGGCAACAGGATACTCTTCTGTTCCTGCAAAAGAGCGCTGGGAGCAGAGAGCCTGGGTTTGAATTTAGAAGGAAGGATCTCCGAAATGCAGGCTTTTGCAGCCGACAGGGGTTTCTTGTGCTTACACCCAGGGCCTAAAGCATTGCTAGTGTGAAACGTCCGGCTATGGACTGCTGATGAAGAAATCATGTGAGCATTCCCACCTTTACGATCCACTGGTAAGCATGCAGAATAAAATAAACACACCCATTAGGTTAGAGCTGAAAGCTGCCTTGAAGAAAAAGAAAAAAAAAGGGGGGGGGGGTAACATGCTCATTTGTCAAAAGGACTTTAAAAAGTCTCCAACTGATGTCCAGAAGCAAAATAATTTGTGTTGCAAAGCAGGCGAGAGGATGCAACAAAGGAAATGGCCGCCCTGCCAGTTAGAAAAGGCTGAAGCTCAGCTAACTGTAGGAAAAGGGTATTAGAACAACAGAAAGGAGAGAGATGTTTCAGAGGACAAGGTTGGGGGTTGGGACCATTAATACCAGAAAGAAAAATGGCCGGCAAGAAAATAGGTGAGGGAACACAAGAAGGCTCCGGGGCCTGGACCTGAATAGGCAGAGCTGTGCCTGTTGTTGGGGGTCCACCCACTGTTACTGAGGTAACAGGCATGTAGGAGACAGACACCTGCAGTCAGTCTTCAGCCTATCGGTTACCTTTAGTGGAAGCTGAGCTGGAGGGTCGCTTGAGCCCACTCAGGCCCTGAAGAGGGATATCGCCACCTTCCAAGACACTTTTATAAATCTGCCTCTCATTCTCCAAGCTAGCGAGAACCCCGGGGGTCCCATCCGACTCTCTTTTCACTGCATGGAAGTTGGAAGAATATATACTACAAACAAGGTGATTTGAAAAGAGAAAGGGGGGGGGGGAGATACACAAAGTTAGCTTATTCAACCATCTTCTAAAAAGCCTGTTTGTCACCAGCATAAAAGAGAACTGCTTTACGGTTTCCTGCTCAAGTCCTGGGCTCTCTCGGGGCTCGTTTATTTAGACACAGATTTCTGTGGACAGCAGGCTACCATGCCCTGGTGCACAGGAACACTATCTAAGCAACGAAGCTTCCCAGTTGTAATGACTACATTTGTGCTCTAAAGAATAAATAAGGGTCTGTGATCGCAGTAACTGGGAGGCTGGGGAAAGAGGAGCTTAAGTTTGAGGACAGTCTGAGCTACACAGTGAGATCCTGTCTTAAAAATAAAAAATAATGGGTAGCCTAACAAGGAGCTGAGTGGCTCCACACGATAGTACATCCAGGAACATGAGCAGAGGATACAGAGGTCTGTGGTGTGGCCAGCAAATTAAAGTCCATGACCTAGATTATGTGTTTCTAGGTAACTTTGCATGAGAGCTTTGGCTGACAGAAACATCAAAATCACCAGCGAAAGGAAGAGAGCCCTAGCTAACTGTGGCTCCCGGGGAATCAGCAACTGGCCAAGGTCAGAACCTGGAACACCCTTGTCACAGCTTGGATTTTGTTTTGAGCTTTTGGCTCAGGTGATCTTCCTGTCTGAGCTTCCTCACTGTAGCATATACTACCATGCCCAACGTCACAGCCACATCTTGCATTTACTTCTTTCAAAGCTTTTGTCAGACAGCATTTATCATTCACACACTGTTGCCCGTGTATTTGCTTCATTATTTTTAAAGTATCAACTCATATGAATGTTTTGCCCACATATATGTATATGCACCACATGAATGTCTGGAACTCACAAAGGATAGAAGGTAGCACTGGACAACTAGGAACGGGTGTTATGAATGATTGCAAGCCATCATATGGGTGCTGAGAACTGACCTACAAGTGCTCTTAACTGCTAAGCCATCGCTGCAGCTTCTGATTCATTTATGGTTTTAAAAGTCTATTTATCTTTACTTTATGTGTATGACTGTGTGCCTGCATGCACATGGACCACATGGGTCATATGGGTGCAGTGCCCAGAGAAGCCAGAAGATGGCATCAGATTCTCTGGAGTTGGAGTTACAGATGGTTGTGAGCTGCTAGAAACCAACCTGGTTCCTCTGCAAGAGCAAAAAGAGCTCCCAACTACGGAGCCATTTCTCCAGGCCTTCACTTATTTTATCTTCTTTTAAATCTAGGCACCTTTCAAGTTATTACAAATTCTTTTTGAATGAGGGGTGGCACAGTAAAAAATCCCCAAGTATTTACTTACTGAACCCTTCCCTTTGCGTATCTGCGTTTCTGGTGGTCTCAGCTGCTGAAGCATTACCAGGACACACATCTTTCCCTTTCTCCCTCTATTCTGTAAACCTCCTCATTCACAATAAGAGAGTAATACCTTCCTCATAAAAGTATGTAGGCGTCTACTATACACTTCTGACTTGAATAACATTAGTTCACTGTTATCATTATAAGATTTGTTGACTTTGAAGGCCAGCACCCTCATGGATTCATTCAACCCAGTATTTTATTCTATTATCAAATATACAGAAAAATTTAAAGAATGCTAACAGTGGCCATTCGTATCAAGCCTACCTATGTTCTCCAGGGAATACTGAAAGGTGCTTCCTTATCACACTTCTATCTATCCATTTGTCTTTATGTCTACCCACTGATGAAACTTTTATATTCCACAAACCCAGTCCATTTTGTGCAAAGCCTCAGCCTCTGAGTCCCCATAATTATAAATAACAATGACAAAAAAATGTATGACATAAAAGGCAGGCACACACACGCACACACACACACACAAACCCATACCTCTTCCCTCAGTTTTCAGATGAGGAAATGAAGCACTGACAGATTAGATGGGCTTTCAAAACAGACAGGATCAGCAGATTGCAGAGCCAGACCCTGGTCATACCACCGGATGCCCTGTAGATTGTATTTTCTGATGGTGTCTTAGAATATTTCCCTTTGGCCAATGAGGTGCAGGAGTCAAGGATATTTGACTTTCATTATCATCACCAAGCATCATCTGCCAAGACTTCACCCCAGGAGCAGGTGGTACCAGAACCCAGGAATCAAAACAGAGGAGTCACTGGAAGGCAGTGGTGCCCTCTTCCCACAGGCTCTCATTGCCTCCAGGCAGTAACTTCCTTCACAGTTGTTGCCACTAACTAGCCCTACCTCATGCTCACCACAAGTTAACCATTTCAACAACTATTTCAGGGGACCTGCTGAGGGTACAGGTCCTTCTTATTCTCTATAACCTGGGTAAAGGGATTTTTCCTTTGTTATCTGAAACAGGAAAATAAAATCACTGGAACCCCAAAGACAAGGAATCCAAGTCTCAAGGTTGAAAACATGCAAACAAAGCAAGTACCAAGCAGCCTTCAGGGTTCATCTCTCACTAGGAGAAAACAGAGAGATTTAGGACGGGCTGACCTTTTCCCCAAAGCTTTGCCTTGACTTCTAAGACTATACTGCCCATATCCAGTGAAGGTTTGGAATAATAAAAGGCTGCACTTTCTAAATGTAAAACTTGGAACACGTGGGCCGAGTAATGATACGTCTTGGTATGTAAAACCATGTATTTAGAAATTCTTCCTTTAAGAAAAAAAAAAAAAAAAGGATTTAGAGATCCTGACCCCAACATCAGTAACCAGGAGCCACAACTACAGAGCAGAGGCGGAGAGGCTTCACTGCAAGTAATCAGGACAGTCCAGGTGGCTATCATCACAGGTACCCAACAGACCTGCCCACAGATACCACCCATATCTTCAGAGAAAGGGGTTTGGCTTTCCTGGTTCAGCAGTCAGCCCATGTAGCTTGAGGCTCACAGGGTTTGCTCATGGGCTCCTGTTAAAAGGGAGAACCAAAAGCTGGGTCTATGGATAGCACCTCCAAGAGTGGAAGTTCATCTAACTTGGCTTTTAAACTTGTCTGGGTTTCCTAAACTAAAAATCAACATCATATTTTTCTCCCTTCTGTCCAAACTCCAACAGCAAAACTATCTACATATAGCTGTCCTTTGACTTTGTCAACCCCCAGCTAAGGGGACCGAGAACACTGCTGTGAGGGTCCTGACATTGGCATTAGAGTAACTTGGAGGACTTCCATGCTGCCACCTGTATGCTCAGAATCACCTCACACTCAGTCAGACCTCCAGTCCAACTTCATTTTCTCACAGCTGCCAGATCTGACCCAGGGCCTTTACCTCAGCAGCCCTCAGTTCTCCCCCACCTAGTCTGCCTGCTCTCTGTGTCCCACCCATTTCTTCCTGCTTCCCACAGAATGACAAGCCAGTACTCAGGAAACCTCTGGGAATGCAGTTGCTACAGCCATGTTTTCTTTCTGATACCAAAAAAAAAGTGTTTCCCAGATGCTCAAGGTACAACCAAGGCCGTAGCCAAGAGCCTCGGCACATGTTTTTAAAGAGATAATTGCCAACAGCTACTCTTCTGCTGGATCATTTATTCTGTTGCTCAAAAGAGAAAACTGAAAACCAGAGTGATGACTGCATTTGCTTAAGGTTACAGAGTTCCTAGAATTCTGCTATATCCAAAAAGATCAGAGCTGAGAGAAGTCACACTGGCTCACTGGTTGTGGAAAAGAGCTACAGCCAAAATTAGCAGCTACTGACATTAAACAAAACCAGTTCAGAAGTCAGCTCTGAGAAGATTTGAGTCAGCAAAGAACTGAGCCTCTTGCTGAGATGCAGGGCCTGCCATTGTGTTTAAAGAACTTTCAGCAAAACACACTCACTGGGAAAACAAACAGGAAGCGAGAGCAGAGGGATCGATCACTCTGAATGAGCTGCTTCCACATGCCCTAACAGAGACCTGGGGACAGCAGACAGGGTTCTGAAAAGCCAGATTCCAACAAGGCGGGCACCAGCTGAGATACGCTCATGCTTAAACTGTTTAAACACCTGCAAAAAGACAGTTTTCTTGGCTTCCGTTCCTTTCATCTGCAAAACTAACATGGGTAGTGAGACTGCCTAGAAAATCCATCAATCCGCAAACATGTACACCTTTCTCTAAACTCCACGCTGACTTCCAGGCACATAATCTAGATGTTGTTTCAGACATCTCCATCCCAACATATCCCAAACCTGGCTTGTCCAGATATCGGCTCTTACTCAAGCAGAGAGCCTAAGGGATCAGCGGCCCTTTCCTATCCTTTCTCCCGGAGCCCTATCAGTTGCCCGCCTGCTTTCTCATTAGTCTACGCTAACCCCCTGCTCTCTCTATACCAAGTTCTCATTATCATTTACCTAGGATCCTGCTACATGTAGCCCCTCCCAGGCTCCAGCCCCATCTCCCTGCAGCCACTGTTGGTATTGTATCTAGGAAAGATATACGCCAATCCAATGTGTGTTCATTTCCTAACATGTACAGGTGCACAGTCTCTGGGTCATCACTCTCAGAGGTGGAAGAGATTCAACAAGGAATATAACTGACAAAGGTTTCTAGCCTAGGAGAGATGGCCTGGTGGTTAGGAAGCACACCCTGCTCCCAGCACTTCAGCCTGCTCACAGCTGCCTAGAACTCCAGCTGCAGAAGATCCAACATCCTCCTTCTCGTCTTCAAGGACACTGAACTCTCATACACATGCCCTCACACAGACATACACATAATTTAAAAGAAAATAAATCTTAAATCTTTCCTGTTCAAAATCATTTGACAACTTCAGGAAGAGAAACATGCAATTGTCATTAATGTAGTTTTGTGGGAGGGAGTCTATACAGCCCTCTTCACTTTGTGATAGATTTTAAAAAATTATTTCTTTAAAAATTTTGTAATGTTCCCGTTACTCACACTGCACCCCACCCCACCCCCTGCGCTCTATAAAGCCTTCCTTGGTCTCTCTCCCTCCACGCAGTAAGAGGTACCCACTCCCTTCCGGGTCCCAACATTACATTAGCCACACTGGATACTGCTGTGAGCCCTGGCAGATTGTTGACTGCACTAATCTTCCTAAACCTGGGACCTAGCAAGGTCATTTAACAAATATCCATGGAATAAATGATTCTAAACTCAAGCATCTAAACACATAAGCTTATAGTGTATTTTTAGGGCTTGGGAATCTTCAGTGTTTTATATAGTTCTTCAAGTTGTAGTTTGGTCTCCAACTAAGGAAACTGCCCTCTACTGGCTCAGAAACAGCAGCTTTTCCTTGAGTGCCACCTGCTGGCTAAATAGAGTAAAGCTCTTTTGGTTAGGACAGTTTTAATATATTGAAAGGATAAGGCAATGGTTAGATGAAAATCACAAACTTAAAAATCTGAAAACTTGGGGAATAAGACATAATATTAGGTATAAACCATAACAGTAACGACATAAAATGCATGTGAGGGACAGGACTGGTCACGATGTTGGGAGGACTGGGATGGATATGGGTGACCCTCCCTGATCCCCTGCTATGGAAGGAATTTTTATTTAAAGTATATTAATATAAGATTAATATTTATTGGAAAATAAATTAACACTTACGATAACAGGTTACAGCTTAGGAAGACACTTGAGCGATCAGATGGTCTAAGCTGATGGACGTTGATCTAGTCTCCCAAGATGGCAGGAACAAACGGGGCACTCAAGATCTCAGCAGCCCCTCTTAAACAGGGCTGGCCACACCCCCTTCAGGAGCCTGAGACCCTGGATAAGTGTCTTTTGACCTTATCAGCTGACACTTGAATCCCACCACACCCTGCCCTGCCAACACCATCATCATCATCTGGGTGACCCTCCCTGATCCCCTGCCCTGCCAACACCATCATCATCACCATCATAATCATTATCATCATCATCTGGGTGACCCTCCCTGATCCCCTGCCCTGCCAACACCACCACCACCACCATCATCATCATCATCTTCTGGGTGACCCTCCCTGATCCCCTGCCCTGCCAACACCACCACCATCATCATCATCATCATCATCATCATCTGGGTGACCCTCCCTGATCCCCTGCCCTGCCAACACCACCATCATCATCATCATCATCATCATCTTCTTCTTCTGGGTGACCCTCCCTCATCCCCTGCCCTGCCAACACCACCACCATCATCATCATCTTCTGGGTGACCCTCCCTGATCCCCTGCCCTGCCAACACCACCACCACCACCATCATCATCATCATCATCATCATCATCATCATCATCATCATCATCTGGGTGACCCTCCCTGATCCCCTGCCCTGCCAACACCACCATCATCATCTTTTGCTTGTAGGTTTGTCTTTTAAGTGGATGTTTTTCATTACCCAGGCTGGCCTTGAATTTTCACTTATCTGGCATGCTGCTGTTAAAATTGTGAGACTGGTTATCTATCAATACTCAAGAACAAAACTCTAAATTTCAGTCTGCCTAAGAAAGTGGCTTTAAAACTAATTCTGTAGGTGCCACAATGCTGTTAGCCTCTCTTTATTCCTTGGCAATGTTTCCTTCACATGTCACCCTAGTACCTCCATCAGGAAGCTCCAGGTTCAGTGTGCAAACTGCCTCTGTGCTTGGCAGGCTCTAGTCCCGTTAATTGTGACTGATGGGCCCATTTGCTGCATACTTCCCTTTATGTCGGGTACCATGCTTGGGCTGGTTCCCCACCAGCTCCAAATCTTAGGTATTTCATCCAGTTTGTCCTATCAAGCATTTCAGATGAGCTGGTCACTCCCCACCAAAATAAAACCGAGGTCTTTGGAGACGTATTTCGGTAAGATAAATAAGACTGGAGGAATCCTGGAGGGGCAGTACACAGTTAACCCCAGCATTCAGGAAGCAAAGGCAGGCAGATCCCTGTGAGTTTGAGACCAGCCTGGTCTACATAGAGTCCCAGGACAGTCATGCTGGATAGTGAAACCACATCAAAAGAAAAAGAAAGAAGGAGGAAAGGAAGAGAGAAAAAATGGAGGGAGAGAGAAAGGGAAGGAGGGGCGAAGATTGGCTGGGAAAATATCCCATCAAATATCATAAAGGCCCAGATTGCCTGAAAAAAAAAATGGGGGTTCTTTTAGGCACTTTACACTCATCATCTTCAACCCTGCTAGGCCAGGACTGCAAGGAGCTGCTTATACTGTTTAATAGCTCAAAACGGGCATGCTTTAGTAAGCCTGCAGCTACATCAGTATAGTTTCGATGAGGTTCTTTATTAACCCTGGTCTAGAGCATCACTGCTCCTACTCTGGGCAGAGCACTTCCACAACAGCTTAGGAAACTGTGGGCAGAGCACTGTCCTAGCGTGACCATTTCCTCACCAACACACTGGAGACGGATGATTACTCCTGCTCCTGGGATGCTCAGAGGAATACAGTGACAAGACGACCTAGTACACAGTAAGTGCTCAATAAAGAACAACAAAAAGTATGTTGAGACCTGTGTTCTTAACCCTGACTATGGAGTGATTTCCATTTACATACTTCATTCCTCTGCTACTTTGTCTTTCATTTACTATACTCATTTTGTGGGGGTGAGGGGGGGTCTTTCAGACAGTCAAGGGACCATACCCAAATTCCTATTGTGATAAGCAGCATAGTTCTAGCAGAACTAAGGAATTTACTGAGCTGGGCATACAGTGAAGCAGGCTTCTCTGCCTGGGGTAGTTCAGGGAGATGAGATGGGAAGGTCAGGCAGAGTGGTGAACTCCAGCCAACACTGAAGTGAGGGAGGTCAGACAGTCCTGGTTAAAACTCCCAATGCCACCAAAACCTGCCTCTTCTCAAAATTATCAGCTCTACCCCGCACCCTGGAGATAGAAGGCTTTGCCCTCAGGGAGTTTATAATTAGCAATTAGGAAACTATACACAATTCAGATAGGCCAGAGTGTCAGGAGCCAGTTCATTAGTCAACTAAAGAATTCCCTTCTTCGTCATTCTTCAGATAGGACAGCATTCTTTAGATTAAGACAGTCCTTGAAAAAGCCACAAGGGAACACACTGACCATTGACTCATAATGGCCTAACACACTGACCTTGGCTCATAGTTTCACCCCCTCACTACTCCCCCCCTTCCCATTGCACCTACAGCCCTACAAAAGCATATATGATGTGGGAATGCCTTTCTGTATGCTGTGAATAGCAATCTTTAAATAAAAGAGCTGTTTTGGCCCTTGACAGGCACCATAGAAAAAGTAGGAGGAGGAATCAGAATAGGTAGGAGGAGCAGGGCAGTCAGGGAGAGAAGAAGCCAGAAGCCTAAAGGATCAACATGTAAAGTGAGACAGACCAGGCCAGAAGCCCTAAGGAGCAACATGTAAGGAACACAGGTGAGCCACGGGCCATGTGACAGACAGATTAATAGAAATGGGTTGAGTTAAGATGTAAGAGCTAGCTAGCAATGTGCCTGAGCCATAAGCCAAATAACATGAAGCTAATATAAGCGTCTAAATCATTTCTGGGGCCCTGAGCAGCTGCGGGCGGCTAAGAGGTCTGGGGCTACAGGTCTATGAGTCTGGGCCTCTGGCTCCCGGGACCAAGAAACCACATTGTAACACATATATAAGCAATCTGGAAATAATAAAGACAGACTACTCCAACAGCTTGTCCTGTGGTCCTTCTTCTGTGCCTTCCTGCCCCTATCATTCTCTCCCTACAGTGACAGGGACCTCGCTGAAGTCCCACGGGTCGGGGCACCAGAGAAAACACTAACATAAGCCTGGGCAGAAGAAAGTTCACTTAGTACTTGTTGACACCGCTTGAGAGTTTGCAGTCCACTGGGGCAAGATAAGGGGAAGAGCCCTGAAAATGTTCTGTTGGCATAACAAACAACTGCTTGGAAAAGCCCTGGAAAAGGCATGCTGGGAGAGGATTAGTTAGGACTCTGCTTATGTAAAGAATGGGATCTACCTCTAGGTGGAGATATGCCTTTGCCTCCTTCTGTAAAGATGAATCCAATGGGGCAGGTCAGTGGCTTGGGTGTGGGGTCATCTCTAGTAACAGATTCATTCACCTCGGGTTCTCTTTACAATAATGTACTTTTCGTTTCCCAAATTCCCACCTCCAAGTGCGCTCTTGGTGGATCTAGTCACCATGAGGTTCAGCGAGATCCTGACATAGAAAGATGCAGCTATTATTTTTTTCTTCTTCTGTCCTTTTTTTTTTCCCCCAGCTGCTGGCCAGAACTTAAGTATATTTTTTAAACTCCCTAACTAACACATTGGGCTTCCTACTTTTTCAAAAGCTGCCCTGTTGACCACATGGCTGCCTGCTGCGAGGTGGCTAGCCTGTGGTTGGCCTGTGGCTGGCAGTGTGGCTTTTGTTCTTTCCATCTTCCTCTAGGCAGCGAGAGACTGACGCTGGGGGTCTCCTTTTCTGTTCTAATGAGCTGCCCTCAAGCTTCCATGTATCTCTATTCTTACATTCTTTTCTTAATGAAATTAAAAACCAAGAGGGGACCCTAATCTCTCAGGTATCATATGGTAGCTCTGCTGAGACACCCCAAGATTTCCATTTCTTCCTTGCCTTTCAATTTATTGTCACAGAAAACAAATCCATTCCTGTACCCCTGGACAGTATCGGTTACTCCATGAAGAACTGAATAGCTGGTACATGCATCATGCAACCAAAATCTCAAGAATTGGTGGGTCTAATCCCACACCCTGCCTCTCTATCTTTACTCCAGGTCAGGTATATCCTAACTACACTCTCTCCCCTCCAGGATCCACTGAGGGCAATTCTGATTTGAATGTAGACAAATAGTCCAATAAGATGCTTACAGAGATAACAGCACCTACTATGTAAACCTGATGACCCAGTTAGATTCCCAGAGTTCACGGTGAAAAGCTCTTCCTCTAATCTCTTCAGCCACACTCAAAACACACACACACACACACACACACACGCACACGCACACGCACACGCACACGCACACGCACATACACACGCACGCACACGCACGCGAGCACAAAATAAAGAAGTTTAAAATAAATGTAGATCTATAACCTTACATTCCAAAGATAAAGGCTTCCACCTGGAGAAAAGTTAATGGAGAGCAGCATGAATCACTAAAACACTATTCAGAGAAAGAACAAAACAAAACTAACTTAAAACCTACAATACCATCAAACTACAGAGCCCAAAGCATAGGCTAGCCCACAGCCCTGAGCCCTCCTCTGCCTACCACCAGACACCACAAGACAGATAGACACTGGGTCCAAACCACCAGCCTTTCTCACCCTTGTCCAGCCCTTGATACATGAAATCACGGAGTGGCTACTTACTATCCAGGAGGCTCTGGTGTAACGTCTGGAGTTGGGCTGACTGCTGAGCTCTGTAAAAGTCAAGAAGAAAAAGGTACCGTGATTTGGATCACCTTATAGGCTGCAGAGCAAGGAAAAGGAGACAGGGCACCTGAGCTCGCCGATGTAGACAGTGTCCCTGAGGGTCAAGAGGCTTAGACACAAAGACTTTGGGGGTGCCAGGCTTTCATCTTTTGCCTCACAGGAGATGAAGCCACAAACAGGTGAGCCTGGAGGTAGACTTCAGCTCCCATTTATCCTCAGCAGCAACCCCAGGGAGCAGAAGTCCCTTCTTCATCTGTGCCTCCCTTGTCCTCAGAAACCCTGCTGAGCCCGCTGTAGATCCTTTCATGCACCCAAATGCCACATCCAGGAGCATCACACAACACTCTATGCATTTTAAGGTGATCACATCATGTTCACACAATTCATTTATGCCTGTAGATTGAGAAGTGTGAAAACGAGACACAATTTCACAAAATCCACTAAACTACTGTCAGTACAGGTTGGAGGATACTTCATAAAACTATAGGCCGCTAACAAGAGGAAAAGTCAGCCAAGAGCTACTAGGAAGTGGAAGCAATCAAATTCTGTAACTCAGACGTTCTTTGGCCAAAGTTCAATACATTTGTGTTAAGTAAATCAACATAGAAGTTATTCTTACAGATATTCCTATTTAATAACGACTATCATCTCTACTAATAACCATTTTAAGGAAAGCAAGCTACCTGGAGAAGAGACACTTAGGGAACAGAAAGCAGAGGAAGAGACTGTGGGTTAGGAAAGAGGAGATGACAGGAAGGAGGGGCTTCATTGGTGGCTCCTCACTTAGCTGTCAGCTCCAACCTATCAACCTGGGTCCTTTTCTCTTGGTGGCACTGATGTCCCAGGGTGAGTTTGCCCCTCCTCCCCCACAGCCATCATTTCTCAGAGATGGTCTGCCCATCATCCCTCTTCCATCATCCTCTAGCCCTCTGGCTATATTAGTATCACCTGGCCACCTCTCACCATGAAGTGGCTACCTCTTGGCATTGGCCCCATTCTGGGATTCTACTTTTGAAGACCTTGCCAGGATCTCCATCATGAAAAACTCTGACATGACCCTGTTAAGTCCTTCTGGGTCATCACCATCCCTTTCTGTCTTTGTCTTCCTGCCATCCATGTGTTTCTTTCCCACGTCCTCAATAATGCTACACCCCTGCCTGCAGGATCTCAGATTCCTTTCCACAAGCTCTAACACCCAGAAACCAAAGTCTGTATAAATATCTACAACCCATTCCATGGACCTATCCTAGGAGCTTATCTTTTTGAAATTATTTGTTTATTACTGTGTCCAGGAGGGTATGTGAGCCACAGTGCACACAGGGAGGCTGGAAAACACATTGTCAGTTAGTTCTCTAATTCCACCTACCTCATCCAGCTCCAGGGCTGGGAACTAGGTTGTCACGCTTAGACAGCAACAACTTCAGTCACTGTGCCCTCCTGCTAGCCCAGAACCCGTGTTTTCTCTCTCTGGAGCAGCTGGGTAGTTCTCCTTTCTCCTCTTGCTCCATCACGGTCCCTCCACGTCCCTGAACTGTCCTTCCTGTGCCCTGTCTTGTCTTGTCAATGCCATCCAACATCCGAGTGGACAGATGGATATCTCCATTGACTCCCAAGACCCCCACAACCAGGCAACTTTCAACTTTTTAAAGCCCTTGCCTGCTTCCTAAAATCTAGTCTTATAGTTCCCACGGCCTGATCCCAACCCTAAAGTTATCCATCTCCTTCTCTTTCCTTAGCTCATCATTCCTCACACCCACCATGTAAACCAGTCCACTGGAATGCCCTTGGCAGGCAGCCTCTCTCCATCCATCCTTCCCCTCCTCCCTGTAGGGCCTCCACACTGTGGCCTCCTCACCCTCAGGCACTCCTGTGTCTGCCTTCAATTCAACTTCTCTAAAGGAATGGCACTCTCTCATTCAAGCACCTCTTTAGCTTCATCAGTGCCCTGAAGGAAACCCAGCATTTCCTCAGTCACACTCCTGAGTATACAGTCTTTCCCAAACCTGCCCCCACCCAGCCAGTCCCACCTGAGATATCTAGTCTAACTGGTCTCTTATCCCTTTGAACAAGTACATTCTGTTTCCCTAGTGCCTCAAAATGGATGTCCCCAATATGTGTGGCCTCAACTGTCATGTCCTAAAGGCAGTGTCTCTGTGTGTGTACAGAGCTCCAGCAAACATGTCTCATATATGTTCAAGACCAACAGCGCCAGTCAAATAACCAATGGAAAATGGCTTGTGACTGCCTCAGACACTTCCCTGCACACGCTGTCCCTGGCACAGTTTGGGCCCTTACAGAGGTAGCTGTCAGCTCCAGCTGTGCTCTCATCTCTGCGTGAGTTGCTGATATTCCTGTCTTATGTTCAACTGCTTTGAAAGCATCTCGATTCATTTTGGCCCCTATTTCTACAGACCTCTCATCCAGCATGTCAGCCATTGTTATTGGTCAATATCCACAGCCAGAACTCACATCCACAACAGGCTGGGATGGTTTCTTTCTTTAATCTTTGACCCCACAGTAATTATACCAGGTACCAGCATCCACCCTGTTAGAAACCCAGAATCCCACTCTACCTTTCTCCACTCTAATTACCTGTCTGCCTCAATTGAATTGTGTGACAACTTACCTCTTTGCCCCCTTTCGGTGTTGATGGAGGAAAGGGCCTAATTGTTTTGTCTTCTTCATCCACTGGGGCCTCTACAGACCCCAAGGAGGAAGCCATGACTGCCACAGCCAGCTGGCTTCCCACTCTTTCATTCCAGACTCACAAGGAGGCTACAATAAACAGTGGTTTCTCTGCCCCTTCCTGGGTTTGAGTCTCTAGCCATGCACCTGACTTTTGTGCTCAACTTCCTCACACCAGGGGTCTGACCCTGTCTCAGTAACGCTCACATTTAGCACAGCACCATCACTGCACATCTCTTCCCATAGTCTGTGGCCCTTCCTGGCTGCTACCACAGTGTCCACATTACTTTTAAAATTTCTTCGAAAGCCATTATTTTCTCATAAGAATCTCTTCAGTTTTGTTAGAGAATCCAAAGCACCCTTCAGCAAGCATTCAGCTTTTCCCTAGAATCCTGTTTACCTTGGACTGACTCTCCCCTCACCTCTTCCTACCTTTTAACACAAGCCCAGTTTCAAATGTGTGTTTCCAGGTTGCTTGAAATC
This sequence comes from Phyllotis vaccarum, assembly GCA_033318265.1. NCBI lineage: Eukaryota > Metazoa > Chordata > Mammalia > Rodentia > Cricetidae > Phyllotis > Phyllotis vaccarum. The sequence goes on along the minus strand of JARWLC010000004.1, from coordinate 21,285,011 downwards.
TGGAATGTATTTTCTACTGAGAACCTGCTGACTTCTACTATGGCAAACACCATTTTTTTCTGTTGACTTGGGCCCATTTCCTGCTGTGGTGTCTCTCAGAACAACCTCTGAGGTTGGCATCTCCCAGGGCTACGAAGAAGAAAAACTGACCTCCCCCCAAAAATGGCACCCAAAATTCCAAAGTGGCAAAGGAAAGAGCTTTAAAAGGTCACCAAAGAAGAAGTATGGGGCATACTGGGTGGGAGAGAGTCCAAATTATCGGCTATCTTGTATGGATTTGGGAAAAAGAAAAAAAAAAAAACAAAACAAAACAAAAAAAAACCCTTTAAGGAAGATGCCAAGCTCCCGAGGAATCCAAGCAAAAAGACTCTCTCCTTCCCCCCTCCCCCTTTCTCTGTGTGTGTGTGAACAGGATTCAGAAAGCCATGCATCTTAAAGCGGCAGCATCACCCTCTGTCATCTCTACAACATAGAGCCAAAGAACAGAGACATCAAAGCAGGGCTTGAAAAGGAACTGACATGGACAGAAAAACTGGGAAATACCTGTGGCGAGTTGGCACTGGGTGACTTATTAACCGTCTCCACTTTCTCTAAATCTGCCTCTAACTCTGCTTGGCAGAGGCTGAGATCTTTTTCTAGATTAGTCTGGTTCAAGAAAGAAAAGATGAGAAAATGTTTTAGTTTAGAGAAAAGGAGAAGGAATGGAGGGTTAAGTTTGAAAAGTTATATTTTCATAGGGTCCCGAAAGCCTGACTCAACCGCAAGAGCTTACTAGAAATTAGTCTAAAGACGTGAAATCAGAGAGGGTAATATTAGGCAGGTTCAATGAAATCCTGAGCCTCAGAGCTTCAGACATCTGTTCTACTTCAAATGCCATAGAAACCTACCTGTGAGGAGAGGCTTGCTTCCTCTGTGACAGGAGTTGTTTTTTTTTTTAAAAAAAAAAAAACCTCTAAACATTAGTATATGTCTCACTAACTTTGTTAAATAGTTTTATCACCAAGCCAAACAAGTTACAAAAGAAAAAAAAAAGATTTAAGAAAAGAACACAAACCCACAACACACTCACGGCACCCAAAGCTAGAGGTCTAGCACACAGTCCGAGGAGGAGGCAGGGGATTACCTTTCTATCCTCTCTAGGAAGGATAGAGCAGTCTCCAGGAGTATAGTCCCATATCTTTTTGGGAGGCTGACGGGAAGCAGAGGAGGAAATGAAGAAATGAGCATAAAGACATAAAGACAAACACAGGGGCGCAAACAAGGATGGGCACGCTAGGGACCGGACCAACACAGAAAGGTGAGCTCAAAGCAAAGGGCTGGATCCTGCCTGAGGACACAAAGCCGTCGGCCCGGGAGAAACTGAAGGCACTATTTAATTAAATCTCAAGAGGAAATCAACCCAGATCCTCAATATTGGAAATTTAAAATTAAAGGGGGGGGGGGGGGACATCAGAACAAATTGGAACAAATTACCAACTCTAATTCCTTAATGTTCTTTTCAAAAGCAGACACTGGAGATTTTACATTTTTGAAATAGTCTCACCTACTGTAAAAAGAAAAATCATTTCATGTCAATAGATATATAAATCTACAGATTTGGCCAATGGAGTGTGACCTGAACTGAAGGTGACTCTGGTTTGCAGCAACGGCATCCAGAGTGGGAGTTCAAACAGTACACATGGCCATTTCATGCCAGTAGCTTAACTGGTAAGTAAGTGGAGTTTGGTAATTACGCTATTACTAGAGGCATACCCCCATTCTCCTCAGCAGATAAGTGGTCACTGTGTTTGCTCTTGACCTCTGCATGGAGAATCAGAGAAGTGGAAATCTGCCAGGAGAATGCTGGAGGCTTAACAAGAGTGTGTGGAAGGAAGGCTATGCAAACTCCCAGAGACTTCTAACTCTGAACTTCTCTCATAGAAGGGATTTTCTGAGTGTGTCTATGTACGCTTGAGATCTCCCATACTATGACCTCTGGGGAGATGAGAAACAGCAGATCATTGAGAGCTCCTCAGATGGCACACAAATTTCAAATTAATTAACTCTACAGAAGCATTTGGAGGGCTTATCATTGAGAAACATTGTCTTGAGTTTGTGACTAGAAATAAAATCAATTTCTGTAGAAATTTGAGGGGAAAGGAAAATAAAAGGCAGAACAAATTAAATTTGCTTTGAATAAATCAACCCACCAAAATTCCCAATGGTCCCCGGACACTTGAATTATTTATCTCGTGGCAACATATTGAAGTCAACAGTCAGGATCTTATTGCAATTTTCTTTTGAAGTAGCTTTAAGAGAGGAGGTCGGGGAAGAAAAAGCAGCTGAGCAACTGTTGGTACCAAAGTTCTAGTGGGTTTTACAAAGTAGAGATGGTGACCATGTGAGTTGGCAGATGCTGCCTCTTCTTGAATGGCTAACACATCTTCCCAACCAGCTTCCATGGCTTATACTGTTCTCACAGCGGTGCCCTCTGGGCTTCATTATCATTAAATGGGGAGAGAAGAAAACACTCCTTTCTTGACTCCAGTTGACTCAACGAGGGTAACAAGCCCACTTTGGGGATGTCGCAAACCACATGTAAATGTTCTCACTGAGGCTCCTGGCATTGTGGCCAGTGGTCTTTTGGCAAGTCTTCAAAAGTTAAGGCTACACAAAAAGGAATACCTCCCCTCCCAAAGAAGGCATCATTTGACAAATGGGCTGTATCTCCCATGTTTACACAAGGTAAGTTCCACAGGCTTTGGAAGAACTGATTTATTGAGTTAGTCTCAGGATCTGTTGTTTATAAAGGCTGGGGTTAAACTACTGCCTAATGTCAACAAAATTATTTGCAATAGTAGATTTACGAGAACATATTACTAGTAACAATTTAGAGAAAAAAAAGTTCTTAACATTTGCAAAAAAAGTAGTATTTCGGATTAAATTAGTTTAGTCATTTGGTAGATGAGGGAATGGCTAACAATCTGTAGATCCTGAAAAGGATTTTAAATATCACTGGCATGGATTCTGGAGAAAGCAATTTAAAATAAATATCTCTTGCTTTCTGTGGGTACAGTGTGGCATTGCTGCTGTGTGCTTTGGAAGGGGCTGCATCTATCAATATGTTCAATGATTAAACAGGTTGTAAGAAAAAGCATTAGTATACTGTTCAGTTTTGCGGTAGAAAAGACTGTGTGCATTAAATTTAGTGTTCAAAAGGTGAACAGCAGAAAAGGGGAGGGAGAAAGGAGAAGAACTGAGCTGTGCACAGTGCACCACAGCCTTTGGGAAGGGAAAAAAGCTAAATAAATGCACTTGGGCCCGATGCTTCCTCTCCACTGCCCCTAGGTGGCACTCTTCATCAATAACAGGCAATAACAGGGGTGCGTGAGCAGGCAGGCGTGCCTGTGTGGAGTGGGGCGGGCTGATAATGCACAGAGGAAGGCCCAGAAAGGGAGAAGGAATATCTGTTTCTACAGTAGAATGCTGGAAACGGGGTGCTCTTAACTCAGAAGACACCTCAAACTATCAAGCTCAGCATCTTTAAGCCAAATCAGCAACTTCAAAGCATAGTCTCTCTTTTGTCTTCTTAGAGAAAAATCCACAGCATGGAGTTTAACATTTTATTTAACTAGAAAATCAGTTCTTATCTGCGAACAAAATGATCACCTAAGACTGAAACCAATGGTTAGAGTCTCACACACATATCTGACGTTTCATTTTTTTCTATACTTAACTCTTCCACCCATAAGTTTTTTTTTGCAGTTATAACTGGGAATTCAAAGTTAACTACAAGTTAAAAGTCCATTACCTCGAGTGGAAGGATGAGCTCAGATTATCCTCATGTTTTAAACCCATGTGGGGGCAGGACTAAGGAACTCCCTTCTTAAAGGCCAAAGTCAACTTGCACTGCCAATTCATAAATACCTCAAAGAGGTTGCCAAACATTAAAGTTTCTAGAATTTTAACCTCCATTCCAAATCTTGGAAAATGCTAGCATAATTCAAGAGAAATCATTCCCTAAAAGCCTCCTTTCACTGAGCTGGATGGGAGTTGTATCTGCACAGAGAAGCACTTTTTGTTGGCCTGCTCAGACTCTTGCCTTGCATGCACGCTTTAAAAACATGACTTGAACACTGTAACACTGGCCTTCTCCGTGACACGTTCTCATGCCTCGCTTCAGTACAACTTAAAAACTGGTAGTAACTGGATGGGAGGAAAAAAAAAATTGCCACCCACCACATATGAGATATTTGTTGGGTGTGGAAGAGGGATGTCTTAGACAAGTGATGCCTTGGTCACGCTCTCTCTGGATGTCCCTTCTTGTGGGGAAGCCTACAGGTTGTAGTAAGATAAGACAACTATCATGGCTATGTCCATTACTGAATCCCTTGCACAGACCTGATTCTGTAGCAGCAACAATGCACCAGCAGCATTATTTCACAAGGTGTATAACCACTGAAACTCTCACACTTACCGGTTTCCCAAACTCCAATTCCGAAAAGAATTTATACCAAGGTTCATTCTTTAAATCTATCTCTTCTGGGCTTATATCCCGACTCTATAAGGGTTGGTGACAGAGAAATGGAAGAAAGAGAAGTATAACATTATGCAAGAGATTACATAGGAACAGGCCAGTAGAGATGCAGTGGCTTCGGGTTTCACAGCACCTGCTTCAACAGCGGTGGCAGGCCAGTTGTACTAACACCAGCCAACACTGGGCCCTGAACTGGAGGGAGAGGTAAACTGAGGTAGGGAGCAGCGAGCGATTCTCTTTCAGTCCTGCAGCAGAGGCAGATGGACTGGAGATGGACTCGGCACCATGCCGTGACTCTTCACCACAAAGCTAAATATGGGCAGACTAGTATTCCAGTCATTTCAGCTTTAGAGAAAAGAAACCCTGATTCCTCTTGTAAAGAAATATTAGCTATGAGCATATAAAGTGGTGAGCGCACCAAACATTCAGCATCAATGTCAGAGTAAAATAAACAGCTTTTATAGGCTCAGACAGTTTTAGTATTTATTTGCAAGGCTGCTTTAATAATAACAAATATATGCAAATAGTTACACTTTAGAAAAGCCAATTGGTTAATACTGCATCTTTAATGGCACGTGAATAGGTGAGAAACCATGTGTCATACACAGCAAAGTGAAAAATGATGTAAGTCAAAATAGAAGACACAGTGAAACATTTTAAACAAGCATCTGAGGGGAATGAGTACAGACAGAATATTCTCTGCTTTCTAACAAATAAATGTTAAAGGGTTGAGAAAAAATTAAGTGACAAGAAATCTGGACAAGACAGAGAACAGAACAGGGGGAGAAAACTCCTGGGTTACGTGCATTCCAAAGTTAGATTCCTCACTTTATATTACACTAAGAAGTGTCACACAGATTGATAATTTGATTCTGTGACTTAATATTTAATCAAATATGTATTAAACTTCTGGCACTTTATCTAAGGAATATTAACTACTTTTGGAAAACACTAAAAATGGAAGATCAGAAATCAACTCAGGTCTTCTAATAAAAAGTTACAGGAGGCAGAAGTGTCTGATGTTCAAGGTTTGCTTAAGGTCTTATGTTCTTAATAATTCTGAAAATTTCAAAAAGTTAAGACGTGATTTTTCTCTAACAATCTGAAATACAAAAATGTACATGGTTTCTTCTGAGGTTGAAGACATCACACAAGGAACTTAGCTGCCTAGGTGGCACTCTTCATCAATGATATCAATAAGGGTGTGTGTGGGAGGGAGGGAGGGAGGGAGGGAGGGAGGGAGGGAGGGAGGGAGGGAGGGAGGGAAAAGTGTGCACACATGCCCTCTTGGTCTTAATGCAAATGGCACAGGAGAACATGCTGCACGCCCCATCTACAGGTCATCAGTGGTACTACACTCCAGAATAGTCCTCCCTGGATGCACTGACACTCTGTATAACGCTACTTGCAGAGAAGTCTGAAAATTGTCTTAGTAACTTTTCCCAAGCCCTTCATACATCTTGAAGGCGTGGCCTGCCCATTTAGATATCAATAGTGCCTGGTGTGTGTGTGTGTGTGTGTGTGTGTGTGTGTGTGTGTGTGTGTGCGCGTGCGCGCGCGCTGATGTGTTTACATATCTGTATATCGATAGATGTACATGCAAAATATTAGAGGATAACTTTACTGGTCCTTAGGAGCCAGTTACCTTGTTTTCTGAGCCGGGGGCTCCCACTGGCTTACGGCTTGGCTTGCCAATCAAGCCGGGCTGACTAGCCAGCAAGTCCTAAGGAATCTGCCTAGCTCTGCCTCTCCAGTGCTGGGAGTGTAAGCATAAGCCACCAAGCCTGGTTCTTTTCCTCTTTTCTGGGACCTGAACTCAGATCCTGGAGCACTTTACCAACTGAGCCATCTCCCCAGCCCAGATTCTGCCTTTATTTGGTGAAATGAAACATAACGTTCACAAAGACAAAACCATAAGAAAATGATGGTTTAAACACTGGGGCATTCTACAATCTCAAATGATGAATTTTCATGAAACCTACTTCATATTTGTTATTTTTACAAAGACTATTTATAGACCATTTCCTGGGAATAACTTAGTTTTTGTTTTTGTTTTTTAAAATTAAATGTATTAACATACCAACTCTTTTGGGAAGCTGCCCGAGAGTTATGATATTTACAGCCCTGAAAGAATTAACTCGTTTTATTCTTCAATGCTGCTTGCAGAATAGTTGACTGTCAAGGTTAATGCTGAGTAAAGAACAGGTTATGTTAAAATAACTTGGGTCCAAAGCCTCAGTTCAAGCTGCCCAGACATAAAGGTAAAAAGGCACTGCCATCAGCACTTATTAGTTTGCCAGGTTAACTGAGCAGTGTATCCAATTAAGGATGACCACCCTTCTGGAGGCAGAGGAGCCCTGTTCCCTAGCCATGGCACTTCCACAATGCCAGGCTCTGGTCTCCCCTGCTGTGGACTGCTCTTTTTCCAGCAAGATAAAATCCATGGAAAGGGCAAGAAGCTTGCCAGGAAAATGTCATCTCCTCAAAGACAATGTTGTTACTTGAATAGGAGCCGAAAACCACCCTCAAATTTCACTTAAGTAAATTATCTGAAGGTGATGTATTTACTTACATCATGCTTTACAGTTTTTGTGGCTCTTAGACCCATATTATCCATCTTGGCCATATCACCTGGCTGCCACTCCACCAGGTTGAAAGGTCAGATAATACTTCTATTCACAAATGAAAACCTTGAGATTCAAGAAGGTTAATTGTCTTCACACACAGCCAGGACTGGAACCTAGTGCTCACATTGTTGGCTGGTCCAGCCAACACTCTGCAAACTACACTGTCCCCACTCATCCTCTTGATGAGGAGTCAGGTGATACCAAACCAAAGTGGCGTTAGTAGCTAGCTTGAAATGGCAGGGAAGAAACTAATGTGACAAGAGTCGGGAACTGGCAGGGTTGGGCAAAGCCCCTTGTTCACATTCCCATGCTCACTCTGTGCCTATCATCACTATCTCAACATTTGTTCTTACTGCCATACACCTAGGACCTCCAACGTCTATCCCAAAGCTTGGCACAAAAAAGTTATTTCTTTCTATATACTGGTTAAATGAAGCTCATGTCCTACAAGAGATTTTAGAAAAAAAAGTATAAAGAAATAAGGTTAGACATTTCTGTCAAAGCAGGGACAAACCAATACATCTCTAAATCCAAGGCCATGGAGAAAAGGGTGACTTATACTTTGATAGGGAAGCAGGAAGTATTTAAACCTCTGTGAATATGCCAAATAGGTGAACAGGTCTTCAAGGCTGTGAGGTACCTGGGGATTCAGAAGGTAATAGTATTTCATGTGCCCGGGGAATGTGAGCATGCTCCAAGGCAAGAGGCGCTCCCACAGCCCATTAACATTCTTCCTGATCGTAAGAGTTGGCAGTGCCTGGGCATATTCCTTGAATTGGCAGAACTATGCATCTATGAGTAACTGAAATGGAAGAAAAAGTGGGCTTTATTCTGTCTATGAAAAGACAAAGCAAACTAAAATAAAATCTAACTTAGATTCTGCATCTGTCACCAGTCTACACATTTAATAACGAAATAATTCTTTAGCTCTTTTCAAAAAGTATATGAATGAGAGTGCTGCTTAAATCTTAGCCAGCCAGATACTTAATACCAAAAGGCAAGGCTCACATAGAAATTCACATAGCAGCTTTTCTGTTCACGTGGTAAAAATAGCAGGATTAAAAAAGATCAAACATAATGGACCAATTCAACCACTGTCAAAAAAATTAAGATTCAACTGAAATCCCTCTCTAAAATCAACTTCTCTTTGGAAGAACAGAGCTAACTGGGGTAAAGGGCACTGAATTAAACTGTTGGGCAGGTGCCCACATGCTGCTATGGAGGAGCCTCGGGCCTGGAACATCACAGAGGAGCGTCTGTACTGAAACACCAGATGGTGTTTTTCTGTCCTTGTGGACAGTCTCCACCACTCCCTAGAGGGTCCCTCCATGGGGCCCTGTGGGGCACTTCCCAGTGTTTGTAAAGATAATGCCAAGGATCCCAACAGCCATAGAACCAAAGAGGAAAACTAAATGATATTATTTTCCTAGCTCTGAATAGAGGTAAGATTACTAAGACCAAGGGAAGAAAGTAGAAACAAAGGCAAAATTAAGAACAAGGGTGTAAGAGCAAGCACAATCTATGAACGACCACTACCCAAAGAAAAGCACGCAAAGGCCTCCAGAATCCCTGAGGTCACTTGACTGTATTAACGCACAATGGAAGCCAACAGGTTTATTACTAAAGAGTGTGACTTTCTTTCCAGGAACCCTTGAGTTGAAGGTTGCCTTGTGCATTTATTATGTATGGGGCACTTCCTGCAGGCAGAGAACTCTCAATGAAGCAGGGAACCAGAAGGAAGCCATTCAGCTTGTCTCTCACTTTCTGCTTAAAATACCTGTGGTGCCCAGCAAACACTCAAGAACGGCAACTCTAAAAGCATTTCTGTGAACTGGTGACCTTCTTCCTAATTAAAATTATGCCAGCACTTATAAAGACATCACATTTTCATTTCGGTAAGAGCGAAATCAATTACCCCTTAAAATGTAAAATAGCGGGCTAAGAGCTCTTCACGTAACCCATGTCTGGCCAGAGGGCTGCAGGGCTGGCACGGCTTTGGAGACTCTCTTTAACCATTGACTGGAATTGGAATCAGCTTTTGTTAATGAAAAGTGAGTGAAAAACAGCATGGCTGGCAGATATGGAACTAGTCAGTTTGTAAAGCCTTCCTATTTCACATTAAGTGGCTACTTTTCTACGCTGGCCTAGAATTTCCACACAATCTTCCCGCTCAGTTTTCTAGAGATGTGAATTTGCGTAAGGGACAATAAGCCAAAATGATTTTATAAGTTAGTTCTCAACACTGTGCCAATCAAAGGCAGATGACCTAAATCAGAAACTCTAAAAGCCTAGGGCTCTATTTACCACAAGTTACACCATTCTATACGTTACTTATCTTTGAATGATTTTAATACTAGACTGGTCATTTCTGTAAATTCTATCAAACCAAAGTTGCCCACGATAAGAAAAACCTCTAGTCAATAAGCCTGACAAAGTCATAGATTTTTTTTTCCCTAAGAAAACAGAAGATCAATCTTTGTTAGTAGAAAATTAAAATGAGTTAAAACCATAAACCATGCACAACTGGAACAACAGAGCCACAAAAACGAAATTTAAAAAAACACAAACAGTTGTTTAAAAGCAGACTCGGGACTCATTTCATGAAGACCTGCAAAATGCAAAGGGTAAAAATACTTCAATTTTTTCACTGTTCTAAACAAAACAAGCCTATCTGGGGGGCGGGGGGAGATATGCTCCATCTACATAATGCATCCAGACTAGATGATACTGGGCAGAGAGAAACAAAAGATCTTTCATATGCACATTACCATCTTCTCATTGGTCAGAACAGATGACTTGCCAGGCTGATATTCGTAAATGCTTTTGGGCTCTGCTCGGTATTTTCTTGTGTCCACTTTCTTATCTGGGGGCTCCCAGTCATTTCTGTAGAGAGAAAATCCCGTTTTCATGAAAACGACATCAGCTTCTTACATAGTCTGAACCTAGGTGGCTGTTGTCTTAATCAAAGAATTTTTATATTCAAGGCATAAAACTAAAATCAAAGCTAGCAATTTAGCTGTACTGGATTGCTTCTCCAAACAACTCAACTAAATTGCCATCTTGGTTTTATAAGGGGCATGAGGAACCCTGTGCCCCAAATCTGGCACCGGGAGGTAGAGATAGGAAGGGAGAGGAGGAAATGCAGCAAGGCTTGTCCTGGAAAAAGCCTTTTCACCTCACTCTGCTCTTAACATCCCCCAAACACACCTAAACTCCCACACAATTTATGCAAAGCATGAATACAGGTCCTCAAGCTGCCAGACTGTGGTTCAAACCCTTGCCACACAGGTGATCATAATACTTTACAAACTCCTGGAGTATTGGCTTATCTAACTGAAAGGTGTCAGCCACAATGTGCCAGGTCCACAGCAGCCCTCAGTAAATACCAGCCGTGTGCTCTGTGTTCTTTCCTATTCTGCATTTCAACCTGCTACACACTAATCTTAGCTTGGGTCAAAGGGTTTGTTGTTGCTGTTTTAATTTATTATCTACCCAGCTGTTGGATAATTTGATGTCAACTTGACACACGCTAGAGTTATTTGAAAGGAAAGAACCTCAGTTTTTTTTTTTCTTTTTTAAATGCCTCCATAAGACCTAGCTGTAGGGTATTTTCTTAATTATCAGGTGATGGGGATAACAAGAGCTTTGTGTGTGGTGCCATCCCTGGGCTGGTGGTCCTGGATTCTATAAGAAACTAGGCTGAGCAAGCCATAAGAAGCAAGTCAATAAGCAGCACCCCTCCATGGCCTCTGCATCATTTCTTTCTCCAGGATCCTGCCCTGTGTGAGTTCCTGTCCTGCCTTTGATGATAAACTGTTATACAAGTGAAATAAACCCTTTCCTCCCCCAAGAAGTTTTGGTCACGGTGTCTCCTCACAGCAACAGTAACCCTAAGACTCTTCTCTGTGTGTGGTGTGCATGCATTTGTGCACACATGTCATGGTCACATGTGGAAGTCAAGGTACAACTTTATGCAGTCAGCTCTTTCTTCTTCCATTATTAGGGAGTTTCCAGAGATCAAACTCAGTCAAGCGTTGGAGCCATGCACCTTTCCCTGTTCAGCACTCTTGCCAGCCCTGGTGTTGATTTTCTGCCTGGCATAAGAAGATGGAGTTTCAAAGGGTATGTGAATCTTTGGAAATTGTCTGCCAACTTTTTATGCACTTTATGTTGTGGTTATATTTTGTTTTTTCATGAATGGTTAAAAACTTCTAAAAGGTAGGATAATGGTTTGTGTATTCATCTGTAAGGTCTAATTCAACATGCACAGAATGTATCCAGTAGGTGCTTAATAAATACACCCATAAAGAATTTCTACATATACCCAGCCTTTCTTTTATATTCACTATCAAGTTCATCAGGCAGATGGTTTAGGTACTTAAGGGCTTTGAAAACAGCTATTCACTTGACTGTGGAACTCTGAAGGCAGAAACTGGGTACGAATTTAAGGAAAAAATAGTAAGTTTCATCTGCACAGGCCTTTTAGTTTGCAGAAACTGGCAAAAATTTGGGTCAAAGGACACATGGGACACCTGTCCAGTTGACAAGAGATGATTACACCATTGGATATTTGTCTCAATAATAAATGTTATAACAATAAACAGACATTACAGAATATAGCTGTGTTTAGTAATAAAGTCTTTACTATGAATATGTAAATGACATTAGTTCCAATTTAATATTTTTCTTATAGTACAGCCTGGTGTTACAGGCCTGTAATCCCAACTATTTATGACTGGAGGTAGGAGGGTTGACAGCTCAAGCCTTGCTTGAACCACAGGGCAAGTTCAAGGTCAGGTTGGACAAATTATTGAGATGCTGTCTCAAAAGAAAAAGTGAAAAAGGAGAGCTGAGGGCACGCTCTGTGGCAGAGCACTTGCCTAGCATGCAGGAAGCTCTGCACTCAACACCTAAAACTACACACTTTTCTCTTGACAGGATAAAACATTACATTATAGTCAACAGTGATTATGCCCACACTGTGAGCCAGGCCCTAATAGGAAGGCCACGTGCAATCCCTTCTATCCTTGTAACATTCTCATGGAGGAGCCATGCTATTTTTAATCCTCATTTCACAGATAAGAGTTTGGAGACTCAGACTCAGTCACTGCTGACAGGTGGTTTCTTCTCCTATCAAAGGCTCTCGGGATACAGATTCTGGGGAGGCATGGATGAGCATCTAGGCCCACTTACCTCTCTGGGCCTGACTTCAGTGAAGATGAGCGGGCTGGGAGTGGCAGTGTGGCCGACCTCTTCACTACTTTCTCCCCGTCAATGTAGCTCATCTCACTCTTTGAACGCGGCACAGAAAGGGGAGACTTTGCTGGAGAGAAAGAACATACTTTAGACTCAAGTGAAAACTAACCCCGAAGATGTCTCTTCCACCCTCCCTGCCTCCCCACAAGCAGGGGCTTCCGTCACTTACTGTCTTCAGAAAAAGAGTATCGGGGAGAGTGGAGATCAGAGTCATCATCTAGTGGACAAAAAGGAACAAGTCAGGAGCTATAGAGCCGAGTGAGAGGCCCAGGGTGCACGCCAAGCCTTGCTTCCACAGTCCCGCAGGACATCCAGCCACACCAGGGACCCAGCAGGGAGGGGACTCAACTTTGGGGCTAAATCACACAGATTGCACTGCCGAGCAGCAAGGCTTGCAAGAACCCATCAGATCCAACAGGGCCTGGCAGACACCAGGAAATGTTCAGAGACAAGATTTCTCACATGGAGAAGGCCCGCCATCAAGGTTGGAATGCAGGGTTCTATATCCCTCTGAGGGGAAAGAGAGGGCTGAGATGGAACCGGCCACTCCGTGCTTAAGTCTCAGGTCTTGCCTGTTGAGTGCCATGACCTCTTTCCAAGGTTCATGGCTACTACTGGATAGGAAAAGAGGTCTAAAGAATGTGGTTGCTAGCTCCCCGCTGTAGCCTTGGCCTCTATAGGTTCTTCAGACAAAACAACTGGCAGAGGTTGTACAGCTAGCTAACGAAAGAGTTTGAGAAAACCCACATCATAATCTGATCACACCGTAGCTTTACTTGGTGAGGACCCAACACCGCCATGGCTGATGTAAGGTCTGCTCTGTGGAGATACTGCTCGGGATGCTGCTCTATGAAGATACCGCTCAGGGTGATGCTCTGTGAAGGTATTGCTTGGGTGAGAATCTACAAGTCAAATTCACATGAATTTCTATGGTGTATGATGGGCTCTGCAGGTGTGTGTGTACATATCTCTAGATAAACTGAATACTGGGCTCTCAGATGACCAAGAAAAGATACACATGGGAGGGGGTGTATTTTTTTTAGACTAAAAATCATATCACAAGCCCATTCACAAGAACAGGTCTGTCACAAGTTATGACAATCATGATAATCCTTCCTAAACCTTTCTTCTCCAGAGTGCCTGAGAGTCTAAATCTTGCTCATCTGAATTCAGGGTATAGGCATCTTGAATGCATCCCTTAAGATCCATAACATTCTTTCAGCAAAGTACATGACCTAAGCAGCAAAGTCAAGTCAAGGGATTTGATACCCTGTGTTAATGACAGTGTTAGTCAAGTCCTTGTTTCTAGGTAAACTAAGCATCAGAACAAAAGAGGTCAGGATTCTCTATGAAATGTAAACAAAGCTAACATTACTATTACTCACTTCTCTCCAGTTTGTCTGTCAAATAACAGACAGGAATCCAACACCAGGGTACCTTGCCCTCCTTCCAGATTCCCTTGGCTTTATAGGACCTGGTCAACACCAAGGTTTGACAGGGACTACAATTCCTCACCAACAGTCATGCCTTTCTTCTTTAGGGTAGGGTGGGGTGGTGTGGAGAGGGTCTTACTATGTTGCTCAGGCTGATCTCTCATGTACAATCCTCCTGCCTCAGCCTTCTTAGTACCTTAGCCTTCTTAGTGGCATGAATCACCACACTCCACCATCTTTTCATTATTATAAACTGAATATGTAATGTTTGTTTATGTTAACTTCCAAAAATAGGTCAGGGGAGGGATAAAATAGGATCAAAAATGTATTTTTAGAAAAAGTTCTAAAAAAATTTGTGTTACTAGCTTTTTGTTTGTTTCTTTTGGAGTTGCTTTTTTGTTTTTTAAGAACAAAAGTACTGATATCAAAGAACACACACACACACACACACACACACACACACACACACACACAAAATCAGATTTAGCTGAGGGCATTTGACTAGGAAAAAAAACAGTGCCTGCTCCAACCCAAGTTAGCTTAGAAAGTAATAACTGCTTTAAACGCGGCCTGATATTTCAACTCAAAACTCTGCTCCTCTTTGAATAGTAGAAGGTGGCAGACTCACAGTAGGTGGTGGGAAGTCAGTTCCTAAAGTCCAAAGCAAAGTATAGATGCAGGGACAGCATTAAGTATGTTTTAATGTTGAGATTAAGTTGTTTATACACTGGTTCCTAACTTTAGAAGGCTTATTAGAAGACAGCAAGAAATAATTCTTATGTGATGATGAAAAAATAGCCCAAGGAGCCTGACTTAGGGACACTGAAAAGTGAGATGGGGGTGAAAACTGAGTGGTTGATTTATATATTCTCTTTCTCTCTCTCTGACTCTCTCTCTTCTCCCTCTGAGACAGGGTCTCATTACCTGGTGTAGACCAGGTTGGCCTTGAACTGACAGAGATCCATCAACCTCTGCCTCTCAAGTGCCGGATTAAAGGTGTGCGTCACTCCAGGCTGTGGCTGATAGATGATCTTAATGTTATTACTGGGTAGAGATGGGAAAAGGAGTCTCATCCACCCTAAACTACACATGGCCAGGGTGTCTCTGTGAGTGACGGGTTGGTTCACTTCTCACGATGTCCACAGGACTAACATGGCACAGTTTGAGGGATTATATGGAAGCACACCAATGTCCAATGGATTAATCTGAACAACTTCAGCAATTGTGACAGGGCCCACAATTCTTTTTGTTATCTTTTTTATAAGTTTAATGAAAGAAAAAAAATTTACTTTGTTTTATGAGTAAAAATAACAATACAAACTCCCATTATTAGCTGCTTAATAATAGCAAAAACCAATGAACCAGAGGACATAAACCCCTCATTTTATAAACTAGGAGACCAGGGCCCAAGGAAGGTAAGAGAAGTTGTCCTTGGTGACCTAGTCAGCAAGAGACACAGGAGGAAAAGTCAAGAGCTTCCTGGGGTCACCAGTCCTGGGACAGAGTGGCTGTTACTTACTACCTTTAATTTCATCTTCGTATCTCTAATCTTGGACAAGGTCAAGGTCACTGATTGTTGTTGTTGGTTTTGTTTTGTTTTTTTAAATCATAGAAAAAGCAAAGAAAGGTGTCCTAAAACTAAAGGGCACCTCAGGCCAAGCCATCTCTAGCCTTGAAGCCTATGTTCTATTATTTTTCCCAACACCCACCCTAGAGATGCTTAGGCAAGAGTAACTCTACCACACTCACTTTGCCTTCTATTGGTCTCCAGGGGCAACAGATAACATCTCTACATCCTGCTTGCACTTGCTGTTGTCTGAAACTTTCTCCTGATAATCAAGTCCACAATGAGGAAGTTGGGTATATAGTTAGAATAACCAACAGCTGGAAAGCTGAGTGTAAGGCCATCCTTAGACCCATCCTGCTAGAGCTAGCCAAAGAGAGTAATATACATGTTCATGTGTTTACCCGTAAGTACACACACACACACAAATCTCTTAAGTCTTCTATGAACTAGCGACACAGAGCCTGCCATCATATCCTCCAAGGGCACTTGACAGAAAGGCCATGGGGGACTCAGCTGAGCTAGAATCTTGTGATTCCTGCTGTGACAAACCACATGCTATCCTGCCCCCTGGAGCACCAAGCAACTGACATCAACCTTGGCACCAACACTCAGAACTTCCCATGCCAACCATTCTGGGAAGCTTGAACCTTGGGTAACACACACAGGGAAGAACTTAACTCTGGTGCTTTGACCACCCCTGGTGGGCTCTGGTGTTGATATTAACAGTGCTCCCTGGGCTTTGACAGTCTGGCCTTAGTAGCACAATAGTTAGCCCCAGAGTTGCCAGAAGCCACATAATTGCCTTTTCAAATACAAGAACAACTTTCCATGAATTTCTAAAAGCTTTCCCCTAGGGTTGATTTTGCTTTTGTTGTTTAGAATTTATTTAATTTTGAAAGCCAACTGAAGAGACTGCTGGGCAGAACCATTTAAAGCTCTAAGTCACTGACAAAATGGGATGCTTAGTCAAAAGCAGCACCACAGAACCACAAACCGTATGTCATTAAATCTTCAGTTAGCGCTTTATAAATTTTGAAACCTAAAATTATTTTTGTAATAACAACAGCTCATTTTAAGGTGATCTTATTCCGTCACTCAACCTAATTCCTTCTGAGGCGTAACTCCATGTGCTTAGCATGAACAAAGACACATGATGGAAGTACATATGCAGCCCACAGAAAACAGGCAAGGAAAAGGAGACAGAGTATGAGGAGAAAAAGAAACGGCAAGCAGGTTGTGAGGACAAGGAAGCCAAGTCCAGGGGGTCTGCGCCAAAAGTCCCAGATCGTGTATGTTTTGGTTAAAGATGGTCAAATATTAGGGTCAGAAAACAAAGTCCACAAGAGAGTGGAGAGTAGCTACAGAAGACATACTCCCAAGAGAGAGAATTCTGAGAAACCGGGAAAGAAACAAAGTAAGGGAGACGGCCCGGAGGGGTCCACAGACTAGAGGAAGCTCACCAATCCTATCTTCGCAGCCTTCTGAGACCCGAGCTGGGAAGGGAGGGAGCGACTGCTTCAGTTCTCAGCGAATGCTGCAGGCCAAAGACTTTTCAACATGCTGGGCGGAGACCTTCTGGGCAGCTCACAGGAGAACAAAGGTGACCACTACAAATCGCCTGGCCCCTCCCATGGGCTGGATTAGCAAAAGTTTGGGACTGACCGCACAAGTCAGCCATGCATCTTCTCAAGAGAACAACTTAGTCAAACTCAAGCAAAATAAGGCTATTCTTAGAAATCCTGTAGAGCTACCGAAAGCTATTTACACTCAACTAAGAACCCGCCTTCTGCAACCTTGCCTTAGGGCAAGCTGAAGCAGGAATGAGGAAAAACACAGACAGACCCCTGATGCCACCACAACTCCGAGGCTTAGAAAAGGCTCTATGAGTCACAGCAGCAGAGCATGGTGGTCTCAACCCCCAACTGGAAGTGGTTGTCAAAAACCAGCAGGGAAGCTGCTCCCTGACTTCACCCCAGTGTGGTTCAATGGGTCCTCCAGGTCATCAATCATGAAGTAACCTATCAGCTACTTGGCTTTGCTGTAGATTCTGAGATATTGTGTAAAAATATATTGTTTCCTTGAAGCTGAATGTGCCAAGTCAGCTGTCCTTACAAGGCCAGAGTTCTGAATCTCCGTTTCTCACACCAGTCCTATATTCAAACTTTCAAATTGCATCTTGGCAAGTATCTTGGTCTTTTGGGTGGGCTTTGAGGAAGGTATCCTGATGTTTCAGTGGACCTGTCATGGTCCCATCACTTGGGGAACTTCCCTAACTACACATTCCCAGACAGATTCTAAGAGACACTGATTCAGGAGCTGGAGACAGATTTACTCAAGAGACGATGCCAGGACTTGGCAAGGAGGGGTCAACCAAATGCATAGTGTCTATCCAAAGGGAAAGGATCAGCAGAGCAAAAGCTGTCTTCAGAGTCCCTTGGTCCTTGGCTTGAATCCTGACTCTACCACTTCCTGTGTGGCTTTGCACGGACTACCTACCCTCCCCAAACTTCTTCAGGCTCATCTGGAAGGCTGCTAGGAGGGTGGAAATTACTTTAAGAGTGGTGACATGCTCAGCACAGAGCCTCAGACTGTACAACACAGTTTCTTCTAAAACTGTGGCTGAGAACTACTTAACTCAGTGTGGGAGGTTTTAAAAAATTTGGAATCAGTAAAAAGTTTTAAAACAATGAGTGACTAAAAACTAATTCAAAATCAAAGGTAACAAGTCCACGGCATTTCTGGCACGAGGCATCCACTGCATCCTTGATTCTGAATATACAGCATGTATACAGTGCACGGCATACAGCATCACAACACACAGCCCCAGGTGGCCCAAAACACCCTAGCTCAGACCCAACTGCACTGTTTTGACTGTCCAGAGAAAGGTTTCTGTTCTTATAGACTCAGAATTGTTTAATCACACTTTAAATATGTTTCTGTCATCATTCTTCAGCATCTAAATGTCAAATACATTTATTTTGGAATATTACTATATTAGAATATTTGATTTTAAAACTTAAGTTGCTGACTTGGGTTTCATTTTTAAAATGTTAAGTGGCTTGAGGGTTTACTTATTTTTATTTATGTGCATTGGTGTTTTGCCAGTTTCTGGGTTCTCTCTTCCTCCTTCTCTCTTTCCCTTCCTTCCTTTTGAAGGGTCTTACTATGTGTCCCTGGCTAGTCTAGAACTTATTATGTAGCCCAATTCAGCATTAAATTCATAGTAATCCTCCTGCCTCAGCCTCCTGAGCACTGGGATTACAGGCACACACCTCTACTGTCTCTACTTCTCCGTGCATATTAACCTATGGCAGAACCTGCCTTTGGTACTGGTCTGTCTTCAACGTGCATGAAAAGTGGCACCATGGACAGAGCTAAGGTGGGCTGCTGACACTCTTAGGCTAGTGTTGGTGGTGCTCAGATACAATAAAAACCATGGATTCAGAAAAGAAGAAAACCTTTTGAGCATTAAAAAAAAAAAAAAAAATTAAGCCAAGCAATATTTTAAAACGCTCTAACACACGTGTTTTTCACATTTGTAAAAAGCCTTTATCTAACTGAATAAATCAGCAATATGCTAGACATGTCATCTAGGCACGGTGGGGGCGTGAGATAAAATCTATCCTATTTTTAAAAGATCTCTAGGGAAGACATGTCTTCGAAACTTGTGTTAAAGTATAATTATCTTCATTGTTATGAATTTTTTTGGTTAATTTTTTTAACTTTTTAATTCCTTAAGACCATCTCTTCCTTTTTCAGTCTCTGAAAACATTGTGTGTATACACAGACATACATATACATATCCACTTCTAAATACGTGTGACAAGCTGTCTTGCCTTCTCTTACTGTTTATATCTCTAGGCAAGAAAGCCCTACTTCCTCTTGTGCCAGATTTCAGATGTAACAGAAAGCAGACCCTACTGTCAGCCAGAGTTGCAAGGTGTAGTGACCAATGACATATGAGCTTGATATTGGGCCATGAAATCCTGCCTTGAGATCACAGCCAGGCAGATGAGGAAGCCAAGGGAGGCTCTGCCTATGACAGGCTTTGGCCATCTTCCAATCCTATGGGAGTAGCGGGATTTCTCCAAGATGCTTTCCCTCACTCACTTTTTACAACATGCTGCCCCACACCACATCCCCAGCATAAAAAGAATAACTCCAGGATACAGGCCTAACTCTTCTACATATCAGGTCATATTCTCATCCATATCTTCTATAAAATGTTCCCCAGCTTCAAATCGTCTTTTCAAGGGTTATCATATATCAACCACACTGACACTCAAACCTACATCCCTCTTCAGAAATTCCCAATGAAAGAGAGACACAGTGAGGACCCATGGCCAAAGGGGCCCAGTGACCATTAGGTGCAGTGTGGGAAACTGGTAAGCTTCTATTGATGGTTGGCAGGTAACCCTCCTCAGCTTCATGAAGCCAGTGCCCAGCCCTCAGAATGCACGAAGTGATACTCCTGATACTAGGCTTGGGTAGTTGGTACAAGCAGCTTTTCTAAGAGCCCCAAATATCCGGAACATTATAAGTAAGCTATGAAAGCTACCCTGTAAGATACAGAAACCATACAGGAACAGGGATTAAAATGCCATGTGGCGACACAGCCAGCAAAAACCGAGACTATGTCACAAAACAAAGGGTTAAAGAGAAGCAAATGAACAAGAAGCTTTCCTTAGCTGCTAGCAAAAACCCCAAGGTGAGAAGTGACAGGACCAGTTCAGAGAGGCACATGATTTCTGTGTAATTACCTTCAGACTTAGGACTAGGAGGAGATGCAGGAAACTGGTAAGTAGGAGTGTAAGGGTTGTCCTCTGCAGCAGAGAAAAGCAGTGGGTTTGAAGCTAGCCACCATGATGTGGAGGAAACGATCAGCCCCCAGTTGACACTTCCCAATGATTATCTATCTTAGTGTTATTAAAGCACACAGGCACCACACTTAGATTAATGAATTAGAAAGGCCTTAGTTATTTTAATATAGCACACCATGCAAGTGAGTGAAATAAAATACACACGGGCTCAAAATGCCTACTAAAAACAAAATCTAAAAGCCAAATTGTACCTATGATGGAACTCTAAGAAGTAATTTAAAGCTATGACAACAGATACACTGTCTAATCTCATGGTACCTTCAGAATTTTGCAGGATTTCAGGAAGTTCAGGGAATTTGTACGTAGGGAAATAAGGGTTTTCTTCAGGAGTGTCTACGCAGTGAGAGAAGGTTTGAGGGAGAGAGAAGAGAGGGAGATACAAATGAAGAGAGTGAGCAAGTAAGACTCCACACACAATTTACACTCCTTGAATTCTGGGACACAATAAGCTTCATTAATGATATGAAAGAAACTTAAAATCCAGTCTTTTCGCCTGAATTAAGATACCGCAAAAAAGAGTTATATAGAAACTGGTTCCAATGGACAAGAAGCATGTAACACAAAGTTTCAAATGTCACATTTTGTTAGGTCAGAGATATGAAATATAATAAATTAAACACTATCCTAAAGTGACTCTTTTTCAAATCAAAGGCTGTTTTGTGCATATTCAAATCAAGGCAAACAAGCCTTGTTTTTCGGGTGCCTCTGCCTCCACTAGGGCAAGTAGTTTTGATTAGAATCTGTAACATTGAGTTAACAACTAGAGCATAAGCATTGGTGTCTTGGAGCAGAATCACACGTTCTGTGTAGAACCACACATTCACCCCTGCATTTAGCCTTCCAAAACCAGGTCTGAAGGTGGGGGAGTCACAGATAGCTGGAAGAAATGGGCAGTGACTTTACTATGGAGACTCAGTCTTTAGCACCACCACGATGAAGCTTATCCACTTGACCTTAGCAAATTTACTCCTGACCCAGAGAAGTTAAACACTCAATGTTCGGAATAGTGTAGATCATTCTGAACCCAGCAGAAGCTAATTAACATATATATTATGTTATATGTCAGAGATCTCTAGACAGAGAGATTGAATACTTGTGACTTATATAGGAACACTATTTCTTTGGTGTATTTTATGGCAGGCAGCCAGACTGGATTTGGGCACAAAGAAATACAGGATGCTTCTGCTCTCAGGAAGAGTAGCTCCCTTCCCACAATGCAGTAACATCCCTGCCGGCACAGGCAGGAAGTAGGGTTGTGATCTGCCAAAGCACTAGCCTAGGGTTCTGCCATCATGCTGGCTCACTCACTGAAAGCTGGGGTGGGGATGGGGGGGGGGGTCGGGTCTCGATCTGTAAGCGCCTCTTTCAAACCGGGCAGCTCTAGTGTGTCAGCTCACAACTGACTCTCTACCTGCCAAGTTCTGGTTCCCAGTTGGGGAAGCTTACTTCATACACTAGCATAGCCTCAGAGATGCACAATGCATTACACTTCATAGGGCCAAGTGTGTTCCCATTTGAATGTTCACAACAGCCTTCAGAGAACTGGAAGCAGGGCAGACACAGAAAGATACAAGATCCAGCTAAGAGCACATGAGTGCCTGGAGGCTGGCTCCAGGCAAGAACGGTTTTCTTAAGTCCCAGTTCAGGGTTTTGCTCAACTTGATCATCTCACAAAGCAGTCATGGGCTGACACAAGGCATACCTAAAGCTGGCAGCAGGTGGGAGATGGAATTGTCTGTTTCCCAGGCAGATAGATGTGGAAGCATGGGTAGACTACTAGGCTCAGCCTCCTGCACTACACCAGAGCTGGGAGGAAGGACTTGCAAGCTGACCTCAAGTTCCAAAGCTGAGGCAGGCACAGGCAGGACCCTCTCACCTTTGTTTGTTCTGAGGGCACATGGCTAGAATCAGGCAGGCCAGTACCTCATGGAATCCAATGGCGAAAGCCTAGCTCTTGGGAGTCAAAATGAACTGAGAACAGGCCTACCAACAGTCAATACGTTCCCACAGCATCACGTAAATTTTAGAAATCAAAATTGGTACCTCTGTTCAGCTTGTGGATCTGTTTAAACATGGTTTTGTACCAGTCTTTCGATCTCTCGGTATTCTGCAGAAAAACGTAAGCAAGAAGTAAAAAAAACAATGGAAAATTGAGCACATTTCAGAAGATCTAGGATCACAAAATCAAAATCAAACAAGGAGGTACTAGAATAAATAGACCACAGGGCCTTGCACATGATAGGCAAGTGCTCTACCACACACATCCCTCGCTACAGTATTAAGAGCTTTTTTTAAAGGCAAAATTTTTGAGAAAGCAGAGCCATAATAAGAGATTCAGGTATGATTTTGAAAAATGAGATTTGGCCTAAAGATGTAACAGACAAAGGCAGATTTCAAATATGTCCATGCTATTTTTCTTTTTAAAAGATGTACTTATTTTTATGTGTATGAACGTCTTGCCTGCATTAACTTATGTGTACTATGTGTACATGGTGTCAGTGGAGACCAGAGCGGTAGCACTGGGAGGTGTGGAATTTTAGGGGTAGGGCTTTGTCTGACTTCTCCACAGGATTTGGGATGCTACCCAGCCATTCTTTCTGTCCTGCAGCACACTATGAACGCTAGCTCTGATGTGCACAAATGCCATGATGTGCTGTCCTTGTCAGAGGCCCCTGCAGAGCAGGCAGCTCAATTTTGGACTCAAACATCCATAACCATGAGCCCAAATAAGTTTCTCCTTACTTCAAAAGTAGCCTGTGCTGAGAATACCTAACAGTGCAGCTAAGCTGAGCCATGCAGCAATCTAAGATAATGATAATTGCTTCCACTGTTCAAGTGGAGATGTAAGACAACATCCAGCACAGGTACCTGCAACCACTCTTGGTAACAGTTCTCTTTCTCTATTATTACGTATGACCAAAATAGAGTTCTTCAAAGGTTTAGACTACTGCTGTTTTTATCTACCCTCTGAAAGGAAAAAAAAAAAAAAATCCCGGTTTCCAAATGGAAATCAAAGACACACATTGGAGCCAGTGGTATGGTGGACACACATAAAAGAGTGGGACTCTGAACCCAACACAAAGAGCAGGTTCCCCTGAGCTCCTTGGGGCCTTCAGAAGCATTGGCTCATCTGGCCTCAGGAAGAGGCCTGTTTAAGTTTTTAACAACCTCCTTTGCCTAGTTGCATTGTCCTGCACACTTTGCTTGATAGGAAACTCTCATCTAAGGATCTTCTTCCTGAACCCAGATATACAGCCTCACTTGGCCGGGGTTACCTCTAACTCTGGAACAAGAATTGCTAATGGGGTTCCACAGCAGAGACAGCCTTGCCTGCGGAGCATGTGCATCACAAGCCCATCGGCTGCACTGCTGCAGAAAAGTGCCTCAACTTTGCTCCGCACAGGTATTGCTTTTCTTCTGAGACTTAGGAATACCTTAAACCCACTATGGAGAAGTCTGGATATGCTTATTGGGGTGTGGTTTGTCCTGGTGTCAAAGACCTCCAGGCCACAAAGGAGTTCACAGACACACAAGGCCACACTCTTGCCAGGACTTGTTTGAGCTGAAACCCAGAGAGGACCCAAAGGTCACATTCGTACCCTGAGTGGGATGCCCACTTCATCCATGGACACATTACTTAGGTCCTGAGCACTCTTCACCACCCGCCTGCTCTCATCTTTAGCTCTCCTTTCAGGAGCCCTGCTAGGCGAGGTGAGTTCCGCCGGGGTTGGCACTGAGTCCTGCTCACCCACTCTTCTCTCTGAGGCAGGATCTAGAAAGGAAAAGCAATCACGAGCTTAAACTCCAAAGCAAAAAAATAAAACACCTTTCCCACAGTCCAGCTAGGGGAAAGGGGACGTTTGCTAACTTCCTATTAGAACTAGACCCATGTAGGTCAGGAGTCAGTGAAGTCCAGCCCACTGTTGGCCACCTGCTTTTGTAAGTAAAATTTTACTGGAACACAGTCAAAATGGTTTATCCACACATTATTTATGAATGCTTTTGTGTTACCATGGCTGAGCTGAGTAAAGCTGTGACCACATGGCCTGTAAAGCATCAAATATTCGATATCTGGCTGTTTAAGAGAAGCCCGCAGAGGTATGAAATTGTTCTAAAGATATCTAGAAAGGCAAGGGAAGCAGGTGAATCTTAAGGTGACTGTAAAACATCACTGGAAAGTCCCTTTTTTGTCTTGGGAGACACTTAAACTCTCTTTATATAACTTTCACATGCCTTAGTTTTCTCATTCAAAAAATATGGGAATGACATTTCCATTGGCAAGCTCACAAAGATGCTCTAAGACAAAGTCCTCAGAAAGCTAGGCATAGCTGGGTGCTCATTGTTGTTTATTTACCCTAGTTCATGACTGGAACTTGGAGAGAGATAACAAACCAGATATGGTCTAGAGGTTACATGGTCACTAGTTTTTCCAAGCTGGACCATTCTGTTACTGAAGAGGTATTCCCTAAGTACCTGCCAGGTGCTATGCCTAGTATCCTTCATGTAGACATGAAGATGAACCTCTCAGATTCTTAGTCTTCAGGGGGCTTATACTCCAGCAAGCCAGCGATGAGAATGCAGAGTAGTGAGGGCCTACGGACAAGTCGGCACCCAATTTAGTTGCAGAATTTAGTTCCAGGGCCAACTCATCTAAGAGGAACCAACCAGATGAAAAAAAGTGAGGATGTTCCTGTCCAGGGTGTACCACCTTGAACACTCTGGCTTAATTAGGTGCCTGGCACTGTACTAAACTCATGAATACGATAAGAAGACTCTATGGTTTTTAAAAAAGAGGCTTAGAGGCATCCAAGAAAGGTTGCCAGACCCTGCTGATATGCCTAGGCAGGATGGAGTTGTACAGTCACCAGCACAAGAATGATGGCAGATCTCTGTAGAGAAGAGAGTCAAGGACTCAAGCCACACACTGAAAAATACCAAGAAACAGGCAGAGAATCAGAGAATCCCCAAGCCAATGTGGGAGTCATCTGAGCATCAGGAAAGGAACAAAAACTCTGAAGGGGCAGTTTCAGGAAGGCAACAGGAATAGACACCAGACTGCAGAGAAAGGGACGCATGTGTGAAAAAGAAGCAGGTAGGTGTAGTAAGTCTACAATAGGTAGGTGAACTCAACACAGGAAGGAGGGTGTCAGATGGTAACAGATGACAGCAGAAGGGCTCACGCCAAGCGAGCCTGAAGTCTTATCAGTGAAGAATAAAGTATTTCGTGACTGAGGAGACGTGCAAAGTGCTGGCTGGGAAGCAAGCGTACTCCAGCAGGAAGGTGGGATCTGGGGTTCCATGCCAAGTTATGACAAAGTCAGAGTGTTCATGTATGAAGAAGTGGCTGAGGGGTTGGGAAGAGTGAAGTTCGGATGCTCCGGTTTTCTAACATTCAGTCTACTCAACAGAATCATTCTCCCCTGAATTCAGACAAGCTTCTTAAAGTCTTGTTCCATCTATGAGGGCAGAATGATTTCTAAATATCCTTGTCAACCTAAAGAGGGCCTCACAAAACCTGGTCTCCAGAGTATCACCATGAACCTCCAGGGAAGTCAGGCCAGACTGTTTTCCTAGGATTTCTAGAATTTCTCAGGAAATTACAATGCCAAAGATCCACCAGAAAACTCAGAATGCAAGAGGATTCTGGGTTAGCAGTATACCCTTGACTTGGGTCTCTGAACATTCTCCTCCCACCTGGAAAAGCCTTCCTCAAGTGAGATAAAAAAGGGGCCAGTGAGCTGAATCCCAACTCCACCTTGCTTGGCAGACACTATGAGATGATGACCATAGACATACATTCAAGGTTTCTGGGCCAAATAAATATTTTTAAAAAAACAAGAAAATGATTAGGGTAAACAGTTCTAACAATTTTAACACTGAGCCTATGAATTTTTTTCCAGTTACTTTGATCTATAAACAATTCGGTATTCCCTCCTCCTTTTGTTTAATCTTTAGAAGCTTCGGATCATAGGGCTCTGGTACATGGAAGGCTCAGACCAAAAGGAAAAAAAAAATGTTACTTGATATGGTAAAACCCTAAAGTGACATTTAACTGTTCACATAAGTCAAGACACCCTCTGAATTCACAATATACCTTCTGATCCTTTACATCATATTCTGAGTGTTTCTTTCTGGTTTTACAGTGTGCTTCAAAAAGTCTTGAGTTGGAGGGTAGAGAAATGACTCAGTGGTTAAGAGTATGTGCTGCTCTTACAGAGAACCCAGGTTTATTTCCCAGCATTAACATGGTAGCTCACAACCTCCTTTAACTCCAATTCCAAGAAATTCATTGATCTCTTTCAGACTCCATGGGTCCTAGGCATACATTCATGAATACACTCATACACATAAAATAAAACTAAATCTATTTTGAAAAAGTTTTGGATCAGTGAAAAAATGATGATGACAACGTTAAATGGGGTCTCTCTCAGAGGAGAAGGGACAGATTTTCTGTATATCTAAAGCTTTGTGGTAGTCTAAAGCAATGCGTATATGTCCCTGGGGGATGGACAGGACAGTAGCCTCTATACGGCCTGTGTCAATCCCTGCTTAATCAAGGGAACCACAAACCACACAAGGCCAAGCAGTACATAGGTTCCTCTTGACTGTCAAGTTGACTGGAGTAACAACCAGCCAGGACATTAGTGAAGCACATCTCTGGATATGCCAATGAAGGTATTTTCAAAGATGATTAGATTATGAGGACTGCCCTACCAATGTTTAAAATACCCATGAATTCAAGATTTACCATTGGGAGGTTGTGAAGCTGAATCCTGGTTGGGGGAAGCATATCACTAGAATCATCATCTTGTCCTGGTCCTGTTCATCAGGGTGTGAACATCTCTACCAGGCCCTTCCTGCCATGACAGACTGTATCCCTTTAAACCACAAGTAACCAACTGTCCTTCCTTAAGTTGTTTGGCCAGGTACCTAGTAACAGCAATGAAAAGCCTAACACTCTCTCATTGAGTGCTGAGCCCCACAGACGTCCGCTAAGACGGTGCTGAAGGGAAGGATGCTGGATGTCCTGAGTCTTGGACCTACGGGTGTGGGGTATGATATACACTCATGTACTCTAGAGAATTCTCTAGAGGCTAGAGAATGCCTCCAGGAAGCTTCTGGAGACTAGTAGATTTGTTTTCAAACTCAAGGAAACCAAGGGCATCATGTGCTAAGCCTGCTTGCTCTATAATGGAGAAGCATGCCCATGAACATAGCCCCTTTCCAGCGTAGATAGAACCCTTCTCACTTCAGTCATATACAACAGCACCCTGTTTCTCACATGAGGAAACTGTGGTAAGAGAAGTGATGTCATTTACCCAAGGACAAACAGTTCTATGAGGGGGGAAAAACAAAAACAAATAAATAAACAAACAAAAACTCTGGGCCAAGCCAGATGGTTTTAACCAAATAGTTTTTTCATCAATTTCAACAATCCTTTCAAGCTTCCACAGGCAGGAAATGACTCCCTCTCACCTCCTCGTGTGTGTGTGTGTGTGTGTGTGTGTGTGTGTGTGTGTGTGTGTGTGTGTGTGTGTGTGTGTGTGTATTTGTGGCCAGTGGAATGAAATGCACTGGAACCTGGTGGTTGGTTCAAGGAAGGTCTGTGAAGGGCACCTTGAGATTAACCAAAGCCTGTTCTGGTTCTGTAGCCAAGCCCTGATAAAGTTGAGAGAGTGTGAGAACCACATGTCCTTCCCACTCAGGTTCTGTCCAAATAAGGGCAGTGGTATGCTAAAGTCATGCAGAAACTACCTATCAGCTGCTCAAAACTGGTGGCTTCAGTTACTCACTGGATCAGACGTCCTTAACGCCAGAGCTCATGAGCCTTTGCTCTATGTACCCTGTGTACACACTGGCTTTGTCTGGAGCTGAATCAAACGCCTTCATTAGCTTTTCCTAAGGAGCCCACAAGCCATCATACCACACCATTAGCTGCTGATGGGCAACATAGCTCCCTTCTGCAGTCCCAGAGCCTGACTTTGCACTGGGCACAAGAGAGAACTCAATAACAGACCAGAGTCAATTCAAGAACTTGTAGCCAACAGTGCTTTGTGTCTATGAAGCACTTAGCACAAAGCTTAGGACATAGCCGCCTGTTTGCAGGATGTCCCACGAGCTTCACAATCAGGGAGGCCTGACCACTTCCTTCCTTCACAGAAGAGAACTGGAGGATGAAAATCAGGGTTGGAAGCATCAGGGAATGACTGAATACCTCCATCCCAGAATTTCCCCAGGATCTCAGCCCTCCCTAGCCTGGCACCGTCTCCTCCTGCATGCCCTCTTAAGAGTGAGTGCTGACAACTTATGATATTTGTGGTCACTCTACTATCAGGGACCTTGGTGATTACTTTCTACACTAATGGTGTAGTCAGCAAGGAAGGAAGTATCAGCTGCTTGGGATCCAAATTGTCATCCTTGTCCAGCAAATTGACCCTCTTGAAGTGAATCTCAAGCTTTCTGGGAGATACTGATGCCACCAACTTGAGTTCAAGTGGCATCTTCAAGTACTGTGAGGGTCTAGGGGCACTCGTTTAGATCTGTCACCAGGGTCATCCATCTACTAGCAGTCTTGGTTTTTGCTGTTGCCTTTTCCAACCAAAAAGAGAAGAATTTTCCACATTTCCAAACCCCTGATTCATTGCATCAGAGAGAGAGAGAGAGAGAGCAAGAGAGTGTTCTTTGGAGATCTTCCATTGGTCTGTGTACAGACAGTCTGGTCTGGCTACCTGAGTGTATATCACAGTTACATAAGGCACACTTACTACTGTGGTTCATGGGTCTGTCTGCTCCAGGGTAAAGAGACTATTCCTGTTTGCATTATCCCTGTGGTCCATCAATCAACACACAGGGAAATTCAGAAGACTGTGCCGATCAGACACTGGCTTGAACGGGATCTGAAGTTAGCAGGTAAATAAATCGATGGCTCACCTACCTGAATGACTACTGAGTCGTTTTTGCTGTTCTGTGATGAAAAAAAAGAACACAATGTAAGTGATATGTATACAGTACCTGGTAAGACAGAGAAGTCCCAGCATGACTAATTAGGACCTCATACTCTGGTCCTTGCTGTTTTCTGGGCTTAGATGTTAAAATACACAGCCCAGCTGAGGCAGTGGTCAGGATGGAGCTCCTATTATGCCCCCAATAGAAGCAAGAGGTCCCCCAGCTCCCCGACCTACAGAGCTGCACCAGGACGTCAGCCTGGTGTTCTCTAAGTTTCCCTCTTGTCTCAAGGTGATCTCATCACTCATGACTTTTCCAACCCCTCTGGGTTCACATAGATCTCATCAAATCCCAGAATTGGTGAGTTTTGGTAAATATATTAAGAGTCAGAAATGACAGTGCCATCTCCTGAGCACAGCAAATGACAGCCCTGTATAAGAGCTTTTTCATCTAGCACTGAAATCTCAGCAACAGCTCCGCTGGTAGGTATAGCTATTTTCCTCAATGAACATCCTTAGCACTGTAGCTTAGTCACTAAACATCTGCTCACTCCAGGATAATGGGGAGATTCTAAAATTAATCAGCATTAGCTAAGGGATAGCGGGCTTAGATTACTCAAGACAGCACTGAAAACCATCTGGATCCAGAACCAAAAGCTCTAGCTTACGGCCTCCAGCTCTTCCCAAGACTCATGACCAAGTCCACACTGTTCTCAATGCCATTGTTCACCTTCCTGGGTGGGTAATCCTGTAGAGAGGAGGCCAGGGTCTTGTTGACAGCATCCTGTGAGCACTCGCTATTCAATAAGCATAAAGGTAACCTTTACCTTCTACAGCTGCTAAATATCAGGCAGAGAGATAAAAATAGACCATGCTGGCCCATGGGCACTGTCACCGTCCTGCATGGCCACATTCCTATCCTGATGCTAGAATTGGAGTGGGTAAAAAGTAGACAGAGCAGTGAGGGAGCTGAAAGCCAGTGGACGTAGCAGCTGTCTACCTAAGCTCTGTGCATGGGACTCATACCAGCTCCACTAGGGACCTAGCTGAGTTCCGAGCTCGGCTAAGCAGGGAACTTGCTGTATGACAATGACCAATCGAGTAACCCCTTGGCCTCAGTTTCCTTATCTCTGATATCACAGTGCTATAATATCTAAAGGGGTTTACGGTGCCACATTCTATTCTGCAAGGTGCCAACAGGGCCCTACTTTTCCAGCAAAAGTAAATTTAAGCAATTGAGAAAAACCCTGTTGCTCCTACTTCAAAAGTATGAAATGTCTGTTCTTTCATAGGATAATACACAGATAACAGTACCTATGTTTCAGTCAGCAGCACTGGAGTGATCCTCTGACTGTTCCTGTCCACAGACCTGTCTTGCTTTCCAAGGTGGTCCATAGCCAGTGGAAACAGCCTGCTTGACAAACTTCCTAAAATGCCTCTCCCATCGCCAGTGCTCCTGAATCAGAGCTGCAAGATAACTAGACTCTCATAATCCAACACACAGTAGAGGCAGAAAGGTCCTGTGCAGGAGGCCATGTGTCTCTTTCAGTCCTTCAGGTTTCCTGAGTCGATTCCCCAATTCCCTGACTGAGGGTAAGTGATGCCCTGAACACACTGGCATGAAAGTTCAAGACTGGAAAGGGGCAGTGCTGTCCACAACCACCAGAGCCAGGCCAGAGGCTAAGTGCCTGCTCGTCCCTAGCGGCAGGAGGCTGGCTAGGGGACCAGGATCACTGCCAAACTGTGCCCTGTGACAGTTTAGACACAAAGGGAACTTTTGTAAAAAGATGACTAAACTAGAATTTCAGATCTAGAGTAAAGTTATCACCCCTTAAGAAACTTTGTAAAAAGTTAAGAAACTGTTCTTCTGTGAGGAGAAGCAGATGCCAGGCTGGCTACACTCCAAAGTAGTAGCAAAAATATCTGCTCCAGCTCCACTGATGGACAGTCTCTTTCAATCTCCCTTCCTGGGGTAAGCCCATGGTTTCTCTCTTTACGGGAAAACACTAGTTAATTAAAAACAAGAAAAAAATTCCTCCCAGCATCGTTACTCACATGCTTGTCTGAGGACAATTCTAACTTTTGAGCCCAAACGCACGACTTGGTCAAGAGAAAGGCAGGAACCAAAAGTCCTTTTTGATGAATAAGAAATTTTTGCTTATTCAAGGAAGAAACAAAGAGGACACTCAAGCATTTTTGGTGCCTGAGAACATCCCTGTAGGTGTTGTCAGAGGGTCCTGGCAAAAGCAGCTGGCACAACACTTGGCATTTCCCAAAAACCTTGCCTTGGGAATAAATCCTGTTTTTTAAGAAACTGCATCTCTCTTTCTCTCTCTCTCTCTCTCTCTCTCTCTCTCTCTCTCTCTCTCTCTCTATCTATCTCTCTCTCTCTCTCTCAAAACCAACTTGCTTTTTAGAACAATGAGTCATGAAGGACTTCACAGAGAAGCTTTTGCTTTTTTTTTCCTGCATTTTCCTTTGTTCGGCAGGACAGACACTGGTCGGAGAGCTGCTGCCAGAGAGGATGGTAAAGCTAGAAGAATGGTCACTTAGACACAGGACCCTTCTGGTCTTTGGAAGAACACTAGGGCCACACAGCGGAAAACAACAAAAAACTGAGACCACTAAAGCAACCATTTAAGATCTGAGTGAACATATTTTAAGTGAAAGAAAATGTTTTATGTATTGACTTTTCTAGTGAGAAGCAGGAATGAAACCTCTCTTCGGCATGGAAAACAAAGAAATTAGATTTTAGCCCTATCTGCTTGAAGGGAGAGGCAGGAAGGGGAGGAGACTAAGAGATGGGGAAAGAAGGTGACAAGAAAAAAGAATCTGGAGCCAAGCTTTGAGCTACAGACAATGCACAGCCCTACACTGTCTCCTGAGATCAATACAGAAGACCCCTCTCTGGGGAGACAGCCTGAAAATGTCCCACTTCGTGCCGCAGAAGGACTTCTATAAATGCAAGGTTTACTCCTCCACGCAACTTCAAAATAGGTAAGTTGGGATTCAGAACCATTGCCTGAATTTTAAAGTAGAAAGGTAAAAATATATAATGACTACTTCAAAACTCTTGTGTTTTATTGGCCCTGAGGCCCCTTCAGAGATACAGCAGGACCAACTGGAACAGTCAAAGAAACTATAGGAGTGAATCGGAACCGCCCAAGCAGAGCTGTCTCGGCCATATGGATGGAATCAGTGCAAACACATGAGTCTTCATCACAGAGGATGCCACCTAACGGCCACTTAAGGGATCTGCTGTGAGAATCGGACTAGCCAATAATCAGGAGACAGCCCAGAGGCACAAAAACATGCTTTACTTTGCAGACCTTTACCTATGCACTGTTCCCCTTTTGGAAATTTGGTATTCAAAACTGCACTTGCTAGAAACTTACTACTTTGAGGAAGTCAGTCATTTATGACAGCACTTAAAAGACATACTGTAGCCACGTTTGCAGCAAAGCACCTTTACAAATCATACAGTGAAGAACCAAGAGATACAAAGTTTCATTTGTGTACATTAACTGTCTGCAGTTAAACACAAAAGACCAAGATGCAGCAATGTCCTTCAACTAGTCCAGCTTTATAATTCCTGACCTCATGCCAGAGCAGGGGCCTCTGTCTCCCCGCTAGGACTCATCCATGCTGTGGGTCCTATGAGGAAGCTGGGACGGATGGTCTAGGGCAGGGCTGGGGAGAGCTGCGGACTGTAACACCCTGAAATTCTTCTTACCTCGGTTGTGCTGCAGGAGGACAATGGTGGGGTTCACGATTGTGGTGGACGGGTAGGCAGATGACGCCTTGCTTGCTGGAAGGGAGGCTTGGGGGTCAGTTTCAATGTGGGAGGAAGAAACTTCATTTAGTAAAGGACTGCCCTGAAAAACAAAACGTTAGGAAGAAATGTGAACGCAAGACATCCGGAACTAAAAGACTCTGTCAGAAGAAGGAATGAAAAGCTCTACAAAGGCATTAATGATAAACAAAAATGTAAACAACGAGTCAATTCCAGTTAGAAGTTTAATCTCGAAATTTACTCTCCTTGTTGGCATTAGTAAGGGGGGAGAGAAGGAAGGTAAGTAAATGTTGCTGAGAAAGTCTCAGTATCATCCATTATTTTCACCTAGTAACAGTTGCATATCAATCTGGTCACTAAAAAGCAAATTCAAATCAACATAGAATAACATGCAAAACTCATGCAATTCCAAATGCGGATCCAAGAATGAGAGCTGGTTAAGTAGGAAAATTCAGGGAAGTTTAGGCACTCTACTGAAAGATTTCAGAGAAATCACTGACATAAGAACAAAGAGAAACCCCTTTGTAATGGTTCCCAGGAAAGTTACTGTGAGCTTCAGGCTAGCTTGAAATTCCCTATGTAGACCAGGCTGGCCTCAAATTCAGAGATCCACTTGCTTCTGGGCACGCACCACTATGCTTGGCAAGATGGCATTCTTAAAGGCCTTTAAAGAACAAGATTCCAGTAGCTATTTTTGAGAAAAAAGTTATGCTCAGAGACAACTCCTGCATATACAAGGACCACATCTCCCTCATATTCCAACATACATCACAGTGTCCTGCAAATAGC
Organism: Phyllotis vaccarum; assembly: GCA_033318265.1. Lineage (NCBI taxonomy): Eukaryota > Metazoa > Chordata > Mammalia > Rodentia > Cricetidae > Phyllotis > Phyllotis vaccarum. The sequence continues at coordinate 21,251,205 of JARWLC010000004.1, read as the reverse complement.
AGGTGCTCAGAAAAATACTATGTAAGCGACAGGAGCCATCAACCAGCAAGGGAGTGTGTGGGCTAAGCTTATGGCAGTAGAATGCACGCTTAACAAGAGGTGTGGGTTTCAGCACCGTGGACAGCTCTTGACACACAGTAGGGGTTTTGCCACCAATGCTTTCATTGGCCTTTCTTTTAGATGTTCCCTGGATAGCCAGTTCTATGAGCTCAATTTTGTGAGTGAGATCTTTTTCCAAGGTTTGAGGATTTTGTATCAACTTGCAGCCTAGATGCCACCCATGGGGTATCCAGAGGAGGAATCAAAAAGTCTGTTTTTAATCTCTTACTTGGTTAACTTAAATGATATTAAGCCAACTTCTGGAAAGTCTACTGCAGAACAACTAGGCCAGTTGCACAATTTTGTATACTGTCCTAACAGATTAGTTGGGACAAACCCGATACGCAAACCTAGAGCTGAACAGATGCTCATCAGCAGGGTACATACCAGGATGGCTTACAACAACATCTGAGGACACTGTTCTAAGACTCACTCCACTTGCTATACCAAGAAACACACTGGCGGGATGTCAGCACATCCTAAAGCAGAATGCCGTCAAACTCACCTAGATGTTCAGCTAGGGAGAGGTGGAACACATCAGTCTATAGCAGATATCAACTCCAAAGCTCAAGTAGAAGAGCCAAATTCACACTTACATCTTGACCTGGTCCTGCTCTAACTGTCCTGGGCTGTATCTGGGGATTTGAGAAGAGGTCCAGCCCGTTTCCATGTGCCTAACACCTCATCACAATTCCCCTACTGAGATAAATAGTAACTTTCCTTCCTATTTCCTGATTTGATTCAGCTTAACAAGTCATCTAAGCTAGTTTTGTGGCCATACTTCTTCCAACAAAGGATGCTCGTAACTGTTTAGTTAAGTCAACAAATACTAAGCTCATTGTACATCAGTAGTATTGTTTACAGCCCCAATATCAAAACCCTTTGCATACCTGCAACCAAGTGAGGGGCCCTAGCCCTAGCCCAGGCCCACTCAAGCAAATTCATAATATAATAAACTAGACTTCTCTAGCCTTGACGGCAGATTACGCCACCTCTTCTCCAGATCATTTAAGAGCAGGAGCCCTGGCTTTTTCTAAAAATACTTGTGAAACCTAGTTGCTTAGCACATGGTAGGGATGAATCACTAACTAACCAGTTATTTTAACTTCTTCATTTACTAGGGAAAGTCCTCAGCAATGAAGCTAACAATATTAACCAGATTCTTAACCTATGCAGAGCTAAACCATGAGTTCCTATCATGGGAACTGTTACTGTCCAAGCCCGCTGAACCCTATGGCCCGTGAATGACCTCATATTATGACTTATGATGACATCCATTCAGATTCTCTCATCCTGGGCTCCTAGGGGTGGAGACATACTGTGCCAGAAGCAGCTGGGATGTCTGTGAAGAGACTCACACTGAACAGTCAAGACATTTTAATGCCCCACAATTATTTATATACAAGTTTACCATCAAAACCACAGTGGCCTGCCTCCTTGGGGGCCATAGCAATTATCTGTCTTGTGAGAAGGTCTTGACACATAGGTTTCCAGATCCATGTACTCAATTAACCACCCCCCTCTCTCTCCCTCCCCCCCTTCCTCTATCCATCATCCTTCCCCTAGCCCATCTCTGCACTTCTGTTAAAAAGAGAGCTCACTTATGAAATTGGTCAATGAAACATTCCCTCTCTGCTCCCTCGTTTTCTGGTATCACACCTGCCTGTGGCTTTCCACAGACTTCAATGTTACATCTGCCTGCTCAGCATATGAAGACCAGGATCAGGCAAGGTAAAGGCTTCAGATGCTTCTCAAAGGGATGACAAAGTTTCAAAGGAAAGACGTGCATTTGCAATAGAGCAGAGCGGAGAAGGTTCTTCAAGAGCAGCCACAGGTGGCCCACAGGATGCACATGGGAGGCATGCACTTGGAGACAGCAAACACGGGTCCAGCCATCACACAAGCACAGTGGCTAAGGCCTCCTCAGAACTTAGTAGGTCAGTGAGAGAGGGAGGGTTTACTGCCAGGAGCAGACATTCAGGAAGCCATGGGAAAGGGGGTCCAGCAAGCTTACGGTACTTGAGACAGCTCCCGGGAGGTCAGGCTCCAAGCCTCTGTGGAGGTCCTCCGGTATGGGAGGGACCAGCGGAGGTGGTGGTGAGGGTGGTGGCCTCTGGCTAGCAGGGGGGAGGGAGCCACAAGCAGTGGCTGGCTGGCTGTGGTGGGGCCGCCTCTGCAGATGAGGGGGAATGAAATCATCTAGTGTCGGGAAGGTCAGAGGTGAGGCAGCAGGGGTGGTCGCCGGGATAGTGTGGACGCAGCCAAGTGGCCCCAGAGCTTCTGGAGTTCTGGCAGTGCCTTCTTGCCCTCTGTCAGTATTAACCAGGTAGAGAGGGACAACTATTACCTCAGACGGGGCTGGGCTGGAGGAGATGGCATCCTGTGGGAAATAAGGGGTCGTTATGCAAAGGGCACAGCAGAGAGGCAGGAATTCCACATTTAAACAGTTGCGCATTTACATGCAGTGATGCACTTTGAGAAATATTTAATCAGTGCCCTTTCCTCAGAGTACAAGAGACAGTCCGTGCTAGCCAGTGCTAGCCAGCTGGCCTCCTGACACTCTATGACACAGACGGAGCCCCATCCAAGTCCACTTTCCATCCATCTATTTTTGAATCCTTTTAACACTTTATGAAAGAGAACAAACAACAGAATATGCAGGCAGGCAAGCAGGCAGGGTCTACCTCCGCTAAACCGCCAGAGCCTGCAAGCTTGGTAGAAAATACAGCTTCTTTAGCACCTTGCCACAGGATATAAACACTCTACCTCACCGCATTATTAGTCTGTGAACTCCACGCTCTGGCGTACTGAGACAGTTACAGACATGAGACAGGGAGACAGAAGAGGCTATGCTAGGAGGCTTAGAGAGAAGAACTCAGGATTCAAGAAGGGAGACAGCAGGGAAGCCCAGAGAACAAGAAAGCCACTTGAACTGGGTTTGAAAGAGACAGCATGGGAGACACACAAACATCCCTAGTTTCTTGCCTTGGCTGGATAACACGGCTGCAAAAGGTAAGTTTCTTTGTTCTTCTGGTTTTCGGGATCAGAGGTAACCTGAGGGCCTAGCGCGGGAGGCCTCACTGCATCTGGGAACCAGGCCCATGTCCCCAGTGTGGGATTCTCACCAAGGTTACTGGCATCTTTGTGGTGGTCAAAGAATAGCTTGGGAGGGTCAGGAGGAGGAGCAGGGGGTGGTTTTCCTGTGCCAGCTGTGGCTGTGCCAGGGACAAGGCTGGGAGCTGGTGCCTGGGTGCCTGCAGCCTCCGAGGGAGTGTCCTTGGCTGAGTCACGTGCAACAGGAGAGTAGTTTTCCAATGTTGCCCGGCAAATGTTATTAGATAAACACGGGACATATAAGCTGCTGACCCTTTTATTCCCTGTGACCTCATAATGTGGGTTAGAGCTCACATTCTTACTGTACACTAATCTAGAGGCTACATAGTGTTGCTGGGGTTGGGAGGAAGCATCGAGGACCGTGGACCCCAAAAGCAATGAATCAGGACACTCTGCACCTTTGGGAGCCAGTCTAGCTTCCAGGGAAACAGAGAAGGGCGGGGTCAGTGAGGGGTTCTGCTGGATAGGGGTGCTGGGTGGGATGTAAGGCTTTGGTGAGCTCATGTAGAGGGAGTCCTTGTAGGTGTGGTGGATGGTGGGGGGCTGCCATGCAAAGCGGACCTTTTGAGGCAAAGGAAGGCGTGGAGGAGACAGACCCTTTAGTGGTGGTTTTAAGACATGACATCAGAACGGGGGAAGAAAGAGGAGGGGAGATGGAGAGAAGGCTCATTAGAAACAGCAACACCGCATGATAAAAGACAAAACAAATCTTGACAGACTTTCAGACTTTTAAGCAAATCCTCCTGGTGCCCACAGCTGTGGTCTGGGCAGCTCCCGAGGATTGACTCACACTTACCTGCAGGGCTGACCTGACTCACAAGCTAGGGGGGCCTAGCCAGCTCCAACACCAATGCTTGTTTGTCTGCATCTTTACTGATGCCCTGACTCAGGGCACCTGCCCAAGGCCCCTGCCAGCAGATGAAGCCCCAGAGCTGAGTCCTCTTCCTTCTCAACTCCCTACTCAGGACTCTGATTGAAGCCTTTAGTTTTAAAAGTTTAAGTTCATTAGACTTGTCTGAGATACTTTAATTCCTTCCCTGTAGGAAAAGGAGAAATGGAAGGCCCTCCTGTATGTGTGCTCCCAGGAGACATGCTTTCCTGGAGCCCCTGGTTCAGCTCTCAACTCTATAAACATACAAAGGTCAACGAGGGGAGGGGACATTGAAGACTGAGTCCATATGTGTCTATTCTCAGAAGAAATAAGCTGATAGACATAATCATTAAAAACGTAGCTGAGAATATAACTCGGTCTGTCCGGCATAGATAAGGCTCTGAGTTCAATCCCCAGAACTATGATAAAAAAGGGCATGGGAGATAGTCAAGAAATTAAAGGCATGTAGTCTCCCACTTCTGGGGCATAGGGTGAAAAAAAAGCCTAAGCCATTTGACATGTAACTAGTCTATAGGGTTGGGCCGAGTCTGGATCATTCAGCCAGCCCACCACCATGTACAGGCAATCATTTCTATACTTGGGCGATCAATGTTAGTCACAGTGTGAGAACCAAGCTCTGGTAACAGGTTCAGAGTTACAGCTAAAATTCATACCTCTTCTCTTTCCATTCAATAGCTTTCTTCCATGGGTCTCAGTGGGCAGAGGGACAGGAGGCAGCTTGACCTTCCAGCCTGATCAGCCTCAGCCAACCTGTGGCTCACCTGGGAATTAGACTCCCAGTGTTCCAAGACTTTGCTCACTGGCCCAGATCTTCAGTTTTCAGCATGAGAACAAAACCAGAACCCTCCTCTAATTGGACACGTGTGAAAGACCAGCAGTTGGTATATGTACAGCAGATGCGCTCTATCAAGATCAAGGAAGGGGCTGGGAAGGTGACTCCATGAGCAACTCTGCTCGCTATGCAAGCATGAAGACCTGGGTTCAGATCCCCAGGACCAAGATAAAGAGCTGCACATTCCTGTAACCATAGCAATGTGAGGGCAGAGACAGGGGGATCCCAGAGCTCACTGGCTAGCTGGCCTGGCTGAAATGGCAAGCTTGTGATTCAGTGAAAAGCCCTGTCACAAGCAGAGGAAAGCATCTAACATCCTTCTTTTGTACATACACCAATGAACACAACTGCATGTGCACACGCATGTGACACAGCACTGACTATAGTGAGCCAATTCTCATTTTATTTTATATCTTATGAAAGATATGTGGGAAAGGGTAAGAAACATAAGAGTTTAGATGAGGAAGTGAAAAAAAATCTTTATGACTCTGGATTAGACTATCATCCAGAAACAATAAACAGCCTACACATTAAACACAAGTTAGACATGACTGTCTGGGTGGAGAGGCAACTACTCGGGTATTCTCGCTTAACTAAATCCATGCCTTGTCCCAGTGCATCCCCATCAGTGCCGACAGGACGTGGCCATGAAGCCAGATCCCAATCCACAACAAAGAGGGCCTCTGGTGAATAACAGGAGCAGAAACTGTCACATTAGCTATTTGGTTTGTGAACTTCGACTTTTACTACTGTGTTCCACTACTCTGCAGTCTAGTTTAGAATCTCCAGAAATAGTGCCTGAACTAGCTCCCACCCACGATCAGGATTGTCAAGTAAGGATAGGGCTGATGAGAAGGAAGCAGAACATCATTTTGATCTGGGCTCAGATTTACTTTGACTTTGCACTGGAGTATCTTGCATGTTATTTTTTTTTTCCAAAGATAGAAATGTGTTTCTATGTTTTAATTTGAATTCAGCCATGACCAGGCACCAGGACTTCATGACATGACACACAAACCCTCCTAGAGTTATGACCTTGCAGAGTGTCCATAATACACACAGAGTCAAAGGACTTCCTGTCCCTGGGCTTCTTTTAACTCTAAAATAGGAGGGAGTTAGTCTGAGCAAGGACCACAAAAGAGCAGCTTATGCTTTATTCTAACCTTAACCTGTCCACTGACCACTTTCTACTTATCTTTTTAGAAGGTGGGCCTTATGAGAGAGGTAGGATATTTGAAAAAAATGTATGTTCACAGTTTATATAGTTTCCAGAAACTGCCAAGCCTCATATCTACTGGGATTATCATGCTGATGATGACATCACAGAAAGGGACACACTGATTCCCTGGCCCTGGAACAGGGGAAGCAAGCCCAGGACATTGGTTTCCCCCTAGTCCATCCATCTTCTGGACCCCATCTCAGTCCTTAAGGGAAGATGTTCTGTCAACCGATCCATGAATTCCATGAGGCTGAAACAAAGCCAAGTAGTTGCCCTTCCTTTACTGAAGCCCTTGGAGCACTACACAGCTAAGAAGTCGTATTTACTTTCAGAAAATAAATATGTAAAGTACTACAGGACATAAAGTTCTTGACATTCAAATTTCAAATCTTAATGTAAAGTACTACAGGACATAAAGTTCTTGACATTCAAATTTCAAATCTTACACTAAATGTGCAGAATAAAATTCCTGCATCAGCTATTTGTCACTCTCCCTGAAGACAGCCCAGGAAGTGTGAAGTTGAGTAACAAATCAAAGCATGTGCTGACGAAGTTATCACAGGATGCTCAACCTTATTATACAGTTTCCCTATGAACTCCTTGAGGGCACTGTTCAGCGCACTGGTCTGAGTACAAGTGCATAAGAGAGTTGTGCTAAATACATATATTTTAAGAGGACTCATCTTTTATCTCTTAGTGAAATTTATTTACTTATATGGTACTGGAAAATGAGTCCTGGGCCTTGGACATACTAGGCAAGTTTTCCATCCCTGAAATACAACCCTACCCTGGGTCATGCTTTTTTTGTGTGTTCACAAAGCCAAGAGGCATCAGAGGGTTAGCCTTTGGAAAAGTCACTGATGGTGAAAGTGTGTTTCAGTGTCTGCTTTGACCTGATCCTGCTCATGTTCTAATCTGGGTAGAGCAATAGTATCCATCCTTGAGATGGTTGCAAGAAAGTGCTGCTGCCAGAGACAGCAAGTTACATACTCGGAAAGCTTTCAGAAACAGGAAAATTCTAGCAAGTCACTTAACAGGCAATCGACCTCCGAGAGGCCAGGCATACCCATAGCTCCTGACCAGGGAGCTAGGTGTGTGTATAAGGCTGAGGGTGGGGAGGTAAGTCATGGAGGCGTCCAAAAGGCTTTACAGTGTAGCTCATCAACAAGACAGACGAGGGATGAACTGCAGACCGGGAAGACAGTTCTGCACAGAGGGAAGATACCCTGTGACTTCCTTGCACATTCTAGGATCACTAGAAGAAAGTATGGGGGCTTGTATCACCCAGGGATCTTCGGAGCAGCAGCACCTCCTATCAAGAAGATGGCTCCACTCAATGTAAGTGGCTCCTCTGTATAGAACACCCTTCACATACCACGGGGATGACAGGATCCTTTGAACAAAACAGCCAAGTACAGGGAGAAGGAAGAAAGAGCAGAAAACCACCAAGCAGCAATAACCAAAGCAAGTCATGCCTACTCCAAGCTGTAATTGCTGTCGAGGGCTGTCTCCTATGCAAACAGTGGCTATGCCTAACCCTGCTTAGTTCCCAAGATCACATGACATTATGCTGCTTCCAGGTGGTATGGCTGTAGATGGGGGCTCTCCCAGAGTAGATCTGGACTGTGAAGGCAGTCTGTGGTGTCATTGTGATTTCTGGCCTCGGGCCTTTGGGCTACCGGGTTTATAGTTTGGCCACAAAAACCTGGTGTGAAATAATCTGTGAAGACAGTGTTCAAAGTCTCAGCTTTAGAAAGTTCATGGAGTAAACACTAGAGGCTGACCTCTGATCATGCTCTGAAGAACTTCTTAAACGTAAGCTCAGACTTTCTCCTACCTGTCCAAGTCTAAATTAATTCCTTCTTTTAGAGCCCTTCCGCATGTGTATTAAACCTAGGACACAGCAGGCTGTGTTCCAATACCCACAAAGACCAACCTCATCCCATATTCCTGCCCCCTTTGATTCCAACCCTCCTCCTAAGAAAGCGATTTCAAAGATAACCAAAGACTGAACTCCTACTCCACAGACCAGCTGGGCTGGCAGGAGGTCACGAGTTTGGGCCGCTAAACTTGAAAACAGGCACCACTAAGGAATTACCACCCCTTCCGTGGGCACACACCTACCTGGGGCTTGTCAGTAGAGAGGCTGGGATGCACGCTTCTGTAGCCCTTGGCAGCAAGTGGGGAGGGCTGGGCGTTACCATTGGCATTAGCATTGGAAGAACATCTCCACGCATCTAAGACAAAAACCAAAAAACAAAGTCCTGTCACTCAGAGGTAACACCAGCTGCTTTCCTCTCATTCAAGGATCCCTGGCACAGCAGATGAAACTGCAGGAAAAGCCATACCTGCTGAAGGGTCCTCTGGCTCCAGGCCTGTGTGAGGAGCAAGAAGAAAGAAAAAAAAGGGGAAAACAGAAATGGTTATGTTTGCGGGAAGCAAGCATGAGCCGCACTGACCGATGGAAATCAGCAGCCCTTGTCCGACACAAAACACCCTCAGTCAGGACGGACCCATTACCATAGGAACCCACTTGAAACCATGATGTGTTCACAGGCACTGACCTTTGAGAACACAAGGCTACATTCACGGGAATGAAGAAACAATTGTCCCTTGACATTCTTACTTTACAGACTGGAAAGCAACAGAACACTCTGCCGTCCAGCCCTTCTCAGCCTCATTCCCGAAGCCTGCTGTATGCAGCATGGCTGCACCTTAGCAGACTGAGCTAATTCATGGGCCCTAGCAGCAGAATAGAACTGAAACCTCAGTATTATGGTTTTGTTTTTGTTGGGGGGGGGAGGGTGATTCTTGATCCCTCTCTCCATCCCGTGAAACAAGCCGCAAAAACATTCACAATATGGGCTGAAGAGACGGCTCAGCAGTTAAGAGGGCTTTGCTACAAGAAATCATGAGGATCGGAGTTCAGATCCCAGTACCCACATAGCAAGCCAGGAATTCCACATATGCATGCAACTCCAGCTTCAAGGGACCTTAAACCTTCTGGCCTTTGCCAAAAGGGGTGGGGGGAAGCACACACAAATAAATAAGTCCAAACAAAAAAATTAGAAGAAAATTCTATACCTGATTTGATTTAACATCAGAGGCAAATAGAGGTGTGCTAAAAATATAATAGGCTACATATATGGAGTTATGTGAAACATAAATGAATCTCACGGTTAGGCTTGGGTTCCTTCTGTAACATACTCCATAATGTAAAAGCTCAAAAATCTAAAAGGAAAAGATCTGAAATACTTCAAATAAGTCCTGGCGACTCTGTCTGTGACTGTATACCACAGCAAAGAACAGATAATCCATAAATGAATGACCTGTGCTTCCCAAAACCCATATTATTTATGAACATTAAAATTTAAATTTCAAAGGCTTTCACATGGTATATAGTATCATTCTTTGCATTTTTCTATCAGCCATTTATAATATAAAATCCATTCTTAGCCAACAAGCTGGTTTTTTCTCACGGCCAGTCTGGCCACCCCCACTTCTACAATCCCTTAACATCCTGTCCCTCTGTTTGCTGAGAACTCTTCTCACTGTAGAGACAAGTAGGGGACTCACTGTCCTTAAGTCCAAGCCTCCACTTTAGTGTGTGTCTCCCAGACCAACAGTAGACTTTCCAGATGACAAGGTGAGCTGTGTAAACATTTATTTAAGAACCTTTCGGGTGCCAGACGTGGTCATATTTAACACCTATTTAGTATTAAATTGAATTAAATGCTTATTGTACTTCATGGATGAGAAAACAGAGAGGCCAAATGCTTTGCCCAGATCAGAAAGCCTCACATAGAATGGGACCTCGGTCACCACTCACGACTGCCAACTATATCAGTAGCCAGGGAGATGCTGGAGGCCAGAAGATGTCCGAGCAAAAGGCAAGGCAGGTCGCCTACATCCCATGAATAGCATGTTCTATCTGCATTAGTCGGGGTAAGTCTTGGTAAATCCAGATTGATGAGACTTACTCCAGTATTTATGATCCAGGTAGAGAGATGATTTCTGACAATTCCCAGTGATGCTGGTGCTGGCAGTTCACAGCCTACCTAACTCTAACAACTAATAGAAGACACACTCATAAAATATCCTTATTTTGGGACACCCCTCAAGGGCCAGGGATCATCTCCTAAGAAGCAGAAAGACTATGAGAGACAGGAGTAGTAGAATGGTTACAATAAAACTTTTCCTGACTAACAGGGCAAAGGCACCTATGAACTCATAGCAATTCTGACAGCATTCAGAAGACTTCAAGCAAGCCAAAGTCAGAGAAAATTCAAGTTGGGGGGGGGGGGAGGAATGGATCTGCACAGAATTGGGAAGGCGGATCTAATCAAAATACATTGTATGATATTCTCAAAGAATTAATACAAATATTATTTTTAAAATATTCTTATTTAGGGGGGAAGAATTTATTGCCATACCCCCAAGTCCAGAATTTTAAGGTGACTCAGTTATATACTCTTATATAGGTTGCCGATTACATCTCTGCCACTCCCTTATAGACAGTTCATAGCAATCTGTCTTTTCCAACAGCCACCATGTTAAATACTCGCAGGACATGTATTTCATCCATGCTGCTATTACTTCACTGTACTGGCTGTGTAACCAGAGCAAGTCTTTAACCAAACTCCACACTTCTTATCTACAAACTATAACCCCTCCCCCATGACCTTCTCTCAAGGTACTCAAGGAATCTAAGATCAGGTAGGTAAAGGTGACTACATTTAGTGCTCGCTGCTAGTTAGGTGCCTGTCCCAGGGAACTTCATGTGCCTGGCAGACCCTAGAACACAGGTGACATTCTGTGACAATGGACCTTCATTCCATTTACTCTATCACTTTTAATGTCCCTTCTTTTCCAATTTGCTACTTCTAGACACCCCTAGTCGGGCCACTTTTCAAATGTATTAAGTTTACATATATACCAAATAGCAACAGGCTTCAATTGAGGGGTTCCTGATTAGGTAAATGCAGCACACATTATTTTGCCTACTTTTTGGCTTCCTGTTGGGTTGTTTCTATTCAAGTCGTACCAGAAAACGGACATGTCATGAAAATTGAGGACTGACTGTTCTAAACCTATGGCATCAGAAGGAAGCCATCCTCATGCAGTCAGATCACTTCCTCTGAGCTCAATCTCCTGAATCCTCATCTGCAAAACAGACATGGACTCTTTGATGAGTCATGAGACTAAATGAAAATATACAGCATGGGGTGGGAGAGATGGCTCAACGATTAAGAGGAAAATGTGTTGCTCTTGCAGAGGAACCAGGCTCGAGTCCCAAACAGTCAGTTTTCTTTAAGGGTGTAACCCTGACTCATCAACAGTGTGGTTCAAAACCATCCCTAACTCCAGTTTCAGGGAATCAGTTTTCTGGCCTCTGTAGACACCAGGAATATACACATTACACATACATACAAGCAGACAAAACATTCATATGCATAAAATAAATCTACAAATATTAAAACAAAATACATGGCATAAAATAAGGGCTTTATAAAAGTGGAATCCAAAACACAGGAAGAGAAATTCCCACAGATATATATTACAGGGTATGTATGTGTTATTTATTATGGTTTTGGTTTTATATGTTTTATGTCATTGTGTGGAATATATATGCATGTATTATGTGTGTATATACATATGTGTGCTTATGTTATGTGTGTGCATGTGGAGGCCGGAGGTCAACAACTGAGTATCCTTTAGTCTCTGTCCATCTTGCTTTCTAAAACAAGGCCTCTCACTAAACTTGGCACTAATTGATTCAACTGGATTGCCCAGCAGGACTCGGCTGTCTCTCTCTCTCTACTCCAGCACTGGGGTTACAGACATGACTATCATGCTGGACTTATACATGGGTGCTGAGGATCTAAGTTCAGGGCTTCATGCCATTGCCACAGCCGTGTTTGTTTCTGTAACAGGGTCTTACATCCAGCTGATGTGGTATTTAGTATAGAGCCCAGGCTGGCCTCAGACTCTCAGCAACCCTGGCTGTCTCCCTAGTGGTGAAATTACAGGTGTGCACTACCACATCCAGTTTAAGATATCAGAAAATTCCCAAAGATATAAATTACAGTATATGATGTCTCCATTTAGCAAACTCAAAGTCTAACTGCCCTTGGAAAAAGACTCATTTTGTTTTTTCTTCTCATCTCTAATTTTCAAAACTATTTCCCTCACTGTGCCCAAAAGGGTAGCACTCAGGACCTCAATAAGCAGCATGGTTCCTTATTGAAGGACAGCGTATCTCTGACATTTTGTCAGGCCCCATCCATTATCTTTCCTTTGGAATCTGGAAGGTTGGTAGCAGCCCAGGGCCAATTATATCTGAGTGCACAAGGTGAAGCTTTACATACATAGTCATCAATTACTGACTGCTGATGGAAGAGGCTGTCAAAATGCTTCCTCCGATAAAATGGAAGGTCGACTTGTAGATTTCCAGCCTGAAGATGCTCAGCCTTTCAGGAAAAAAAAAATAACCTACTTTGCCTTCTATCCTCTCTGTTCTTCATGTATGTTTCCGCAGCTAAAAGCCTCCACATACCTGCTTTTATCTCACTAATTTCTAATTTCATTTTTGGATCCTTGCTTATTTTATTTATTTATTTTATTTAAGGATTCTTGCTTTTTTAAAAAAAAAAAAGAATAGTTCTTCTTGGGATCTTAGGATACTTTTCACTAAGGCAAACTCAAGATGGTCTGGAAGGAACTCACATAGTAGATGATATGTGCTGAAAGCAGGTTTCCACGTGTTCCAACTCACTTGTACTTTCCCTTTATTTATGTGACACAGTGGAGAATTTAATATATGAATAAAAAGGTCTGGCTTTTGCCCTAGGCTTCTGGGAGGTAACTACCAAGTTCCTGGAATACTACACCAAATGAATGTCTTGTTTACCTAAGGACTTGAACCATACCAATATGATTTGTAGTCAGGGCTTTGACCAGCAAGAGCATCATTGTCTACTAGAGCGGTGATAAGTTTTCAAGGAAGACAATTGTGCACATCTATGTTTGGAGCCCCAATAAAACTTTAAATATAGAGGCTCACTCACTGATGCTGGAAAATAATGTATTTGGGATGCTTTGGTATTTCCCCAGACCATAACCATGTATTTATCTGCATCTCTATCTTTATCACCTAGCTCTTTCCTTTCCCTGTAGTAAACAAACTGGACCCTTCTAGCATTAGTACTAAGTCTGAGGTGTTTTGAGGAATCCCCTAAATTTGCAGCTGGGTGTCAAAGTGGGGAGTGCCACCTTGTGAGGCTCTTTCCTCTAACTTTTCAGTTGGCCCTAAGTCTCACAATATACTATCAAAAAAAAAAAAAACATTTAATGGGTAAAGAGTCTAATTAATGAGACGTTTGCTATTAATAACCAGAAGAGTATTGCAGAATATTTATACACTGTGTGAAAAATGTATTATTGTGATTGGTTTAATAAAAAGCAGAATAGCCAATAACTAGGTAGGAGGGGTTAGTTGGAACTTCCGGGCTGAGAGAGGGACTCAAGGGGTTAGAATCTAAGCATGTAAGAGACACTGGCAAGCAAGTCAGACAAACAACAAAAGTGAAGTAAAAAGCTGTATGGCAGAATGCAGACTAATAGAACTAATAAAAACAGGCTAATTTAAGTTATAAGAGATAGTTGGGAACAAGCCTAAGCTAAAGGCCAAGCTTTTGCAATAAATAATAAGTCTCCATGTCATTATTGGGGAGCTGGCGGTCCCAAAGAGTCTGACGAGAAAGTCCAGCTACCAAAGAACAGAGTTCTGAAACTCACTCTGTAGACCAGGCTAGCCTCAAACTCACAGAGATCCACCTGCCTCCTCTGTCTCTCAAGTTCTAGAATTAAATACATACACCACCACCACCTCACCCTATACAAGGACCTTTTTTTTTCTCTTGGCTATCCTGGTACTCTCTTTGTAGATCGTGCTGGCCTCAAACTCACTGAGATCCATCTGCCCCTGCCTCTTAAGGGCTGGAATCTGAGGTATGTGTTACCACCACCTGGCCTATAATCTTTTAAAAAATAAAATTATTATTTAAAAAGATGTGCATGAGTGATAACTGCCTTTTAGTTCTTCCAAGTATTTGTAACAAATTTTTAAAGACTTGCTGAAAAGAATTAAATCCTTTCCCACAAAGTTTACTGGAGTAAGTTCATGGGAATTATCATAGGACAAAAGATGGTGCTTCCTAGACCACCTCAATTGCACACATTTCACATAGTAGCTCCATAACACGCATCAGAATGGAGACAACTGGGTTCTGTGTTAGTGCCAGATATAACCACTAGAGGGAGCTCAAGCCTCCCTCTCTATCGCCTAAGGATTGGCCAGTTAAGGTTGCTTCACTGACTTCCCTTTGGATCACCTCTTCCCCATACACCCTCCAGCCTTCTGAAGAAATTATTTTACCTTTCTTCTTGCTTACATCTTTCCCAGAGAAGAGAAAATTTGCAAACTAGAACAGTTCAGGAATCAGGAGCGGGCTTAGGGTCATCTTTTGGTGCCGGGGACTGTTCAGGCCTTCCCTAGGCCTAGAACAAAGATGACGGTATTACTACCTCTAAAGGAGCCTGTGTTCAAACCCATTACTGGTGGTTGTCTCAGGACGTCAGAAGATGGGAGCATTACTCATTTGCATCCTACATAATTTCACCATGTCACAACACCTACAGCACCAAGATTTGCAGGCTTGCTTCCTTTATACGGTGGTACCAAGAGTGTGTTAAGCTTCCCAGTTTCCAGAGAAAAGAAAACCCTATTTCCTGTAGCTGTTTGCAAACGTGGTCCTTGGACCAGCTCCACAGGATGACCTGAGAACTTGTCAGAAATATAAAAGACCCCATCTCAGACTTACAAGCAGGTACCACAAGTCTCAAACTCCAGCTGGGTCCATCTGGCCATCTCAAACTAAAGTAGGGATCCCAAGATTGTGCCTTCACCCAAAGCACATGACTACCTCTCTGTCCAGTGTTTGACCCACTAATAAATCACCACAGCAGGGACAGAAGTCATGATTCTGGGACCCTGGAGAAGAAGAACGTGGCTGATGAATTCACAACTCATCCCAGCAGAAGCAAGGGCTATCCGCCTTCCCTTTGCACATCTCCCCTCCCAGTCTCCAGGGCAGCACACCTGACTTGCTTTCATGCTTTGGAGATTCCTGAGGGCTCACGGGGCTGCTGCTTGGGGTTTCCCTGTAGGAAGATGAGGCCCGAAGAATCACTGTTCCTTTTCCTGTGCAGATTTTTGCAGGATCCATGTCTGAAAAGAAAAAGTCCAAAGGAGGAGGTTAGGTCCAAGATTCTGAGGGAGTTGCATGGTAACCCATTAGCAGATGGTTACAGCAGGGGAATGAGATGAACCTGGTTACATCTATGCCTACTCTCCAACCATATATGACCAATGAAAATTAATCTGTGGCAGCATCATGAGATTAGGGAGAAAAGGCATGTGCTAAGTAAATGCATGAGTTACAAAGTCAGCTGAAAACATTTCCCAATGGAAGCTGGCTCATTCCTTCTATAAAATGAAGTTCAAGTTGTTAAGCAGATTTCTGGCCAGTTAGTAAGGCATGGATCATGGGGAGTTTGAGAAAGATCTCTCAAGCTTGCAGATCCCCCTTCTCACAAACGAGCCAGTAGGCAATGGGGCACATCGAGGATGTCCTGAAGAGAATTGCTGCTGCTCGCCGGTCAAGATCCCTGAACTCTGGGACACAGGAGGACTGTTCACAGGTGGAAGCTCTCACACTGCAACACAGTGAGAGGCACACAGCCACGAGCAGGGCCAGACAGGATCAGTCCACACACAGCAAAACAGTGTCCTATGAACCTCTGCTTAATCTACAGACTCCCGAGGCACCAGGGTCACAACAGACCCTGGACATCTTTAAGAAGACTCTCAAAACAGTTATCCATATCCAGGCTATGTGTCCCCAATCCATGTCTTAAACCACAGATAATACTCAACCTACATGAGCAACATCTTTTCTTATACAATTTAAAACTTGCGAAGAGTTGTCCGTTTCTAGAAAGTTTCATTTAATATTTTTGACTGAATTCCTCATAACTAACTGACACTATGGTTAATAGAGAGGACTGCTTGCTTTAACAAGCCTGGTGCCCATCCTTCAGGAAAATCAGTAATGAGGCAGGAAACCGGTGCAGACTTGCCACTTCATGGAACACATGTGCCAAGTGTTTCCTTATGTGCAACTAAGCTAAGCTCAAGTCCACACTTACTTTCCACACCCCTAAACTGCCCAGAGTCCAGCCTCCTGATCTAAAATTACCACAATGAGGATGAGATGATGAAGCTCAGAGTGTGTTTTTGGGCAGGACTCAGTACACTGCCCATGTCTGTTCTGGGCAAAAGTAGTGAGCAGCCAAGCCTCCTTTGTCCCTGGTCTCAATCCCGACTTCCAGTAGCCCTCTTCCAGGGCAAGAACATGTTAGGCAAGGACCCACAGCATATTACAGACCATGTGGCAAGAGCATCTAACCCCAGCAAGAAAGCACGTAGGTGGTGTTATAGAATTATTGGGAAAACCAGACCATGGTCACTTCAAAGGGAAGAGAGGCTAACTGACAAATCCACAGCCCATCTGTACATACTGTCCTGGACACAGCTAGATTTACCCAACTTCTAAGCTTCACTTGTCTCTTTGTGTCTACAGGAAACTATGAGTCAGAGCCTCAAATGAACCATACACCCCCATCTCTTGGAGAGGAGAGGCAGGAAGTAAGTGCAGGTGAAGCCAATGGGGCTGGAGCACTCTGGAGACCGGCCTGAGTATCACACAGGAAATAACATCTGACATCTATAGGATATGGCTTCTCACGTATCTGGACTCTGATAGGCCAGGTTAACTCTCCCAGAAACTGTGTTTGCACAGAAGTCTTAAGAGAGCCCCATTCCAGCTCTGCCTCTGCTCTAACCCATCTAAAGCAGAGAGACAAGGCTGCAGCCTCAGATTCTTTCCCTACTCCCTGGTTTACAGACTTATAGACAGACACCCCAAACACACACACACACACACACACACACACACACACACACACACACACACACACACACACACACACACACACACACACACACACACACACACACGAAAAAAGGAAACAGCTCAGGGAAAAGGAAATGCCTTCCAAACATGCAAGGATTAAGGCTCACAGTATGGTGTTAGAGGCAAAGAAGAAAAGAAAGCATGCATCTGACAATGAAGAGAAACAGCCCCGAAGAGAGATACCTTGGGGGAGTACTAGGCCTGAAGGGCTTTTCACTGTCTTCACGGGAATTATTTTAACAGCAGAAATAGAACGCACACGTAAAGGGTCGGCAGTTGCTGAAAACACAAAAGGGTAAATGGTGCATCTAGAAAGAACGTTTGGGAGACACCCAGGCAAGTCGAGGCGCTGTGCCGGGACAATAGAAGGAAGTTGCCCACTAAGGAAGAATGCAAAGAGCAGTAGATGCAGCCATTAAAAATAGCCTGCTTTCTTTCTTCAGGGTTCCGGGCCAGGACCACAGAAGCCTTTCTCCAGCCATCACTCAAATAGAGTTGGTCAGTGTTTATTGGCATCTCCTGGCACACCAGGAGCTTGCTAAGGCTCTGGACAAAGAGATTTACAGAGACAGATGGCCTTGCAAATGGAGGAAGGGGGACGCGATCAGAGCACACGGTGTCCCCTGGCAATGGTGGGTCATCTGCTATGCAGTAGGGACTTTGAGGACAGGGACATGGCTGCAGGTGAGTACAGCAACAAAAGGAACATTCTAGTAGATTGCCTGGTCCCTCAGCCCTCACAGTTGCTTCTCCCAAATCGTACCTTTTAGGATCCTGTGCCTGCTCTGATGGTCATCACCCCCTAACAAACCAGAACCCCATCTGTTGGGGAACAGATGGTCTTGCTTAAGCCCACCCTTTCCTGAAAAAGGTATCAAGTGTCCAAGGGTCTGGGCAGCAGCACAGTACACAGTGCTGGACGCTGAGACCCTGCTCCTTGCCTGCCTAGACCCCCATCTCAACGGCAGCCGCAACCTCAATCCTCTTGTGAGGCCTCCCCCACTTTTCTCCTTACTGATGGGAAAGAAAGATGTGGCACCAGAGGGACTTGGACTGTGCCCAAGGGATAGGACTGCTTAGAAATAAGAGACTGTTGACTCAGCATCGCATGATTGAAATTGTCCAGTGGGCCGAAAGGAGGATGGGAGGCACCTTCAAAACGGACAGTGCCCCCCCCCACAATGCTGCTATGGAAGGCGTATGGCAGGCACAAAATACATGTCTGCAATAACTAAGTCAAAACTGACAATTCTGCATATATCTAGATAGGATGAACTTTCATAGGAATTCTGTCAACTGCCTTACAATGATTTGGGAGACTGTGCTGGGTGGGGGTAGATTTGGGGTGCCATTTCCACAAGAAGAAGTAAGAGGCTCAGCCAACCAGTTGGTCGGTCACTCTGTCCCCAAGTGCAGAGGAAGGAGCTAAGTTATCCTGGCTCGGTGACCTTAGCAGGCCACTCTGATGACCTTTGACTCTTTGTGCCTCCTTATTTCCTACCGAAGGTGAGTCCTGTTAAGGTAGAGGGAAACCATCACTATCTGCTGTGCCCCTCCCCCCAACGACCACCACCAAAATCTCCTGAAGCTCTAACATGAACAGATTTAGAGAACGGAACTGGTAGTCCCAAGATCTCAAAAGCTCCTCCCACGCCCCTTGTTTAAATGTCCCTTGCAGTCTTTCCACGGCCCTGTCCCCCCATAGTCTCCAAGTGCAAGACATCCAAAATGGGCCAGGAGCTCAAGAAGATAGCCCACGTGAACTTACACAGTGAATGTAGGAGGGTGGCAAGCCAGGGAGGTAGAGAACAAAGACAGAGTTGACCTCCTGTCTCCAAAGAGCTCAACCTCGTGCTAGGTTCCTGCTCCCCATCTTCTGCCCTCTGCCTTCTCTCTCAGGGGGTTCCTTTTGCGTGGACACTTCGCCCTCTCAAAGGGAGTATTTGGGTGCATTTGATGAAAATTACAGAGCCAAACATGGTAAACTCTGAAATGACACTTTGGGAAATGTTGCTTTTTTTTTTCCTTTTTCTTTTAAACTTCTGTGCTCCTGTTTGAATTTTAGCCTTCCTCACAGACGGGTGGGAGTTCATGGAGTCACTGGAGCTCAGGATAGGATGCAGAAATAAACAGTGAGCTCAGACTCCCTTCTTCTGGAGATAAGAGAATGTGTGCCTACAGAGATGAGAGGGGCCCCTGCGCTTCTCTGCTTTTCACAGGCAGAGCTGGAATTAAGTTGATGTAATTACTCCAACTTGCTTCCTGTCACCTCACACTGCGATGGGGATGTCAGGCTGCAGTGACAGTATCCTGCACAAACAGGACCTCAAGAGTGAGTCCTTTTTTTTTTTTTGCATAGAAGACTTATTAAGTAGGAAAGTGAGGGAGCCACAGAGAGGGGACCCAGAAGTGGGCTGTCTGCCTCTCACCCATCCTCTTACCACATCACTCAGTTCACATTTCTATCTCCTATTTGGAAGAATTTCTAAAGTAGAAATATGAGGACTAGAAGGCAGCTTAATGGCAAAGTGCTTACCCATATGCGCAAAGGAATTGCCAGCCCTGGATAGGGTGGTGGTGGGATGTTAACTTAGATGGACATACATAAAACTAATGGCATTGAAATGATTTCTTTCCTAGGATGTGTTCCTATTCATGACAGGTGAAGGTGGAATAGTCAGTAATTCCAGACCAACGAGTGCCATATGTACTAGGCACAACACTTACCTGGCACGGTCTATCTAATCTGTCACCTCAGCATCCTCGTGAGCACATCATCTCACAGCTGGAAAAAAACAGCTTCAGACCCCTGAAATGTAGGACCACAGCCCGGCTCTCAGAAAGCCACCACAGGAATTAGGCCTTCTGAGATAAGGCCAATGATGTCTTCACCAGAAAGGTGGAAATGGCCCCTGCCCAGAGTGCCCTGCATCTTCTAGAAATACTTCCCGATACCAAGCCAGGCTTCTCTGCAACAGCCTTACCTTTGTCTTGCCCATGGCCGCCAGGTGCCAAGCCATTCACAACAGCTTTAGGGCTCCCAACATCACATTCTGAAAGAAAGAAAATGAATAGAAGGTTTGTGACCATGCCTGCTCAACAATCAGAGTCCCGTGTGGAATGAGGGGGGATAAGGCCAAGGCATTCTGCCCCAACAGAATAGCTCTGTCCATACACATTCTATCAGCTTTCTCAGGCCTGGGCAAGTCCCCTAGGGTGCATTGGAAATTTCTTAATGCCTTAAGGCCTGAACAAAATAGGATGCAAAAGTTATTTGGGGATAGGAAGTGTGTTGTGGGGAAAACAAATGTTATTGCTTCCCTGGAGTGGCTTCCTTGATATTTAAAAAGTGTCTAAACAGCACCCCAAGTTCTGGCTTTAGATTCCAAGTCTAGGACCTTCTGTTACTGTCCCAGAGATGGTCATGGTGTCCCATGGTGTCCTAACCACTCCTTCCATCCCCTTTTCTATTGAAGCCTCACCTACATGCCCAGTCCAGTGCTTCCTGCCTGGTCTCAACTCTAGTATGTGAGAGATTTTCATCCACAGACCTTGGCTACAAAGCCCTCAGCCAGAAGACATCTTCCCCTTTTCTTACGTTAAGGAAGTCCTATGTGTCTTCAAGGCTCACCTTGACCACCACCTCAGTACCACTTCAGATTTGCCTGAGTTCTGCTCAGCAGCAGACAATGCTGAGCCTCTCCTGCCTAGCAGGTTCTCCATCTTACCACAGTGGGCAACTTGGAGACAGTCCTGGTAAGACAGAGAGCAGGAAGACCGTGTGACCCCGGGGTATGTGGCCAGTGTGCTTGGGAGAACCTACTCAGAGAACTGCCAACGGAACTACAAACATGATCAGAACTAGAGTTCTTCAAACACACTTTGCCATGATTGCTCGTCCACGCTCAGTATTGCACAATTTCTACGTCATTGTCTCCTTTAGGTTCAGTCCTTAGGAGCTAGAATTAGGACCTGCAATTCCATCGGTAAGATAACTGAAGCTCAACAGGCCCAGCTGAGACTGAACCGCCCCCACTCAAAGCCCATCTTCTTCCACAACTCAGATAAGCATTTCTGTTTCCTGACTTGTCACATATTTCCTCCGGCTGGATCTACAACCTGCTTCACGCCCTACTAGCAAACCTGGCAAAAAACTAAGTCACCTTGAGACTTTTCACAATAACCAGCCTACCCAAAGGCGGGGCATCTGATAAGCATCAGTCACAGAACAGCCAGGCTGCTGCCTCTACAGCACCTAAGTAGCCCCTCCCCCACAGTGGCCAGGACTGTCCAGGGTACATGGTTGTGGCTCACCACCCCCTGTAGTCAAAGGCTTACTCTCTTTTGAACCCTCATTTCAGGAATGGCTGAAAGAAAGGAGTGTTAAGAAAACCAAATGCAAACTCCAGCATCCCATGGCTCTTCCACTGTCCTGTCTCCATGATCACATCCTTCTGACTGCTGGCCTTGATTGAGTCCCCCAACCCTCCCGGGGGGGGGGGGGGGGGAGGATGGAGGGGAGCACCTGCCTGTGAGCTACCACCAGGTCCGCATCCCTTCTTCCCCCCTTTCCTTTCTTAATTAAACATAACCAAATGGAATAAGCATTTGGTATTTAGTAGTTAACACTCAAATAAAGCTCAGCTTTTGCAGCAATTATGTTTCCATACAGCAGCCTGTGTCCGCCTCCATTCCACGTGACTTGACAACCCCACACAGGTGATTAATTCCTTGAAGCTCAGTTTTCCCATCTGTATCTCAGAAGCAGCAAGCCAGTCACAGACTTAGAGGGGAGCTGGGGTTTCCAGGAGATTGAAACAAGACCCTGTATGGACAGTTCTTCCCTCAAAAAGTGGCAGCCCAAGACCAACTGAAATAATAACAATACGTTGTTTTACTGGCATTCTTTCCGCTACAGGTATAAACAGGTATTTTCCACATGCCTACTCTCTTCCCATGATCACTTTGTAAACAGTAAATAAGCAGCGTACGGCGTCTCACTCCTCACCTTCATGGGAGTATTTTTGTTTCTTTGGAATAAAAAAATCCCAAACAGGACGATCAAGTCAAAAGGCCTCATATTTTGGACCTTTGGATAAAGTTCCCTTCTGGTACCTGCCTGAGAGATTCAGGGAAGGAAGGGCAGGCATCCTTGCGACTTGGGCATTGGCACACCCTCATCTGGCCTCCTCCTCCTCTTCCTGACTTTAAACTATCAGGAGTAGCAATGCTGGCCTAGAAGAGCAAGAAACTCCAGGCTGCGGATCAAAGGTTTTGTTTGTTTTTGAAAGGAAACAGGGAAAGGGGCCCAGTGTTGGAGGCCACTGGCTCCAGCTCCTCTAGGTGGTGCCATTATCTGGCGCTGGCCAACCCGCCTGAGTCAGAGTACGCATGCGCTTGGTATTCTCGCGAGACTGGTCTGGTTTCTCCGCCTTTCCCGTGGCGTCATATGGGATTCTGAACTACGACCTATAGGAAGATGTTTCGTCTAAAGCAAGGGCCGTTTGGTCGACTTAAAACCGGGTCTTCCTACCTCGTGTTTCTCTCTTCCTCTTTCTCTCTCCACCCCGCCGTGCGCACGGACGCCGGCCCGGCTCTTGGGGCGCGGGCTCTAGGCCACGTGGCGGATGGCCCGGCCCGGACCACGCCGGGGCCTAGCCTAGCTCTCTCTGGCTTTCCTTTTCCCCGCTGGGGGCCCGCCGTCGCTGGTTCCTGCGCAGCGGCCCCTGCCTCTCTGCCGGCCCTCTGCCGGCTCTCTCACTTTCTCCTCCCCTCTCCATTTTCCGTAAGCTAAATGCTCTCCCCCAAGATACATTAAAGTTATACTGCAGAAGGATCCTCAGTGTGTGCCGTGTCTTTCCTCGCGGGCGAGAGATAGGCGCGGAACAGCCCAGGCTGTTACAAATGACAACAAGAACCAAAAGGCAGGACTGTGGATGTAGCTTATCTGTCAAAACCACCGCTAACCTGTGTGAGGCCCTGGGTTCCATCTCCAACACATTAACGTGGAGTGGTGGCATACACATGTGACTTGGGCACTCAAGAGACAGAGGCAGGATGATTAGGTGTTCCAGGTCATCCTTGCCTACATAGAGAGTTCAAGGCCAGCCGGGGCTATATGGCACTGTGTCTAAAAACAAAAGAATTAACAAGAAGGCAAATCAACAATAGAAAATGAGTCAGTAAGCAGTACCTGTTTCTACTATGGCACAGAAAGAATATCAAAAGGACCCAAGGCAAACCACAGACCTCACTTTGGAAGGAAGAACTCTGGGCTAAGAACAGCAGGATACTACTTGTGTGGGCATAGTGCTCAATACATTAAGAGCTTTGCTACACTCAGTCTAAGGAAAACTCCCACGAATCAATGTTATCACAATGTCCACTTCTCAGAGGAAAAGCAAAGGCACATGTAGAAAAGCCAAATTGTACAGGAAGTATCTGAGGAAGGATACAGCCTTGAACTGCTCCATTTCGTAGCCTTCCCAGCCTCACCACACACAGTCCCACACAGTTTAGGACGTGGCTAAACAAGCATTGTATGCAAAGAAATGGGAAAGGCTTTTTTTCTAAGGGGGTCTCTGGAAATAACCTCAATATGATGAAGGATTAAGAAACCTGAATGAGATACTCGCCTGGTCCCCTGCCTCCCGTCCCCACCTGCAGGCCTAGGAGGCCAAGCAGGATCAATTCCCGGAAAGAAACATCTCCAGGCTGGACACTGACAAGTCCCAGTTCCATTAGGCACAGGGATCTGTCTCTGTTCTCACTTCCCTGCCCCAAGCTTTCAATCCCAGTCTAAGACTAAAAATACTTGAAATGCTGATTTATTTAGATCTTGATTCTTAAAAGCATAAATTAGCTGTTCTGAAAGCCGGATAAAGACAGTGCTGGATTAGCCTTCATCCGGGGGTGATTATGATTAAATTGTATATTTTTCGTCAATCATTTACATTAGGTGTAGAAATAATGCCAAATTTTATCAACTGTCTTCTTAAAATAAGTGCAGCTTATTGCATGTCAATATACCCCACTGAAAGGAAAGGGACTCTTGTAAATATAGACACGGCATACACAGTGTATGGTAGAGTTCTTCATGGATGTGGGTTGGGAAACCATTTGCATTGTAAGTAGCGGTGCTGCTGTTGAGGACCTTAAGGGATGTGGAAATCTCAGTATGCACAGTTTTGTAGATCTGACAAGAGAAAAGGCATGCTTGAAATAACTTACCAGAACTCATGCTGGTAAGGGGGCAAGTCTTCTATAGCTGCGGCTCCGGGTGGCTCTGCAGAAAAGCACACAAGGTAGTGGATGAACTGCAGCTGCACGATAAATCCATACAGTTAGGGTTCAAAATGCAAACACTTCATGGCTAGTCACAGATTTGGGGGACTTTGGACATCTCACCCAGCTTTTTTGCTCCACTTTTGTTACCCAACTATGTTTAGATGCAACCCAGATCTCTTCTAGCAACAAGTCAATTAAAACCTTCAATTTTGTAAATAAAAAAAAAAAGAAGAAAGAAAGAAAGAAAAACTATTATCAGAAGGTAGTATGAAGTTGTGGATGTTTACAGATAGCTCACAATGTGCCAGGAAATGTCCTGGGTGCTTTAATAATTTGAGTCATGACAGCAAGCACTATGCAACGTTAGAACACAAAGGAGACACAGGGTGGTGAAGCAGCGTGCCCACTTGTGCTGGAGTTGAACATGGGTAGCCTGAATCACTGGCCAAGTGCCCGGGTACTGCTCTCCTCACTTATGGGCGGAAACTATCACTGATGCTCAAGTGAATAGCCCTTAGAGTTAGGAGGTCTCAAACCAAAAGAAGCTTACAGTGTGCTGGCATTCTATCATCATTTGTCTCCAACAAAAGGTGTCCATCTGCTTGGGTTTGTTGGGTTTTGATGGTGGTGAAAATCAAGACCAGAGCTTCAAGGGTAGACTCAACCTTAGGCTACACTGATGCGCAAACCAAAGTGTATTAATATATTTTGACAAACAATTGGGCATAGTTGTGCACACCTGTAATCCCAGGGAGGTGTATACAGGAGGATCAACAGTTCAAGGTTATCCTCACTATATAGTAACTTTGATAGTCTTCACTATATGAGATGGTATGCTGTCTATCACCATGGCCCCTCCAGCGTGCAAAATTTCATGTGAAGTTAAGCAGGTTTGAGCCTGATTTGTACTCAGATAGGAGACCATACACACACACACACACACACACACACACACACACACACACACACACACACACACCTGTATCTTATGATAACCACCAAAGTCACAAAATAAACATTTCCATGAACACCAGAAAGGTCCTGTGTCCCCTAATAGTCAAGTATGTCACACCAAGCCCCTAGGAACCACTGACTACTTACAATCACTAAGGCCCCACTACTTTCTACAGATGATATCACATATGCAACCTTCTGTGCCTGCTTTCTCATATTTAATATAAACCCTTTGAAAAATAAATGGCTACATACGTGTAAGTCTCCCTCTGGACTCTAGCCCATGAGTTATCTCTAATAACCTACTTACTTGATTACTATTTCTTACATAATCTTGAAATCATATAAGTTTTCCTACTTCCTCCCTATTGAAAATCTTTTTGGCCAATCGCATGGGAGAAAGGAAT
Organism: Phyllotis vaccarum; assembly: GCA_033318265.1. Taxonomy (NCBI): domain Eukaryota; kingdom Metazoa; phylum Chordata; class Mammalia; order Rodentia; family Cricetidae; genus Phyllotis; species Phyllotis vaccarum. The sequence goes on along the minus strand of JARWLC010000004.1, from coordinate 21,225,305 downwards.
GTGTTCACGACACTGAGTTCTGTGGCTGCTGAGCACAGCCTCTCCCTTCAGCCAGGTGTTCTTTCATTTCTCTTACCAGTGATTTGCAGGCTTCAAAGTAAAGACCTCAAGCACCCACTGATTCCCACCCTGGACACCTCAGGCTTTCTGAAGTTTAGTATTTCCACCCAGCCAGCTTGCTTTCTCCTCCCCAGAGGGAAGTAAGGACTGCGCCCGAGAGAGAAGGCTGCTCACTAAGAACACTCCCATGTAAAACAGGAAGATAGATCCATCCCAGCAGATGCATAATTTCAACACAGAAATACAATGTGAGTAAAGAAGGTCATGTGAGTGAGTCCTCCAAACATTTGTAGCCTCAAGGACCAAGTCCAAGAATAATGAAATATATAAAATGCTAGAGGAAAAAAATCAGGTCTAGTTCAACATCATCGAACCTCAAGGAAGAATCAAGTACATAGACGGGTGGAATGCAGAAGTCAATCCACAATCTGAGTAAGAAATTCGACAATTTCAATTACAGATGCAGAGATAGATTCTGAAAGAAAAACGGGAAGCTTAAAGACAAAATAAACACCACAGTGAAAATATCACCCACATGCTAGACCACATGTGAAAGGACTAACAGGGGCTGAAAATAAAATTGAGGACCTATGGCATTCATAAACAATTTCAAAAATAAAATGTAATAAAATGTAATAACAACTAAGGCTTCTGGGATACAATTAAGAGACCAAATCTACAAATCTGTAGTGTAGAAAAGAGAAATAAGAAAGACACAGCCAAAATATATAGAACAGCTATTCATGGAGGGGCGGCAGAGAACGGGTCCATGGGTAAGAGGACTTGCTACTTTTCCAGAGGACCAGAGTTTGGCTCCCAGCACCTGTGTTAGGCAGTTCATAGCCGCCTACGGTTGCAGCTTCAGGGGATCTGATGGCCATCTTGGCCTTTGCGGGTGGACACACGCATGTACACACGCATTTACACAACATTCAGATGTACCCATATACATAATTTTTCATTTTTTAAAATTGTAGCAGAAACATCTATATGTCTGAGGAAAGAATGGCTATCCAGACATTAGTTCTTTAGAATATACAAAATATACAACCAGAAAGACCCCTCCAGATCAAAATGCCAAGAAAACAGAACAAAGCAAGAATATTGAAAGCTGCAATCGAGAGATTCCAAGCTGCTTACAAACATAAATCCATTCAAACAACAGCAAAGCTCTCCACAAATCGTTAAGCCCAGCAGAATATGGACTGATAACTTTTAATCTCCCAAACAAAGTAACTGCCAAGCAAAGTTACTTTATCCAAAAAAGTTATCCCTTAAAACTGAGGAACTGAGAGGTTTTACCTATAAGACTAAAAACTGAAGCAATTCATTCCTGATAGGTCCGTTTATGTCATAAACCACTGAAAGGGATATTACACCAAGAAGATGGGAGAAAATACAGAAGCAAAAGAATTCATAAAGAACCATTCTCACAAGGACAGATCAACAGACACAAAGTGGGGCAGGTCCAAACATTACTAACGCAGTAAAACCTCAAACGTGAATAAGAAGAAATCGATCCAACCTTTCAACGGTGACTGAAATCTAAAGACTACAGCTTGTCAGTTAAAGATGCTAGAACTGGCTGGATGTTTTCCAAAATAAGATCAAGCTGTTTGCTTCCTGCTAGAAACTCACTCCACTGGCCGAGATCCCAGAACTGAGGATGAACAATGATATTCCAACAGGAAGGCTACCTACCATCAAGAAACAAAACCCAAATGCTAGCGACGGTGTAGCTTATCTATGGTGGAGGAGCAAAGCCGTGAGGACCCTATGGAAACCACTAAAGAGGTTCTTCCAAAACCTAAGAAGAGAACTATCACATGAAGACATCTCCTCACCTCGATTCCCAACCCACTTTTCACAAAAGTCATGTTGTGGAAGCCTAGGTGTGGTGATATGTTTTATATTTAATAAAATCAGCCTGGAATATCAGTGACCAGAATCACCCACAGTCAAGCCATGAAGGTCAGAGAGTGGTGAACCACGCCTTTAATCCCATCACTCAGGAGACAGAGATCTTTTTGTTCTTCTGTGAGTTCAATGCCCACAGCCAAGCAGTAGCAGCTCACACCTTTAATCCTAACTCTAGGATTATGATGCAGAATTGAACCTGAAGTGAAACAGCTGGTGGGGAAGATATTTAAGGCAGGAGGAGGTAGACATTCAGGTATTTGTAGGAGTGATCAGCCAATATGAAGGAACTGGAAGGCAGCTTTTACCCTGTTTGGCCTGAGAAGTTGGCCGGGTGAGAATTGATTGTGGTCTGTTTCCTCTCTCTGATATTCCAGCTTTCCCCCAATATCTGGCTCTGGATTTTCATTATATACTAATTAGAATTAATGCAATACCCAGGCATGTGTCAATGCATGAATGTATAAGGTACCAAGTGAAAAATGAAGTAATATTTTGCTATAAAGAAAAATTATGCCATTTGTAGAAAAACAAAGCTAAAGATCATATTAAGTGAAATAAACCAGATTCCAAAAAATATGTTTTCTGTCATCTGTAGAATTTAGTTCAACTTTATTTTGTTTAAAGAAAAGGTATAAAGGTACAACGGGAAGGAGTTAGGGAACCAGGGGTACAGGAAAGAACGGGAATAGAAGTAAATGTAACCAAAGGACAATGAGATCACAGAAATGTCACAAGTGTGAGGGTGACTGTGAATTGTCAACTTCTCAGCAAGTCCGGGAGATGTTATGTTAATTAGAATAAGAAGACCTGCTCACTGTGCATAACACCATTCCTGGACTGTATCCTTCCTGACTGTATAAAACAGAGAAAGCCAGCTGAGCACTAGGCATCAGTACTCTCTGCTATAAAGTAAAAGCTTTAAAAACAAAACAAACAAAAAAAAAAACCAGAAATAGATCAGATATAGAACTCAAATGTTTATTTTCACCATAAGCCTCTGATACTAGGCCTAGGGAGATGGCTCAGTCAGTGAAGAACTTGTCCCCTAACACAGGAACTGAAGTGTGGCTTCCCATCACAACATAAATGCTAGGTGCTCATAATGCCAGTGCTGGAGAAGTAGAGACAGGAGAATCCCCAGTGTGCTGGCAAGTAGAGTAGCTAATTGGTAAGCTCCAGGGTCAATGATAAATCCTGTCTCAAAAATAGGGTAGGAAGTGATTGACAGAAGTACCTTGTATTGACATCTGGCCTCCTCATATATTACACACACACACACACACACACACACACACACACACACACACACACACACACACACCCTCTGATACTTAATAGTTAAAATTTACTCTTAAGCCATGCTCTAAAACACTATTTGGCTAAACAATGATAGCAGAACTTCAAAATCTCCAATAACCCCTCTCCCAGTCCTCTGGGTAAGAGACAAAAAGAATAAATGATTTTTCATCTAGAGGTAAAATCAGTCAACTGCCAACAGTCATTTATCTCTTTGTGGTTGCAGAAACTCCAGTTCCCCAGCTTGGGTGGCCAGTGGGAGTCAAGCTACCACCCTATACCCAGGATTGCAGACCCAACCATACTTGGGCAAAGCACCGCAGCATCAATACAGACATTCCACCCAAAGAACAAGCTGTGAAGTAGGAGCCAGAAGAATCAAAGGTTCTGCTGGAGAACTCTTTGCTCCTAAGATCCTGTCATTCTAAGACAAGCGCTGATGGCAATGAATGACTAATCTGCTAACAAGCAAAAGTCACACTCATGCTGCCAGCTGAAACTGGATCAAATAACTAAACATGAGCTAGTGATCATGAAGGCACGGTCCATCTATGGACAGTCTGGGGGTACACAGCTAGAGAAAATCAGGCACGGACGCTGTCAGAGAAGGTGTAGCCTTGGTTAGCCTCTCACACAGCACACTCCAGGGTCTCTTCAGTACCATGGTGTTTTGCTTTCATGGTTCCTCTTTGTCCCCTGTAAGACACGACTGCAAACTGGAAGGAAAGGAGTTTGTCCCTCCTCAACACTGAGTATGCAGTCATGAGCTTTGTCCTTGTCCCTACCCAGCCAAAAGGATCTGTCCTTCAAATAGACAAGACTCCCTGCCACTCTACTGCAGTTGATTCAAAGGAAGCCAGCTCCTCTCAGAACAAACTATCAGCTGTGTTCAATCTTAGAAATCAAATCTGGGATTGGCTTTGTGTATAGGCAACTATTTCCAATGAAATGAGTAGACAGTTCACAAAGCACCAGAATAATGTCCAGCTTTATTTCTCTGGACTTGCTTATCCCTCAGCCTGATAAGCCTGATAAATCTTCTAATTTCTCATCAGTACCTTCTCAATTGCTATTAATATGATTTCTCTTCAAATTCACTCTGCATTATTGGAGGGAGGGCAGAAGGCTCTTCAGAAAGAGGAAAAGACAAACATTCAGCTGCCAACATTTCCTTTCAAGGGAAAGAAACTAGGATTGGGTTGACCTTACATTGGCTTCCACCTGGAATCCCAAGACTCGTCTGCGGGCTTGGACCACAACAGGCTGATGGTTTCTGGGGAGGGAGCACTTGGAAAACATGTCAAAAAGGCTACCCCCTACATCCTCCATTTCCTCCTGGACTCCCTCCAACTGTTTCCCTTCTAACCAATTATCTGAAATGACTTTCAGAAAGGTCTCCGTGAACACACTCAGCCAAGTCCAACAGTTTCTGTGCTAGTCAGGGCCTCTCAGGTCTATTGACCACAGTTAAGACAGTCAATCCCTACTTCTCCCCACAAGCACATTATGACTCCTGAGTGTCCTGACTTACAGTGGGCAATGAGGATCCTCCTGGTACAACAGGGCTTCTATAAATCTTCTAGGAGTTCATGGCCACAAGGTCATGGGCTGGTCCTTGCTCCTTTCCAAGTCCACACTCATTTCCTTCAGGGTTCATCTGGAGGGTCGGAGCAAGATGATTCACAGGCCCTCTGGACCATTTCCACAGCTTTCCAACTGTGCTGGAGGCTTCATGAGTCCCCTCAGGCCATTAGGCAGGCATTCACCTACCCACTCCCCACCTGACATTTCAACCAGGGTAACAGTACTTTTATCCATTTCATTAACGTCTACTTCCTGATCTTTCCTTTGGTAAATGAATTCTGCAGTTACAAGTTAAAGTGTTCATAAGCCTGGAATTTTATCTACCTCTTTACAGTTTGGGTACAAAAACTGAGCTATGATTTATTTTAAGTCTCCCTTCTTCCAATTTTGTGTTTCAGAGTTTATTTTGTATTTTTACTTACTTATAGAAGAGGGTGTTGAATTCCCTGGAACTGGAGTTAAAGGTATCGCTTTAGAACCTTCCAATAGTACCCACTCTCACTGTGCAATTCAAAGACAAGGCAACAAGCTTCAGGCCTGGCTGAGTCCATTCTTCATCCCTCCCTGTCGCCCGTCTCTCTTGCCTCAAAGGAAGCCAGACAGCATTCACCAGGCCGTTAGAGTGACCAGTGTTCATCTCTGTTCCCTAATATCCAATATGAAGCTCAAGGAAGAGTAAACATCCAGTAATGCTGGGGAGGGAAGATCTGTCCCATGAGAGTGTCTAAGGGGACCGTTCTCCCTCCCTTCCTTTTTTGGGTACCCTCCACCCCATAACCTGGAAAAGTCATTCTTTCTAACTTATTTTCATTGCCTGTGCATCCTCATGCCCATCATTCTGCTTGACCTCGAAGTTCTAGACCATGATCTTACCCTAATAAGCCTCAGATCCATCCCAGCCCACAACATCCATGTCCTGACTTGAGCAAGAACGAGTTCCTGTATCTGATCCCGACAAGGACCTCTCTAGGCCCAAAAATTAGTCAGGCAATACAGAAAGAAAGAAATTTATCATCAAAGTTTAATCGGTCTAAAACAGTGCTCCTATTATGCATGAGGACAGTGCCTCCCTACTACTGTCTCTAAGACTATCATTAAATACAGGACAAGAGGTCTACGCAGGAGATGTAATAAAGTCAGACAGTTCTTCTGGTGACAATCTGGACTAAGTGTAACTAGCAAGAATCAAAGAATGAATAAATAATAAAAAAATTTTAATTACTCAATTGCATAATTTCTAAACTTAACCCAAATGTCAGTTGTAGAAAACTCTGATCTTAACTTGCCACAGGACCTGGAAGAGCATAGTCCAGTGACTTCTCCAGTTCTGCCTCCTCACATGTGCTCCATACACCCAAACTCTGTGTAGTGGACTTGGTAGAGGCCAATCCAAGTCTTCAGAGCCAATCTGCCTACAGATAGCACTACCCACAGTGGGCTAGACCTTCCTACATCAATCAGAAATCAAGAAAATGCCCTACAGAAATGCTCATAGGCCACTTTGGTGGAGATCATTCCTCATTTGAGGGTCCCTCTGCCCAAGTGACTCTAGTTTGTGTTAAACTAACAAAAAACAAAACAAAACAAAACAAAACAAAGCAACAAAAAAAAAAAAAAAAAAAAAAACAACCAAACACACACCAGAAAAAAAAGTCTATCTGAAATGTGTGAACCTAGAGTATTCTGGATTTTTACATTTTGAAATTTTGAGTATTTGTACATAAGAGAAATGAGGAAAATACAATCTACCTAAAATTCACCACTGTTTTATTACACCTAACGGCTATAAGCCTAAAACAAATATATTTTTCCAGCATGTTTACGTTTGAATGCAATTCATCACATGGGGTCTTTTGTCATGTTAACAGAGAAGGAGTTTTAGGTGTTAGAGGATTTCAGATCTAAGGCTTTAAAATCAGGATGTTCAATCTTTAAGACAATTTTTTATCAAGAAAATTACGTTTTTAGCTCATATTTGATATCTGGTATATAATTTTGTGTAATCTTTAGAACTTTGAAGAAAATACCAGCAGATAAACTAAAATGTCACTTAAAATCTTGTCTATTAGGATTCCACACAATGCACTCTTCCATTGGATTACCTGCAGCGACCTCAAGTGCAGAATTCTGACATTCACATCAACTGCTTTTGCTTGTGAGGCCAGGCTACTCCAGTGTAGGTCCTTATGAGGACTGGGGGGGGGGGGGGGGGGTGCACACAGGATGACTGGAAGGTTCTGCCAGACTTCCTAAAGAAGCAACTACACCAAATTTCATTTTATGAGAGTTACAGGAATTGCCAAGTGACAACACACATACTCCCTCCTTTAGACCCTAACCTTGCCCCTGACAATTCCCTGCTCCTCAGCCAGTAGCATTCCAGAGCCCTGAGCTACTTCAAAACCTCTTTGTATGTGACATTCTGGGCATACAAAGGTTCTTAAACACACATTGTTAACCAAGATGAGCCCTAAGAGTGAAAAGTGGCCCGTTTGTGTTTCCCAAATATGGTCGTGTCTACAGAACCCAAACAAAGCTGTCTGACTGTGGCATCCAGTGAATTTGGAGCTCTTCCCTTAGACAATCTAGAGAATTGAATTTGGAGCTCTTCCCTTAGACAATCTAGAGAATTCAAAACACAGCAATTCCAAAACTCATTAGATGAAAGCAAAGCATCATTACAAAGATTTATAAATACAGAACCTTAAGGGCAAGTCCAGGACAGTGATACCCTACTCTTTCTGAAGGGATATAATATGAACCCACTGAGAAATCACCATGGAAGCATCTTCTATTCCCTGGAGAGTCAGAGCTGGGCCACAAGCCACACGCAGGTAGATGAGACTAAACAGTGAGTACTGTGTGGGGCTGAAAAACAAAAACCTAAGTAAGACTTTGAACAGGGGCCCAATGGAGTTCATGAATGGCAAAAGGGTGGGTCTCCCACGCAGCAGAGCTGTCTGCTTTCACAGACAGACCCACATAGCTCCAGCTATGAAATCCCTGAGGCAACTTATTTGCCACATTCCAAGTTACACAGACCTTTACAGTGTAGGCAATACCATGCTCAGGAACGAGAGAACACAGATTCCATTCATTAAAAAGACATTGTGTCTTTTGTAAATGCATAACCTAAATGTCTCAGTTCATAATACCGGCTTATTCAGAGACCGCTTGTTTTCCCTACGTTTTCAAATTTCAATGAGAAGTATACTGACCTGCCCCAAAGTCAATACGAAACCCTGAAAACATTGTCTTTCTGAAAGACCTCTTTTCTCAGTGTTTAATAACTAAAGTGGAACGTGTGCGCACAGGCTCAGAATCAATAACCCCAAATTCATACTATGAGGCCAAGATCATTAGTGTCTAACTGTGTATTTGAGACTGTTCGCTCCTGCTGTCCACGCAGGATTACATACCTCTTTTTCTCCAGGCCCTTCTCCCTTTTTATTAACATTGGGCTTTTTGAAAACAATCAGGTATCTATTCTGCATCCAAGCATCTGATAATATAATGCAAATTCCTGAGGTAGATTTTCTTTAAGAATAAAACCTCCAAAAGACTCAAGATAGTATCAAGCTGACAACAAATAATTAGCCAAAGTATTGATTTTAAATTTGTGTTGTCTATCAAACCAGAATACCTGAAGTAACATGACATACATTATTAATACTTTAATGTATACAATTAATATACATGTGTTTATTAATTGCCACAAAAGCAACAGCTAGATTCTGGGCAGAGTGACTATGATTTATTTGGTATCGGGACCCACTCTGCCTCAAACTTCATGTAGTGCTTGGCAGCTGCTAGAAACTGGCCAGAGCCAAAAGAAATAAATTTGGACTCAACTTGGACAGGGCTGTATAAATTAGAAAATCCTATAATTTGTCTCCTCCATTTTACTGATTTATAAGAAGAGTTATAATTTATAATTTAATAAGTTGTTCTCAAGGCTAAATTTGAAAAATACATATTTACATGTTACCTGTGGGGAAACCAGAGAAGTGTTCTACCAGAGAAGGTGCTAGGCTGGCCCTTCTAATCCTCTGTTTATTGGATGGACAACAGCTGAAATGGATGTTACGACTACTATCTGCACCCAAAACCAGGCATTCCCAACTACAGAAGAAATCAAGCATCAGGAATCAGGTCCTCAGCCTACCTTCCCATGCAAAGCCAGACAAAAGACTCCTGTGTAACTGCCCTCTCTCAATAAACCAAACCATCGTTATGGACACAGGAACATACATGTAAAGTCCCTGCACGTTCGGTATTGGACAAACAGATGAGCCATCTACATTTCCCCAAAGCTGGCTGGGAACCAGTCACTTTGCATATGTCATTTCTGATCCTCAAATACCTCCTCAGAATGGGAAAACTGAGCCTCAGTAACAATCAAAAAAAAGCCTCGTTGAAAAGTCAAAATGTTGGGGTTAGAAAGATGGTTCAGCTGTTAAGAGCGCTTGCAGAGGATCTGGGTTCAATCCCCAACACTCACATGGTGGCTCACAACCATCCACAACTCCAGGTCCTGGGTATCCAAAGCCCTGCTCTAATTTCTGTGAGCACCTGGTGCATATACTTCCAAATAAGCAAAATATTCATGCACATAAGATTTTAAAAATATAAGATTAATAAATTTAAAGTTGTAAAACAGGGTCTACCTAAAGCAAGATGTTCCTTCTACACAAAGACTGCTCAAAGGACACCCAGAGGGACTATGCCCAGGATTTTATCCAGCTGTGGAACTGAGCAGACACTTTGTCAGCCAAGATTAAATATAGGGCGGTCTCAGAGAGGAGATTCTAGATGGGGAGGGGAGGGGCAGAGAAAAAAAACACTAAGAGCCTAGATACAATTCAGAAGTGTCCATCTCCAGTATCCTCTTCTCCTACACACACACAGAGGAACAGTCACAACTTGCTCTCTTCTCCGTCCCTTATAAGGTAGAATGGCCTGCATTTTCCTAATATGATTTGCTGTGTGAATTAGCTTCCATAACAAGTAAAGTACTTGGTCCCTCTCACAGATGTTCCTGGCAAGTGTTGCCTGATCTGCAGGTAAACTTGTCTTCTACGCCTTCTGGTCCTAACAAGCTCTTCTCATGGTACCTGATTCAAAATTCCCACAGAGGCATCTAATACAGCTCACAAAGCAGAACACAGGGAAGCATCAGTACAGAATACTATGTTTAAATTATGTTAGGTAGACATCTCAAAATGGCCTTGAACACTAGGCAATGACATTCTATCAGGCCACTAAACTCAAGGTGTGTTCCGCAGAAGTTCCCAAATCTATGATTCATCTCTGCTGAGAAGCATGCAGTGGGGACCAAGGGGACAGAAGGGCATGAGGCAGTCACAAGAGGTCACATTGACGCCTGGTGCTTTTCATGAGGCACATATGAAAATTCCCAGGAGCACAAGTATCCTCTGCCTGGGAGGGAAGAACCCTGTAATTTGGCTTTGGAAAGCTGGATAGAATCCTTGATTATAGCAACCGCAAGTGACAATTTCTACATTTGTCCCCTTTTTTTTGCTTATTTGTAATAAAAACTGCCATTCAGAAAGAATTTGATCATCTAGGCATACTACCTAAATATCATTCTTCTTGGCTTTTTCCCCTTGCCCAATTGATTACCAGGAAATAAAAGGTGTTGACAATGCTATAGAACTCAAAGAAGCTAAGTAGAAAAATTGAAAACAGAACAAACTCACCAAAACAGATCACAAGGCTAATGGAGTAAGATATTTATAATCGTGTATAAGCTAATGATGTTAAAGAGAATGGTTCTTAACCTCAGATGATCCAGGCTTCCCAATTCACACCTTACATAAACATAAGAAAGTGAACAACATTGGGTCTGGTGGCACACATCTGTAATCCCAAAATTTGGGGAGTGGGAGGGTAGAAGTAGGAAAATCAGACGTATAAGGGCACTCCTAGATAATACCAAGTGCAAGGCCTGCCTGGACCACATGTAACCCTATCAGTGTACAAACAGCACTCACATAAAAGGCAGGTGTGCAGGTACATGCCTATAACCTTGAGGCTTTGGAGGCAGTCTGCAGGAATCATGAGGCTTGCTATCTAATGTGTCCAAATAGTCAATGATGTTCCTTCAAAAATAAAAGGTGAGAGATTCTTTCTCAAAAATGAGGTGGAGTTGGCCAGAGAAGGCTCAGCGCCTAAGAGCACTTGCTGCTCTTTCAGAGGATCTGAGTTCAGTTTCCAACATACATGCCAGGGGCTTACAATCTCACAACCCTCTGGAACTCCAGCTCAGGGCATTTGACACCTCTGGTCTCCAACATAGCCACAGGCAGTCAAACATACCTATATATAATTTTAAAATAATAATAATAAAAAATAAGGTGGAAAGAGAATGAAAACACCAGATGTCAGCCCCCCACCCCACCCCTTGATACTGGATGAGAAGAACTCTACCTTCTGTGGTTAGCTTCAGGAGTCAGCAGCAGTGGGGGATCTTCATTAAGAGAACAATGCACTCCTTCACATGAATTCTAACCAGATGAGAAGAGTTCTAAGTGATTCACATTGGCTAAGTGATCCACTACCACTGTCAATCTGTGTCTCCAACATGCCAATCGAGCAAACAGCAATCAATAAGACCTTATTGCAAGGACCTGGAATCATTTCCGCAACACACTGCTAGGCACATAGGAGACACTTCATAAACGATAGCATATTGACATGATCGGCTTATTTCTCTTCTTGTCTCCCTCTAGCTCCAAAACTAGAAGAGAGCTGGAGATGAGTATAAATTCTGGTTAATAAAATGCTTCTTTAGTCACTGTTTAACTGCAAAGCAACCCACTGGGTCCAGCATGAAGATGTGAGAAACCATTGCCAGGAATGAAGGCTTTTTTGCCTTAGGCAGAGAATATTTAACTCAGACCTTGTGGTGACTCCACCCAGGACCCATATTTGTACAGGAATTTTGCAGGTTCCAAGAGAGCAAAGTCCTTGGCTTTCAGTGACAAAGGTTAATCACTGATTTCAATGGGGGCTGGGAGAAACATTCAGCCAGCATGATCTGTTTTTGGAAGGTCCATGTGGCCAAAGGGCTCTGAGCATCTTAGATTTTTAGGTTCCCAAAAGTTGCCCTCTGACCCCCAAATAAAACACAATTAATTAATTAATTAACTAATTAATCAATCAACTGATTTTTTTTAAACAAAGAATTTCAAGGTTTATGAATGTAATGAGCCTTAAATTCCTGGTCCATGTGCTGAGTGAGATAAGAAAATGCACCCTTAGGGTCGGGGGAAGATGGTTCAATGGGTCAAGTGCTTGCCACTCAAACCTAAGAACCTGAATGTGGAATACTTAGAATGGATGTAACGCCAGATAGGCTAGTGTGCATCTGCAATACAAGCACTCCTGCAGGAGACAGAAATACAGACATAAACAACCTTAACTCAAAAGAGATGGAGCTTGCTCTCTCGTCTTCCTATGCGCCATGGCAAATGTTCCCACACTCATATACACATACATACTACACACACACATATACATCATCCCCCAAAAGAAAACGAAACATCCAGATACATGCTCACATGAAATGTGAAACCTCCTACCCTGCCAAGCACTTTCCATAGACTAGATGTGACGCTATGTCTGTGGCCAGGCTGAACTTTGCAGCCACTGGACTCCCTGAAGACAGGCGCCTGTGTCTGAGTATATCACTGCTCTGAAATCACAAGAACACTAATGTAGTTTCTGAATTATTTCCTAAGTTTCACTGTGGCACTTCTTCTCCCCTAATAAAAATAAATAAACCCAAAATAAAATAAAATAAAAAAACAACATTTTATTACATGAGTTCAAATATATTCTGAACATAAAATCTTATACATAAGTACTAAAAGAATAAATAACTTTTTCCTGCTTGTAAAAAAGGAAACATTAACTAAGGTGAATCTACAACCAAATGCCATTTGGTGCTTCTGATCTTCAAATCATTCAAATCATACTTTGCTGCCTATAACCCCCAGATCTTGGGGTTCAACAGCCTCCTCAGCTACACTAAAGCCAGCCTGGGCTACATGAGGCCCTGGATTTAAAAATAAGCAAAACCTTTTTTACTACATGTGTCATGGTTTAGATTTATAGTATATTTTATTTATCTGGAACAAACCAGATAAATATGTTGAGAGGGCTTCTGTAAAATCTTAGAGATGTGAGAAAGGGTAAAGGTCTTATAAGAACCCTCATTCCCTTTTTCTAAGTATGCAGTGAAATTCCTTCAAAAGAATGTAACTACATCTCTTGAATTGGTTCCTTTCTGCTCACAGGGAGCCTCAGGATTTGTGGACTTTGGTTATTAGATGACATCGCTTGAGGAAAGCCAGTTTAAAAGCCTGTAATTGTGGACCTTCTTCTGTTGAATCAAAACTATAAAACCCATGTTCTTCTATAAATATTTAACAAGTATTTATATAAATTCTATAAATATGTAATAAACATAAATATTTAGGGGGATCTAAAACATACCTAAAGCTCCCACTAAAAGCAAAAAAGAAAACTATTTGAACTCTCAGAGTGGTAATGAAGCACTGGAAGTCCCCAACCTCTAAAATCACAGCTCTGTCATCTAACCAGTAAACTCAAATGTGGAGACTCAGGCACCATGGGGCATCGGGTAAATGGAAAACCAAAACAACAATGCAAATTCACCAATAGGCTTGCTCAACTGTCCCCAGTAGACAGGGATCTAAAATCCTTCTTCATTTCTGGTTACCCCCAAACTAAAGGGGAGCAAAACAGAAAGGCTGAAGATTTTGCCCTAGACCCTGATCACAGGGGAGGTGGCTGGGAAGGCCCTTTCCTGGAGCCACCAGGACACATGCATTTACTTACTTTACAGGAAAGTGTCAGAGTCCTTCCAGCAGGGAAATCCTTCCTTGGCCACTCAATTCAGCAAGCTCATTAAATTCAGAATGAAGCCAGCTGCCGGGAAGGCAAAGGGCAGGGGCTCTGGAAATTCCTAGCTAAGAAAATAAATAGAGTGCCTGGGTCATGGGAACTCAGATCTCGGGGCTGAAAGGCAACTGTCTGAAAGATAAGGATGTCATCCTGACATGGGGCCCTTCCATCTAAGGAGCTGAGAAGCAGAAATGTCATCTGGCAAGACACAGGGGATGCATTGGGAGGTTCCTACTGCTCCCCTCCACCCACTGTGGTTAGAGAGGATTAAACAGATAAAGAGGAAGCAGAGTGGGTGGGAGATGGCAAAAACAAAGGACACAACAAATAAGAAGTGGATCAATGTTTACCCAGGCTCAGATAATACAGGGATAGAAGCCAGTTATTAAATTATTCAAATTAGAAATTTTTTAAAAACTGACATGTATTTACTGTTTTTTCTTGGCATGTATTTACATGGTGATGAGTTACAGAAAGACAATTTATTTCAAGTATATATTTTGGCTACACTTATACAATTCTAGATACATACCAAATTATCCACAAATCAATGTTTTAAGTTTCGCTTAAGCCTTATTTCATTTATTTTCTGTAAGTGAAATCTACACAAGTGATATTACCAAGTTATAAGACTGGAGTGTAGTTTAACAAGAGTGCTTGCCTGGCTCACATGCACAGGGTCATGGCTCCATCCCAAACAAACCAACAAACACCTCCTATTGAAACTGGGCATGATGGCTCACATATAAGCTTAGTATTAGAGACAAGAGGCAGGAAAACAACATGTTCAAAGCCAGCCTGAGCTACATAACAAGAAGCTGGCTATTGTGGGGAGGTGGGGAGGGGCGCTTTTACACCAAATATACCATGTAAAATCTTTTTCTTTTTTCTTTGTTCTCTTTGAGTCAAAGATCAAAGCGACTGATTTTTTCATATCCACATCTTGATATTTTTGTTTCTTAAAGATAATTATAACTGTAACATCTTAGCCAGGCACAGTGACATAGGTCTTCAATCCTAGCACTCAGGAGGCAGAGGTAGGCAGATCTCTAAGTTAGAAGCCAGCCTGGTCTACAGAATGAGTCCAGGACAACCCAAGCTATAAAGAGAGACCCTCTCTCAAGGAAACAAGCAAACAAACAAATAACAAAACCAGTTAAGTCGCTATCCAGAACTGGACTATGCCCATATAAAGTATATTGTCTTGTTAACGAATACAGCAATGGTAATGAGCCCTGTCAAACACTAGGTATCTCTTTTCACCCTTCCCCTCTAAGTTAGTAACCCTCCACATTTGCTGCTTCATACACCCACAAGTGGCTTAATAATAAATGATTTCTCAAATACAAGTTTTCTTGTAGACAGTAAAATGTATTTTAAATTGCTATTTGATGAATTACAGAATTCAAAAAAATGGTGACATTTTTTATAGTACTCTGTGCCTTTCCACTAAATTTTTAGCTTGTTCTTTAAAAATCAATTTAATTGCTCAAATTGAGAACACAATACACAACGCCTTGAAGTTTCAAATCTCGCTCATATGTTAGTAAAATTATGGTCTCAAAATCAGTCAGCTTTGCTCTCAATTTTTGAGCATCAATCTGAACTCTCCAGATTTCAAAAACATTTTAGGAAAGAACTTAATCTGCATTTTTTGCTGATGTCCCACAGGGTGTCTGTCAGGAAACTGCACTGTTCTAAAACACTTGGAGTGTCTGCTCCCAGACAGCCGATGAACGGCTCTGCAAGGCCCTGCAATCTCCATTTCTGGCCCATGCACTTCTAAGGCTGCACTCTGAGACACAAACACGAACATTCACTGTCCATGCCCAACCCCAAGCCATCACACAGAGCTGGAGACATTTAGGAATTTGTTCCATCGATTTAAATAGTATTTATAATTTGTACTGATCATGTCAGGCTTTTGTTTAAGCAGAGAAACGGTTTTTCCTTTCTTCTCCCACAAAATGTTCACAGTGAATAAAACAATGTGTAAAATGTAGCTCTACTCATGGGGCCTGCCAGTCATGACTGCCATCCCATCTGCATGCAGCCTGGCACCGATTGCAAATGAGAAATTTAGTAAAAGCACATGCACTTTTTTATCTCAACATGTCTCAGCTGGGTCTTTGGGGTAGCAAAGAATTCAAATGGGCCCTAAATGTAAGGCCGTTCACATCATAATCTATAATGGCCAAAACCTTTATGATATAACGCAAGAAGCAAATGTTTTTTATTATTTTAGTCAGGCGGTGTGGGACAAGCCTTTAATCCTATGGGGGGGGGGGGGGGGAGGCAGATCTCTGTGAGGCTAGTAGCCTGGTCTGCAGAGTACACCTAGGATATACAAACAAACAAACAACAAAAAAAAAAACCTGTCTCAAATATATTCAAATATACATATATACAGAAATGTTTTGATATTTCTAACTCTCCATTTATATTCCTTCATATAATCCTATCATAGCATAAGGGCTAAATTTCACATGGCATCAAACTCTCTTTTCAATCAATTCTCTGAGACCTTCCACAATGCGTTTGGACCACACACACACCTTCTATAACTCCTACAGATACACTCTATTTTCCTATTCAACCAACTTTGTGTCCTCATTTTTTTTTAATCATTGATTCCAATTTGCACTGCCCAGATACCCTTGAATGTGTGGCTAGCTACTGGAGTATGTAAACCTATCAAGGGCCACCCATTCACTTAAAGAAAACCTACTCTTCACCATTAGCCACTTCTCAGCTAGGGTAAGAATTCATCCTACCTCACTTCTTCATTGTATCAATTCTTAAAATTCCCAACTTCTCCAGTTTACACTAAAAATAGCTCCATCACTCAAAAACAATAGAATTTTTGTAGGCAATGATATTTTTAAAAACCACATAACACACCTCATATGATGTTGAAATAACTTGTTATCTGATTATGATAATAATGCACGTATAGTAATTCATCTTAAATATTTCTCCCTTGCTGGGACACAAATGCTTTCTCTTTGACGTGGGGATGGTATACTCTCAAATTCCACTTCTGATGCCTTTTAAACTATCTAAATCTGCTATATTTGACTTACTGCTGGGGGTAGGGGGTATTGTTACCATTGAGAGCTTCTCTCTTGTACTAGGCACATTTCAAGAACCATCTTATTAATCCTGATAAGCATTTGATGTAGGAACAGTTACCATCGATTTTTACAAAGGAATGATCAAATTTTGGGGGGCACACCACTCACAAGACATAGAACTGTGAAGTACTGTCTGTGTGATCTTAAGGCAAGAAGTCCTTCCTTGAACTCCAAGGCTGAGCTTTGCACTGCATTTCAAGTCTTTCCCTTTCCTGCCTGGAGAATGTTCTAAACCAACTATTCAACACATTTTCACAGTTCCTCACAGTCTCCACGTGTCACCACACCCTGTGCTCTGGGACTCACTCACTGTCCTTGACAGGCCTACCATCTAAGGCTCAGAGGTCACTTAATGGCAAGCTGCTGCTTTTTATTTTTAAAGCCATGTGATACCTGTAGAGAGTGACAGTAAACAGATGCTGACCCCTGCCATCCAGGAAACGAAATGAGAACTAGCGAAGGCCTCTTCACATTGGTCTCCTCTGAGGCCCTTTACAGCACGATTCTAAAACTGGATATCTGGGGTCTCCAAATGAAGGTATCAGTTGAAAGTAAAAATTTTTAAATTAATAAACAGGCTAGATGTGGTGGCACACACCTTTAATCTCAGCACTTGGGACCTCTGAGTTCAAGACCAGCCTGGTCTACAAACAGTTGTAGGACAGCCAGGGATATACAGGGAAACCTTGTTTCAAAAAAAAAAAAAAAATCGATAAAGAGGGAGAGGGAGGGAGGGAGGGAGGGAGGGAGGGAGGGAGGGAGGGAGGGAGGGAGGGAGGGAGGGAGGGAGGGAGGGAGGGAGGGAGGGAGGGAGGGAGGGAGGGAGGGAAAAGATCAAGGTTTTGGAAAACTCTGTTCAGTTATACCACTGGCGTTGCCTGCCAATACCAAGAGCCCAGGGAGCCCCCAGCTGACTCCTTGGACTTGACTCTTGACAAGCTTGTGGCAGAGCCGTTCCCAGTTCCAGTAAACACAGGGCTCTTTTAGCTCTGGCAGGGATGCTAGGGTTGGCAGTGGGCCTTGGCCCTCTTGGACCAAAGTCTTTAAGAGACGCAATTTTCTTGAGGTCCTAGCAGGACATTAAGAGTTAATCAAGGTTGAGACCCATTCCTAAAACACATGGCCCTCAACAGGCAACTCAAGAGGTCAGCACAGGGTTGTAACCAATGCTAAGTCCTGACAGACCTGCTACATGAGCACCCAATTCTCTTCTTGAGAAAAGCACGATGACCCCAAATAACCACTATTCAAAAAGAACAATACTGTTGTACTTAAGAAATAACCCTGGCAATATCTTTGCTGTGAGAATATCCTATCTGCCCAAATAGCCAGATTTTCAGTCTCAGGTCACTGTTCAAATTGTTCAAATCTAGAGGAGACTAAGAGTGACCGTGTATGTAAAATGCACAACCCTGAGGTGCATTTAATTTAGGGAAATCTATTCAAGGCCAGTTCCTCCTGAGCAGTTTCCCAAGCTGGACAAGTACATTAAAAAAAAACTTTTTGGGAAGGCATATTACTTCTATAACAAGAAAAGCATTTGTCACACAAATCACCTGAGTTCAATCCTTTGATCCCACTGTAAAAGCTGACTCTCGAAAGTTGTCCTCAGTAGAACACAGTAGAAACTGCCTCACTTGATATTTGTACTGTATTAATTAAACAGCGGTCTGAGTAAAAAGGTTTAAACTGCCCACAAGGTCAGTAAGCGTGGGCCCACCAGGACTAGAGCTAGCTTCTCCCTGCCTGACTCCATCTCTCCTCATTAAAGATGCAGTTGTGAGTCAGATGAAGAAAACAAGCTTTTCCCCAAAGCTCTTACCTCTGTGTTTACAGAACAGATGGTAAGCAGGATGTTGTGCTTAAAAAGAACCAAAATTCTTTATTCACTGCAAATATTCCTTCTGAATTTTAACACGGTGCCTTGGGTGTAGTAAAGGGGTAATAAAATATGATGCTGATTTGATTTTACATAAAAAGGAAAATGATACTAGGAAATACCTCTCTGTAGATGTCCTCTACATACAAACACCTACTGTCCACAAAGAACTAACAGAATAGTCTAGATAAGAAAAACTCTGGTTAATTGGGAAATCCAACTTTTAAAGAATCTTACTTATAATGAAGTAGGCTAGCATCACTTCTCACATTGCTTCATATATCCCAGATTAATTCGAACTTGGGTTCAAAATTTCCATCTCTTTGTATCAGCATTTGATTTCCCTCTAAATTCTAATTTTTCAGAACTTGGTATCTGAATGAATCGAGTCAATAAGCATTACGGATATTAGAGACAAATCAGAACCAACTGACAAGACACAAAAGGCAGACCCGCAGGCTTACCTGTGGGAATCTCTGGACACACAACCAAACAGACGGTGTTTATAGCTACAGTGATCTACTAGATCTCCCCACTGTGCAGCCCAGGAGCCAGAGAACAACAATGAAATTCAGCAATCAATGGATTAGCCTTACTCTTGAGAAATAAATGTAAGAAAGCACACACCAGCAAGGCCTCTCTTTTAAAAACAAGCAAAACTAGGGAAGAAAAGAAGAAAAAAGACACCCTTTTTCCAGGTGTAATCTGGGGTCAGAAAACACTGAACTCAAACTCCTTCACTTTCTATATTCGGTGATTCAATCATCTCAAAAGATTTCTCAGGGCCAAAAAGTCAAATGTTAAAATGTCACCCTGTCAGACTCTTCAGACCAACACAGCTCATGAAAAAAGAAACGTTAAGAGCTCTGTCTTCCTTCTCCTCTTCTTTTTAAAATATTCTTTAGACAGGGTCTGTCTATGTAGTCCTGGCTGTCCTGAAGCTTGCTCCATAGATTCAGGATGGCCTTGAACTCAGAGATCCACCCACCTCTGCCTCCATGTCTAGCTGCATCTGAGCCTCTTGGAAGGGGTGCTTTATGACTATCTGTGGCTGAAGATGGTACAATCGTACTTTCTACAACTGGTCCTCTGTACGAGCAGCTAGTGTTCTCTCCAGCTCTTCCTTTACTTTTTTAAAAATAGAATTTTATTACTTTCAATGAATTTAAAATAAGCTTTTAAAAACCATCTGAAATGATGACTTTTGTTTTGTTTTTTAAAGAAGAGATTTAAGATGAAAGAATTCCACTGACCAGAATTCTCTATTTCAGAATTTCTAAATAGCTTTAGTCTCTAACTTATGAGATGTCTTGAGCAGGTTGCTAAGGGATAATGGCTGTTTGACATTTAAGACCATTAAAATATGCCTATCTCTCTAAAACGCTTAAGGTTTGGCAAGTTCTGGCATTGACGTAGCCCGTGGAGGGCTGGAGTCTTCAGAATTGGAGGGTAAGGAACTGGCCCAGCTTCAAAGCGGCAGGGCCAGGCTGGCTCCCCATGCACCCTGCAATGATACAGGCAAAGACCAGCTCTGCTCATATCTGGGGCCTCAGCCCTCTCTGCCCTTCAAAGTTTCCTGCTGCCTGAGAAAACATGTGAAATATTTCCATGAAGGGCCTGCTGTGTGGAAGCAACAGGAAATAAAGGTTTACTCCAGGATTCCCTGCGGATGTCGAGGTAGGGGTCCATCTGACAATCATGGTTCTCCAAATGACTTGTTATTTTTCCCAGATGTTTCCAAAGGCAGGTCTGATGCACAGTGTCTGAGAAGTATTTTACCTTCTTACTTTGTATTTTTGGTGTGTATGGTATTTCACTGTGAGTAGTACTGTAATTGAGTACTAAAGGCCACCCCAAACCCAAATTGATGTGGGGACCCCCGCAGAAGGACTACTGAAATTGTCTTAGTGGTTAAAAGAAATGAAGTATTCATAAACTCTGAATCTTCCTGGAGTAAGCAAAAAGCAGTTCTTTAAAAATAAACCCAACCTTTGAGACTAAGAGGCAAGGGTGCTTGCTAGCAAGCCTGATGATTGCAGTTTGAAATCCAGAGCCCACATGGTGGAAGTCTCCCATAAGTTGCCCTCCAACCTCCACATAAAAGCACACACACACAATAAATAAATTAATGTAGAAGAAAGCTTTTTTAATTAAAAAAAATCAATCTTTATTTAACTTCTAGCAAAGGCCTGCTTGAACTAATAGACCGGTTCAAAAACACATCCCATAATGATCCCCCTCTACTGTCTGCCCTCCCCTTTTCGCAGTGGGTTAAGACACCAGATGAACAGTGTACCTTTGCATTCTACTCCCACTGACAAGCCCTTCCTGGATGGGACACAGGTCTTCGCTCTCCCTCTTCCCAGGCCCTGCAAGCTAAGCCATCTTACTCACATGCTTTAACTGTTTCTTTTCTCCAAGTTCTAGGATGGATGGCAGATGTCACAGTCCCTGCCCACGTGGCCTGTATGCAAGTGTTTGTTTGTAACTTTCTCACACATATATCTTGCATGCTTCCATTGCTTATGTACACACCCATGATACTACTTCTCTTAACTACTGATTTCCCGATATAAGGCGTCCAGCTCAGAACCCAAGCTCCTACAAAGCCTCAACATACACAGGAAGAAGGAGGAAGAAAGGCACTCACTGGCCACACGCATCCCAGCAATGAATACGGCCCAACAAGGCCATATTGCAATGTCAAAAGGTTGGACACCTCAGGCAGAAAGAGCCCAGGGCTACATGCAAGCCCAAGGAGACGGAGTACAAGCCTGACCCTCGTACCTCGGGTTTCCTTTCCTCTGCAAAGTGTGATGTCATCACACCTACCCTGGCTGTTATTCCGATTGAATGTGGCACAGAGAAAGCCTTTGAAATCAAGCCCTGCATCACCATTTCGGCTTCTGCTTTCTCCAGATCCTGCCTACACCCTTTAAAAATAGTTCCTTTATTAAAATCTCCTTAAATTACCTGACTTGAATGTGCCATATGTTTCCTGCCAGGCCTCAGATAAGCTCAGCAAGTGACATTTTTCCTCCCTCATCTTCCCCACCTCCTCTGAATGTACCATTTTCTTCGTTAAAAAAATAATAATAACTGCTTCTTTTTGAAAAAATAAAACCTGGAGAGATGTCTCACCAGTTAAGAGCACTCATTGGTTGCTCTTGCTGAGGACCAGGAGTTTGATTCTCAGTATCCACATGATGGCTCACCACCATCCACAACTCAAGTTCCAAGGGATCTGACACCCTCTTCTGACCTCCATAGGCACAAGCATGCCAATGGTACACACACAGACAAAAACACTGAGCAAATCTAACACACACACACACACACACACACACACACACACACACACACACACACACAAAACCTTTACTTTTTACTGTTTATTTACTTCCCATAAATAAAAACTGAGGTGCCTATTTAACGTATCAAGATAGATCTGGCAGCCAGGTTCTCCCAGCATCCCTCAGTCCCTACCTGTTACAGAGTATGGCTGGCATACTTCACCTCCTACCCCAAACTTCTCCAGTGTATGCTCTTCCCTATATAACCCAGTTATTTTTTTCTATGCTTTACCTCCCTGTGATCTCCTGATCCTGTGACTTTCCCCCCCATCCCTCCTCACTTGGTCCAATTCAGGGTCTTGTCCACTCTGGACTCTTCCAGATGTCCCTGCCTCTGGCTGTACTCCCCCTTTTATGTACAATAAACCTCCTCTACTGTACCTGGGAACAGTCGTGGTCTTTTTTTTTTTTTTTTTTTTTTTAATTCACATCTCATCTTAATGTTCAATTTCTCTGCAAGTCTAGCTCACCCAAATCATAAATGCTAACATTGTGTCTGGCTTTCTCAATGATTTATAAGGCCATAAAAATAAAACCTCAAGGCTCAAAGCGTTCCTTCTTTTTTTTGGTTGGTTTTTAAGACAAGGTTTCTCTGTATAACATCCCTGGCATCCTGGAACTCACTTTGGAGGCTGTCCTCGAACTCACGGAGCTTTGCCTGCCTTTGTCAAAGCAGTCTTAAATCATCCTTTGCTAAGCCAGCGCTTCTCAAAATTATGTCCTACAAATCATTCTTCCTAGAGCAGTCAGCAGTTGTACAGCAAAGGAACTGTGGCATAGTTGTAACATCCCACCTAGATGACTTTCAAAGACTATCAATGACACATCTAGACATCTGAGAAATCCTACCATAAAGAATCCTGTTTAAGGTGGGTTCCCATCTACAGTTCCAGCTCCTAGAAAGGTAGAAGGTGAGAAAATAGCTTGAGCCCAGGAGCTCAAAACTAGTTTTAGCAACATAAGGGGAGCATATTTCACCACTAATCTTCAAAAGCTGTTTAAATTAACTAAAGGAGCACTCCATTTATTTTACCCAGAATTCCACATACATCCCTACAAGTTGGACATCCCTTAGCAACCTATACAGCAAAGTACTCCAAGGAGAGAGAGAAGGGAAAAAACCTATTTTTTTTTCAAGCTCAGACAGTAATGGGGAGGCTAGCTGTACCCCCAGATCTCTGGGGTCCTGCCCCTGTTCTTCAATACAGTAAAGGCTCTCAAACTTTGTCCTACAGTAAAATCACTCAAGTCTATTACATGCCAGGCAGTGGAAATCACAACATCCTTTCTAATTTGGTGGTTATGGTGTGCATTTCCAGGAAGTTCACTGCTGCTGCTGCTGCTGCTGCTGCTGCTGCAACACCCCCTCTGCAGCAGCGAGGCAGGGTCAATAGCAACTGTCCTAATAAGAGAATTAGTGAGATATAAATGTAAAAATGGTAAAATGGTAAAGGCTTCAACAACTCATAGTTCTACAGAAAACATTATATCTAATTACCAAACAAGTAGTCTGTGGTCAAAGAACTCCAATAGCTGGACAGTGGGAACTGAGGTAGATCTTAAAGGAGAGAGACCCAGGGAAGAAAGAGAAGTCTCCAAGTAACAACAACGTTTCTAGGATGCCCAAGCCTTCAGAGCCAGAAGGGCTTGGCCTGTTTGTTTTTGGGGAAAAAAGGGTGTGACCACTATTTCAAAAATTCATAGCAAAGCACTTGTTGTTAAAAAGAGTAGCTTCTATCCAAATATGTGATGCTGGGGCCCTGGCAAAGACCTTTCTGCTCCTTTTCCATCTGTACTTTCTCTTTCTCTACTCACCCCTTTAGCCAGACTAAGATCCCATCTCTGAACCAAGCTATGCTGGCCATCAGGTCTGAGAACTAACAACCTGTGCTCTCCTGAAGAAAAGCAAAGCAAGATCAGAAAGTCAAAGTGGCCTACCACAAGTTCTAATGGAACACTGATGAAATTAAGTTATTTCCTTGATACCAATCTCCTCCAATAGCACAATACTGGCAAAGGGGTTTCCATGGATACAGCCTAGTCAAATTCCTAAAGGCATAGCCAGGGTTGAAAGTTCTCTCTAAAGAACGTCAGAGGCTACCACTAGGCACCATGCCCCATTCTGCTTCTACCGTGCTGCTGCTAGCCACTGCTTCCAGCGAACTAATGCGTCCTTGAATGGTGGAGGAGTGGTACACCTCCCTCCCTCTCCTCACTCAGAGGTACTTATTAAACCTCAGCTGATTCGCTAGCAGAGAGGCAACTGGCACAATGCAAGACAACAGCCGCTGCCGCCGCCGCTACCACCACCACCAGATTAAGGCAAAGGAAGCATCCAGGGCACCAGGCAGGAGGAGAACAGAGCTGAACATGGCATAAGAGGCTAAGGTTGAGGAGGCCACTCCAGGAAACTGAGGCAGGGATAAGAAGAGGAGATGGAAGGGAGGGACAGATGGTTCATAAGCATGTGCCACACACTGTCAGGTCCTCATCTGTCTTCCTCTGTCACTGTTATCCCCTCTGTAATGGGAGAATCAAACCCCTGAAGCTTCTGTGATTCTCCTAGGTCCAAGACCTAACAAACCTCAGCAAGGGGATTTTAGCTCCAGTTTGATGCGAATTCAAAAAGGCATGATCTCCATTGCTGTAAGAAAGAAGACCCTTGAACTCCCACTGCTGAAGACAATTAAATCAGAGTAAGTGTATTTTCTAGATATTTCTAGAAGTTCAATTTATAACCTAAAACATGCTGAAATCAGTAAGTGCTGGCTCATACATGCACACGTGAGCTATACAACTGCCTAATTATAAACATCCGATTATTCTAAGGCTCTGACTTAGTCATACATGGGGAAAATCATACTTATTAGAGATGCATTTGAGAAGCGTGAACCCATGAGCATGATGGCATGGAACACACCATCTTCAATCTTCTCTTCTAGGATGTTACACGGAAGCAATAAAAAAATGGGAGAGGATGAACTTGTGATCTGAGTACATGTGATCTAAGACACATACACCTCACACACCCAACACTGTTCCAGCTTGTAAAAGTCACTGAGGTTAGCTCAGAAACATGCAGGGATTAAGTTCATCTTAGAATACTTGTGTTCCTATATCTGTCAATATGCCCATCAATATGCCTATCTGTTTTATACAGACTACTAAGATTTTGTTTATTTCTAATAGAATATCACTTATTTTTCTTTGACAATTTCATACATGTAAACAATGCATCATACATATCCTAACTCCTCCCTCCCACTACCTCCAAGCACCCCAAATACATCCCCCTCTCTGCTTCATGTCCTCCGCGTCTTTTGTTTGGGGTGTTTGTTTAGTTGGTTTGGGGATTTTGTGTTGATGCTTTGGGGGGCTTTGTTTTGTTTTATTCGTGAGTGTAATTAATGTTGCCTGTTGGAATGACTGGAGTTGCTTGTTTGATCTTATGGAGGTAACCACAGCTACTTGAGTATACTGGGTCAGACACATCCAGAAGACACATTTCACAGCACAGCCTCCAACCTCTGTTTGGCTCACAGTCTTTCCTCATCATCATCAATGTTCCCTGAGCCTTGGAGGAGCAAGGTTAATAGAGATGCACCATTTAGGGCTGAATACTCAATAGAGACTAGTGTTTTTAATCATCACATCCTGACACTAAGATAAATATCCCCTTATCAATGGGAAACTGAAGCAAAAAAAAGATTAACAGACGAAAACAATGCAGTATAACAGTAGAGGAGAAAGTATTATCAATTCATGCCCCTGAGTTCTAGATTTCTGCTTATAGCATCAAAACAGATCATTCTCAGCAGATGGACACCAGTATTCACACTGTACCATGCAAGACTTCACAGGTAAAAGATAAAAACAGTCAACAATTACTTATGTATTATCACACATCTCACATCTACTTTTTAAAAACAGCTAATTTTCAGAGACTAGGCAACTCAACTTGTCAAACTCAACTCGTCTCCAAGATCATGGATTAGAAAAAAAAATTAAAAAAAAAAAAGATTAAAAATACAGTAGAGTGTATGGTGACATCTGTGTAGGGAAACACTTCTGAGCTCAGAAGACATCTCCAGGAATGCAAGAAAGCGGTGTCCCGGATGGCCTCTGAAGAAAGCTGTCCAAATACGGAAGGGCAGAAGATTTACCTTTTACTGCAATTATTTTTTAATGTTTAATTTTTGTACATATTCACATAGCATCTATTTACTTAAAGAAAACTAAATCCAAAGTAAAATTAATTTGCAGTGAGGTGGGTAAAGTAGGTCAAAACGATGAGAGAAACCTCAGAGAAAGTCCTTCGGAGGAGAGGGTTCAGCAGCTAAAAGCATTTGCTGCTCCTGTGGAGGCTCCAGACTCAGTGCCTCACAATTGCTTGTAACTCCAGTGCCAAGGGACCAGATGACCTTAGACCCCTGAGGGCACCTGTTAGCATGTGGTACACATACGTGCACTCAAGACCACACACATGCACATAAAATAAAAATTAATTCCACTTTTAAAGCATGTTCTAAAATGCCCTTTAAGCTTTCCATGAAGATGTAAATAATTTCCTGCAGCGTCACAGAGACTTGGGATATTTAGGACAAGAACAAAAACAACCAACTAAACAAACAAATACTTGTCTTCTCAAACAATAGAGTTTCATTAGGATGACATCAACAGAGCTAAAAACACAGCCCATCACTGTAGAATGATGTGGTAGAATAATTGGTAGAATAATTGACTGACATGTGCAAGTCCTTTACATGTAAGTCTCTAGCACAAACATAGATAGATAGATAGACAGATAGATAGATAGATAGATGAATAAATGAATGAGATGAGCAGCTAACAAAAAAAAAATTCTTGGGCTGATTATAGCAAGAAGCACATCATTATCTGTGCATAGAGAGGGTGCTAGAGAGCCCTAAAAAATTAAATGAAGATGACAGTTAATAAAGCAGCACAATCACTGGGCAGCTAAAATAGAAAAGTGTATGTCACCTTCCTGACACCAAAGAAGCAGAGTCTCTCATGTCCTGCAAAACACGCATGGCATCTCGCCTTGCCAAATTTAAATGGGTATTATTTTTAAGCTACTATAATTAGTTACCATTTGTCCATGAATCAGCCTTTATGAGGCAATAGCTTCTAAGTCCATCAGATGAAATACGAGGCCACACCATGTCTGTTTATTATTTTGAAGAGGGAGGGTGCCAAGTTTCCTGCAATACCCAAGTCAAACACTAAAATTCGGAGGACAGAATGTCCTGCTGTTCACATTTGAAGATAGGAATATATTTTCATCTAATACATCAGGTTCAGCTAGCAGCAGGAAGGAATTGAATTCCAGAGGCCCAAAATAGAACCTGAGTACTACAGCACCTTTTCCCACTCATATAGGATAGTGTCTGTGTTCTAATACATTATGGTACAGTGTTTTTAAGTGTCATTTTGTCAGCAAACATGATATTTTTTAAAGATGTCTAAGTGACAGGAAATGAGCAAATGTGTTAAAGGTATCTCATTGTTGTTCTGTTTTATTCCTCAACACACTGATTTCCTAAGTTTCTCAGAGTTTCAACCCCAAGCATGAAGGCAAAGGGTAAAGGATCCTTCCAACTAGCCTTTCCCCCAAAGGATGTGATACCTGAAGTCAGGTCTCACAATACAATAGTCTATTTTGGTCTTCAAAACAAGTCCAGCCAGAGAGGAGGCATTAAGGCCGAACAGCTAACCACCTTGGTATGTCCCAGAGACCCCCATCAGAAGACACAGGCTTGAAGTCACAGCTGACAGGGACATCAGATGGCAACAGTACCATAGACAGCAGCACAGGCCAGTGGAGCAGCAGGCAGGTAGTACAGGAGAGGAGGCAGTCTTTACTCATTAACACATTATAGTATGAAAGGCTTAGCATTTTCATGTACAGCCATCTGCCTGCACAAATGCTTACAAGTGTGCCTACAGCTACCTTTAAAAAGCAAGTACATGGGTTCTGGTCCCAGCTCGGACACTTACTAGCCACAATTCCTTCAGGAAACTGGTTTTAGACCATCAGAACATTGACTATCTTTGCTATTCAAAAACAACACACATAGGGACTAAAAGATTTGAAGTAATAGCTGCCCAGCGTCAGACCTTTCAGGAATTCTGAAAACCCAAACTAAAATTTCTCTCATCTCCCACCCTCCTTCCCTCTCTCTCTCTGATTCTGTGTGTGTATCTCTCTGCTCTCTCTATATGTATGTATGTTTAATGACTATTAAATGTTTTGTCATGGAGTACTTTATAATTCTCATTTTTAACAACCCTTTGGTAAGGGTACCTCTGGTTAGTTACTCCATTTCACAGATAAACTAAAGCCCAGAGAGGTTTAGCAACTTTTCTGGGCCATATACCTAATGGAATCTGAACCTCAGCGGTCTGGCTCCAGGGTATTTACTGTCCCTTACACCCTACTGTCATCATCACCATACTATGATTACTCTTACATCAATCCCAATTTCACAAATGAGGAAGATCATAAAGCTGGCAAGTGGCCAGGACTTGAAATCCAAACCACATGACTACAAACCATGGACTCTCCACCAGCGAACAAACTCCAGTCCACAAATTTTACTTTGCACCAGCTAAACTCCAGATCTGATGTTCTGAAAACACCTTTAGAAAGGGAGGGAGGGAGGGAGGGAGGGAGGGAGGGAGGGAGGGAGGGAGGGAGGGAGGGAGGGAGGGAGGGAGGGAGGGAAGAGAGAAAGAGAGAGGGATGGAGGGAGGAAGAAAAGAAAGAAAGAAAGAAAGAGAGAGAGAGAGAGAGAGAGAGAAGAGAGAGAGAGAGAGAGAGAGAGAGAGAGAGAAAGAAAGAAAGAAAGAAAGAAAGAAAGAAAGAAAGAAAGAAAGAAAGAAAGAAAGAAAGAAAGAAAGAAAGAAAGAAAGAAAGAAAGAAAGAAAGAAAGAAAGAAAGGTAAAGGTAGCAGTTTCCTCCAGGAGCTGAAAGGTTTTCCACCTAAATTCTAGACTAGATCAGCCCTTCCCACACTCCCCGAGGCAAAGGCCAAACCAGCCACAAATAGCAGGTGCCCAGTGATGGCTGATGCCAGCAGGGATGATGATGACAGACATACTTTAAATGCTTGGCTATGGCTTCCAAGGGGAATTAGACAAGTCAGTTTGGAGGGGGAAATGCTGTAGAGGGCAGAATGCTAGCAATTTCTAAAGTACCATGAGCAGGTATGGCCTGTCTTAGCAGGTGGACATTCCTCTCACTCATTCATTCCTACAATATCTCAACTCACAGGTTCTTCTTGGAACCTGCCTGTAGTGCTATATCCCACCCTAGAAGGCTTGATACTCTTGACACACACACACACACACACACACACACACACACACACACACACACACACACACACACAGTGGTTCTAGCAGACAGCCCTGCAGATAAAAGGCCCAAAATGTGTCTTAGTTGATTAGGCTGATGGTACAAGATGGTTTTCAAAGCGTTTGCTTCCACTGTGTAAGTGTTGCCAAGCAGCAGTCTCCGAACTGCTGAAATGACTATGTGAGCATCATTTTAATTAGCACTCTTATTGTTTGATGCAAATGCACATTCCTAAAGTGGGTTCTTTTAAAAAGCTTTCCTTAAATCAAACATCCCGCACTGTGATTTGCCTCTTAAATCCTTTTCCATAGACAGTAAAGAGATCAGTTTCAGTAGAGCTGGGAGTCTTAATGATTGCAGACCTGTAACAATAGATTTGAACTTCTGTTCCCTATTAGGCCAACTCAGGGTTTCTCCTTGGACTTAGTCATTCCAAAATAAAATGGGTCCCAAGCCACAGAACAGTGGACCAGCGCTTGGACTGCAGGCCTGAGGGTCTTCACAGATTTTTCTAATTCCCTCTCCCCCCTTCCTCCCACACTCTACTCAAGCTACTGAGCTTTCTAGCAGCCCATCCCTAGCCTGTTCTTTCTTTCGGCTTCTGGCCTGGGGGGTTCAGAAGCTCTGGGCCTGGTCCTCAGCTCCAGGAACATTCAGTCACAGAGGAGCTGTCAGTGGACTAGCCAGAACCGCCCAGCCCAGCCCTAGGTGGGAGTCCTAAGGGATGGGTCATCTGGGAAGTAAGGGTGTGATGAAAGTTCTGGGTGGTCAGCAGGGCTGAGTCCTGTAGTAAACTCTTAACTCTACCCTAGGGGCAGCCCAGAAAGCCAGTCACAAAACAGAAGGGAAGAGAAGGTGAGGTGTTAAGTTCTTGGAAGGGAAATAGGGAACTCAAGTTTATCTGAGCTCAGGAAAAAAAAAAAAAAAAACCCTTCAGTTCAGAGAGGGTTGGGAGGCTAAGAGCGGCAGAACTCTGGAAAGTCCAAAGCACTCCTAGCACTGGAATGTTCTATTTGTGTCTGGGCCACAAATAAGGGAACAGAGTGGAGGTTGAACAAAGCACATTCAAAAGATAAGGTGAGTTAAAACAGTGAGGTATAAAAAACCTTCTGGAGATAGGGACTAGACGTGGGCCCTAGAGGACAGCCTAGAGTGTTGCTCCCCAGGCACCACTCACTGCTTTGGTTCTTAAAGACAGGGTCTCTCACTTGCTTGGATGTCATCAAATAGGTGAGGCTGGCTGGTCAGCAGGTCTCCACAATCCCATCCTAGCTTCTCCAGGGCTAGGATTTTAAGAATGAGCCACTGCCTGATTTTTTATGTGGGTTCTGGAACTGGAGCTCAGGTTCTCACAAGCACTGCACCAGCTGAACCATCTCCCGAGCCTCCTCCACAGTTTATAGGTGTTCTCTTGGCAAGAAAAAAGGCTAAACAGTAACCCGTCTGCCAAAGTGGCCACTACAATATGACAAGAGAATCCTGTCATGTTATTCCTACCCTCTCCAGCTACAAGAAAGATCTTTCTGAAAGGGAAAACCCACGAGAGCAACTGAGGCAGAAGACAAGGGTGAGGTCTCAGGAATGACAGGTTTCAGGCTCAGGTCCATCAGATCCTTGACAGTAAAAAGACGACACATGTCACTAATGAGTCACTGTCAATAACCCTTCAAAACCCTCAAGGACGAGAAATGGTGTTGAAAGAAGATTCTAGATGCATATCAAGAAACTCCCATATCAGCATCCGGAAAAGTCCTTACCTAGAAAATTAAATAAATGAATAGCTAAGAAAAGCAAATACTGCTTGCCATGAACTGACACATGTTCACCATGAACACGTACAGAGAAAATAGTTGCTGTTTAAAATTAGATTTATCTGACCAATGGTTCAGATGAATGTAATGTCACTTGAACCTGTCATTAACAGAGCTCAGAAATCTCCCCGTGAGCCTAATGAAAGAACTGTCAGCAATTCAGCAGACTTACATACAGATGACTAAGCCACCATCCCCTAAAATGTCACCATTTTGCTGTAGGCACCTGAATGTGGTCCTGTCCTGTACATTTTGATTAAATAACATGTGTCTAGTGATAACCAAATGAGCATCTTAACTACCCTCTTAAGACCTGTTACTATTGGGTTGTAAAAGGTCTTCACTGGTTTTTAAATGAATTAAACCTAGTAGGGTAAAAATTAAAGATGAATTAACATAAAGTCTACATATAACAGGAGAATCTGGGAAGGAGGAACATTTTCATGGATCACTAGCTTATTGAAGGGAATGGTAATGTCTTAGATACAGAGATTCTCATCATTCTAAGGACACTCTTTCCCTCCACCACAGCCCCCTCTAACTGCCCCATCTATAACCACAGTTGCCTATTACCACGTGGGAAAATTAACCCATGTCTGGAGGAGGGCTAGAGTCTGGAGCCCAAAGGCTGTGTCACATAGAACAGCTCTTAAGGTCACAGCCTAAGAAGTTCCTATGGGTTGAGTCCTGTTAGAACCAATGCTGACTGGTCTGTCTCAAGATTTCAGATTGTCATCCTTGAAACTAACCAGTATAGGGGTTCCCTTGGGCAGGAGAGGGAAAGGAATGTGAAAGCTCTTTAACTCTGGTGACACATTGCTCATCCAGTGACTTGTGACTGACAAGTTATGATCCCTGAATGGAAATGCTTGGCTGAACTCAGCTCGTCAAACAGGCATCTTTGGAGTTATTTTTTTCCAAGGAAGGGGACGTCCCTGGAGGAAATAAGCAGATGCCAAGTAGAGAATATAGCAAATCAAAATCCTTCTTGACGCAGCCCAAATCCTTGGCTGATGCACTTCCAATTCAATGCCTGGAACTCAAGACCAGCCCAGGGAGGATCAGACGCTCCCATGTGGCTGGAAGCCAAGAAGGTCCAAAGTGGCTTCAGAAATCCCTAAGACCAAAGACACTGGACTTCTTCCAGCACACGGGATTTCTAAATCCTGTGAGCTAAAAGGCCACTGTACATTGTGTAGCTCTTACTTTAAAATAAAAAAAAAAAAAGAGGCAAAAGGAAATGCTTGGAAAAACAATGCTCTAAGGCTCCATTATAAGGGAAGGGCAGCTGGGCACAGTGGCTCATGGCCACAATCCCAGCACTCACAAAACTGAGGCAGGAGGATGGGAGTTCCCAGCCAGCCTGGGCTACAATATGAAACTCTATCTCAACAAACAAACAAAAGAAAAAAAAAACAAAAAACTTTTAAAAGTCTCTGTTTTCCAGAGTACTTTACCCAAAAAACCAGGCAATTTTAGCCATGGATTATTCAGTTTGTTATCAAAGAAGCCCAAAGGTTCAAAATCATGTCACCCCTGACAGTCTACTCAGCACTAATCCTCAGTCACTGGGATCAGTGGTGATGGGGAACTCACATGAGCCATGGAGATTTGGAATCAACCGCACAAAACCACATCCTTCATGGCCAAGCAATAAAGGAAGAAACCACACCCTGTCCTTAGTCAGGCTGACAATTTACCCTACACAGACATGGTATCACTTTGTCCAGAAGCTTCATAATAAGCTTGGAGTTGAAAAATATATAAGCAGGGCATTTCTAGACATCCCACCTTGCATCTCATTTCCAAGGGTGGGTCTGGAAACAGACAGGTTGACTTTTTTCACTAACAAAAAAAGTCCTGCTGCCCCCTTCCTTAGGGCTTCCCTTATCCTATGGGCTGTCGGATGAACAGCTTCCATGTTGTCTGTGCGGTTCTTTGGCACATGCTTAAGTCGGGGCATTTTGGAGTGGCAGTGACAACAGCCAGGCAGATGAAAGCAAAGGACTCAATATTTGACACTGCGAACCCTGAATGAGCTGTCCCTCTATTTACTTAGCAACGGTTGCGGATACTTACCCTGTCTAGAGATAAACCAGGACAAACCCGGAAAGGGAAGGGGAAACGGTGAGGTAAGGGTTGTTGTAAAGCTGGCACCATGCAGAGGGAAAAAAGCTCTCAGCATCGCCAGGACACTGATGTCCTCCCCAGGAGAAAACTCAGATTCCAAACACTCTCGACGTTGCTGTAGCCAGGCACACAGCAGAGGCAGAGAGCTACCATCTTTATTGGCAGCCATCATGGCACGGTGCATTGGGAACAAGAGGGGGAGAGTTTGGGTCCCTGTTCTGCCTGGAACAAGCTGTGAGATGTAAGTCTGTCTCTGCAAACTACACAATGAATGAGCGGTCGGGTCGGGAGGATGGCTCAGTGGTTAAGAGCTTGCACTGCTCTTGCAGAGGACTTGATTTTGATTCCCAGCATCCACAACCAGCTCCAGGCAATTCAACCCCGTTCTACCCTCCAGGGATGCTTGAGTTCATGTACACATTCTCACTGAGATATGCACAAACACATATGATTAATAAAACGACTGAGTTAGATTCACTAATCTCATAGTTTCCTTGTAGCTCTAACACTGAGTTTATTACCAAGACTGCAGTAGACACATCCACCCAGACAACACATATTAAACACCATGTGTCAGTCTCTGCTAGGTCCAGCGACAGTCTTACACTGAAAGGGACCTTCCAACCCACAAATACAAGAGGCCAAGGCAAGCCTGGGCAATGCATTTATGTGTACATGTGGTGAAAGGCTGTTAGCAGAAAACAGACCAAGAAACAACTGTCAACAATTTCCCAGGCATAAAGCCGAAGCCAAGACTTGAAGTAGGAGTTACGTAGGCTGAAGGAAAGGAAGAAAAGGGGGCCTGGCTCATCTGGGAAAGTATCAGGCTAAAGAAAGGCAAAAGGGTCAGCATGTCCAAAGGAACTAAGGAATGGGCAACATGGCGTGACTGACAAGGGTATACCTGAGCCTGAAGAGCTGTAGACCATCATTTAGCCCAGCCCCTACTTCTGCTATTCACCTCAAGCTCCCTAGACAGCCACCTCTCTGATGTGGCAGGATTCGGGTGTCAGCTGATAAGGTCGGAAGACACTTATCCAGGGTCCGGGGCGCCTGACGGGGGTGTGGCCAGCCCCATTCAAGAGGGGCTGCTAGGATCTAGAGAGCCCTGTTTTGTTCCTGCCTTCTTGGAGATCAGATCAGCATCCATCGCCTGGATCATCCTATTGCCACAGAAGCATCCTAAGGTTTAACTTGAAATCTTGAGTGTTAAATTACTTTTGAACAAATATTTATCCTGTATTTAATATATCACAGGTGAGATTTGTTGCGATACTTGGGGTCAGAAATATCTCTCACACCAGATATCCTTACACCAAGAGCACAGCCAATTCCCATGCACTGCCCCCAGAGCTGGACTTTCAAAGTTCCCCGGTCTCAGCTGACTTCCTGAACAGCCACCCAACACCTGCTAATGTAGCTGCTTTCCTCTGGGCTCCCAGAAAGCCTGCTTCCAACCCTTCTGCAGCTCATGGTGCCTAAACCACATCAGCTGTTCCAAATAGTTTTCATCTTCCTCAAAGCCACAACTGCATCCCACCTCCCATGTCCACGCTCAGAAGACAGTTCCCACTCTGTGTTCTCAGGAATGACTAACCAGCAAAACACCCATGGCAATATTCTCGCTCTGCCCACCAGGCCCATGTTTCTTCCTAAGTGGCCCAGACAAAGCCACAGGTGTCTCTGCTTACAAGTACTAAAAAAAAGTAGGGGTGGTTATCATAAAACAGAAAAATACAGAATTGGTTCTTGCCTATGTGGAGGACCAGGAGCTGAAGGGTATCCTGGACTACACAGTCTACTGTTGGCCAGCTTAGTATACAAAAGACTTAAAAAATGAAGACAAAACCAAACAAAGATAGAAATTTAAGTCAACAAATGCTCTTTCCCACACGTGTAACCAGGCTGTCAAGACCATACTTAAGTGTCATGAGAACACTTCTTGCTGATCTATAAACGTTGACCCGATAAACAAGTAAATAAATCAACACCTTTGATGTTAAGAAGCCATCTATACAGAGTTGAAACACACACAGCATCACCTAGCAGTGAACCAAGAATGTAGTATAGACTTCTGCCAAGTAGATCATTTCTAAAACACAACGGCAAAGCCTTTGTAAACCTTGATTTCTGGCCTCTCATTTGTTCCATTTATTTAATCCAAGCAGTATTGAGTCATTTTAGTGTGCAAATGATTTTCTAAACTAACACAATATATTTAGTATAAAACATATACACAATGATATATTTTATAAGTAATATGAGTTTTTTTGTGAATGCAGTGTGTGCGTGTAGAGATCACACAACCTCAGCTGTCTACCTTGGTTTTTGAGAGAGTTTCTCATTCTAAAACTTGTAAAATAGATTAAGCTGGCTAGACATTAAGCCCCAGTGGTCTTACCTGCCTCTGCCTTCAGATTGCAAGTGTCTTCTATCACGGCCAACATTTTATACATGGGTTTGGGGGGGGGGGGGGGGTTGGTAAAACTTGCAAATTTTTTAATTTAAAAAAATATTTCCCCCTCCCCCAATTCCTCCCAGATCACCTCCCTACCCACCTAACCTTATGTTCTTTTTCTCCCTCTTTCAAAAAACAGTGAACAACAAAATAATAATAATAATAATAAATTAAAAGTTCACAAATATACTATTGAGCTCACTTTGTGTTAGCCAATTATTCCTGGGCATAAGGCATACCCTAAAGTGCGGCTGATATACCCAGTGAGATTCTACTGGCAAAAAATTATTTTCCCTTTGCCAGTGGGTACCAATTTTAGATAGCTTCTTGGTCAGGGTAGGACCTTGTATCTGCTTCATTCTCTCAGTACAGGATCCTATCCAGCTTGAACCAGTGCAGGCCCTTTGCGTGCTATGAATCCTTATGAGTTCATAAGTGCATTAGTTCTGTTGTGTCTGGAAAATATCATTACCACCGGCTCTCACAACCTGTCCATCCCGTCTTCCACATACATAAAGATGCCCCATTTAGGACTAAGGTCTCTCCAAAGTCTCTCACTTACTGCACACTGTCCACTTGTGGACATCTCTGACTAAATCCCCATCTATGGCAAGAAGAAGCTTCTCTGATAAGGGCTGAGCAAGGCACAGATCTATGGTATATCAGTATGTCAGTAGAGTCATTTAATTGCTATGTTCTTTCAGTGTTACGGTAGATATAATATACATAGTCTAATAATCATAGTAGGTTTTTTCCCTACTAGCTAGTCTCAGTTTCCTGTAACAGTGCCACTGTAACAGTGCCGAGTATAAGCTCCATTTCATGGAGTGAACCTTAAGCCCAATCAAAAAATGGTTGGTTACTTGAATAATATTTGTGCTTCTATCCCATTAGTATATCTCGCTGGCCAGTCACTGTTGTGGGTTGCAGGATTTGTCACTGGGTGATCTTGATAATTACCTTTCCCCTCCAGTCTCATACAGAGTACCATGAATGTTAGTCAGTAGGGCTGAGGCTTCTAGTGAGGCAACAGCTCAATGGTTCTATAAAATCCACATTCTCATGCTCATACGGTACTCACTAACTTAGCTACTGCCCAAACCACACTGTGCGTGTGTGCGTGCGTGTGTGTGTGTGTGTGTGTGTGTGTGTGTGTGTGTGTGTGTGTGTGTGTGTACACTTTCTAGTATTTTCAGTACTCAGCCTATAACTGGTAACACAAGCCCTCTATACAACACCCTTAACAACCCACATTCACTATCCGGTGTTGAACATGTTTAATTACACTTAAATTTGCTCTGCTAAAGCCTCTACCATTTTTTTGTTATAGTTCTGACTAACACTTGTGTCTTATCAGATCCAAGAGACAGTATACAACTAACTTTGAACTCACAAAGAAATATCCTACACTCAAGAACTAGGTGGTCCAAGTCTCATGAGAAGCATGAATTTGGATGTGAATGTAGCATTGTACATCTATCCGTAACTCCAGAGAGCTAAAAGCCCTTCTGCTTGACTCACTCTTGAACCAGACTTTTCAAATCCTGCCACAGAATTTCCTCCCTGAGGAACTATTAAAAGGATATATCATGAGTTGACAGATGGGAACTCACCACTTAGTTCTGCCTTGTGAGTACTACAAGTAGCCATGTAGATAGAATGCATGAGGAATTAGGGGCCTTCCACCAAGACTGTGCTCTTTTAAACCTGCAAAGGCTGTCAGGTTTTCCAGAACTTACCCCCACCCCTAAGTGGCTGCTCCATGAACAAACAGGCATTTTGAAATATTTGAGTCTCATTTTAAGTAGAACACATGCAAGGGAGAGCTGGTGTTTCCAGGGTGGGTGGAAGTCGGGGCCTCACATGGCCAAGGTGAGAGTCCCAGTCTATGTCCTGCCCAGCATACCAAGAGTCTGGTAAGCTCTAACACCCCAAACTAGGATCTAAAAATGGAAAGGGCTGAGATATTGCTTTCATACTGGCTACAAGTTAGTGTTCAGAGGTTTGTGAAGACCACCAGGGAGGGAAAAGACACAGGAGAAACAAAAACTCTTGACCAGGACAACTCACAAAATATGAATGGTTTAGATTGTCTACACGGTCATTCAAGTTCTATGCTGCCTGTGGTCTTCTCTTATGACTGTGAATTTTCTTTTCTGTTATCTACTGTGGAAAGTGAAAAGTTGCCAAATACGAGACAAACCTGTGTCTTGTTAAAATGTTAACAGGGGCTGGAACTTCACTCAGGAGTATGGTGTTTGCATAGCACACGGAAGGCCCTGGATTCAATCTTTGGCACTGCAATAGACGGATGGATGACAGATGACTGACTGACAGACAGACAGACAAGGAAATTAAAACATTGGTAGCAGCAACAGATACTGAACAGAACTGGATAAAAGGGTAAGTTCTAACGTTCTCTAACAGTAGAATAACTACAGTTGACAACTAACAGAATATCAAAGCACCTAGAAGATTTTGTAAGTTCCCAATGCAAATAAACATAAACACCCAAAACAGCAGAGAAGTCAATCATCTGTGTCATGATTATCAAACATATCACTCTTTACCTACATACAAGGACATTTCAAATAGAAGTAAAACTACATCTTTTTTTTTAAATGGTCTTCCATTGTTCAGTATTACGCTTTCTGCATATTACAAAAAGAGGAAAAATGTCTTAGAACATGGTCAGCCATTTCAAGTTCACCAGTTTATTAGAAAAACAAGAGAACACTAAGAATACTTAAGAGCAAACGATGTAATTAGAAAATTTATACAAATGTTTCCAACATGGTAACTATATGAGCAAATCAAATTATACAGAGTACATTATGTTTCAAAACTAATAAAATTGCTTCGTATTTGTAAAGAATACTAAGAAGTATTACATTATTGTTTTCTTTTCCTTTTAGGTAGATCTTTTTGGGGTGGGGGAGAACACAATTTGCCCAATCCTCCAACTGTTTTGCTTCCATTGTTTCAAAATGACTTTCTCAATTTTAAAAGCTAGGAAACAAAACATTTTGTTGACCCTAAAGAGCCTTTGATTTTTCAGGATAGGATTTGAGACAAAACATTAAGTCAGAGGTTACAAAAGCCAGGCCAGGGAGATCAGAACAGGTTGCCCAAAGGAGATACAAAGACAGTAACAAACACAGGCCCATGCAAGAATCCGGCCCCATACTGAGAGATGTTCTTGTTTTTCCAAATCAACTAAAAAACAAATTATGTGAAAGTTTCTGACTAGTAACATTCTGGCCTCCATTTCAAAACTTTTTAAGATGCTGGTGCTTGTGGACTTGCAACTACCATGGAGGACACCATGCTATAAAGTTGACAACCTCAGGGAACAGCAGCGTCTAGAGCCTGGGCTTTTGTTGACTGATCTCTCCACATATTGTAAAACATATGCATATGAAAGAGCCCCCCCCCCCCCCTGGCCAGAGAGGGGACTAAGGAGAATAAATGAACCTGGAGGGAAAAATTTGGCTGTTAGAAAATAAAAATGTCGAAGGTGTCACTGCCACAACAACTTACATAAGAGAGTTTTTCCAGCCCAGAGTCCATATTGAGACAGTTCTGGAAGCTACAAATTGCTCTGAAACTAGGCTGCCTTCAGCTCAGCTCCATCTAATCAGAAAAGCAATCTTAAGAGTGGGTGCCTGCCACTCAGAGCCCTCCAGGACTGGCCACATTTAGAACTGTGTGTGACTAAGCATAACTCAGCAGGGAGTGTCACCTCCTGAAAATGTACAAGGCTTCTATATGCAGACCATATACGGACTTACATGCCTTAGGGGGTTCTTGGCCCCTCCCCCCCAAGAACCAGAACCTAATCAATCACAATGGTGGTAGCTGGATTAGATTAATTTGACAAGCAGGAAAAGTGCATTTACTTTTTAAATCACTCTCTGCAGAGACTACTTCTTATTTAATCAAACTATGTTGAACAGAACAGAGACACTGAGGGACACACTGGATGAGTCATCTCTGTTGACAAGGGGACCACAGGATGAGGGCACTACTGTGCCGTCAGCATCAGGTGATGCTTAATCAGTGCCCAGAATAATCAGGAGAATTTTGTTCTAGGATGAGCGGTAATCACTGGACATGTCAATCTCCCTGTTCTGGTGACAGCCTCAAGTACAACCTGATGTTTACAACCCCAAACCAGGAAAGAGAAAGAAAGTCAAGAAATACTTTCTTTTATTTGTAGTGATAATAGTCACTAGCTGGAAGCGAGAAGAAAATATCCTGTTACCACGCATGGCCAGCAGTCCTGCTTGTTTAAAGAGTGTAAAATCAAATGAGTAAATCTCTTAGAAAAACATCAATATCTAAGAATGCCAAGGCTGCACAAACCGAGTTTGGGCCAGAAAATAGGAAATCTCTGGTTACAGGATGAAGTTGCAGCCCTAAGAAATACCTGGAGACAATGTAGCTACAGAAACTGCCAAATAGCACACATAGCCCACAGCAGGAGGGTAATGGGCGCCATGGGCTCCAGACACCAAGTTCTACCTCCACTCTCACAGGGCTCTTATGTCTCTGCATCCAACTATGCAAACTAAAGTTTGAACACTTTCCTATGGCAGAGGCGGGTGTGTGTGTGTGTATCATGTACACGTAGGTGTACACATATGAACACATATGGGTACATGAAGGCCAGAGGATACATCCTATATCACTCTCCATCTTTTGAGAGAGAGTCTCTCCCTGTACCTGAAGCATTTTTCTATGGCAGGGGAGAGGAAAGAAAGAGAAGAAAGTTATCTGCACATGTGTACACAGGTGCACCACACACAGGTACACAGGAGGCCAGAGAACAATAGAAAGTGTCATCTTCTATCACACTCCACTGTAACAGGAGGTTTCTGGCCCAACTAGCCCCACAGTCTGGACCTGCCTGCAGCTGCTTCCCCCCCCTCCCCATGACTCAGACGCTTATATTAATTTCATGCTGCTTGGCCTATGGCTCAGGCATATTGCTAGCTAGCTGATGGCTAAGCAAGATTTTAGGGGCAGAGAGAA
The DNA here is from genome assembly GCA_033318265.1 of Phyllotis vaccarum. Classification (NCBI taxonomy): domain Eukaryota; kingdom Metazoa; phylum Chordata; class Mammalia; order Rodentia; family Cricetidae; genus Phyllotis; species Phyllotis vaccarum. The sequence goes on along the minus strand of JARWLC010000004.1, from coordinate 21,184,316 downwards.
TGCTGGGGAGAAGAAGGGTGGAGTCAGAGGAGATATCATGAGATACCAAGTAAGCAAGATGGGAAGTACTTACATGGGGTAAATGAGCCTTGGGGCAGCTCACAGATGGATAGAAATGGTTTAATGTAAGTTATAAGAGCTAGCTAAAAAACAAGCCTAAGCTATTGGCCAAGCATTTATAATTAATATTAAGTCTCTGTGTGGTTATTTGGCTAGTGGTAAACAGAACAGAAAAGTCCATCTACAGAAAACTGTAGAGGTGGTTCTCTCCTTCCATCTTTCAGTGGATTCCAGGGATCAAGCTTAAGTCATGAGGCTCGCACAAGTGCTTCTAACAGCAAAGTCATCTTATTGACCAGATATTACTGTCTTAAATGCTCTACTACACTTAATATCCAGGGGCAGGAGAAGGTCCCATTCTTTTTTAATTCCTGAGGTCACTTACTACATAATAAAGCAGAGAGAATAAATCTTTCCCAATAATTGCCAGTGAGTTTAATTGTCTACATTTTCATTAAGTTTCTACTCTGGTTGATGTCCACTCAGTGAAAGCCACTCCACTGAAGCCTTCATTGGCCATAACCACTATCAAAGGCAGCGTGTCACACAGTCCACACACACCCTCTAGAGACCAGGTGAACCAGAAGCTCACTCTTGAGTATTTTCCCTGAAAACCTGACATCTTCAAGCACATGCGCAACAAGCCAGGTGCCTGGCACTCAGTCAGTTGTGGAATGCTGCTTATCACCCTGCCCTCAAATGCTTTCTATTCAAGCATCTTTTCCACACAGGGCTGAGTAGGCCAGGTCAACTGAAGAAAGAAAATCTTAGAATAGAATCTTCAGCAGCCTTAGGCTACCTGACAGTAGGGCTATCCTGAATGCAGATTGGAGGAGGTAGACAGGCTTTAAAACACATACTGGGAGAAAAGGAACAAGAAAGATCCATGGAAGCTGGAGAAAGACCAAAGAAAACATACAGATAGCCTAAAATAGGTAAACTAAAGAGACAGTGAGATCTTGAGAAAGCTTGGTGAGTAATTCACAGAAAATGATTAATGAAACTTGCACAGAACAGCTGCATTTCATACCAGAATCTCAGAAAAAGGATAGAAATGTATGAGATTTGAAACTGGTTCTCTCCCGTGAGTCCTTAGTGCTTAAGGGATATGGATGACATATAAATTCACATATATGCATTGCAGTTATATGTATTCTGCTTTTTTGTTGGAATACTGGTTTGGTATTTTGAGAATGCCCTAAAAGTTACTGAGGTCCTATGAAGCATGTTGCCTTTTACCCTTCCTCACTAAATTTTTTAAGTGTTTTATTTTTAATCATGTGTACAGATGTGTTGTGAAATATTCTTTTACACTATGTGAAGATATTTCACTATGATTGGTTTAATAAAAAGCTAAATGGCCAATAGCTAGGCAAGTTTCTTGGGGCAGAGAGGATGCTGGGAAGAAGGAGGAATCTCAAAGAGAGCCCAGGACTCAGAGAAAGTAGCATGGAAGTACAGAGTAAAGATAATAAAGCCACAAGACAAAAAATAGATTGACAATAGGTTAATTAAATTCCCTCATTTTCTCTCCCAGTTCTCTAACAGCCAATTAGTAACGAGCCTAAGCTATTTGCCAAGCTTTCATAATTAATAAGACGTCTCCATGTGGTTATTTGGGAGCTGACAAGTGGGACAGAAACCTGCCCTACATAGGTGTGTGTTTGTGTGTGTATGTGCATGTGTGTGGGTGCATTAAGAGGTCAGAGGTATCGAGTATCCCTGGCACTGGACTTAACAAACAGTTCTGAGCCTCTTAATGTGAGTTCTGGGAACCGAATTCTGATTCTCAAAAGGACAGTTTTCTTAACTGCTGAGCCACCTCTCCAGCTCCTCTTCATAGAATTTTATCGTATCTTTCTATGACAACTAACTGATTTTCAGGCATGTTTTGCACTCAGTGGGCCTTTAGTTTATCACTCTTGGGTAGCATGGTTATGGGATGAAAGAAATCTGAAGTGCAGGAGCAGTAGATTAAAGTCAGCCACAAATACAGCTGGTCAAAGCTCCAGCCCATATAAAGAACAAGGCAGTTTACAGGTTACTGGCACGGGACACTGGTCTTTCTGCTTGCCAGCCAAAGGCAGTCATGTGCCAAGTACACAAATGCAGCTTATAAATTCTCTCAGCAGACCAGATTTTAAATTGTGCAAATCCAGAATGAATTTTCTTGATTTAGAGAAATCACAGTATTTTAACTTTCTATACAAGGTGAGGCTTTGTTATGACTTTCATATATTTATCTCATTTGCACGGTTCCTAGTTATGAAAAGTAGAATCATACCATATTTTCTTGCATGTATCCTTTGTATATTTCTTTAAAGAATTTTATTACATTTATTTGGTGTACATAAGCACACACATATGCATATGCACATGTCATCCTGTAAGCAGACAGAGGACAGCCTGAAGGGAGTTGGTTCTCTCCTTCCATCATGTGGGTCCTGAGAACTGATCTTCAGTTGTCAAGCTTGGCACCAAGCACTTTTATACTCAGCCATCTCACCAGCCCTTGATTGACTTTTGGATTTTTATCCAGAAAAATCCACCCATTGTCTTTCTTTGCTCTGTCAAAATCTTAGCATCTTCTTTCACTCCCTAAATGGCCTCATCCAGTCTTTGCTTTAAACACCATTTGGATTTGACCAACCTCAGAGATACCATTTCCAGCCTTGGACAACTTTATATCTCTATGAGAATGCTGAATTCACATCTCAATATTAATAAGGCTTTAAAAAAAAAAAACTTTTTCCCGACTGTGCATTTCAGGCTGACCTTGAACTTTTATATCCTTTTGTCTCCACCTCCCAAGTGCTAGGATTAAGTTTTTGTGGTGCTGAGGAATCAAACCCAGAGTTTTTGTGCATGTGAGCTAAGTAAGCACTCTAACAACAAAGCTACATCACCGGCCTTAAAACCAAAAAATTTTAAGGTCCTCAGCTCAATAAATGGTGGCAACATTTACCCAGCCCCAAATTCCAGTTTTGACTATTCTCTTTGCTCACGCCCCACACTGAACTGCAGACTATCCTCAAAGCATAATCTGAACCTGATCACTGAACATCACTTTGTGGTCCAGGCCACATCTCTAGCCTTTACCTGGTAACTGACAAGGTTTCCAAAAAGTTATCCTAAGAGTCACCTCGTCCTCATTTCTCATTCAGCATCCAAAAAAATTATCTTAAAGTACAAGATCACATCATTTACGACACTCAGACTTCTCCAGTAAAATCCCAGCTCCTTATCATAGCCTATAGGATCTGGTTCCCACCTACAAGACATCCCAGCTCTTTATCACAGCCTGTACAATCTGGTTCCCACCTACATCCCCTTCACACCACTTCCTCCCCAAACCACCGGCAGCCCAAGTTCAGCCAAACTGGCTGCCTTCCTGCTCCTCCACCATGCCAAGAGCAGCCTACACCAAAGGCTTTGCCCTTCCCTTGCTGATCTCTCTGTGGACACCCCCCACCCCCACCCCGCTCCCACTCCATTCAGGTCTCTGTAGAAAATGAATCACTCTTTCTCTCCTCCACTCCCTCCCTCATTTTCTCTCCCAATTCTCTAACTTGGTCCTTTTTTTTTTCAGCTCACTCATGACTACCTGAAATTACATTTTCTATTTGGCTTTTTTGTTTACTCCATTCATAACTGCATACATAGTAAGTACCAATCAGGTTCCATGATTCTAAGGGGTAGAGGAACAGTAGCGAGTGAGATAAGCAGAGATCTCAGCCCTCTTGAAGTTCATGTTCTTATCTGTCAGCCTTGCTCAAGCCTAAGCTCCAGAAAGGAGAAGACATTCTACCTTGTGAAGAGCAAATGGCCAGTGCCCAGGACAGTTCTCCGACACAGAGGCATAAACATACATCTGCTGACTGGATAGAACAGCCATCTGCTTCCTTAAAGACTCCAACTATAAACTCTTCTTTCTATCTGACCAGATTCAAGATGGAACCCAGAATGCCCAGCATGTCCCCTGGGAACAGTCTAAAAGACCAGCCCCTAGCCCTAGGTCCAGTTGTCCTGACGAACTCCCAGTGGTGGCACCCAGCAAGCTCCTCCAGTGACTGTGTCATTAGGATTTATCTCACTGGGTCACAAGAGTACCTGATTCATTTGATAGATACTGATCAGGCAGCAACATTAAACAGGTCAGATTTTCTTTACAAAGTGCCCAGAATCCAATGTATGAGTCACACAGCTTCCCTGGCTCCTGTGGTCCATGTCCTCGGGAGTTTACAGGACACCTTCAATGTGCACTAGCACCTGTACAACCATTCCTATTTGAACAGTGAACACAAGGTTGCTAAGGGTTTTTACTTCTTACAGCTGCTTTGGAGGCAGGACATGTGCTTGCTGTGATGAACAAGTTTCTCCCAAAGAGCATTTGAGGAGCACGAAATAATTTGATCACAAATAAACAAGAAGATAATGGTGAAATGCCATCCACTCACCTTATAAAATGTTAAAAAAAACAAAACAAAAAAAAAAAAAAAAAAAAAAAAAAAAAAAAAAAAAAAAAAAAAACAGAGCTATGCAAAGGGAAATTTAGTTGCCTCCCATTGAGTCTCACTGGGTATACAAACCACACTCACGGGCAGGCCACATGCCTAGCAGGAGATGAACAATAGAAAGTGAACTCAATAATATTTTTGAAAGGTTTTTGTCTCATAATGCTTTGAATTTTTTTTTCAACCTTAAAGGTCTTTTGCTTATACATTATAGTTTCCAACTCTGAATCTTTATAGGATTTCAGGTCTCAGAAAACAAGTATTTAAAGCCCACACTACCAACTTGTACACACGTGAGGGGAATGTCTAGTTATCTCAATTTTACCTCAGGCACCCAGGCGTTAAAGTCCTGCCTCTCAGGTTTAGAGCATCACAAGGCAAAGGCAGGAGAGCCCCATCCAGTCCCAGATGCAGTGACATGGGTGCAGACACTGCTTCTCACATATGGGAAGCCTAAAAAGCTACTTAAAGTCATAAAGTGTGTAAGAGAGAAGAGAACCACAGTGTATCTGAGAGCCCCACAGCCTTATGCTGTATCTGCCTAACACCTCACTCTCTTTGAAATATTTTCACAAACATTATCTCCTTCAGTCTTCAAAGCAAGCAACCCTGCAGTATAAACAAGAAAGGATATACTTAGCTACTTAGAACCACAGAAACCACTATAAAAGTGGAAGAACCTAGCATGCCTAAACTCGGCTGTGGTTTAAATGAGGGTATGCCCATTGGCTCTAATGTTTGAATACTCGGTTCCCAGTCAGTAGCACTGTATGAGCAAGTTTAGGAAGGATGGCCTTGCTACAGGAAGCATGTCATTGTGGGCAGGCTTTGAAGTTCCAAAGCCACATGCCATTCCCAGTTCACTTTCTCTGTTTCCTGCTACTTATGGCTGGAGATGGACATTGTCAGCTGTTCCTGCTCCCATGTCTGCCACCTCGTGATGTATTCTTATTCCTCCTGAATTATAAGCACCAATAACCCCTATCTTCTAGAAGTTGCTTTGGCCATGGCGTTTTATCGTAGCAATAGAAAAGTAACTAACAAGAGATAAACACCACTATGTGCAAACCACAAAGCGTGGTCAGTATGTCTCTTCACTGCAACAGGAGGAAAAATCAAAATCATTTTATTCACCAGTGGTTTAAGGTGGTGGGAAGACACATTGGTCCTGGAGCTCTGGGCAGAGAGAAGATTGCAGATCCTTCCAATGGACGCCAATTCCTGAAACGACACATAAAACACCAGGAGTTAAACCACAAGCACAGTAACCTTACCCAGGACGCATGTCTCAAGCCAACTCAGCTCAACAGGCACCCCATTCAGACCCCAAACCCCGTGCTTCTCATCCAGCCTAAATCTCTGGTTCAGCCTCATTTTCCATAATAGATCAATAATCTTCAGTTCATACATGAAAATGGCTCCCACAACAGTGACAGGATCTCGAACACAAGAATGCTCCAAAGACCATATTCTCAAGGCCACAAACTGAAAGCAAAAGGTCATTTAACCTGCAGAGGCACAACACTGCACCTGCTTCATATGTCCAGGAACTCTGAGCCTGAAGTTAAAACGCAGAAATGTCACATAAAAGCTCAAACCTCTTAGGCCTGCAAGGTGGCTCAGTGGACAAAAGTTCTTGACACACAAGTCTGAGAAACTAAGTTTGATCCCCAGAACCCACAGTGGAAAAAGAGAAGCCACTCAAATGTTGTTCTCTGACGGCATGTGTGCACACTCAGACACACAGGCAAACATACAATAGTAACAAATTAAATGATGATGAAGACTATGGTGAACCTCACACTTTTGGCTTCTCTTTAAAAGCCAAACAGATCAGAAGATGTGTAAACACCACCAACATTCCTACCAGTGACAATCTGGTAGTAAACATCAGTCACCCTTCACAAGCAGGCTTGCTTGCTCTGAATACCAACCCTAGCATTCTGGGTTTTCTCTCCATAAAAAACTGTCACTTTTACCCCCCACCCCTTGTTTGCCTCTGCTTTTGCAGAGAACTTGCATCAATTCCCAGTGCCCTCATGGTAATGTAAAAGCATCCATAGCTCCAGGTCCAGAGGATCAGAGGTCCTCTTCTGGACTCAAGGTGTACTGCATGCATGTGGTGCACATATACACATATATACACATTCAGGCAAACACTCATAAAATAAAATATTTAAAGAGGAAAAACCCAAGGGCTGTGGGTGTAGAACATTTGCCTTGCATGTGCAGGGCCTTGGTTCTAGCTCCAGCAGATTCACAAAAACAAAACACAAAGAAGACTACACACACACATACAATTCACACACGTTTACATATTAAGACACCCAGTATTGTAACACATTAGCAGTATTCAGCTTAAGATGGTGAGAGTTATTTATATCATTCTCTCAAAGAACTTATTGATTTGCTCACTTAGCTCTATTACATTCCATAGAGCATGAGGTGTTGGAGATACAAAGTCAGCACAGCCCTTAAGTTGTTCAGAAACAAAGGGCAGGTCTGGATACTCTAAACGGGCATGTTCAGGTGGCGCAGAAATGCTACAGAAGCACCTAGTGTGGCAGAAGCAGGGACTTCTTCCTAGCCTTGGGGAAGAGGGACAGAAAAGGGAAGGTGCAGGTCCCATCCCATGGGACAATGCAGGCTAAAGCAAGGACATTTGAAGAGCCATCTATTTTAGCTCTGTCCAGGTCTCTTATTACTACCTTGTAGATCTTAACAACCACACACACACACACACACACACACACACACACACACACACAGAATTGGGGGCAAGCACGGGAAAGGGGTCTAAAGAGATAAGGGTAAAGGCCAAATGTGAGGTGAAGACTTCGGTTGGGGTGGAAAGCGATACGGTTAAGAGCATTATGGTCTCCTGAATGGTGGAACTTCACTGGAACCACAAAGGTTTGGCAGGTTCCTATATCTGAAAATCACCTGGAGAACTAAAAAGAATGATAATAAAAAATAATCTTAGTTTTGGTTTGGCAGCACAAAACCCTCCCACAGGAGCTTCTGGCAAGCAGCTGGGGAAGGGTGTACTTTACTAGGAGCTCAGAAGCTCCAGAACAGTCTCTTCAAGGTCACTGATTCAGCATCCTCCAGGAAAGCACCAAGAGTTCTGCTGGAGACTTACACATTCTCAGTATGCCAATCTCATTTCTATCCATCATGACATCCATTGCTTAACCCCACTGGGTAGATGACAGAATGCCAGCAGCAAGGATGGTAACTGGGTAAGTGAGACAGGCCTCGCTCATTTTAGCAGTGTACACTCAGGCCTCATGCTTCTAGATGAAACTCGGTCTGCCTACTCCCAGCAGCAGACCTAAATTTCTACATACCCATACAGCTACCTCTTCCAGCAAGACAAAGGATCTGCACCTCTCCAGCCACCAAATGGCCTTCGAGGAACAGATTCGAGATGTAAGCATTCTGACCAGGTCCCTGGAGCCCATCAAAGGACAGGCACTGCAGATGAGTGCAACATGTGGAAATCTGCCAAGCCAGCTGAGCACTTCTCATTGCAGATTTCCACTTTGTGGTCGTGTGATAGCTTGAGCCATCCCAAGCCAAAAACGGCAAAGTAAATGTATGTGCCATAAAGATGACAGATTGGAGCAAGCTACTTCCCTGAATGGACCAGCCTGGAAAGATATCTTCCTGACATCACCAGGTGCTAGCAGGTGACCTTTGGAAAGCCAGTATCGGAAAAATCCATAGCTAGTGATGGTCAACCTTCTTGAACAAGAGGCCAAGCAACAAGCCTCACTATCTTCCAACAAAACAAGGAGACGCTCCCAGAACTCCACTTCAACCTAAATATCTTCTACTTGAGTCAGAAGGGTAGGGGGTGACGGCATTTTAGACTTTCGCTCCTCTATTTTAAATGATTCGCTCATTTTCCTGAAGTTCTAACATACCCTGGCCTAAAACAGACAGTCCTCTAGTCCAGTGCCTCAAAAGACACGGCAGTTTTTGTTTTCAGGCCCTGTCAGACATTTGTTTTCAGGGCCTCATCTCCCTCATCCATAGTCTCTTCTCTACTCTGTCCCAAGGCCACGGTACCAGTTGCTTTAAAGCCATTTCAGATATTCTCATCCCTAACAGACGTCATGAGCCAACCCATTCCACTGGACAGGAGCTCTCATGCCTCAAAAACCTGTGCACACCTCCTCCACAGCACAGATTACTTCTATTTTTACAAGACATTTTCCCCAAGCCCTAGATGACAAGGATCTGCACCATTCATTCTGCTTTGCCTTCTCGTTAGCGCTGCTTGCTGTTTTCAAGTTTCATGTCTGACTGCAGGTCATGTCTCCCAATACAGTACTCAAAATGCAGGATTCTGTCAACATATACCTTAAACCTCATGCCCCTCTCCTGGAGCCAGACTTGGCTGTTCTCCTTTTGTCCCTAATACAAGGGCCCAAATGCTTCCCAAGCTCATGGCAGACTTCTCTCTCCTGCCAGCAATAAATCCACAGTCCAAGAGAGAAAATCTGCAACCAGCCTTGAGGCCAACCTACTGGGAAGAACACAAATCTAGTTTTCACCCTCACAGTTTCCTTTCATGTCACAGTGCATTGGTTGTTCTAAGATCACTTTACATCAGGTGGTGGCGCACGCCTTTAACCCCAGAGCTCTGAAGGCAGAGGCAGGCAGATCCCTGTGAGTTCAGGGCCAACATGATCTACAAAGCAAGTTCCAGGTCAGCCAGGGTTGTTACACAGAGAAACCTTGTCTCAAAAAAACACCTAAATAAACAAATGAAATGAAAAAGATCACTTTAAGACTTGAAAAATTAACCCTTTTTCAGCTTGAAAGGGGTTTCCTGGGATCAAAGGGGCTATCACCAATGCCAACACCCTAAGGGACTGAACTCCAGTGATGCTTTCACAGACTCCACACTAGTGTGGTCCTCTCCAATCTGCTCCCAGCACCAGCCCATCCTCTTCCTGCAACCAGAGGCAGAGGAAGTGGGTCTCCGGGAGCTTTTTAAAGCTCTCCCACCCACTCCACAAATTTGGTAGGAGGAAGAATGAACGTTTCCAAGTTCTCTGAACAACACAACACTCAAAGCACAACAGAATTAGCTGGAAACTAGCAAAAGACAATTTTAACTTCCCTTTAAAAATTATAAAAGTACGCCTACTTGAAATGATTCAGGGTGGCTTTAGGCTGCATCTTCTATTTGAATATGCATTTGTTCCCTCCAAACTGATGGCTTCCCCTTGCTCCCCACCCTAAAACAGTGTGTGTAGGCCCAGGCTTCCACAGATACCTATTCTGCCTGATCTGGGGCCCATGAGACCATCTCAGCAAAGCCAAGAACACTCTATAAATGGCCAGAGGCTGCCCCCTCAACACGCTGTAATGTTATTTGCATTTACTATTTCTACTGCATTAAAAATAAAAAAAAAAAATAATTAACAAAAGCCTCTTTCCCTCTCTTGCTGAGGATGAGGCATTCGGAGTTCAGAAGAAACATTTCCTCTTGACCAAGGCCAATTCTGACACTGGAACCTTGCTCTCACTAGCAAAGGCTTCTTGCCTCGTAGAACCTACCACGGTCCTGTACCATATTTATCTTCTTCAAAGGAGCAGGGATCTTGTCTGACATGTTCATTTCTATAACCTCAGCACCACCAAGTTCCTGGCATATAACACGGCTCAATATGAGGCAGACAAGTAAGCAAGTGGGTGGAGAGGGGCCAGGGGCTCTCTGTAGATGCTCCATGGCATGACTCATTATGGTAACTCTTCAATTCTGTCACTACTTAGATACTGGCTTCAATGTCTATACCCTAACTACTCAGACTGGAGTTCCATGGAGACTCAATTATCAAATTGGACTGTTTCTACTCTGCTCCAGTCATACACCATTTGAGAACTTCAGATAACCACTGTAGTAGTTGGCCTGGAGCCCACACCTTCATACCCCACATTACCCTCTATCACCACCAATGAATTTATAGAGTGGTGTATGGATCCCCATTCTTGAAGTCTAACCCTCCTTCTGACAGGTCATTGCCCATTAGCTTCTTCCAACCCTTTAGCTTCCTCCACATGGTCTGGGGTTCAGCGTCCTTCCCCACGATCATACTACATATGTCAATATCCAAAAATTATTTTTCATATATCTGTTTTCCTAATTGGGTGTCCCAGTTAAACAGATCCCTGTTGGTTCTGAGACTGGCACACAGTAGGTGACCTGACTCTCACACTGTTTTCTGCTTTACAATTTCCATATCCATAGTTGTCCTTGAAGAACCTCAGCACACTAACAGAAGTGCCCTATTGCTAAGCACACTTATTCAAGTCTCACTTAAAGATGTCATGGCATGACCATCATACTGAACACAGAATGTGGAGAGGTAGAGAGCTGTGGCACAAAGGGGTGAGCACTACCAGCCTTTCCTCCCCCATCCACTTATAGAAATGTTATCTTCCCTCTCTGATCTCCAATCTCTTCCTTGGTAAGATAAAGATGTCCAGTCAGAAACAAAAATGTACATATTATATGATTCCATTTACATAAACTACTCAGAGTAGACAAGCCCATAGCATCACAGAGTAGGTTACTGGATGCCAGAGGATGGGGAAAGGGAACGGGTGGATGCTGATGGACAAGGGGCTTCACTGGGGAGTGAGTGCTGAAGAAATGTGGCAGTGACTACACAACCTGACAAACAGGCCAGAATATGCTGAGCTGCCTACTTGGGAACGGTTCTATAGAGAATTCTATGGAGCATGAATTTTATCTGAGCAAAAAAGAAAAAAAACCGCTAGACTATAATAGAGGTTGAAAATTAGAGATTCACTTGGGCCTAGAGCATATTCTGTGGACATCAACTGGGTTTCAGTTTATTTGGACAAACATATGGGGTGTTGTGTGTGTGTGTGTGTCTATATGTGTGTGTCTGTGTGTATATGTGTGTATGTGTGTGTCTATGTGTATACATGTGTATATGTGTGTATGTGTCTGTCTGTGCGTATACGTGTATGTGTGTGTACATATGTGTATGCATGTATGTGTGTGTGTGTGTCTTGTGTGTGTATATATATGTGTGTCTGTGTGTGTCTGTGTCTGTCTGTGTGTGTGTATGTATGTACACTTTCCTAGTAGAATCTAACACAGTCCCACCAGGGTAGCTTGGCACTCACTGTGCAGTCTAAGCTACATTTGAACGCTTCATCCCCATGCTTCTAATGCCCATGTGCTGGCATCACAAGCATATGCTACTATTTTAATTGTAGCTGTTATTACACAAACAGTGCACATAATAAAACTGCAAGGAGACAACACACAAACCCAAATAAACCCCAGGGGAAAGGGGTCTATAATAAAGTCTCTATAACAATGTGTATACCTTGTAGTGATGTCAGCTTCCTGTACAGACACTGTACTATAGTTATCCAAAATGCTGCCACTTGAAAAAGTGGTACTTTCCCACTTCCTATCAGTCTGTAATTATTTATTTTTTCTTTTAATTATTAAGACAAAGATTTTATAATTTCACAGGGTATTTTCTCCTTAAAAACAGAAAAATGTGGTAATGCTGAGCCTCAAGGGCCACAGCTGTATGAAGCTGAGTAGTAGCCATTTCTAGATAGTCAAACTGTTTACAGTCATCGTCCAACACTAAGGCCTGTGTTGATGGCTGTTTATCACGGATGCATGCACTGATTTTCTCTTAAAGAGAACTATTTCTCTACCAACAGGAAAAAGTAAGATCAAGAGTGTCTTATGTCCATCCCCACCCTCAAAAGAAGGCCACAATATCTGTGTGAAAATGAAGAACATTCCACACATCCTGATCTTAATCTTCCTCCCAAGCTACCTGCCTGGCCTCTGAGGTATCTGAGATTTCAAACCCTTGGACTGTGGCTCTTTAGACTGTCAACACATTTTTTAAACAAACCACCAAAGAAGAACACATCTTAAGTACACAGTATCCTGTTCTCCCTAAATATGCTGGTTTCTTAGCCTTGCCTTTTCTGGCAGGCTCTTCTGCCATTAATATGTGATCACAACTAGATAAATAAGAAACTGCAGCTGTTTAGCAGGGGAGGGAAAAGGTCCTTGAGGCACATATTGCCCTCCTACCACACCACCGTTCTCCTTAAAGACAGTGAGTAGAATTCAGGAATCCACGGGAAAGGGGTAGGGCACAATCACAGAGAAGCCAAGCAAACCACCCAGTGAACTCTAAGGTACAGCCAGTCCCAATCAAGCTACACAGTGGCTCCAGTCTGATGGAGAAATTTCAATTTCCCCTTCAGGTGACAGACACACAGACTGCCTGGCATTGACCCATGCTGAGGTGTTTACAAATCAGTCATCTGAAAAACTGTGACCCCTGTCACCTGAGTAGCCAGGTAAGACACATCTCTTCAATCAAGAGATGCTGCAGTTGTATTTTCTTTCAGAGAAACTATGTGCTCACAAGGCTACAGAGGTGAAACACAGCTAACTATGACTTGAGGCAGGCCTGGCTAATATATACACTGGACACCAAAGGCTCAACATAAAAACAATATGAAACATATCTCGTTAATTTTTTATAATTTTTTATTTTGTTTCTGTTTTTGAGACAAGGTCTCTCTGTGTAGCTCTGGTTGACCTGTAATTCATTCAGCAGACTAGGCTGTCGTTGAACTCAGAGATCTAACTGCCTCTGCTTCCCAAGGGCTGGGATTAAAGTCATGCTCCACTGCCACCTAGCATTCACTGATATTTTGATACTGGTTACTCACTGAAGTAATTTTTTAAAATACTGGGTTAATGAAACCATGCTAAAATGAATATCCTACTTTGAAAGTGTTAAGTACCAGAAACTCATATTTTACTTACATTGCATCAGACTCCATTTGTGCTGTCAAGCTTGGGAGAAACTCATTCTAGTGTTGAGATCATAGACAAAATAAAAAAAGAGGAGAAGATGAGCCGACACCTACCAACTACATGATTCTTTCTGTTTGCTTGTTTTGGTTTTGGTTTGGTTTGTCTTTCAAGACATGCTTTCTTTGTATAGCCTTAGCTGTCCTGGGACTAGCTCTGTGGATCAGGCTGGCCTGGAACTCATAGAGATCCACCTGCCTCTGCCTAGTGCTGGGATTAAAGGTGTAAACCACCATCTCCCAACTCCAACTATGTGACTCTAAGCACGGTATCCATCTCCCAGGTGGTTAACCCTCTCCCTAAGTGGGTATGATATAACACCCTGTACCCTGCCTGGGCTTGGGTAAGAGAAACAAGAGAAGATAGCCAAAAGCCCTCGCTGTGCACCATCTCACACATCCGTCCTTCTTTCTTAAGGAGACAAAATTTGATCTCTTAGTCATCACCCAGTTCTGCACAGCAACAGCAGATGACCCAGTGGTTTCCAAAACAAGGTACACAGATATCTGCACCACACACTTTCATCAGAGCATCTTGATGCTGTGATCTAAGAGTCACTCACAGCTAAGGAACTAGGACCGGTGCTATTAGCAGTGCCTTGGGCTCCTGTAACCAACAGTCAGGCAGGCCAGCCTCCACAAGAGAGGTGCAGCCTGTGGAGAGGAAAGGAACTATTCACAGCTTTTCCACAGCAAAAGGCTCTCTGTCAGGATCTTATCAGCCTCAGTAGGAAATAACTATCTGCTCTGGATATTGCTTCAAATGTAAGAAAGGACCTAGCACTTCCATCTTCACACAAGTTGTCAAAGTGATCACAGTATAGACACAAGGCTAACTGTATGCAAAGTGGCAGAGTACTTACTTCTCATAGTCAAATCCCTGGGTCCAATCACCAGCACTGCAAAAATACATGTATGCATGCATACATAGATTCTCTCTCCTCCCTCCCTCTCTCCCTCTCTCCCTTTCTCTCTCTCTTCATTTATGTGTAATAAATGCATACACTACAAACTGTCATGGCACCTAATGGCTTGGCAAACAGGCTGATAATACTGTGCTGCATGACCCTCCACTCACAACATACCCAGGAGGCTCAAGGGTACATGTTCTTTCTGCCCTTGCCTGTGGCCCAGTGGCACCAAGTCTTGACAAAACTCCATGAAGGCCACTCTTCTGCAGAAATGCTGTTGCTGCTGTCTCCAGGGCCAATACAAAGGGCTCCACAGACAGACCTGCAAGTCCCAGCAGCATGAAGATTCTTGGCCTTTAGCCTCTCAGAGAAAACTCATCATGAAACATGAATGTTGGACAGGCAGCATGCACAGATCGATCGGACCCCAGGAGGCTGGCTGCCAGAAAAAAAATCATTCTTTATCTAAACCAAACAGACCTTGCTTTTTCTCCTGCCCTAAAAATACCTCCCTGCCCACCACCTCAAACCAATACAAAAGAATAATTTCTTTTGAGGAACAAAAATTAAAGTATTCTTCCCCAAAAATATTTTTGTAACTAAAATGTGGCCTAGGTAAGCACACACTCTGAATGAATCAATATATTCCTATACTAAATGCAGAACATGTTAAAGTGCTTTTGAAGATAAAGTATAAAGTGAATAAGCAACTAAATCTGTAAATGGCATTCCTGTGCTTTGTTTTTGTTGGGTTCGTTTTGTTTTTGAGCCAGTCTTGTGTACCTCAGGCTAGCATCCAACTCCTTATGTGGCCAAGAATAATCCTGGATTTCTGATCTTCCTCTCTCCAGCTACCTTGGAACTAAGATAAGAGAGGCGTACCACCAAACCCGGTGGATGACGTCCTGGGGATGGAAGGCTAGGCAGACCCATACCCTTAGCCCTTTTTTCTGTGCTTTAGACTCCCAAAAGTAACCTGCAGTTCTACAAGATGGCAGTGTCAGGAGCTGAGTCCAGCTTGTCAGCACTGGGACCTCAGAGCATTTCCAAGACCCAGTACTCCACTGTCAGCCTCTGCCTTCCAGACTGGGTGTGCTTAAGAAGCCCAGATACAACCAAGCTTCCATGTCACGGGGTCTAAACTCTTGATGCTCAGGAAGGCGTCTTTGAAGTCCTTCGTGGGTATCTTCCTTTTGTCAGCTGATGCTCCCCCAGAAGCTCTCCTCTGGCCTTCAACCCACCCCCACCCCAGCCTGCTCTTAAAGACCCTTCTCTCCCTCCTCCTTCCTTTGGCTTCAGTTTATTCTTTTCTCACACAAGTCCTAAGCCTTTTCAGAAACAAGGGCAACCATTCCTTAACACACATTCACGTGCAACTCTGACCCTCTCTACCACTACTTACTGTTCTGACTCTATACATGAGGAAGCTCAGAAACAGCTGACCCAAGGAAAGTTGTCCTTAGAAGGCAGAGTAACTGGAAAAGCTGAGTAATAAGCAATGGAATTCTCCTCATCAGAGAGAGGTTCTATGAACATTCACAGAAGTATGGTATGAGGAGTAGTGAGCTACAGCCTGGGCATGTTAAACATCACTACTTGGACCAGTTCAAGTCCGAGTTCAAGAAAGATGCTCTTTGTATCCAGGATAGATCTTTGCTGGAGAGAGACCCTCAGAGTAGCCACTAATCAACCATAGTACTTTGGCTTGCAAAAGCTTGCTGCTTGGCAGTGTCCACCACCACCACACTAAATGGGAAAAAGCAGGATATGGAGAGAGGTCACTCTGGGTCTCAGTCTACAGCAGAGATCTGCCCTGATGCTGGAGAAATTGGCAATAATCGGGTCTACTTACAAAAGTCCCACTGTCAAATGCACTGAGACGGTGTGGAGGCAGTTACAAGAGGAAGGAGAAGCTGTCAAGAAGCAGAGGCAATGAGAGCCATATAAGGTAAAAGTGATTCCCTGTTGCATCTGCTTGTAAAGGGAGTTAAGGAAAGAGCTAGCGTGCACAGCACTGGAGAAAGGCGGCAATCTGTGTTCTGGCACTTCTACGGATTGGCTGTGGCGCCTTGGGCAAGCTCCTGCATCCCTGGGCCTGTTTATGTTTCTCCAAAATGGCAGGGCTGACTACAAGTATCTGAGTTCTTTTGAAGCATGATATTCTACAATACTGTAATGTTAAGAACACTTGCTGTGGGAATTAAGGACAGATAGGGAGAAGGGAAGACGGGAAAAGAAATAGGAAGTATGACATAACCTGTTATTACTGACACTGATTATAGCTCTAAGAAAATATCCACTGTGGCTTCAAACTAAAGGCCAAGCACAGTCAGTGAACACAAGTCAATTCCCAGACCCTACATCTTAATGGAACTACAGGCACACTGTAGTTTTTGTTTATGGGCCGGATGAAGGCACATGAAAGGGCAGTGACTTTCACTCACTCGGTGAGAATGCTCTCATCCTAAACAAGGCCAGAGCCCATCCTCCTGGATTTACAAGGCTCAGCTGTGGTGGTACCAGAACAGAGAAAAGTGCCCCATGCCAGACTACGCCATCAGAAGTGGAATGACAATTAGGTCGTTATGTAGGATCCCTGGGAGACACAGACAGAAACTGACATACAAAGTCGCCTAACTGTCATAAAAGGACAGGAAGAGAGTGACAAGAGAAACCAAAAGGTACTTTTCTTCCTGCTGCTATCCTGACAGGAAGGTTGGTCACCAGCCCTGGGGGCAGAGATAGATTTCTATCTTCCAGTCATGAAGATGGTGACTCTGGAGCCACAGTGCTAAAACTGGGACTGAAACCATATGCAAAGACACTTGTCCATGGGCAAATTGTTTACATCTCCCTGTTTCCTTATCCAAAGAAGTGAGATAACAGTAAGATTTACAATTCACAGAATTATGAAGAAGACTGAAAGAGATAACACACATAACAATGCCTGGAACAATGTATGCCACAAGAAAGACTGTTATTTTCAGGAAAAGAGACCAAAATTTTCATCTGATACTGAAAGGTCATGATACAATAAAAAGCATGACCTGCTATTAAGCAGCCTGTCCTCGGCATGGATCTAAGGCCACCCTTCAAGAAGGAAGTACTTCCCCACATCTCCTTCTCTGTACAGGAGACAGGAATTAGTGCTCTCTCTTCTCCCTGAATCTGCAGGGCAAAAGAGAAAGCATTCTGATGAAGTACACTGAGACAAAGCCGGATCACTGCTGTGGTTGGGAAATGTATCCCTGGACTGCCTGAGGCCCCAGTCCCGTAAGAGAACATGAGGACAGAGGAACCCAAATCCAACCTTAGTTCCCATACACACAGTTCCCAGCAAGTCTGGAAGAGTGTGAGAGAAAATGCGCCTGGCACACTGGTGTCCAGTCACCTCATCTGCTGGGGGCCTGTGACAACAGAGCAGAGTAACAGAAGATTCGCAGGAAGGTGAAATGAAGGACTGGGATGTTTAGATGCTCCAAAGCTGAGGTCCTGCTCTGATTACATGGGAAAGGATTCAAATTAAGGGAAGCAGTAAGAAGCGGGAAGCAATTTAAATCTCAGCTCTGCTGCTTTAAAACCTCAAGACCGTGAATAGATCGTGCAGTGTTTGAGCCTCACTTTCCCCCATCAGTAAAACGTTAACTGTCTTTACCTCACAGAGAAGTTATAAGGATCGTATGAGATCATCTATACCGATGCTGACCATGTCTGACACACGGGAAGGGCTAAGTTGATTAATGCCAGCCATCATCACAGTGAGGCTGACGATAAAGAACGAGGCAGACAAAGGTTACAGCATCACCAAAAGACTGCATTACTAGGTTTTAGGTTGTTAGATGTTGTTGCATTAAAAAGTAATAAAAGTCAAGACAGGTTTACAGGAGAAAGAGCAGCATTCAGGAACGTAGATACCTGGGTTTCAGAACTGCTTTAACTACAGAACCTTAAACTTGGGTCCTTGACCTATAAAATGCCCCAGAGGCAGCAATGAAGACATAGGACACATAACACACCATATATCTGCCCTCAACTACAACATCAGCTCCAGTAAGTCAGGTCAAGTAACTAATATGCAGTTACACCAATCTTTGGCCAGCAAAAGGAGATATATTATTAATAAATACCGATCAAAGCAAAGGGTATTTCGAAGTAAATAAGCATGAAATAACAACAAAAGGACATCTTTGATGACAGAAAGCCAGGGACACAGTTCCCATGGCAGCCCTGGCTCCCTGTGTCCCTGTTTCCATCTGTTATCCCTCTCATAGTCTCCACCTTGCTACCCCTTTGACGGATTGAAAATGAATTCAAAGCACGCCTGCTTTTCTCGAAACAAAACAATTTTTCCAATCTGAAAGCAATGCATGCTCATCAGAGAAAGCCAGGAAAACAATGGAAGCCTCAGAATAAACACACGGGTCCACCCATCCACACTAACATGTTAATTTATTGCTTCTCCTGCCCCCCCCCCCCAGTCCTGGCCTTAGGGCGATTCATTTCTATTGAAAGACTGAATGTCACAGTGTTTCCTAAGATGGCAAGCTTTTCTGAAGAGTCAATAAAAGCAGTAAAAGTCGGAAACAGTCTAGGGCTGCCTGGCGCATGGATACAATGCAAGGGTCTACTCACTCCCACAGCATGCATATATGCGCACATGTGTCAGGTATTGCCTCTTTGACCCTTTGGACATCCTCAGAATATATGGTGAGCATTCCTTATTTAAGAAGTTTAACTCTGAGCATCAAAAAAAGAGCCCCACCCACTAAAACAATGCTCCTTCAGTATCAAAGTGTCTAACATTTCAAAGGAGCATTTTTGAAAATATTTTTAAAAATCTAAAACCTCTCCTGTGTACATTGGCACAAAGCTGGGTCAGGTCCTGTTCAGTTCCAAAACAGAATTTCAAAAGCTACCTTAATTATTCCTAATGCCACTGATACTGACCTATGAGATGCCCGTAAATCAAAAATCACAGTGAGGAAGAAAAATAAAGCTGTACCTTTCTTCAGCACACTGGCTGCTTAGAAAACAGGAACTTCTAACAAGTCCATTTGGGGCTGGCTACCTCATAAAACCATTTCTGGCAGTTTATGCTGCAGCAATGGGAGGGACAATCTGATCACCATTTCAATGGACTGTGCCCTAGAGACTTTCCCAGAGATCCAAGTACCTTAGGATAAAAGGACTATGCTAAATCCTAGGGCAAGCTGGAGAACACGAAGCAGCTGTCTATCAGACTTACTTGTTTATGAACAGGCTCTAGACTTCAGCTAAGGCTAACTCCAAGCTCAGCCAGAACTCCTACCTCAGCCTCCTAAGTGTTATTACGGCCTGTGCCACTGCATAGACTCAGCTTGCCTTTAACACTGCTCAGACACATACACGGACACCTGCTCCTAGTACTGACAAAATGAAGTCCTCCAATACCAGCCTCATAGTTAACGAAGGAGGAGAAAGACAGGGTAACTCCGGGGTCAAAGTGAGCCCCTGTCATCCTACAAACCTTTTCTGAATCATTACCTTGTCCCTTCATCCCAAAGCCAAAAACTTCCTTACATCAAACACGGCCTCTTACTCCTAGATTTCAATTACTAAAATGCACATATCATTACCAATCAGCTTCAGACTGCCATTTTAAAACTATGATTGCATAATTTTTATTTAATACTTCTAAAGGTATATTTTTAATTGTGCATGTAAATAGGTGTATGTGAGCGCAGATGCCCTTGGAAGCCAGAGGTGGCAGACTCCCTGGAGCTGGAGTTACAGGTAGCTGTGAGCTGCAGATGTAGGTGCTGGGGACTGACCGAAGGTCCTCTGCAAGAGCAGTCAATGCTCTTAACTACTGAGCCCTCTCTCTAGTCCCTTTTTAAATTTTTTCTAAAATGATTTAAAATTAGGGCTTCACAGATACACATGGAGGCAAAGACCAAGGCAAATAAATAAATAAATAAATAAATAAATAAAGATTTAAAATTAAACATACACATAGACAGTCATGCACAGGGAAATCCGTGAAAATAAAGTGAGATACTAAGAAATGTAAGGGAGCTCAAGACAAACAGTTGGTGGCCCAGACCATTATGTATCACTATTTGATACTTTTGTAGAATAAAGGCAGAATGTGGTACCTTCCAGCAATGAAATGAAGCTCCAGAAGACAGTTTCCTTAAGATAGGTTAAGGCAATGCTCTGGACGAATGAGACATAAGATCCTATAAGTTCAAATCAGACTAGTGAGGTACACAAGGCAGACAGTTAAGCCTGACTTATCTAGGTCATACAAGTCCACTGATGTTTCTTGGTACAGTGTAACACATTGTCTAAAGTGCCTAGTGTTCACCTTATACCACTTCTGCCTGAACAAGAAGAGTTTCTTAACTAGGGGGATATTTTTATCATTCCTAGATGGGTGAAAGTCCCAGAGGAGGCTATCAGTCTAGCAGAAAATCTCCCAAAGAAGGGCCATCTTATAGGAGTGAGCTCCTTGAAGCCAGAAGTGTTGAGAGCAGAGCTATGCAACTTCCTGGCTTCCAAGTGTCCTTACGACTTTAAGATTCCTAGTCTTCAAGTATTTTACAGTGGAAATCATTGAGCATTGCCCCTGTTAGCTTCTCTCATGCCTCAAGAATGAAAAAGATGGTAAGATCACTGACATAAGTGCCAGTAAAGTCTTCTCCAGAACCCAGAAGGCCATAAATAGACAAGCCAAGGACAGGCCGTAGGAGCCACTAAGGAGCTTGGAGGGATGGCCTCTAGAAATGGACAAAGAATTCAGAGATGGCTGGGGGTGGCTTGGAAATAAGTGCAACTGTCAATGCTCAGAAGCAGCTCCTGTGCTGTGCCCTGCAGCCTGGACTGTGGGCTGCTCTGTGGCAAAGGTGGCAGGCACTATTAGGAATCCATAGGATTCAAGATGGGTCCCCAAATACTGGCATCTTCCCACTGCTCACAAATCCTATGCATTGCCAGACAAATACAAAAAGAGGTAGCATTTTGAGAGTATCCTGTGATTAAGAGCTAAAGGAAGGTATCTTATTGTCTCTCCAGGCTAACCAGAGTCCAGCAAGCACTTCAACAGGGTGGTGTATCTCCTCTGTCTTAAAGATAAAAGTCAATACTAACAAACTAGGCTTGCGTTCATAATAATTTAGTCCAGAAAACAACCCCCTGGAGGTGCCTCAACTTCAATCCCAATTCTGACAGGCTCTCTCTCTAACAAACATGGTAATGACACATGGTCCAATTCAAACCTGCAACTTAGAATTTGGAGCAGACTTCAAAACTCTGACTAGCAAAATCCCAAGAGGCCAAAGGCTGTGCATGTTCCCCATAAGGAACCCTTGTCCCCTCAGAACAAATGTGAAACTCGTGGCTTTCATAAAAGCAAGACAGAGTTTTTCTTTCTCCAAAAACAAAAGGGGGTGGTGTTCAGGGAGGAGGAGGAAAATGGGAGCCAAAGCCTTAGGCTCCACAGTGGGAGTCGGCATAATGTCCCCAAAGTAGGAAGACATCAGAGTTGTTTTTAAGCACAGAAATAAAACTACAAAATAGATATACTTAGGGAATGGAAATGCTAGAGGAGAGGGGAGGCTAGGCACTACAGCACTGTAAAAGGATTAGATTCCTAAATCTACAGGCATGGATAACGCCGAGAAAAAGCTGTGGGAAATGGGGTGGGTGTGTACCCTCGTGGAGGCCAGTAGAGGGTTTCTGCTCTTCACTCTTATTTCCTTAAACACAGGGTTTTTTGTTGAACTTGGGGTTAAGCTGCTAGCCAGTTACCCCAGCAACCCTCTTGTCTCTAGCCACCATATGCTAGGGTTACCATGTGCACACAGCCACATCCAGCTTTTCTTGCAGGTGCCAGCGTCTGAACCCAGGTCTTTGTGCTTACACAGCACATGCTCTGACCCACTGAACCATCCCTCCAACTCTGAGGAAAACATTAGAAAAAAGAGAAAAAAAATGGGAAGAGCTAAGACACCACAGAAGCAGACACTTTCTAACTCCAATCACTGAAAAGCCACACCTTAGGGAAATGATATTTAAGTACTGTTCTGCCCTATTTTTCACCAACAGCATTATATTTTAACCATCGTCCTGATTTTAGAAACATTAGAAAGCAATCTCCCTCCGTAAAGAAATACGAGAGACCCTACTACATGATGCAGAGGGGTTCGTTCACACGTTTACTTGCACGCCCATATGTCAAAACACACAAGTCTTAATAAGTTCTTTGCCCCAAGACGATAAGAATTTTGCTTTTTTTGTGTAGATAAAGAGGAATTATTTCCTTTGTCAGCAGATTAAATAAATTGGGCCTTTGCTTCCTGGAGCACCAATCAACATCAAGTATTCACTCTACAAGAAAAGGCATGTAGAGTTGCACATGGCATTGCTACAAAATAAAAGCTAACAAGCAACAACCACACAATCCTTTTTTCAAGGTGATGGTGTGTTTTTTTTTTTTTTTTTTAAGAATTGTCATCTATAAATTGCAGCAATGTGGTGGGCTTCATCTCTAGATGGACTACTTTCCATCTCTGCTAAGAAGCCTCTGGTATATTTTTCGGGTCTCTCCCTGCAAAAGTCTCCCTATACCACTAGCTAAAGCACTGTCTTAGTGCTTTTTATTTGCAGAATAGAGGTGGATGTCCTGGGGTTTAAAACTGGAATACCCTGTACTCCATGCATCCATTTTCTTAGGCCCGCTCTGCTAGTCTGGCTGCTTGGTTTTGTTGTTTACTGTTGGGATTTAACTTTAATAGCCCAGGCAACACCATCTCAGAGATGAGCGGGAAACCGTCAAATAAACAAAAAAGCTAGACAGGCCTTGTCTGGAGATACCAGCACAGACCTGTGGGAATCTCTGCAAATGGAAGGAACATTTTTCTAAATGAGAAACCAGCAAAGAAAGGAATTACCAGTGTCAGCCACGGCCGTATTGCTTCTGGAGCACCAGCCCAGCATCACCCCATGCACAAAGGCAAACGCACAGAGGGGCTTGTCTTTATTGTTTGGGGAGGAGAAGATGTGGTGTTGAAACTCAGGGTCATGACTTCTTTTCTAAACACTCCAAAATGTCTAGTGACCCCCCCCCACACACACACACACACAAACTTTTTTCAAAGCCAGGTCATCCTTACCCTACACACAGAATTATTTTACTTTGTTTTGTTTTGACACTGGGTCTCATATAACCCATGCTGGCATCAAACGCACTTTGTTGAAGAGAATGACATCATCATCCTCATGCCTCTACGTACTTCCCAAATGGTGAGACTATAGGCATGCACCACTACACCCAGCTTAGAATATTTGAGTAATCTAGATTCTAAACACAATTTACAAGGGTTTTTTTTATTATTACTATTTTAGGTACTAATGACTCTAAAACTAATTCGTATTCATCCTCTCTCTCTCTCTCTCTCTCTCTCTCTCTCTCTCTCTCTCTCTCTCTCTCTCTCTCTCCACCCCCTTCCCTCCCGTCTCTTTGTCTCTTTATCTCAGAAATCTGTGTAATTTTGTAATTTACATGATTTCCATTCAGAGCTCCAATGTGTCTCATGAGAAGTCTTGACCATAACAGGCCTAGGAGTAATCACAAGTCACCACAAGAAGCCTCCATTAGAAAAAGCAAATCAAATCTGCTAATTCAGTCAGCCCAGAATCTACCTGCAACCTCAGCAGCAGACCCCAAAGGGTCTCCTGGCCAGATGTCACTATATCAATAAATACACTATTTTGTACCTACAGCATAACCCTCAGTCTGTGTCAAAAAAGGACTATGAGAGAGGCATGGTGGTACATTCCTGACTCTAGCTCTTGAAAGGCTGAAGCTAGAAGGTCGCATTTCATTGGCAAAAATGGAAGAAGGAGAAAAAGGATGGAAGGAGAGCGGGAAGATCAGACTAAGCAAGACAGGACTTGGCAAAGCTTACACTCCAAGGACTTAGGAAGAGCACTCTGCTGTGCTCTTCTTGGCGACGACTCTCAGCCCATCTGAAGATACACAAAAAGGAAGACATGAAGGCATGCAACAGGCAGTTCAATGATCCCAGAGTGTTTACCCCAAAAAAGCCAAAAGATAGCTCTAGTTGAAGAAACAAGCCATTACATTTCCAAACTAAGTTTTCCACAGGCCCAGAGGTCAGAGAGACCGGTTCTCAGAGTATTAAATATGGCGGCAATTGTCACTTTTGGACTTGTTTCCAGCCTTTGCGGATGACTTTCTGATGAACAAATTTTCTTGAATTACAGAGGATATGGGGTGACTAAAAGGGTGGGGATTCTGATGGAAAGAGATTACCCACAATTCACTTCCCCCGTGCAAGAGGCCAGGGCCTCTACCTGTACCAGGTCTTGACCAGGGATGTGAGGTCCACATGACCCTAGGTGGAAGGTATATACTACAGTGAAGTTCAACCACACAATGACTGGAATAGCTTCTAAGAGTGTCTAAACACACTGCTCTATCCAGCAAAGGCCTGGAACAGCAATCCTGGCTTGAATCAGCATCCATAAGCCAAAGAGGGTAGTGTGATGTCCTGAGCAGCAGTTGGCCAAACACGTGTGAGGGAGAGGTGCAGCTGCCAAGCATTTCATGTTTACCAGGAAAGAAGAGTGTTGATTTTGCAGATTTTCGATAATGTTTTCACAGCCAGTGTTATTCCCAACCCATTTCCAAATGCAATCTGAGAAACGTTCTGTTCCTCATCAGTCTAATTGTACTTCAGCGTTTCTACCAACATGAGGCACAGAAGCCCTTTTTTCTCTGCTGACTACACCTCAGGCAGCCAAGAGGAGAACCAAACGGAAGCCAGATCTCTGCCATGGCACTAGAAAATCAAACTCAGGTGTGGAAGACCAAGGCCTAGGACTCTAAGATCTAAGGCATCTCTACAGGCCAAATAAGAGCTGTTAGGGAGTCTCACAACAATCTGTGAGCCTGTGGTTGCATTTACTGCTCTCACTTTTAAAGCAAGCCATCTAAATGCAACAGGCCATGAAAATTAACAAAGACCAGCATGAGTTGGAAGATTACTTTAGACTATGGGCAAAGACTAGACAACACAGGATGAAATCTTGCCGGCGGGGTCTGGATGCTAGGACGGAGCCCTCTGGGATAGGAAGAACGACTAACAGAAGCATGCTGAGTCTGCGCAGGCCCTTCTGAATACTAGCTCTTGGATTCTTTTCTGATGGCCTCATCTTTGATTTCGTACAGTCTTCAACAGTAACTGTTTTGTAGGAGAGAGATTCAAAAGAAAAAAAAACACATCCTTGGGAGATCCAGAGAGAATGTTGTTTGAAGTAAGACCCTTTCCTGTGTCTCTCTTACACTCAGCTAGCCTTGTGAGCGATCTGTTGCCATGGCAGATGCTCAGCATGTTCTGTCATAGCCAGCAGCTCCTGCCATACACTGATGCGGTGGGGAAGTTGTCTGGTTTGATCCCATCCTCATGCTGCTCTGTTTTGATTAATATCCTACTCTGGTTATGACCCAAACCTTCCTCGGGTCTCCTTAGAAGAACTATTGGGAACACTGCTACTCAATATCTTTCCATCCAAGAAGATCAGAATCAAAGAGATAATTCAGTTTTGATTGTGGATCTGAGATGTGTATACAGATCAAATGGAAGTCACTCTATCTTAGAAACATGGTGAACCAATCTATCACCAGCATCAATGAAATGTGTATAGACCCAGCACACCTCCACTTATAATACATACTTACAATACAACAATTTCAGAAACAAAATCAGCCCAAAGGAAGATAAACAATCAGACAAATAAAAACAAAACTCCAAACCCTGCTATTATTCACCAAAAAGCTGTAAGGATAAATTAAGTAAGGACTGAAAAAGTCACCAGACTTCAGATGCATACCAGGCCCAGAGGAAGAAGTAGAGTGTCAATAGTATATTGATAGTAGACACTCCAACTTCTAATAAACCTCCTTCAAAGTCCCAATGGAAACCCTGAGGTTTTCCTAGCCATTCTGGACAGCTGTAGCAAGTGTGGTACCTACAACATATCAGCAGACTGAAAATGAGTCAAATTCTCTTTGGTTACTTCCTTGAGTATACTTCTCAGAACTTGGCATTAGAATCCCTAAGATCTTTCTAGACCTGAGAAACCAATATAGCTGTATATGGCCAGAGAATCTGTGTCATTAGTCAGCCATTCAACATAATTTCAAAAGTTCAAAAATTACTGCTAAGAGGCTATCTTCTTCTGGAATGGAGTTAATTTGAAGATTTTTATTATATTTAATTATGTGAATGGGAGTACATATGAGTGAAGTCTTCTGTGGCATCCCCTGTGAAGGTTAGTAATTACAGGCAGCTGTGAGCTGCCATGTGGGTGCTGGAAACGAAGCATGGACCCTCTGTAAGAGCAGTATGCAGTCTTAATGGCTAAGCTATCTCCCCAGGTCCGGATATGGGGGTAATTACGAAAAAGATTAGGTCTCTCAATTAGGAAAGAGATTTGATTTAACAAAAAAAAAAAAAAATCACTCACTGACTATAAAGAGAGGAAAGTGGTGGGGGCAATAAGGAAGACCAAGGTTGACAGACAATACGATCAGCCATCCAGCTCCATATGGAAATGCTCCATTCACTGCACCCAGTGAAGACCAGGAGCCAGGTTTGTTCTGCTGGTTTTTTCCTGGGGTTTGTTGTTGTTGTTTTGAGGGGGCTCTTTTGGTGGGGAGAGGGTCAAGACAGAGTTTCTCTGAGTAGCCCTGATTGTCCTGGAACTCAGGCTGTAGACCAGGCCTCCGGAGTAGTGGAGAACTTGAGTTTGGATGGGTCTGGGTTAGCTTAATAGTAAAGGTGCTCACTAATGTGGATAGAGATCTGTCCAGGCCGGTCTAAAGTACCAACAAGAACCTTCCCCCAATACCACAACCAAAGGGAGAGCAACTATCTGAGGTCAACCCAGGTTCTCATGGGAGTTGCCTCTATCCCCTCCAGACACGGCCCTTGACCCAGGGACACCACTGCCCATTCAGCTCACCCCAGCTCAGTGGTTCTTAACCTTGCTAATGCTGTGGCCCTTTAACATGGTTATCATGATCCCCAATCATAAAATTATTTTCACTGATGCTTTATAACTGTAATAGTGCTACTGTTATGAACTGAATTGTAAATATCTGTGTTTTCCTATGTTCTAAGGTTATCTTTGTGGGTGTTGTTTGATCCCCTCCCCCAAGGGTCTCGACCTACAGGTTGAGAACCACTGCCCTAGATAATCCAAACCCTTGAGCTGACATCTACACTCACTCAACCATGAATTTTGCCTGTCACTTCCAAAGTATAAGGCTGTGCTGGAGTTGACATAAATGAACTTCCATAAGTGGAGCTACATAGCCAGTGATGACGGTCCACACCTGTAATCCCATCACCAAGTAGGCCCTCAAATTTGGGGCTACTCCAGGCACACAGGGAAGTTTGCCTCAATAAACGAAATTAGAGTGATTACAAACCTATCACCATCACCTGGGTACTTGTTTAAAATGCACTTGCCTAAGAGCTCTTCGGGAAAGAGTGGAGATAATGGAATACATGTGATGTGGGGGTGGGATGGGGGTAGGGAGCTGTCTAGGGAAGGAAAAGAACCAGTCAGAGAAGGGAAGGGGATATGAGGAAGATGATAGGGGACAATTAGAAGGAATGACACATTTGAAAAGTCATAATGAAATCCATGACCTTGTATGCTAACAAAAAAGACTAAATTTTAAAACTGTGTCCGTACTGAACCCCAATCCTCTGACTCCACCCTAGACTCACAAAGTCAGAAATTCTGGAGAGAGGTCAGCAACCTATGTCTTCCCAAGCCTTCCATGTGCTTTTTGCTTTTGTTTTTGTTTTGTTTTGTTTTGTTTTTTTTAACAGAGCTGAAGTCTGGAAAGCAGTGGGTTATGCCATTCATATGACCCAATGACACTCAATAAATGATTCCAAAAAGACTAAGGGAAAGAAGCAAGGTGGGAACTTCCCGGGTAGTGCTAGCATCCCCTGCTCCCCTCTGCCCTGGACTTTCTTCAGCTGTCAACTCAACAGTCACTTCTTTGAGAACTTTCTGTAGCCTCCTCGTACGTGTTTACTTCTGTGGCCTCAAGTACTTCCTCATGATCACCTCACAGTGATTTTGATGTGACTCTGACTTAACCTGACTCTGTCTTCTCTGTGACCCGTAAGACTCATGGATTATGGACCCATCATGTGTTTTCTCTCTGGCTCTTTGCCCTAGGCCTGAGCACAGCAGACACCCAAATGTTTGTAGATTGAATCATACTAGAACAGCTGGGCAAGGAAGGGTAAAGGCAAGAGGAAGTCCTATGTGCAGGCAGCTCACAAGTCAGAGGTCTGTGATTCAGGGCTACCTGGAGCACAGAACTAATATCTGCAGAAGCTGGGAAGGTAAGCACAGTCAGTTTACTGTGCAGGTAAGGAGATGTGAGTTAGAGGCCTAGAATCCACAGTTAAAAGGTGGGATCCTGAGGCTAACTGATCAGGCTGTCTGTTCTATGTGGTGAGTTTCAGGCCAAGGGAGATCTTCTCACAAAACACAAAGTGGATGACACTTGAGCACAACACCAGAGCCAAAATGGCCGATTATGAAATATATGGTAATTAAAGCCACATTTACCCTCTTGCAGTGGGCGCACACCGATCCAGATCTTTATCTATTCACAAGGTTTTACACTAAATGAAATGAAGACGATACATGGTGCCATGAAGTTTTAGGATTCTTGTGGTTCTCCCTATATCCGCCCTGGCACAGCCAGAAGCCTGCACCAAGGCATGGAAAATAATGCTGACAAGTGTGACCACTGAGTGCCTAGAAGCCCAGGGAACAGCCCTAGGATCTTCAAATCCTGTTGAGATGGGCAGTCATCATGCCGCAGGCAAAGAAACTGAAACTCGAGAGACGAAAGCCAATGCTGATAGGCAAAGTGGTGAGTAGTACAGCCAGAAACTGGAACCCAAATGAGTTGACTGCAAAGTACCAATCGCCAAATGGGATTTAAGTCTTTGTAGAAAGGGGACAATTCCAATTCCAGTTCTTCCAGTACTCTGTGACCCAGGGTAAGACACCTCACCATACTGGGCTCTGGGGACACTCCCTCCCCAGTAATGTAAGAGTACAGTGCATGACCTAGAAGAGATGCAGTACTGCTGAGCCCACAAAGTGCTTTCCAGTCAAAACCTATCAGGAAATGACATCTGCCTGGCCAGGGACCCAGCCACACAGTTGCTAAGCTCTCACCCAAACTTCAGGTTATTAGAAGCTCTGAACTTTTTCAAAATGACAGAGGCCAACAAATTGTTTACTGGGCTCCCTGAAACTGGCCTGGAACTTGAAATGAGCCAACAATAAACAATAAGGAAAAGCAGACTGATTATATACATCTAAATAAATCCAAACCTCCCTTCTACAGTGGGAAGTTGAAGGAAACATGCTGTAAAAGGAACACATATCCATCCCCAAGCCTCCTTGAGCTGACTCTGACGAGCAGCACAAGCCTCTCTGGGACATGTCCAACATCTGCAGTACTGCAGGGGCAGCCTTCCGATGCCAGGGCCATCCAACTAAGTCTCCCTAGCTTCATCCCCTGCACTGCTGCACAAAGCTGGAATTTACAGTCCCTTCTACAAAGCCTTACAAGGTCAAAAACGTTCGTGTTGTGTAATTCCTATGATGAAAAGGCTGTGGAGCAGTCCAGGCTAAGTAGCCAATACAAATGACACTACAGAAACCCAACAGCCAAAACGTAGAGTCAGCAATGGGCAGCACTTCAGCCTTTGAACCTGGTGCTGGCCTGACTTCAGCAGCACACAGGCCTACTCCTGTACCACTTTCTATGCCCTGCCAGTTCCCACAAAGAATGTGCACAGCCGCCCCCAGCATCCTGTCCTCTGTTGCAGCACAGAAAAGAGCTGGCAGTCACATGAGGGTGACCCGAGCCTTCACACTCCACAAAGCCGGCAGCAACTTTAATGGGTACAGCAAGGCATGGGGGAAATAGCCACAGGCATCTTATAAAATGGACCATCAAGAGCATAAGGGGAAGAGAAGGACTATCCATCTTCTCTGTCAATCATCAAACCTAGCAACACATAGAATATTCCTGGGGCAAGAAAGTAGAGAGAACCGAGAGTAATAAGGATGGAGAAAAGGAAATGTAAAGAGAAAAGTAGCGTAAAGACAAGGCCCTGGTCAAGTCCTCCATTCTGAAGCTGCCACAGCCTTGCTGTGCACCCTCCAACTCCTAACCAAGGCCCTTCAAACGTGAGGCATGAAATTCTACCAAACAGCGGTGGCACACACCTTTAATCACAACACTTAGGAAGCAGTGGCAAGTGGATCTCTGAGTTTGAGGCTAGCCTGATCTATATAGTGAATTCCAGGACAGCTACACAAAGAAAAAAAGAGTAGTAGGTGGTTTGGGGCCTGGACTTTCGGGCCTGCCTCAAGGTTTAGGCCCGCAGACTCACAGACCCACAGAGACACAGATGCTTATAATACTTTTAGGCTGATCGGCCTAAGGCCCGGGCATATAACTTGCTAACTCTTTACCCTTAATCTAATTTATGACTTTTACTTTGTTTAGCCATGCAGCTCACTACCTTTTCTCAGAGCAGCATAGCTGTCTTTTGGGGTTTTTTTTTTTTGGCTTCTGTCTGGCATTCTGCTCTGCCTGTTCTTAGAGAGTCTTTTTAGTCTGGTAGCCCCGCCTACACTTTCTGCCTGCCTTTGGCCAATCAGCGCTTTGTATTAAACTCATAGGCAGGGACAATTATTTACAATGGAACAACATAAATCCCCCTACGCCAAGGCTAATAATAAATCTAATCTATTAGACTCAAACAGATCTCCAAATGAGGTCTTGGTAGCTAAAATGAATCCAACAGGCATCCATGCTATAAAAATTGCTAAAATAGATATTTTTACAAAAAAATAGCTCAAATGCCCTTTATATAGGTTCCACTTACTCTGCAATGGATGGCTCCTGTTCTATTATCATCCAGAATTCAATTATCTTAGTGATAACTATTAAAGATAAGACAAGAGTATTTATTTCATACCTACTATGTGCCATACCCAAGTGAACTGTGTCACTTGGCCCACTATCTCCCAGGTCTTCAAACAGCCATGTGGTTAAGAATGGGGGAAAATGTCAGGAGGGCACACCATCCTTCAGAACACTGAGCAATTTAAGGCAGAGGTGACATCAACCTTAATGTAGTGCTGACCTCATCAAGGAGACCTGTTATCTGCTATCATCCTTTCTCAAATGGCTTCTGAGCAGATGTTCCCAGACTTCAGGCCTTCCCGATGAGGGCAGAAATCTCTCCCCTGATGTCACTTTGTTTCTTTTCCTTAATAAAACAAAATCTGAAATTAAACAAGACCTGAGGGGAATAGGAAACAATAAAGTGACATGACAAACTTCCATAGCCCATGAGTTCCCACACTCCGGCAACTTCATACTCAAGGTGAGGAGACAGAATGCACATGTACAAGATGCCAGAGAAATGACTGCAGGCCCAGAGCTCTTTGTGCATGGCCACCTAGGAGACACACAGGAGCCACTTCACTAGGTTAGCACTAACCAGCGGGACAAACAGACTCCAGTGTATTGTACACTTGTTTATAGGTCAGGCATTTGACTGGTGCTTACAGGCATGCAAAGTTAAATCAATTTTTATAACAAATCCAACTTAAGGATGGGGGGGGGATTTAGCCCCAGGCCACAAAATGAATTAAAGGACAACACACACACACACACACACACACACACACACACACACACACACACACACACACACACACACACACACGATCTAGATTCAAGACCATTCAATAGGCACACTTCACCTCCTGCTTCTCCGTGGCTCTGATAAGGTGGCTTGCCTCCTACACTGTTACCTCACATTGCTGCTCTTGAACATTTTTAAAGTGAATCCATTCCTGCTATGTAAGACTTCAGCACAAAGGAGCAAGTGTGGCCCAGTCTGGCTTCTGGAACAAAGAAACAATCTCCACCACTTTATTCAAGTTCCATCCCAAGATTTCACTAGAACTTCCAAATTTCAAAGTAAGTACCACTAGACTCCTTTCAGGGCTGGCTTGCCTGTTTCATCCTAGGTCACCCTGGATGATAATAACATGGTAGAGATAAAGCTCCAAGCAATGTGGCCCAGTAGGGATCTATTATAGCCAAGCTCCATACCCTAAGCTCACCACAACTGAGTGTGAATGTATGGGATTTGGGAAAACAGTTACAAGGGGCAACAAGAAAAAAATAAAGCCACACTTATCAACATTCCTACCACAGTATTACTTGGGGATACTCCCTTATAGTTGTCCATAAATATTTGGCACATGGCTGTGATCAAAGCTTATATACAATTCTACTTGTTTTTCTTCTAACTTCTATTTTAGCTTGAAAATCAAGAGTCATACCTCAGTCCTATGGCACCTCACCTGCCAGATGAAATGGACCCCTTCCTCATCTATGCTGCTACCACCCCCTGAACACATTTGAGTCACACCCCCTCTGAAATATTACTAATTAGGCTACTCAGCAGGCTGTGCCCGTGAAGCACAGCCAGACTGCAAGCTTTGATTCCTTTCCTGGTAGAACCGAGACATATGTCAACATGGGCGGGCCAGGGTGGAGCAGCAGAACCATGGCTTGTTTGTTTTTAGCCATTCTTCCATCTTCTTTG
The DNA here is from genome assembly GCA_033318265.1 of Phyllotis vaccarum. Taxonomy (NCBI): domain Eukaryota; kingdom Metazoa; phylum Chordata; class Mammalia; order Rodentia; family Cricetidae; genus Phyllotis; species Phyllotis vaccarum. Next base: position 21,151,169 of record JARWLC010000004.1, on the reverse strand, counting down.
AAAATACGGTTTCAGTCATTCTGTAGACAAAAATATAAGGTCCACCATGCATATTTAAGTGACTGTAATAAAAGTTTCTTAGAACTACTATTGACCAACTGTAAAATCACATAAGCCAGAAAGAACTCCAAGGACCTGGGACATGGATCGATGCACTATTTTAAAATGGGAAACTGGATGCTCTTGAATTCTACAAATAAATAAGCCCTGACAGCTACAAGCCAATGATGATTCTTGACACAATATCAGAACAAATGTTACTGGAGAAAGGCCATATAAGTACACAAAGACAGAGACACCAAAAATAATAATCACTTTCTGTCTTTCACATATAGTGGTTATAGCGTTGATAGACAAAAGTGAGGTGCAAGATTCATACTGAGGCAATATCTGAGATATCCTACTATAGGGAACTAGAGTGGTGGCTAGTAGGTAGAAGACTTGATGGGGACCGGGGTTCAATCACTAGAACTCACATAAAAGCCAGGCTTGGCAGTGCATGCTTGAAGTCCCAGCACTGGAGAGGTAGAGATACCCAGATCCATGGGGTTTGCTCACTAGCCAGCAAAATCTAATCCACAAGCCCCAGGTACCAGTGGGACACCCTGGCTCAGAAAACAAGATGAATAGTTTCTAAAGAGCAACAACAACACACATACATACATACGGGGGGGGGGATGCACACACTACCACATACACAAACATACATACACACATAACACATATACTTCACCCAGGTTCATTTATACAAGCTAGCAAAGCAAGCAATTTCCACTTCTGTCTTTCTAAGCGAAGTGACAACCTTAACTGTCCTTCCTTTGGGTTAACCACACGTATACCTACCCCTCAAGAGCTTAAGTTTGGCTTGCCTACCCATCTGTTTTCCTACAACCAGGAGTCTAAATACCATGGGCCAAAGTCCAGCCTCAGCCTTTCTCCTGTTTTTGTAGTTTTGCTCTGTGACATGTTGTCTCTGGCTACTTGGGTCCCAGAGTGGAAGAGTTGACTGCTTACAACAAAGTACAAGGAACTGAACTTCAAGGAAAAGCTTGCCCACCTCTGTGAGGAGCTGATCCTCTTGCTTCAGGCAGGAAGGTAGTCTTACATCTTCTGTGGGTCCTCAGCGCTAACTACCACAGTTCCTGACACACAGTAAACATCTAGGGAGTGAATAGGCGATCACTGGCATCCCTGTTCGCCAGATGACCAGCCAGAAAAAGGTTGCTGGCAGCAGGACACAGGATTTGATTCTTAGCCACACCCTATCTAGTGTCTCTTTAACAATGACTTGGCTAAAGACACAGGAGGTAGACTTATCAAATCCTCAGGTGGCAGGAAAAGGGTAGAGGAGCTAGTGCTTTAGGTAACAGAATCAAGATCCAGATGATCCTGAGAGTCCAGACTGCAAGCTAAACACAAAGCCAATAGGGCAAGTATGGGTTGGGAGCCAGTCTCAACTTCCCCAAATCCACAGACTGACACAGTGTGGCAAGGGCCATCAGAGCCCACAGTGCAAGTAATACAATCTCCTTCAGCACCAAAAGTAGGACATTATCCAGCTCACAAAACCCAGAACCATTCTCTCCACAGCCTGCCACCATCAGGTCACAGATGGGCTCTCTGCTCAAGATACCACACTTTTTAAAGTATTTTTAAAAGTCTCCAATCATATGCTTGAAAAGGCCCCAAACAGTTCATGGCAACAAGTCCCTACCCCACTCAGATACCTAGTTCTCTCCCTTTCTGGTCTTTTTGAGACATGGTCTTAGTACGTAGCTGAAGTTGGTGTTCCACTTACAGTAATCCTCCTGCATCGGTCTCTCAAGTGCTAGGACATTAGTCATATACCACTATTCTGAGTTAAAATATTAACCATAATCACTGAGTGATAAGTATATATGCTCTGTATTTTTCCTTTTTTTGTGGTCTATGGATTGAACCCAGGGCTTTGTACATGATAGGCCAGCACTATACTCATTGAGATGCAACCCCTCAGTCAACATCACCCCTTTCTCATGGACCCTTTCAGAGGTACTATATATACTCAAGCAAATAAGTATCTATCCTCTCCCTCCTGGTACAAAGTATAATGCACCATATATACAGTTCCAATTCCACATAGCCTAATGCCTCATTGCTTTCTGAATGTGCACAGTCCTCCACTGTGTGACGGTGGACTTCCGGTTACACACACTTCTGTAAGGAACACACACACACACACACACAATCCTTTCTCAAATGCATGGATACCTCTACAGAAGAAACAAGTCTAGCAAATGGAACTTTATAATCCAGATAAATATTGCCAAAGTGGATGTTTATTATTAAACAGGAATAATAGATAAGATAAATGAGAGTGTTTCCAAAAGAGGAGGCTAAAAGTCTGGCCCTTGAAGGAAGACCTAAAGAAGTATATTGTGAAGAAAGGCAGCTGAGGAAGGAAAAGTGAACACTGTTATCTTCAAACTCCACTGGCTACCCCAGCACATTCAATCCTACGGCACTTGACACAGCACTAGATGTTTCTATACATCATTCCACCAACTGTCACAACTACCCTGGAAAGGGTATCTTTATCCTTTCGTTATGAGGGTATGAAACCCAGGCCAGGTTAACACCACAGTCTATGTTGCTTACCCCACAACACTGCCCCCTCCTGGCTGGGCCCCTCAAGTTTGGCTGTATCAATCTGCTGCCCAGAACCTGCCCCAGATTCCCATCTAGCTCTTCAGGTGACAGCAGGCATACTTTTAACAAGTCCCCAATGCAGTGTGCACATGTGTTGGTTAGAGTTTTGTAGCTATATAAGACTGACATGTAGTCAAGCTGATGGGGCATTTTCTTGATTGGTGATTGACAAGGAAGGGCCCAGCCCACTGTGGGCAGTGCCATGCCTGGGCAGGTGGTCCTGGCATATGTAAGAAAGCAAACTGAGAAAAGCCCAACTGAACTCAATGCAGAGATCAACAGACTGGAGCCCAGCTCCAAATGAATACATCTGCAGCGAAGTGCCTGCATCCATGGCTCAGGGAGCATTGCCGAAGATGGGAAGGAAGACTGTGAAAGCCAGAACACCAAGATATCGGCCGTAAGACAGTCTCTCCTATAAACGGCTGCATAAATAAGACCCGAGCAAGGACAATATCAACAGACATACTAGCGTGGAAGGGGGAAATCTCCTGGGGCCCCCATCTCTAGACAAAGAACTACAGACAACTAATGACTGCTGAGAGAGAATAAGCCTCTCCCGGGGATGAGCTCCCTCACTGTTTATCCAATACAAAGTGATCATCCCTGAAACCACATATACACGACGGACAAAAACAGATTCATCAAGTTGTATTTGTGTATGCATATGCACATGTAACAATAACTATCAAAGGGCTACTAATTTGAGAGGGGAGGCAAGACAGGGGCTGGAGGGAAGAGATACAGGATGGCCTTGGGGGAAAGAAAAAGATGGGGGAAAGTGATCTAATTATACTTTAATTAAAAATGTATTTCAAAAGAGAGCAAAGAAGCACTTCTTGGCTTCTGCTTCAGCTGCTGCCCCCAGGTTCCTGGCCAGCCTTCCCTTCGTGATGGACAAAAGCGTTTCCTCCCCAGTTGCTTTTGGTCATCATCTCCTTCACGGCAACAGAAACTAACTAAGTCAGCACACAAGGCCGGGAGCTACTGCTCTAACCCATGGCAGTTCTCTAACTGGGCCAAATATCAAAAGCATCTACTAGGAGCTTGTAAAACTGACTTGGGGGGCCCCACCCCCTGAGTTTCTGAGTCAGCTGGTCTAGGTGGGGCTGGAGGATCTGCATTTCTAATAAGTTTTCCTCGGGTGACACTGATGCTTTGGCCCAGGGACCAGCCTAGGCTATAAGAGCTACTCCCTAGAAGAAAGAGCTGTCACTACACTTAGTAATTAGCATGTAACATTTTACAAGGTGTATTGTGCCAACTTGTACTGCAAGTCCAGTGGGAAAACGTGCTCTATAAAATGAGGGACACACAGACCTGCCCATGGGTGCGTACATATGCACACACACAAACATTAAAAAACACTGAGACACGGGTGCTCAAAAGAAACGGGAGCACAGGTGGAATTTAGCTCGTATTAAAGAGTGTATTGGGCTAGGGATGTAAGTCAGTTGTTTTATCTTAGCCCCATATAAAAACCAAGCATGGGGGTACACTTACAGTCCCAGCACTCTGGAGGTGAAGGTAGATCTGAAGTTCAAAGTCATTCTCAACAGTACAGCAAGTTTAAGCCAGCCTGAGCTACAAGGAGATCCGAATGTGACCCTGAACTTAGTCCTCCTTCCTCCATAGTGCTGGGATTACAGACGTATCCAAAAATACAGTGGTTTGCCTCAGCAAGCAGAGTGCTCTTGTCTGCAGCGGAAACAGGTAGGGACTAAAGAGCTAAGTGACAGAAATGTCATAAAGCACCTGTGCACTCCAAGCCAGCGAGGAGCTGACATCCATCACCTCTAACATTTTCACAAAGCTATGAGTTTGCAAACGTTCCAGGATAGAGGAAGTGCCTCATAGTCACACTGATTCTTGGTGAACTACCCTACCCATAGCTTCATTGCATAAACTTGACACTATTGTTGCACTTCTATGCCTCAGTTTCTCTCAACACAAAAGGAAGATGAGGTTAATCAACTCTTGGGATTGCCTGACCAACTGACTGGCAAAAGGTAAACTAAAAGATGACCAAAGTACTGACAATGCTCACAAGATCTGTCTTTCTCCCTTCACAGTTCTGCACTGCAACGAACCCTGTATCTAACTGATACTTCTATTAAAATCAAACTTGCAAAGAACCGAGGGCAAATTCAAAACCATATTGATGCACACTTCAAGTTCCATGCTTTTATCAGCTAAATAGCTAGCATATCATAAAAAGCTTTTCTTGGGCCAGCAAGATGATTCAGTGGGTAAAGGAACTTGCCACAAAAGCTGAAGACTTGAGTTCAATCCCAGGAACCCACATGAAGATAGGAGAAAACGGAGTCCACAAAGTTGTCCTCTGACCTCCAGCCACAAGCCATAGTGCGCATATGTGCAAGGGCACATATACGCACACACCATAATAGTATTTTTTTTAATGCTAAAGTTATTGTTCCAACAGCCATTTGCCGTGCACCTCCTGGGAGCAGAGAACCATGCAAGAGCCTGGAGGAAAACAGAAAAGGTTTGCCTTCTTGGTACTTTTGTCTCTACCACTTTCCCAGCTCAAGGACAGCCGCAGGCTCCCACCACCTGGGTAACGCCAAGGGATTCATCACAACGTACTAGCTGGACATCTGTACTTAGAGAACACAGAGCCACAACACAGAATGACAGAAACAGGGATGAACCAAGAGACCCAGGAAAAGGTTCTTAACTGTTAAGACCTAGGACACAAGGTGCTGAAGGCACTTAGGGGGTACCGGAGAGTAATGGATAGGAAACTAGGAAAATGCCTGGGCAGCTAAATAAAGCTGTTCTTTACTCTGTACATTAAAAACTATTTCTCCTAATAAGGAACCATGGGAAAGGGTTCTGTGTGTCAATGAGCTGCCCCTGCCGTTCCAAGCTAAGTGGTTCCTACCTAGCCTTTTGACAAAGAATGAACTGATCCAATTGGCTACTTAGATCAATGAGAAAAAAATGAAAGCCACAGAGGTAACATTGACTTGCCCAAGTCAGATTCCCTAGGACTAAATATATCTACGATCGAGTATAATTTGACTGTCCCCCAAAAGTCCAAGGGCTTAAAACCCTGGAGCCATCTGCGGTAGTATGAGGAACTAGAACCTTCAAGTGGTAAATTCCAGCAAAGGAAATTAAGTGAGGGAGACTTGCTCTCAGAAGTGGACAAATCCAAGACTCACCAGTGTTGGTTAATTCCAAGAGAATCGACTATAAAGCCAGTCCGGCCCCTCCCTGGCCTCCTACTTCCTGTCTCTCCACAGGATTGCTTTCCTTCTGTGCTCTAATCCTTGTGATACCACCTGCCATGCAACCCTTTCCTGAGAGGGGCAGAGGCTGGGGGCCATGCTCTAGAGTCTCTGGAACTATGAGCTAAATAAGCCACTCTTCTTTATAAAGTACCCAGACTAAACTATTTTGCCATAGTAATAGATGAAGAACTACGCCATTAATGTCAGATCCATAAAGATCACTACACAGGGTCCCCTCTGAGGAAAACTGGTGAGTAAATATAACTGGATCAAATAGAGCCCTTCTGTTGGCAGCACACTCTGACCACACCCCAGTCACACTATTTCCTATTCACCCAACTGAGCACCAGCAGGGCACCGGCTGGACACCAGCCATCTCTAGCACAGGGCAAGTCTTCACCAACTTCTTTACCACCGGAATGAATGCTTTCTTTCCCTCTGCTAGAGCGCCTTCCAAAAAACACTGCTGCACCTGGCACACTTCCCACCCTGCCCAGCTCCAATGCCACCTCCTCTGCCAGGCACAACCAGGCACTCCCCCCTCCCTCTCCCACAGGACCCTGCACATGCCTGTTAGCACTTATCACACCTCTTTGTAATCATCTTGTTTACCTACGAGACGGCTCCTCAAGGGCAATGACTTTTGTCTGGGAAACCTCAGCCCCAAGCTCAGCTTGCCACGTAACACTTGTACAACAACTGCTTAGAAGGCATTTAATGAATGGGACACTCGCAGGAAAAATCAGGAAGGAAAAGACCAATCCAGTACCTTACCACAGACACAGACTCAAAACCCTGTGAAGCTATGGATGTGCCTCACTGGGGAGTGGGAGGGGTGTCTATTATATTATTTCTCCTGCTCATATTTGAAAAGTCGAGTTATTTTCTCCTCAGGCCCAGGATGAACAGACTGTTGTCTGCTACATTTGGAAAAAGCCTATCCATGCCCCCTATACACACCCATGATCCACCCTCCACATGATCCCTCTTTCCCCTTCTCCACACCCAGCAGTCTCTAGGACTCTCCCGGACAGGACCACCAGTATTCTCTCTGTGTGCCCTATCTACTCTGATCCCAGGCACTTATCTTTGCTCATTACTCCATCATTAGCTCCCCGTGGGCCTGTGGCAAGGTGGCAGTCTCCATCCAAGACTCCCCAGTGCACAGGCCAAGGGAAAGACTCCAAACATGCTGAGCTGGAGAGGAAGATTTCAGACAGAGGATTTTACTGGAAAGAGAGGCCAAAGCCAGACCGTTGTCCTCAGCTAGATGTGGCGAGCGCATTATTCTGTGTGGCTGGAAGCATCCGGCCAGGGAGACTGCACTAAGCTTAAAACATGGCAGTATGGACCCTGTGCCATGCTTTGCACGGCTCTGGGCAGATGGTATGACTGGCTCCGCCGCTCTGATCCTGATCCCTTGCCCAAACTGTGCTGCCAATCTGGACCCTGCTTTGTAAATGTGGGCACTGCCTAGAAAGGAGGGCAGCAGAACTGTGGCTCACAGAGAAGTGTCTAGATGCTCTGTCTACTGCTGCCAGACTGCCCACAGGTATCACTAGTCTATCTGGTCGGCACTGTCTGCTCACCCGCAAGCCAGAACCTTCCATTTTTGTTTTCAAAGACAACAACCCTTGGGACCTTTCTGAGGGTTTCTCCCCTCCCTTCACATTTTAGCCGCTATATAAGAAACAAGATTTCCTGACTCTCTCTTGTGTTTATTGTGGTCAGGATATGTTTCCTAACGCCCTGAGAATTATTCCCATGGGGAACATTCAGCTCCTTTGGAAACCTGTGACACTGAAACCCCTTTCCTGAGTGTCTTCCTTCATGGGCATAACAAGGCTGGCCACCACTGATAAGCCGTGGACTGCATGGAGAAGCAGCACGGCCAGGAGGCAGGCAGTCTGCTTCCTAAACTGTGAGACACCCCTCTGAGTCTGTTTCCCCATCCACAAAGCACAGATGATATATCTAACCTAAAAGACTTGAAACACAGACTTGAAACAATATAAGACATAGCACATGGGGTATAAGGGCTGGCAGGCTGACCTCCCCTACGAAGCAGGAACTCAGAACTATTTCACCGTTTTTCACGCACAGTCAACTTGAAGTTAGGAAAGTGGGGTAGATTTTACTCTTGCCCTGAGGAAGGCCTCCTGCCATGGATAATTACAGTCATGGAAGAGAAGCAATGAAGGGGTCTGCTTCCACATCCAAGGTGTTAAAGATGCCTGCTGTCCTAGAGCTAATGGCCTCCCTCTCTCTCCCCACCCCCACAACGACACTGTGAGTTATCTGAGACAAGTCACTAAGCCCCAGCAAGCCTCATTTCCTCAGCTGTACAACAGAGATAACCTTTCCAGCAACCCTGAGAGCACAGGACATCATGGCAGTTGTCCTTGGTCTCTGGGTGGAGCCTTGCCAGCCTAGGACCCTGCTTCTCCCTTCCTGGCCAGGCCTCTGTTTGTTAGGGCATGGCTCCGCTTTCACCACAGAGTAAAGCCCACCCTACATCTGGATGCAGAACCCTCCCCTCTTCACTCCATGTAGAATGTAACTCCTTTCCAATAACAATAATTGGCTCAAGAAAGACACGTGACTTAAACCCAGCAACGTAAGAAGTGAAGAATGCGTGGTGTACTTCCAGAAGCTTCCTAACTCCTGAGAGAATGCCAGAATCCACCTGCAGCCTTCAGGCCTGAAGTGCATGCCTGTCGGGTTTGTGTAAATGTTGCAGCCCTCGATGCTAATAATGGCAAGGTAGGGCAGGACCTAGGGACTTGCCGCCCTCACTCACACACTGAAATGGTCAACCCCAAGGCCCAGCCTATGTCTGAAGTCAAAACTCGTAGTGCAGGCCACAAGAAGCCCATCTTGTTTCACAGTTGCTAGCCATTCTAGCATAGGTTTTGTTACCTGAAGCTGAAAATAGCCAGTGAGAACCTGCATAGTCTTGGGAGCATGTTAAAAATGATAAATAAGCACCACAAAGGGTCCTTCTGCTCCCCAAAATTTAGTAATAACTTATTTCACAGACCATGGAGAATCCAGAACAGCACCTGGCATACAGTCTGCATTTGAAACATCGATTTAGACAGACTTTCCAAAGAAAGACCATCCCAACTCCCCACTTCCTATGAAAGGCTATTATGGAAAGAATAGACACAGGGAATCTGAGCTGTTAAACAAATCTCACCTCTTCCTCCCAGAGGCTGCTTCTGCACAGAATTAGGAAACCAGCTGCTAACACTTGGCCCAAAGCCTTTCCCATGACAACCCAATACCGCTGCTACATCTGAGCCACCACAGCTGGGGGCATCACCTAGACCTGCTTGCCATGCTAACCACAGTGCACAGCACAAAAGGTCTCAAGGCTATGCAACTGGTCATCCCCATTCTCCCAGTGGCCTTTTTAACTGTGTTAAAAGGTCAGCTTCCTGGACTTGCTATTTCTTATCCTGGAATGATCAACCCTGTGGCACCAGGAAGCTACAAAGGAAGCTGAAGTTATTAGATGAAAGGAGGAGCTGCCGGGCCACCAGACAGAAGAGCCCAAAGGGATTACAACTACCTCCTTCATTCCAAAGTGGGGCTGGGCCTGGGGCTCCCCTCCTGCAGCACTGTCAGAAAGATGGGAGTGGGTTTTCTCACGACAGCACAGCTAACGTGTGGATGGAAGAACAGAGACTGCTTGTGTGGATCAAAAGAGACTTGGGGGGGGGGGGTGCAAGCACTAACTCAGAGGGAGTTAAAGGGTACCAGTGGGGTCACATAGACCACGAAGGCCAAGAGCAGTGAAGAATATCTCACCTCTGCTTTGCAATATCAATGCACTTGATTTTAGGTTCATTTAACTTATGTGGACTTTTTTTTACTCTACTCAAGAAATGCCTGAAAAGCTACTAAATGCAAAACACTGCACCGGGGTCTGTGGTGACAGGATGGGGGCCAAAGTGAACACAACATAAATAAATGTCATACATCTAACAGCAGAGATAAGGCAAATGTAGTAGAAACCAATGAGCAGGTGCCATCTTAGGAAGCCTCCCCAGCCCTCCCAAGTTCCATAGAAGCCATGCACCCTTTGCTCTGTGCTTCCTCAGCACCCTGGGTCTAAGGTTATCACCACAGCCGCCACAGCACACTGTTCTTGGCTATTCATCACCCCCATGACTCTGAGCAAAGTTCACATCATCTTCTTTATTAGTATATATCTAACAAAGGTCTCGGCACTAGGAAGCACTCACTGAACACTGACTAGTAAAACAGATAAACTGAGGGACAGGTGGAGGGAGGGAGGATGAATGGATGATTGGAGATTCCAAGAATGGCAGCCAGTGAGTCAAGAAAGCCTTGCTGGAGGACTGAGGGAAACCAGCCAGACCTTTATGGTTCTGACAAGTACAGCTAAAGCCCACTTCCTCCAAAGTGCCTAGAACCATGTTAGATACAAAGTTGCTGTCTAATAAATGATTCCAATATAAATCTACTCTGAATCATTTGTCTTTAAAAAGAAAAAAGTCTTAGTCTAGTGGTAGTCACCTAGGCCTTTAATCCCAGCACTCGGGGCAAAAGGATCGCTGTGAGCTAGAGGCCAACTTGATCTATAGAGTAGGCAGCTTCCAGGACAGACAAGGCAACACAGAGAAAGAAACCCTGTCTCAAAAAGAGGGGGGGAGGGGATGTCTTCACTTCCTCAGTTCCTACAGCCTTTTGCTTCATCTTAGATAGGCAAACATAACCCCTCTATAGTAACTAATTAGTGAATTAAGAAGACAACTGCCTATCTTGACAAACATTGCTCTGACACAGTGTAGCAAAATGAGGACACTCCATTTGTCTTGACATGGAAAGTTTCCAGGACACACTATTAAGTGATACAACCACGTTAACTCACCTTTCGCCCTTACACATAATCCTGCCCCGCTGACATCTTAGAAGGATACACAAGAAATTAATAAAAAGGATTGCCTGTCTGTTGAAGATTACAATTACTTTTGAGAAAGAGAATGTTACTAACTATATGCTGAGTCGAAGAACAACCACTAAAATTGTACTGAGAAAACTGGAGTGCATACCCCCGCTACCTAACAGAGCCTAGGAAGGGAAGCAGACCCAGTAGAGAAGTAGCTACTGCTGTCCATGCATTTTTATAGTGTTCTGATTTCCAAACTCTGTGCACATCAAATATTCAAAAATCTAGTGACCTTTTATTAAACGGGGGAAAGCTTAAAAATTTAGCTTCCCAACTTTTTCAGATCAGAAGGTTCATCTAAGAACACTGCTGAATGGGTCATCCTATAGAACTCCCCTAGACAGAAAAGAAAATCACCCACCACTAATTACACCACCTCTCAGCAAGGACCAAGGAAACAGCCTGAGTGGGGAGAGCTGCACATGGCCTAAAAAGGCTAGGAGTCCATGTGGGGTTACTAGGATGGAGGGACAGGGGAACATAAACAGTGTGACACAGACACAGAGCAGCCCAGGTTTTACACAATCATGACAACAAAGTGAGATTGATTCAGGACTGAATTAAGCTCTTTATATTGTTTCTACTTAAAAAGGAAATGTATTGACTACAATCCTCCTCACATATTTATCTTTCCTGACATCAAGCACATTCATAACCTATTTTAAATTCCAGAGGACAATGGCTGGTTTAAGAAAGTGAATAGCTGAGGGTTTTGCCAGGCCGTTTGAGACACTGGGTCGAAGCTTCTCTGGCTCTTAATTGTTCAGGAAATGTGCACATTGTGGTATTTCTTTTTCTTATCAATCAACTTCCAGTTAGAAGAATGCATGCTGGGCTGCCCAACCTGGAGGCAGGTCTCCCTCTGGAACTGCTGCCAGGACCCGTTTTGGAGACTGTGCATGGTGTCATTTCATAACTACTCCCTTCCTTCCAGATATCATGGCAGCTCCTGAGGCTCAGGCCTGAAGTGCCAGTCTAGAGGGCAGCTCATCACCTGCTTCCAGACTATAGTTGATTCCAGGGTTACCGTCCTTCCTAAGCCTGCTCAACCATCTCCCACTGTGGAACCTTCACAGATTTCTCCATAATGATTCATGGATTGCTGAGCCATAAAATTTATCATCCAAATAGGGACATCTGAAATTGGTAGGGGCACTGTTAGTAATTATACCAGGAGAAATGGCAAAACCAAACCCAGAAAACTAAAAGGTGAGCCCATCATCTTATAGGATTGACCCAACCACTGTACTCCCTACCTTCTGATCCCTTCTGCCTCTCTGTCTTTTGCATCCTGACCATATCACAGGGTCGCTCCCACAGGCTACAGTTGCTCTGCGTGCCTTAGGTCTGCTATCTCTGGACATTTGCTCAGTGCATTTCATCTTTCTGCACCTGCCAGTCTCTAATATCCCCTTCATTCATCTAGATCCATCCATCCATATAGGTCTAAGTCCTATTTTTCCCTCAAAGTACAAATTACTCATCACTGCATTAATTCAAATAGTCATCAATTGCCTATTATGTGTCTGGCAAATGAAAAAAAAAAAAAAACTAAAATACTTCTACATCTCATGAAACTCTCGTGTGTGTAAGTGAGAGAGAGAGAGAGAGAGAGAGAGAGAGAGAGAGAGAGAACACTGCCTATATATGTGTTTGTGCACACCACTGGAGATGGACAGAGTGATGCACCAGAATCACACTTCTCACTCCACAAAGCCATGAAATTAGAGACCTCCTCACATGCTGATCACCCCACAAACAAATACTAAGTGAAAAATTAACATGAAAGAATCCTACTTGCTTAGTCTGAAATTAATGTGGCTGATTGGTTTTGTAGTGTTAGGGCTCAAACCCAGGGCCACAAGCACTGTACACAAGCAGTTTACCACTGAACTATATCTCTAACCATCTCAGACATTTCCAGTGGTGAGTAAAAAGGGCATTAATTTAAATAAAGGAAAGTACATCTAGTTGGATCCACACTATTCCATACTCACAGAATAGGCCAATCAACTCTCAGCAGTCTGGACTGGACCCTAGCTATCCCCTGCTCAGCTCATGCACAGCCCTCGGCCACATAGGCTCTCATGCCTTACTATGACTTTTCTTCCTAGTGTCCAATTACCAACAATGGGACAATGAGAAGCCCAAATTGCACATATCCAGTCAGGTACAGCCGAAGTCTTTGAAGCTAAAGTTTCTCAGATAGGCCCTTACACTCACCTGTGTAATACATATTGAAAATACCAAGCCAAAAGTGGGCCAGTTTTCTTAACCTCCACGTTTTATAAGGGCAACTCTCATGCTTAGTCACAAAGAAATAGATGCCAATGGAACCTCCTAAATTTTAATAACCCAAATGTCTCCAGATATTGTCCTCTATGAGTACAATTACCCCTAGTGGAAATCACTGAAAAATAGTAACCTCCCTAAATGTGCTATCCCATCCTCAAATGGTCAAAGCACTGTAATCCATAGTCTAGCAAGATAATGTGGGAGTAAAGATAGATAGAACATTAGAATGAACAGGCCCCATGCTATAATTTTGGTCTTTATCCCTCCCCCTTTTTGAGACAGGGTTTCTCTGTGTAGCCTTGGCTATCCTGGAACAAGCGTTGTAGACCAGGCTGGCCTCAGACTCAAAGATCCAGCTGCCTCTGTCTCCTGAGTGCTGGGATTAAAGTCATGTGCCCCACACTGCCCAACTACATTTAGGATCTTAATAGCCTAAGTGTTGAACTTAGTCCCCGCCCTGCAATGCTACTAGGGAATGGTGGAATCTTTAACTGGTAAGGCCTACTGGAAAGCACAGAGGAAGGCCCATGAGAAGGACACTGGGCCCCATACTGTCTCCTGGCTGCCATAAGCTATTTAGCTTCCTTCTTCATGTGCCTCCCCAACCCTGTGCTGCCTGGCCTTGCTGACAACAGGGCCACGTAGCCATGGACTAAGAGATTTCTGAAACTATAAGAAAGGTACACATTTCCTCCTTGTAAGTTTATTATCCCAGATATTTTTATCACAGTGACAGGGAGGTGACAAGCATGGACGGGAAGGTGACCAGCGCACACAGGCTGGAGTCCTGGCTCTGTCTTACAAATTCTATGACTTTAGGTAGGTCACAATCTCTTAATTAGTTCCTTCATCTGAAAAACTATGGGGGTGGGGGGAGTACTTACTTTATGGTGAAGCCACGGAAGTTATAAAAATAACACTTGAAGATTGCCTTGTACAGTCGGTGATCGATCACTGACTTAGCCAAGCCTACAGCTTACTCTTCCATTCCTGTGGCTTTTGATCTTTCCGTTTTTCCTAGTCACGTTCAACCTGCTCAAAGCTTTTGGTCTGAAGGAATCCTTCGGGCTGGTTCAAAGGCATCTGAGGTTAAAGTGAAGGAAACACACGGATGCATGCTCACACACACAGAGGACCTTTCAGACAACCCCTGCCCACACCAACTCTCAGAACAAAGGTTTCCATTGTTGTCAAAATACAAACTTTTCCACAGGGAGCCTTAAAATAGCTCTAAGGACCAGTCTACAGACCTTCCATTTCTCATCTCCATACTGCCCCTGACCTTAGCACATCCTCTCTCCTTTCTGCATCCCAGTTTCCAAATCTGTACATCAGCGGTCTAGCCATGATGAGATCTGAGTGCCCCCAGGAGCAGTTACTAGGGTTTTGATCTATACTGGAATGCTGCTGCAATATGAACAAGACTTAAAGCCATGTTTTAGGTAAGTGCTTAACTTGGGCACAAGGGTTAACAGAGGCAAGTAATTCTCTTTGCCCTACATTTCCAACGCAGCCCATAGACTAACAGGTGTTTATTGCCACGGGAGTTGGAAATCCAAATAAAATGAAATACCAGGCCACCACTAAGACCCTAGACAAACAGGTTCCTCCCTACAATCCTAAAGCTTTATCTGTGGTAAGGATAATAACAGAGGCAAAATGATGAAAGGATTATTGTCCTTTCTGTTGCTGTGATAAAACACCATGGCCAAATCCAGCTTGGGAAAGAAAGGCTTTCGGGTCTATCATGGAGGGAAGCCATGGCAGGATTTTGAGGCAGGAATTGAAGCAGCAGCCATGGAGGAATGCTGCTTACTGGCTCCCTTTCCCTGGCTGGCTCACCTACCACCTGCCAGGGGTAGCACCATCCACCATAGGCCCTTGATATCAATCAGCAATCAAGAAAATGCTCAAGAGAGGTCAACCTGATAAAAGTAATTCTTCAATTGAGGGTCCCTCATCCCAAGGGTGTCAAGCTGACAATCAAAATTATTCATCACAAATTATGAAAGTAAGACCAGGAAAGCACTTACACAGCTAGTAATACACACTGAGTATTCAGGAAGTATGCTGGGAATGGTGGCACATGACTTTAATCCCAGCTCCAGGGGATCTCTGAGTTTGAGGACAGCCTGGTCTCCTGGCTAAAAAACAATCAATCAAGCAAACAAACAAACAAAATAGAGAGCATAGCCCGCCTGCCTTCTTCCTGGACTTGCTAAGGAAGGCCTCCATTACAGATCCAACTGTTCTTTCCTCTTTCCTTCAGCTCCTCATCCTTCAGGGCTCGGCCCAAAAGCCTGTCCTGCACGGACATTCTCAAGACTAAGGCCATAAGTTTCCCAAGACTGGCCTTGGGGGAGGTGGCAAGTTCAGCAGGCCCTTAACCTAACAATTTCCTTTCTACGAGTTCAGGAAGATTAACTCCTTCTCTGCTTCACCCCAGAATGGAGCACTTAATTTCCAGCACTGGCATGCAATGAGATTTACATACACCCATTATGTCAGTTTCAAAAGCACTCTGAAATGTAAGATGACTCAAACCTGGTCACCAGAGCACCTCCCCTGCCTCCTGCCCATTCCGTAAGGACAAGAAAAAGGACCCTGTGGTTTCTTCGCTCACCTCCTAGGGGTGGCCCAACACGTGCCCACCCCAAATCCTCTGCTTTGCCTCAGAAGCCAAATGTCTGAAAGAAGCCCAAACCATAACAGGCCTCTCCCGGGCTCAGGAAAGAAGAAATGGACCCATGGCTTTCCATAGGTTCAGAGGAAAGGCTGTAAGAACAGCCTTTCTGGGCTATTGAAACCTCTGGACCCATCTCTCCTTCCTCTCTCCTACTGGTTCTTCAAAACTCTAAGATCCTTTCACAAAGAAGCCTGTACTGACTTCCACAAGAGTCCTCCATACAGACTCCACTGCATAGCCACCATGAGCCTCCCAGCCAATCTCTTACTGTCACTCTCCTACCAGGACCTCTCCAAACCACAAAATGACCAGCTAACATGGCCATGTCCCTTCTACCTCCAATCTTGGCACTGGCGTTCATCCCATAAATATCCAAGTGCCTCCCTCTTGTCCTTGCACTTGAAATACTCCTTACCTTTCAAAGCATAGCTTAAAAGGCAGCTGCCCTGTAAGGCCCCACCCTACCCCCACTCCAACTGTCTTTATCTCTTTGCCTAGAACATCCTAATTAGTCTCAAGCCCACGTCCCCTTGAGTCCTCCCTGAAATCCAGGACTTCTGGTCCTGACTCAGCTGGGCCTCCCATAATACCTTGTACCAAGAGGATGCCCACTGAATGGCTTCCACAGTGAACTGAAACACAATCTCTCAGCAATCAGGCCAGTCTGGGCTCCTGGGTGGCCTCAAGCTCCCTACATCCAAATGACCTCTTACTGTTCTTCCAAGATTGGATTTGGGCCCAGACTGAGTCAAATGACCTCTTATCATTCTTCCAAAATTAGGCTTTCTTCTTTAATTACACCTTATCTAGCCACACTCAATGTGGATTCTAATTACGTAATTACTTCAAGTCCTGGACTTAAAAACAAAAACAAAAAGAGAAGCATGAGCTTGATTACACAGGTAAGGAAACACACTAAATATACAAGCTTATAGAAACCGTATGTCACTTTCGGGTTCATATGCAATGCTGCAGCCCAGAAAAGTTTCTAAGTCACATTAAGATGATAAAAATGGCGCTAGGCAGAGAAAAACAAGGCTTCACAGAGTGGTCTGATGAAGGTCTTAGGAAAAGACAACTCCTCTACTGTTGCAGCGACAAGGGGAATCTACGTGATCTTGAGCATGTTCAGTTTTTACAGCATGGTCCCTCCGACCAACACTGCCATCCCTCGTGAATCCTAGATATTTCTTGTGCTATGGCCTGCCAAGGCACCTCTGAACAATGTTCTTCTTCCTAACCTGACCTGGTCTGTCCTGCCCGTCCTTTTCCCTCTGGTATTGTCCATTTGCAAACACTCCCCACCAGAGGAAAGGGCACCCAGTCCTTTCACCTCACACTCCAGCCCTGTTACAGTATTTGCCCTCAGTATAAGCCCTCCACACGGCCTTGCACATGCACACAACCGTTCCTGTTTTCTACTGGGAACGCCTTTTGCTGGGTCAGCTCCCACCTCTTCCTGTGTGTCCATATGTCACCCCTGCTAACACAGTGCCTATCATACATTGATATAAACACGTTTTCATTTGCCTACCTCTTCCTGAGATCAATAGTCACCAAGGTTTTCCATTATATTTTCCTATTAAATAACTTTAAACATATTTATTTATAAGCTAATTATAAGATCTGTAGTACTATAAACAGGAAATCCATGTATTTCTTTTTAAGAATAAGCAGAACTTCAACTGATAGTCCTTTCTTTCCAGTACTTCAGGGATATTTTGAGGACTCTTGAGAAAAGCAAGTTTGTTGATTTATTATTGGTGGTGGTGGTATTATTTCTTTGTTTTCCTGGAATCTTGTATTAAACCCAAAACCTAGCAAATAATCAAATGAACTCATTTACACTACAGCTAGCAGAGCACCTGCTGTGTGCCAGAGGCTTGCTACAATGTGACAAGACATGGCCCTGCCACTCTCTTCATGAAGCCAAGAGACTAGACTGGTGGGATAGGCAGACGGACAAGCCTTACACAGCAGCTCAGACAAATGCTGTGAAGAACTACAGAACCAGAAGAGGCTAGGAGGGTAACTTAGTTTGCAGGGTCCAAAAAGATCTTCCTCAAGCACATGATGCTTCAGGTGAGATCTGAGGAGGATGAGCAGAGATAAAAAGAAAGCAGGAAATACCTGAGGCCAAGGAACCTACACAGGCTGGAGCCTTGTGGCTGGACAGAGTATAACCACTAAGACTCAGGGGCCAATAAAACTAAATGAATGAACAAGCCTTAGAGTGTTCTCCACTTGTCAAAAAAAATCCACTCCCAACCTCCAACCTCTGAAAGAATGGCTCAATCCTACCCTAACTCTCACCTCAAGGCAAATCAGAGCAGTTAAGCTCCCGGATACCCACAGACTTCTTACCCATCTTTTATGAGGAACACAGGCGCACTTGAAAGATTCTAGAAAACTATGCAGGTTGCCATAGGTACTACCAATCAAAGGCTCTGGCAGGTTAATGAAGTGTTAACTATTTTACATATTCCAACAGCAGTCTCTCTGTCTAACCTATGGTAAAAAGAAACACTATATTCCCGAAATTAAAGACTCATTCAAAATAAATTTGAAAGCAGGTGCAGCCCACAAGGTCTGTACCCTGCAATCAAAGGTGTCCTGTCCTCCTTGTGGCTTCCTTGTGAGAGCTATCTGCGGAATCCAGAACCCCTGGCCACAAAGCTCTCTCTCTCTGCTGGAGCTGAGGAAGGGAAATTATTCACGATGCTTCAGGTGAACATTTAAATAGCCCAGAACTTTAATAATTAAAGATAAAACCAAGAAGGGGAACTGTCATGCAGGCTGGCTGGCAGCCGTGGGGCCCCCTGCAGCAGCTGGTCTTGACAAGGCACATATCTTCTATCAGTACGCAGGGATGACTAATATTTCCCATTTCCCAAGGGGCCTCGCCCCCTCACACCTGCCAGTGCTGGCTCACATATGCACCATGTCCCACAAAGCAAACACAAAATGGTCCGAAAAGGCCTATCACTGCCTTGGTTGGGGTTTGTGGGACCAGCAATCTGATTTTCAACAGCCACCACCAAACCTCACGAGGAAGCCTGAGCCTCTCCCAGCTTCCTCCGGCTACTCTAATTTCGTTCCCTATTGGGATTTTGCTTTCTCCGGGGCCTCTCTTCTCTTTGTTCTACTTAAACACAGTTCCTACTCTGGCCTTAGCCTTTCTACCCAGATCTCTACTGACCAGGCCACTGGGGCAGCGATTCAGATCTCCCAGCTCTAGTTCCAGCCCTTGCTACCTCATCCCTACCCTCAAGATCCTGCCGGTCCTGTCACAGACTGGCTTGCTCACTGTCTAGGAAGCAAGGCCAAGTGCAGGAGAGCCCGCAGTGTCTGTACTGCATTGGCCTTGGCAAGATTCCCTAATAACAACACACTGGGAAATGTCCCCATTTCCAATTCTGCTAAATCAACTATGAGCCTTGACCAATACCGTGTACTCACAGGAGACAGTCACCCAACGCTAGAATTGCCCTGACTAAAGACAACTCCAAGCAGAGAGGAGAAACCTGTAAATGAACTGTGATTTGTGTAACAGAGAAGGAAATTGCTTATGTGTACAGGTACCACACAGAGCCTGCGCAAAAGGAGACACTGGTTAGATTCTGCATCGAATGACCTTTCATACTGGGAAAAAAAGCTCAAAGGTCAGTCTACAGGCGGCTGTCAATAGTCGATGAGTAATGAGCATTCATATTGACCTGCGAGCAGAAGGGTAATTCCAGAATCTACTAAATACCATTCCTATGAAAGCTGCCACATATAAGCCAGAATGCTCACCTCCCACCCAAGATAGAGCATGAAGACAAAAATGGGAATGGACTGACAGAGCCCGTTACAGGTGAAGCCTTCAAGACTTAATGCTCCCGAGCATCAGCATTCAGGCTACCTGTATTCCTTCCCCACACTGAGAATTCAAGTTGTTGGGAACAGTCTCCTCAAAGGCCAGTGCTGGGTCAGCCACTTATAGACACACACTTCAGATACGTCCCCAAACCTACTGTTTGCCCTGTGATCCCAGCTTGGGTGCGACATGACACCACATCTTCATGCATGTCTTAAGTGCCCTTCCTGCCTGAATCTCCACACTCCCACCTTGTCACAGCAAATAAAGTCATTCTACTTCAATACCAGAAATGCACTGCTGACTGCCTGTCAGGAAATGAGGGCCCTACTCTCTTAGTGCAAATGAGAAAATAAACTTCGGAAGGTGGAGCCCCGCCTAACTCCCTCAGCAACGTTTGCTTAAAGAATAAGATGAAACTGCAGTGGGGCAGAGATCCAAAGCCGGGACCTTGCACATGCTAGGCAGCTTATTTACATCCTTAACCATATTAGAGGTTTGCTTTCTGGCTTGGGGGGTTTGGGAGTTTTTGTTGTTTTGTTTTGTGTATATGTTGGGGGGGTGTTGCTTGTTTGTGTTTGTTGTTGTTGTTGTGTGTGTGTGAGAGAGAGAGATTTATGTAGCCAAAGCTAACCTCAAACTACAATCCAGTTCTGGGGTTATGGTTGAGCATTGTCCACTGTAAGACACTTCCTAAACAAAGTTCCATATACAAGCAGGGCTCTACCTACCATCCCTGAGACCAGCGTCAGAAATTTCTCTTCATTCAAGAAAATGAGCTATCCCTAGAGCAGTGTTCTACTTTAGTTAGTCCTGCTGGCAAGATGAGACAATCTGGGGGATGACATCACCAAGACCTGAAACCTTGAAGAGCAGATCAAGCTCCAACTGCTAAGGGATCCAACTTCTAACCTTCTCTCATCTGAACTCCTTTGGTGCATATTTCTGTCCAATGTGTGATGTGACCCCACTCCTCCCAGAGGACAAACAGAGACAGAAGGAGGAAGCTGCTGGGATGAGAAAATGGTCAGAATTAGGTGGGCCTAATCAGGAAGAATCATACAGAGGATTTAAACGACTTTGAACATGCTGCCATCTTTACATGACCAAAGCGGCCTCTGGATTTGAAATCTGTGGTCTGTCCTGCTCCAGGAGGTCAGCCGGTCTAGGAACACAGCTTCATCTGCCAAGACTCTTTTCCTAGTCTCCTGTGGACCCTAAAACTTCTGCCCTTGTTTCATTCTCTGTCAGTGATTAGTGATTTGAGGATGGTGCTCCACTGGGAGAAGGCAGCTTACAGGATACACGAAGCCAAACATAAAACCAAACATAATGGCACACTCATAATCCCAGACCTGGGAGGTAGAGACAGGAGCATCAGGAGGTTCGAGGCTAGTCTGACTACATGAGATTCTGTTTCAGCAATGACTATGACCCGTATTTACTGTGACAATTGTGTCCAGATCCTAACACTTGCATTATAAAATCATCTAATCCTCTTTTCTGAAGTCTTTTTGCTTTTCCAACTTAGGAAACTAGGAAGCAGCAGAGCCAAGACCTGAACCAAGGATCCTGGGAACACAGTCCCCACTCCTACTCACTCTCCACCCCTGCATTATGCAAGGAAAGAGCCACACTCAGCAAGAAGAGACCTATTTCCAGCTCGGTCCATCCAACCTCATAACCTTAAGCAAACAACTCTCTGTGCCCCTATTGCCTTCACTAGAAAGCAAAGCTAGTCACAGATGTATGGTGGAGAAACTCAGGTCTTAGGGCAGCAATCCAGTCTGCCTGAAAGAACTGCCTGAATCAAGTGTTCAAGACCAGAGCTATCCACAGAATGGTCACCAAGCTCAGACAGCCCTGAACATTCAACCACGGCACATGTGCCTAAGAAACTGAATTTATATCAGCAGTCCATGTAAATGAATTTACATAGTCACAAGCAGCTAGTGGCTACCACGCTGGACAACTGGGGTCTAAATAAATGCTAAGAGAGTAGGTGCCATGGCCCTTTTACTATTAGATTCCTAAGACTTAGTACATTCCCCCGTGCCCAAAACTATCCACTGAGCAAATAAAAAGCAAAGCTCTTTCCAGATGCTTCAATAATATTTCATCTCCCTTACAGGAATTGATTCTCCAGCATCCTTGTCAGAAAGCCTTGTCTGAAAAGGTGCTCCAGGCCTCCCCATGCAATCTGTCAGGGAACCACCCACACCATGGAAAGTCTTTATGAAGCCAATCAACCCCTGAAACTTCCACTTACTAGTCCTGGCACATAGCTTACAAGTTTAAGAAAGCCAAAGTAAGTTATTTAAAAAAAAAAAAAAACCCTTAGGTGGTTTTTAAACACTTATCTTTATGTAATCTATATCAGTGTTACTCACTGTCATAGTTAAGATGATATTCATCTTATAACAATGTGGAGCTTATTGACCAAGTTCATGACTACAACCTGGCTAGAGAAAAACAGTCCTCTAGGGTTAGGGCTGTCATCCTGAACCCTTAATTCCACTGGTCTTAGTATCAACACATCTGAACTTCTCAGCTGCATGAGTGGCCAGGAAACATATAGACCTTTTCTCTAAGAAAACTCCATAGATTTTGGCAGACTTGTCATATTCTTTCAAGCACTCCTTGGTAGAAAAATCAACAGTTAACTCTAAACTTCCTATATGCCAAGGACTGTGGAAGACACCAAAGATAAAAAAGACTATAATGCCTTTCTACAAGGCAGCCACAGTCTAGAAAGAGTAAGGGATAAAACATGTGAAGGACCTACTCTGTAAGACACAGAGCTGAGCTTTAGAGAAAGGCATAGAGCCAATGTTATATATACCACAAGGGATGTACATGCAGCACACGACAGGGCTGCCTGAGCAGAGACCTCTGGGAGAATCCTAATACCATGCTGTCTTAGTTTAGGATTCTACTGCTTTGAGAAAATACCATGACCATAAGGCAAGTTGGGGAGGAAAGGGTTTGTTTGGCTTATACTTCCACATCACAGTTCATCTAAAGGAAGTCAGGACAGGAACTCAAGCAGGGCAGGAACCTGGAGGCAGGAGATGCAGAGGCCATGGAGGTGTGCTGCTTACTGGCTTGCTCAGCATGGCTTACTCAGCCTGCTTTCTTATAGAACCCAGCACCACCAGCCCAAGGTCAGAACTACCCACAATGAGCGGTGCCCTTCCTCATGAATCACTAATTAAGAAAATGCCCAGGTTTGACTATGGCCTGATCTTATGAAGACATTTTCTTTTCTGCCCCTTCTCCCGCCACTCCCCAAGACAGAGCCTGTCTCCTGGAAATCGTTCTGTAGACCAGGCTTGGTCTTGAACTCACAGAGACCTGCCTACGTTTGTCTCCCAAATGCTACAATTGAAGCCATGAGCCACCACCCCTGAGCTAAGAGGCATTTTCTTAATTCCCTCCTCTCAGAAAATTTTAGCTTATGTCAAGCTGACATAAAACTGCCCAACAGACATGCTTTACATACAGCCACTCCTCAGTACAGAGCACTAAGCCAACAGGCGACCAACTGGGCTGAGTCAACTGAGACCCAGATAGGTTAACAGATTTCTCAAGGTAATCCATATAGTTACTTATGGGGCAAAATACAGCTCCTGAGCCTCACCATTCACAATCCCAACATTCCATGATAATGCTTCATGGTGCTTCTCTTTCTTCATAGTGTGAGATCAGGCAGGATCTGTTGCCTGTGATTATGTCTATTTCAAATAAACCATGATTTATTTTTATAAAATTGCATCTTTGGGTCTGTCTGGAAGTCTAATGACGGCATGCCTGCTGTCGTAGAAATATGTACTCATTATTTAGCAACCATCTCAGGCTTGGTTACATCACAGAGCACTTGCTAGCATGCCCAGAGCTCCGGGTTTAATCCACAGCATCACAAAGGAGCGTGGAGAGTGAGTGTCTCTTAGGCAGATACTCAGTATCAGGAAGCATAAGCTTACCAGCTTGGCTAAAAAGATTAAATAAATTTTTGATAAAATCAGAAAGCTGAACATTTTCTCTCTATTTTCTCCTTGCGTGTCTCTAAAAGAACAAAAGAGAAACTTATTTCTTAATGGAAAGAAAATAACAGCATCCAACATATGCCAGCAGAACCCAGGGAGACGCAGTCCGTCACCATGCAGCAGCTGACCTGGGATCCTACCCTAAGTGCCAGCTGCAAAAGGGACCCACTAAACAGTGGTCAGCGCCTGACACAGAACCTGAGGCATCAGTGACTGAAGGGGAGAAACAGGATGGGGCTAAAGAACAAGGCTTACTTTCTGAAAGCTCACACAAGGAGCAATCAGACCCAGAATTAAACAGTACCAGAAAAAATAATACAGGATATAAAGTAACTGTAATGGAAAAAGATAATAGCCCTTCAAAGGTGTCCAGAGCCTAAGCTCCTATACTAGGAACATGTTTAGTTATGTGGCAAAGGGAAATTGAGGTTGCAAATGGATGGCTCACCAGTTATGCTCACTTGCTGCTCTTTCAAAATAACGGGATCAGACAGCTTAGAGCTGCCTATAACTCTAGCTCTAGGAGAATCCAACACTCTCTTCTGGCCACTGCAGATAGCTGCATATACATACACACAAACGCACAAGGGGGGGGTGGAGACAAATAAATAAATAAATAAAAGGGGAAAAGAAATTTCTATTTTTAAAAATTGCTAATCAATTGATGCTAAAGCAGGAGACTGTCCTAGATTATCCCAGGCAGCCCACGGTAATTATCGAGCTCCTTAAAAGTGCAGAGGGAATCAGGCAGCAATGAGACAGTACCAATCAGGGCCAACAGTGGCAGAATGACTCAATCAGCCATCAATGGCACTGGCTGGGGCAGCTGGTCATCTGAGAAATGGAATGTCGATTAAGAAAATCACTCCAAGGCAGTGGTGATCACATCTTTAATCCCAGCACTCTTGAGAGGCAGAGGCAGGCAGATCTCTGAATTGAAGGCCAGTTTGGTCTACAGAATGAGTTCTAGGACAGCCAGGGCACAGATAAAGCCCTCCACGGTCTCTGCATCAGCTCCTGCCTCCAGGTTCCTGCCCTGTTTGAGTTCCTATCCTGACTTCCTTCAGAGATGAACGACATTGTGGAAATGTAAGGCAAATAAACCTTTTCCTCTCCAACTGGATTTCTGGTCCTGGTGTTTCATTGCAGCAACAGAAATCCTAAAAGACTGGCTTTGAAGACAAGGAAGACAGCCTTGAGTAGATAATGCAGGCAGCCTCTGACAGATGACATCAGTGAGCAAGCAGGCTCTTTTCGCAGTAAGCACAGTGCTGCCAACACTGTGATTTTAGCCCTGTGAGACCTTTCTCAGATTCATAAAAGAGCTAATGTAAGCCTGGGTTGCTAAACATCACTGAGTTTGTGAGACTTTGTTTCTGCAGCAATGGAAAAATACTACACAGTGACTGACTCTCGGTAATGGGTTAACAGGATGGTACTTCCTTCTTTATCCATCTTCACATATTTCTTGTAGTTAATACTACAGTGTCTGTCTGCATGTAAAGCATAGGTACAGGTTCCTCTCTCTTTCTAGATTTAGAAAGCCAGCAAGAATAACAGAAACAGGTGAAGAGAGAAAGAAATGCATGCCTCTCTGATATAAAGAAATCTGAAGTAGGAGGAGCTACAAAACGAGGCAAAGGCCACTGGCGAGGGAACAAATCTTAGTGTGAGAAGAGCCAGCAAGTAAGGCTGGAGTGTTTTTCTCCACACCAATGTGTCTGAGGTCTGCCCGACTCCTGGCTTCTCCAGCTGGGTTACAGATTGCTGTGAACACCTGGAGAGAGTCCAAGGTAAACAGCATTTTCCTGGTCTATCAATTGTACTCAGCAGCAAAGCAACTTAAATACATTTTCACTAAAAGCAGCACAGATATTATAGAGCTGAATGCAAATTTCAGGCAGATTTTTAGTAGAAAAACTGGAGACTTCAAGTACTTTCATGCTTTTGAGGATTCCTTGAGACACTAAACTCGATGCTCGCTGAGCATCAGACTCAATGGGGCTGGAGAGATGGCTCAGTAGTTAAGAGTGTTTCCCAATCTTTCAGAGGACCTGAGTTCAATTCCCAGCACCGATGTTAGATGACTCAAGCAGCCTGTAACTCCAGCTTCCCGGGATTTGATGCCCTCTCCTGGCCTCCAAGGGTATCTGCAGAGAAATGTACATACATACACACAGGCACACACACACACACTAAAATAAATAAAATTTTTACAAGACTCAATCTTATAGAACATTATGATGCTCACCAATACACTTCTATCATAACATCTAGAATTTCACACCAGTAACATGTTGGTGTATGGCTTTGCCCAAGGTAGGCATAGGATACCCCTGAGTTCAACCCAACATTCATGGTAAAGGTGATAGAGTCTTATTCTTTTCTAAAAGGTTCAGTATCCTGCTACAGCCTGTGGTTGGTATAGCCTGGGAAACACAAAAACCTTCACACTAAATTCTCCCTGGATAGACTCTTGGCAGTAGCCTGCCAGCCTTCTACTCCAAAGCATTACCAGACTCCTAACAAGAGAATCATATCCACCATCAGCCCGGTACAGTCTAAGCCTTCTTATAAAACACATTAATAATAATTCTGCCATTGAAGGAAGTTAAGAAACATCTTGGGACAGGGTGTCCCTGGTGGTTGACAATAAAGGGTGGGAACTTTTTCTACTGTTATAGCTGGTTTTGTTTTTAAAACAATAACCACATGACAGAGACCTTGGGGGATTTTTTTTTTTTCTAGAAAGAGCTACTACTGACCACAGATGAGGGGGGAGAGGAAAATCAATGGAAGGCCAAATAAAAAGCAGTTTAGTTAGGTTTGTCTTTTGTTTTATGTGTAAAATATATCTATTCAAAAAGACTAAACTGCTTTTAAATTAAGAACAGAGAACATGAAATTTTAATGAGACAATAATACACTAAAACACTGCAAAGACATACCACTAACAGGATGAGGGGAGAGAGCAGGGAGAAGCGCGGAACAGGAAGGGAGGGAAAAATGGATAGAGGCAGGAGATGTAGATTACATGAAAAAACCTCCAAAGCAACAAGATACAGGACCTCAACATCCATAAAACAGGAGTGACTGAAGAAGCCACGGAAAGCCTTCCTAGAGCCTGAGAGCTGACCAGAGGAAGGCATACTACTCATGGCTGGTGGCTTGGGCCACAGACTTCAAAGTATTATCATCTTTTATCCTTGCTTTTGAATGGTTAATGCTCTGGTTATCCAAAGCTCACAGCCCTTTAATTGCTCACTGAAGCACTGTGAGGCTTAGCACAGTAAAGGTCACAGGCCAGAGCCTTCCCATCTCCCAAAGATGAGCCACAATTCAGGAGCTCAGCCCTCTCCTAGTCTCTCCTCTGAAAAGGCAGTACATGAAATGCTCTCTCATAAAATATATGATAGAAGATCCAGGAAAAACTGCTACCGGCATTAAGAAGAGATTCATTCCCTTTAGTTTTATACAAAAAAAAAAAAAAAAAAAAAAAAACTTTAGTTTTATACAAAAAAAAAGCTAAACAAAAGCAAACAACAAAAAACCACACACATCAAAAAAATAAACTGGAATTCCAGAAGAACTGTGTCCAGCTTCAGCACTCACCAGCATCACCACCAGCACACCTGACCCACCGCGTGCTTAGGTTCTGCCTGCCCCATATAAAGGTCTCGCTTGGCTTTGAACCAAGCAACTTCAAACTCATTCTACAATCAGAGTCAGCAGGGAGAAATCTAAGGGAGGATGAGTACATTCAACACCTCCCCAATCACACACACACACACACACACACACACCCTCTGCTCCTTACTTCACACTCCACTTCAAGGACACAGAAATGCTCTACTCTTGGCTCCAGAGGCTGACACCATGGAGTCTCCGACCCCCCTTTCTCCCTCTTCAGCTCTTATTTCCTCCTCACTTTTCCCCCTCCCTTCTTAGGCTCCTCTCACAAAAGGAAGAGCTTTTACTCTAGAGCATAAGACCCAGACTCACATCCCCATCTGTATCTTGCTAGCCTCAACCTCAGACAAATGGCCAAACCTCCCAATTCTCTCCTCAATAAAGGCTGTTGAATGGCCTGGAGAGGTCCCCCTCCCCATGCTCCCAATATTGAAATGTTCACCTGTGCGATCATAAATAAAACATAGATAGGGAGAGAATGAATTACAGAAGCGCCCTTTCCCCGGCAATCTGTCATCCCATCCTCGCCTCCCCCACACACCAACTCACTCTGAGGTCTTACTCTGGATCGTTCTGAATTATTTACATGCTCCAAAACCACATGAATCGCACCAATCAAGAAAACGGTAGTCTGAATCCAGCAGAAGCCCATGTTTTAAAGTGCTTTTTTAGTACTGTTATTAAATACTAAGAATTTTAACATCCAACTGGCAAACAGAAAAGAATCTAAAATCACCATCACAAAATGTACTTGTGAATTTAAATTAAGTAGTGTTACTGGGAAGCCTAGGAAGCCATTGCTCTAAAGCCTCCCTCCCACTTTACCAACAAGAACATAGAATTAAGCACCAACCCAAGGCCCAGAGGGTGCTGCCCAGAGCCAAAGCTGACAGTGCAGCTTCTGGCCCAACCTCTTTCATCAATTTTTTTTTCCTTTTCTTCTTTTTTGAATCATCCATTCCTCCTTCAAAGACAGGCTAGCTAAATCCTAAATTGCCAGTGGATGTCCTCTGCTTCCATGCCCAGAGAAGGGTCCAGAGAGAGTAAGCTGGAGTGACCAGTATATCACCAGTGCCACACAAACAATGCTCTCTTCCCAGGACCCTGCCATTCCACACTGCTATCTATACCCCACTCATTTTTTGAAAAGAAAAAGAAGAGCTGAACAAGTCTTTGTTCTCCCAGGAAGAAACAATTTTGTTCTTTGCCATAATTCAACCCCATCCCAATATTTCCAATCTCTTCAAAAAGTTTACAGAAACTTTACCACTAATGGCAAATAAAAGCAGGTAAGAGGGTGACAGAGCCAAAAAAATGGGGTGAGGGGGTCCTACAGAAGAGGGTGGTGGTCCTTCACCCCACAGAGTCAAAGCACTTCATTTCAGTTACTAATTGCCTGCAGAGAAGTCACCAGACTCTTATAACAGGTCTTCAAGCTGAGAAATATACCATCTTTGACCCCCTGAGAACTAAGCCTTCCTAAACTCCAAAGGTACCCCCCCCAAGCAGGAGTGGGTCAACAGACCACCCTTTCCCCTCATGCTCAAGAAGACCTCAGTGTAGTGGGATCCCTCAGGGCAGGGCTGGCATGGAGTTATTTAAGGCAGTAGCATGAGGGTGGGGCAGAAAACTGTTGGCAGTTTCTTCCTCCTCGGCCCCTCCCCCTCATAGCCAACCCCCCCACACACACACATACACACCCCTCTCACTCTGTAGACATCTCACTCACCAAAGGCTGAAGCTACAGAATCTCCAAATATGTGTCTATGTCATTGACACTGCTGTCCCCTCCTGCTGTCCACCCACTTTTAATCCACCCTTCAATCACCACCAAGCTATCTTTCTGACCAAAAATACACACACGCAAATCTAATCAGAGGCATTCAAAAATCAAAAAAGCATGTGCTCAGACAAGCCATCCCTGGCCTTCACCTAGGAAGAAAAAGGACACACCAGTGTTGGGGGCTGAAGGGTGGGGAGATGCAGTCAGAGGCCTAACATGCCAGCCAGGTTCTATGATGTCCCTAGATGAGCCTCCCACCTAGTGACAGTGAAATCAATTTGAGCAATTTCAGTAGGTTGGCCCTGTGACAACAGGGGCATCCCAGAGCTCAGCAATTCAAACAAAAATCCAAAGGCTCATCCAGAACATGCTGGGAAAACCCTCGGACTAGATGAAATGAGCCCGCTCGGAGGATCCCTTCTGCTTTTATGTAGCAACGCATAATAAATTCTGTCTGCCCAAAAAAAGCATGCACCGATGGATTTCAAGGCCGTGGTACAAGGAGAGGCACCAGGATACAGCTTTCAACAGCACATCGCCCTTCAAAGGAACATAATGACTTTAAGCCTCTTTTCCCCCCTCTATCTTGTATGTCACTACCGATTATCAGGGTAACCACGCTGGAAAGCAGGGTGGACTGCCCGGGAAAGGAGAAAGGAGTAGCTTTCTGTGTCTTCGGCTACAGGCTGCCTAGCGAGAAAGATGCTGTCATTCACTGGAAGGATGAAGGGGCCTGGGC
This sequence comes from Phyllotis vaccarum, assembly GCA_033318265.1. Classification (NCBI taxonomy): domain Eukaryota; kingdom Metazoa; phylum Chordata; class Mammalia; order Rodentia; family Cricetidae; genus Phyllotis; species Phyllotis vaccarum. Next base: position 21,121,148 of record JARWLC010000004.1, on the reverse strand, counting down.
TGTAAGCTGAGGCACCTTATCCCCAGACACACACCCACCAGCACACGCGGCTGCAGGCGAGTATGGGTCAGCCGCGAAGTCCTTGCGCCCATCCCGCCGCCCTCGGCTTTAGGGATGGAGGGGGTGCTGATGAATGAACACACCTGAGATGTCTCCATCCCGCCGCTCGCTCCCACCTTCCTCCCCCGGCCGCTGCAGAGGAGACCCTCGGTAGTTTCACTTTCCAGCGCAAACCCACCCGGGCTCTCCTGTCTCCCTCCATCCACCACACTGCAGCCAGCCTGGGGCGGGCGGACATTCCCTCCTATCCGAGGCCATGATCGCACTTACCTCCACCTACCAAAACCGAGAAGGCATAAAGACATCTAGAATCCCCAAGCTCCCAGCATCCTAGCAACTTTCCTTAAAGGGATGGGAGACATAGGGAGCAGCCGGGAGGCACGGCTCGGCGGAGGTCCTCCACGGCCACCCGGGGATGCTCTCGGGCAGTGCCCCCCCACCCAGGTCCCTCCAACAGCTGGCCCTTTAAAAGCACCTCCTCCGCGCATGGAACAAAGGCGCCGCTCCGGGGACCCGCTGCGCCCGCCCGGGAGTCACCTCCGGAGAGCGCAGCCGCCGCCCGCTTACCTCGCGGGTCTCCGGGCGAGGGCTGCGCGCGTCCAGCCCCGTGCGTGCTCCACGCTGCAGTCAGCCCCGCTCTGTTTTTCTGCTACTCCGAGCTGACTTCACCGACACTACGCGGCCGGCCAATGGGCGGCGGCGACCAGCCCCTCATTAGCATGCCCTGGAACCGTCCACTCCCGTAGCGCCCAGGGGGCGGGGCATGGCCGGCCGTGACAGGAAGGGGCGTGTGCACCAATGGGGAGGCGAGGAAGAGCCCGCCGCCAAGCCTGCGTCCCTGCGAGCGGGGCGCGTGCCCGCGGATCCCCAGGGATGACGCGCGCGCGCACCAGCTAACCCTTTCTACCTTGGGCTGGGAGCAAGTACCTCCTGACCCCCGGTCCTGTTTTTCTTTAAGGGTTTGTCCACAGGGAACTTGAAAGGAACAGTCAGCATAAAACAGCAGCCAGTGTGTCCTGGCTATATATAAATTATTTAACCCTGTACCCTTGTGACGATCTGTAAAATGGCACAATAGTTCCCTTTGGCAGAATGTAGTGATTCCCATGGTTAACTTATGTAAGACGTTTGGATCCATCAAATCTTGCCCATGACTTTGCCACTCTGCTTATGTTCTACCAGACAGGTGCCTAATTTTTTTTTTCTTTTGATCTTCACAGCCTTTTGAGAGAGAGGCTATTACTAGTTTCACTTTTCTTAATTTTTTTTTTTTTGAGACAGATTGCTGTGTCCAGTCTCGATGACCTCTCTCAAGATGCTCATGTACTCTAGGGTGGTTTCATACTGTGCAGCCAAGGATGACCCTGAACGTCTTTCTACCTCCACTTGAATACTGGATTATAGGTATGGCCTACATATACACCCTAGGCTATCCTCCTGACTCAGCCTCTAGAGTGGTAAGATTATAGGTTTAACTACTTGGATAGACTGGCACTGAGATTTTTATTCATGCAACCTATATTCAGTGTTCAATGGGCATGACTGCATTGAGCCCTGGGGTTATTAACAAGGACCTTCCCCATAAGAAGCTAACATTTGAGGGAGGGACAAATAAACCAGATCATCTGTAAGTGAGCTAGAGTAATAACCAAGCACAAGACAGTCAGGGTGTGCAATTTTGTCCCTGTGCTTACTGTGTTATGACCTTCTCCAGTTCCCTACAGGATAGCAGAAAGGGGAATGTGGAGGAGAGGTTGTGCAGGTTCAATGATCCAGCAAGAGCTAGTCTGGAATTTGCTTCTTCCATGACCAGCTTCCCTCATCCCAAGGACATTCCTCAAGGTAGGTGTCTTGGTTAGGGTTTCTGTTGCTGTGACAAAAACACCATTTACCGAAACAACTTGGGGAAGAAAGGGTTTATTTGACTTATACTTCCATATCATAATCTATCATTGAATGCACTCAGGACAGAATCTGGAGGCAGGAGCTGATGCAGAGGCCTTGGAGGGGTGCTGCTAATTGGCTTGCTTAGCCTGCTTTCTTAATTAATAGAACCCGGGACCACCAGCCTAGGATGGCCCCACCCACAAAGGGCTGGGCCTTCCCCCACCAATCACTAAGAAAATGCCCTACGGACTTGCCTGCAGTCCCATATTATGGAGGTATCTTCTTAATTGAGGTTCTCTCCTCTCAGGTGACTTTAGCTGTGTCAAGCTGACGTAAAACTATCCAACACAGTAGGACAGACCCCTTCAGGCTGAGCACAACTAATTCTTTTCAGCTGCCTCTGGCAAGAATCTTCAGCCCAAGCATGTTCCCAGTTAGCAAAGCTGTGTGGTGGGGCCTTGAAGACTGCACAGGGAAGGGGAACCCCATCTGTGAAGGTTTTTAGATCAGTGAACAGTGACAAGTCCTGGCTGGGTACCTGCTGTCCTGAACTGTTTTGTTTGTTTGTATATTTTAATTGAAGACTCGTAGTCGTCTAGGAGCTCACGCCCTAACTGAAGAAGTAAGAAGCTGCCTGCCAGAGAACCCAGGGATCCCTCAGCACAGGGCTCTTCCTCTCCCAGACCTCAGGAAAACATTTCTCAGGCTCTACTTCAGACTTGGGCCACAGTCTGGACAAAGAGCTCTCTGATCTGTAAAGCAATAAAAGAGAAAGGATTTCTTTGCCTGTCTGGTCTGCTGTGCACTGCTATACTTGTGCTAAGAGCTTTATATGTACTGATACATACCAAGCAACAAACATAGGGAAGTAGAAAATAAAAGACAGAGAAACTGAGTCTGATCTACCTACCAAATCTAAACAACAAGATTTAGAGCAGGAAGAAAAAATCAAAATAATTCCAATGTGCAGTTTGGTTGAATTGGTTGAGAAAGTAAAAATACAACCATGTAACAGAATTCCAGGTAGTTATGAAAAATGGGCAAGTATTTTGGGCAATTAAAAAAACTAAAGGCTGGGGAGTTGGTTTTAGCAGTTCAGAGCACTTGCTTTTGCAGAGGACCTGGGTCCAGTTTCTAGCACACACATGGTAACTCACAACCATCAATAACTACAGTTACAGAGGATCAATGCCCTTTGCTGACCTCCAAGGTCACAAGGCATATATGTGGTATATGTATGTACATGCAGAAAAAAAACTCCTACACATAAAATAAATCTTTTAAAAAAATATTAACTGAAATCAGATATCCCTCTTTCTTCCCTATCTGACTTTGAACTCCTGAACTAAAATGCTCTTTCTGCCTCAGCCTTCTGATTAGCAGACACTACAGGCATGTGCCACCAATGCTCAGCTGTTGACATGTCAACACTCAAAGATACTTATATTATGATTAAAAACTGATGTGTAAAATCCCATTCAAAATTTTCCTTTGGAATTATGTACAGTTATTTTTGTTCATCTTTGTTTTTATGATTTTTCCTTCATAAACATCTATCAAATTGTCCAGTGCAAACAAAAAATAATAATTTTAAAATGAAACATGGGACTCGGTTCAGAGAAATTTGAACTCTAGTAAAGGCCATTCCTGGAAGTGAAAAATTAACTCAAGGGAAGTAAAATGATGCTAAAGTCTTGAAGTCACCCCTTAGCGGCTTCAGCAGCTGACCCATTTCTCACTGGAAAGCATAAAATGGGATATCTAAGAAAAACAGAAAAGTATGGGAACATAGGGGGTGGCAACTCAGAGAATCAGAAAGCAAAACCTTCTATTTACCTCAAAAGTCTCTTCCATGAAGACCTAAGTAGGGCAGTTCACTCCTGTGAACCAACAGGGAAGGCTGAGGCAGAAGTTCAAAGGCAGCTTGGACTATCCACTGAGATCCTTTCTCAAAGAGCAGCTCCCAAACTGTGGTCTAATAATAGCTCGTAATAAAAGCAACCTAAGAGATCATTAGGTTTAATTATACCAACTGACCCCTATCTCCAGCCATTCACTGATTCATGTGGGAGGCAAGCCTTGTGCTACATATCTGTGGCAAGGACCTGTCTCCTTGTTTCCTCAAGGTGAGGCCCAAGGACCCAGTCAAGATCATGTAGATTGGGCTGGCTGGTATTACGTCAACTTGAGAGTAGCAGGAGTCATCTGAGAGGAGGGAGCCTCAGCTAAGACAAGGCTTCCATAATATTTGGCTGTAGGGCATTTTCTTAATTAGTGATTGATGGGGGAGGGCCTATCCCACTATAGGTGGTGCCATCCCAGGGCTCGTGATTCTGGGTTCTATAAGAAAGCAGACTGAGCAAGCCATGGGGAGCAAGTCAGTAAACAACACCTCTCCACAGTCTTTGCATCAGCTCCTGCCCAGTTCCTGCCCCAGGTTCCTGCCCTGACTTCCTTGGATGATGAACAGTGCTGTGGAAGTGAGATAAACCCTTTCCTCTCTGAGTTCTTTTAGTCATGGTGTTTTACTGTAGCATGGGCCAGTGCTCACACCAAGGGTAACCAGCCTGCAGTGAGAAATATTCCACGCTTGCTTTAATGCTTTAATTGCCTCTCTTGGAGTTCTTTATTTTTATACAAAACCTTCTAATTTTTAGTTTTAACTAGACCCTTGGGTTAGGGATAAAGCTCAATGGTAGAACACCTAGCATGTATTAGACTCTGGGTTTAACTAAAGAACTGAGCTCTCTAAATTATGTAACTAGTCTTGAGGAGGGGAGACACCAAGGCCTAAGGTATACATCCGTGACAGAGCCTAGATCAGTGTTTCTCAACCTTCCTTATGCTTCAACCCTTTAGTACAGTTCCCCATGTTGTGGTGACCCTCAGCCATAAAATTATTTCATTGCTACTTTATAACTATAATTTTACTATTGTTATAAATCAAAATGTAAATATAGGATATATCGAAAACCCCTGGCCTACAGCAAAGCCTAGGGTTCTCCAGTCTCCACCACTACTGTGCCTTATGCAGCCTTTCTCATTCCCAGCTCCCCAGAGATATGGGGAGGCCCCTGCTTTCCAGCCCCACAACACATTGCCTCTTCCCTTTTTATGAAATTTACCATATTTGGCAAGAACTCGTATATATTTCTCTGTAGTTTTATTCCTCTGCCCCTCTCTAAACAGATTGCAAATACCACGAGGTCCCAGCTTGTGTCTGCTCATCTCAACAGTGCTGTTTCTCACACACTGCAAAAAAATCCACTTAAGTTTAATTTAATCTTATTAGTAACTCCTCATTTTCTCTTCACGTGCCTTGGATTGTTCCCAGCAGTTTCTCTACTACTGGAAAAGAAATAAAAAATGAAACAGGAGAGTCAGCCACACAAACTAGAGTCCAGGAAGCTCCAGCATCCCTCAACAGGCCATCTGCACAAGGAAACAAGAGGGGAAGAAATGGGGTTTTACAGGCACCAGCCTTTCTTCTCTTCCTGGGATCACACAGGTTTAGTGACAGATCTCCAGATGACAGTGGAAAGTTATAGATACAGCAAAATGTTCTTATAGAATCGATTCTCATCCAGGCATGGGGGTGGGGGCGGGAGCAAAACCATAAAATGTGTGCCTGAAAAATACAGAACTGATATAAGGGACTGGGGGAACAGCTTAGTGCCTAACATGGCAAGCTCCTGGCTTCCATCCCTAGTACTTCAGAAGGACAAAAATAAAATAAAATAAAAAAAACCTTGATGGAATGTCACTTCCAAGAATTTCACATTCTTTGAAAGTCTGTGACCATAGACATTGCCTTAGGGAAACTTGGTAAAAATAAGTGGAGATTGGTCAGGACATGTCTATGGAGCCAGGTAGAAAAATAACAAGGGCATCAGGGATGAATACTGGAGACATTACATATTATTATATTATGTAAATCACTAGCCCTGAGATTCCAATTACCAGACCTGTGTTTATCGAGCTACAAACATTTGTTCAGATGTGTTTTGTGCTGTTCCTTGAATACCATGGAATCCCAAGTACCGTATTGTATTTGACCAAGTGTGCAAAGTTTGGCTTGGATATTTTCATATGTTGTTAAGTAGTCAAAATAAATATGATAAAAAATGTCCCAAATGGACTGTGGGTAAAAATCTTAATGCAGAAGGGTCAGGGACTGAAAGGTTAAAAACAGGACAGCCTGCTGAAGGTGTTGCTAGAAGATGTATTTTTTTCTGACTGGGACAAGAGAGTCATTAGTTAGAAAATGCTGAGTTTCAGAAGGCTTTCTACTATTGATGGAGTGTTTACTTGAGAAAGCCATGTTTAAGGTGGGTCACTACAGCTGGGAACTCTCAAAGAGGCATTCTGACTGAGGCTGGAGAAGGGGAGAGAGCTCAGAAGGAGGACTCTGGGAAGGCTGGCCCTGAGAAAGACGAAGATGGAGAAGATGGAGAGCCAGAAGGACCATGTTAGATGGGCTGGGGGTGAAATACAGCAACTCCAGGAACAGGGAAGCCAGCCTTCCTGAACAAATGTAAACTTAATAAGGGTATAAAAAATCCACAGCGATGATGTTAAGGAGAATAGCTGGCATTCTGGAAGCTGCGGGAGACTTAGAGGTAATTGGAGGAGTTCACTGAGGGACTCATTTCAGAAGAGCAAATTAAGTCACAAGGATGCCTTGGGATGGGAAATTCTGCTTTTTGAGCATTTATCAAAAGGAGTGCCAGGGAAAAGAACATAAAAAAAGATGACTGTGGTACCCACAAGGTTTCAGTGCCTTTACTGCCTCAGCACACCTGTCTTGCCACAAACTTGGTTGCCTCATCCCCACTCAGCAAAGCCCAATACTTTCTTTACCTCAGCTTATTGCCAAAAATAGAAGTTTAGTCTCCAGGCCATGCCTCTTGGGGATCTTACTGCCTGCTTCCCTGATGAGCTGACTCCCCATCCTCACCCTCCCCCAGTCCCCCACAACAGTTCATCTGAGCACAAAGGCACTCAGTGAGAGAAGGTATGGGAAAGTCATCTATTCCCGGGCACTTGACAATCAAAGTAAGGTTTGCATGGCCTGCCTGGCTCTGCAGGTAAGAAGGAAATAATCAGGCTGAAAATATAAGCTCAGTGATAGAGTGCTTGCCTAGCATGCCTGTAAAGCCCTAAGTTCAATTCCCAGCACCGAAGGAGGGAAGGAGGGAAGGAGGGAGGGAGGGAGGAAGGGGGGAGGGAGGGAGGGAGGGAGGAAGGGGGGAGGGAGGGAGGGGAATATAATCCAGGAAAAACCCTGCCCAATGATAGGGTAAAAAGAAAACTGGATAGAGATGCCTATTTCTTTCATAGGCCAAGTGGACCAAGAACTCTGCCCAATGATAGGGTAAAAAGAAAACTGGATAGAGATGCCTATTTCTTTCATAGGCCAAGTGGACCAAGAACTCTGGCCTTGCAGTTGAGGTAGAACAATTTATAACCAGGTTTCCACAGCCAGTTGCAGCCCAGAGAAAGGGGTTTTCTCAGTAAGCTCTCCATGGATGAAAGCAAGGGTCCCAATAGAGCCAGAAGTGGTTCCTTTGCTTAGACTCAGTTGTACCCTAGACAAGACTGCTCTGGGTGGATGCTGAGTCAGTGAGTTCTTTTTGGACTCTAGAGGTTTCTGGATCTAGACTGGGGCTTCTAACAATCAAAGGTCATGAAGGTTGGAACACAGCCAGACAAGCAAACATGGAGTTCTGGGAAAAGACCTCTCTAGCCATTCAGTTTATAAATACTACATGACTGCCTGCTCTTTTTCCAGGTCCTTGCTCAGAGCTAGAGAACCAGAAAATGGGGCCAAGGCTACCGCTCATGCTCAGTCAGTGGGAAAGAATGATTCACAGTTCGTTGTAAGACTGTGGTAGATGCTGTAGTCAACAAGCCAATTTGTAAAGTTGTGTGATCATCCACACAGTTATCTAGTTCAGAACATTTTCATTATTGTAAAGAGAAATCTTATTCTCAGCAGTAGTTACTTCCCACATCCCCTCTCCTCTCCAGCTACTATACTGTCTCTGTAGACTTGTCTGTTCCGAATATCTCAAATAAACGTCATCACACAACATGTGGCCTCTTTGCTGGCTCTATTCATGTGTAAGGTTCACCTTTGTAGCACGTGTCAATACTTTGCTCCTTTTCATGGCTGAATAATATTCCATTACGTTAATATGCAACATTTCTTAATCTACTCATCACTTGACAGACATATGCATTGTTTCCACTATTGGCTGTTATAAATGTGCTGCTTTGAACCTTAATGAACAACTTTTTGTGTGAACATATGTTTCGTTCTCTTGGGCATATAAATGGAATTGCTGGGTCGTATACTATGCTTCACTTTTTAAGGACCTGACAGGTTGTTTCCAAAGCAGCTGTGCTACTTGACATTCACACAACACAGGAGGGCTGCAATCTCCATCCTCACAAATACATGTTATGTATTGTCTGCAGTAGCTATGATAGCCATGCTAATGAGTACTTTTGGCAAATGATATTGAGTACTGTATCCTTTGGGCCTTTTGTATGTCTTCTTCATAAAAATATCTTTTCAAAGAGTTTGTCTTATTAAATTGCATTGTTATTTTATTGTGGATTTGTATGAATGGCAGAGAAGAATGCCATTTAAGATGGGGGAGGGGTAGAGAGGATGAGTAGAGAGTGCTTACCACAGAAGCCCCAGGTGCTAATGTCTAGGATACCTGGAAGCAGTAGGACAGCCTTCTTTTACTTAACAACTACTTTGTGTTGGCACAAACTGATTGAGTGCTTACTCTTGAGGAGAGAGGCAATTATTTCAGACTATTCATTGCTGTGGTGCCCCAGTGGCCTGACCCCGAATCATCTCAGTTAGTATAGTCTTGAATCTCACCTGTGCCTTCCATTTTCTAATCACACTTGAATTTAACCTAATGACCCCATGGGGGAATATGAGTGGCTGTTTATTGCCACTGGTTGTCTTGGAGCTAGCTGACCAGCCAGCCCTGTAACACTCAGGTCCTTGCTGGTTCTGGTTGCTGCAAGACACCCTATATCTAGGATGAGACTTGGTGCTTTCTAGTACTGCACACACTTCCCTGAGCCAAAAGGCTCACTCAGTCAGGCCTCCTGAGGACCTAGCAGTTCCAAATACACCAAGTATTTTACGTACCCAATACATGACAGAAGAAAGCTCTGCTTGGAATAGCTGCTCCAATATATTATGGCTTTTAAATAAGTTATAGAATAGCATATCATATTGTCATATTTAAATTTTTATTTTTTTAATTGTTTATAGTGTGGGGGGGGGGGGGGGAAGATGTGAACATGAATGCGGTGCCTGCAGAGACCAGAGGTGCTGGATGTCCCTGGAACTGCACTTACAGGTTTTATGGGCTACCTGATGTACAGGGAGCAGTATATGCTCCTTTAACAGCTGAGCTATCTCTCCAGCCTTCTTTTATTTTTTTTTAATAATTATTGTGAAGGTAAATTTGACATATATAACTTAATAGAGATTATTTTTTCTTTTTGTTTATCAGTAATTTCTAAATTTTTCATAATAGTTCCATCTTGCTGGTATATTTAAGGAAAAATAAGCTTAGTGCCACAAAATATTACGAGACTTAAACATCACCTTATGTTAGTTTTATAAACATAAATTAATGATAAATTAATGATATAATACCCGTGTGATTGCTCTCCTAGATAGTTCATAAAATCGTAGCTCTTGCTAATTGTATCGCTGATGCCCAGGGTGGTTTAGAAGCCCGTGGTTGATTACAAAACAGAAAGTCCTCACTTCTTGCACATACCGGCTGACCAGGCTTCCCAGTCTTAGCACCAGACCTTGGCATTTGTCAGCCTCTGTGGGTGTGAAGCCCTGGCCTGGCTTTCAGAGGCTTAGACCAGAATTGCCACAGAAGCATCAGAACAATAGAATGTGATGTCGTGGGCATCCCAGAGGGAAATGAGGCTAGATTTAAATGCATTTTTGCATCATTGATTTTCCCTGCTGATTGAACCCTGTTTATCTCATTTGCCAGATCAGCCTCAAAGTGCATGAACTATTTGTGCCTCATTAGTTTCCAATAGATTGATTTTGCTAGGATTGCAAATTGGCCATCTTGAATCCAGCCTGCAGAAGCAGCTCTTCCTCATCCACCTGACACAGACCCAGGGTGCCACAAGCAGCCATTGTCATGGAGAGCTGTCTAAAACCACAGCACAAAGCACCTTTCATCCATCCTGGGAAACAAGAAGGATAAAATAGAGACTTAAAGCAAACAAGTGTTCTCTCCTTCTCTTTCTCTCTTTTATGATCTCTCTTACAATCTCCTAGTATTTCTCTCTCTCTCCCTCTCTCTCTCTCTGTTTGTGTGTGTTCTCTGAACTTAAAATACATACAGTATAATGATTTTACTTTTAATAAGAATAGAGGGCTGGGGAGATGGCTCAGTTAGGAAAGTTCCTGATACACATGCTTGAGGACCTGAGTTTGCATCCCCAGAACTCAAGTGTGAACATACAAGTCTGTAATCTCTGAGTTGGGGGGAGGGGACAGAGACAGATGGAGTCCTGAAATTTGGTGAGCTTCAGATTCAACAAGATACCCTGTCTCAAATAAAGATGGAGACCAATCTAGGAAGGACTCCTGGCCTCAACTTCACACACACACACACACACACACACACACACACACACACACACACAATTTTTTAAAGTATCAAAAAGGAAAGACTAAAAGAAGCCAAATGAGTAGGGCTTCAGGTGCTGGGTATGTGGGTGGTATTCATTTTTACTTTTAAACTTCTCTGCATTTCAAAATAACCTAAAATGATTAGTTGCATAATTTTCCTCAAACTTATAAAAATAAAAATGGGTAGAGTAACAAAATGGCAAGTGTGGAAGTGAGAAGAGAGACCCATTCACCTCATTTATCACAGGGTACTAACCTCTGCCAGTTTAAACAACGGAAAATTCAAGGTAGTCCAAATGAAAAGGAGGAAATATGTTTGATTAGTAGTTAAAATGTCCAGGGCAAATCTGGCTCTGGCATAACTTAGTCCAGAGACACCAGAGCTGTCATTAGATACCTTCACACCTCTGCTTTGCTCCAAGTACTGGCTACAACCTCTCCGACTACAGGCCTGACCACCTTTTCACACCTACCAAACAGCCCAGTGATTCTGGATTCACACCCTTCCAAGTCTCAGAACCCTGGTGGAATGACCAAATAACTCAAGTATGACAAATGTCCTAGGAGATTGTGGCTAAACTAGTTGGGGTCATGAACCACAATAAGTGATCCCTGAAATAGTGTGACAAAGGATTGGCTGGCCTGTGTCACATGCCAGGATGGGGTTACACAGAAGGATACAAACAAACAAACAAACAAACAAACAAAAAATCCTAAAACAAAGTAACAAAGTTGCCTCCCTTGCAGGAGTATATGACATACTTAGTTAAGTCAAAGAAAGAAAAAACTCAAGGGATTCGCTTCTACAAAATAAAATATGGCACAGTTTAAAGCATAACTGATTATCCTGTGATGCCACAAGCAATAAATCCTAGAGCAGACCAAAATGACCCGAAGAAAGAATCGGAGATTAGTGTAGATTGGTACAATGAGGTAGTGAGGTGTGGAGAACACACAGAAATGAGAATGTCAAGACAGAGCAGGTGACTGGGCATAGCTATGGAGCTCATCCAGAACAGGATGTGTAGAACAGAACTGGAAGACTCTCTCAGCACTCAGCAGCCTAAGACAGGAGGATTGCTGTGCATTTGAGGTCAGCCTCAACTCCATAGGTCAACTCCATAGCGAGTCCTTGCCATAGGGCCGGGGGTGGGGGGCAGACCAAACAAGTCAAAAGAGGTTTTAGGAATGTGAGAAAGTTAACAAGAGAGTCAGGGTAGTTAGAGTATGGTGGCCTTGAAAGCTAAACCCCAGAATTTGAACTGTTGTTTTAACCAGCGAAAAATCAGCAAGTGTTTAAACAGGGAGCTGTGTGATGGATGCGGCACACAGGGGGACCCTGTCTGGTGGCAGCAAGAGCAGGAATAGTGTCAAGAACACCCATCTGAGAGGTGACTGCAACAGCCCAGGTGTGATGTAATAAGGACTGAGTGCTTCAGGCATCAGTCCATTCATCTAGTTAACAAATACTTGTTCAATTGTTCATTCCTGAGAAGCAGGAACTGTGTGAGATGTAGGAAAGTGTTGTAAGACCTGCCTCCTGCTAAGATACAAGGGGCTGGGCACAGAGCAAACGAAGACCCCTAGATAACCAGGATTGTGGCTTTTGCCACTAAGGGAAATAGGAAGCCTTAGTATGGGCATCTGAGAATACATAATGGGAATTCAGTTTTATGGATCAGAGCATACAGAGGGAAACTAACCAGAGACCAGATAGCAATGTGGGAGGGGGTGGGAGACCAAAGATGGACACACAGATACCTCTTGTGAAGAGAGGCTTCAGAGCCATGTGACATGGGAAGATTCGAGCCAGCCTGCTCAGTTTTAGAGCAGAGACAGAAATGGAGATATTTTGTGCTTGCCGGCTCAGCATCAGGTGCACATAGTTGTGTGCAATGCTGTGCCTCTGTTTTGTGATTTCTGACACCACAGCCTCATCAGCACCACACAAGCTGAGATGATTATCAAGAAGCTGATTGAGATCTCTGATCCAACTCCTATTCTACCCCTGGTTTAAATAGAGTTTGCCCCTCCTTTATGCTAGGAGAGAGTGTACCACAGCCAGATGGTAAACTGTGGACAGAAATAAACCCTGTTCACGTGTAGCAAGAATATTTATATCCAATCCCATAATATCGCAGCAGGCATAATTATACCCAATTCTGTTGTGGGGATCAGGCATCAAAAACCACCCCAATAGGCTGCAAAGACCAAGAAGATATAGTTATGGGAGCAAGGGCCAATCAGCTGCCCCTGCAAGATGGCTGGGGCAGAAACAGGATGGGACTGTTTGGAGATTATCAGGGGCTACCAGGGGAGGCCAGAGGGGATGATTTGCTTTCAAAACTCATGTTCCTGTTTCAGCAGTACTCTGTTTATCACATTTTTAAACATTGTAAAATTGATGCCTATTCACAGCTCAGGTTTAGAAAATATAGAAGATATTCACAATCCCACAATATAAACCAACATTAACATTCCTCATGTCATTAGAACATGTGCTAAAATAGTATTTTAAAGCCTCTGTTCCTATTCATACAATGGAAGGTAACATAGCAGTTAAAATAAATGAGGAAGAGATGTGAGTGCAGCAGATAATTGTTAAGCATAATTTTAAAAGGTAATTTGCAGAGACATATTTCAATAACATTTATTTGGGAGGTGGGGCTAAGGCAATTATAAATATAAAATGGCTAGAAAGTTAACAAAAAGACTTTTCCCTCAGGAAGGAAGAAAGAGGTGGGATTTTTTTTTTTTAATTATTTCTCTTTAAGAAAACCTAAAATGTGGATCTAGTAATCTTGCAATTCCAGCATTTAGAAAACTGAAACCAGAGGATTGCACTGAGTCTATCATACCCTCCTCCCCTGCGGCCCTGGTAACCTGTACACCACAACCTGTGCCCTTACTCTGCAGTTTTTCCTATCTTCCATTTGTGTGTGTGTGTGTGTGTGTGTGTGTGTGTGTGTGTGTGTGTGTGTGTGATAAGTGCATGTGCACGGTGATGTTGGTAACAGTTCCCCTCTCCCTGAGGTTTCTCTGTGTAGCCCTGGCAGTCCTGAAACTAGCTCTGTAGACCAGGCTGGCCTTCAACTCACAGAGATTCACCTGCCTCTGTCTCCCCAGTGCTGGGATTAAAGACATGCAGTATCATTGCCCGGCTGGGAAACATTCTTGATTATGCTTCTGTTTTATTCACGGAGGCAGAGTCTCTCAGTCAAACCCAGAACTTGATGCTATGACTAGACCCCCTTGTGAGCTTGGTCGCAGATTGCCCTGTCTTTGCCTTCCCAGGCTGAAGTTACAAGTGAGTAGCCATACCACCCTGTATTTGGATTCTAGGCTTCCAAACACCAGTGTTCACATTTGCAAGACAGCAGGCTGTCTCCTGAGCACCCTAATAATGTTTTAAATAACAAACAATATATTTCATTTGTGCGGAAAAAAAAAAAAAAAAAAAACTTATAGGACTTCAAAGAGGACCAAGAACCCTGAGCCTCAAGGGTCTGGGCAGTTTATAAGAGAAGCTTGGAATCCAGATAAATACAAATGAAGATGGATTCCCAAAAAGCAAAAGAACAAGAACAGCAATAAGAAAAATCAGACAGAAAACATGCAGAAAGGCTTTCAGAATGCTGAGCTGTGGTTTAGATCCTAAATGCCTCCTAAAGGACCATGGGTTAGGGACTTGTTTTTAGGGTAGAGCTATGGGAAGGTGATAAACTCCTTAAGTTAGGTCCCTGGAGGTGTGTCCTCCAAAGGGACTGTGGAGCCCAATCCTGTTCTTTTTGTTCCCTGATTCATTATGTGACTAGTTTTGCACTTTACCATGCTGTGTTGCTTATGACAAACCCAAGAGTGGATTTCCAAACCTGTGGGCTTAAAGAAATCTTTCCTTTCATACATTAATCCTCTCTGATATTCGGTTGTAATGATGGAATCCTGACTAACATGCCCTGTACAAAGGTCCTAATTGCAAAACTAAGGTTTGGTTTTTGGTTTTGGGTTTTTTTTTTAAGTGCTGACTGCTGAATATGCCTTTTGCTCCCTAGCAGGAAAGCATGCAGTATCTTATTTAAGAGATAAGATCTAGGCTAAGGATTTGGATAAATATTCCCCCAAGGAAGACACATAAATACCCAAGAGACACTTGAAAATTTGCTTAACAGCCCTAATCATATTGTAGGACGCCATTCATAAAAACTGGCCAGAACAGAGAGGTCTGTCTATAGCAACAGAAAGTAGATTGTCTAGGACTGAGTAGGGGAGGTGGGCCGAAAGAGGAGAGACAAGCTAATGGGCCTATGAAGAAAAATGTTGCAGTTATATATCTGAGATTCCCGCACTTCAAAGCCCAATCATAACAAGACCAATCAGACCATCATCAACCAGGTTCTCAACGACTTTACCTGTGTGATGGTGATGCCTTCTCTTTAAGAGTGGTCTTCTCTAAGTCTTTTTATTGAAAAACAAAAGGCTTAGGGGAAAATAAATTCATCATGTGGGATCTCTTTCCCTTTTTCCCCCCTTGGCATGATACAGGAAGTAGGCTTTCTCATGATGGAATTTGTGAGAAGTGATGGGTAAGCTAATACATTGTTTTTAAATAAAAGACATAAAATCAGTTATAATGAAAGCAACCATCAGAGCTCATTATGAAAACAATTGATCCTTTCCCCCTCATAGTGTGTAATACTTTATTCTCTTTATTCCCACTTCACAGCGTAGTCTAATGTCCATGTGATTTCAGATTGTTGTTATTATTGGTGGTGTGGTGTGTGTCCTTTGCACATATGTGTGCAGTCACACGTGCAGGCAGAGGCCAGAGAAGGATGTCAAATGTCTTTGTTTACCACTTTCCTTCTGTTGCTATTTTGTCTGTGTTGTTTTGGGAGTCAGGGTCCTTCACTGAACAAGGCATGTGCTCGGCCATGTTCAGCTTTTGCCAGTGCCGGATCATCTACCTCAGGGTCTCTCACTTGCACAGCAAGTGCTTCTCTTAATCCCTGAGCCACCTCCCCAGCCCCCCTGCTTGTTTCAACACCTGCAAGAATGTTTTGTGGTTTATAGAAATACATTTAATGGTTTATAATAATGAACTGGTGATTGGTGATTTAACTAATATGTTACTGCAGAATAAGAATTCTTTCTGGCTTTGAGTCTCCTCTTAAACTAAAAAAGGCCCTTGAAGTTCCAGGCAACTGAGAAGACAAGGCTATAGGGGCTGGACTTCTGATCTGATCACCTAGACAACATGACTGGTCTTCCTTCTGGGTCCCACCTGCAGCCAAGGCCAAGGTCTGTCACTTCCCATTTCATTGCCAGACACAGTCTAGCACCCAGCAGGCACTTGAACATGGGCTGAGCTGAGCTGACAGGCTCAAAACAAGTTACTTTGGGGAGTCTCTAGGTAAATTCCAGAACCTCTGTAGTGCAAGAATAGCTCTTTCAGGAGCAAAATAGAGAACTAGTTCTGGTAAGATCCCCAAGCACCCACTTAAAAAGCCAGGGTGTGGCTGTAATCCCAGCATTAATGTAAGGGTGGTTCAGAGACAGGAGGATCCCTGGTACTCACTGGCCAGTCATCAATGAGCTCCAGGATCGGGGAGAGACCTTGTTTCAAAAATTAAAAAGTAAGATAGAGACAGAGGAATACACCTACCCACCCTTGACCTGTGGCATCCACAAGCATGCTGGCACATGAACCCCTTCATACACAAACACATGCACACAAACAAAACAAAGAAAAAGAGATCCTCAGGGAGGGGCCCTGCCATGCAGAGCAGAGCCAAAGGGTGCCCTACAGAGCTGGGATTCAGAGATGGGCGTCTTAAACACTTTTCCTGTTACAGTGATAAAAATCACTTACAAAAACAGTTTAAAAGAGAAAGGGTTTAGTTCGTCTCACACTTTGAGGGTGTGGAGGCCTTAGTTCACATTGCATTCAGTTAGGAAGCAACTAGTGGTAAGTGTTAAGGCTCATCTAGGGCCCCCTCCCCCATTTAGACAAGGTCTCACGATGTAGCCTTGGCTAGCCTGAAACTCATTTGTATAGACCAAGGTGGCCTCAAACTCATAGATATCTGTCTCTAAGTGCTAAGGCTAATGGTCTGCACTACCACATTTGACTCTCTTTTTACATCAAGCTTTAAATGATGTTTATTATTACTGTGTGTGTGCCTGTGTAGTGTGTATGTATGATGCAAGCAGACAAGAGTCACAGTATACACGTGAAGATGAGAGGAGACTAGTAAGAAGTGAATACTCTCCATCAACCATAGGTTCCAAGAATGAAACTCAGCTTGTCAGACTTATACAGGTGAAAGAAATGGCTTTTCCTGCAGGGCTGTCTCAGTCTTCCTCCTTGAGGTGAGTCTTAATTCTCAACTTCACAGATTCTAGAATCACTTGGGAAGAGAGTCTCATTGAGAGATCCTATAGATCAGGATGCCCTGTGGTTATGTCCAATATGATTACCTTGGTTACATTAATTGAGGCGAGAAGACTACCCACCATGGGTGATGTCATTCCCTAGTCAGAGGATCTTGGGTTGTCTAGGGGTTAAGCATGTATCTTCTGAGTGTGGAGATTAGGTGACCAGTTCTCCAAAGTTCATACCACAAAACTTCCCTACTATTCCTGACTGTAATCTAGAATTGTGGGCAGAAGCAAACTCTTTTTCAGATTGCTTTTGTCTGAATATTTTTGATCACATCAACAGGAAATGAAATCTAGATACTCCTTTTTATGCAGTTCAACTGTATAGCACATAGAACGGTACTACCCACTTTTAGGATGCACCTTCTCATCTTCACTGATGAAATCAAGATAATCCATCACAGCCAAGTTCAAAGGCTTGTATCCTCTGGGATTCTGGGTATAAAGCTGATAATCAATCTTAACCATCATAGGTGGAGCCAGAAACTTAGTAGGCATGTCTATGAGAGAAGCTTGGGAATGGGGAATTCAGAAACTGGTTATCTTACATTACTGATTTGGGGCTCCACGGCCTAGAGTATAGAAAGTACTCTGGATACCTGAAGAGTACATCCTGAGTCCCCCCCCCCAGGGGGGATGTTAATTATACCCACTGAAGTCTTGGGATCTGGTACTAGACTTCTGGTTCAAATCCCAAACTCAGTTACCTTACCCCCGTCTCTTTGGAGGAATGGCTAAGCCATAATGGCTTAAACCTCAACAGGGAAAGACCAAAGCACCACCTCAAAAAGTTGATGCAAAGTTTAAATGAGATTATATTGTCAAGTACTAAGCAAAGTATCTGCCACTTAGCGAATACTCGGAAAGCGTTAGCAATAATGATGATGAAAAATAAGGCATCTTACTCTTTTCAGATGCAAGGTGCTCAGTCACTAAAGTCGTAAGCTTGGCAGGTTGAGAAAGCATGAGTCTTACACAAGTGCACTTTTACCTAAAGGCTCTGAACATTTCATAATGCCTCGCATGACCTGATCCAAATGGGTGGAGTACTGTAGGATCAGGAAATAGAAACAGCCCATTAGATAACTCAAAAGGTATTTGGGTAGCTTCAGTGATTTTTTGCAGCTACCTGCCACTGTGTACTCTCTGTGTTTGAATTTGTTTTCCTGTGTAACCACTGCTATATCTTGTCTTTGGCTCAGTAGTCGAGCCAGGATTGCTGGTGGATCTTCAAATGGCCACATAGCCTTTGAGGCACTCCTCCCTGCCCAGTGAAGAGATTTCACTTCCCCAATATCTCTAAACATCCTCACCCAACCTGTGAAACACCCCAGATCTCTTCCTTTCATTCTTTTTCCAGCAAACTTTGTCGGTTCTATCTTCAAAACAGACTTTAGAGACTGGAGGGATGGCCCAGCAGTTATGAGACCATGTTGCTCATGCAGAGGACTGGGTTCAGTTCCCAGCACCCATGTGGTGGTTTACAACCATACATAACTTCAGTTCTACAGGATCCAACACCTTCTTCTGACCTCCATCGGTACCAGGCACTCATGTGGTAGATACACACATGCAGGCAAAACTTCCATACACGTAAAAGAGAATAAATCTAAATTTCTTTAGTTTAGGTCCATCTTTCTGCTCTCCCCATTAGCATCCTCCTAAAGGAAGCCTCCTTCATCTAAGCCACGAGCCTACACACACCTACATGTAGGCTATTCTCCCCACAGGGACCAGACTGCATTTTAGGAATGTAAATCAGGCCTTGGCTCTCTTGTTGTCATGGGCTGAGTTCCAAGATGAGACTCTGACAGAAGGATTCATGGGCCACTGTTTTACTTAGAAAGTATCTCAGGAGCTAGACATAAAGATATAAGAGGAGACATCAGCATAGAGAATGGGGAGACAGCATAGGGAGAGACAGCCTGGGGAAGGGAAGACATCTCCGGGAAGAGGAGACACCAGACAGGGAAGAAGCCTGGAAGCCTATGTTTCCAGAAGATCCCCAGAGTGGGTCAGATTCCTTTGCGAAGTTGGAAGTTGTAAATTATATCTAGAACCATGTTCCACCCCCCCCCCCAAACAAAGGGTAGGCTCCCATGTTCTCATTGAACTAGAAAAGTCATGGCCTAAGGAGGCTTTGGGGGAACTTTCCATTGCTGACAGGCAGATAGCTCCGATGGCTTGGGGGCAGTCATTGGAACAAAGTTGTAGGTGCTAAACACAGAGATTCCAGGGACTGATATGCCATAAATACAAACAAAACCCAGGAGAACCTCAGCAGAACATTCCAGACTTTTCCCTTGTGTCCTACCTCAGGCCCTTATCCACTTCCTTGAAGCTATATATTCTGGCTTTTAAGTAACTAATGTAACTCACCCAACAGACACACTAAAATTAGATAACTGTCTTTATTATTTTGATATGGATACTCCACTAAGTAATGAGAATGAATAAGTCAATGATGGCATCTTGAACATACACCTTCAGTGTTGGGGAGTTTCTGCAGCATGGGACCACTACTCCCCACCCATTTTTGGAAAGCCTTAGCTAGAAGTCTGCCTCAAGATTGAACTCTAATCTACTTCGCAGTCATTAGCTCCCCGAAAAGACTCCTGCAATATTTGCTTCTTTCTGTCAGCCCCTCACATTCCCAGTGTCCTACCCTTCCCTGAAGCAAACTAATCCACTCATCTCCAAAGCTGCAACATTCAACATGGATTTTAGGTTCGCTGGCATCTATAAGCCCACTAGTCTGACAAGATTCTTTTTACTGACCCATACAACACAGCAAACCACACTGAATCTTTCCAGTCTTAGAAGTGGGGGGAGCTTCTGGAAGAGTGACTGGAGTAATTAATAGCCAGAGCTCCAGAGTCAGGACACCCAGAGGTTTAAATCCCTACTCCCATATATCACTCAGGACTGATCTTGGGTGAAATGCTTATTTCTCTAAACCTCAGTTTCTCTATCTGTGCTGAGAAAACCAGAACATCCACATTTCAGAATTACCCTTATGGTTAAATTAAGACAATGGATAAGAACCATTTAGCAAAGTGTCTGATATAGTCCTGAGCACCCAGAGCTTCCTTGAACTTCACTTCCGACTTACTGTCCCCAGCCAAATCCAGTTCTAGCTCAGACACCTCCACATTTATTCCATCATGACAAAGCTCCTTGGTGATCTCCTGGCTATTCCGTCTTCCCATTTTCTCATCTAGACTCTTCCCTTTCGGATTCTCCTTTTCTCCCCCCCCCCCACTTCCCCTCCATGTACCACCATTACCCATCCCCTCACCCCCCGTTCTCATTTATTCCTCTTTTTGCTGAATCTGCTTCGGTTACGATTTCGCCCATGTTTCTTTAAAGTATGGAAAGTGGAACCAGTCAGACATGATGTCTGTTCTGCCTCCCACCTTGTAGCAGAGAGGAAACAGCTCTGCGCATGCTCTTTTGATTTATGCATCTTGACTGTGGCTATTTTGCATCTACTCTTTGGCACAGACTAGTAGGTAAAAGTCAGCATGGGAAGTGGACCATCAGCCATGGGGACAAAGGTGAGTTAGAGGACCTGGGCTTGAAGCTTCCCTCTCCTCACAGATTTCCTAATACAAACGGAACTATCTGCCATGTTCTCTGTGACAAACATTCCTCTGATCGTTTACTATTAACTATGGCTCCTCACACTGCACTGTCAACTAGGTTTTGTGCTAAATAGTCTTTATCCAACTGGAGGGAGCTCTTTTCTATATACCTTTTTAGCTATGGTGATGCATAGTTGAATTTTTCTAGACAGCACTGGAACCCTGAAGATAAGGAAAACAGTACCTCCCCAGCAGGATGGCTGGAAAGCAAAGACGGAGGCCAGGCAGTGAGCCTGGGGATAAAGGAGACTGTCCTGAGAGACTGTCATGGTACACATAACCCTCACAAATTAATTTGTAAATGGAGACATTGCAGTGTAGCTCAAGTGGACCCCTGGGTATAGTGACAATAAAGCCTGTCTTTAGATCTTGCAATTTATAGAAGTAACACTGGATTTTTCAGACATTTTGACTAAAGCTGAAATGGCCGAAACTCCATCTACCTTTTTAGTGGAAGCTTTTCTGGAGATGAACTGATACTCCCTGTCCATTCCAAGCTCCTGTATGAAATCTGGTTTCTGTTCTGCTATGAGCAAACTAGAACTTCTCCCCACCCCCAACCCCACTTTAAAAAATCCAGGAAGGAAACCAAATTATTTCCAACAGAGACAAGACCTGACCACGGGACTATATCAAAAGGGGCTTTTAAAGAGTCCAGTCCTGGGCTGGAGAGATAGATCAGTGGTTAAAAGTACTTGCTGCTCTTGCAGAGGACCCAGGTTTGATTCCCAGAACCCACCCACACTAATGACTCACAACCATCCGTATCTCCAGTTCCAGGGGATCCTGAGCTCTCTTCTGATATCTGTGGGCATCAGGCACGCTCATGGTGAACATACTTGTATGTAGGCAAACATTCATGTACCACAAATTCTAGTTGTTATTAAATGAAAACTCAGAGCCAGATACCAGGAAAAGCTGGATATCGGAGAGAGGAAACAGACCACAGTC
The DNA here is from genome assembly GCA_033318265.1 of Phyllotis vaccarum. Lineage (NCBI taxonomy): Eukaryota > Metazoa > Chordata > Mammalia > Rodentia > Cricetidae > Phyllotis > Phyllotis vaccarum. The sequence continues at coordinate 21,099,464 of JARWLC010000004.1, read as the reverse complement.
AAATCTCACCCAGCTGTCTTCTAGCCTCCTCAGTCTGGTTCCTCATGGCTTCTACAGAAAAGTCTGTCTTCCTATGTCTGCCTTAAATACCTTCTTTGCCCAGCTGTTTCACTTCAGGGTAAATAAACTAGGAAAAAAAAACTTTTTAAATATAAAGATTTCAATTTTGCATGTGAGAACCTCAGCATCCAAGGTGGAATGTTCACTCTATATTGACAGCCTATCAAAAGGCTGGGGAGGAGCTGGGGCCTGCTTCTGCCGTTCTGACAGAATCGCTGCTGATCAAACATTAATAGAGAGCACCTCACACTGGGAACTCCAGAAAAACTGACAAGATTACAGAGCAAATACTAAACACACAGTCATCTCCCAACAAACCAACCTGACTGTGGGGATATTTTCAAATATAATAAAAACAGTGGAGATATCAGAGGGATCTACCCACAGTCAGTCTAGGAGGATGAGACAGTGGTAACTCACACCTTTAATCCCAGCACAGGGAATATCCTGGGAGTGGTGACCTACGCCCTTAATCCAATCTGAGTTCAGGTCATCTTAGTTTACAGAAGGAGTTCCAGGCTCCCAGGCAGGCAGTGGTGGCAGAGTGAAGAAAGTATTTAAGGCAGGCATAGAAAAACAGAGCAGGCAGAAGAAGCCATGGCTCACACTGTTAGTCCCAGCACTTGGGAAGCAGAGGCAAGAGGGTCTCTGTGAGTTCAAAGCCAGCCTGGTCTTCAAAGCAAGTTCTAGGACAGCAGGACTGTTACACAGAAAACTTTGTCTGGGAAAAAAAAAAAAGAAGACAGGAGGAAGTTTGTCTGTCCTCTGATGTCTCTGACTGTTTTGATTATATTTGAAAATATCCCCACACCTGGGCCTGATCCAGAGTTGATGAAGGGAAAAACTCTAAGATCAAGTTCCTGAATTCCTTGGCCTTTTGCTACTTACTATATCCAATACCAAGTTTTAGAGAGACAAAAAGGTCATTTCAACTCAGTTTAGGAGGTTTCTGGCCTTGTTGCACAGGCAGATTCTCTGGAGCCTCTGGTGAGACAGAGGAAAGCATATTACAGAGCACACAAAATAGCAAAACCACTCACCTCATGGTGGGAATGAAGGGGGGGGGAGGATGGCAGGAGGGCTGTATAATGCCCACTGACAGATGCATCGACAAAGCACGAAACAGCCTTTTATTAGGTCTCCTCTCTGAAAGTTTTTCCAGCCTCCAATAGTGCCAAGCAAGGGACCAAACTTTTCAAATACAGACCAGATGCACATCTACTGATTGTCTGTCCACCTCTGTTATACGCTTGCTCTTGTCTTGTGGTGACCACAACTAGTGGATAATTGGTCAACCTGCCCCATGTAATCTAGAGATGACTGCGCATGTCTTCCTTCCTCAGTCCCACTCTTAACTGAAGAGAGGAAAATACAGGTTCTGCAATCTGTCACAAATGGAAAATTTATCGCCATCAATGTGTGAGACAGCTTTGGAATAGCCTCCGAAGGTGGTGAGGAAGCAAAAGCTACAAGAGGGAGCTGGCACCACTTGCTTTTAAAACAAGAAGGTGACAGTCTGTTATAGTGAGTGTTTCCAGCACCGTAAACAAGATCATCTGTACTTTCCAAAACTCCTCTTTGCTCAACCACAGGTGCTGTTCTGGAAAAGCAGTGAGCTTGGCCTCAGGAGAGTGAGGCTCTCCAGTTTCACCTTTGCTAGTGCATGACCTTGGCAATCTTCTGTAGGGCTCAGCTTCCACCTCCATAAAATTTAAGAGGTGGGCCTTTGCAAAACTCCTCATCAGTACTTCCTTTAAGGGTCCATAAAAGCCTAAATGTCTTGACTCTCCACAGTTAATGTTTATTATTATTTGTAGCAGGCTTTTTCTTTAGGGCAAACAACCAGCTCCCAAATTATGACATGAGACTTCTTATTATTTATGAATGTGCTGCCTAGCTTAGGTTCTTTTCTGGTTCGCTTTTTTTTTTTTTTTTCAACTTAAATTAACCTGTTTCTCTATCTGCCTTTTGCCTCTGGACTTTGTATCTTTCATCCTGTATGTCCCATCCTGTATCTTCTGGCTGGAGGTTGCCTGGCTGGCCCCAGGAGTCTTCCTCCCTGTCTCTCTGTTCTTTCTTCTCTTCTTCTTCTTCTCTTGAGCCTAAATTTCTCCTCCTATCTATTCTGCCAGCCAACCCCACCTGCCTGTCTCCTGCCTAGCTATTGGCTGTTCAGCTTCTTATTAGACTCTTCAGGTACCTTATTCAGGTGGAACAGCAACACATCTTTTCATCATTAAATGAACGCAGCAGAAACAAATGTAACACATCTTTATACAGTTAGGTATTCCACAACAATTGTTGTTATTTTTACGTCTGTGCACCACATGCATTGCTGGTGCCCATGGAGGCCAGAAGAGGACACCAGGTCCCCTGGAACGGAGTTACAGATGATGAGAAACCACGTGGGTGTTGGGAATCAAACCTGGTTCCTCTGGGGGAAGCAACCAGTACTCTTATCTTCAGAGCCATCTCTCCAATCCCCAAGATGGAGAGAATACTTTTAAGACATCACAAACCAAATGCCTTATCCAGTGATCCCTTGGGTATGGAACGCAAGAGGAAACAAATAGAGCAAAGCAAATTCATTAAGTATGAGAAACAAGACTGGCATAGTGGTGCGCACCTTAATACCAGCACTCAGAAGTATGAGGTGAGAGGATTTCAAGTTCAAGGCCAGCCTAGATTACACAGTGAAACCCTGTCACAAGAGATTTTTGTTCCTTATTTTTAAGTAGGAAACAGACTGAAGTCACTCTTGAGCTGGTATGGTGTTATGGTTCCTGCATCATCTCAGACTCCTTAATCCCCAGCACATATCTCTTTAGCTCATAGGGTTAACGATGTACTTCCTGGGACTCAAACACACAGATCTAGGAAGAACACACAATGGATTTTCCTCTACCCGTCACCCAGCCTGAAGACTCTTTCCCACAGGCCACCCTAGCTTTTCTGTACATCCACTAACTGACCCAAAACCTCCCTGCAAACTATTTTGAGACAAGCTCCAGAAATCCTATAATTTCACCTATAGATATTTCAATGTGTCCTTGTCTTATTGATGCTGCTTGGCTCATTTTTGGCACAAAGTTATGCCTTATAGCTCGTTTGTCTTGAACTCATAATCCTATTGCCTAAACCTCTCGAATGCTGGGATTATAAATATGCGCCACTATGCCAAACTTCAAGGTATCATCTTAAAAGATAAATAGTTGGTAAACACTGTAAAACCACAATATCATTATCACTTCTAAGCATCTATGATGAACTCGTAACGCAGTGTAAATTTGTATTTAAATTTCCCAAATTTTCTATAAAGTGGCTTTTAAACTATTTGCCTAAAGTAAGGTCTAAGTTTCACTACTGTGTCATATGTAATTTGATTTGATTAACCTAGAGCCCTACTCTATTTTGATTAATATAGAACCCTTCTCTACTCTTGACTATTTTTGATTTACTTATTGAAGACACAGAAATACTTATATTCCCTAAAAATTGATAGTGAGGTCAAAAATTGGATGTGGTGATATGTTATATATTTAATAAAATCAGTCTGGAATATCAAAGCACAGATCTACCCACAATCATTCCAGGAAGGCCAGAGAGTGGTAACTCATACCATTAATCCCAGGACAGAAAGACCAGGAGTGATGATGATCTACATCTTTAATCCCACAACTCCATTGACGAGATCTTTCTGTGTTTCTGTGAGTTCAAGGCTGACTACCAAATAGTAGTAGCCCACACCTTTAATCTTAACCTGGATGTGAAACAATTGGGCGGAAAGAGGGTATTTAAGGCAGGCATAGGAAGACAGATTAGGCAGTAGAAGCCATCTAGCAAGGCTGAGGAAGCTGGAAGACAGCTGTGAGAGATTTGACTGTGGTCTGTTTCCTCTCTCTGATATTCCAGCTTTTCCCCAATATCTGGTTCTGAGTTTCATTTAATACAACCATAATTCATGCAACAGTTGGATGACATCCAGGTTCGAATTCTTAGTAAGAATGCCTCATAGGTAGATTTCTATATTGTAGGGAGATTATGTTGTTCCATTGTAAATAATTGCCTTGCCTATGAGTTTAATAAAAAGCACTGAGTGGCCAAAGGCAGGCAGGAAGTGTGAGCGGGGCTACCAGACTAAGAAGATTCTAGAAACAGGCAGAACAAAGCAGAATGCCAGAGAGAAACCAGAAGAAAGAACAACTATGCTGCTCTGAGAAAAGGTACCAAGTGCATGGCTGAACAGGATAAGAGTCATGGGTTAGATTAAGAGTAAAGAGATAGCAAGTGATATGCCTGGGCCTTAGGCTGATCAGCCTAAAACTATTGTAAGCATCTGTGTATCTCTGCGGGTCTGTGGGTCTGTGGGCCTAAAACTTGAGGCTAGGCCGGAAAGTCCAGGCCAGAAACCTCTTACTACACTGTATTTCTACAAAAATGTTGGAAACTACTGATCATCATTATCTAGATACATTATTTTATTAAGAGCAGCAAAATTTCTCAGCTGGAATATATAAGAAAAGCGACTCCCTGCTTAACTCCATGCTTATTTTACATACAGCTAGGAAAGGGAGGCCAGAATCCTCCCAGAATGCTCCCTTTTCTGTATTTACCTTTTCTAATTAATGGATTGAGAGCTGGGGATGTAGTTCATTTGGTAGAGTTTTGTCTGGGTTTGATCTCCAGTACCACATAATCCAGAAATAGAGGCAGGAGGATTAGAAATTCAAAGTCATCCTTGGCTACATAGCCAGTTCAAGGTCAGCCTAGGCTACATGAGACCCTGTCTCAGAGGGGGGGGAAAGTAGACTAATTTGTTATCATCTTTCAAAGCATGACAGATGAGATCAGAGTCCTCTTTAGGTTCTTCCTGTGAGGAACTCGTGTCCTGGAGGCTGTCATGAGTTTCATGGGAAAAACTCCCATGGAGACAACCACTTAGCCAGACTCAGAAAACTAAATAACACAGCAAAACTGTCTACACATCCAACATTCCATGGGATTTCTTTCTCATGTTGCACTCATGTCTCTTAATCATGGTGGAAATGAGACAGAAAAACATCCACTCAGCAAACAGCAGGCTCCAGGCCCAGATTTTTGCCTTTCTGCATGGGAATCACCAATGAACAAATACAGTCTTTCTCTTCTGATACTGTGCCTTTTTAAGAAAATTCCTTCTATGCCACTTCAATCATTTGAATCTGGTGGAGACTTCCCAAAGGTGACATCAAAATGAAATAAATGGGAAAGTGCAGACATTGACCAATCAGAAGAGACCCAGGGTGCAGTGAGAGGGTGATGTAGACCAATCGGAAGAGACCCAGGCTGCAGTGAGAGGGTGATGTAGACCAATCGGAAGAGACCCAGGCTGCAGTGAGAGGGTGATGTAGGCCAATCAGAAGAGACCCAGGCTGCAGTGGAAGGGTGATGTAGACCAATCAGAAGAGACCCAGGTTGCAGTGAGAGAGTGATGTAGACCAATCAGAAGAGACCCAGGCTGCAGTGGAAGGGTGATGTAGACCAATCAGAAGAGACCCAGGCTGCAGTGGAAGGGTGATGTAGGCCAATCAGAAGAGACCCAGGCTGCAGTGGAAGGGTGATGTAGACCAATCAGAAGAGACCCAGGTTGCAGTGAGAGAGTGATGTAGACCAATCAGAAGAGACCTAGCTGCAGAGGAATGGTGGGCTGCTAGAGGCCCTGACTACCAACTCTTTAGTTGTTGGTCACGGAGATGTCCCAGCGTGGGCCAGAATGTGGCTAAGGAATTCAGAGGTTTGAGTGAACAGATATATTGGTATGCAAATATTTCATTTAATGAATGTTTAATTTCAGATATTATACTTTTGATGCTTATTTGATTCTATTTTCTAGATTCCAGTTGTCTATTCAAATGCTCTTTCACCCTAATGTGTTTCCTTAATTGTCATTACTATATTAAAAAATCCTTGCCTGCTAACTCAAATGTTAGAACCATTTGTGGGTCTGCTTCCTTTTCTTGATTATTAGGTAATGTTCCTGCTTTTTAACCAACTCTGATTATAGAAGAAACCAGAGACAGCAGAAACTGATTGATTCTCCTTTTCTTCTGCTAGCAGATGTGATAAAGGGCTGATCATGTCAGTCTGGTTACACAGACAGGCAATTGGGTTGGACCAATTTTCAATTTTCTTGATCCCGATACATCTCTGAGTCCTAGTGGTTTGATGAAGGCCACTTAAGCTTTGGACTAAGAGCCTGCCAAGTCTCTTGTCTTCTCACTCCTGAAAGCCTGTGGAAGATTCAATTCTGTTCTTAGGAGCTTGAGCTAAGCTATTTGGTGGCTTCCTCCCAAGTGTGGCAAACATCTTGAGAGCACACCCACCTTGTGTTTGACGCAGGCCTCCTCCTTCCATTAGGCCTTTGTTTCTCGAATACTGTAAGTCCATGGAAATGTACCTGTTCTTAGAGTCCAGCCTGTGCTGTTCCATCAGACTCACCAAGGTAAATACTACATGGGGTGAACTGTCCATGTGTTCAGAGCGCCCATGGAATCTACTGTTCTGCCTGGTCACATGGTCCTTATGTTCAGAGAGCCCATAGCATCTGCTGTTCTGCCTGGTCACATGAAGCATCAAATTCTACCATGTTCTCTTTGCCCACGTAATGACCTCATACTGGGAATATTCTGTAGCCTCAACTGGCATCTGGGTCTGAAAGAAACAAAATGAAACACTGGGTAAAAAATTGTCAGATATGACCAGTTCAGGCTCATTTCTCTCAGAATTTTAGTCTACAAGGCTTCACCTCTGTCAGAGCTCTGTGTCCTTAAAAATAGGATTTTTATTTTTATACAATACCTAGATTTTACTAGAAATTTTATCAGCATACACTTCCTATGTGGAAGAGGACGTTCCACACAGTTATTTTAACATTTAACCATGGTAAGGTCCTACAAGTGTGGCTGAGTCAACCCAGATCATACCATAATTTCTCCTCATACTCCCCTGCAGTGAGGACCAATGACCCAAGTAGACAAGTCAAGATCTTTTAAAAACGTAAATGAGGGGAGAAAAGGAGAAAGAACCTTCTTATTTTCACAGTGCATCGGAAGTGTTACAAAGTTGTGAGGAAAGTCTGGAAGAAGTTAGCCAAGGGCTAGAGAAAGAAACGAGGCCCTTACTCCACAGAGGAGCACAGTTATATCGAAGAGGGGGTGTGGAGCCCCTGATGCTTGTCACTTGCTTTTTCTGTGGTTTGATGACTTGAGCTGCATTTCCCTTTTATGCCTGAGCTGACTCCAGAAGTTGAAAAGGCTGGACCATCTCAATCCATCTCTATAGTTGCTGCCCCGCTCCCCCACCCCGTACCCGCACCTTCTACCCCGTGTTCATATCTTTTTCTTCTAAAGCTATGTGGAGGTGGTTAATGTTACCTGTAACTCAGAGCCTTAACTAAGACTGCTGCCACAGTGACAGACACGTCTAGTGAGCCCTGTTAAAGGTACCTCCCTCACCGCAGAAGGAAAAGAGAGTGTGGATGGAGACGGATGGAGGCCTCGGCTTTATTAGATAATGAGGTCCTGAAGCAGGAGAAATTGGAGCTTCTGGATTTGGGTCACACAAAACCCCAAGTGGGAGGAGCTTCACGTATATCTAAGATGTCATCTGAATGTCTGCTGGAGCCAGGCTGTTTCCGACTTTAATCAAACCAGGAAAGAGAGTCCCCCAAGTGGTATCCAGGGATGGAAGGGAAAACAGGAGATTCCTGTGTTTGCACATTTCACTGACACTCGGGCCTCCTGGCTTGCAGATGAGCTTTGAGTTTACAGCAGAGAGAAAACAGGAGAACTACTTGGACATCACACACCACTTTGCCAGTTTCCGTTCTCCTCAATTATTTACCATCTAATTGTCTACAGTGAAACAGAATCCGCGGGCAGAATCCAAGATGTGGCCTCATGGGTGAGCTGGAGAGGAAAAGCTGGAGAGAAGCTGTTTGTGCTGGATGCTCTTATGTCAACTTGACACACGCTAGAGTCATCGGGAAGGCGGGAGCCTCAATTGAGAAAATGCCGCTGTAAGATCTGGTTGTAGGCAAGCCTGCAGGCATTTTCCTAACTAGCGCTTGAAGAGGGAGGGGCCATCCTGGCCTGGTGGTCCTGAGTTCTGTGTGAAAGCAGGCTGAGCAAGTCTTGAGGATCAAATCAATAGGCAACACCTCTCCATGCCCTCCTCATCAGCCCCTGCCTCCAAGTTCCTGCCCAGCTTGAGTTCCTGTTCTGACTTTCCTCAGGAATGGACTATAGATGTGGAAATGTAAGCCAAATAAACTCCTTCCCAAGTTACTTTGGGTCGTGGTGTTTCATCCCAGCAATAATGGCCCTTAGATACAGTTGAAGCAGAGGCAGGTCATCCCCTCTGGCATCCAATGACCTCCAGAGGCTGATGAGTGCCTAGTGAACCAGCACAGTGCAGAGACAGTGTAAGGAACCTCAGAATTCCCAGCCAGTCTCTGAAGTCCAATGCTTTTCAGTACTGCTTTGGGCCACAGTCTGGACTTGGCCTTCAACTGTCTAAGTCTCCAGATGCCCCTAAGCCCTGGTTTCTTCACCTTCTAAAAACAGAACACAAAAGGGATGGGGCAGAAAATAAGTTTCTCTTGAATAAAAGACTGTTATGACTAATATTATCTTGTCAATCATAGGAAAAAATATTAGTAGCTATCAAAACAAGAAAAACATCTTAAGGTAGAAAACTTAAACAAATAACGATACAAATAAAAAACCCTTATTGCTATGACAAAATGACAGACAAAGCAACTTACAGACAGAGGGTTTGTTGTAGCTGATAGTTGGAGGACACAGCCCATCACCATGGGAAGCAGGAGCTTAAGGCAGCTGGTGACATGCCATCCACAGCCAGGAAGCAGAGAGTAACAGCTCACTTTTCCCTTCTTATTCAGTTCACAACACTAACCCATGGATGGTTCCACCCAGGGAGTTTCTGGATTCTCTTGATTGGGAATCAAGAAAATCCAGAAACTCCCTGTCAGACATACCCAGAGCTTTGTCTCCTGGGTGATTCTAGTTCCTGTCAATAATTGATATTATCCATCAGGTTGCTCAATAGGGTTTTCTCAGGAACACTTTGATATATTTTCTTCTGGCTTTTCCAGACAACTACATATAATTACAAATGAGAAATACTGTATTTTAACTTTTATTTGTGTCGGGAGGCAGGACTCGTGCTACCTCGAATGAAGTCAGAGGATAATGTGTAGGAGTGAGCACTCTCCTTCCATCATATGGGCTCTGCAGAGCAAATTCAGGTTGCCAGGCTTGGTTGACTGGCAAGTGTCTCTACCTGTTGAGTCAGCTTGCTGACCTGAGAAATATTATTTATAGCCTAGTTTTCCCATTGACATTTTATAATAAGCTTCTTCCCAGTGCCAATAAATACTTATTCTAGTGTGCTTTCTGTTGCTGTAATAAAACACCATGGTCAAAGCCAACTTGAAAAAGAAAGGATTTATTTCATCTTATAATGCTCAGATCACAATCCATCACTGAGGGACGTGAGGGCAAGAACTCAAGACAGGATCTGAGCCAGAAACCACGTAGAAAGGGTACTTGCCGGCTTGCTCAGCTACCTTTCTTATATAGCCCAGGCCCGTTTACCTAAAGATGGTACTGCCTACAATGGGCTGGACTCTCCCACATCAATCAGCAACCAAGAAAAGGTCCCCACAGACTAGTTTGATGGAGATAATTCCTTAACTGTGGTTCCCTTTTCCCAAGTGACTCTAGTGTGTGCTGAACTGACCAAAACTAAACAGCATGATATTCTTCAAAAGCAAGATTTTGTTAATGATTGATTGTTGGATTGTCAGGAAGTGTGTGATCAGAACTCAGTGAATTCATTTGGTTTCACTTTAAAATGCAGCTGGGGAGCGAGGAAAGATAACGGTAACAATTCAGTCACAGGCTGATAGTGAGAATCGAAACCAAATCTGAAAACAGCTCTTCCAGCCAGATCAACCTCAAGCAGCACAATGGACCCCACCACACACACACACACACACACACACACACACACACACACACACACACACACACACACGCTAATAGCTCCTGAAAAGGAAGTGAGAAAAATGGAATTAAGCAGTTAAGGTCTGGGGTGTATGTGAGAGCTCACATAAGGGTAATGCATGACCTTCGTCATTGCATCTAATCCATCACGTGTATGGGCATAAGAACTACAGGCTATTTACCATCTTTCTCTGCATATTTTTATTTAATCTCTTTTCTAAGCATGGGACCCCCTCCCAGCATTCACATAACTGAAATCTACAGTATGAAAATCTAGCTTTTTTCATTTATGTAAATTTGATCTTTGGACTTGACTTAGGTAAATTTAGGCTCAGAGAAAGGAAAAGTGTGTTAACAGAAAAAGAGGCGCCATCCGTGTGCTACTTAGGGCCCTACCTACACCAGCAGGTGTGACTTGAAGTTTGCAAGAATATTGGTTCATGTCTTCCAATATGAATTTTAGGGTAGAAAATGAAGAAAGAGGCAGACAACACACACAGGTTGAAAAAGAATGTCACCCCCTTTATCCTCAGGTATCTAGGGAGAGGGGACAGGGGTAAGTAAAGGCATGTTGCAGAAAGTCAGTGAAGCATCCACACCTGCTCATTATATCAAGTGTCTAGAGACTTCGTAAATAATTAACATGCAGTTGGCTTCTTCCCAGGGCAGGTGTGGAAGAGTTTCCAGACCTGCAGCTCCTCTTGCAAGGCTGGAGCAGAAATGAGGATCTAATTACTTGAAAGAGGGTCCAGGTAGTAGCTATGGCGACCTCCTTCAGCCTTAGGACTTGTCTGGAAGCGAAGGCACAAGAAACTTCTGGGGAAACTCTTCAGCTCAGTGGAAGTTGAGAGTTCTGAAGTCCCCTGTCCGTTGCTTCAATCCAGTTTCCTTTCCCCATGTGACCTTGAGATGCAAACCTACCCTTCCCAGACCTCAGTTTCTGTATTTATAAAACAGAGAGAGCAATTCTCTCAGGCCATCGCCAACCATATATGGGGTCCTACTACAACATCTGAAACATAGTAGCCATGAAGAATGGTATCATCTTATTTCTTAGGAGGGGATGCTTGGAGGTTAAGTTCAGTGTCCAGGGATAAAATAAATATCTATTCTTTAGAAGTACGCATTGTAACATAAATCAGTGTACCTTGTATTGAGCATGATGTTGAGTGCCTCATATAGGATCACAAAAACTCACTTTAAATCAGTGCTATAAGAGTTCCGAAATGCTACATACTTTCCTTTGCCTAATAAGAAAGCAAGGATTTTTTTTTTTAAAATCCCATTTTCTTACTGTGTAGGTGAGTGGGCTTCTGGATGCAATTTAGTGATTTCTAAGTGAGCAGAATGGGGATAGGTTTTTAGACTGAAGAAATGCAAACTTGCCCAAGTCCATGGGGTTAGACTGCCCTCTAGCGTTAGGGAAATCAGGGGGCAGATGACTCAGGGAGTCAAGCTTTTCCTCCTGTCCACGGCAAATCCTATCTCTGCTCTTATAGCTCCATATGTGGATACATCCAGGTATTAAAGGCAGTTCTGGGGGTCTCAACTCAGGCCTACATGTTTGCACAGCAAATATTCTTACCCACTGACCCCATAAGAGTCCTTTCTAAAACCTAAGGCCTCCAAGACTATGGCTCTTCCCCTGCAGTGTTTAGACCCACAAAATAGAATACTGGAGATCAGGGGGCTGGACTAATGGCAATTTATTTCTAATAGTCTGGAGCTTGGGAAGGGCAAGGTCCAGGATTCAACTCTTGGTGAGGGCTTGCTTTCTTGACTCTCGGAAGATGGTCTTGTCTTCTGCACTTTTAGCTGGTCCTGCTGGGTTTTAATGATCTTTGGGCATTTTGAAGGTATCTGAGGCCCATAAATTCAGTGATGACTAAAGAAGTGTGTGTGTTTGTGTGTGTGTTTGTGTGTGTGTAGTGTCAAAGTTGTACTAGCTTTCAAATGCCCCCCAACTCCCCACAATACCTGGGCAGTAGTGGACACCACATAGGGAAAATTGCAAATTTGCAATTTAGTAATTGAAAGGACATTCCCATACTTAAATTGGAAAATTCTTGGCCTGTGTGACAGACCTGTTGAATCAATGATTTGTTTTAGTAATCTCTGAAGACTACTTTTAAGATCCCAGAATTGGAGAAGCCCCAATTTCCGGAGAAAAAGGACCAAAGTCCTAACCAAATCATGTCTAGATTATACCTCTGGATTTCTTCAGTTATAGAAATGGATACAATTTTTTTATATATACTGGTTTGAATTGTACTTCCTGTTACTTGTCCATGGAAAGACTCCTGGGTACAAGAGGACTTCATCACAACAGAGCACAAAATCCTACCCCCAAATCAAACAAAATCCATCCCAGCTAGGGTTGCTATCTCTGTGATGAAACGCCATGGCCAAAAGCAAGTTGGAGAGGAAAGGTTTTATTTAAATCACATTTCCACATTTCAGTCCATCGCTGAAGGAAGCCAGGGCAGGAACTCAATCAGGACAGGAGCCTGGAGACGGGAGCTGATGCAGAGGCCATCAGGGGAGCTGCTTACTGGCTTGCTCCTCATAGCTTGCCTAGCCTGCTTTCTTTTAGAACCCAAGACAACCAGCCCAGGGACACCACCACCCACTACAGGCTGGGTCCTCCTCATCAATAACTAATTAAGAAAATGCCCTACAGGCTTGCCTACAGCCCCCTCTTATGGAGGCATCTTCTCAATTGAGGCTCCCCCCTCTCTGATGACTGTCTTTGTTGCAAAGTGACATAAAACTGTCAAGCAACAAACTTCAGGGCATAAGAGCAGTAATGGAAAAAATGACATCTCAAAATTATAAAAAAGGGATCTGATTAACAGAAAGTCTGAGCCAGTTAAAGTTTCCAGATGAGAAGAAGTATATAGAAACTTGGCATTTGCTCAGAGATGCAAATTATGTATGTATGTAATTTTTTTTTAATTTCTTTGGGGAGAGACATTTGCACACACATGCATCAAAGTTAAAGGTAGCTGGTAGGAACCAGTTCTTTCCTTCCACTGTGAATTATGGGGACTAAGCTCAGGTTGTCAGACCTGAGTAACAAGCGTGTGTACACTGAGCTGCCATTCTCCAATACCCTAAGGTCTCATGTGGACCTAGAGATTTTGTTTCTCATTTTGTTCTCACCCTCTCACACTCAGCCATGTCAGGATCACCTCCCCTCTTTTAGGCAATAGGTGAAGGTCTCCTGAGCACTAACTCTCAGCTCCAAAATAAAATCTCGGTTGCTTCACGCCCTTCTTAATGACAGCGGCCCACATTGCCCAGGTGCTTAGATGTCTGCTTAGACTCTGGGCTCTGCACCTCACTGGTTGTGAGGAGGACAAGTCTGGCCTTGGGAAGGATAGGAAAATCTGATTCTTGAGTATAGTCACATCCATAACAAGAATCTTCTGGAACTTGTGATCGACATTGAGCTCACTAGGAATCACAGCAAGTGGCAGTCCTCACAGTGCTGTGCTAACTCTCTACCTTATCACCCATGCAGCCAGCACAGCAATAGTCCCAAGAATAAAGAAGACAAACATCTTGTCCAGGCCACTCACCTTTCAAGTGGCAGAGTAGAAACTTGGATCCAGTTACATCATTCAGCCTTCTAATATGGAAGAAGTAAGATGTCAGCTCAAACTAGGTTGATGATGATGATGATGATGATGATGATGATGATGATGATGATGATGATGATTATTAAGTGTCATGTCTTATTGATTCTCTGGGAATTCCGTATCATACACCCTAATTCTGCTCACCTCCTGGTCTCCCCATACCCTCCCCTAACTCCTGCAGTGCCCCCTAAAAGAAAACTTTGAAAACTCAAACCAAATCAAAACAAACAAACAAAAACAAGAACAGAACAGAACAAACAACAAACCCTCTTCACTTCTTCTTTCCCACCTCTGCAACACCCCTCATTTGTCCTGGTGGCCTTGGGAGCTGCGTGTCACCCAGTACTCCCTTTGTCCAATCAGCTTTACTAGCAAATGTTCATTGCAATGAGTCAACTGTCTGGTTCAAGGCCTGTGGTAAATCATCACTGGAACTCCTCTGGGATATCCCTCAGCTGCCCTGAGTCATGGAGATCCTTCTGGTATTGTTCCACAGGACCAATCCCTTCACAAAGCTCTAACCAGTTTAAGCAAAGATATTGAATTACTGAGTTGAGTCTAAGGATGCACTTCATACACAGGTCCGGGGATCTGGCTAACCACACAGCCTCCGGCTCACTTTTGTTGGATGACTTCTACATATACTCTCCTACATAGTAGGCAGACTGGACACAATAAGGTTTAATCTCCTTGAAATAGACTTTATGGCCCCAGGAGAGCAGGGCTTGTTTTTCCTAATAACTGCATAAATTCCACAAACATGCTATTTGGTCAGATTTAAACCATTCCCAGCAGACTGCTTAGATTAATGAAGCCTGAATCATGTGAGCACTAATTGTAGAATTGGGGAAGCAGTGTCCTGCTCTGAACCACACCAGTTGACAGGCTTGTGACAACACCAGAGACAGGTTCATGAAATAAGGGATGAAGGGTGTACATACCTCTCCCTGGGTGGTCCTTGTTGCCTAATAAACAATCTCTTTATGTTGGTATGTCCATCCATACTGTTGCCATGGGATGTAATCACAGAAAATCTATAACCAAGCAGGACTGCCGTTTGAGTAAGATCATAAACTTATATGTGCCAATGGGATTTTTTTTCTTTTGCCCCTAGTGGGAACTGGAAGGCTCAGGATTGGTTGGTTTCATGGCATGTGTGGTTAGGAGTTGGTGATAGGAGGCAGGACCTCAGGAGTAGCTTGAGAATAAGAGGTCCCTTCCCATAGGACAATCCAATGAACACTGGGCCACTTTCAAGACTATGGCTGCCTCCTAGGCCCCTTTGTTTCTCCACTTTGGATGGAGAGGGTGATGGTGGCCTAGTCTCTGTGGAAACTGACGTTTGGGGGAAATGACCTTGTTGAGTAAGCTTTACCTGCCTTTTCTAGGCCACACCCCATCCCTGTCCCATGCTGTAAAAACAAGGTTTCTAGGAGAGATGATATCAACTTCACTGCTAGGACACTTTCTTAAAATCTATAACCTGCCCTAAATCAGCATCCATTGCTCTCCAGACTTCCTGGTTTCATCCTTACTCCAGACCTTGCTTGCACCAGCTTGCTATCTGCAAGCCCTGCCACAGGTCACTCCCAGAACCCATCTTCCCCAAGGCTCAGTTCTTTCGGGCTATTCAGTTATTTCGGACTCCTGGGGCATGTTGTCTGGTGGGAGCTGGCTGTCTTTTCAGCTCGACTTTACTTATTGCCTTTTCAGGCAAGCTGTGTCAGAACTCCTCCTTCATGGGGCAGGACAGGCTGGGTGACTTGGCAGACCATGTAAGGGTCTGGATGAGAGGTAAAGCCTGCAGCCAGCCTGGGAATATGATCCACATGACTGTGATCCTTATGCCTATAAAACTACTCTGAGGGTCAGCATGTCAGTGAATACTTAATTCTTGGAGGCCCTCAAGAAACAAGACTTTGAATGCAGACCGTAGAATACCAGAGACTAAGAACATGATCAAAAGTGAGGGAATTAAGGGGCACTTCCCAGATCAGGAGCGTCAACTTACAGCCACAGTGAACCAAGGAGGTGGGTGGTGCCATGGTGGAGCGGATGCTATGGGGACGTGACATGTCGTGCACAGCCCCAGACTTTAGATGATCATCTAGCTAGTCTCCAAGCTCTTCATGCTCACTGTCCTGTTTACCTTTCCTCTTGAGGCAGGTTCCCTCTCTGGAGGGCTTCCATCAAAACACACCAACCCCTTGCCAGAGAACAGCATGCTGAGAGCAGGTGGGGGATAGGGATGGGGGGGGGGGTGAGCAGGGAAGGAGAGGGAGGACAAATAAGGAAGAAAACTGGAACCATGCACCAGGGCTTTTATAATAATTTTATTTCTCAAAAAGGGGAAAGATTCCAAAGTATTAAAATAATCCTCTAATCTTTGTCCTGGAGGTCAAGGATAGGATGGCAAAATAATTCATATAAAAAGGTCATAACTGCAGATCTTCCTCCCACTTGGAGGAACATTTTGAAATTCATAGCTCCAGTATGATGCTCAGATTCCAACTACATCAAAGGTACCATGTGTCCCCTGGACAGGGACAGATTGCAGCCGTCTGGGATACACACTAATAACTTCACACAGGCCAACCTTCTCAGAGATACACTGTAGTCCATTTTAGGCACCGTTTCCAGTGAAAATGCTAAAGGTTTTAAAGAGTTTCCCCTCCCTAAAAATTCCCAATCTCCCTTCTGAAGATAAGCATGTTTAAAACAAATGAAATAACACATGGAGAGTCTGAGTCCAAATTACATGGCGGGGCTGGTCCTAGTCAAATGCCAAGAGACTTTACCTCACTGAGGTGATACAAGCAGCCAGGACTTTCCCTTGTCAGTGATGTGAGATGGGAAGAGACGGTAATCCCTTGGCTTCTGAGGGCAATGTTACCAGGAAAAGTGGAGCCTTTACCTGAAACAATGATTCTCTTCCTAAAAGACTGGACTGTGTGGCTATGGAGCCAGCTTGGTGGTAGAGCGTTTGCCTAGCATGTTCGAGGCCCTAGGTTCAACCCCGGTAAGAGAGACAGACATGCACAAGAAGCTGGAATGAAATATGAACATCAGCTAAGACTGGAAATGATGAGTTGAGCCAGAAGCATAAGTGAACTGTCCAGCAGGCAGACCCTTCTGAGGTGGGAACGAGATGGGGTTCTCTGTGAGATCCTTGAGTTGTTCAACTGTGCCAGACTGCACAGAACAGTCCTGACCGCCTGGTTCCTCTCAGCTGAAATTTCTCTGGGGAATAGGGAGGTTCTCGTGAAGATACTTCAAGCTGCCATGCTCGGAGAAGTCTGAGACCACATGGTCTTGCCCTCGAAGCAGCCACTTAGTAGTTAGCAACCCTTCCAGCCCTACTGGTCCCCGGGCATGGATCCGGGATGTACTGATTCCTACTTCAGCTCCTATTCAAAAACAAAACAGAACAAATCATGGAGCAGGCTGTAGCTTTCCCAGCCGCTGCTGCCTGCTCACCCAAGAGCCCACATGGGTATCCTCTCTTTGCTGACCTGGGACCCGTCCTCCCTGGCTGGCTGCTGTTCCTCGTCCATGTGAGCGTGTGTTCTCTGTCACTACAGATCGTAATGCCCCTTTCCCAGTGTCCTTCATCCAAGTGTATCCTGACAGTTTTAGGAGATCTTATCGATGTCAGTTTAAGCATCTCGGTTGTGTACCCCATTTTAACATCTGGGCACATTTTGAAGTGTACAACAATGTCCAGTACAGAGTTCATCTCCCTAGTGGTCCATCCATTCATTCATTCATTCATTCATTCATTCATTCATTCATTCATTCATTCGTCATATAGTCTTACTGCATAGCCCAGGCTGACCTTCAATTTTTCATCTTCCTGCCTCAGCCTCCAGAGTGGTAGCGCTTTGGTATGAGCCACTATGCCAAATAGTACTTATTTGTTTTAAAAAGATTCATTTATTTTTATTTTGCATGTGTAAATTTGCATGTGTATGTGTGTGTGTGCCTCATGTAATCCAGTGCACATAGAGGCCAGAAAAAAATGTCAGATCTCCCAGAATTTCAGTTACAGTTGATGTGGGTGCTGCAAAATAACCTACTCCTCTGCAAAAGCAGCACAGTTCTTAGTGCTCCCCCCACCCTGGAATTTAGCACAAAGGCACTGCCAGTTACTTCCAGTTATTGCTCATTTCCTTCCCTCTTGCTCCTGAGACCAGGGGTTTTCCTGCTTCTGGCTCACTGTTCTCCTGTATTCAGTGGAGGCTGGGATGCCTCACATATCACAACTTCCCTGAGTGTGCACCAGACCTAGGGATGAGGTACTGAAGAACAAGGTCCTGCTACTGTGAAGTCAATGATCACTGGGCAGGGGAGCAAAGGACGGGCCAGTTATCACTTCTCTACAGTGCTAGTTTGAGATCTGTGAAAGTTACATCAGAATCCCAATTCAACAGGAACAGCAACTCACAGTCAATGACTAAGAAAACTGGTGAAATCCCTACAGCCTTCCACAGTCAGGGAGAGTGATTACCCCAGGCAGGTCACATATTCCCAAGGCTGGGGAAAGGAGGCTAGCGTGTAGCTCAGCTGCAGAGCCGTTGTCTAGCATGTTGGAGTACTGGGTTTGATCCCTAGCACCACAGAGGGAAAAAACCAAAACCAACAACAAAACCAACAACGAGACTGAAATTCTCAAATGTTGAACGGGTGTGGTGGCAGAAGCCTTTAGCCCACATTTGGGAAGCAGAGGTCTGGAGCTGTGAGTCTGAGGCCAGGCTGGTTTCCATAACAAGTTCTAAGATCTGCTACAGAGAAGACTCTGTCTCAAAAGACAAAGCAACACTAACACCTTAAATATTCACAAAATGTGCCACAAATGTCTTATTGGGATGCTTGTGTAATGGTCCCCTGGAAAATTGGACTGATCCAATAACTCTGTGGAAGATTTTATAAGTAATGAAAGGACCAGGTGTCTATTTCTAATGATCACATTTGTTTGTGCTGGTGCCGGGGTGAACCCAGAGCCCTGTGAACTCTAAGTACAGGCTTTAGACTGAGTCCCTCCTGACTCCCTCTTCCTTGCTGGTTCCTGATCTTGGTACTTAGGCTCTGTGTAGGTATCAATACCAACACCTTCTGTCCTGTGTGGGGTTCCTGTCTTTGGGGCAACCTGGCTGTGTTACTCTAAATCTGCAATGGCATGCTCTCTGGGCTGAACCAAGATAAGCTGAGCTTGCCTGCATGCTTGCTGTGGGATTATGTTCTAGTACACTGTAAATATTTGTTCTTCCTGCTGGTTTAATAAAATGCTGATTGGCCAGAGGCAGACAGGAAGTGTGGGCGGGACTATCAGACTAAGAAAACTCTGGGAGGAGGAAGAGTCAGAGAGAGACTCCAGCAAATACAGAGGAAAGAGGACCAGGAGATAGGCAGCAGAGGAAAGAAGTCAAAATGCTGCTCTGAGAAAAGGTGCTAAGCCACTTGGCTACTCATGGGTTAGTTTAAGAATTAAGAGTTAGCAAGTTAAATGACTGAGCCAGAGCCTTTGTGTGACTATTTAAGGCTAAGTGGCAGCAGGGCTAGGCTGGAAAGTCTAGGCCAGAAACCTCATATTACAGCATGCTTGCATTCTAGTGGGGCACCTGGGCTTGTACATATTAGGTCTAACACTGGCTGTGTGACTGAGCAAGTTATATGACTTGTCTCTTGATTTCCCCATCTATGGGAAGGAATGAGGAGCAGCTACCTTCTTCACAGGTGAAAGGTCTACCAACGCAGGTGAGTAAATGGGGTTACTCTTGATGATTCTTTGTCTGTTCTATATCTAGATCATACATGACTGGAGAGAGGTGTCTTTACCTCACCACAGTCTTTAGAGAGCCACAGGGGACTCCTTTTTCCTGTCTTCCTTACCCAGTCCAAAGCGGTAGCCATCAGAGAAGCGAGTACTGGCATTCCAAAACACACAGGCGCTGTCCACATGCTGGAGGAAGAACTCTGCTGTTTTCTCTATGAGGCAAAGAAAGAGACACCAAATGAGGATGACCCACGGAGAACACACACACCAATGTTTGGTCTCTCCCTGGTGACAGATCTGACTGTCTGTTCTCCTCACAGAGAGCTCCGAAGGGGAAGATGGCGAACCAGATCCCATGGTCAGGCCTGGTAAGGAACTGTGGGATCTCTAGACAGTTAGCCTTCATGCTGGAACAGCCTGACTAAGTCTGTCCAAGCCCACACACATTAGCTCTGTGGCCTTGAACAGATTTACAAACATCTGTGAGCATGCAGGAAAAGGGAAGGCCATTACGTGGTTCTCAGGGCAAAGCCAGGTGGCCCCTGAGAGCTCTCACCCCAGGGCCTCATAGTAGGTGGGCAGTTAATGACTGCTGCTGCTTGGTGCCACAGTTACAGTCCCCGCCATACAGCTTCCTTCACCACCAGGCCTCAGAGCCAGACCCGACACGTTCACAGACACGCTATCGGGCGTTAAATGGACAAATGTGCAGTTTGTCCTGCTCTTAGCTTCGAGGTGCTAGTCTCCTCAGCTGTGAAGTTTCCGTTTTTCCTTTTTTTTGGACTCAGGTCTTGCTATGTAATCCATGTAGGGCCTCCACCTTGTGGCAATCCTCCTGCCTCAGATCCCTGAGTTTTCAGATTATAGGTGTTTAGTCTCAATGTCCGGCTTTGAGCCACTTGGTAAGGCAGCTGCATGGGTAAAGATGATGCAGCTGAAGCACGCTAAGCCATCTTTAAACGGTGCCAATCATCTTTGCCCTGCCAATGGGAGCCACTGGGTTGGACCAACAGGTAGAGCAGAGAGCATTGTGTCAGTCACCAGCTCTCTCCAATGCTAGGTCTGGAATAAATGCTCTAAATACTTTTCACCCATATTTGTTTAATAAAATGCTGATTGACCAGCAGGCAGGAAGTATACATGGAGCAACCGGAAAAGAAGAATTCTGGGAAGAAGAGCAGAGCAGACTCAGGCCAGACACAGAGGAAAAAGAGAATGTTGCACTGAGAAAAAGGTATCAAGCCAGGTAGCTAAACATAGATAAGACTCATGGGTTAGTTTAAAAGTAAGAGTTAAAAAAAAAAAAAAAAAAAAAAAAAAGTTAGCAAGTAATAAGCCTATGCTATAGGCCAAAGAGTTCATATAAGCCTTTGTGTGACTATTTGGGACTAAATGGCTGCAGGACCAGCATGGTGGGACAGAGAAGCTTCTGGCTACAGACTGCCACTGGTCAGCCTGGACTGGGCCTTCCTGCAGGACCAGAGAGCAGCAGCACCAATTGTAGGTTGAGCAAAGAAACCTGCCACAACATGCCTGAAGCGCAAACTGACCATTTTCTGTGACGATGACATCTGTGTGGGAGCTGCCGTATTTATGGATGTGATCTATGGCTTCCTGGACACTGTCCACCACTTCAATGCACACTTCCAAGTCACCATATTCTGTTCGGAGTGACTTCACTTCTGAGGGACTGAAGGTCAGGTAGGAGGCAAACTTGGGGCCTGCGTGGATTTTTACCTGTCAGAGAGAAAATCCGATAGAAAAAACCCCCAAACAATGCAGCAACTGCTGGAACCAAGAGCTGGGCCTGTATGATGAGCCTGTGTGAATTGGAGCCTGCTCAATGCAGCAAGGCCCTGGCAATGGCAACCAATGGCTCGTGGGCCTGGAGGGTGACTTAGCCCTTCTTACACCAGCATGCTCTGCTCTGTGCTGGACCAGGGCTCACTGGCCACTTTTCCAGCAACAAGCCTTAAGCAAACTGGGGCAGGGAGTCAAACCAAAAGCCTCTGAATACCAAATATATGAGGCACACAAGCCCTTGACTTTAGCTTTTCACTAAAGAAGCCTCTGACTATAAAGTGGAACCTGCACTGCACTCAGGAGAAGAAAGAGGCACCATATATGTATCATTATGCCCTATCCTCTAGGGAAGCCCTGGCTTGATGCTCAAGGCTAAGTATCTCAAACCTATATGATGCTGGCCTGTCATACCCAGCCGAGGCTCTCAAACTGATCCTGTCCCTGTTAGAGAAATGGAAAGATCCTGGGCTGGTTCAAGGAACTCCAGTCTGATCTCATACAGGCTTTGCTCTGTTTATTGCACAGGACTGGGTTCATGCCTTGACAAGTTATATATATCTGTCTTACCTGGTGGCTTGAGGCCCTGCTGTGACTTTATTGGGCACTGTACTTTCTACAGGACTGGGAAACCCCATCTGTGATCGGGTTACCTCAAAGATTCAGTTCCTCCATGCAAAGGTGCTGTGTGCAGGACGTACATGGCCTTACCATGGTTTGAACCTCTGAAGGCAGTTCTCATGCTGACATTGAGGATGCACAGGGTTTGTCCACAATAGGTTGTGGGAGCTTGGTTCCAGCCAAGAACAGCTTTCCTCCTGTGCAGTGCAGGTGTCTACAACATTTGGCATCTATGGGTAGCCAATCAAATGGGACACTAGTCTCATTTCCCAAGCCATCTATTGATTGACAGCCTCTATTCTGCACTTTAGACTAAGACTGAAATACATACAGTCCTGTACTCAGACATGGAGATTCTAGGCATCTGCTTTTCATTTGTGGATGTGTGTAAATTTTTAAAATTTTATATTTAGTGTGTGTGTGTATGTGTGTGTGTGTGTATCTGTAACAGGAGTGTGTTTTCTTTGAGGGGTGGGGTGAGTTTCAGACATAGTTTCTCTGTGGAACCCTGGCTGCCCTCAAACTCAGAGATGACCTGTCTCTGCCTCCTGAGTCCTGGGATCAAAGGTGTGCATCACCACACCTGGCTCTTCTGTGGATTTGTATGGTCCTCTATGCAGGCATGTTTATTTTATAACAATCTTCCTTTAAGATGCTTTTCTTGTGTGTTTTGTTTGCTGTAGTGACACAGAAGCCTAACACAGTTCTTCACTGGAGCCATATTGTATTGATAAGCACCTTTCCCTTCTAGCAAAAGGATGCCATGACAGGTCACAGCAACAAAGGCCAGCAGGCTGCTTCCCTACACTGACTGCACTAGCTTATGTAAGAGCACTCTCACATCTGCTACCAAAGCTGGAAAGGCAACCATGCAAGACCTTGAACAGATTGCTCATTTGGCCAAGGGACCTTCTAGTGACTTGCAATTGTGAATTTAGGACAGCATAAATCTGTCTGCATTTCAAACCTAAATATGTTTGTATACCTTGATGATAGGTTATGAATAAAATCCAAAGGGAAAGCTATTCAAAGTGCTCACCCTGAATGTCACTCAGTAAGTGTGCATAATTATATTGACAACTGACGGCATGTTTAGAGGAAGAGAATGAATGCATATAAGCTTTACTCTTGAAAACATTTCTGGGCTGGACAGAGGGCTCAGTAGTTAAGAGCACTGGCTGCTTGTCCGGAGGACGGAAGACCAATTCCCTGCACCCATACAGCAGCTCACAACTGTCTGTTAACTCAAGATCCCCATGATCTGATGCCCTCTTCTGGCCTTTTGAGGCACCAGACACATGTGGTATACAGACATAGATGCATAACACTCATGCACATAAAATAAATTGTAAAAACAGTCTCCCACCCACCACCAAAAACAAACAAACAAACAAAAAAAAAACAAAACCCAAAAATAAAAAAACCTCACCACAAAATCAAAACCGCTTCTGAGAAAAAAAATTTTTTTAAATGTTACATATTAGGGAATGCCCAGGTATTTTCTATTTTCACCCAAATAAAACATTTTATAAAGATCCCACTCTGTATGGTATTGTATGTGGTCTGTTACCTTTGAACCCTTGCAGCAGGGAACATGCTGCCCTCTGTAATACATTCGGCCATCTGCGTATCAGTTCCATCCACCCAGTAGATTGCAGAAGGCAGCCTGACTTGCCCCTGTACTCAGCACAGCGGCACATGCACAGTGCCAGCGTAACACACTCTCTCCTAAAAGACCGGGAAGCTGCTCCTGGCCTAATATTCCCTGCAGGTCTGGTGTACCTGTTCCACTCTGAGCATATCAATGATCTGGTCAAATAAGGGTGTTCTCAGCAGATCCCGGTGGATGAGCAAAGTCTCCAAAGCATTACAGGCAGCTGGGTACTCACACTTAGAGTCTCTGACTGAAGAAAAGGGAGAGCAGAGAGTGAGTCCTGTGTACATGATCCACAGGCACAGAGCAATCACCAACAATTTCCTCTCCTCAGGAGCCCCAGGCCAGCTCACCCAGTCTTGTGACCTTGTCCACACTGGCCTCAGAATCCACATACATGTGGCAGATCCCTTCGCTGTGGCCCATCACTGGGATCCCCTTAGCAGCTTTCTGGATGTCTCTGACCAGCTGGGAGGAGCCTCGAGGAATGATCAGATCTATTATTTTGTCAAGACGGCAGAGATCTTCTACTTCTTCTCTGGTATTCACCTGAAGAGGGAGACAACCAACAAGAAAGATGGCATTTTCTGGTCACACCAACTACAGAAACAGGAATTACCTTTTCTTTCTCTTTCCTCCAGCCGAGCAAAATGCCTAAAGGAAGAAGATGGCCCCGACTCCGGCCCCAGCCATTGTGAAGACACAGGAGACCAAAAAGGTGGTAAATCCTTTGTTTGAGAAAACGTCTAAGAACTTGGGCATTGGGCAGGACATCCAGCCCAAAACAGATCTCACACGCTTCATCAAACGGCCCCACTACATTAGCTGCAGCAGCAGCTCTATAAGTACCTAACAGGCTCACCCAGGCCCTGGACTGGCAAACAGCAGCCCAGCTGCTTAAGCTCGGCTACAAGTACAGGCCAGAGACAAAGCAGGAGAAGCAAAGGCTGCTGGCCCATGCGGAGAAGAAAGCTGTGGGCAAGGGGGACATCCCAACTAAAAGACCACCCGTCTGTCGAGCAGGGACAATACAGTCACCATCTTGGTGCAGAACAAGAAGGTTCAGCTGGTGGTGATCGTCCACGACATAGATCTCATTGAGTTGATGGTCTTCCTGCCTGCCCTATGTCAAAAGATGGGGGTCCCCTACTGCATCATCTAGGGAAAGACCAGGCTGGGGCAGCTGGTCCACAGGAAGACATGCACCATTGTTGCCTTCACACAGGTTAACTTGGAAGACAAAGGTGCTCTGGCTAAGTTGGTGGAAGCTATTAGGACCAATCACAAAGACAGATATGATGAGATCCACCGCCACTGGTGAGGCAACTGGGTCCTAAGTCTGTGGCTTGAACGGCCAAGCTGGAAAAGGCAAAGGCCAAAGGACTTGCCACTAACCTGGGTTAAATGTACACTGCTAAGTTTTCTGTACATAAATATAATTATAAACTTAGAAAAAAGAAAACAGCAGCTTCCTCTTTACAGACCAGTGTCTGTGCTTCTTGATAACTAACTCCAGCACTGGGAAAACTTATTCTAAAAACAGGTTCCTGACTGTGGAAACTGAAACACTGTCCAGCAAATGCCGGCAAACTGCAGCAACGGGACTATAGGCCTCGCTGGAAACCATGCTCTGCATTTCAGAGAGCTCAGTCACGAAGGGAGGACAGCGAGACAGCTAACCACGGCAACAGGGCACAGGAAGCTCAGGAGGGGCCGAGTGCCGTGGGTAGATGATAAGGAAGCACAGATGATGCCAGGTTACAGGATCACCGAAAGAAGTCATTTGAGGCCATGCTGGGCCTCGTTAGGGTTACATTTCCCAAGGCTTCCAGTGACCACCTCTATCTTGGGATGCAGACTGTGCTATCACACGTGCCTAGGTTGGGACACCGAGATGCCAGGTACTTTCTTTTCTTTTCTGAATCTGTCACTAGTCATCTGAGAACAGAAATATAAATGTACACGTGCCGGAATATTCATAGCTACTTTATTTCATGAAAGCAACATGTGGACCGGACCAAACGCCCACAGACAAAAGAGATGAACTGTAGTATATGGCTGTAATAGGACTATGACATGGTGATAGACAAAGGAAGAACTGCTGAATGCAAAGTACAGGAGAACACCACCAAGATAATAACGAACCAAGCTAGGGAACAGAAAACTGTACTCTGGATCCTCCATTAAAGTTCAGGAACACACAAAAGAATGTGGTGGAAGTCAAAGACAGCAGTTACCTGCTGTATTAGGTTTCTGGCCCGGTCTTTCTGGCCTAGCCTGGTGGCCTGGACTTTCAGACCCACAGTCCCACTGAAACACTCAAATGCTTGTATTAATTGTATGCTGATTGCCTAAGGCCCAGGCATATAACTTGCTAACTCTTTACCCTTAATTCTAATTACTCTTGATTCTAATCCTGTTCAGACATGGGGCTCGGTACCTTTTCTCAGACCAACATAGTTTTCCTCCACTTCTTCTGGCATCTCTCTGGCATTCTGCTCTGTTCTTCCTGTTCCCAGAGTTTTCTTAGTCTGGTAGCCCCGCCCATACTTCCTGTCTGCCTTCAGTCAATCAGTGTTTTTATTAAACTAGTAGGCGGGACAGTTATTTACAATGTAATAACATAATTCTACTACAGTTACCCTAAGGTGTGGTGGAGCACAGTGTACTGGAAGGGCAGGAGGCACTGTGGTATGCTGGGGACATATGGGTAGTGGCCATGCGTATCCACACAGATATAGTTATAGAGATGTCTATGGGGGATCTGCATGTACTGCTCTAAGTATGATGCACATGAGCAGGAGAGAGGGAGGGAGGGAAGGAGGAAGGGCATGAACCCATCAGCCAGGCTGTAGTAGAACTGGGCTGAGTTCCTAAGTTTGGGATCCTCCCTAAGCAAGTAATGAGGCAGCTCCTCCCATGGAGAGAAGGGAATCCTGAGATGTTGGAAAATTTAGAAATGGCTTAAATCCAATTTAAACCCTACCATAGAACAGACAGGTGAATTTTTGTGTCCAGTCCAAACACGTCCTATGGATGAACAGCATTTCCTTGCAGAGTTACAGTGAGAATTAAATGAGCTTCTGAATAAATTACCCTAAATAACTCGGACGAGAGGAATCCAGCCCTACAGTGGGTGTCACTCCTGTAACCTAATGAATCAGTCTGGGGGCCAGTAATATATGGTTCAGCAAATAGAGATGCTTGCTACAAAAGCCTGGAGACCTGAGTCCAATTCCTGGGACCCATGTAAAGATAGAAGGGAAGAAGTGACTCCATAAAGTTGCTCGCTCGCTCTCTCTCTCTCTCTCTCTCTCTCTCTCTCTCTCTCTCTCTCTCTCTCTCTAGCTATAACAGTAATAAAGAAAAGCAAGTTCTTTTAAAAAGTGAATGTCTAGTTAATACTGAGTAGCCCAGCAATCCCAGGACACATCTCTATGGTAGACGTTCTCCCAAGTCAATGAAAGCCCACTTGATTCTGCAGAATGTCTGTTTCCACAGGTTCACAGAACCTGCAGCCTCTAATCAAGCCTACCTGCAGAACCATCATGACTTCACACAACACAATCCCAATCCTTAATAAAAATTTCCATCAAGCTCACCTGACCCTATGACCTACCAGCTGTATGGCATCCCTGACTCCATGGATGGATAGGGCCTCCTGGGTCAGGAGATGAAGGATGCGGTTGCTGTGTGTGGCCTCTTTCCCACCTTTGAGCAACAAGCCATTGCCACTTGCAATAGCCAAGGCTGCCACCTGCAGATCAAAGGGGAGACAGGCAGAGTGGCAATAACATCCGCATTGCTGTGTGCTTTTTTACAGTATCTGTCTAACCTTTACCAGCATCCAAGTATGTTACAAACTCATTTTACCCCACTTCCCAGGCAGGGTGATGATCCCCAGGTCACACAGCTTACAAACGCAGGGCTGGCAAAAAAACAAAAACAAAAACAAAAAAACTCCGAGATGTTTGACTATGGAGAACTGAACTTTATGGTTTCCACAAGAGCATAAGCAAGTTCAGTAGCCAGGGTCACACAGCACTCCCTCCCTGCTCTGGTCACAGCGGGGAACGGGATGCTCAACTGCTTCCTCAGGAAAGTACCTGCTCCACTGAGTCAGCAGAGGATGGGAGGCATCTGTGGCTGCAGCCTACTGTGGTCCTGAAATTGACCCTGACGTTCTAAGCCCGATGCTAAGAATCTGGAGAACATGAACTCATGCCAGCCCTGACAGTGACAGCAGCCTGCTGGGGTGGGTAGCAGGGGGCAGGAAGGGGGCATACACTGCTCAAGGCAGGGGAACAATTAAAGCAGAGAGAGGCACCAGCTCAGTCATCCTAAGCCTGAAGCTTGATTTTTCTGAATACTTTCCAGATAAATGAAAACCACCCAGGTTTGGCAAGGGAGGGAAAAAGACTAAAATCTTTGTCCAGCCATTTAAATCTCCAGATTAGGGCTTCTTAATCCTTTCTATCTGCTTGAGTTTCTCTTGAGACCCTTAGGAAGGTTATGAAAACTTTCTCCAGCTAAATGCAGACACCATGCAACACACACAATTTTTAGGATTTGATGTTGCCATCCAGGGCTTACGCTTCAGGTGAGGAGCCTCAGCCACAGGGGAAAGCCTATTCCTTGTGAGGGTTGGGTGGCTGAGAGGTGGCATTTGATGAACAAAGCCACACAGAATCAGGACCCATTTCTGCTAGCACAAATGAGTTTTGAAGCCACCACCAATCCCTTCTACAAGACAGACTTGTGGACAGAGGGGCAATGAGCCTGGCTGAGGACAGACAACCATGGGAAGGGAGTCCTGTGAGGAACAAGTGCTGTGAGGTCCAGTCAGGGAGTACCCTCCACAGAGCATTGCAGGCTTCATAGTCCCTTATGCTTCATACACATTTTCATTATAAAACAAAATTTCTCTGAGACCTCAGAGCCAATACAAAGAAAAAAATTTATCTTATCCCAATCACAGCTTGGGGCAGAGGTATGTGTGTGTGTGTGTGTGTGTGTGTGTGTGTGTGTGTGTGTGTGTGTGTGTGTGTGTGTGTGTGTGTGTGTGTGTGTGTGTGTGTAATTTTCAATTACTCAGTTTAGGACAACAAAGTGAGGCCAACTTCTATGTTATCCTGTGTTCCCCAGAACAGGCGCTTTGACACGTGCTAACCACACTCCTTAAAGAGGGCTGCATGCTATCTTCCATTAGCTAGCAAAAATACTTTTTCTAATAGAGGTGCCTGCAGGAAGCACTCTGTGGCACTGATAATGGAGTCTGTGTGTGTGTGGGTACACAGGTGTTAGGTGAATGCCTGCAGCAGGCTAGCAGAGATGTGCAGTCTCAGAACTAAGTGTACTGTGAGCCAGGAGAGCTGAGAATATGCTCTCCCCATCCTGCACGGATTGATCTGGGCTCAGGTGACAGCTCTACACTTACAAGTGTGACAAGGAGTAATAACTTTATAACAATCATTTGCATCTCTGCCCTAGGGTGACTGGAAGGATGAGAACATAACTCACCTTGGTAACAGACTGACAGCACCACAGAAATAGTTATCTTTGGGTTTGAAGGAAAGTATCTTTTTTCTCTCTCTCTCTTTTTTTAGAGTGTTAATTTTTCTTTCCTTCTTTTGTTTAAAAATTCATTTATTTATTATGTACACAATGTTCGGCCTGCATGTATGCCTGCCTGCCAGAAGAGGGCACCAGATTTTTTATTATAGATGGTTGTGAGACACCATATGGTGCTGGGAATTGAATTCGGGATCTCTGGAAGAGCAGCCAGTGCTCTTAACCTTTGAGCCATCTCTCCAGCCCCCATCTTTCTCTCTCTTACATATACACATGTTCATACATATACACACTCATCTTATGGTCTTATCACTATCCTGATAACATGTTTCCTTCAACCTATTCTCAATGGCAGAGCCATGGTCACACATACCTGGGGAAGACAGTCAGGGCGAGACTCAAAGATCACCAGTAAGACACCTATTGGGACAGTCACTTGCTCTAATTCCAGGTTTTTGGCGATCCGAGTCCGGCGCAAGACACGGCCCACGCTGTCCTGGGAAGAGGCTGCAATCTGCCGCAGCCCGATGGCCAGGCTGTTCAGTTTAGATGTGGAGAGGCTCAGGCGCTTCAGGAGAGGGGCTGCAAGTCTTCCTGAAAAGGCAGAAGGACAACATGATAGAGCAGCAGTGTGGGCAGGCTTTGGCCACCAACTTTACCATAGTAAAGACACGGAACTGAGGGCCTGGGTGATGCAGTGACATAGCTCTTCCGGGGGGTCAGAAGGGCCTGCTTGACAGCTGTATCTCATGTCCCGCAAATGATCACCTTCAGCATGCAACAAATATGCCAGAGCATTTCAAAACAGCAAGGCCTGGATTCTACCTGACAATTTAGACAAGGGGCTGTGACGTCCTGTTACACAGAAGCTACCACAGACACTGACAAGCCAGGCTATCTGGGGTATGGCATGTAAAAAATGCTAACTGTGAATGATCAGGTCTCATCAAACACGGCTGATGTACATGTGTACAGGTTGATGTCTCGATGGCATCAAGAACAATGATGATCTGTCTACCTTTTCTGTTATTATTATTATTATTATTATTATTATTGTTATTAGAGACAGGGTCTCACTAAGCGGCCACCACGTCCAGCTAGCCTCTACTGTCTTAAACTGTCAAAGCAGAGAAGGAAGAAAAGGGAGAGAAGGAACCTGGGCTTAGTTGACTCTAACTGATCATCTGCAATATGTCTTTAGTCATATCATCTACTCTACCATGAGCATCACACAGACCTCTCTGAACAGCACCTGATGCCAACCATAAAGATAGGACATTGTTTAATGGCCCAAGAGCTATCTCGTTTTCACTACAGGCAACATGAACCATTTCTCTTATCAGGAAAGTTCATCTGGAATGGATGAAATCATATGGCCAGTAGTAGAATCCTGGGTCTAGCACTGGCCATATGACTTTGGGTGAAGGACAGCTTTGCTGAGTGGGACTAATAGACAGTAGCTCCCTCAGCTACACTGGGATGTGTAGGTTAAAGGTGATCCTATTGGGAAAGCCCTCAGCACAGTGCCTACTATGATGGTCTCAGCTATCACCAGCTGAGCACCCACAGCAGTGAAGTGCTTGGTCTCCTCGTCAGGTTCTAAAACTG
Source organism: Phyllotis vaccarum (assembly GCA_033318265.1). NCBI lineage: Eukaryota > Metazoa > Chordata > Mammalia > Rodentia > Cricetidae > Phyllotis > Phyllotis vaccarum. Next base: position 21,068,669 of record JARWLC010000004.1, on the reverse strand, counting down.
CCACAGCAGCCAGAGCTCACATGAGTCTTGAAAACAGGAAAGGCTGTCTGGAGGGTTGGATGAAAATATCTGTAAATCGGGCAGGAGTAAGCACCATGAATTCTTAGAAAAAGCTTAAGTAGCATTAGCCACCTACCCTTGATAAAAACGCAAGTAATAAATACTGTAATTTCTAACAATCTCGCCTTTAAACAAATGTAGGAATTGGCAGCAAAAGACAGAAAAACTATACGATGCTAAATGCACAAATAGCTCCTACCTTCTGCCTCCTCCAAGTCTTTCTTGTTGGCTAGCAGGATCTCTTCCCGCTGGTCTGTCAGCAAGTCAGCCAGATGATGAATAATTTCTGCTCTCTGCAAGGAAAGCAAATCATGAAGACACCAGGAAGGTCCAGGAATGCACCTGCTTCTTTGTCACCCTCAGAATGCCAGGCTTGTCCCTAGCCCCTTTTCTTTCTCTCACACGCTCCTGGAGTTGCCTACCTCCTTAAGGTTTCCAACCTGCACTCACCTCTTCCTTTCCCATTCTATTGTCATTAGGGATCCAGGGATCAGCATTGGGGAGATGATAAGATATATAATTTTTCCATGAGATAAGCTGGATTGAAGTAGGAATGACACTTAATGAAACTTTACAGAGTTTGTATCAATAGACATTTTATTTCCCAGGCAAGTTTTTGCATTTGGCTTTTTTAAAAAAAACTTTTCTTTGAGATTTTTATTTTATGTGTATGAGAATTCTGCCTGCATGTATGTCTATGCACAACAAGCATGCGGGAGTCCAGAAGAGGACTTGGAACTTTAGTTACAGATGACTGTAAACTACCACGTGGGTGCTGGGAATCGAACCCAGGTCCTATGGAAGAGCAGGCAGTGCTCCTAACTGCTGAGCTATCACTCCAGCCCTTTGGTTTTTCTTGAATTCAGTTGCCCAAGGAGACTAATCCTTGGCTATCATCTCCCTTGTAGTCATTCTCTCCTCCCTTCTGAGACTAAAGTGCTCCACAGAAGACACCTGTACCACTCCAGCTGCAGAAGCACACCTTCAGGCAGCCAGCCCCTTTCACCTGTCCTCAAATCTCCATCTCTATCTCACTGCTACTTACACTGATTCACATGGACCAGGAGAGGGCAGTCACAGCAGGCCCCCAAGCTTCCCTCTGTCAGGTGACTAATTCACCATAGACCAGAAGGGGAGAATCACAGAGCAGGCCCCAAGCTCCTCTCTGTCAGGTGATTCAGAATGGACAGGAGGTAGTAACTCTTCTATGTGCCCATGTCTGCCTGTATCAGATTGGGACTTTCCTAATCTTTCATCAAACCATTGGTAACAAGAGTATCTTCAGACAAAGGGGAGTATAAAGTAAATTCATATAATTCTGCTACCAATAGGAAAAATGAGCCCAGCAGACTTGACCATTAAACCGAAATGTACAGGATGCTTTGGTTTGAAAATCCACCAGACTGTCAGTGAATGTCCTCACCTGCTCAGGTTCTAACGTGGCCAGCATTCTCCCTCCAGATCGAGCCATCTCTCCCTGCTGTTCCACCGTAGGGCCTGCAAAAGCATGTGCAAACATCAGTCCACGGTCAGCTTCACGCTCTCACTTTTTGTCCCATGACTGCCTCACTGAAGGCAGACGGAATACCCAGAGATCACTGTGGCAAACATAATGGCACCCCCATACCCCAAACCAACAACAACCCAAACCACAAACAGATCCACACCAGAGTAAATCAGGGATAAACACAGAAACCTCCCACGTCTGATGTAGACAAGCGTCCCTGTGCCTTCCAGGGTTCAGTTTCATCTCGGCAAACTCATTTCTTACATGCTTTTGTGAGCGCAATAGCAAGCCCATCTTTGTGTGCGCTTCAGTGCTCACACCACATCTTAAGCACCTCTGCATCTCTGCTCCTTAGTTCTTATATCCAGTGCAGAACTAGCAAACCTTGCTGATTCTGGAGACGAAGAGGACTAACTAGGCAGGCAGGGTAGATGAGACTCTCACAAAACCCAGTTCTGTAAACTGTGACCACACTAATCTCACAATCTGGACTTGCAGGATGGAAGCTCAGGCTCAGTTCCATCTAGGCTGAGGTGGCACTCGCACTCGCTATCACCCACAGCTCTGGGACTGCAGGGAAAGTACTCACCAGCAGGCTTTACTTCTGAAAAGAAGGTGCCGACTTTTTTCCCTTCCACTATGTCTGTGATGACGTGCCCAGACACCTTTGGGTGGGTTCCATTGGCAATGACCACAGAGGTACCGCCTTGCAAAGCCCAGAGGGCTGCTTTTACCTAAGGGGTCAGGTTAGATCCAAAGATGAGATTCAGACCTAGCCACACACACTCGGAATTTGCATGATGGCGTAAGATACAATTTGATATCTAGCAAGCTAAATAAACGGGACATGTCTAACAGCTCAGACCTGGGAAAACACAAGCAGCCCACCATTGTGTTCCAGGCCAGCTTCAGCATGTACTGCCTCAAGGGAAACCGGTGTGTCCTGTTCTCTCTAAGGCCCAAAAGAACTGGACTCAGAACTTGCACATTTTCATTTGTCATACATGAACTTAGCAACAAATGAACATTTAGAGGAAAGATGGACACCAGGTTTGCACTCTGCTCCTTCTTTCCTACCTCGGCTACATGATGTTCTGCTTAAGGGGATACAGCTTCTAAAACCTTCCAGAAACATCCAAGTTGATAACAGAAGATGTACTATGTGAAAATTACACAAGCCCTGGTCCTCCACAGGCTTACAATACTGTGACAGTTAATTTTTGTTGTATATTTGACTGGATTTGTATTTATCATGGAAATCCACTTTGGAATGTCTACAAAAGCATTTCCAGAAAGGTTTAGCTGGAGATGGGGACTTAAATGAGAGTTGGGGTCACAGACTAAATAAGGAGGACACAGCAATTTGGGCATCAGTACATCCTTATTTCTCCACTGTGGACACAATGTGACCAGTGGCTATGTCAGCAGCTGCCATGACTTCCCTGCCTCTAGAGACTGCATTCTCTAACTGTGACCAGAACAGCTTTGCTGGCTATCAGTCATAGCAACAAAAAGTAATGAACACACACACAAAATGTACTGCTTATAATAATAAAAATACCTCTAAAGACATGATTAAACATAGATATATGACAGTCAGGAAACATATTTAGATACGTGCATATTTAAGTGTATGTGTGTGATATCTGAACCATAATCTCCCAGACCAGTTTAGCAGTAAAAAATGTTAAAATACCACTTGGGCTTGAAGACTGGAATATCTGTATCTGTATTCAGTATTTGCTTACCTTGGCTTCCATGCCTCCTAATCCCACTCTAGATTTGGTTCCAAATGTCACTGACTGCTGATCTCCAGGATAGAATATATCAATGAGCTTTGCATCATCTGAGCCTGGGGGACTGTCAAAGAGGCCTAAAGAGTGGATCAGAGTCAGAAACACTACACTGACCCAAGTGTGTGTCCCCACAAGCCTCCCCAGGCATTTGCTACTATACAAAAACCAACCAACCAAACCAAAAACATTAATGTATGAACGCACTGAGCCAACACCGCCTCACCTGGGATGGGTGGAACGGCCCACACTAAGCAACAGCACCTTCTGTGCTTTGAACCCGCCTCTCCTGAGCTCTGAGCAAGGCCACACATCCTTGGCACAGTGCCTATAGCACTGCAGTCCTTTCCTGCTATCGCTGCTTATCATGCCGCACCCCAAGGACATAAGCAGGAGAGAGACAAGTGCAGAAATGGTCGGTGGCCAGACAGCATCCGGGCGGGATGAGATGTGCAGCGGATACTCATTAACTCTCACTGTACCCTTTGACTGATACCCCTGATTTATGAGTGAGTGTCTTGGAGGATGGTGTCAATTCAAGATCAAAGGGAGACACACATTAAGGAGACACTGCTTATGGCTGGGAACTGGCTACAGGACATTGGGTGGTAATGCTTTTTGGTTTTGTGTTTATGTGTACATGAAGTTATACATGAGCGTATAGGTACACACATGCACATGCTTGGGGAAGGCAGAGGAAAACTTCAAGGGCCGGTTCTCAGTTAATACCCACCTTTGTTTTGCTTGGCCCACTGAGCCACCTCCCCAGCTCTTTTTAGTTTTAAATCACGGCTTTCCCTGCACTGGATGCCCATACTATTCCATATCTTTAGTATAATCATGTTCTGTGTGAAACCTCCCTAGGATTGGGGGAATCAGGGTGCTACCTAGGACGAAGCAATGCTGAAGTATGAGCAGCAGTAAGTGCCTGGCCAGCCTGCGAGGCTCAAACAGCTGTGCAGCTCCAGGATTCCAGACAGGGTTCTACCCAGAGGGGGGTGATGAGTACGACCCCAGGGGCTGTTCAGTTTCAGGTGATTGTGGGAAAGACTGTCCCACTGGGAGACATTTCCCTTGGCCCTCCCAGCACCATGTAATTCCTCCTATATCACATTCTTCCTTTTCCAGTCTCTCAACCCTGCCCTCAGGATCTCTAACATGAGATACTGTTCTAAGAATTATCACTTGATGGCAAAGCTGCTTATCACTAAACCCGACTTTGACCCCCAGGATTCACAACTCTCACAACCTGCCCTCTGACTTGAGCACATGCTCCCACACACAAGTAAATAAGCTGTTTTTAAGGAAAGGAATACAAATTTATCATTAGGACATTCTGTGATTATTACAGAAAAACACACAGTAGCATGCAGATACTGTCAGACAGGTTAGAAACCTCACACTCTGAGCAGTAGCCATGAGAAACACTAATGTGGTTTTCTTCAACACCAAGTTACCACATGAATCAACAAATCTCTCTCCTGCTCCCTCTTCCTCACCCCTCTCTCTTAATTGCAGAGTTGGGGACGGGCCTCTAGGATCTTGTTCTTGCTAGGTAAGCATTCCACCATGGAGCCCAACAATTATATATATATTTTTTTCTGAGACAGCGCTTCTTTGTGTAGCCCTGGCTGTCCTAGAACTTACTCTGTAGATCAGGCTGGCCTTGAACTCACAGAGATCTGCCTGCCTTTGCCTCCCAAGTGCTGAGATTAAAGGCACAAGACATCATTACCACCGCCTGACAATTACACTCTTAGATGAAAATAAAATACTCATACAAAAGTAGGTTTGTAGCAGTATTATTAACAATAGCACAGGTGTCCACCAACTGATGACTGAATAAATAAGATGTGGTATGTCCAAAGCAGAATATTATTTGGTAATAACAAGAAACAGCATTGGTGCACACTATAATGTAGATGAACCTTGAACACATTATACTAAGTGGAAGGAGCCAGTTATAAAGGACCACATAGTATATGATTCCATTCATATCAAATCTCTAATAGGCAAACCCATAGAGACAGAAAGGAGACTAGAGGTTGTCTATGGCTGGGGATTTGGATGCAAAAAGGTAATGACTGCTAATAGATGTGAGGTTTCTTGTGATGGAGAGGAAAATAATTTATAATTGTTCGTGGAGATGGTTGAATGAGTCCAAGTGTGTGAATGAGTCCAAAGATTACTGAACTGAAAGCTTTAAACAGGTGAATTATTTGGTGTGTGAATATTTCCTTGAAGCTGTTTTTAAAACAAACAAAAACAAAGCAGCTAAAAACTTAATTTCTGCATTCAAGCTGCATTTTCCAGAAACAACCACCCGAGTCACAGAAACCCTTTAGCTCACACAGCTCAGGAAATCACTCCACAGTGAAAACCGATCAGAAGGAAAACCGCGTGCTCACGTGTGTGAACAAAAGAAAAAAGCATTGCTGTGTACCTTCTACGTCTGAAAGGACAATCAAGAGGTCAGTCTTCATTTCCACAGCCAGACGGGCAGCCAGGCTATCATTATCCTTAACACTAATAACCTATAATGCGGGGGAAAGTAATGTGAGTTAGCGATGCTGTTTAAAGAGAAATTCCCAGAAGCAGCCAGCCAGGCTCTGACAGGTGAAACCAATGATACGCAGATCAGCGCTGAGGCCCCACTGCCAGCAGGACACAAAGGCTTCCTTCCAAACATGCACGCCATACTCACAGCATCCCCTCACCCACTGAGTGATCACGCTCATTTCAGAGGTGCCTGTGCAGTCGAGGCTCTGTAATGCCAGGTCTCCCTTTTGCTCATGCCAACCGTCCAGTGTTAGTACATGCAGCACAGCACATGTTAGTGTCTCCAGCATGCTCAACTCTTAGGACTACTTTACCCACATTTACCCCCTGAAGATCACTGTTGGGCTCAGCAGGGGGGACAACAGCATCATTTGTGTTGATGATGGGGACGATGTTCATCCGAAGCAGCTCGTGTAGTGTGCCATTGAGATTTCGGCGCTTCTGCTCATCGTGGAAATCCAGGTTGGTCACCAAAATCTAAAGAGGTTAAATAGAAGGTCAGCAAGGAAGAAAATAATGAACTTCCTAGGAATTACCAAAAAGATGGTGAGCATCGGAGAGGCAAGCTTTAGACTTCTGTAATAAAATGCACCTCTAGATACTAATCCAGTCCCTTTAGTTTCCTTTTTAAATAAATTGGCAGTACTAGGGATCAAACTTGGGGTTTGGCATAGCCAGCCAGGTATGCTCCCACTGGACTACATTCCTACCATGCTTAGAGCCAACTGAGAGACCCTGAAAGAATTACAGTTGTCTGGAAGATTTATTTAATGAGGCTAAAATCTCATCTATGTACAAAATTGGAAAACTGATGCACTTGCATTAAAGGAACATTAGAGTGATCCAAGACTTGTTTTAAAAAATGCCTTTGTATTCTAGTGTCTGAGCCAGGGGCTCATGTGGTAGGTGAGCAGGCAAATGGTTTACCGGTCTAAACAACTGGACCAGGGCTAGGCTGCCCCTGGTTTGGCTCTGATGCAGACTTAAGACTACGTCTGAACATGTGGGAATAGGGAGCTGGTCTTTGTGTCAGGCCGAAGAAGCAGTTCAGGGGAAAGAATCAGGATAAGGTGCTCATGGGAGAAGAGCTGGTGTGGGCATCGTCAACGAGTCTGTTTCCATTAAAGAATTAGAGTATCAGGCAGAAGGAATCTGAAAACAGGCAGAAAAAAGTGAATAATGATGGCATACTCTTAAAAAAAAAAAAATGCTTTCCTGCTGTCCCTGACACGGGAAAGGTCTGGCTAGACCTGAGAACCCTGAAACAGAACAGACACTTCGCTGCTTGTAAAAGGTGAAGAAGACAGAGTGCATGTGACTGAGGGAAAGAATCCCTCACTCAACAGGTTTTGCTGAGCCCTTCTGAAACATGGATCCCTATCCCAGCCACAACAAGAGAACGGTATGCTGAAGGTTTGGTGTGGCATGGCACTTGCTTGTAAGGAAAAGTGAATCCTTTCTAGAAAGCTTCAGTTCTGCAGGCACTAGACAGGGTCAAAGCTGAAGCCACTGATTCTGCCATGCCTGTGTGAGACTGTAGAACATAAGAATATGGGTACAGAGGGGGTATGGGAGGGGTGAGCAGGAGGTCTAAAGGTCCAGGGAAACGCCTGTCACAGCTTTACAATCAAGGGCTGCAGCTCCAGTTGGGAAGGGAGGGACAGGGGGCCTTCCAGGCGGGAAGCTGGTGCCTGGGCAAAGGTGACTGTCTGAGACGGCAAAAGAAAGAAACACAAGCTGGTGTGTCTGGGTTTAACCCGAGGCCCACGTGGTGGGTCTCAAACCCACTGATAACGGTCTTTCTCACAGGAGTCCTGGAGAGAAGAAGGAGCCACAGAAGGTACAAAGAGTATGTAACGATAAGCCCCGTGTGGGGGAGGGATCAGCAGGAAGAGGCCTGGACTGGACTGCAGCTTCCTGGGAACGGGATAGGCAGATCTTTTACCTCCATAAAAATGCAAACAGCGGCAGCAACTTCTAATGAACCATCACTACAAACAAAGCAAAGCAAAAAAATGTCCAAAAGTGTCACCCTCAAGGGAAAACAGCAAGACCCTGAGGGGACAGAACAAAAGTACAGCGCCTGGATCACAGTGTGTTCAGCTGCCTCTCGTGTGCTCGCGAACAACTAACACTGTGGGCTAGAGAAGAGACACGATGCAGGTGTGAAGGGAGTGGACATTTCCAATGCACTGACACCAGCTCAGTGCTTCCCAACCTCCGTAAGGCTGCGGTGCGGCCCTTTAAAACAGTTCCTCATGCTGTGGCGACCCCCAACCATAAAATTCTTTTGTTGCTAGTTCATGACTATAATCTTGTGACTGTTCTGAAAGTATCTTTGGAGATAGAGACCCACAGGTTGAGAACTAGGGCACTAGGTGAAACCTGAATCTCAGATTACAGTAGTCACAGGCCGTAGGGGAAGAACTCCATGCCTTCTGCTCCAGCACACTTGAGATCACTTGGACAATATGAGAACACTACTGTGGGAGGCAACTACAAAGATAACAGAGAACCAGAAAAAACAACAGGAATACTCAAAACCCAAGACATCTCCTATCTAAAGCAATAGCCACGTAACTAGCAGGGTCAAAGCTCCAGAGGAATTGGAAATTAACAACTTCAGGCCTTTTACCAGTTATGTGACTGCATTTTAGATGTTTTTATTTACTGCACACTGTACAGGTGATTCAAAGTACAATTTTTAAAAAGTCAAGTCATTTAGGTAAGAATGAAATAACAGAAAAAGGCTCACAACATTTAGAGGTAAAGTACTCCACAGTGAGTCCCATGAGGATTGGAACCTGGTCTGGCTTTTGTACCTCAGAACCCCAATGCTAAGCAGACCTCTGTACATCACAAGTGACCAAATAAACACTCACTGGGTAAATGTAAACCAAGCCATTCCCCAGCATTCCTTCTTCCCATCAACACTCTGTATTTACTAGAGATGGCAACCAGGCGCACAGAGAAGCGGGATACCTGAAGTCGGAGAAACATTAAAGTGAAGTCTAACTTGTCTGGGTCACAAGCATTTGCACTAACATCAGTCTATGGAGCAGCAGGGGATGCCATAGGGTGGGGGTGTCACAAATCAGATGTCCTGCATATCAGATATTTATATTACATTCATAACAGTAGCAAAATTATAGTTATGAAGTAGCAACGGAGTAATTTTAAAATCGGGGGTCACCACATGAGCTGCAGCATCAGGAAGTCTGAGACTCACTGCTATGGAGTTACTACTGCAGTAGTTCATGGGCTTGAGGTACATCAGGTACCAGACATTACCTTAAATACCTTCGTGTATTTTCTCCTTGAGCCCTTCCTAAAACCCTCCGAAATAAGCACTGACGCCACTTTCATTTTTCAGAGGAAGAAGCCCAGGCAGACACTTCAAGACGGCATGCTGATACTTGGCTGCAGGGACTTGCTTGAAGACTTCTTACCCCACAAGAACCACCCTCACAGGTCCCATACCCTCAAGGAGGCCCAGTCTCTCACCTGGGCAGCACAGATGCTGTACTGTGTAAACATGGCCTCATACAAGGCCATCAGCCCACTCTGTCCAGCAGCTGCACAGGCTCGGGCCTCTAAGACTGGAACTGCCTGGAAAACACCAATCAGACATGGTGTGGTTGGGAAGGAGAGAAGACCCGGGGCTCTGGTGACAGGGTTGGGGAAGCAGCACTCACCATCTCCTTCAGCTGGTTCTGCCCTGAGTGCAGGGCCTGCCGCACACTCTGAGACAGAAGGATCTCATGGCGCAGGCGCTGCTTGCCGAAGGCGACAGCTCCACTGGTGACCAGCATCATCTCTCGGCCCTGATTCTGCAGCACTGAAACCTAGCATGGAAAGGAAATACACAAGTCATGGTTCCACCCTCTTCTCTCTTCACAGGAGACCCGGAAAGAGCAGACACGAGTGGATTCCAATTCTGCTCTAGGGAACAGGGCTTAGGTGGCTCTGGAAGAGCTGCTTGGATTGTCTGGTGCAAACACGTACACTGCCTCAAATCTCTGTTTAACAGGTAGCAGGCAGAAATGAGATGTTTTAGAAGGTGGTTCTAGCAGCTTTGGAATCTGACTTGATAACTTGGTAACTTCTTGATAACTTGCTAACTTTAATAACGCAGAAGCATCCTGGAGAGACTTGACTCCTGTGGGTCACCCTCACCAGGGGCAGATGCTGACCCTACTCTACTCTGCTCAATTCAAGACCAGCTGTGGCCTCTTGTGATACCCTGCATAGCTCCACATGGGAAAAACAAAGACTCTCAATGCAATGGAGACAATGCTCTAACTGTCCTCTCCCCTAACGACTGAACCCTGTGACCTGCAGGAAATCACAGTGGCTGCTAAGAAACGTAACCTACAATAGTCAGTCTGTAGACCAGGTTGGCCACTAATGCAGAGAGACCTGCCTCTGCCTCTTGAATGCTGGGACTAAAGGTTTGGGCCACCACTGTCCATCTTAAAACAATCAATTCTTATGTTAGAAAATTTCAGAGTGTGTGTGCGTGTGCGCGTGTGTGTGTGCGCGTGTGTGTGTGTGTGGGGGGGTGTTGGAGGAGAAGGCTCAGTAGTTAAGAAGCACTAGCTGTTCTTCCAGAGTACTGGAGTTTAGTTCCCAGCACCCACATGGCAGCTCACAACTGTAACTCCAGTTCTAGGGGATCCGACACCCTCACATGGACACACATGCAGGCAGAACCACCAGTGCACACAAAATAAAAATAAATTTTAAAAAATTTCAGAATTGAGCTGGACAGATTGCTCAGTGGTTAAGGATACATAATGCTCTTGCAGAGGAACTGAGTTTAGTTCCCAGAATCCATGATGGACGTTTCACAACCACCTGCAAATCTGGCTATAGGGTGATCCAATGCCTCTGGCCTCCATGGGCACCTACATGCATGTGCACATACCCACACACAGATATATACGCAGAACTAAATAAATCTTTTTTAAAAGATGATTTGGTCATTTGTAAATTTTTTGTTTGTTTTTTGGGACAGAATTTCTCTGTGTCCTGGCTGTCCTGGAATTCACTTTCTAGACCAGGCTGGTCTCAAACTCAAAGAGATCTACCTGCCTGCTTCCCAAGTGCTGGGATTAAAGACATGTACCATCCCTGGCCCGCTGGAAATTTTTTCTTTAGTATTTAACCAAAGTGGTGAGAATGATTTTATAAATCACCCAATTTAGTAACTCCTCCAATAACCAGTTTTCTTCTCCAGTGAAGCCTCTATACCTCCACCATGGAATCAGCAGGAATCATTAAAACCAGGGAATATGCACGTATACAAAACCATTATCACCCCAAACATCTGAATGGTTTCCTCTGTATCTTGCAAGCCAGAGCTCACATTTGGGGTTTACTTTTTAGCTTGCTCAGACTGCAATACAAAAGCTAAGCCCATACATCGCAAGCAGCTAAAATATCCTTAGAGTCTTTTAATCCATACATTTTCTGTTTTGCATTTTTCTGCTCAACTGAGCTCCTCTCCCTGTGATTTCCCAGCCCTCATCTTCCGTGTTCACATCGTCAGCTTTGGACTTTCTTCAGGCTGGAAGTTGACTGCCTGGTTCTCTTCTTTTCTATGATGTTGGCAGCAAGTGTCGATCATCACTGATTCTCTCTTCCATTAGGGTTTGCAATATGCTGCTATTCTAACTCAGGCATTTGGTGATCAAAGCCAAGGCCACAGAGCTGCATCTCCAAGCCTATCAATGAGTGAACTGTTACTATGAATTCATGGATTTAAACATCTTACTGCAACTGAGTCGTTGCTTTACTTACATTTATATTTTTCTATTTATGGCCATTGGATGGCACTTGGTGCTGCCTTCTGAATCCACCTGAAATGACTAGATGTCTTGGATCAGACTGTGTATGAGACCCTGACCTGATTGCTAGAACCTAACAGGTCCACAGCAGCAAAAAGCAAGCAGGGGACTGGAGAGTCTCTGCCAGGTTCTCCCAGCCATTTCATCAAGTCTCCCCTCTGATCAGAATCTTTCATCTCCTTTGAGGTTGAAGCCTTGATCTAGATTAGGCTCAAGAACCCCACCTGCTGCAATGATGACTTTGCATCCCACCCTCGCTGATGGTCCCTCTGCTGCTCTCAAGCTTGCCTCCTCCCTGGCCCAACTGCTCTCACACACATTGTTCCTAACAAATCGATGCACTGGCATCAACTCAAAGACCCTGTTTTGGTTTTGGCAGAATTTTCCACCTTGGCAATTACCTGTTCAACAATAGATGCCAGACGCCCTAGTGCCAGGCCACACTCATCTCCTCTGGTCACCACGGCACTGCCGAGTTTAACTACAATTCTCTTGGCGTGCTTCAGCTCACTTCGGTGGGCAAAGGGCTTTCCATGGGCACGGCTAAGAGGTACTGTGATAAAAGGGATGTTGCTCCAAGAACGAACATGTCTGACAGATGAAGGCTGGACTTTATCTGGGTATCCCATAGTCACAGGAGAGAGAGAGAGAGAGAGAGAGAGAGAGAGAGAGAGAGAGAGAGAGAGAGAGAGAGAGAGAGAGAGAGAAGATGTAATTTTATACTGAAAAGATACATGTACAACTTTTAACCTGGCTGGCCACCCAAAATACCCGCTATTTCACTGTATCTATACCTCTTAAATACAATTCTTTTGTTGTTTTGCTTTTGAGTCAGGGCCTCAATATGCAGCCCAGGCTGGCTTCAAACTCATATTCCTCCTGCCTCCTGTAATATTAGGTTTATAGGCATGTACCACCATGCCCAGCACACACAAACAAGACGGTCTTATACAATGATACCGGAGTCCTTTCCTTCACTATACAGCTATTCTTTCAAATGACTATGTTGCAGGTTATTAAAATGCAAAGAAGATAGTCTGGCTTTATTGCATGGGCTTGCAGTCTGGCACCTGACACACAGATGTTCACGGAGGCACCATCTGGGACAGGGGAGCAGCAGCATTCTTACTGAACCCACAGGTATACTGTTTTTTCCTCCTGAGGAGACTTAGGAGCTAAAACCCTGGTGTTTGTTAATGGAGCTGCCTACCTTCTCCAGGCTAACCAATACAGCTGCCCAACCTCAGTCGTCAGGGTATTATTCTAAATAACATGCGACCTATATCTAACGTAAAAGTTATATACCTGATAATTTAGCTTCTGTGGCCTAATAGAGGGAAAGGTGGGGAGACAGACCTGGATCATGAATGGCTTTACGGAGCCCAAGCTCCACCAAGTTTCACATCCCTTTGGCAGCTGTTAGGACCAAGCCTGCTGGCTTTTTGTCTCTCCTCTCTATTACAGGACTTTCCTTGTCTTGGGCACATGGGTATGGTAGCCTGAAAGGTTACCTCAGGGCAGAGAAACAGCACAAACCAGTAAGACCCCAGCAGGTGGGCTAGCGTGAAGAGACTTGTGATCCACACAGTCCCTATCAGCAGAGAAGCAGGGTCTCACCTGGAGCCAGGCAGTCAAGGGCTGTTCTGCTAGCAGACAACTGGGTCACAGCAGATTAGGGCTGACAAAGTTCAAGAGGGGATAGTACTTATCAGCAAGGTTTCAAGCAGATAAGAACTTGGTTCAATGGGACATTCAAGAGACTCAGGTTTGGGAGTTTCCTGCTGAACAAGATCATATGATCTTCCCTACCACTCTAGCCTCAAATATAGCAGGTCGCCAAAGCTGGCCTTTAATTCCTGATCTCCTGATTCTACACGATGAGTGCTGAGAACAAGGAGTACACAGCTACACCTGACTTCTTGGGGTATTGTTTTATAGTCTATAATGTATTTTACTTTTTAAGGTTTACACCGAAGGCTGTTAGGAGTGGACCTTCAATCTCCTTGATGGTCATGTGTGTAACGTTGGTCCCAGCCTATAGAGCTATTGAAAGGTGGGGCAACCTCTAGGGGTAGGGCCCAGTAGAAGGTAAGGTCACTGTTGGTATGTCCTTGAATGGCCTACTATCATTGTCTCTCTTCTGCTTCCCAGCTGCCACGAGGTAAGCAGTCTTCTGTCATGTGCCTCTGAGTGAGGCACTGGCACATAGGCCAGAAGTAAATAGGCAGTTATCATGCACTGCAGTAACCATGCACCACAGACACCATGCATTAAAGTGACCACGTACCGCAGTCACCACACACCGCAGTGACCATGCACCACAAACACCATGTACCACAATCACCATGCATTAGAGTCTCTGAAACCATGAGCTCAAATAATTCTTTCCTCATTTCAAGTGGATTTTTCCCACGTATTTTGTCTCAGTGACAAAAAGCAGGCTAACACATGGACTGAATGGGCCTTGATTAATTAGGAAAACAAAAGCTTCTGAGTAGTTCTTCCTCATTTTCTAAGAAATCTGTACCTTCTAGGTACCAAAGGAAATCTGTTTCTCTAGAGTAAGTTATGTATGTACACTTGTGGTGAGGTGGGTGTGAGAAGACTGTTCATATTTAAAGTGTGCCATGGATTATTCATCAAAGCAAAGCCCTTTGGCATACCCTCCTTGGAGTCTGAGAAATCCAGTGATAAATGAAACTGCTGTAGGCATCGAGAAAAGATCCTGATTTTCTCTCTCCCTCCCTCCCTTTCTCTCCCTCTCCTTTTACTTCCTTCTGTTTTTCTCTGAAAACCTTATGAGGTGGTTTGAATAAAAAGTGTCCCCCACGGGCTACCATATTTGAACAGCTGGACTCCAGGTGGTTTAGAGGAGGCGATGTAATCTTTAGGAGGAAAGTATGTCACTGGGGGTGAACTTTGAGGGGTTAGAACCTCTCCTCACTGCCTGTGTGTGGATAAAATGTATTAGCCAGCTTCCTGCTGCTATGAGGTGCCTTCCCTGCCATTACGGACTGGAGCCTTCTGGAAACATAAGCCAAAATAAACTCTTTTGTCCTAAAAGATGTTTATGGTTCTGGTATTTTATCACAACAGTAGCAAAGGCAAACCCCTTATATCTCTGCTTTTCTTGTTTCTTGTCTGTCTTTGGCTCTTCATGCCCAGTTAACCCAGGGCTCTGGGACCCAAAGAAATCTAAATACAAAAATGAGAAAAATCAGAAGTGTCTCTTTTTATAAATGTGAACAAATAACATCAAATATAAAAAGACTGAATAACTGGGCCAGGTGATACACACCTGCACTCTTAGTCCTCAGGGGGTTAAGGAAAGAGGATCATGAGTTCAAGACCAGCTTGGTTACAAAGCAAATTTGAAACTAGCCTGGACTACACAGAAAGTCTGAGACCAGCCTGGGCTGCCCAGTGAGATCCTTCCTGTCGATAAGTAAATAGATATTTAATATACAGTGGAACTACACACACTAGTCACATGCACTAGGTGATGACCCTGTGTAAGATTGTATAAGATTTCCTCAGGCACTTTGTCACAGCAATAGGAAACAGACTAACAATCATCATGACCATGATCTTACTACTTCTTATGAGTTAAGGCTAATGAATTATACTTTAGCTACTATCCCTATTTTATAAATAAGAAAAATTAGGCCAGGAAAAGCAGTAATTTGTCAACATGACCAGATAGAAAGAAACCCAATCAACCAAACAACCAAACAAACAAAAAACTACAGTACTTTGCAGCTTCTACTATCAATAGGTGAGCAGTCTACTAGATGGTAGGAAACTACCGGAACATGGATAAACTGGCATCCCGGCAGGAAGCTGACAAACACAAACACTCTAAATTTAACCCAGGCCCCAAAAACCAACCCACAGAACAGCAACCCCGAGGGACAGTTCCTGGTTTTGGTTACTAAGTTTAATTTTCGGGCAGTAGTACTAGTTTTGAAACCCAGGGAGCTGGTCCCACATCTCATTTTCCACACGTAACGCTCCTCTACATCTGAAAGATCAGAGATTCTTTGACAATGGTAAGCAAGCCATCTTCCAAAGAAGCTGGTAAGATCTAGATTTGGTATAACTTGAGACAATAGCCATAAAATTTAAGTCACACATCAGATAATTACACTTACATAGCATTCTTCAAATGGAAAAAATAAAATAAACATAGAAGAGATTAGTGGTGGCCAAGGGCTAGGGTTAAGGAGAGGAGGCAGTGATAAAAAAGAAACATGAACACAAAGGTCGGATGGCGTATCTTCACTGTATCAATGCTAGCTGGTATCCTGCTGTTTGAAACTGGGCAAAGGATACAAGGGATCAGTATTGTAAGTATAATGATCACAAGATTAAATACTCAATCGAAGCAAAAATAAAAGTCAAACTAACTTGTACATACTTTGAGAAGAATGACTAAAAAACAACAACACACTGACAAAAACAAATATCTGAAGCATCCACCAGCAGGCAGGCTCCTGTATACTTCTGCAAACTACATCTTTCTGTCCCCTTTAAATCCTGGCCTGCAATACACTAGGACCACCACACTTCCCATATACTTATCAGCAGTACGTACGAGATCTGGGCCCCGCTATGGATTGGACCCAAGGCAGAAGACGTTGGTTTAAGGGCTGGAACCCAGCACAGTGCACGTATCTCAGCATGTTGAGATGTGGTCACAAATCCAAACACCTGTGGGAAGAATTTTTATGAAAGAGGGATCATGAAAAATGCTTGACAACACATGACATTCCCCATCATCTCCCCTCTTAGAGTAAAACTGTGACCCTCTTGGTTTAAACTTTGCTGTATTAGAGAAACCATCATGTCCTCAGTATTACAGGGACAGAAAAGGAACAAAAGGTTTCCTTCAAACTCCCTTTTCATTACAAAAAAAAAGAATTGCTTTACTTTTTAATATACCAAACAGTAATTAGCTGCAACGAATATTTTGAATGATACAATATCTTTAAGATACAATGTTTAAATGCTGGTATTAAATCTTTGTTATATTACCTGCCCTGTTAAGGACTTACTAACAGATTAACAAATCCAACCTCCATAGCAACCTGCTACTGTCAATGAACGAGGAAGTTCACAGAACTGAAATGTCAGCTTGGATCCTGCTAACACAGAGGAAAAGTGGGTGGGGTGGGAGAGATAAATGGCGAGTACTTTACTTTATTATTGTATTTATTATTATTATTATTATTATTATTATTATTATTATTATTATTATTGTGTGTTTGATATCTCAGTAGTGGGGACATGGTGGTTATGAAAAGTTTCTCATCCTGGGTCAAACCTAAGGTGTCAAACAAAGAATATCACACACACACACACACAGTCAGAGACTCATTCCTGTAAGCACATAGACAAGTCATTCGTTACTGAGTGCTTATGCTATAAGGTCATTGCTGTGACTTGTGCTCCATAGACTGGCGGACATATTCCAAATCCTTTGTGTGTATATGTGTATGTTGGCGGTCAGGGGTACCTGCAAATGTGGAGGTCAGAGGTCACCTCAAGGTTCTTGCTCTATCTCTGCCCACCTTTTTTGTTTTGTTTTGTTTTTTGAGATCAAGTCTCTCACTGAACCCAGCCTGATTGGCCGGTAAGCTTGCACCTGCTTGTCCCCTTTCCCTAGCTATGGGGGACAGAGACACACACAACCACACCCAGATTTTACATGGGTGCTGGGGATCTGAACTCAGTCTAAGTCCACTGAACCATTTCCTCAGCGACCCCCCCCCCCCAATCCTGTCTTTAGAGTGCCTCAGAAAATTAGCATTTAGCTTCACAGCAAAGAAAAGCAAGATATGGATATTTCTACAATTATTCTGCATAAAAAAAAGCATAGGAATGGAGAAAAAAGGGATGTGTAGGATCGCTCTGCAATAAAGCATATGGCAGCAAGTAGATAAATGAACGTGTTAAGTGACGGCTTTGCTAACTTCAGTTTCTGTATAACACTCATGAAAACTGTGGCCCCTGGCCTACGTTCAACACTTAGACAAGGCTCTTCAATAAAAGCTGCCAAACAATTATTTACATGAATATCTATATCTATATATATCTATAATGTGAATATCTATAAAGAGCCAATAGTGACACACTTCCAGTTGTCTCCTTTGTACTACCCTCCCACCAACTCTAGTCTTCAAAGCTGGACATAACTCTCCAGGTGAGCTGCTTCAAGTAGCTGTTGCTCACAAATGGACTATCAACTCCCCTTGGGTGCATGGCACACCATGCACATGGTACAGGATGGGGAACACGACTTTGGAAGTGGACAGATTTGGGTGTTAGCTCTGTCCTAGATGGGGGTATACCTTTTGGAGGTTTACTCGAACTTTGTAAGCCTCAATTTCCTCATCTGTAAATGAGGGATAACGCTTAATACAGCATGAAATCACCGTGGGAGTTAGACAAGGTAATGCATGGAAAGCGCCCAAGTATGCAGCAAAGACTCATGTCTGTCTCCCTCCTCTGCCTTTTAAAAGGCATTGACATGTCTTGACCTTTCCACTTTTTATTTCCTTCACAGACACAAAAAGGTCAAGAGAGTC
Organism: Phyllotis vaccarum; assembly: GCA_033318265.1. Lineage (NCBI taxonomy): Eukaryota > Metazoa > Chordata > Mammalia > Rodentia > Cricetidae > Phyllotis > Phyllotis vaccarum. The sequence continues at coordinate 21,050,314 of JARWLC010000004.1, read as the reverse complement.
ACTGATGGATAGCTGAGTGTGGTGGCATATGCCTGTAATCCCGGGAGTTGGGGGAGGGAGAGGCAAAAGGACCAAAAACTCAAGGTCATTCTCATCACACAGCTAGTTCTAAACCAGCCTGAGCTCCACAGGACCCTGTCCAGAACAGATTCTGATCTGATCACATACATTATTTCTGGATTGTTTACCCCTCTCTTGTCTAAGTATAGAAAGCTCTGAACGCTTGAGATCCATTAAGCCTCATGGTCTTCCCCTGTACTTTGTCTCTGTCTCCAGGAGGTAGCCCACTCTTTCACGGCAATGGGTTGTTCAACCTGGCAGTTGATTGTGTCAGGAAAAACCACACAAGGGATGCAAAAGCCCAAAGGGTATATGTATCAAGACTCTGATAAGAGAGAAGTTCTTATATTTTAACTCTCAAGTACCTATTCACATCTACACTGAAAGCTCCTATCTCACTTAGAGAAGTGAACTTCAGTCTCAACAAATCACCAGAAAAACACATGCTGAGCTCATGGTTCACCACTTAACAGAAAGACAAAGGCCCAAAGATAAATGTCCCTGCTTCCGAGGGTGGGGGAATAGTGCTGGGGTGAGGCATGAGGAATGAAAATTCTGAGTGCACCTGCTTGTGCCAAGATAGAGTTATCACATGCAGGAGCTCTGGGGTAACCCTGGCTGCAGGGAGTATCAACTCTGCAGACCCCATATGTCAGGGCCAGAGCCACAGAGAACTGCAGGCACAGGCCCCGGGGGTGTGCCGGCGGCTCGGTACACACTAGGTGTATCACTACTTGCAGCGCTGGGGCACTGGAAGCCGGTTCCGGATCTGGATGAGAAGCCGTTCCAGGGTCTTCAGGCCTCCCCGCCTGGTCGCAAACCCAGAGATCGCCAGATAGCCCGGGGCCTCTTATGTCCCGCTCAGGGATCTGTGCACCAGCATCTCTGGGCACCTGGGCACCCAACGCCGCCGCCACCCGCGACCCGCAACCCGCTTCCACGCCCTTCCCCCGCCCCGCGACTGCAACCCGCGTACCCTCCGTGGCCCCGCGCAGCCTTACCCAGTGCCACCTAGCCGCCTACCTGCTAGCCGCCGACCCCAGTCCCGGCCCACTCTCCGTGCCTGCGGCCCTATCCTCCGCCTTTTCTTCCGTCTACGTCCCCGCTCTCCGGCGTTGCGTCAGCCGCTTCAGAGCAAACCCCCGCCAAGGCGCCAGCGCCACTGACGTCGGGCAACGGGTCCGACCCGAGCTACGCCGCGGCAACGGCGCAGGCGCTTCTGAGAATCGCACCCACGCTCCACGTGGCGGGCTCCCTCCCACCCCCAAGCTCTGAGAATAGGGGCGGGGCTCCGGGCACCCAGACAGCAGCCGCCCCAGTTGCCCAGCGAGGTTGAGCAGGGGGCTGGCTCCTGGTTGCTGATGGATTTCATAAGGCGTTTGACAGTGCTCATCTGTATGTTAGGCTCACCTAAGAAATAGATTGGATCAATTAAAGCCCTCGCCCCCCTCAAAAACAAACAAACCATGATAAAATAAGTTGGCACCTAGTTATCCGGAATAACAGCCCAAGTGGTGTCCGCTGGAAAAGGCGGTTGGTAAAAATACCGTATTTAAAATCACTGTGTTTAATCTCTGGTCACTGATTATTCGAAAGCTGAAAGCAAAAAAGCACCGGCTGTGTCCTTCCTAGTGGGCTATATTCTCACAAGCCCGCATGCCACACTATCTCTGTACCATGACATAGGCACATTGCTAGAAGAAGTCAGTTGGACTTGAACATTGTTGCTTTGTGCTTTTGTAGTCCTGACAAGGCTGTTAAGCATATTCTTTCATTTTCTCATTCACTAAAGGGGGCTTACTGTTACTTCTTGGTACAGGAGTATCCGGAAGAGAGGTCTAAAGGGTTTCAGATCAGGAGGGATCGAGTTCATGGATGATGGGTTTGCAGAAACGGTTTCCCCTTCCATTCTTCAGCCATACTATGGCATCTGAGTAATCCTGTATTCTGCCTTGTGAGGACAAAATATAAATTCATGTTCCAGCCAAGCCCTTAATCTTGAACTTTTCAGCCGCTATAACCGTGAGAAGTCAAAACAAACAAACAAATAAAACCTCAAAGATTCAACTCTATTTATATGCGAGGCACTGACTCCGTGGGGAGTGCGGCACTGCTTGGTTCAATTTCTATATGAGAGAGATAGTAAGATAGTAAGACTATATACAATAAGAACAATTATCATATAAGAATCACATTTATAATATCTAGTTTATTTGTACTTGGGAAGTGCAGAGAAAATACTCCATTATCTTTCCTATCTTAGTGAGTCCAAAGTTTTGTACCTAATTTACTTTATATCCTAACTTGTATTACTAACCCAAAATTATATTTTTAGACATCAAAACATTTTCTTAGATAAATAATTTAAGGCTTTATGTTTCTCAACCTTATAAACATTACATCTTTTATCTAAGTTTCTTTTCCGAATTTGGTAAGAGAAAAAACTATAACTATCTCTTCTTTAACTTCATCAGAGACCTCAGACAGATATATTATCTGAGTAAACAGGAAATGCAGAGCAAGCAACTTAAAAAACTATAGAGAGAAATAACAAAGACATCAGGCTGCCTGGACAGTCACCTAAGGTTCTTCAGCAATGTTGGGACATCCATCTTCAGCCTACAGCCTAGAATATCGGACAGACTTTTCTGTGAAGCAAGAATTTTGAAAGAATGCCCCACTTGTCTTGGCAAAGTTCAGCAGACTTTTTCCTTTGTGTCCTGCTTATCCAGTTTATACAGCATACTGTCAGCAGTCGAGGCAAGGGCAGTTTCTTGCCCAAATGGCTAGCCTTGATACAATGAAAGTAAACTCCAGATAGAGGTTCTTTGATGCTCATCATCCTTTTATAGAAGTAGATTGGTGCTGCCAGGAGCAGACATGTCTCAATGTCATGAAAAGCCTTAGGTTATTGAAACATCCTAAATGCCATATTCTGTACATCTATGAAGTGTTTGAAAAATATGTTTAACCTCAAAAACATACCTAACATGACTACAGGTTTGATAGTTATAGATAACTCACTACAAATCTGCATTTCTTAATTAACCTAAACAGTTTGTAATAATAATTTTCAAAGGCTATAACTTTACATTATATTTTAAGTGAGCTGCATAGTTTCAATACCTTAAACAAGAGTAAAAACATATATATGGCATATGCTAATTTTTATCAATATACAAAAATCCATACCAATGTAAAATATTTGAGATTAATATGTTTTTTTATCCTATTTTCCTATATCCCAACTAAATGATTACAAACATCCATAAACTACCAAATGTCCAAAACCCTTACACACTTTACCTCTTAGGATTGTGAGCATTATGTTCTCTAGACTGCCTCTTGTTGTTTGGGAGTGATGGCATTCCCAGGACAACCTGAGACAATTAAGATAATGATCAAGTCCTAAGAAAACTAGCTATAATATTTGTTGTCCAGTCTCTGTGTATTGGGAAAGTGCAAGGCTTATTTAAAGTATTGGCTAAAATAATCTGTGAGACTGGACCATGTCAGCTAGCAGCCTTGAAAGTTGTTCTGAATGAAGAACTCTGAGGAAACTAAAACAGAGGCACTCTAAAAGGCTGGTGGGATGTCTTTCTGTATGCTGTGAATATCGTTTGTTAATAAAAGAACTGTCTTGGCCTATGGCAGGCATCTTAGAAGCAGGCAAAGAAATTGGAACATAGATAGGGGAAGGAGGGCAGAGTCAAAGAAGATGTCATTCAGCCACCCAAGAATCAGCATGCAAAATAACACAGGTGAGCCACGGGCCATGTGGCAAGACAGATGATTGGAAATGGTTTGAGTTAAGATGCAAGAGCTACTAGCAATGTGCCTGAGCCATAGGCCAGTAAGCATGAAATTAATATAAGCCTTTGTGTGATTATTTGGGACTGGTCAGTCTGGGACTGCAGGTCTGTGGGTCTGGACCACCAGTGGGACAGAGCCAGAAACCTCATATTACAGATGATACTTCAATATGGTGCCCAACACCCACATAAAGCCAGAGAAAGCTTAAAAAGGATTCTAGAGTACCATAAAACCAAACCTTCAACCATACCATATGAAACCAACTAGATTGTACTTATGTAACCAACTATTGGACTATGTAACCAACAAGATTTATGTATTAACCAGTCTTAGAGATGTTCCCATGTCAAGAAATCAGCATAAATGTTACATGTGCTACTGTTTTTCTAGGTTTATTTCTTTATGTTGATAGACAAGATTTCCAGGGATCTCTCCAATTCAAATCTGGTCTCTATTAACTTTGAAGAAATCCACAGCCTTTTATTTTCTGTGGAAACAAAAGCATAACCTCCCCCCAAAGTAATACATTTTCTGAATTCCATTTTAAAGTTAAGAAATTCCTAAAGTATCTAGGCTGGTTTAATTCAGCAATTCCTTTTACAATCCCATGTCTCTCATCAACTATCATTTACTCACAAACATTTAAAAACTTAAAAGTCAACAAAGCACCATATAGGATCCAGATTCCCTGTGTATTTTTCATCTTTATCTGGTTTATTCTTTTTTATATTATTTTACTCTTTCTTTAAAGACTTTACCTAATTATTTTTAAACTATTTTTTCTTATGGCCATCGATACCTATTTTATTTTCTTTCCTAAGCACCTTGCACATTGTAATTTGTTTAAAGTTATTTTCCAGACTGCACCTGTTTTACTGTGCACCCATAGCATTCTCTGACAGTATGGGCCAAACCTGAAACTGTTAAGTGAGATAGGCCCTCTGCTTTGTGGCTCTCCTCCCTCCTGGGGTTTACAAGAGTAAAGTCTTAAGCCCATAGGCATGGACAAGAGCTGCATTTAACTGCCCAAGCTCTAGGAGGCTGGTGCACAGACTGAGACAGGCATTTTTGCTTAGTTTGTTGTTTCTATTTAGTGTGCTAGCTGTTCAACTGCTCTGCTGAACAATAGCACCTCTTAAAAAAGCTATATCGGACACCCCCCAGGTTTCTCAGGCCTTATCTGGAAATTCAGGCCCCATGTTGGGTGCCATTGAAGTTGAAGTTTTCTTTGGGCTGCCAACCAACTTCCAAATAAAGACACAGAGACTTACTAATTATGAATGCTTGGTCTTCACTTAGGCTTGTACTACTAGCTCTTTTAACTTAATTTAACCAATCCCTTTTCATCTATGTTTTTGCCTTGGGGCCTTTTGTCTTTCTTTCATTTTATAAGTCCCACTTTCCTGATTTTTCTCTGTCTGTCTGGCCCCTGACATCTTTTTTCTTTCTTCTTCTAAGCCTAAATTTCTCCTTCTACCTACTTTACCTGCCTGGAAGTCTTGCCTATACCTCCTCCCCTCACTGTTGGCTACTTAGCTTTTTATTCGTCCAATTAAGTGCCTTAGGTAGGGAAAGTAAAACGGCAACCCATTTTTACATAAACAAATGCAATAATCTTTACATAGTTAAACAAATATTCTGTAACGAGACCTTATCACAAACTGACTTCATGATAGAAGTACCATTCAGGCTGTAAAACTCAGCACACAGACAGCATCACCTATCAAAACCAAAACATAGACCTAATCCATCAAAATCCATAGTCCTGGGAAAGTCTCAAAATGCACTAACCTTGCTTATGACTTTTGTAATTCTGCTCTGGCTAATTGTTCTTGTTAACTAAAGTATGTCAACCCAGGACATGTTTTTTCTGCCTACATGCTCACTCTGAGAAAGGCTCCAGACCACACTGGGAACCCACACACAGTCTTCTCTGGCAAATACCCCACAACGATGACAGAACAGATGTCTGGTTGTGAGTCCACCATGCAAAGGGTGTTCTGTGCTATGCTAAAGATTTTGAATCTTATGAGCCACCATGTCAATAAATCCTAAGTTTGAAAGCCCTAGAATGGTATGATCAGGTTTTTGTGTCAGAAATCTGTTAAGAGTTGTAGAAGCCAGGAGGTTGGTTAACTTATTGCAAAAGTCCACCTAAGAATTGAGGGGTGGACACAAGTCTCCACAGGGGGTGTGGGAGCAAAAAGGAAGGAAAGCTCACAGCGCTCAGCACTGTGAAGCTACTGCAGTGTGGGATCTAGGAAGTAGATGTGGGGAGCTTTGGGAAGGGTGTCAGTGACAGGCACATGTTTTAGGTGGGGAAGGAGGTTCAAGGGAAACAAAACATCAGGATCTGGTTAGATCTGGTTGGTACCTGGGTTTCTCAAAAAGATTCACATATACTTAGGGCACCATGGGTGTAACTAAAAGGACAGGGACATTCTGTAAGTTAGAAGGTCAATTCTGTTTCTTTAGTTCACTCCATATAACCTTTTGGCAACGCTCATTTGCCTTCCCTCCTAGGGAACAAGCCTTGAGAACAGGAAAGAATATTCTTGGAATATAAGCAATACTTTGTAAGTCTTTGAGGAGTGAATAAACTTGATTTCTTGGGGCTAGAAAGATGGCTCAGAAGTTAAGATTGGCTGTTCTTCCAGAGGTCCTCAGTTCTATTTCCAGCAACTACATGGTGGCTCACAACCATCTACAATGAGATCTGGAACCCTCTTCTGGCCTACAGGTATGTGTGCAGACAGAAAATTGTATACATAATAAATATTCAAAAAAATTTTTTTAGGTTTCTCAAAAAGAAATTGGAATTGACCCCCATTGCCAAAAAGAAAATTGCCTATTAACAGCATCCTTGTTAAGCTGGGCTCATGGGACATGCCTGCAATTCCAGCATTTCAGAGGCAAATGTCAGAGGATTCAGACCATAGGCCAGCCTAGGATACATGAATAGTGAGTTCTAGATCAGCCTAAGCTCTGTAACAACATCCTATATAAAATGTCTCAAAGAATCAAACATGAAAATCCTTAACATTCTACTACTTTATTTTTTCACAGTTTATTTATTATTTTTGTCACTAATATTCTACTTTGCCAGTAGGGAGAAAGGAGTGGGTTAGGTGACTATAAATGGGAAAATCAAATCCTAGATACATAAAAAAGCCTGTTGCTCTGTGGAAATCAAAGAAGTAATTCAGCTGTGATGATAACACACGCACAAGGGGGAATTTAACTTGTTTTAGAAAACAGGAATAAGGCTGAACGTGACCAGGAAGTCATGCAGGAACAAGTACATTTGGAACAGGGCTTTACTACTCAGCCCTGGCTTCCCTAGAACTTGCTCCTCTTGACAGATTTGCTGAGTGACTTGGGAAGGGTAGAACGTGTGGAAGTGGGTTCTTTGCTTCTATTGTGTGGGTTCTTGGAATTGTACTCAGATCATCAGACTTTGCAGCAAGCACGTTTGCCTGCCAAGCCACCCTACTGTCTCTAGAACTTGCTATGTAGAACAGGTTGACTTTGCTTCCTCAGTGCTGGGATTACAGACACATGCTACCACCGTGATTGATTTTCAGAGGACTGTAGCTTCAGGTGCCAGACTTAATCTTTCTTTTTCGGGGTGAGGTGTGGAGGACTGTATGCGTGGCAAGGTCAGATTCTGAAGCTGGGATTAGAAACATGGGCCACCACACCCAGACTTTAAATTGCACAAATTGTTAAATTCTAACACTCCTGCTTGATCTGGAAAGCCACATTCCTCTTTGCAAACGCTGACGTCTCAGAGAATCTCCAGCAAAGGCACCAGAAAGTCCAGTTCCAGAACCTTGGTGGCTGCATCGGCACATAACTCCACCTAAAGTGTTCTGATTTTGACCATACCTGGCGCTAACCCAGCTGGTGGAGAAGACATCATCACCCCTCACCTACAGTGTATATAAGCTTGCTGCTTTATTTGGGGGGCATGACTTTCCTGGTCCCATCTCTACGGCTGAAGGACTCATCCAGGAGTTGCTTTGCTCAAATAAACCTGTTCTTTTACTTTTTCGATTTGGCTTGATATGGCTTACTGCATCAGCAGAGAAACCCATTATCAAGATACAGAGAACCTGTTATAAAGAGCAGATACCTATCCCAGCAAGGCAAATTACTGGGGGAGGGGGAAGTAATTGAGTCTCCAAAGGCATCAGGGAAACTGAAATCGCCCAAGAGACATGAATGAGAAAATGAAAAATTAGAAACCAACGCCACCCTTCACTCTGGTCTCTTTATTACATATTCCACACTCCCATTTTCTGTGAAAATAGCCTTCCCATTAGTGCTTCTGGAACCAAAGGAGAGTTGTGAGAGTAAATTAATAGCGGAATGTTTCTTAACACACAATGAACAACAATCAAATGTTATTTCAAAATTGAACAAAAAGCCTGGGGGCCTGGGCGGCTGGGCGGCTAAGGGGTCTGGCGCGGCAGGTCTGTGGGTCCAGGTCCCTGGCCGCCCAGGACCCAGAAACCGCACCATTGCAACACATAGATAAATGTGTGTGTATGAAGACCTGCAGCAAACATTGGGTCTCTTCGATCTATCCTCCAATCCCTATTCACTGAGGCAGTCTCTCAGTCGAGCTTAGAATTCTCTGCTTTGACTTGTACGGCTAACCTCGAGGGATTCCCTGTCTCTGCCTCACACAGAGGGATTCTAGGCAGGATGCCATGTCCACCGGGCTTTTTTTAAAAACTGAATTCTGGAAATCTAAATTAGGCCTTACACTTGCATGGCAAATGCTTTACCAACAGAACCATTTCACCAGTGCTGAATTAGGGGCTGGAGAGATGGCTCAATGGTTAGGAGCACTTGTTCTTACAGAGGACCTGGGTTCAGTTCCCAGCTCCCACATAATGGTTCACAATCATCATACTCAGCACGCATATGGTACAGAGACATGCATGCAAGCAAAAACCTCAAACACATACAATAAAATAAATCTAAAGGAAAATTTTAGAAGGCTCCATTTTAGTTAGAAAATTTAAAGACAGAGAATAGCTTCATAGCCTCAGGTGTGGAAATAAACATCCACACAAAGGAGAACAGAGGGTGAGGGGCTGATTCTGGAAAGAACTTATAGTTGGCTCAAAGTGGATGGGGTGTTAGCTGTCTCACAACTTAGGATGAGCTGTCACATAGGGTTATTAACCTTTAAGACCAAACTTGAAGACCCTAAGGACTCGATTACCTCGTGATGAAGTCTGGGAGGCAAGGCTGCTCAGCGGACACTTGTGTGCTACCAACTTCCTGAGCCCCCGACTGCCCTTAGCAGAAGTGGCTTCGAGAACCTGGCTCTTTTCAGAGAAACTGGCTTCTTGCTAAAGACTATGGAAGGGAGCAAAATGATAAAGTAGTCGGGGGGTGTGTGTATAGCCAGCATTCTCTGCTCCTGAAGCAGGACTACTGTTTTATTAAAAGACAATTTGGGTTCAGAGCATTAATATACGGTAGAACAGAAAACTTCAAATCCTCTCTGCCTTGACTTCAAATTCCCACACAGGAGCTTCCATCTCTGTTTCACCCATTCAGTACTTTTTCTACAATAAGTCTAGTCCATGGAAAAACCTGGATCTTCTCTCAGGTTCCCAGGTCACTTCCCCCTCCCATTCACTTTCCAAGGCCTGTACATTTTGATGTTAGTGCCAACCTCATTTTGTGGGCAAAGCTCACCCCTCAAGAATGTAAGCCACGTTGACTGCCTCTAAATGAATGTGTCTCCAGTGACATACATCACAGGGGATGGTGACTTAGAATTCCATATTTCATTAAAGCTATTCTTTTAAATCTTAAACACATTATGCTAATGTTTAATGTTAAAGGCTTAATGTTAAAATAAACAGATATGACATTACTTGCCTTAATTTAAAGAACAGCATGAGTCTTTAAGTTTCAAATTTTCCACTATAATTTTCAACAAATTTGTCTTCACTCAATGAGAACAGAAAACAATATCTTCAAGATATGTCTGTGTATGTCACTATGATTTGGCCAGGCAGTCAGAGCTCTGTGTAAACTACCAAAGCCTTACCCTTAAATAAACAGATTTCAAATAGATGTCATGGGCATAAAATTAGAGTAAAGGAGAGTATTTCTGGTGGTGGTGGTGGGGGGAACCACACACATGAAAAACAAATTTGAATACAACTGTACAATTTATAGAGTCTTGACTCCCTTTTAAACCTCACACACATAAAAATGTTCAGGTATCACAGGGTGTCTGCTTGGCCACGATGCTGGACTTAGCACAGCAGAGTTCTAAGTTTCTCCACATCACAAAGTAGGGAAGGAAGGACAGAAAGGAATGGGGCGGTCATTTGCTAGTGACAAAAGATGGGAACCCACTCACTTTGGAAAATGAGCAGAGAAAACTACTTTCCTAACTCAGGTCTAGGCAAAGGGTGTGGCCACACTTTGGCAAAAGAGGCAGACGAAATACAGAAGCAGCAGTTTCCTGGCCTGAACTGTCAGCACTATTGCAAGGTCCCACCCTCTGAGTTCACTCTGGGTGATGGCAGGCAGGAGCATGTGCCTGTGAGCAGCTGGACAGATCTTGCAAATGTTTAGAGAGAGAAAATATAATGTGAAGAGATGGAGGCTCTAGCCTGGCCAGCTTTAGAATCAGAGAACCCAGTGTGACCTGAAGGCCTAAGGAGCCCTAAGCAGAGTGATAATGATGACATTTTTAATTGTATTTTTAGAACACCATCTTCAGTTTATAAAGATTCCTGGCTGGGCATGCTGGCACACGCCTTTGATCCCGACACTTGAGAGGCAGAGGCAGGGGAATCTCTGCAGTTTGAGCCCAGCCTGGTCTACATTGAGAGGTCCAGGCCAGCCAAGGCTACACAGTAAGACAATGGGCAAATTGTTTTCTTTAATTACATTCTGTTTCCCCAAATGGCCTCCTGTAAACATGAGCAGGTGAGGACCTCTTTAGCCAAGGCAATCTGGCTGTCTTAGAATTTCCCATAGGGAAAAATGAAACCTGATGATTTTCTTCCTTCACTTAAGTCTGTGAGCTGAGAACACCCAGTAGAAAGAGGCACAGCAGGAGCACAGGGGAGGCTGAGTCCTGAACACTGGCGCCTCTGCTGAATGCCACTTTGAAAGGAAAGAAGAAATCAAATGGCAGTTTCCAGTCTGTTCTGGGTTGATCCCTTGGTGGCTCTGGCTTCTGAGTAATATCCACAAAGTTGACAAGAGTTGTCAAAGACACTTCTGGTCCTCTCTGGTGTTCCTACAGGAAGAGAGTCAAGAACAGCTCAGCTCTTGTTACAGTTCACGAAGTTTCTACCAGAATTATTTTCTTTGAACTGAAAACAAACATGCTCTAGACAATAAATATACATCTTTTTGAATGATCCTGTACAGCTGTGTCTGTATAAGAGAGAAGCAAACAAATTTCTGACAGCCATGACTCTAGAACTGTGAAGAGGTGCACCTAACAAGTCCTGGCACACATGTCCTTGGTGAGTAGAGACAGGAGGATCGAGAGTCTAGGGGTCATCCTTGACTACAGCACATTTGAGGCCAGTCTGGGCTATAGAAGACCATGTTTCACTCTCTGTCTAGAGAGCTGAAGGTAACAGAAGGGCCAGCTGACCAACCACTGCCATTACATGCTTAGTAGCTCTCCTCTAGTGGCCCGGGAGCTGAGGCTCTGAAATAACACACAGTGAAAGCAGTGAGGATGGCTGGCATTTCATGGGAACAAAGACCAACAACAAAGAATTTTGGAAAAACAAACAACCTTACCTTGATTATCAGGTTCATGGATTCTTAGATTTACAAAGATTCCCCAACCATCCACCAGTTCAAGTCAAATAGAAGAGCTGCTCCCAGGAGAAACGGCCATGTAAGGCTGACTCAATAGCTAATCTCAGAGACAGGACTTCTAGATGCACCTGTATCTGATGTCATGCTCCTAAAATGAGTTCCTTTGTTTTGTTCCTGTGCTTAACAAGTGAACCTTGATTCTAATTTGAGAGTAAATAATTATCTTGTAGAACCTGGAATGATGCTGTCCTGTTTTCCCTTCTTTACGGATACACATATCTACTATCTGCTGGAGTTCATTTATTTATTTGTGTTTTTAGAGATTTATTTTATGCGCATGGGCGTTTTTACCTGCACTTATGCCTTTGTACCGTGTGTGTGTGTGGGGGGGTACGGTGCATACCTGATATCCAGGGAGGCCAGAAAAGGGTGTTGGATCCTAAGAACCGGAGTTACTAGCAGTTGTGAGCTGTGGGTGCTGGCAACTTAACCTGAGTCCTCAAGAAGAGAAGACAGTGATAATCTCACAGGGTATATGAACTTTCTGGGTTCCTTTGTAAAAACAGTCACACTCATTAGATTTTGGCACAGAACTGAGATGCTCGGCAACTTTGTCCAAAAACAGCCTGCCTTGGCTCAAATGACCCAGGGACCAGACACTAAAAACTGGCTGAGCCTAGCCAGACAAAGAGAATTAGGACATGTTTAACATAAAAAAATTATGAATAAGTCATACATTTTCTTTGGAATTTAACTTATGATAGCATTTTTTTGTTAGGACCTTAATTTTGTTACAGGAACTTTAGAATTAAAATGTGGTATATTAGCAATTTTTGGAAAATGTGACATCACTAAGTGATATTTAAAGAATTCCCATGAGCTGGCTAGAACGGTAAGTAACACTTTTGGGATGAAAAATGGAACAGGGAGTGAATTTTCATTTCTAGGCTTAGTGTTGTATTGTAACGAGCTGACTCACTTCAGAGCCTTCAGGAGGAGAAAACTTTTAATTGCCTAGATGTCCTGCACAAAGCTGTGGTTAGACATGGGGCAGTGGCCTCAGATGGAGCTATCCAACCCATGTCTTCCTGCAGAGTGCTTATCAGTAACAAAACTGATTTCCTAGATTCTATGACATTTAAAGTTTTTTATTTGTATTCCTTGTGTACATGAGTGTGTGTGGGTGGGTGGGTGGGTGTGCGCGCAGACCAAAGAACAACCTGTGGGAGTCACTTCCTTTCTTCCACCATGTGGGGCCCAGAGATCAAACTCAGATCATCAGGCTTGGTGGCAGGGGCCTTTAAATGACTGAATCATTTCCTGGACCCAAAACTGATATTTTAATGTCTACCTGTCTGACTCTCTGTTAGAATTTTTATTTTAAAATTTTAATAAACATATCAGTCATATATATGTATATAAATATATTTCTAGGTACAGTGTATTATTTTAAGACATATACAATAGAAAATGATCAGATCAGGGCAGCTGGCATAATGACTTCCTTGGCATTCAAACCCGTGTCTGGACTCCTTTTCACTGATGTCTTGCTGTGGAATATTACTTTAACTGTGTGAAGGTGTGCTGTATTTGTTTATGCTGCAATTGTTTAATAATGTAAGGATGTGTTACATTTGTCTAAGTTACACTGTTTAACAATGTGAGAACCTGTTCAATTGTTTCCCTTGCCTGCCTAAGGCACCTGATGGGTGTAATAGAGAGTTGAACAGACAATAGCTAGGCAGGGAAGGGAAGGGAGAAGGGAAGGGGGAGGGGAAGGGGGAGGGGAGGAGGAGGGGAAGGGGGAGGGGAAGGGGGAGGGGAGGAGGAGGGGAAGAGGGAAGGGAAGGGAAGGAGGAAGGGAAGGGGGAGGGGAAGGGGTAGGGGAGGAGGAGGGGAAGAGGGCAGGGAAGGGGGAGGGGAGGAGGAGGGGAAGAGGGAAGGGAAGGAGGAAGGGAAGGGGGAGGGGGAAGGGGGAGGGAAGGAGGAAGGGAAGGAGGAAGGGAAGGGGGAGGGGAAGAGAAAAAGAGAGCAACACCCAACACCCTGGGCAGACATTCAGTGAAAGTAAGATGTAGGGAAGGAAGACTGGTAAAAAGCCCCAAGGCAAAAGGTAGATAAAGAGAAACAGGCTAATTTAAGTTAAAGGGCTATTCACAGCTAAGAACAAGTCTCTGTAATGATTGGGACTGGTTGGTGGCTCAAAAGAAAAAGCCCTGGTACAAATTTCAAGGCTTCAGCTTCACCTCAGGGACTTGTGGTTAGCACACACATGGAACTGACTCCCCAGACACCCATAAGCCCAAAAGGCAACTGTGACACCATGTTCTACTTAATAGTAGTTTTGAGTGCTCAGTGGCATTTTGGTGGCTAAGAAGCTACACACAATAAGCTGTCTGGATAGATGTCCTTCTAGCTGCACACAGGACACACACTCAGCTGCTACTTGACTAGACTTTCAAGATGTCTTCAAAACAACGAATGCACACCACAGGTTCAGAAACTGCCTTTTCTCTGAAATCTAAGGAAAATGTGGGTGGAGGGAGTGTTTACAAAGGAGAAGACAGAGAAATGCCCATTATTCTCATTTGATCATTGCACCTTGAATCAATCAAAACCCACAAAAAACATACAATTATTATGCTTCAATTAAAACCAAAAATATCTTTACAGTTGGATGAGGGTTCAGAGTCAATGTAGTCCAGAGAAATGCCCAGTTACAAGGGATGGAACTGTACTCAGATCACTGAGTAACACCAACTGTGGCCGATCCATTTGAGAGTGCAGTTTTATTACCACATGAACATAGCCTTTTAGTTTTGTTCAATGTATTAAATTGGAATTTGAAGTCTAAAGTTTCTGTATTTACATTTTAAAGTTATGTACAGACAAAAATGTTCCGAGAGAGTCACTAAACAATCCCTCAGCCTGCTCGCCTCGTTTCTTTGTTGAGACAAACAATGACAGAGCCAGGACAGCACATTTCTTTCTACTGCGGCTCCAGTTCAGTTATGTGTGGTTGACTTCACTTATTTCTACTTTAAGTGATAATGCTTTATGATGTTTACTTTAGAAATCATCGCCAATACTTCCCGAGGTTTGATGTTTATTTGCTTCACTTCAACCTATGACACAGCAAAATCCTTTCTTAAAAGGAAGATTTACTAATCAGCAACATGAAGAGTTTGGATTAGGTTTGATTGGCTTTTGTAACAGGGTGTACACCTTATTATATTGCACCTTAGTCAATTTTTAAGCCACCATGTTCTTCATCCAATCATTACAAATGACAACTAATATTTAAAAAAAAAAAAAAAAAACTGGGATGCTTCCTCTGAAGCACTGTGTTTTGCTGCTACGCTCATGTCTATGAACCAGAACAGAATGTAACTCATGACTGAGACACACAGGTTCTTTATTCTCTGTGAAAGAATACCATTGGATGTATATATATTGTATTTTCCTCTGGCTTGATTTTCTTTTTATTTTATTTTCTTAAATGTCTTTTTGTTGGGTTTTAATGCTTTATCTGATGTACAGTTCATAAAAAATAAAACTGATGTGCACTAGTGTTTAGGTCTGAGTTCTGACTGATAGCTGTGTTATCAGCCAAAGCCAAAACAAAAGCCAGAAGGGGCATCACCGCCGCTCCCTGCTCCCTTTTGGTCACAGCTGAAATTCTAACTATTATTGGCCTCCATCAGGTGGACTCAGTGACTCCACAGCACTGTAAGCAATGCAAACTAACTCGAAAAGCTAACTGCAAATTACCAGAAAGAGAAGGAGTAAGATACCCAGATAAGAAACAAAGTCTCGGTGGCGGTGATGCCCGGGGAGTTAGAGACTTTGGAAAAGGATGAGAACAAAGAACAAAACCAGTCCTGTGACAGGGAACAAGTTACAGCTGGGAAGAATGTATCCGTGGATTCAGGCAGGCTCTGCAAAGGACTACATGAGTCTCACAGAAACACATCCATCTAGAAGGGAAAGGAAGCTCTCAGTGAGACTTCCCGATAACCTGAGTGTTAACACCACTGATAGGCAGACAACCAAGTTGCTTAACCCTGCTGTTTAGGAGTGTAAAAGTACATTACACCAGACCTAATGCAGTCCCCAGTTCCTTTCTGGAAAGTAAATATATTGTAAAACCCAGAAATTTCAATGTTTTAATTTTCATTAAAAAACAATATCATACCGGTTCATACACAATCATTTCACCTCACTATTTCTAGGTTTAAAAGTTTATATACTTGTGAACCTGTAAAGCTAAAGATCACACTCTAAAACCAAAGCCGATGCTAAGTATATCCTACAGCACATTATAAACAGCAGATATATGTTTACTACAGATGAAAGCATTTATTTAATGGAGCCCTTAGAAGCAAGAATTGATAACAACACCAATAACTTTAATCACAATTAACATTTCCAAAACACTATTAAGTGAGTGACTGTCACAGTGAACACACATGTATGGTAAATGCTTTCTGTGGTTAGATCTGTAGTAACAGTTGGATTATTTAAAAGAAATTAACCTATACAGCTCAAGTCTGAGGGGGGTTGTATTCATTGTGACAAGATATTAATTTTCATAACTATACTGGATAGATTTGAAAATGGATTTTGGGAACTCCCTCTAAAGAACCACTGATTGGTAACACATATTGCCTCTCAGAAGTTTAATGATGCTCTGGTCATCAAATGGCTGCTAGGAACATGGCTTACCTGTACGAACTTGCATTGGTACAGGAACCTGGCTCCTGCCACCTGAGCTTGTGGGTTGGACTGAAGTCCTACATGTGCCCACAACACCTGGATCTCCAGGGAAACTGGGATAAGACAGCAGGAAGTGCAGTTGACAGCCTGCAGAAGGTAAAGAAGCATGCACTCATTTGTCATCATTTATTGTTTTTAGAAAGACTGATTTGATTTTTATTTGCGTGTGTGTGTGTGTGTGTGTGTGTGTTTTTGCACATGTGTGCAGATGTGCATAGAGGCTAGAAAGGGTGTGAGATTCCCTGTAGATAGTTACAGGCAGTTGTGAACTTTTACCTGCTGAGCCATCTCTCAGCATCTTTAGAGCAGCTCTTGTTTTAAAGCATCATGTAGTAATATGGAAGGCCCACATGGCATGAGGAAGCACAAAGCTAGGCCATAAAATGTCCTTCATCTTAAAAACGTTGTAGTTAAAAGTTATCAACAAGTTGAAGACTCTTCTGAAACTAAAGATAACAGCTACCATATGGTATGGCTAGTCTACTCTTGGGTGTACACATACAATGAAAATGAAACTGGTATGCCAAAGAGATAGTTTACTGCAGCACTATTCACAACAGCCAAGATAGGATCTCAACTGAGGTTCCCATCAATGGATGAAGGGATGAAGGAAATGGAGCTTTCATATAGTGAGGTAAGACTCACTCATTCACAAAGGAAAGAATGAAATCTTGTCATTTGTGGACATGGAGAGCACCGCATTCTATGAAGTGACACATAAGCACACCATCATACATAAGTGGGAACTGTACATGCGAAGCTTGACACGGAAGAGTAGAATTCTCCAGTGACTGGGGACTAGCTAAAGGTAGGGTGGGGTGTACGGAGAGGAAGGTGAGGTAATCAGTACCAGGCTACAGTTAAACAGGAAGAAGAATCTCCAGTGCTCACAGCACAGTAGGGCAACCTCAGTTTCAAATAACTGATTGTGAGCATTTTATGTAGAATTTGAAGGTTTAAATCCCAGCATTGAAAGGAAAAGGAGCTGACTGACTCTGAAGGTGACAATGATGACTAAATATTGTATGAATACACTGAAGTTTTACAGACAGTTCATAAATATACAGTTATGTTAATTACAATAAAACTGCCCAAAAGGCATGTAACTAACATCACACTAAGTGACAGCTACAAAGTGTCGACTATGAACCAAGGTTATGAAAGGCTATGGCCTTGAGCAGACAGCTGGATGAAGAAAGGGATTTGAACAGAGAAGCCATATTAGGTTAGCTTATGAAGCCATCCACATGGTCTATTTTGAAGGCATCAGGAAGCCATGCAAATCTTTTTTTTCTTCTTTTTTTTTTTTTTAAGATTTGTTTATTATGTATATACAATATTCTGTCTGCATTAATGCCTCTGTGCCAGAAGAGGGCACCAGATCTCATTACAGATGGCTGTGAACCACCATGTGCTTTCTGGGAATTGAACTCAGGACCTCTGGAAGAGCAGCCAGTGTTCTTAACCTCTAAGCCATCTCTCCAGACCCATGCAAATCTTTAGAACAGAAACATGGCATATTTAAAGCAGTACCATAAGAGTAATAATTGGAAGATGTAGGAAGATACATATTTGATATTTGATTTCATCTTTTAAAGCATTAAAACACTTTAGATAAATGTGAAAAGTGTGATCTTTATTTGGTGGCACTGAAATCCGAACCTAACTCAACTATCTGGCAAGAGCTCTACATTGAGCCACATACTCTCATAAAACCCTAACTGTTGCAATCATAAGAGGATGGGCCGGCTGCCAGCCTCATAAACAAACCTGCATTGACCAAATATTTAAGACTATAATTGTAGCTGGGAACATGGCTCAGAAGGTAAAGCTTGCTTGCTGCCAAGCCTGGCAACTTGAGTTTGACTGCCCCCAGAACGCACATGGTAGAAGAAGACCACCTCTCCAAGCTGTCCTCTGACTTCCAGGCAAACGCACACACATGATTAATACAATGGAAAAAAATAATGTAAGAGAATATTTTATCTGGCATGGCCTTGAACCATAACCAACCATGGGTTATGGTTCTCAACTTCCTAATGCTGTGACCCTTTAATACAGCTCCTCATGTTGTGGTGACCTTCAACCATAAAGTTATTTTTGATGCTATTTAATAACTGTAATTTTGCTACTGCTATAAATTATAATGCAAATATCTAATAGGATGGTCTTAGGTGACCCCTGTGAAAGGTTTTATCCTACACATTGTTGAGAACCATTGCTCTGGATTATCTTAAATTTCTTTTGAAGACAGGAAAATAGATTAGATGCATGTGTAACCTGTAATAGTGACCTCATACAGTCATAATCATTCACATTGCTCTTTATATGATAAATACAGACGGGAGGAGGGCTGGCTTCCTTCCTTACCGAGACACTGCAGTTTCTGCTGAGGATCCTGGTCCACCCTCCTTTCTGGGCTGGGTCAGCATTACCAAAGATGGCTACGTGCTCTGGTCTGGGCCTTCCATGAAGAGCCTGGTAAATCTCCTTGTGCAAATGTCTGCAGTTCACCTCTTTGGGTCTGTAAGTAAACACCATGGAAGTTGAAGTCCAACACTAGCGTTGTAGAAGCCATATTAGCATGCAAACATTAAAATTAATATATGACAGATTGGAGGAAATAACCTTCATAGGTACTCTACACCATCAGAAAACACTTAGCAATACATTGAAAGATGTAAAGACTATCATTTTCTAAAGTGTTAAAGTATTAAACAGTCACTACATCAACACAGTGTCCCCATAAAACAGAAGCAAAATTGTGGGAAGTGCTCTGAGGCAATTAATTACCTTAACTTGCAGCCAGATATTGCGTTTACTCCAAACTGTATTTCATGTCTCTTCACAGAGCAAATTCCATTACCCTCACTCTGCAACAAGGTCATCTGAGGTGCAAAAGTGAGCGTCAAGGTGATGATAACAGAAATAGGAAGTGGGCAGAGCTGGGAAACTGATGTTTTCACCATTTCCTAAGCACTATTTGCATTAGTATACTGTGTTCAGCCATAATTTTATTTTCTCTAATAGTTAAAAGAACCAATTAGTTTTTCTAAAAATGATTAACATGTATGAAATAGATTATGTATGATATATATTATATATTAGCATATAAATATCTCATTAAAATAAGCAAAATCAGTACAAGCCTCACTTTCAGCTAGCCTGAGCTGTAAAGTCTTTGATGGCATCAACATTTACGAACATGATATACTTGGTAACAAAAGTTACTGAATACCAAAGCCTGAGGGAACCTTGCCGACTGAAGAAGCATCAGCAGCATTTCCCAACAGTCCACCCAGCCCCAAAAAAGATACCGAGTGACCAAAGTCACCAGTTAGCACCAAAAGTGGCTTCCCGATGAGGTAGCCAGGATTCCCACTTCTGGGACCAGTAGGAACAGCAGCCATGCGTTGTTCAAAGGCCTGCAGAGGAAGAGGATAATAATTACTGTACAAACACGTGTGTCCCCCCCCCCCCCCAGACTCACATTTTCCCTCACAACAGGCAGTCTATGAGCTGCACAGGCCAAGCTTCTCTTCACCACACTGCAGCTCTGCCTTTCCTTTCTTCCCGCTCTAAAATAAACCTGGAGTGATCTGACTTGTTTTGTTTTGGGGAGTACTGAGGGCTGAACCGAGGGTCCTGCATATGCTGTGCAATCTGAACTGAAATTCACTACATGCTAATTCCGCCAAGGATTAACGCCAAGGATCTACTAAGGATCCCTTGACACTATTTCTCACATGCTGATACTGATTTCCTGCAGTGTGGGGCCTGGCTGAATCCAGAGGAATTTATATGTAAATTTCATTTCAGTAACAGAGCTGTGAGGGACACAGAGCTTGGCTGATCACAGACCTGGAAAGAACTCTGCTTGGTTCAAAGGGGAGAAAGCCATAGATAAAAAGACAGATAGATGAGCGTAGTGAAGGTTGCAAACCAAAGATTCAGTGAGAAATAGAATTATGAATGTCCAAAATGAGAAAAAAGAGTAAAAGAATCTCTCTGTGTTGTTTAACTCAAGAGTGATGGTGAGCACTTTTAACAAGTTCTGCTTGTTGGGTCCAAACAGAGCATCAGAAAAAATGTTAATGACACACATGTATTGAATACCTGTCACTCTAGTGAAATTAAGGAGCAGTAAATGTGAAGGCCTCAAATAAGAACAAAGAGGGTCTTAATATTCTGATTCTATTTTGCACGCATTACAGAAACAGAGTGCTATCATTTCTTTGCTATGAAGGAGAGTGGGAGATTTTATTAAAGATATTTTAGGAGGAGGAAGAGAGGTGCTCAGAAAGACAGCCAGACAGGCTCAATATAGATATTGGTTCTGCAAAGTGCTATTTCTAGGACTCACCCCTGACTCTCTATGAGAGAAAGCCACTGACCCTAAAGTGAATGATGAAGTCCTGTTGTAAGGAAACACCTGGGCTGATAGTCAGGTTGCTCTGTTTAAAGCTGACGGAGACTTTTTGGATCCCAAAGGTCCCATTGGTCTCTATGTCATAGATGACCTGAAAAGCAAAAGAAGAATCAATTAGTAAACAGCTGTGAACTCACTGTGTGGAACACAGAAGACTCTTTGATCTGTATTTTAACAAACAGCAAGAGACTCTGAGAGTAATCAGAAACACACCGAAAATAACTGCATGAGAAGATAAAGATGGCTTGATACTGCACTTGCATGTGAAAAAGTGACCAAATAGGGCTCTTAGGAAAAGTTCACAGAAGAGATGTGCTTAAGACAGGAGGGTTCTGAGTGTGGGCAAAGACAGGCTGCTGTGGGCCTGGGCAAAGGTAGGCATAGAATGGAAACCTGGGTTACTAAACCCCCTCAGTGTCTGAAGAGAAATAGAATTAGTAGCTGGGACACAAGGGAGCACGTTCCTTACAAATGATTACCTTAAGATGATTTTTTACTTTATATATTTCATTGACTGTAAGAGAAAACTAGAGCTGACGCCCCTCAGACTCTGAGATGACAGCATCAGCAGAGGGCGATGTGAAAAGTCTGGAAGAGCCAGCACAAGACTGTGAGTACAGACACTCAACACTAAAACACTGGAGGACAGTAGTGATGGACACAATGGAAACATGGCGGGGAACTAAGTGATGGGCTCAACTCCAGCAGCTCAGTGAGTCAGCTAGACCTTACAGGAAGATGCAGTTCCTCTGGTGATGCTCACCGGCATGCACCAGTCCGTACCTGGGAAACTATATTCTGACATGTGTTTCCATCCAACAGAGGAGGACTGGTTTGTGAGGTAAGCGTTACAGGAACCTGGAGCTGATAAGAGAAAGAACCAAATCAAATGAAATTGAAAATGGCCTTTTCTCTCTAAAATGAATGCTTTCTTTCCCCTCCAATATCCCAATTTTCTCTCCTTCCAGTCCCTGATAACTTAAATCCAAGTCATTTTGAATCAACACATTTCAACATAAGCTTCTTGGGACAGCAGTCCCGTTACACATAAGGCAAGGGCCCAAGCCAATCAGATGTAAAGGATTCTGTACCCACCTCCCCTCCAGACATCGGCAATGCCTGATAGTATATGGGAAGACTCAGAGACGCCCACTCCAAAGGTCTCATTTTAACTCGATTTAAATCAGGTGTTTTCTAGACTTGCCAACATCTCATCAGTCTTTACCTCATGTGAAGCTCTGTCTACAGCCATGCTTGACTGTGGTACAAAATGCCTACATTCTCATTCATTATTATAATCTAGAACGAACTGGCTTCAGATACACAGAGGCCAGGTGTTCTTTCCCCCTGATAAACAGCATCGTACCTTTGTATTCTGAAGATCAGTCATACCTCTTGGAACCTAGGAAAGGTGAAGAACAGAGTATGAGGGTGTATATGCCTTTCATAAAATCACCAGGAGTTCCCACTTCATACAACTTCAAACAGACTTGGTGGGAGGGGAAGATCAAAATACTAGAATGGCTTGTCTGGGGCCATCTGACTCTTCTGTCACTAAGTGCCAGAAGTGGAGGTAGATGCCAGACTAGATTGCAATGCCCACCTATCCAGACAGGGCTCCAAAAGCAAGAACTTCGGTAAAACAGGGAACGGTCATCTGTTCCTTCATTCTCTCAAGTAAACCCATTAGCCAGGATGGTGACAAGGTCTTATCATGGATCTGATGCCTCTAATTATTCTGTCTTTCTTCAGACAATAGTTTCCATACTCTCTACCTTCTATGTAGACCTTGGGAATTACAGCTTCCAGCTTAGGGATTCTCCTAACCCACCACGGTGGGTGGCATGTGACTTCACAGTGAAGTTGAGAGGTTTGAGTGAGGAGAGTCCGTAGAGTGGGAACAAAGGAACGCCTACTTTCAAGACTGTGAAGTTATAGTAAGTGGCAGCATCCAGGGCTGGCTCTGAGGTGCAACTCCTGGCCAGGTCTCTGAAGAAACGAGTACAGGTTGTGCTTCTGCTCTCTAGGAAGCCTTGCAACACAAAGAGGAGATAGGTAAGTAAGAAAGCCTGTTTCCAAAGAGACAAAGAGCTGGAGGACCTCCCCCACTCCCTCCCCACCCCCCTCTGGACCCACCTGCAGGATTGCTCTCAGTACAAAGTCCCCCAGCTCCAACTGCTGCAGGCTGCTTCAGTAAGGTCACTATAGACCAGCTGGGGTGGTAAGTCAGGATGGGATCCCCAGCCTGAATAAAATAGAGGGCAAATTTATTCAGGGCGAGGTTAGACCGAACAGCCCAGAGAAAGGAAGCAGAATCAAAAGTTAACTAGATGGCTTGCTTACTGTCCTCTAAAACCATTGAGAATGGTTAATCTCATTGTGGGAGGGCACTACAAGGTTGTGCAGCCAACTGTACTCTTGTCAGGAACACCAGAGTACTCCATCCCTCTTCCCAGACTCACCCTGTAAAACGGTAATAGCGGCTGGGTTTCCGATGCTGAAGTAAAGGACTGGCCTCCAAACTCTGCAGCCAGGGCCTGGAAGTTGGTTGCATTGACTGTTTGGAGCTTCTGGAAATAGTTTAATTTTGCTAAAATGTTTTTGAAAAGAACAGAGACTTAGATAAAAAAACAAAACAAAACAAAACAAAACAAAAAAAAACCCCACACATTTCTTTTTAAGTATCTGACATAAGAAACAACTTTTGAAGTACAGCACATTATCACAAAACTTCAAGTGTTTAAGAAAGTACCACAAGTCAGACGTGGCGGTGCATGCCTTTAGTCCCAGGACTTGGGAGGCAGGGGCAAGTAGATTTCTGTGAGTTCTAGTCCAGCCTGGTCTACAGAGCTAGCCCCCAAGACAGCCAGGCTGTTACACAGAGAAATCTTGTCTTGAAAAACAAAAAAATACAGAGAAAGAGAGAGAATTACAAGATGGTTCAGTGGGTAAAGGTGATTGCCACCAAGACTGACAGTGGCCTGAAGTTGATCCCTGAGATTTACATGGTGGAAGCAGAGAAATGATCTCACAAGCTGTCCTTTGATCTCCATAAGTGTGCTATAGCATGTATTCATGTCATGCATCCATAACCCCTCCACACACAAATTAAGTAGAAGTAAGTTTTACAGAACAAAGTACTGCTCACACCTAGGTGTGCTGACACCTGATCTGTGCACCACCTTGTAGCACAGGTGTGCTGACACCTGGTCTGGGCACCACCTTGTGCACAAGTGTGCACTTGGTCTGTGCACCACCTTCTATGTGTGCCCTGCATCTCCAGGATCTGAGGCTTCCACCCCTACAGCTTCCAGGAGCAGTTTCACATTTCCTCCAGAAACTGCACAGAAAGACTATTTACTGCACTATCAGATCCAGTTACCACCTCCTTTGTAAGTAAAGGGTAAAGTGAAGAGAAGATGAAGTCAGACAGGCACTATCTATCGGTTCTTCCTGTGGCTTTTATCAGTAAAAACAAAAGTTACCACTTGGCCCCCACTTCAGTACAGGTGTTCTGGGAGACTCGGTGAAGGGAGATGACACAAGCTATATACACATATAACAAGAATATTCACATCTATCCATCCATCCTTGTTAATGTCCACTACTGCACATGACATATAATGTCAAAAGAAGCCTTGTGACCCACTAGGACATTTGGATCCTCAGAGGCAGACGAGATGGAAGAGCCTCAGAATAAGCGAGCCAAACCAGGAGTAGATCACCAATCTCCCAATGCCTGGTCTACAGTTTTTCCACTCCACAGTGATGGAGAGACCCCGGTAAGAACAGGCCTCACTGGTCATTGTCAGGAGATCTTATCCACTGTGAATAAACAGAGGGTTTGTCCTTTTCGGGGCCCGACAATTTATCTGGAGGGTCACAATATTCACATAAACTGTTAACAGTACAAGGAAGTCACTAAATAACTTAAGATGAGTGTCTGAGAACTTCTAAGAATGGGCTCACTTCAAACTCCGGCAAGTGAGGATTCTTAGAAGAGCCAAGGTCTTCAAAATACAAGGAAAAACAAGACCACTTGAGTCAAGGAAAAAAAAGTAAAATTTAGCAAAATTCAAGGCATATCTTGAGGACAAGGAACATTAATTTGGCCAAAATAAAAGGTCAGCGTAAAATCATTAGAGAAAAGCTTGCAAGGAGGGGAGGGAGGGAAGTGGGGGGAAGGAGAGTGGTGGGGGAGAGAAGGAAAGAAAGAGAAGAAAAAGTAAACTCAGGCAGAGCACTGTGACTGCCAGACTAAAGGACTTGGGCAGTAGTCACTGGAGATTTCGGAAATTACTAACGTCTTCTACTCACTGAAAGGAAGAGAGTAGCGGTAAGGGTAGGAGATGGTGAGAGATGGGGATTCAAAAAATGAAGCAGACTGGGGAAGCCCAAAGACAAAGCCGCGTCTTTAATACACGTTAAATGATAAGAATGGCCAAACATGTTTCTACTCACAGTTATTCACACGGACACAAAACTGTGTGATTCCACTGGAATCCGTGAAAACTCTGGAAGGAAATGGGGAGTTGCTCCTGAAGATAAGAGAGTTGTCCACACATTCCCAGCTGGAAGATCTGTGAGGAAAGACAAAAATATTGAGGAGTAGCAAGGGGTAGATAGGATGGGGAGGGGGGGTGGCAAATCGAGGTCTGATGCCAAGAAGAGGCTCTGGGGCAGCTGTAGTACGATACACAGGTTCTGCTGTACTGAACGGCTCAGCTCTACAAAAACAGGAAGATCACACCCGGGAAAAGCCAAAGAAACATCCTAGGGGAGAAAATAGGAGAGGCTCCCTCTTACTTCTAGACCCCAAGAGCACGGCAGCTCACCTTACGCTACCAGGAAGACAGAAGGAAAACACTGTCCTGGGATGGAGAAGATCACAGTCCTTGTCACAGCAGCAGTTTAAATCGCAGGTACCAGGAGTCAAGTCACAGACGCAGATCGGCAAGGCTACAAGTGGTTAAAGTAAAGCGAGATGAAGCTCCCCCAGGTTTTCCCGCGCCAACAGTCCCTACAGGCTGTGTGACACGTCAATATTGTCCAGAGAAATTTCAGGTCTGAGAAGCCAGTATTTCCA
The DNA here is from genome assembly GCA_033318265.1 of Phyllotis vaccarum. Lineage (NCBI taxonomy): Eukaryota > Metazoa > Chordata > Mammalia > Rodentia > Cricetidae > Phyllotis > Phyllotis vaccarum. Next base: position 21,024,326 of record JARWLC010000004.1, on the reverse strand, counting down.
TCCCATATCCCGCCGCATCACCTGGGAAGGGGTCTGTGGTCACATTCTGGGGCATCACTGGGGTCCCGGGAGTAGGGCCCTCAGACGAGTCCAGAGGAGCAGCAGTCGCCACTTCGGGAGTCACTGGCCCCAGGGCCGAGGAGGTGGGCAGAGGCAGGACTGAGGAGGAGGGCTGAGGTCGGGCGGCGTCAGGAAGCATCAGGACTACTACCATCAACAGGTGCAGCGGTGGGGGGCACATATGGCAACCGGGCTGCAGAACGGTACGCAGGACCCTGGGCTCCAGAAGCCGCCTAGGAGCGCAGGCAGGCGGAGTCACATGACGTCACCCGCCTCCATCTGTGCATTGGCCCAGGCGGTGGTTGAATGCTCTCCAGCCAATGGATGGCCTTGTTATTGCGACCCTGCGTATCCTTCGCGCAGCGCCCGCCTCCTTAGCAGCGCGTGGCTCCCGTCACCTGGCAACCTGAGAACCACCCTGGCGGAGGCGCCTTTGCTCCTTCGTGCCGCTAGATGGCGGCTGGCGTCATATTGGTACCCTATGAGGACCTGGAGGAGTAATGTCTTCATTGAATGAAAGGGAGACCCAGAGGCAGGGACTGGAATTACATGGCTCTTCCCATCCGTTTTTCCAAGGTAAGAGGCCCTTTCTGTAGAAGGGTCCTGATCTCAAAAACAAAAACACGTCGGAAGTCACATCCCTTAAACATACCAGGCAACTGAGTAGCGGATCATGTTCGTTACCCTCGAGACTCAAGCAGGATCACTAGTTTTAGGCCAGTCTGTACTACAGAGTGAGTCCCTAAAACAAAGACAAATAAGTCCCATGATAGGAGCTGGATAGATGGCTCAGCTGCTAAGAACATTTGTTCTTTCAGAGGACTGGGATTGCTTCCCAGCACCCAGGATGTGTTTTTCAACCATCCCTAACTCTACTTCCAAGGGGATCCATTGCCTGTGCCATCTGCTGACCTCAGTGGGCAATAGACATTCACAGTGCACAGATACATGCCGGCAAAACACTAATATGCAGAAAATCTAAAATAAATAAATACAGAGCTCCACTGTAATACTGTGGTATTTTTTTAAAGCACAATAAAATCAATGCTTATTGATCTCCATGAGTTTTTTTTTTCTTTCCCTTTTATTAATTAATTAATTTATTTTTTGGAGTCATAGTTTCATGTAATCCAGGCTCACCCCCAAACTCAAAATGTGGCCAAGGATGACCTTGAATTTCTAATCCTCCTGGGCTTCTGGAATTACAACTATGCAGGCCAACACAACAGCTTGGGGGTCAAGCTCAAGGCTTTGGCACATCTAGCAAATACTCTACCAACTTCAATTTTATTACTGAAATAATAATAATAAAGCTTTGGTAACTGCATTGTATCTGTAAAGGTGATCTGAATATTTGTTGCTGGAAGAAAATAGGGTGGGGGGATGTGAAGAGGTAGAGAAAGTCAAAATTTAGAAACATATTCTGAGAGGCAAGTAAAGTCATATACAGAAGTGCAAAGAGCTAAGGAACTGAAGAGAGAGCTTCTTTCTTTCCTCCTCCTCCTCCTTTTAACCATTTAGAAGGCTCTTTGAACTCTCTAGAATGCTTTTGGTTTCCTTAAGAGTGAATGACACAGTCATATATGACTGTTGCACACGTGATGGGCAGGCACCTAGTCTGCTTGAGCTGCTAACTATTCGGTTTTAAAATTCTAATTAATTCAACATTAAACAACCTGGGTTGACTAATGGCTATTGAATCGCACAGTTGCACTGTATGTGATCAAAACCGACCTGCCAGATGTTGTCTGCCCGTAGTCACAATTTCAACATCTGGATTATTTTGTTTAGAGAAATAAAGCAAGTTACCTGACTAAACTCTAGTCCACTTCCTTAAAATTGACTTCACATACCTCTCTTTTCCAACGAACTTCCTGGGCAGATAAGTTTTAGGACACTTGAAATTGCTCATATTTCCCAAGAAGATCTTAATTTCTATAATACCTTGAAATTTGTACCTATATATGCTCTAAATATTCTGAAATATTTTTATGTGATTGGATAGTAAACTAGAAAATAAATATATTTATGTGGTGTTTGATCTTACCACATTTATTGGTTGTATTAGTAATTTCCATAGGTTTTTTTTTTTTTTAAGATTTCCTTTTTCATTATGTGTAAGTTTCTCTGTGTGCGCCTCATTATGTGTGCCTGAGAAGAGCAAAAGAAGAGTAAGATTCCCCTGGAGCTGGAGTTGCAGGAGGTTGTGAGCCTCCTAGTGTGGATGACTGGAACTGCACCCTGGAAGAGCAGAAAGCACTCTTCGACACTGAACCATCTCTCCCACCCATATTCCATAGGTTTTCAAAGACCAAATTTATCTTACTCAAATTATATAAGTATTTACTAGAATATAATTTCTGTAGGGTAAGAGGTTTTCCTTTGTTTTGTTTGCTCATATATTCCCTTGCCTAGTCAGGTTAGCTACATTCATAGATGGACATTTAAAATATAGATTGATGATTGTTCCATTGAACTCTTTCGATTTAGTTTCTGGGAGATTATTTATGTCAGATTGTGCCTGTCTTTCTAAACTCAGTTTTATATCTGCTCATAAGATCTTTTAGATCTCAAAGTTTAGAATTTTCGTTTCCACTCTCAAGTTCTTCCTAGATGATTGCTGGCTGAAGTAATCTCGGAGTTGACTAATAAGGAAGTGCAGTTCAATGACGGCTGTCTGAGCTGCTTTTTCTTATCTTCAGATTTAGCACTTGAGGGCTGGGGCCAGCTCCATGGCAGAGTGCTTGCCTATCCTGTTATAGGCCCTGCGCTCTGTCTCCAGCCCTGGGGGTGGGGCAGCGGTTCATGTTTCCATCTACTAATTTTTCTGTAATTTGTAGAGATCTGGGAAAGAGGATTAGAAATTGTTCCCAGTCTTCCATCTTGATGCAATCTGCTATGTTTCCAACCACATACTGAACGCTTTTCCTCTCAAACACCGACAGCTTGCTAGAATCATACGGTCTAATTAGGAAATCTCTACTTGTAAGGTGATGTCATATTAACTCATCGGAAGACTTGGCTCTATCTTAGAACTGGCATCTGCATGGCACATGGAAACAGCTTCATTCTCCTCAAAACTGCCTTTTAGGGTTTTAATATTAGATACCCACAGAATTGAGTTTCTTCTTGTTGTGATTTGTTACAGTTTGTTTTTTGAGACAGGATTTCTCTGTGTAGCCCTGGCTGTCCTGAAACTCACTCTGTAGACCAGGCTAGCCTTGAACTCACAGAGGTCTCTCTACCTCTGTCTCCTGAGTGCTGGGACTAAAGGCATGTGCCACCACCGCCCAGCAAGAGTTGAGATTTTATGGTCCAGATTCCAGCAATCAGCATGTGAGAAGAATGTAGACCAATATCACAATTGGGAATGAAATCTCTCCTCTACTGTGAATATAAACATCACAGAAAATGGTGCTGGATGCACAGATTCATGTGCAGACATAAACACACCTTGACGCTGAAAAAGAAGGGGAATTTGGGGGGAAGAGACAGAGAGCAGATAGCTGTGAGCTGCCCTGTGCTGTAGCTTTGGTGTCAGTGGGAGAGGCAGTCTCTTATCTTCTACCTCTTGTGAATTTTTTTTGACCTTTTGCTACGTTTTTGGCCTTGGGAGGAACTTTATCACTAAAGGAGATGGCTAGCAATGCTACCAACAAGACAGATCCATGAAATTCCGAGTATTCATTGGGAATGTCAGCACGGTGTGGTCTAATGTGGAGGCATTTTCTTCAAATATGGCAAACTTGTGGGTTGCTCTGTACATAGGGGCTTTGCCTTTGTCAAGTATGTTAATGAGGGAACTGCCTGGGCTGCTGTAGTTGGAAAGGGTGCTGGCTGGGGCTTAGATGTTAGTCTGCCTGCAGAGCAAAGGGAACTGAGGTGTGAAACGATCTGCATCAGAAACGTACAGCTTCTAGTTTGACTTGGACCATGACCTCCAGTGGAATTCCCATGACACGATGTACAGTTTCTCATCTGATCCCCAGTAGAGATGAAGAATGAGCAGAGCAGCCTCTCTATGCAGAAACACAAAAGTAGGTGAAGATGGAGTCTGAGGCAGATGCAGATGACCCTGTGGAGCAGGTGACCTGCTGGCCCATGATGACAGTGAAGGTGGCTAGCAGGGGATGGGGGTGGGTGAATGGTGGGAGTGTTGTGATCAAAGACGATGAAAAGGAGGGGAGGCCGAGGGAGGAGGATGACACTTAAGCACAGGGCAGAATTTAGAAATCCCACGGCTCCTTTTCCTAAGTGCTTGCTGATCGACACAACAGCAACTCTTGGCTGGTATCTTCAGCGCCTTCCCACTGCCCTCACTCTATCCTTCCCATAGTCATTCATTTATAATTGCCCTGCACCTGGGTCCACATTCACTCCCTCTGATTCTCCTTGGTAGTTTTGTTAAGTCTGTAGGTTTTGCTTTAAATTTTGGTACCTCTTTGGCTTCACAATAAAAAGATGATTTTTATTAAAAAAAAAAAACATGAAAAGGTGCTCTCAATGATCATATATGGTGTGTGTGTGTGTGTGTGTGTGTGTGTGTGTGTGTGTGTGTGAAACAAGGATTTTTAACTAAACTATATGAAGAATCCATAGGAAATTAACAAAAATTTGGCCATATTTGACCATGCACTTTATGGAAGAGTGTATCTGTTGATGAATAAATGAATTCAGGGATAGATCTCTGAGAAAGTCGGAGATATTAGAGAGAATAAACACCACAGTCAGATCTTACCCTGCTGTTTGCCAGCTTCCTCAGCCTGGCTTCTCTTGGCTACCTCTCCTCTGTCTTTCTATGCCCACCTTAAATATTCTTTTGGTAAATTAAGGCATGGCCCCACCACAGCCTACTTGGGAGCCTGGAATTCCTTCTGTAATCTAAAATGACCTCGAACTCAGTTGGGATTAAGGGCATAGGTCATCACTCCCAGGTTACTCCCTGTGCTGGGATTAAAGGTGTGAATCACCACTTTCTGACCCTCCTAGACTGACTGTGGTTAGATTTCTGAAATTTCTGGAGCTTTTATTAACTCCTCACATAGACTGTGTGGGTAGATTCCCTCTGATATCTCCAAAACCTTTGGAGCTTTTATTAAATCCCCACATGCATCTACTTTACTTTGGGTCTAAAGTCTCAGAGGACCAGCCTATGGTGCTGTTGTGAGGTGACCGACCCTTCTAGAAATGAGGTATTTCATGGCTGTCATGATGTGAGTACCTTCTTCTGGCCCTGCGCTCCCTCAACTTCTGCCTCACACAGGCCAAATGACCATGTTATAAAGCCTCCTATACAAACATTTCCTTCTGGAAAGGTATTGTGTCAGTGCTGGAAAGCTGTCTAACATACTATCTAAATGACCGATAAACAAGAGAGTAGAAATATTTGTTGTTCTTTTGGGGGACCCATAACCCAGCTCCCAAATAAATTACTTATGGAGGCTTATTCTTAATTATAAATGCCTGTCCTTAGTTTGGCAGCTTTCCTTAAATTATCCTGTCCATCTTTTGCCTCTGGGCTATTCAATCTATTCCTGAATACTTTGTTTCTTACTCTGAGGCTTCCTGTGTAGCTGTGTAGCTGTGTAGCTGGCCCCTGGGTCCTCTTCCTTCTTGAGCTACTTCTTCCTTTCTCTCCAGATTTCTCCTTCTATATATTCTCTCTGCCTGCCAGCCCCGCCTATCCTTTCTCCTGCCTTGCTATTGGCCATTCAGTTCTTTATTTAGACCAGTTTTAGACAGGCAAAGTAACACAGCTTCACAGAGTTAAACAAATACAACATAAAAGAATAACACACCTTAAAATAATATTCTACAGCAGTTATTGGTCAGGAAAACAAGAATAAAGACAACAATGAAATACCATAACCCCCAGAAGAGCAAAAAATAGAAAAGCCAGCCCAGACAGTTTCAGTGAGGACGTAGAATTGCTGGATTCCCCCCTTTCTCCACCCCTCCCCATTTTGAGCCAGGATCTTTTAGCCCAAGTTGACCTTGAACTCATAGTGATCCTCCTGTGTCAGCCTCCCTGAGTGCTGCTATTGTAGGCAGAAGCTGTCATGGTAGCTTCACATTTATTACTGGTAAATTGTTATGACCAAAAGGCTCATATGAGAGTATTTATAGCATAGCACTGTTCATATCACTCCAGTGATCACACAACAAATGTATATAAGTCATAGTATACTATAGTCATGCCATAGAACAATATATAGCAAAGAAAATAAATACTTTGTATGGTTTCATTAAGCATTTGTTCAGATATACTTATTTTGTATGTATGCGTGTTGTGCCTGTGTGTGTTTGAGCTCAGGGAGGTGAGAAGAGGACTCTGGCACCTGGAGCTGGACTTAGAGATGGCTGTGAGCCACCATGTGCATGCTGGGAATCCAGATCCTCTGCAAGAACAAAATGCTCTAACCCCGAGCCATGTCCCCGGTGCCTTCTTCATTTAACGGAAATCCAGAACAAGGCAACACTGGCCTACTACTGGGGCCAGAACAGTGGATTGTCTGAGGGGAGTTGTGAGTGGGTAGGAGCGTAGTGGTGTATTCTGAGCTGGTCATTACTTTCCTCAGTTTACTGCATTTATGTAGGGCTGGATGTTTTGTAGTTCTGTGCAGTGTCAATGAATGTGTGCCCTGGTGTTTCTGCCACCACAGAAAAGGCACAGAGGGTTGTCTCCTTACTGTTGTCCTTTCCTAACCAAACCTGTTCCCATGGTGAAGCTTTAACTCTCATTAATTTATAATAGTCACAATTACAATGATCATATAAGTCATTTAAAAATGGCTCAGCAGGGTGTGGTGGTACCTTCAATCCCAGCACTCTGGAGGCAGAGGCAGGAGGATATCTATGAGTTCAAGGCCAGCCTGGTCTACATAGCAAGCTCCAAGACATGTACTACGTAGAGAGACCTTGTCTCAAAAATCAAATTGATAGCGATAGTCATAATAATGATAAGGTGGCTCACAAGCATTTATCAAAGTATTAAATACATGGTGTGTATATGTTACCTGGGGATAAAATTGGATATCTCTAGTTGAATTCACCCTGCCTGCCTTCCTTCTCTTTCTTTCTTTTGAGACAGTCTCATTAAATAGCCCAGGGTGACCTTGAACTTTAGTTCTCTGCTTCAATCCTCCCACACTCTGGGAGAGCAAGTGTCTCTATGCCCCGATGCAAGTCCTTGCTTTGCCGTGATCCAGCCATCAGCCACTTTATATACTCTTGCAATACAGATAAAATAACTGCAGATCAGCATTAAGACCACATGTTTTAAACACTACCCGAAGTGGTTTCTGGTCTTCAGTGAGCGCCAGCCCTCAATGTTTCTACAATTTAATTGTCTTTTCTATCAGATAGAGCTAGATAAACTCCAATCTTTCCCAGTTTGTGGTATTGGAATAAGAGTGTTTTTTTTGTTTTTTTTTTTTTTTGTACGATTTTTAATCAAGAAGGAGGGAACAATGACCAATTTCCATTAGAAGTTGTACTTCTAGTTTCCAGGTGTCCAGTATATTACAATGCTAGTGTTCAGAAGAACATGGGTTTGCTTCTGATTACAGTAGATCACATGGAAGGTAGTTGAATCAAACAACAAACCATTCTTCTGATTTACTGATTCCAGCCCTCTGAACTGGGCTTGCTTGGCGGGACTGGATGGTCTTGACTGACCTCACCAGGCAGCCTCGTTGGGTTGCGGTGTGTGAAGGTTGGGAAGACACACATCTGGGAAAGCAGACTAGCTATAATTTTTGTTTGTTTGTTTTGATTTTTGAAACAGTTTTTTCTGTGTCTTTGTAGTCCTTGCTGTCCTGTAACTCACTTTGTAGACCAGGCTGGCCCTGAGCTCACAGAGATCCACCTGCCTTTGCCTCTTAAGTGTTGTGATTAAAGGCATTCGTCACCACTGCCTGGACAATAAGGTTATTTCTATAGTGTCTTAGTCCTTTTAATTTCATAAGGTTTTGGGAAAAGATGTGTGTTTTGTATTTTGAAAAATATATGTGCTAACACGATGTAGGAGTTATATGATGACTATCTATATTAGTTTACTTTTATTTAAGCCCCTGAGTTCAGGAGTGAACTCTTGAGTTTTAAAAGACTTTAGTTAAATATGAACCCTTTAACTCCCGCATACAGCCAACTTCCAAAAGTCACTTAAAAATTTCGAAGGGCTACCATATTTATTTTCAACATATGAAATCAAGAATTACTAGAAAAATAAGACAGTCATACATTTTAGTGGAAAATCTTATATTTTGATTTTATAGTATTAATTCACCAATCTGGGTTATTGTTTGAGAGTGTTTATAAGACACCAGATATTTAAATAAGTAAAAAAAAACTTTTGGGGTTAGAGAGATGCCTCAGTGGTTAAGAGTACATGTTGCCACTGCAGAGGACCTGGGTTTATAGCACTCACATCAGGCAGCTCACAAGCTCCAGAGGATTGAGCCCCTCTTCTGGGCCCCTGTGGGCACAGCATACATACACTCTAGCACACACATGTGCACATAAAATAAAATGCACCTTTAAAAAACCTCTTAAAGACTAATTTTCCTGATTACTTTGGATTTATTTAAATTATTTATACAGATAATCCTTATCTAAAGAATTTCAGGAGTGATTCAAGGTGGACTACCTACCTTGAGAATGTGAAACATTTAAGGAGTAGTTAGTTTTGCTGGGGTGTTCCCATCCATTGGCAGGTTTTTCAGTGTTCGAAACCCCTGTCAGTCTCCAGAAGGCCAGGAAAAGACAGAAAGTCCTCAAGTCCTCTCTTCTCCCTCCCTGCCATGACAGTTGAGGAGGGAGGTGGGACCACTGTGAAATCCCTTCAAACATCTTCATTACAGAACATAAAATTTGATGTACAAAGTCAGAACATAAAATTTGATGTACAAAGTCTAAGTGTGGGGAGAAATATTATTGATGAAAAACCGTTGTGTGGATGGAGGGCTTGGGGAAGCTCTGCTCCCACCTCAGGTAAACTTTTGAAGCTTTACTCAGCAGAAAGGCCATACAGATAAAGGAGTGTTGCACAAATAAAGGAAACTCAGGGACAGATCTCTGAAAAAGTCGGAGGTATTAGAGAGACTAAACACCACAGTCAGATCTCACCCAGCTATCTTCCAGCTTCCTCAGCCTGGCTTCTCCTGGCTTCTTTTGACCTTCTGTCTTTCTACACCTGCCTTAAATACTGTCTTTGCTCAGTTAAGGCATGTCCCCACCTCTGCCTGCCTGGGAGCCTGGAACTCCTTCTGTAAACTAAGATGACCTCAACTCAGTTTGGACTAAGGGTGTAGGTCACCACTCCCGGGATATTCTCTGTGCTGGGATTAAAGGTGTGAGTTACCACTGTCTGATCCTCCTAGACTGACTGTGGGTAGATAGATCCCGCTGATATCTCTGAAACTTTTGAATCTTTATTATATCTCCACAAAGGAGCTTTGGGGTGACTTTAAATCCCAACAAATGGACAGGACAGGACTGGAGGTTTTAGCTCCACTCTGAGGCAGGAGCAGAAAGAAGGGAAATCTGTCATCTGTTTATACAGCACATTTATGCATCAACTCAAATAGTCACAACTAGTTTGGTTTTAGTGTATAAATGCAAAGTTTTTTTGTAGATATAAATTTAGTATGTCTATATTTTATTTTCATTGTGTAAATAATGACATTATTCCAGAGATGAAATAACTTGTTTTTAAGTTTAGAGAACTTAGTTTACCAGGTTTTTCTTTATTCCAGTTAATGATTCCCAAATAAAAATTATAGAAACGTATCCACCTTAATGTCAGGCATCTTATTACTTAACATTAAATTTTCTTAATTTGTGGTTAAAATTTTGTTTTAGGTTAACATAATTGACATTAATTATGTTAAAGAAGCCCTATTTTAGCCTATAAAGCAGGATCATAACTAACTCTGAGACAAAACAAAACAAAATGTTTTCTTCCAGAACTCAGGGTCTGGAGTGTAACCAGCCAAGTTTCCTCTTGGAGGCGAGTGGCCTCTGTTAAGCCCCCATCACACCATGTACGCAAGTTACAGTTACATGAGGAAAGGGGCTACCTTGTTTTCTGAGCTTACGATTATATTGAAAAATAGAATGAGTAGTTTAAAACACCTTCATTTATAATATACCAGATAGACCTCATCTTTCAACTAAGTTTATAATCTCTTAACCTTTGCATAATACTTTATTTATCTCTGTTACTTTATGTCCCGCCAAGTATTATTTCCCTTTTTAATTTAATTAAAAAAAATATTCAGACAGAGTCTCATAGCCTTGGCATTTCTGGAAACTACTATGCAGACAACCCTAGCCTCAAACTCACAGAGACCTGCCAGTTTCTGACTCCAGAGTTTGACCCCAGGATCCAAGGCATGCACCATCCCACCTGGTTTTATTTCTCTTTTAAGATATATGGTACAACACTGTAACACAACAATACGTTTTTTGTTTATTTCTTTGTTTTTGAGATTGTGTTTTAATTACATTTCTCCACTCTCTTTTATCCCTCCGCACTCTCCATGTCCCCCTCCTCACTCTCCTTCAAATTCATGGCTTTTCTAGGTTGTTATTGTATAATACATGTATTTGTATAGCGCATATATATTCCCAAATATAACCTAGTGAGTCCATATAATATTTCTCGTATTCATGTCTTCAGGGCTAATCATTGGTACTGTAAACCAGCTTCAGTTTGTTTATTGGGTTTTTGTCTTGTTTTGTTTTATAAAGAAAATATTAGCCTCCAGAGTTTAGAGTACTGTAATAATAGAATTATCATATGACCTGCGATATGCCACATGTCAGCATATATTATTCCTGTGTGTTTCCTGGAAGAAATTGAAGTCAGATTGCATTAGAGATACCTACAAACCCATGTTTATTGCAGCACTACTCATGATAGCCTAGTTGTCTGAGCTTAGGTGCTTGGGTATGAGTGAGTGAATAAGGAAAACGTGGCTCACGTACATGATGGAATTATATTCAGCTGTGAAGAAGAATAAAGTGGTGCCATTTGCAGGAAAATAGACATTACTAGAAATCATCATATTAAGCAAAATAAGCCAGTTTCAGAAAGACAAATAATATGGTTTCTCTCATATGTATAATCAGGATTTGGAAAAAAGGGGTGTTGGATGGGGCAGAGATGATCAATATCTGTTATATGCATGTATGTAAACATCACAGTAAAACCTGATAGTTTGTACAAGTAAAACATGCTAAAAAAAATTAAGTAAAAACAAAAGATAAATGGAGTATTAGGCCCACTGTCTTAAGCTTTCTAGGAATGTGACATTTTGGGTGCCATCTTAGGTTTAGTAAGGGTTGGGCTCGAGTTGCTGAAAGATAACAGGAAAGAGTATGACAATCATTAATTTGAAATTAAATTTTGTTTTACAAATTAAAAAGCTGATAAAAATTGTATTAGAGGAAAGTGTTGTCTTGTGTCCTTTTTAGCATATAATAAAGAATCATACAACATAACTAATTTTGAAACAAAGCAAACCAAAATATTTTCTCAACATACTTTGAGGCTGATTCCCGAGAGGAAGGAAGAAGGTGACGACAGAAGTTATTAATTTCACTACAGTCGGCCCTTCTGCAGGCTTCCCTTTTATATGTGTGTCATATGACGTTATGTTTATTAGAGCATTTAAATCACAGGTGTGCACACAGACTGTATCAGCCATTACGAGCACATGTTCTTTCAGAAGACCTCATTTCCAGATCCCACATACTGTCTCACAGCCATTTATAAGTCCAATTCTGAGGGATCCAACACCCTCTTCTGACCCCCACAGACACCAGACAAGGATATGGTGCATGGACATATATACAGGAAGGACACTCAGATGCATAACATAAAATCAGTCTTTAAAAAGTTTAAAATGTTGCTAGGTGGTGGTGGTGCATGCCTTTAATCCCAGAACTTTGGAGACAGAGGCCGGCAAATCTCTGCGAGTTCAAGGCCAGCTTGGTCTATAAATTGAGTTCCGGGACAGGCTTCAAAAGCTACACCGAGAAACTGAGAAACCGAGAAAACAGAGAAAATGTGTCTTAGAAAACAAACAACAAAAAACTCTAAATTGTGACGTTTATTTAGTAGTTATTTTTATTATTTAGTGGTTATTTTTATTCTCTTCTAATTTCCCCCTGAACTTCACAGTAACTTATTTTGTGCACACGATTTAAGCAAAAATAATTTTAGGTAGGGGATACATTATTATCCTTTTCTAATTCTCTTTAAAGGTTTTGTTGTTTTTTTATATTTTACTTTTATTTATGTGTATGTCTATTTTTCTATGCTCACTCTCTCCACCGCTCCCCCCACCCCTGTGTGTGTGTGTGTGTGTGTGTGTGTGTGTGTGTGTGTGAGAGAGAGAGAGAGAGAGAGAGAGAGAGAAGAGGCCAGAGTTTTGTAAATCTTTTCCTTGTATGTTGTGCCTCTGTTATTGAGGTTGAGTGTTAATAATTGTTACATTTTTTGAATGTATTTTACATTGTTATTTACTGATTAGAATCTGTTAATATTCCTAATTGTAAAATCTATTTTGTTTGACACGCAAGTGAATATTTTATATGGCTCTATATGGCTTCGTGTATATATTTGTGCAGTGTACCCTAAGTCAGCTTTCTGTTATTGTTCAAAAACAAACAAAGCCACCTGAAATAAGAGCTGTTTGGCTCAGATTTGTGGAAGTATTGGTGCATATTTGGTTGATGGTCACCTTTGACCCTGTGGTGAGGCCTTTATCATGGTGGGGAACTCGTAGGAAAAGAAACTTGTTATTTCTGGTTTTCAATTTTATGTATATGTGTATGTTTCTGGGTGTGTACACAGGAGTTCAGGGGCCTTTGAAGGCCAGAAGGCCAGAATAGCTGGAGTTACAGACATTTGTTGAGTTATCAGATGTGGGTGCTGGGGGAGTCCCCTGCCAGAGCACCAGGTCCTCCTGACTACTAAGCCATCTCTCTAGCCTCTTTAAATAGTCTTAAAGTTTATTAATATTTGGTGGCCACTCTAGAGGTTATAAGGTTCATGTCCAATTGACATAAACAATCAGGTGAAGGCTGATATGTCGGTAACAGAAGACAACCAAATTCCCCCGCTGCACCTGTATTACTCCTCTTGCTTTGGGGCGGGGGGAGCATGACACACACTCGAGGACTCGAGGTTCCTCATTTTTCTAGGAGCTCTTGCTAAACATGCTAGATTCCAGGGTTTACCCATCTTCTGAAGCCAAGCCATTCCTGCAGCTAGAAGCTTAGAAGTTCAAGTGTAATACCAGGACCTTCTCACTGCCCAAGGAGAAAAAGGAAGCTGGGTTCCTACCTGCTCAAAATACTTGCACCCTTTGTCTTTGGGCCTTTCCAAGAGAGAAATTGATCCTGCGTGTGTGTGTGTGTGTGTGTGTGTGTGTGTGTGTGTGTGTGTGTCTGAGAGAGAGATATCTGTGTATCAACCTTTGGGACTTAGAAGGTGAGCCCTTGCACACAAGCTGATGCTGGCTTTTGCTGTAAATGATCAGAGACTTCCAGCCCTTCTACATTTTCCCCTAATAATGTAACCTATCTATATGATGATTCACTTTAAAGAAAAAATCTTACCTGTGGTTCATCCATGCTTGATTTTCTTAGATTTTCAGGTTATTGTTAAAAATCAAATATTTTTTCCTAGCAACTTGCCTGAGATTAAATTCTAGACTAATTAAAATTGGATTCTGTCTTTATGGTGTGTAGCCACTGATGTCCCTGCTCATGGCTTTTATTCTTTTGTTTTGGTCTGTTTCCCTACAAATTGTACAGTGTTTACTGTATTTTAACAGAGGGTGCTATATTTAGATGTAGCTTGTCAATGGAAAAAACTCAGTTTGAAATTTGTTGCCAATGTAGAGAATGTGTTAGGAGGTTCTGTCTCAAGAGCGATTAATCTCTCTCTCTCTCTCACTCTCTCTCTCTCTCTTACAAAACTATCTTAGTTCTCAGGGATGGCTATTAGTTTTCACGTCAGTATCTTGTTAGAAGCTGTCCCGACCTCTTCCGTGTGTCAGAGTTACAAATCTCACTGAACACTCCCATCCTGTGAAAAAATGACATAGCAGGAAGCCTCAGTTGCCGTGGCTACCAGCTCCAGAATTTCTCTGCCTCCAGAACCATGAGCAAAAATAAATATCATTTCTTTGTAAATCATCCAGTCTCATATATTCTGTTCTAGCAACAGAAAACAAATACATCAGCCAATGTTTTAGGTAGGAAAAGAAACTTAAGTTCTGTCTATAAATCTGTGTGTGTTAGGGCTTGTTTAAGCTCTCGGGTTTGCCTTTCACTTCTGTTAGGTTCTTTTACATCTCTAGCAGAGCGCTATGAAGACCTTCTGTCAATGCAGAGAATCCCAGTAACTTTCTGGATGGTCCACTCCTGGACCCTGCTGGAGCTACAGAGCCTCCAGTCTGTGCCAGTTTACATTCGATAACCCTAGTTTGCTCCTCCCATTTTGGATGTGAGTCAGACTTCTCTGGGAGGGAAGCTGCTGGTCTCCATGGCCAGCCCTGGACTGGCAGAACTTCATTTTTTCCAAGCTTGTGTGTTGGAGGTGGGAGAGGAAATAAAAGCCATCCGGGAAAGCAGGTCTCAATTCTCATTGTCTTTACCAAAAGCTATGGCAAATTTTCAGAAATAAATGCTCTCCAACTTACCTTTTTCTGTCTGATTATCAGTGTCTGGAAATGTATTTGACAGTAGGAACCTTTATTCTCCCTCTATAATTTTCTTTGAACATCCTTTTACATACATTTAAAGGCAAAAAATGTTATTATTTTCTTTATTCTTCAAACAAAATTTAAAAAGCTCAAGAGGAAAGAGAAATATTGTTGTGCCCTTTTTATTTTTGGCTTCGGTTCCCCTTTATCCTGATGCTCCCCAAGAAATCCACCTGCCTCTGCCTCCTGAGTGTTGGAGCTATAGGTGTGGACCACTACTGCCTGGCTCTTTCTTAAAATTTAACTTTCTTAGAGTTCATTCAGTGTCATCCCATGGAAGAATCCTTTAGAGGTGATGGTTTTTTTGCTAGAGTCCTCACTTAGCGGTGTAATTTATAGGCATCCCATAAATTCAGGCCTTGCACCTCTCCCAGGTTAAAGCGCCCTCACTTTTCTGTGCCCAAACTGTCTAGGCACTGACTCACTGCGAGCTTTGGTTTACAGCCTCTGATCTAGGAGCTTCACAGAACATGGAGTCTCCCACCCCCCACCCCCACTTCCTCCTTCTTATTTTAGGTTTTATTTTTACTTAATTATGTGTATATGCGTGGGTTTGTCCAAAGAAATGTGCACTGCCTGTGGAGGTAAGAGTGGGTGATGGATCCCCTGGAGCTGGAGTTTCAGGCAGCTGTGAGCTTGGGTGCTGAGCCAAACACAGTTTCTTTTCAAATGTGTGTTCTGAACTGCTGCGCTCTCCCAAGCCCCCAGACCGTGAAGTTCGTTAGCAGTATCTCTGCAGTAAATTACGGTCCAACACAGGTTCAGAAGTTGGTAAAGATTCTGTTTGTTCTATCTGGTCACGCACTCATTGCTTTGTGAGGCTTCTTTGCTAAGACATGGAGCTCTAACATTTGGAAATGGGTTCACATTTGCTATGCACAGGGTTTCCTGACCTTCAGAATCCAGCATGGCTTGGATATGTGGAATTTTTCTGTTTATTTGAGGCAAAGAAAAGGAGAGTCGTTTAATGAGGAGCAGGCCTTGTCTTAACAAACCTGGATGACCACCAGGGCACAGGGCTTCCATCATGTTTGAAATTTTCCCCACCACTGAGATGAGTGGGCTAATTTAGCCTGGAAATGACCACCAGGTCCTTATTCGTGCTTGGAAGTTGTGTAAGAATTTCCTGCAGATAATTTATAATTTATGATTTTTTTAATATCATAATGATTTATTTGAATCGTTACCCATTTTATTCATGGAAAGAATCTTTACCCATCCATCACCTTTATGAGTTGCAATGTCACAACTTAAAATGTGGGAGAGCAAGATTGCTTTAACTCTATCTCCTGTTTATTGGCAAAGTCAATGCTTATAATCCACATTAATATAAATATTTATAATTCCTTCAAGTGCATGCATTTTCTTACTTCAGCCTACAAGTATTATCACCACTAAGTGAAGGTTTCCCTTCTGTTTTTTAGAGGAAATTCTAAGAGACAACATCTAGTTTATTTAGCAATGTAAAGCAAAGTAAAGCACTTCAGACACAGACACACACACAGACACACAGACACACACACACACACACTGGGACTGGATGGTGACTTGAGGAAGGGATGGCAGCTCATTCAGTTCTGTATTATGTATTTTAAAGATTTTGTAAATATTCTTGAGTTGGGTGGCATATTTTTGTCCTTTTAAATCATGGTGGATTGAATCTCCCTTTCAGGTTTTCCCCTTTTGATCTTTGCGAAATGTCTACAAAAGAGGCTCAGAATCACAGTGCAAATAGTTTCCCAGTGAAGCCTGGTGTTCACACATGGCCATTAGGGCAGTCTGCCAGGGCCTTGCTTTATAGTGGGAAGACTCCACCTGCAGCTTCAAGGGTGATTAGCCACAAGGGGCATCTGTTCATCAGGAGGCACTGGTGCATTTCCTTGGTTATCTCATGTCTAACTCCCTGTCTTCTGCTCTCAGTATCTGTTGGTATAACTTTTCTCATGTGTAATTACAACCAACTGTGAAGTTAAAACATGCCTTTGAAGTTTTAAAAATGTTAGAAATTGTGGGGCATGGTGGATCTTTGTTAGTTCAAGGTCAGCCTGGTCTGCTTAGCAAGTTTCAGGTGAGAGTCTATCTCAAAACAAGAAAATAAAATAAATATGATTTCAAGAGTTCTTGCAGAATATCAGAATTTGGTTCCCACCTCCCACTTTGGACCACTCATGACCACTTGTGGTGCTGGTTCCAGGGGGGTTCTGATGCCTCCTTCTGGACACTATGAGCACTTACTTGCATGCTCATGGACACAGATACACAATATATACACAATTAAAAATAATTTTTTTTTTAAATGTAAGAGGTGGGGGCGGATGCTAGAGAGATGGCCTAGCAGTTAAGAGCACTGGCTGCCTTTCCAGGGGTCCTGACTTCAATTCCCAGCACCTATGCGGTGGCTCACAGCCATCTATTATGGGATCTGCTTGCTGCCCTGTCTGATGCCCTCTTCTATCATGCAGACATATGTAGTAAGTTCTGGCCCGGACTTTCAAGCCTAGCCTCTAGGTTTAGACCCGCAGACCCACAGACCCACAGAGACACACAGATGCTTACAATAGTTTTAGGCTGATTGGCCTAAAGCCCAGGCATATAACTTGCTAACCCTTTACCCTTAAACTAACCCATGACTCTTATCCTGTTCAGCCATGGGGCTCGGTACCTTTCCTTAGAGCAGCATAGTTGTCCTCTGCTTCTTCTGGTTCTCTCTGGCATTCTGCTCTATTCTTCCTGTTCCCAGAGTTTTCTTAGCCTGGTAGACCCGCCCACACTTCCTGACTGCCTTTGGCCAATCAGCGCTTTTTATTAAACCAGTGGGTGAGAAAATTATTTACAATGGAACAACACAATTCCCCTTCAGACATATATGTAAATAGATCACTCAGATGCATAAATAAATAAATATTTATAAAATGAAAGATTGAAACAAATGGTAGAAGATTTTTATTTTGATGGAGGTTCTCTTAGGAACATCTTCAAAAAGATGCTAAAATAATATCTCCTACCTATGTGGTTGTTCCTAACAGTCTGATGGTAAAACTACAACCAAACTGAAGCTTTCATATTTGAGATGGTAGTTTCATAAACATCAGAATGTTCACCTAGGCCTCCTGTGTCAATTTTAAGTTTCTCCAACCCATGAGAAATTAAACCTTCATATTAGTTAATCTTAGCTTTAGGTTTGTGATTTGGAGCAGTATAGTTTGAGAACATAAAACTAATAGCTTTGTAATGCTAAATACTGAATTTATTCTTATTACTTGGATTTTTAATCTTTTTCTCACTTTTTAAACATATATTTTAATTGCAGCACTAAAATATTATTTCTAACAGTAATCAACAGAGAAGCATAGATTGTGAGCCCTGAAAAGAGCTCTGGAAAATGACTTGTCTCCTCCTCTTCCTCCTCACTGAGCACCAATGTTGGGATCATGTGTTTGATCTGGCATGATATAATAACGTTTCACTTGTCTAGCTGCTAGCGGATGGCTGTGAATGGGCCATGTGCCCCATAGACAGGGGAGACTCAGACTGTTTCTACATAGAAGGATTTTATTATGATGATAACAAAGTGAGAGGGAGAGAGAAGGAGGGAGGGGAGAGGGAGGGAGGGACAGAGAGATAAAGAAAGAGAGATAGAGAACACTCCCAGGAGGAAAGAAGCAAGGGGGCGTGGCTTCAGAGGTTAGAGCAGACCACTAACACTCACTAGAGACATTTTATAGCGTTTCTTATATAGCCCAGGCTAATCTCAAGTTAGCCCCAGACTCAGTCTCCCTAAACTGTTTTGTTGTCGTTGTCTGCTTTTGTTTTCAGGCAGGGTCTCATGTAGCCCAGGTTGACCTGGAACTCAAGAGGTAGCTGATGATGACCTGGAAGTCCTGACCCTCCTACCTTCGCCTCCCACACGCTAAAGTTATCCACACGTGGACTGCCTGGAGATTTTCAAAACTAGTTTCCAGCACTGTAGCTGCGAGTCTGTGCTTTGCCGGGCTGTCATGCTGGAGCTGCTGCATCTGGTGCTCCTCAGCAGAGTTCTGGAGGGCAGTGTCCACTTCCTCGAGATGGCCTGATAATGCGTCAGTGAGAGTCAGAGATAAGAGCTTCACAGCAAAGCCCAGTAGACTTGCTTTACTAAAAAGGGAAGCCCCTTTCCTTCCCTACATTCTAAGTTTTCCTGCTCCCCACCCACTGCTGGAGACTTCAAACAATGGAGCCAGTGGTGTAAATGGCACCTTTGTGTTCACACTTAGGAAATTTTGTGTTTTGTAATGACATTAATTCTCCACCTTCCACTGCTTTGTCTCAGATGAATACCCGGAGGGGGCACATTTACAGGAAGTCTCCCTTTCCCAAAGATTCTTTCTGAAAACTGGTAGGCCGGCCAGAGGAGGGACTCAGAACAGGTTATGGAGCTAAGGACTTGGGATTACCATACTCCAGTTCTTGATCTATAAAAAGACAGAAACCTTGAAATCTCCATTGAGAAATAATGATAACATTGCTATTTCACTGGTTATTGGAACACAGGATGTTCTGTTGGGTACTTCTCACTGTCATCTAATGGTACCTCTGTCACTGCTGTACATTTGTCCATTTAAAGGGAAGAGAAAGGAGATAGGATCATGACTGGGGACAGTCACTGGATGGCCATGTCGGTGTTTAGACCTATGAGGAAGTGGTTGTGGAAACAAAGCATCCTGTAACTGGTGGCTTTATTAGAAACTGGTTTATGTTGTCGTGGCTGAAGCAAACTATCAGATTAAAAAATAATAATAATAAAACCAAGAGAAACAATGGATGAATCTGTTAGAAGCTGACATGTAATTAGCCTTATGTTATCCCCTCCACCATGTGCCATGGAATGCAGAAGGGTTTTTGGGGAGCAGATGAGTGGTGCTCTGTCTTGGGCCATATTTTCTGCCTAGCATATAAATAGAATATAGAGTCTTTTTTTTTTTTTTTTTAAATTGGGGAGGAGGATTAGTGGAATTAAAATAATTGTAAATAAATTCTCCCCTTGAGAAAGCTCTGTGCTGGTAAATTATTTATGTAAATGTTTGTTGTGCCCAGAGTCCAGACTCCCCAAAAAGACCACCAAGAGACCTGTCCGATGCAACAGCAAAGAGTCTCTTTATTGACAAACTAGCTTGGGTCACTCCATCAGTCCAACAAGGTGGTAGAGTTGGAGCCACCCTGAGCAGCACGCTGCAAGGGTTTTTATGGCGGGGGGGCTCTAGTGGCTTCAAAGCTGTGGGTTTACAGTCCTGGGATTGGTCCAAGCTCTGGCTAGGGGTACCTGTTATGAATTCACTGGCTTTCTTTCAATTCTAGGGATGTTTCCGTATTTAGCAGTGGTCCTTCCCTGTATCAGTAGCTCAGCAGGTAGACCTGGAGAAGGGACTGTTTGGAATGTCAGGTGTTTCCCCTTGGTGCTGGCTCCCCCCTGGATGGTGTCTGCTCATGGGCCCCACAATTGTCCTAAATGAAGGAAGCAGTGGAAGAAAATTGTCCTATTTGTTTCTTGGATGCGTTTAAAATTGTATTTGCTCCTTACT
This sequence comes from Phyllotis vaccarum, assembly GCA_033318265.1. Classification (NCBI taxonomy): domain Eukaryota; kingdom Metazoa; phylum Chordata; class Mammalia; order Rodentia; family Cricetidae; genus Phyllotis; species Phyllotis vaccarum. The sequence goes on along the minus strand of JARWLC010000004.1, from coordinate 21,003,928 downwards.
TCTAAAACAGTGAGAGAATACCCATACTGCACCCTCAGTTTTCACAATTGCTGGTGGTATGGTTGTTGCCCCTCCCCCTTCTTTTGGTTTTTCCTTGTCCTGCATGTTGGTTTCAAAGCCTTGTCCCACCTGCTTCAGCTGAGTGCTGGGATTGAAGGGTGTGTCCCCAGACCTGGCTCACAATCCTTTCTTTAAATCAATAGGACCAGCCCTGTTAGAAGAATTAAGAAAATGGATTTGACTGCTATGGATTTACCTAACTAGCATTTTTAACAACTGGTCCTATCTAAAGCTAGAATGCAAATTTCTATTTAAAATTTCTCTACCAGCTGCTTAGACTGCCAGGTAATGCTTCCAAGTTCCTTTCCAGTTTCACTGGTTTTAGCTAACACCTAAATATAACATCTGTGTAGCCACGCAGGGCTGCTTGAGGTTTTAAATGTTAAAACATGGAACTGTCGGAATGCAGAAGCCCTGGGTATTCACTGCTCACTGTCTTCCACCTTGTTCAGTTTCCATTTGGCCATTCAGATGAAATGCATCATGGGAGTTATCCTCAAGGTGATGACGAGAGAGAGAGAGAGAGAGAGAGAGAGAGAGAGAGAGAGAGAGAGAGAGAGAGAGAGAGATGACGTTCATTCTTCAGCTCCTTCCACACACTGGCTGAAGGTACAGCTGACCTGTGGCTCCCTCACCCACACCTAACCTCTCTATTCCTTACGCACAATGATAACTCTTTTGGAATAGACTTGATACTTTCCTCCGAAGGATTCTTTCTATCGACAAAAATATGCTGAGCCCGTGCACAGGGCACATCACAGGCACTAGACAGTCCAGAGAAGGCCCGTGTAGAGATGGTGCAGGTGAACTGGCAAAATAAAGCCTCCACTTCTCTCCTTCTTTGGCTTGGAACATCAGGAACGTGGCTCTACACTCTCCAGAGGTCGCAGCAAGACTGAACTTCAGTTGCACTCTGCAGTCCGCTACAGTGTTAGCCTTTCCTCTCAGTTCATATCCCCAAACCCTTTCCCGTGCCTCCTGAGATTGCCACCACAATGCTCAGTCTAAGCCTCAAGATTGACTGCTGAGAAGCCTACTTCAACACAGTAGCTACAACTATTGTGACACAGCTACCTCTTCACAGCCATGCTGTTGGATTCTGGGAACCTCTTTCTTCCTCTCCTTGGGTCTTCAGGGCAATGTGGTTCTTCAGGTTCTTCATGGATACAAAGTTGTTAACTGGAGAGCGATTTCACTGCCCTTCTGATCACAGCCCTGGGACAAAAAGGAGCAGTGGAATCTTTTTGTAATAGCACTGTGCATTCTTTTAGTTAGGAAGATGAGGCTATTGGCACTGAGGACACACTTATTCCACAGAGGTGCACTTCAAATACTAAAATATAGAGGTACCACAGCTGTCCAAATGCTTGGAAGCCCCAGGAGTCAGGGTAGCCACGCTGGAATGCAGACCTAACCATGACGTCAGTAGCACTAAGGGCTTGCCTGCGGGTTTTCCTCAGGGTAGAGATTGCTGTTAGTGAAGAGCTGCTCTGGACCTGGTTGTTCAGGTCTTACGTAACAGTCATGCATCTCAGGATAGCAAAGCTCTCCTACCCCAGGCTGCCTGATCTACTTCATTTGTCATCTCTGGTATTGCTATGACCAAATTTACATTCAGTAGAAATTCTTTTAAGAGTTAATAAAGTTTTGGAGGCACCACTGAGAGAGATGTGCACTGTCAAATACAGGGCTGAGAGTTCCTGGTTAGGACACCTTAGAGGATACAACAGGAATGATAAACTGGCCTTTCCTTGTGGACCTTTGGGTCTGGCGATATAGAAGCCTGGGTAGGAGTGAAGGGAAGTTTGAGGTGAGGAGAAAGAGCAGCATATGCATGAGTGATGGGCTACTTTGAAAAGTCATTAATTAATGTGCAAATACGGTGGGTTGTTTTTAAGACAGGCTGGCTTAGAGCTCACTGTGTAGCCACAGTGGCTTCAAGCTTCCACTTGAACAAAATAGATAGCAATGCCATTATGCTAATTACACAGCTACCTACCACAGCTTTGTGTCACACTCACACCTCCTCAGATCCACACTGTTTCTGTGACCCAATATCAGTTCCTGGTTGTGTTTGTCTGATTTGGCCTTCATCACTGCCCTTGTTTGCGTTTGCTCCTCACTCTTTGAGGGGCCCACCATCCAGCTCCCAAAGGTATATACACACACACAGAGTCTTATTCTTACTTATAAATGCCCGGCCTTAGCTTGGCTTGTTTTTTTTTTTGTTTTGTTTTGTTTTTGTTTTTTGTTTTTTGTTTTTTTTTTTAATCAGCTTTCTTTAAATTATCCCATCTACCTTTTGCTTCTGGGCTTTAACCTTTCTCTTCTGTAAATCTTACTTTCACTCTTACTCCATGGCTGTCTGGGTGTCTGTGTGTCTGGGTGTCTGTGTGTCTGGGTGTTTGGGTGTCTGGGTATCTGTCTGTCTGTCTATCTGTCTGGGTGTCTGGATGGTTGGGCTGCTGGCCCTTAGAATCCTCCTCTCCTTCTTCTCTTGCTCTTTCTTCTCTTCTTCCATATTTCTACTCCTATTTATTCTCTCTGCATGGCAGCCCCTACCTATCCCACTCCTGCCTAGCTATAGGCCATTCAGCTCTTTATTAGACCATCAGGTGTTTTAGACAGACAAAGAACACAGTTTCACAGAGTTAAACAAATGCAACAGAAACAAAGCAACACACCTTAAATCAGCATTCTACAACAATCACCTTGTAAGCAAATGGGCTTCAGGTTGGTAGAACATTCTTGTGCAATAAGGGTCATAAATGCCTAGGAATTTATCTTCAGCTTTATACTCCTGGAGAAATGACTGATAGATGCTCTTATAGGTCACTCAAGTATAGTCATTTCAGATAATTCCATGCCTTTTGTGTTTGGAGCTCTAAAGACAATTTGGGGTATACAACTTTATTTACATATCCCAAGTATTTATCAAAAGTGGTATTTCTACAGGAAAGACAACCCCTCTCTGAGTCTACTTGAAATTAAACTAAGCTACTCTTCACAGTAGTAAAATAAAGTAGGGGGCCTTGAGGTGTGAAAGGTGACTTAAGGAAGGAACCAAAATCAAGGACTTATGTGTTTCCTTTCAGGCAATACTTACCCTGCTATTTTATGATGTGCCGGATCTTTGTAGGGTTGGGTATTTAGTGGTGAACAACTGAGTTCTGTGGGCTCATCTAACAGAGGAGTAAGATGTTAAATAGTGATGTCATCTGTAACTCTTTTCAAATTCGGTAAGTGCCACATAGAACAAACTGAAGATCTCTGCACAGGCTGCACCTGGGAGACAGATTTTAAAATTTGACAGCATTTTGAGGGGAGAAAATTTGGTTATTAAATTTTAATTTTTTTCTTAATGTTTAGTAATTTTCTTAATGTTTCTTAATGTTTAGTGTAACCCTAAACTCATTGTAAATAATTGCTTTTGAATTTATGCTTGGAGTTGAATTTTATTACAAAGAGCATGACTGGAGAACGGCTTTTTTAAAAAAGATTTTATTATTACTCTTTTATAATCTATTGCTTCTGTGATGCTGGGAATGAAACCCAGGTCCTTGCTCATCTTAGGCGAGATCTCTCTTCCTCAGCCATGACCCTAGTCCCAGTTACTCATCCCCTCCGAGTTTCTAACTCTCTTCTCTGTCTTGATGTTTCCTCCTACATCTTATTTGGTAATATCTAGGAGGCAGGTTTTGACCTGTTAGCCACACTAGCTTTCTGGTCCAGGTCCAGTGTGGAGTGTCAGAAGGTGGGTCTTTGGTGAAGTGATGAGGGAAGAGTAACCATGTGATAGAACAGGAGACATGTAAGTATGTGAAGTGGTCACATTAACAGCAGAATGACTGAACTCACAAGCCTGTCATGCTGTGGTATCTGGAGGCTCCTTACAGTTGCTCAAAATAGAAAGCCTACTGGATGTGATTAGCAAGAGCTGGGCCTTCTTGAGTAAGACAATAGAGGAAGACAGAGAAAAGGGGAGCAGACGTCAGAAGTGCATCCCCGTGCTCAGCAGAGTTCTCTGTACATGGCTGGTGTTGAATGAATACATGCTTGTATTGAGCAGTGCTCATCAGGGTAAGACTTTACACAGAAGAAAGCAAGCCATTATTTTGCATCAACTTCCACAAAATTAACATAATAGCCTAATTAGATTTTTTTCTAATCATTACCTGTGCCCACCTAGGTTTCTAAATGCTAAGAGTTCAGTAAGGATCTTTTCCCAAGAGGAGTGTCAGGTATTAACAAATTGACAATAGTCAAATCCAGGATCAATAGACATGAAGAAAGCCCATGAGAAGCTGAGGGCTAACGCCCCTGTGCTTGCTGAGCCCAGAAATCACTTTCCAAAGCCTCTTTTAAAGCACAGCTTCTCTCCACTAAAGCCAGAGGTACCAGTCAGCCAGGGTATGAGGAGCTGTCGAAAACATGAGTCAAAATAGACAGTTAAAATTGGAGAGAGATATGCATAACCTTGTTGGTGAGAGAGAGAAAACCAACATGATAGCAATGCCATGATGGCACGCAGTTCTCACCTCAAACTCAGACTTGTCACAGGTAGGCAGACCATAGATAGCCATGATGGCCTCCTGGGTGTTTGAGTGGATAGCCAGAAGAGTAAACTCTGATTTCTAATTAGCTGTCCCTATCGATAATTTCAGTGAGATCACAGAAGCCAGTGAAGGTCAGATACTAAGTAAAGGGCTAATTACCCAAAGTCCTCAGACCTCAGCTGGGCTGAGAAACTCCAGACAGGAAAGTTAACTTGACTGATAAACACCTGCTAACTGTTAGGATCCAGGAAACTCTTGACAAAATCAACATACACCCTCCACTGGCATTTCCAGCACTGGAACTGCAGGGAACAGACTTGCTGTTGGAATTTTCACCCCTCGAAATTCTCTTTTCTGCCCTAAAAAGCTCCCAAGCCCCCTGCATGATGGCACGCAGTCTCTACTCCCACGGAGAGATTGGCCTTTACTGTTCTGATTAAAGGATGAGCTGCTTGGGCGGGAATGCTCCTTTTTTCTTGTTTATTTCCACCTCACCTCTACCAATACCAATGTAACATTAAGTACATACACAAAACACCAGACTGAGTGCTATGGGAAGTTCTGAATGAAGACAGAAGGAGAATTTGCATTCAGGTCCCGGAACTATACACTCTGGGTTGTACACATATTACTTCTGAAAAGCTAGGAGCACATGGCGTCAAAGGGGCAAGCTGTTTGGACGCATGAGACGCTAATTATAATCTTACAATTGGAAGGAGAGGGTGTTGCTGGGAGGCTTGAAAGATTTATGGTTTGGATGAGACCTTGAAGGATGAGCTGGAATAACCCCATAGGTTAAGTGAAAAATCCACAAGTCTGTACACACAGTCTCAAAAGTCCGAAAATTGTATTATCTTTTCCTGTTCCCTCATTTCCTCAGGATCTGCTGGCCCAAACTTAGAGGGAAGCAGGAGGCCATATTTTGGCCTTGTCTCAAGGGCTTATCACCCCTGGCTGTTCTCTGCAATAGTGGAGGCCTTAGAAGTGACAAGAGAGCTTCCAGCTGGAGCCTGGCCTGATGCTATTGTCTTTAGGAGCTGGGTGTGTGAACCCCACTTCTGAGGTCATCAGCGTGACTCCGGGCGCCTCTTGTCCTTTAGAACTTTCCACTGCCTCCCAGGACTGTGAGAAGATAGAGGCTTATGCCCTTTGGGATCATGACTGTTGGGAAAGTCCAGTCCTCCAGCAGTTAGGACTGGTGAGCGTCGTAAAATTTCAGTGCCAGCCTGCCTCAGAATGCTGTTTTCTGGCAACATTCCCATGTAATTTAGCCTGTCTGGGGAAGCCCAAGCCTTTTCCTTCCTTCTCTTTTCTTCAAGGCCTAGACCAGGAATCTTCTCCTTCCTGCCCCCCCCCCCCCCACCGTGCCGTGCGAGTTTCTGACATCTCCTCAGAGACACTCTTTTGGAAACTTTTTGAGCCAGTGAAGAATCAACTTAGAAAGCTTTCCTCCCCCGACCAAAGGGAATATTGTGTGTCATGGAATGGAAAGATTTGAACAGTACGGTCACATTGAGGATAACGGGCTACTTGCCTGTTTTGGCACACAGCCCAAGTTTGCTTTGCTTTGCTGAATGTGGATACAATGGGTTCTGTTTGGACACGAAATCATGTGTAACAGACGCTTTTGCAAAACCATGGCCACTTAGCAGTTACTTCAATAAAAATAGGCTTCAGTGATAGGCTTCTGTACAAGAGCTGCACTTAACTTTTATACAGCGTTGAATCTAATACATTTGTAGAGAAAATTTCAATTATAGAATAATTTTTAATTTACAAAAGTCACATTAGTACAGAAAGTTCTTAGATACTGCACTGTTTCCCCCAGTAGTAACACCTTACATTAATTAGTATATTGTGTTTGTCAGTTAATGAGCTAACATTGATTTTGTTTGTTTGTTTGTGTAGCCCAGAATGTTCTGGAACTAGCTCTGTATACCAGTCTGGCCTCAAGCTCAGAGATCTACTGATTTTGCCTCCTGCATGCTGGGTTTAAATGTGTGGGTTATTATACAAATACTGACTTTTAATTTGTGTGTGGGGAGGAGGGCATGTCCATGCCATGGTAGTGTGTATATGGAAGTAGAGGACAATTTGTAGAAGTCAGTGCTGCCTCTCACAATGTTGGCCCTCAGGCTTTGAACTCAGCTTTGATGGCAAGCTCTTCACTTTGATGCTGAGCCATCTCACTGGTCCTGATAACATTATTAAAACTAAAGTCTGAATCTGTTAGGGCCTGACTATGAGATGCCCTTCAGAGACTCGCCTATTGAAGGATATACCTGGCCCTGGTCCCTGTCTACTTCTCTGCTTCCTCTCACGAGACAAGCTGCTCTTCAGTGTACCCCCACTTCTGTTCAGCTTCACCACACACTCAGAATCAGTAGTGGCCCGTGGATGAAAACTCTGGGCCCCTGAACCTAGACACATCTCTCCTCTTCAGGTTGTTTGGTCACAGAGATAGAAAAATCTAACACAAGATTTTATTTAAATTCTCTTAGTTTTTTTTTCCTTCCAGATGTCACATTATTATTAACCTCCATAGATTTTTAGAATCCTCATAGCTGCTAAGATTTCTCAGACTTTATTTTCGATGATCTTGACAGTCTAAAGTAATGCTGGTCAGGACATGTTATGGAGTGCTGTCTCTCAGTTGGGATAGCTGTGTTATATCTTTTTAGTGGTTAGCCTGGGATTAAGTAGCTTTTGGAGGAAGGCCACAAAGATAAAGTTCCATTTTGTAGACATCAGTCTGATCATGTATACTGTCAACCATGACTGTTGACATTTTTTCTTACTTCCTTTCTATGTCATATTCTTTGGAAAGAAGTGACAAAGTATCTGATTGTTTTCTCCCATTTATTTATTTAATAATTCATCTACACAATAGTCTATATCAGTATGGTCTTGTGGATACTTACTTTATAGTTTGGATTATAATAGAATCTCTTTTGTTGCTTAGATGTTTCTGTAATATTGGAAGATCTTTCACTGGGCCTTGTTTTCATTTTGATCTACCTATTTTGCAAGCTTTAAAAGCCATTTTTCAAAAATCACTTTGGGGCTGAAGAAATAGCTCAGTGGTTAAGAACATTGGCTGTTCTTGCAGAGGTCCCAGGTTTGATCCTGGGCGCCCATGTAATGCCTTGTAGCAGGCTGGAATTATTTTCTTGCCTCTGCATAGACACATGCAAGCAAAACATCAATGCACATAAAGTAAAAAAAATAAAAATAAAAACCCACTTTGTGGTACTCTAAGATGCTTCAGACTTACCATGCACATTTTGCTTCCTGGTATTGGAGAATGGTTTTAGAGGTAAATGTCTGTGGATAAGGCTTATTGCTATTCAGGCATTGCTGTTCACTGATACTGTCAGCTGATGAAGCAAAGAAATATGTGTCTATTCTCAACCTAACATTTATACTCAATAATAAGTATTGCTGTATTTATCTACATGCGTTTGTATTCAACTGAACATGAACTCATACTGACTCTGAGTCCAGTCTACTATCATGTGTATCATTTGAGTATCTCCTTGTTTAAAACACTCAAAAGGTACTACACCGACAGACCTGCTTCCTGCTGCCCATCAGACACTTCCTTGCTTGATTCCAGTAGTATGGACAGTGGCTGTGGAAAAATGTGCTTCTGTGGACTTCCTCCTGCCATTCTGCTCCAGACTGATTTAAGCCAGAGCCCCTTTGTCCTTCCAGTCATTTGGTAAAGGTTGTTCCCACACTTTAAACACGATTAGACACCTTTAAAAGCCCACAATCTACACTTTATTTTGGTATCCCTTGATCTATTGAATTAAAAAAATATATTAAGGTTCATTCTTTGTGTAATAAAGTTTATTAGGTTTTGACAAATGTATATTGTTGTGCAGATACCATTACAATATCATATGGAATAGGCTAATTCCCAGGCCTACCAAAACAAGAAGCCCCACACACATCTCCCTCACTCATTTACATTGTCCTCATCTCCAAGAGTCTCAGGCCACCACTGACATACTTGCTGTCTTAATAGTAATTTAATAAATTAAGGCTTAAAACTTTAAATATTTTTAGAAGTTCGGGAGCCTAGTCCTAGTTGAATTGTAATGAGTACTTTCTTTGGAACTGAACATATTTGACCTCAAAAACAGCACAGCTATTAAGCTACATGCTCCAGGCTGGTCTTCTCATGAAGCCACTCTTGGGCCATGCAGCTCCCTCTTGGAGGACCTGGCTCTTCCGCAGTTCTCTGATGTCTCTTTGCTCAGAGTTTCCGGTATTCCTCTCTCCTTACTGTGTCATGAGCTTCTCATGGAAACAGAAGGACTTGAGGCTCAGGCGATCCTCTTCCCTCTTTTGCTTCTTGGGATAAGGGGAGTGAAGAGATCTTGTGTCCCCTATGAATGAAAAGAGCTCTGTGCTCAGTTACCACAGAAACCCTGGGGTTACTTCTGAAAAATACACGGGACATATAAGTGGGACAAGAGACATAGGAAAAAACATACTATTTTGTTCAACAGAGATTTAAAGCACAGGTAAAGACCAAGGAAGTCCATGCTTCATGTTGCAGGTGGTATGCACGGATGTCTACTAGGTGTCTCACATGCTCTATTTATCCCCCTATACTCATGGCCCTATGAAGTAGGCTTTAAAACAAACAGCAAAAACAAAAACAATGAATGAACACGGCAATGTATGATTCGGGGTGTGTCCCCTTCCTCAAGCGAGTGAAATCTACCCCATAGTCTTAATTCCTCAACCCCACAGGGTCAGTTATATCTGGACACCTGCAGTCAGCAGATCACGAAGTTGTTGATGGCAAAAAAGTACAATTCATGAAAGCAGAAGGGGAACTACAGAGGAGGGGTGTGAGGATCAGGACCAGAGGGAAGGTAGGCAAGAGAGGGGAAGAGGGTACTGTAAACATGACAGAAATCTCGTAATCAAACCCATTATATCCTATAGATGATATACAATAGCAAAATTGTCTAAAATACAAAAATACTTTTGAATTAATTTAGTCCCCATTTGGCTTTTGAGGAAGTGTGTATGTGTCATGATAGACTGTCAAAGCACAGAGCCAGAGAGCAACAGACTTGATATGTTTACAAAGCACGTGGACAGTTTGGATAGTTGAGTAGTTACAGCCGTTATCCGATAGCACTGAATTAGAGCCTTGTGTATGTGGTAGTATTGCACGGACTCTAGTTAGTATATAATGAAAACCTGGAGGCCAGACACTGGGGAAAAGCTGGAGTATCAGAGACCTGGGCATGGAAGGAGAGAAGGTACTGTTATGGATGACGAAGAAGATGGGGAGAGAAGGAAAAGTAGGAACCGGTAATGGGGGCTGGTGTGCCCAGAGTATGTGGGGAAAAAAAGGGAACAATTCTGTGTTTAACAAATAGTATGCATTAATTAACTCTTTAAAAGGTAAGGGAAAGCTTGGATTTGTTGTTGGAGAAAATTAAGAATTCTCAAGACTGCATATTTTTATTGCCTATGAGAGTACTTTGACTCACTATTTTTAAAATTAATTTATTTTTATTTTACGTGCAATGATGTTTTTCCATTGTGTCAAGTCCCTGGAACCAGAGTTACAGACAGTTGTTAGCTGCCATGTTGGTGCTGGGATTTGTACCCTGGTCCTCTGGAAGAGCAGTTAGTTCTCTTAACCACTGAGCCATCTCTCCAGCTCCCTGACTCACTACTTTTAAGGCATTTCTACTACTGCTAAAAAATTTTTTTTCTTATTCTTCCCTTATACATTGCATCTCATCTGCAGTTTTCTCTCCCTCCACTTCTCCTGGCTCCTCTTCTCCCACCTCCCTCTCCCCCAGATCCACTCCTCCTTCCCCTTAAAACATACATACACACATATATACATACGTTCATACACCCCATTCTTTTCATATCCTTTTTTACCTTAAGCAGGGTTTAGTACCTCACTCCTATAAATGCTAGCATTTGGGAGGCTTGGAGGGTTGCTGCAAATTCAAAGCCTACTTGGGCTACACAGTGAGAACCTGTCTCATAAAAACCAACCAACCAAACAAACAACAAACAACCAAAGAAATACCAAAAATATTCCACACTAAACAAAGAAACATTAGATCATGCTGCTTAAATAATACCAAAGGAATGTAACACTTTTAACACTGAAATACTGCAGAGTGTTTGGTATATTCACTCATAACAAAACTGAGTGGATAAATACAGGCATTCTTGAAACTGGCAGAGCAAGCCATTTATTTATACAATAGTTACTCTGGACATTTATTTTATGATACATAAAACCTGAGTACCTCTTTTCATGAGTTTTATCAAAGGACTACTGTTTTAAAGGCTTAAAAACAATATGGAGACCAGAATGTCCATTGTCTGCTCAATTCAATGAGCTGCTTCCCCTCCCCCTGCCCTAGGGATGCAGAAACTGCATCAGCACTCAGTCTGGCTCCTGCCCCATCACTATTGGGTATATGGAGAGTGGCTTAAACTGTCAAGCCACATTATGCATAATGTATATTGGATGGCATGTACAGTACAGTCCTTCCTGCCTTCTGTTCCTAGTGTTCCACATCGAAATAAAAGGAGATGTGTCATTGTTTTGTTTTGTTTTCTCTTTGCTCCTTTGAGGGGCCTGCCATCTAGCTTCCAAATAAACCATACAGGGGCTCATTCTTACTTATAAATGCCCAGCCTGAGCTTGGCTTGTTTCTTGCCAGTGTTTCTTAACTTAAATTACCCTGTCTATCTTTTGCCTCTGGGTTTTTCCTTTTTTTATTCCTGTACACCTTTCTTTTGTTTCTTACTTTGTGGCTCAGCTTGCTGTGTAGTTGTGTGGCTCATCACTGGAGTTCTCCTCCTTCTCTCCTCTTTTCTTCTCCTAGGCTTTTCCTTCTATCTATTCTCTCTGCCTGCCAGCTCTGCCCATCCTTTCTCCTGCCTCAGTATTAGCCATTCAGCTCTTTATTAGACCAATCAGGTGTTTTAGACAGGCAAAGTAGCACAGCTTCACAGAGTTAAACAAATGCAACATAAAAGAACGCAACACACTTTAAAATAATATTGTAAACAGAGATGTGCTGTTTCTTCTTAAATCTGCTCTACAGACAGATTGCACAGTGAATCTGCTTCTCATGCTTACACCAGCGTTTTCTCAGCTTTAATCAGTTTATTGCTCAATCACTTTCATTTTTCTTGTTAAGATCTCTTTCGTCTGACCATTTGCATAGTGACATACTTGCCTGTTTTCTGCTTTGTTGTTTGGTTTCCTTGAGGCATGGACTGTCTCTCTCAGCACTGGCTGTCATCAAGCTTAAAAGCTTTCAATCTCAACCCACCTGCAGCCAATGTGTATTATCAGTTCAGTTTTTCAATCTTCATCGAGAATCACCTTTTTAACCTTTATTTCATAGTTCCAAATGTTTAAATTATAGAGAAAATAGTACTTCATTCCCCATTTTAATAGTTAACCCATCTTTTTGCATTTTATCACATATCTCCAAAGGATAAAGTTTTAAAAATGTAGCCATTCCAATATCATGCTTAAAATTAAAGAATAATAATACTAAAAAATTAGCCAATCACTGTTAAATATTCATCTTTCTTGAAATTTTTTTAAAAGTTTGCTGTGTATTCTAGGCTGCCCTTGAACACCAGATTTTCCTGTCTCAGCCTCCTGAATGCTGGGATTATAGGGCTGTGCCAACACACTTTGCTCCCTAGTGTGCGCTGTTGCTCTGTGGCAGGCATTTCCTATGAAATGGCATCTGGGTCTAGAAACTCCTCCTCCGCCCCTCCCCTTTTTTCTTTTACAAGACACCCTCAGACAGGATTGCTTATGCTTCCATCAGAAGGTCATAATGAATGCTTGTGTCTTTTTTGTGATGTGAACAACACTGATGATTATTACTGAAACACGTGGTTTTATCAGTTGTTAGTGCAAACAGTGACACACAAATGCTGCCAATGGTATCCTTTCTTCTCCATGAGCCTTGAACGAGAACTTTCCTCATGAGCCATTTGCTTGTCTAGTACAATTTGTGCAACAAAGGCGGGGGAGTGTTGCTATCTCCCTATTATAAACATTGGCCATGTTACATATCTGGTGAGTTTCAATTCATTGTGTTTATTATTTGGATTGTTGTTTCAACATTTCCTACTTTGACTAATAGTGTCTACCTAGGGTTGGCAACCAGTCACTCTGGTGTGGCTCTAGCTGTTTTGGATAACAGCCCTGCTTTTTGTTGTAACAAAATGCTTCAGATACAATGCTTCTGCTTTGGGCTTGGGTTCAGCTATTTTTCTAAAGAGTCTGGTTCATTTCGATGGGGAATAGTAGTGTAGATCACAGTCTTTATGGAAGGATGTATAAAGGAGAATTCCCTAAAGTGTCTGCAAGGACTGCTTGACTGATTAAAACTGCAATGATGTGGAGACGTCAGAGGTTATACAGGTCCAGAGGCTAAATTAGCTCCGTGGACAGTCACTGCTTGCCCACCTGAGCGTAGAACTAACAACCTGCAATAAAAAAGGTAAAGCCCTTTGCAATCTGCTAACTTAGCTGACACTAGTTTCTACTAACTCCAAAGCTAAGAATGCCATCAGATAGTTTCTTGGAACTCTAGAAAAGCCTTCCTGTCTCTGATGTTTCCACTGATGGGACTTTACACTTGACTTACAACTTCCTTTGTTCTGTAGAAATATAAAATTTCATGATATTACTTTTATGTTGGAGCATGGAATTTGGGGCAACCTAAATCTGTATTCTTGGACCATAATCCCCCCAAAAATGGCTAAAAAAAAATAAATGGTCTCCTATTCTCTTTGGGATGAAAGCTGTGCGCCGAGTCCCCCACCCCCAACAAGTAGAAGGCATTTGAAAAAAACAAAACAAAACATGCAAGGCATGCAGGGAAGAGCCTGCTTATGTTTGTGAAAACAGCATTCCAGACAGGAGGAAGAGTAGAGCACATCCTTAAGACTGGACCAAAAGGAGCAAGATTACAGTAAATAGGAACAGAGGTGATGGAGCAAAGGCATGTAGGGCCTGGTATGAGTTTTGCTTTCCTTGGAATGACGCAGATCTATTGTAGGGATTTCAGCAGGTCAGTGGGAGAATCCCTTGTTCTATCCTGGTATTATGGATGCTGTGTCAAGAGCCAGCTGAAGCAGGAGACTGGAGAAGAGGCTGTCATAGTCCTGGTGGCAAATGATATGGTTGGGAAGAGTACAGTGGCAGAGGAGGCAATGAGAAGAAACCAGGTTCTGGATATGTTTTGAAGGAAGAAACCGTTAGACATAGAGTGTGAAGAAAGAAGATTGAAATATGGGTCTAAAGTTTATGGCCTGATTTATAAATGAGGCCATAAAGTAGCATGGTAGCATGGTATTGTGGTGGCATTTGGTGAGGGAAGCAGTGTTTGAGATTCTAGCCATGTCAGAAAGCGAAAAGGAGAGAGGTAGGGCAGACCCTATGCTATTTCATGAGGAGAACTGGAATTTGGGAATAGGTTCTAAGGAAGCTGTAAATTTTAAATACAGGAATAACATTACCAAGATACACATTTCAGAAAAGCCATCTCTGTGGCGGTATAAGATTGACAGCCCCATACCTGTGGGTACCAATGAAAGGTGGCCAGGGAAAAAGTCTGCAGCAGGTAGCATTCTAGATAAACATGAAGATACTGGAGTTTCAAATACCAGATGCACCATTGACTAGCTTGGTCAAGGTACTTACTTTTTCTGAGCTTCTGGCTCCTGCTCTGTAGACTGCGGATAACAATAATACCAAGATCACTGGGTTTTTGGGATGATAAATGAGTTAATAGGTATTTAAAATTCACTCAATACATTTTAGTTACTTAAGCATCATTGTTATTGTGTAGAGGGGATTGGTCATTGGAAGAACCACAGCCTCACCTACTTGGGGCATGATGTTTAACATAAAGAGAATTTTAGAGGGTGAGATGTATAGTCTGTATTAGCCAGCACCTACATACAGCAGAACAGAAGATGCAAGTCAAGGACAGTACTCAGGAGGCAGAGGCAGGCAGATCTCTATGAGTTCGAGGCCAGCCTGGTTTACACAGTGAGTTTTAGGACAGCCAAGGCTGTTACACAGAGAAATCCTGCCTCAAAAATCAACACACACACACACACACACACACACACACACACACACACACACACACACACACACACACACACATACACACACACACACACACACACACACACACACAAGTCCTAGAGGGAAAAAGTTAAATAAAGCCAGGAGCTATGAGAGAAGCAGAAATTTTGCACAAACTTAAGGTGATTCAAGAGGTCAGAGGTGCTTCTGATGTAGACAGCAAGTGGAAGCAGGGAGGCTGTCTGAAGAGGCAACTCCACAGCATCCAGCACACAAACTGTCAGGACTGATTTCTTGACTGAAATCACCCTGAAGCTGGACTTTGGAGATTTGGGGGCAGGTTTGCACTCTCCATGGGCATTGGATGAAAACTGACTCTAAGCACTATGAATGGCAGATTTATAATACTCTCCTGATTCTGACCTCAAAATAGAAATAGCTGCTGAGACTATGGCTTACGGTTATGTTGCCTGACCCATTTGGATTGAGACTCATTTTAAGGATGCCCAGAGAGAGCAGACATCCTTGGGAAGCACAGTGAGCTATATTTACTTACATATTTAAAAGGCTTTTAACTTCCTTTGGGATAATGGAACATTGACTTACAGTTGTCCATGCAAAGGTGAGTGAGTAGACACTGGTCAGAAGTTATAGAAATGGGAGGGGAGACAAATTTGAGAAATGGCAAGGAACAGGACAGTATTTGGTCACCAGAAATATGTGGGCTCACATTATAAGGTTTATAGTTTTACAGCACAAAAAAAGTCATAAATCAAGGCAAGTTTAAAATACGTTGCTGATCTGTTAGAGAGGATGCCACAGCAAGATGGGGGAGACTTCTCTGTAGGCCCAAGAGGCTGTCTGATGGCATCCTTAGCTTTTGGGTTGGTGGAAACTAGTGGTCTGCTAAGATACTAGATTTCAAAAGTTTTGTTTTTTTTTTTTCTCTTCCTATTTTGTCACAGGTTGTTAGTTATGACACTCAGGTGGCTATCCAGGGAACTAAAACTAGCCCAAGAGAAGGTAATGAATTAGCCTTTGTACCTGTAACATCTCAGCTAGCCACATCACTGCAGTTTTAATTGGTCAAGCAATCTTTACAGACACAGTTTCTTTGCAGGAATGTTCATTCACAGGAATTAGGAGGGAGTGGGGAGACCCAGGGAAAGCAAAGTTACCAGCTGTGAGAAGAGACGAGACACAGGCTGACGGCATATTTGTTTTTAAACACAATAAAATAGAAAACCAAAAATTGTGGGGAAATACATATACCGTTAGATTTAGGCTATTAACCATCTTTGGCTAGTTTTAAGCCTTGTTAAGGGAAGAACTGACATAAGAGATTGAAGGTATAGGAAAAAATAAGACTTTTTTTTTCTAAGAACTTGAATTGAAATTACATTTCATCAGTAAAAGAAGGACTGGTATATTTATTTAGCTCTAGCAATTTTCATCTTTCTTGAGTGACTTTTTGCTTTCTATTTTCTTTTGGAAAAAAATAATAAAATTATAATGATAATTTTTTTTGTCCAGAAATAAGATTGAATTTAAAGCAATTTTCCGGCCTTTAAACAGGCATTTGCATCCCTGCCATCTCTTACGTAAGTTACTCAGTTACCCTCACCTGAATGCTTAACTATAATATTTTTGCTGATACCAAGGAGCTGAGCAGCACAGAACACGGTACCATCAAAATCACCAGCTGCTCTCAGGAGACTTGTGTATGACCGGTTGGGTGCCAAGGCTGTTTCTATTACTGTATATTCAATTCAGCTGGACTTCAGCTTTTATAAACAAATTATATGTGGGAGGGTGGGAGAAGGGTATGTGTATGTGTGTAGGGAGCATGGGTTGAGGAGAATCTGTTCTCCCCTTCCATGCAGGATTTTGAGGCCTGAACTCGGGTTGTCAGGCTTGGCGGCTACCGAGTCCAGAACTTCACATTTTTATGGAGTGCAGCTACTGACGAGCTAGCTGAATCAGAAGCTGGATGTTGGATCTCTCTCTCTACTGGGACCCATTCTTTTCTGACGAAGTCAAAGAGATTGAGAGATAAGGAGTCAGGTTTTGAGAAAACCTTTAGTCTACAGCATCTGAGTGTAACATGAGTTCTAATTTTTATTTATTTGTTTATTTATTTGATTTTTTTTTTAAAGACAGGCTTTCTCTGTGTAGCCCTGGCTGTCCTGGAACTCACTTGTAGACCAGGCTGGCCTCAAATTCAAAGGAATCATCCTGCCTCTGCCTCCCGAATGCTGGGACTAAAGGCCTGTCCGCCACCGCCACCACCTGGCTTTAATTTTGTTTTAAATGGACCTCTTTGGCCTCAGAGCCTCTGTTAGATTTTGGTGAGTTCCTGACCTTGTCTCCACTCTCTGTCTCCCTTAATCATGCCTCTCCATTTCTGGCGTTTGTAGTTTAGTTCCCATCCTGGAATACACGAATTATTTTGTAGACTCTATTTCTTTAATCCCCCTCCCCTGCCAAATAGTAGCAGCACATATGATATCACAAAGTCCCCGAGGTTGCTGATATTTGCAGTATCTCATTATGTCACTTTAAAACGATGTTATTCTTATAGGACAAATACCAGACCAATATTCATGATTAGAAATGTAGTTTTAAACTGGTCCTAGAGGAGGCATTCAGTAGATTTTTTTTTCAGTAATTTAGTTTTTCTAAATTAGAAATCCTACAGTTAGGCACCATTTAGTAAGACACAGAAAGTCTTGTCATACAGCTCTGAATTTATCACAGTATTCAGAATTCACTGAGCATGCGCTGTGTGGCAGACACGGCACTGTAACAAGGCAGAGGACATTTAAACTGAAAAGTCATCTCCGCCCTTTACAAATATGATTGAAGGTGTAAGAGAATGCATTTCCTTCCTAGTGATCACAAAGTAAATGATTTTGTGCAGAACTGTGTCCTATGGTATAATTAGCTTCAGACACAAATTCTCTGATATAAAGAAAATACAGAAGAACAAACCGAACAAACCATGAACCCTGGTGTTCATCAGAAGGCTGTGTCTACAGTCCTGCATTGTTGCTGTTCATTCACAAATCGGCCATTCACTCGGTGTTTACTGAGCACCTGCACCGTGGGAGAAACTGGTGTTGGGATCATGATGGCAAACAAGAGATGTGGACTTCATGTGGCCTGTGAATAGGTGCAGGTGGCTTAGTTTCCCTGTTGTCATCTTCTGTTGACGGGATGCCTTTGGTCTCCTTTAAACCCCAAATGCTAACTAACTAACTAAGGTTTGCACAGCCTTTTCAGGAGAAGCTTACGAGTGACTTTGGGACTTGAGGACTTAACTTCTTCCCTGAGAGAAATTCCTTGTCTTAATTTCAAAATGAATTCATAGATAGTTTAAAATGCATTTGGCCTGCCCCTCACCTGCATTTGGGTCATCTTGCAAAGGCCGGTGTGTGTGTGTGTGTGTGTGTGTGTGTGTGTGTGTGTGTGTGTGTGTGTGTGTGTGTGTGTGTGTGCTGTCTGTGTTTATAGGACTTTGAAGGTAGGAAGTCAAAGCTGGAGAAAGGTGGATGTTTTTGTAACTTCACAGGAGGCAGAAGTGAACAGTTCACTCTGTGAGGCTTTCCAGACAATAATGTGGCTTTCCCTGGAGCCACCCCCATTGCCTGAGTTCTTCTCTGAAGATACCGAAAGGATTGCTCATCCATGGGATAGGAAGTGATCAACTTCATGGGGCAGGGATATCCCCTCTTGCCTTCCACAAAGTTGAATATCAAGGCTTCAGGTTTCTTGCTACCTGGCATCATAATTGCAGGGCACCTAGTTTTTTGTTTTGTTTTGTTTTGAGGTTTTTTTTCTTCCCCCTTTGCAGTAAAAATATTTTCCCCTGCAAGGGAGAAAAATGGATTTTTTTTTTACAACAGAGAGGGTGAGGAGAAGGGGAAGGAGACAGTGAGCTTTGAACACATACCGCTCCAAGGCTGGGAAAAATAAATTACAACCCATTACAACCCCAGTAAGCTTTCGAGTAACTAGGGAAATGAACCGCCCTTCTCCTCCACCAATCTGTATTTCTAGTCAATGAAAAAGACACAGGGCTTGAGGTTCCTTCCGAAACCGGGCTGGCTAATTTAGCCCCTCCCACAAGCCCTAGGGTCTGTTATATCTCTGATCCCTGAGTACCTCTCTCCCAGAAAGCCACCACAGCAAGCAGAGGCAGCAAAAACAAAAACACCCGAGACAAACGAGCAAAGAGGAAGAAAACAAAAAGCTGCCCCTTATGGAAGATATAAAAGGTAAGACCAGAACTGATTTGATCCAAGCCCTTCAGGGGGAAAGAGCCCGGATCCCCAGCGTGTAGTTGGAAGAGCCGAAGCGCTTGAATGAACTTTCCCACTCTTCCTCCTGAGCGAGGCAGGGAAAGCTTTGGGAAGCAGAGCTCAGGGTTGAGCGGGGGGTGGCTCTTGAGTCGATGAATATTCATAATTAATTGGTATGCAGATCGGCTTTTTTTCCCTCCCTCTCTTTCTTTTAGCGGCAAGTGACTGTTTTCCAATCCTCTTGTACCTAAAGAGGCAGCTGCTTCATCTACAGTCTGGAATCATCTAGTCTCCTTTTGGGTCCCGGGCTTACAGATGCTGGGTTCTGCGTGTAGATTTGTTTTGTTCGAATTTCCTGCGTTCTTTCCTTCTGTGACATTAGCAAAGGCTCCTGCTCCTTCTCTGCCCGGAGTTGGGCAGGAAAGTTAATGTGGCAAGAGGCTGTCACAACAGGACCCTAGAGTACGTGTGGTAAAAAGGCTGCAGGCTTCTTGAGCTGTGTGGGGGAGTGCCCTTGGAGAGGGAGAGAGGGCTTCAGGGAGGAAAAGGAAGAAGAGATCCTCTTAAAAGAGCAGGTCCTATCTGACTGACCACATTAGATTTTTGTCTAGGAAACTACAAGGGCAGACTGGTTTGCACAAATGGTGTGCAGTCTCTGCTTTTTACCTCTTTTGGGCATTTTCTGCCAGGACAGAGAGCCAGCTGCTTGCCAGTCCTCGGGAGTCAGGAACAAAGAGAGATGTAGGGTCGCAAACCTACTTCATTGCCAGCTTCAATATGCTCACAGATTTCTATCACATAGGATGCAGAGGGACTGGAGGCTAGAGATTTCTTCCTAATTAAAGCAGACCATAGCTGTGTGAGTTTACTAAGTCGTTACTCTGTGTGTGTGTGGGGGGGGGGGGACCTGTGTCTCTTTTATCATGTGTGCTATGCATCCCTCACATCATTCATATAAGGTGAGTGCTATCCTTAGCATCCCGGGTTCCTGAGGAAAAGAGAGTAACTCACCTTGGGATCCTCCTGTACTTATCAAGTGGCAACTGTGGATGCAGGCAAGCATTCTGTACTTAGGAGGTGGTAAGCATGGATGCAAGGGGGCCAGGGCACTTCTCCACATGGTTCCTCTGCTTAGAAGGCTCTCTGGCACCTAGATTCTGGATCACTGGATTTGAGGCTTGTGACTCTCTAGAGAGTCGGTAATAAAATCTAGACTGTGAAGGAATTTGTATTTTGCAATCAAGTTTACACTACCAATCTCAGTTGGTGTTAATGGCCATTCTTCATGGGGGAGAGGCAGACATGGTTACTATGTATGGCCTTTTACCAGAGAGAGAATCTGAGCTTGTAGAGGTTAGACTGCAGGAATCAAATGTCTACCTGTCAAAAAAGTCTAGGTCTGAGGAGAGCTCCTCTACTTCTGGTTTCTCTTCTGAACACATGTCCCCACCCCCAACTAGTCATCACTAAACCACTTTCAGTTCCCCAGGGAACTGATCTTTCCTCCTGCTGAGCCTGCTGCAAGGCACATTTCCTCCATCTCAAAGGCCCATCCGACCTGTTCTTTATTCTGGAGCCAACACACCTCTGCTTGAATTCCAACACCATTATTTTTAATGAGAGCCTCTGTTTTCTCACCTGTGAAATGAAGAGAGTAATACCTGTCTCAGAGGGTTTTAAGGATGGAGCAACAATCTATACAAAGTCTCCTGCTGGAGACTGTATTCAATAAACGGGATGTTGCACCTAGATTTTTCCTGAGTATTGCCTTCCCCAATACGCCTTTCCCATACTTTGGCCTAGTTCAGGATCTGCCTTGGATGTTTCTACAATACCTCACCTTTAAGATTTGAGCTGACATTCATCATGCCCACCTATTTTTCTTATCTCTGTGGCACTTTCCAGCCCAAAATGGTAATTTTTGTGTTCATCTTTGGATGTCTGATATCCAGTGCATCTGTTTCTTTTTTTCAACCTTACTCATGGCCACTTTGTTGTTCATGGAGGCAGAGTGATGGGAGAGAAGCCCCAGTCATGGCAGAAAGGTAGAAGGCAAGCAGGGTGCTCACATAGCAGCCTCAGATGTGGCTCCAGGAGGCATCTAGGAAGAAGCCCATGCCTGTGTACTGATTCAGTAAGAGCTGGAGACAGTCAGTGTGGCCTGTGGTTAGACTAGCCATTCCATCACATGAAGTCCACAACAGGTCGCTGGGGTCCTGATGATGAACCAGCATGGTGCTCAAAAGCCACAAGGAGAAGTTCTTGGTGTTGATACCATCTCAGAGAAGATGCTGTGTTTTATTTAGAGGGTGGTGCTACCTCAGGCTTTTGTG
The DNA here is from genome assembly GCA_033318265.1 of Phyllotis vaccarum. Classification (NCBI taxonomy): domain Eukaryota; kingdom Metazoa; phylum Chordata; class Mammalia; order Rodentia; family Cricetidae; genus Phyllotis; species Phyllotis vaccarum. The sequence continues at coordinate 20,982,546 of JARWLC010000004.1, read as the reverse complement.
CAAGTCTAGAAGGTTCTTGTCAGCCACCAAGCACCTTGAATTCTTTAGTGGGTACTCAGTCAGTATCCAATAAACTATTATTATTGTACTTGGTGTGTTCAAGAATCTGAAGGGCTTACAAGGGACCTTTAGTTTGTAGTAGGGCTTGCCCCCATTGATGCATACGAGTCCTAAGTTGTCCACAGACATCTTTCTTGGTAGATACTCTGAAAAACAAAACACCCCTTCCCTCTAGGTTGATGGTCTTAATTGATGATGTGACTTCATGCCAAGGCTCCCAGTTTGTCCAGTACAGCTCTGGATGAACTTCACTTTCTATTCCACACTCAGCCAGGGACCAAAGTGGAGATGTCTAGTTATCTCCTAGCATACCTTTGCTGTCCCTGAACACAACGTCTGGTTTGATAAGTATTATCTTTCTAGTCTCACTTTATGGAAACCTTGCTATCTGAGGCAGTGGATTCTGGTAATGAAAGAAAAGCCTTGGGTAAAATTGTGATGTACCCTGTTTGCTCCCAGCACCCTGCTTTTCCTCTTCCTGGCATACCTTCAAAGCAATTTGACAAATATTATCTGCCATTTGTAAGTACCTATGCCAGATCCTTGGGATATAAACAGTTTGCACATGATGGAGTAGAAAAGGGAGACTTATGGAACCAATTCTAATGGAAGCCAGGCTCTGTCAAGTGCTAATAATAGCCAACGTTGATCATTACGTGCCAGACATGTTTTATATATGTTGTCTCATATAATCTTCACAACTCTCTGGTATTGATTTATGCATGTCACAGTTATGGAAGGAAGTCATGCAAGTCACATGGCTGGTAAAAGGCAGAGGGGACATTTTTGGCCATGTGGTCAGTCTGTAAAGCCTGAACTAACAGATGAGTCCTATCTCCCGGGAGCCACAAGAGCAGTCCAATGATAGAGCCATGAGGTACACAGCTCAGAGTTATGATTTCTCAGAACACGTCTCAAGCAATGGGCTGCTCAGTTGCACTTACAAAGATACATGGAGTCTACTGCCCACAAAAAGCCCCTTCCTTCCCCAGTCAGTAATGCCAAGGGAACTTTTCTCTAAAGCTGAAGCCTGAACAGAAGGGTCAAATCTCCCTCCCCTTTCCGCATCTGGAGCAGAACTATTTGCATCCTGTCCTGGAGGCACAATTGCAGACAGTCTTGACCATTGTTGTGACCAGTCATGACAACTGCAGAGAGTTTGGGATTACCAATCATGCAATTAAATGAGCATTTACAGAATGATCACCTGCACACATTAAACGGTGTCCTTAATCGAGATTTCCTCACATAGTAGCAGTAGGTGATGACATCTGGCCTTGGCTAAGCACTGTGGCACTACAGTTACTTCTCCACTTTATTCTGAGGGAGAATTTAATTCAGGTGTGCTGGGCCAGGCCTCTGGGAAATTATGTAGAGTTCATTCCTTCAAATATTTTAGAGAGAGGCCAAAACCAAGGGTAGCCCTTGTGGCGAAGAATCATCAGGCCTTTTAATGATTTACAGAAGGGAGAGGGGGGCATGAGCTTAGTCAAGTGTGCATAGGTGTGTGTGTGTGTGTGTGTGTGTGTGTGTGTGTGTGTGTGTGTGTGTGTGTGTGTGTGTATTTCTGGGATTGAGTTTCCCATACTTTAACATGCACATATACCTTTGAAGCTGATAAAAATCAGACACCTTCAGATGCTCTGGGGTGTGGCTGAAGTCCTACAATTCTCCCACAGGCCAGATGGCGATGCTTATCCTCCATGGCCACCAGACTGGCAGTGTTAGAAAGTCATGTCTTAGTCTTGGGGCTTATTTGGTACCTATGAATCAATCCCTTACCTCTTTCTTCTTCTCCCCGTACTCTCTGAGCAGCCATGTGGAGTCACTGATTAGCTATGCCATTGCAGGATAGTGGGAAGTCTAATTCATTTGTACTTTCAGAAAAAATTAATGCCCTAAGACAGGATATTCAGGCCTCTAGTTTTCTATGATTGAGAAATGAGCCCACCTTTTTAGCATACAATCTGCTGCAGAACAGAAAGACCCTCTGTCGAAAGTTCTTAAATCTTTTCTGTGATGATACATTGTATATTTAATTAAATTACTCTGGATATCAGAGGACAGAGCCATCTCTCCAGCTCTTTTGTTTTATTTTTTTGAGACAGGATTTTCTGTGTAACAGTCTTGGCTGTCCTAGAACTTGCTTTATAGACCAGGCTGGCCTTGACCTCACAGAGATCCTTCTGCCTCTGCCTTCCAAATGCTGGGACTACAGCTTATGCCACCATTGCTGACTGTTAGGCATTGAACTAACAGAGATCCCGGTGGATCTCTGTCTCCCGAGTGACAGGATCCCAAGATGCTGTCTGATGGGCATACAACTTGTACAGTGTGAGTCACCACTCCCTGACCTTCATGGCTTGGTTGTGGGTGATTCTGTCCTGTGATATTCCAGACAAATTTTATTAAATATACAATATATCTCTACACTTTTCACCTTTAAAAAGGTATGTTACTTTTAATACTGTGTATGTGTGTGTTTGTGTACGTATGTGCATGTCAGTGCAGGTGCCCATAGAGGCCAGAGTCATGGATCACCTGTGCCTGAAGGTGCAGGCATCATGAGCCTCTGACATAAGTGAGGGGAACAGAATTGCAGGTTGTCTCCAAGAAAGGACCTGCTCCTAACAGCTGAATCATCTCTCCAGCCCCTTAGGGTCCCTAAGATTCTCAAGCTTTGCTTGCAGCTTGGGCAGGGCTGGAAGCTCATGTATGACTGCTGAGAGAGTCCTGTGCTGGACCTAGAAATCTCAGGGGAGGGGGATTGCAGGTCTCAGGGCCCTGAGTTTGGGCATTGTCTGTATTGCAGACAAAGTGGGAAGGATCCTAGTTGCAAAGACAGGAAAATGGATTCAGAAAAGAATGGAGGGAATTCTTTAAAGTTGGGAAATTGATGGGATTGTGAGCAGAATACATTGTTGGAGAGACGAGGCTGTGCAAGATGCTGTCTGATGGGCATACAACTTGGTACTTTTTCCATTCTGTATTATCAAAGGGACTTTAGAGGCCAAACTATAGAACTGGCCCAATATAAAGGGGTGCTTCCTTTGTTTTCTGAAACTTTTTATTGTCTTATATAATAGATTTTTGATCCAGACAAAATGTTTTTTGCACACACAGACATACAGACATGACACACATACACACACACAAACACACACACACATACATGTACCACACACACACACACACATACACCACACAACTAGACTTGTGACCCTTTGCCTCAGCCTCCTCATTCGTGTTGGAATATGGGCATATCACCAAGCCCGGCAGGAAAAAATTCTTTATGAAAGGAGAAAGTAAGTAACGATGACATTTAATAACAAAATGGAAAATAAAGGACTAATGCCCTTGAAGTAGAACAAGGAAGTAGAAGGTGAAGGAATGGAATGAATTAATTTTTGTGGTTAAAATTCAAGGACTCATTTCCAAGATGTTTCTCTTGGCCTCATCCAGAGTATGTGTACAGTTCCTGTGTCCACAAGGATGCCAGCGGTATAGTACATATCGCGGGAACTACATGTAACCCTGATTAGGGTGAGGAGAGGGCCTCGAGATTTGGGGGTTCTACCCCTCTTACCTCACCTTCACTTGAGTACTATTTTTTTAAAAAATGATAACACCACGACCATCAGGCTGTCTACACACAGTTTTAAAGCCTGGCTTTTAGAGAGGGTGTGTATCACAAGTATTTCCCATTTGTCACATAGTTTTTACAGCCACAAAGTGGGCGGAATGATTCCTGTTTTGTGCAATGCCCCCAATAAATGTCTGCACAAGAACTTCTTCCCTAAGTAGGGGTACACTTTGAGGATGGGATCCAAGAAATAAGGTTACTAGTTTAAGACCTGTAGATATTTTCTGAAATTCTCCGCCACTATTGCTAAATTGCCCTCCCAAGGCCAGATTGATTCCCAGGGTCAAGTTGGTTCCCAAGGCATGTGTCTTTCATTCTACCGCTACTGCTTGGTTCCTGGATCCTCAGCGGTGCAGGAGAAGACTAATTGTATCAGCTTTAAAAGTCTTCGCAAGTGTTTTAGTTGCTAGGAATCTTTATGGTACTCTTCACACAACAGGCTCAGTCTTTTGCAGAAAGTCTTCAGTCTTTGCCCATTTGTTACTAATTTGCATTTTATGTTTTTAATTTAATTTCCGTGAGTGATCCATCATCTAAAGATATTTAATTTTCTGCCATGCTTGTAATTGTTTTGTGGATTCTGTTTCTAGTGTTTTCGTAATATTTTATACTGTTTTATGAAAAGATCCAACACATTTTTTAACATATAGCTTTGTAGTTTATAAGTAGTTCAAACTATATTTTTAATGCCTCCTTAACCCATAGTAATGTTTTAAGTTCTAAGTGATCCTTATTTTGTTAAGATTATTAACTTTTCATTTGCTTCTTAATGGTTAGATATATGAGTGTAAGTAGAGGCCCGAAGTTCATGTTGGTGACATCCTCAAAAACTGTCCACCTTATATATTAAGGCAAGGTCTCTGGCTGAACCAGAAGCTTGCTTGCTGGAAGGCCAGTTATCTGTCCATATCTACCTGTCTCTCCTCAAGACAGGCATTCCCAGCTATGCCTGGCTGTTTACATGGAAACTGTCGATTTGACAGGCCGACAGCAGCCATTATTAGGACACTAATATGGTAAGTATTTAATAAATGGATGTGAAGTTACTTTAGTTACTGTTCGGATGGATTTGGGTCACACATTGTTTAATCACTTTATAGATGCTAATTTAATTTTGAGACCACATTAAAGACTGGCGCTATTTAATCTCACTCTTTTGCTGGCATGAAGAATGGGGACAATTGAATAACTCAACTACTGTCTCTCATTTGGAAAGTGTGGAGTTCAGACTTCAATTCTAGGCATCGGTCTTTGTACTATTTGGAGATATGGGTGACATATCACATGACTCATGAGTTTGAAACCTACAATTTGGTGGGTGCTAGTATAGTTCCATAATTGTAGACAATTGTCATAATCAATATGGAACATCTTTGCCATTTCAAAGCCTTTTCACTCATTAATAATCACTTCCCATTTCCTGCCTACTCATCCATCCCTCCCCCCCTCCCAAGCCGCAGTCTGCTTTTTATCAATAGCTCTGCCTAGTCCAGCCAGGTTCTGACTATGATATTCTGTGTTGCATCACATTCTAGTAGTCTGTTTATCACTTAATTGATATGATTTGTGTTGTGAAGAATGCTGCTTTTGCATGTGCCTGAACAAACTTTTGTGTAGACAATCCTTTAATTTCATAGGCATAAACCTGGAGTGTAATTGTTTGGTCCTGTCTACATCTACTCATCTGAGGCACACTAGACTATTTACTGATGTAGGTGTGCAGTTTCACACCAGAGTGGGATGCTCTAGTGTCTGTATCATCATCAATATCTGTTGTTGATCATGGGGTAGAGCCTTCCTAACAGGTGGCAAGTGATGTCTTCCTATAGTTTGGGTCTTATTTCTGGTTGGTTGATGCTGTTCTTCATGAGATCTCCAGACAATTGGGTATCTTCTTTGGAGAAATGTCCATTTGGATTGTTTATCAATTTTTAAAAGGTTGACTTTTTACTGTTAATTTGCAATGATTCTTTATGTATGCCTTTTGTTCAGATATACGACTGTCACAATTTTTCTGTATTCTAAAGTTATCTTTCCATTTTTTATGACAACTTTTGCTGTATAAAAGTTTTATATCTTAAGATATCCACTTCATATTTTCTTTGATTTATTATGTTTTTGATGTAATTTCTAAGAAAGCAGTGCCTAATTGAAACTCATGAAGTCATTTATAATTGTGATTTAATTTTTTTAGATTTATTTTATTTTGTGTGTGTGTATTTCGTCTGCCTATGTGTCCCTCACACTTGCAGTGCCCGGGGAGGCCAGAAGAGGTCACTAGATCCCCTGCAACTAGAGTTGCCTATGGTTGTGAGTCACTGTGTATGTGCTGGGAATCAAACCTGAGTCCTCTCAAAGTGTAGCAAGTGTCCTTAACTGCTGAGACATCTCTCTAGCCTCCTATGTTTTCTTCAGCATTTAAATAGTTTTTATCCCTATATTTAGATTTCCAATCCATTTTTCCTCTGCTCTTCCCAACCTTCTTTTGAATATCCAGATGCCCTAACATCATTTGTTGAGAGAAGTGTTGCTTTCTCCAAGTTAATTATCTTTACGTAGTTGAGAAAGAATTTGCTGTACATGGAAGCCTGTTTGTTTCTGGAGTCTCAGTTCCGTGTTCACTCCAAACTGTCCTGGTCACTATAACCTTCACAGTCAGAAATTTGAATTCTTCAACTTTGCTTTTTCTTTTCAAGACTGTTCTGGTGTTTTGCACCCCATAGATTTTCAAATGAATATTTGACCATCTTGTAAATTTCTGGAAGAGAAGCTGCTTGAGATTTTGTTAAGGATTATACATTATGCTAATAGGGATGATATGTTATGCTGAACATAAATATATTTGGAGAATATTGCCTATTGTATTATCTGTAGCACAATGGCTGCTCCTTAATTTACTGCTATTCCAGCCATGAATTGTGACTCCACAGTTACCAGCCTGCTTCTCTGGCAGCAGTCTGATTGCTCAGGCTGCAGCCTGTTAGGAATTCTGTTCCTAAAGGCAATGGCTCTGCCACTGCTGCTGAAGGTAGCTTTAACTAAATCTTTATTGTTCTATTTACAAATAAGACTTGAGACCCAAGGCTGGGGTGAAAACCTGGTAGCTCAGAGGGGTTGAGTAGCATCTAGCTAATCCTCTCCCCTTGCTGGTGTCTCCTCAAACCTTGTCCTTCCCACTCAGTCCAAAGAGAAAAATCTGCACCACTCAAAACCCCTCCCTACTATACTTCCTGTGTGTCTATTGTTTCCAGATGCCCTCTGATGTTCTATGATTACTTTCTGTCAACTAGTTGCTAACTATGCCTCTTGACTCAAGGTTAATTTTATATAATTAAAGCAAATGCAAACTCAGGGTTCATAGTGTGATTGAATAGTCTCCAACAATTGCCATTTTAAAACTACCAAATACTGAATCTGTGGCTTGGAAGACAGAGTTTGCTCTAAGCTCAAGGATGTCTGTAGCACTGGATTTTAAGTAGATAAATGAATCATAATAAAGATAAAACCGTTTATCCATGAACATGTGGTAGCTCTCTTTTTATCTGCATTTTTAACTTTTTCAATAACATTTTATGATTTTTAGACCACAGGTTTTAAATTCACTTTGTCAAATTTATTGCTAAGTTTCTTCCCTCTTTTGGATTCCTTTTAAAGAATTAGAGCCGAGTGCATATTTTTTAAAAATATATTTATTTTATGTATATGGGTGCTTTATCTGCATGTATGCCTTTATGCCAGAAGAGGCATTAGATCCCACTAGAGATGGTTGTGAGCCACCATGTTGTTGAGGGAATTGAACTCGGGTCTTCTGGAAGCAACCAATGTGCTTAACCACTAAAACATTTCTCTGGCTCCCAGACATATCCATTTAAAATTCAGCATTTCTAAGGCAGCGGCAGGCAGATCTCTGTGCATTCTCTGGCTCATATATACTGTCCATCTTTAATTTTAATGCATCTATGTCATTTATCAAGTATGTATATATATATATCCTTTCTCATTTAAAAGCTTTTGAAATGAATTTTCGCATTGTTTTGATGGAGGAATTGGAATAATCCTTATTTGTTTACTTCCCTTTCTCACTGGACCTTGCTTTATTGTTAAAAATATGGCTTCAAAAATGTGGATGATAGATATCCTACCTTTAGAGCTATAGAGCTATGGAAAGGAAAGCACCCTGTGTTTCGGTGTATCTTAATATTGAAGCAGAAATGAGTAACTTTGATATTAATGTGAAGAAATGAGCTTCTTCACTCAATAGCACCTGCTTCTCATGTCTTTCTTATTCTTATCTTGAGTGTGTACCCCATGCATGCTGTCAGCATCAGTACTGGACATTAGTTTTGATGCATGGCGGTATCTCTTGGGGGAAGCATGCTGATGTCCAGTGTGATTCATCTCACCATGCTGCCTGCATTCTTGAGCTCTTCATCTGAGCTTCATTCATGATGAGCCATCTCCTCAGTGTAGCACATTAACTTCCCAGAAAGATGATCATTACAAAGAAGGGTGACATGCTGTCTCCAGGACAGAAATTGTCACTGCCTCATCACCGGGAAAGTTGATCCAGTGTTTCGGGAAGTATGATGCCGTGAAGAAGTTGAGGACAGAATTGTTTTCTGTGTGTTATATCTCAGTGTCACAACTGTTGCAGCAGAGTGGCTAAGGATAGACTTCCTGTTTTAGAATGGCCTATGAGCTTAACTCTGCTGCTTTCCAGTTGCAGCTGTTTTTGAAGGAGTGGGAAAGCTCTCCCGTTATTGCTTTGGTCACTGCCTCTGCCTTTTGTCTTAAATCTGTAAGGGCTCGTTATTTAGATGTCTGTGAATTTCATATTTATTTCCTTTTTCCCTTCATTCATTTTTCACCGCATTCCAAGAGTGTTTCCTAAGATTTTCCTCTACATCATTCAGTTTCCCTTAACTAGTGCCAATACCAAATTTGATTCAGCTGCAGTGATTTTGTTTTCCATGAAATCTTTAAGCCTGTTCTTTCTTACAGCAAGATCTTTTCTGATTCAATTAAAATCAAAGAGTTCCCTTTCTGTCCTTATTTATATCAGTTTATCAATGAAGATGACATTCTCCATCTTTCAACTTTATTGCAACATTAAAAAATTTATGTGTATGGGTGCTTTGTTTGCATGTATGTCTATGTAAACACATGCCTGTGGTGCCCACAAATGCCAGAAGAGGGTGCTGGATACCCAGGAACTGGAGTTACAGATCTTTGTGAGTTACCATGTGGGTGCTGGGAATTGAATTCAAATCTTCTTTTGGATGATCAGTCAGTACTCTTAACCACTGAGCCATCTTTCCAGTCCCATTTATATAAATGGGTTTAAACAGCTTTCACTGGAGATTTATCTCCAACAAACCTGTTAGGTGAGTGGTTTACACATGGATCCTGTAGAGTCTGATTGGACCTTGTTTAGGATCCTTAAAGACTAGATCCTCACCTAAGTGGGGGAGGAAATCTAAGTCCTCCAGGCAGGAAGCTCACTCTGAGCCAGGAAAGAAGGCAAAAGTCATCTTGCATATCTTCATGTTTCAGAAGACAGAGAGACTAGGCTGTCAGCACTCTGTGACTATTGTCCAGAGGCTCATGATGTCCATGAAGGATCCCTCTCTGAGACATGTTATTGCTTTGCTTTTTCCTCAGAGAGATAAATTTTGGAGCTAGGCAATGAGATTTGCCCTGTGCTTAGCACTTTCCCCACGATGATGCTGTTGTGAGAGATTAGGTCTTTTAGTACCTTAGCCACATGGCTGCCAATTCATGGGGTGGGGGTAAGAAACCAAAAAAAGACACCAAAGGTTTCTGCAGACATTTCTTTGTCCATCCTGTCACACTGTGATACATTTCTTCCTTAGTGTGCTCTGTTGTTCCTAAGTGCAACAGTGTTGGGAGGCAATCTGAGTTCTCACTTGTTCCTGGTCACACTGCCTTGCCTTAAGGCATGGCACTCACTACTACAATTTCTTCATCCTAATATAAAGTTGTTTTATTTTGCAAAAATATATTTCCTTTTGGATACACAAGTGGATTTTCCTAAGACTGTGGACAAATGTGACAAGGTATTTTGACTTGGTATTTACCCTGTCATCATGTTCAGTGGTCACAAGATTATGGGGACTCAAGGAACATCCTAAGAATGAACCAAGCAGTTAATGAGCAGTGCTGTGAGAGATTAGCATTCGGCACCTGCTGTAACATCTCTGTAAGCAAGGGGTGATGGAATCACACACTAGGGCATGGACGGAGGAATGGGCAGGAGGGATCAGTTTTGACAGCAATTCTGAAATGGAATTGGAGAGGTGAAATTGAATTAGGTGGCTTATTGGAAGGGGGAAGGAAGAAGGATGTTAGGACTTATCCTGAGTCACAAGTTAGATGGTTGGGTCAGTAAGTATTTATAATCAAAGCTGAGAACATTTGTGGGAGAGCATATTTGCAGGCTAGATAACAAACATCTTGGACACTAAATTGAGATGTTTAGAAGACATCGGGCAAGACATAGGTATTCTGTTGGTTGCTGAGTATTTGGATGTAAGAGAGACAAGAGGATTGCAATTGAAATGTAGAGCTAGTGATTGGAAGTACAGGTGTGGATAAGTGAGCCTATCGCGCAGAGAATGAAGACAGAAGATAGTGAAAATGATACCCAGGGAAACATCACAGTAAGAAAGGGGCATGGAGAAAAAGAGCTAGGAAAAGAGATTCAGGAAGAATGCCTAAAAAGACAAGAAGGAAGTCAAAGAGAGGGTTTGCACTTGGCAGTCAGGGGACCAGGGTTCAAATTTACAGCTTCAGAAAAGGCAAAAAGGATAGTGGGACTATAGGCAGCATCTCTCTTGTAGCATATCCACCGGAGTCCTTCCTACCCACAGCCCAGCTTTGGGAACTGAGATGCATTTTATGCTCGCTGTTAAAACACTCCTCTCTGAAAACTGAGGACCAGAAAGCTGGCCTCCTGGGTAAAGACAATTTCCATCAAGCCTGACTACTTGAGTTTGATCCTTGGGACTCACGGTGAAGAGAGAGGGCCAGTTACCCTGCATGTTGTTCTCCGACCTCCACATGTGTGTTGTGAAATGTGTAGACAAATAATAAATGCAAGGAAAAACCCCTGTAATGGCATGTTTTCCAATGGAGGAAATACAGTGATAGGACTGTGAAGTTTGGGATGTAGAGCTGCTGTAGGTGTGTATAGAATTCACAGACTACTTATCCATATCAAGAGATTAAAGTATAGGAATCCAACAAGTATGAATGGAGGGCTTTATGGAAGGAGAGAGATGTCACAGGGAAATTAGCTAGACCAAACTTATTTAAATCATAAAATCCAGCTGATAGGAGATGCTCAATATGCATTCATCAGACTGCACTTCTTGATGCAAAATGCTATTTCTAGATGCAGAGGATCCATCAGGAGACAAAATAAACACCTTGACTTTTAAGGGGCTCGTCTTTTAGGTGGAGGGGTTGCAGGAGGCAGACAGGAAACAAAAAAAGTGAAGTGTATGTGTGCTTGGTGACAAGTGCTCAGAAGGAAAACACAACAAACAGGGGCGTCAGAGGGAATGTCCTGTGGCAGGCAGTTTCTGGGATGAGGGTTCCAGGAGGAGGGGCCATTAGCCACGGAGTCTTAAAGAGAAGTGAGATGTATAAGAAACAGGGACTCCAGTATAGTTCAGGTTGAGTAAGGGGTAAGAGCTGAGGGACAGAAGGTCTAGGTTCTTATGGGGCACAGACTAGGCTTTGGCTTGTGCTCACAGAGAAATGAAAACATCGCGACAGATGTTCATTATGACAGATGTCGAGCACAGATGTGGCTTTGTCTGCTCTGTGTTTTAATAGGGTCACTCTGAAGAGAGACTTTCTAGGAGACCATTGTAGTGATGCAGGGCAGAGATAAGCCGAGATGCCCAGTAGTAGATGGAAGCAGGGCAAATGTTGAGAAACAATTGCATTGTATCTATTTTGAAGATAGAGGCTGTAAAATTTCCCAGCTGAATTTAACAGGAAAGAGAGAGAGAGAAACTTGACTTGAAAGATTTGGCACCTTCTAAGGAGTGGGAAGGATGGAGTTGCCTTGAACTGAAGAGAGAGACTACAGAGGAAAGTTTAGGTGGAAAGATGAAAACTCTTTTGAATATGTTAAGTCTAAGTCTGTTCTCTTTTCATGTGGATGTGGCAAAATACCGTAGCAAGAAGGCTTTCTTTGGGTTCATGGTTTAGAAGATAGGGTCTATCTTGATGGGGAAGGAATGGTGGCTGGGACTAGCATGGTCTAGGGAGTTTGTGGCATGGATTCCTCAGTTCTCCACAGATCAGGAAGCAGAGGACAGTTAAGCAGGCTGGGTTGTACCTGCCCCTCAGCCACCTACCACTGCAAGCCGGGCCCTTCTTAGTTTTCCTGCCTCCCAACATGGTGCCACCAACTGGAAACCATGTGTTCAAACATATGAGCCTGTTTAGTGTGTGTGTGTGTGGAGGGGGCACATTTTCCAGGCGAGCCATAGCAGACATCCATTTTAATATGGACATTCGGAGACAACCAGTAGATATATGCAGAAATCTGGAGTTTGTGGGAGAACACTGAGCTAAAGATAATAATTTAGGTTACCAGGAAATATTTAAGTTCCATGAGACTGGATTTAACTGCAATGAGAAAAACCAAAGAAATGAGTATAGATAGAAAAGCAAAGAGGTTTGGGGAAATTGAGCCTTGGAATATTCAAGAAGTATGTGGCCCCCAACACACAGACTGCATGCATATGTGTGCATATGAGCGTGCATGTGTGTGTGTGTGTCTGTGTGTGTCTGTGTGTGTCTGTGTGTGTGTCTGTCTGTCTGTGTCTGTGTGTAGTGTTGGAGGAGGGGGGATAGGATAAACTAAGAGAGTATGCTGTCCTGGGAGCTAAGCAGAGTACTCCAAGAAGAATGGTAAACTGAGTCTGCTGGGCTCATGAATCAGATTCAGGTGAAACTGGGGATGGGGGCATAGTGTGGCATTCAGGACAGTGGAGGCTGTTAGGTGGCCTTTGTAAGATACCTGGTGGGGCACCAGGGGCGATTACCCATGGAGGTGATCCTCTTGCTCATTCATCATCTCCTCATTTCTCTCCCTTTCCTCTGTTCAAGAACTAAGGAAGAATTTATAAAATTTGAAGAACTTGGTTGACAGGAAGATGGAAATATTTCCTCAAAGAAAATTTTGAGTTCTGGTGCTAGAAGAGGAAACACATTCTTGGCCTTCAGAAACAACACACATCCACTTTGGCTGCAGATAGTCTGTCCATTGGACCCTTTTGTTTTCCTGTCATCAGCTACATGTGACGTCATTTAGGATGGAAACTCTTCTGGGCAAGACTATAATTCCAGGGTGCCCTTGCATACCCAGATTATAACATTTTCTTTGAAAGAAATATTAACACTAAGAATAAGCCAGTTTCATTTATCCATGAGCATGGTGCACTCTGTGACAAACCATAGAAAATGGTTCTCAGATAGTGCCTTTGTTAGGTTTTCTATTGCTGTGAAGAGACACCATTACCACAGCAACATTTATAAAGGAAAATATTTAACTGGGACTGGCTTACAGTTAAGAGGTTTAGTTCATTGTCATCATGGCAGGAAGTAAGGCAGTGCACAGGCAGATGTGGTGCTGGAGAAGGAGATAAGAGTGATACATTTTGATCTGCAGGCAGCAGAAGGAGACTGCACCACTCTGTTGTAGCTTGAGCATATGAGTCCTCAAACCCCCCCTCCCCGACACACACACAGTGACACACTTCCTCCATCAAGGCCACAGTTCCTAATAGTGCCACTCCCCATAGTATTCAAAAACTTGGGTCTAAATTCTAATCAAACCACCGCAGGTATTCTTAGGGTTATGGATGTTCTTCCCTTAGACAAAAATCACCACCCACAGACCATTCCTTGGTAAGTGATTTTTTTTTTTTAAAAAAAGTGTTATTGTGTGTACCTAACATGCTACAGTACATGTGTGTTGATTAGAGGACAGCTTGCTGAAATTTATGCTCTTCTTCCACCTTGCTAAAGCAGGGTCTCTCATGTAGTTTCTGTACTACTGTGTACTCCAGGTTAGCTGGTCCCAGGCTTCTAGGCATTCTCTTATCTCTGCCTCTGCCTTGCGCAGAAATACTGGGTTGTTGCACAAATTCTGGTTGTATTAATTGAAACTCGGAGCCAGATATCAGGAACAAGCTGGAATATCAGAGAGAGAAAACAGACTCCAGCCGGTCAAATCTTACCCAGATGTCTTCCTCAGCCCGGTTCCTCATCACTTCTACAGAGTGAATCTGTCTTCCTAAGCCTGCCTCAAATACCTTCTTCACCCAGTTGTTTCACATCCAGGTTAAGATTAAAGGTGTGACCTACCACTGCTATTTGGTAGTTAGCCTTGAACTCACAGAAACACAGAATGATCTCTGTCTCTGGAGTTATGGGATTAAAGGCGTAGGTCACCTCTGGTGTAGGTCACCACTCCAGTCATTCCCCATGCTGGGATTAAAGGCATGAGTTACCACTCTCTGACTCTCCTGAACTGACTGTGGATGGATCTGTTCTCTGATATTCCAGACTGGTTTTCTTAAATATGTACCATATCACCACACTGGGGTTACGGATTTGTACACAACATTGAGGTTTTTAAAATTTGTTTTGGAAATTAAACTTAGGTCACCAGATTGTACAGCAAACTCTCTACCTGCTGAGTCGTGACTCTGGATTCTCTCTAACTGATTTTTAATCTTATTGGACTCTAGGGCATTTTGTTTTTAAAATTCTTCTTCACTATATGTGGGGATCTCTTCAACCATCACAGCCATCAGAGTAATGTCTGTGAGAGGCAAGGGGGTAGTTCTGTTCAACAGGACTCAGTAGTGGGTGTTGGTTCAAACTTCAGGAGTCTGACCCCAAAGTTTATTATATTTATTTATTATATTTATAGTTTATATATTTATATATATTATATATAAATATAATAATATAGTTTATTATATTTATAGTTTATAGTTTATTTTAGGCATATTTAAGCACAGCACAATTTGATGACAAACCTCCTAGTGATAAATAACTCAGTCCCATGTGCACAGTAAAGCTTAAGGGATGGATGACTACACTGAAACTCTTTGGAAAGTCCATGTGACACTTATCATAAAGATAGATTGTGTAGACTGACACGCTCATAACAAGGGCCTGGAGGAGGATCCGATGTTGTCTTGGACACACAGATATCACAAAGGTTACCAGGTTGTTAGCCACATCCACCTCTAGCCTTCTGGGTGGGTAACAGGTTATACATCCTTCCCTTTGCAGGGGCAACCCTGTGTGTTTATCATTTTTAGTTTCCCTAATCTATGAGCACAAGGACCTCCATGCCTCCCACAACTGAAGTGCTTCCTTATAGGAAGACTGTGTTTTACTGATTGAAAAATCTCTTCATCCCTAGCTTACCCCAGTTCTGGTCTACTTGCTCACCCTTACCCATTCAGCTAGGTTTGCAAAAAATGCACCATGATTCACACCAGAGAGCAGGCTGTACTGATGGCTCTTTTATAGCTAAGAAACCTGAAAGGGAAGTGGCAGCTTGTCCAGTTCTGAAGTCACCTACAATACTTCCCTCTGTTTTACAATATATTTATTTATATTATATTTAAACTATTTTAAATAGACTATTTTGTATGTTAAAACTAAATGATTAGCTTTCTTATGCGTTATCCTATTACATACAATTTTTAAAGCATCAAAGAAAATACTGAAGCCTATTCCCAGGTATGGTCTGGAAGTACTTCCCATGACTCCCAAGCACTCAAACAGAGCTGCTATATGCAATGGGTATTTTGTGTGGGTGAGCTTTAGAGTCTCTGGATGGTCTATGATGTAAACAGCACCCCTTTGTGACCTGTACCAGGCCCTTTTTTCTTCTTGAGTCTAAAATCACTTGTTAAATAAAAATCTACTAATTATTGCCTCAGCTACCCTCCTGAATGCTGGGTATTATGAGTAGGCCCCTTTCTACTTAGTTCCTAAATTTTTATACAGGATCATTCCACTTCAAACAGTGTGTGTGTGTGTGTGTGTGTGTGTGTGTGTGTGTGCGCGCGCGCGCGCGAATGCACCTTATTGCCTCTTACCAACACCCATCCTCACATGCTATATGAATATTATTTAAAGTGTTTATAATGAGTGACAAGACAAAGGAAATTGGCAAGACTCAGGAAAACCTTTGTTAAAAAGGATGAAACAATTCTTCCAAGCTAGATGACCAGAAGAAGAGAAGCCAAGCCTGGTGCTTTGTATCTACCCCTGTTGCCCAGTTGATTGGTATGCAGACTCTCGTTTCCCAGCAAGCAAACCACCTACCCATAGGTAGGCAAATGAGACTTAACTCCTGCTAGAGCTCAGCCGCTGGTTTATGAGTGAGGGAGTCTCAGTGGTGAAAGACTATGAAAAGAATATGAGTTTCTCCCCATCACTAGCAACCCAAGACAACGGCAGCAGTTATTCTTCCTGTTTGTTCTAATGGTCAGTGCCACTGAAGACACAGGGAAATTAACATTCTCATATTGGTTAAATATAGGTTAAACTTTTCTGAATGGTAGTTTGGTTATAATTACTTAAAGCCTTAAGAATGTTATTATCCTAACCCAACATAACTATTACAAAAATTGTCCAAGTAAGCTGTCCTGAGTGTGTGCATAGATGTTCCATGGAGGATACGCAATGATGCATTGTGAACAGAGGGAAGTGACCTAACATATAGCTATATTCAAAAAAGACAATGAGAAAGATTTGTGAGAGTAACAGAAAATATTGTAAAGAGGACAGCCAAGACCCATTTGTTACAAATAATTACCATGACACCAATTATGTACACAACAAAGATGAAAAATATGAAATATTAAGAGAGATTTTCTTTTTTATATTTGCAGTACTTTCTGAATTTTAACAAGCATATATTATTTTTCTGCTATAAAAATACTAAACACAACTTAGAAATATCTCTCATTTAAAGTTAACTGCAAAGTTATTAATTTACTAGTAAAAATTAATCATATATGCCAAACAGTGCTAGCGTACACCTTTAGTCCCGGCCCTTAGGAGGCAGAGACGGGAAGATCTCTACAGAGATAGTTCCAGGACAGCCAAGCTACACAAAGAAACCCTGTCTCAGAAAAACAAACAACAGACAAGCAAAGCAGATTTGAAAAAGACTAAGCAAGCATAGTAACTTGCATATTAGCCTTATTTTGAATTATATATGTATTTTTTAACAGTCTAAGAACATGTGAAGTCTGTCTTTCTGAGAGTAAATATCATCACAGAATATCAAGAACTTAGCTATATAAGAAATAGATTCTAGAAATTAAAAGCAAATGCATCTGGATTTGAATTAAGAAAAAAAGGCAGTAAAGGAATTAAAACAGGGAGCTCACAATAGGTTGGTTCAAAAAGCCATGTATTTGATGCAATGTGAACGTGAGAAGGGCAGGGCTGCTCTGCAAGTGGGGATCTAATTCTTTAATTTTTAGAATAAAGCTCATGGACAATAAAAAAAAATGTCACATATCTAAAACAAAACAACTAACAAACTCCACAGCCAAGTTGGCAGTGGCCAACCTCTGCCTGCCATATTGTAAAGTCTCCTGCCAGAACAATAGCTCCACTACAGGACACGGATCCAGTACCTGTTTAGGGCAGAGCAGACCTTAATTCAGAGGCTCTAAGAGTTTTCACTCTGAAAGCTGTGAGATATTTTTTTCTTATATATAAAAAAATCAGTATTTTGTGTCAGAGCAACACAAGTGCATAGCTTAAACTCAAGTGTACAAAGTGATCACCAAGAAATACAGGCACCCCTCACTCCATGATCTTCCCCTTGTCCTGCCCAGGACCGCTGCTTTTAACCTTTGTACAGTGTCACCTGCCATGTACATTTGTCCAACATCCTTGAGGAAGATGTTGCTTTCCTGTCGTGACAGCCCAATCTTTCACCTTCCAACCCTTCCCACTGCAGGGATGGACACATCTGTGGCGAGCTAGACTTCCTGGCCTACGTCAGCATCTGAGTAAGCCTTCTTTTCCCTTAGCTGTCTTTCCTATGTATCCTTTACCCTACTGCCACCAATAAGGCCTGTTTCTCTGCTTGCTTCATTTGCTGTTTTACTTGGTAACTGTTTTTTTTTTTTTTTTTTTTTTTTTTCTCCCTAAGCCAAGTTAAATCCGTATTTGATTTAGTTTTTCATGATCAGTAATCTAACAGGTGTTTTATCCCTTCTTTGTGTTTTGTTTATTTTATGTTTTATATTTCCCCTCCTCTTCTTTTCTTGTCCATTTTTAAAGTCTCCCTTCTAAGACTTTTTTTAAACTTCCTTTTTTTTTTATTTAAAAAAATATATATATTTTACCATACCCACCACTGTTCCCCAGTCATCCCCAGCTTCCCCCCACCCCCATCCATTCCTCAGAGAGAGTAAGGACTCCCAGGGTGAGTCACTGCAGTCTGGTATATCCAGTTGAGGTAGGATCAAGACCCCACCCCCCACCCAGTATCAAGGCGGAGCCAGGTGTTCCTCTGTAGGGAATGGGCTCCTAGAAGCCAGTTCATGCACCAGGAATACGTTCTGGTCCCACTGCCAGAGGCCGCACAAAGTGCTTACGTCATTCTGTCGTCAACCATACTCAGAGGGCCTGGCTGAGTCCCATGTTCCCTTTTGAGACTTTCATCCTATTTAGTTTCAGTCGGTTGCTTTCCTCCCTCTGCTGACCTCCATCCATCCTAGGTTGACTTTCCTACTCACATCTCTTCCTCTCTCGAGGTTTCCAGCCTTCAGTAACTCCCTGAAGGGACTTGCTATGGCAGCTCTTTTATCTTTTAGGATTTCCAAATCACAGACAGCTCTTATTCTCAAAGTGTGTTTATGGCATTTATTGCTCTTCCTCCTCTGTCTTCAGGAAGGATGTAAAGTCTTGTTTTGTTTTTTTTTTTCTAGTTCTTTATGTACTATAAAAGTTTATGGTGATGCGTTTTGGCACAGGTCGGTTTCTATCCGCTGTGATCCACTTGTTTTGTGCGTTGTGTGGGAGCTTTTGTTCCCTCCCAGCCAGAGCCTCTCATCTTCCAGTTCTGGATGTTTCTCTCATCTGGTCTCTGGTTTTTTCCCATTGCTTTCCAGTGTTCTTCCTGCAAAGCCTCCCGAGTTAGAGCCATTACGGCTGTGCTCTCTGACATGTGCTCACTTTCTAGGATATTTTCTTGACTCTACGTTCAACATTTTTATGAAGATACTTATTTTGGCTATTTTTTATTTAAATTTCTAAAAGCTTACTATAGCAAACAGAACAATACTCTTTCTGCTCTCACAGATACAGATGCAGCAGCTCTGGGTATAGTGACTGACATTTTTTCTCTTTGCTCTGTTTCTAAGTATGTTTTATTTTTGTATATTTCTGTCTTTGATATTAAAGACCTTTTCTCATTCTTATTTGATCTTTGTCCTATATATCAAATATACAACTCCCCTGTTTTATAGTTAGTGGATCTAAAGAGTGTATCAGTTTTTAATTTTGTTCTTACCATTGGGGTCTCTATATCAGTTTCCTCTTCACCATGGCCAAACATCCAATAGAAAGGAAACTCAGTGGAGGAGGGGTTTAATTTAGCTCACAATTCAAAGGAAGTTTGTGTTGGCAAAGCATGGCGGGAGGGTCAGCTTGGTGTATGGTGCTGGCCAGCAAGCAGGGGAAGAACACCAGGGCTCAATGTTCCTTTCCTTAAGTCTGAGCTCTGAGCAAGATGCTAGAGCTAAGTTCGGGGTGGGTCTTTAGTTAATTAATGTCTGGAAATGACCCCACAGACTCAGCAGATCTGTGTCTCCTAGGCTATTCTAAATCCAGTCAAGTCAACTATGAGAACTAACCCTTTAATGCCTAAACAATTTTTTACAGACCAACCAAACAGTTTAGTATCTTGATCTATTTGGTTTTTCTAATGAGTTCTTAAAAATCTCTCCTCACTCTGTCTGGTCTCACTAGAGAGTACTGGCTTTTCCAAGCTGCATTAAACTCTTTCCTTCATCTTCCATTGTCAGAATCACTTTTTCTCTCTGCACTGTAGAAATGCCCCCCTTGGCTTCCTGTGATGTGAGTGGCTTCCAGTTTATGGGCTTAGGGAATAATTAAGTCCTAATTAGTGGATTAATCTTTTGTTGGACTCATAACTGTGTGAGGGCATTATTGGTGAATGTAGGAAGTGGGAAGCCTTGCTGAGGGATTGGGTCACTATGGGCCTGTCTTTGGGCAGAAGCAGGTTTATAAGATCAGAAATCACCTTTGTTGCCAAGTCACAGTTACATTTTTCCACCAATCAGGGTTCAAAGATTAGGGACTTTTCCTCTGTCTTCCATCATTGTTGGCCGACACAGACTGTAAGCTTTTCAGTTCAGCAGGTCAGATTCATTTGTTGTTTCTGTTTGGAACAGACATCATGGTTTAGAGAACTAAAGGGCATAGCAGTCCATTTCTGTGGTCTAAGGAGGAGATGGACCAGCCATTGGAAAGGTCTCAAGCTCCCCTAGGGTGTAGGGATATAGTTTATATTTGGTAAAATCAGCCTGGAGTATTAGAATCACCCACAGTCAAACCATGAAGGTCAGAGAGTGGTGACTCATGCTTTTAAACCATCACTCAGAAAACAGATTTTTCAGTATTTCTGTGGGCTAAGGCCTAATAGCCAAGCAGTAGTAGCTCACACCTTTAATCCTAACTCTAGGATTATGATGCAGAGTTGAACCCAGAAGTGAAACAGCTGGGTGGAGAAGAGACTCAGGCATTCTGTAGAAGCGACTAGCCAGGCTGAGTACTCTTAAAGATAGCATTTGCACTGTTGAGCCTGAGCCTGAGAAGTTGTCTGGATAAGAATTGACTGTGGTTTGTTTCCTTTCTCTGATATTCCAGCTTTTCCCTGGCTCTAGGTTTTCATTAAATAGTAGCTAGAATTTGTACAATACTAGGTAGGGCTTGGGAGCCTGAGATTTATTTTATCCTACAGGTAAAATGAAGTCTGAAGTCTGAAGACAGTACTTAGGAAAGGTGCTTTTGCCTCACCCTCCAAAATCACAATATAAACAGGTACTTTCTAGTCATCATATTATGCACCCAGTTTTTGTTTTTTATTTGCCTTTTACAACAATATTTTGATATGAGAACTAGTGTTATGCCCATTTCATAGATGAAAAATTGAGGCCAGTGTCACACAACTAGGAAGGTTGTGGGTGTGATACAGACCTAGTACCACAGCCCAGTTGTGCTGTAACCTAAGGAAGCGAAGCTCTCTCGTTACATTTTACACAAATGACATTTCTGATTTATCTAGTCTAATGAGATATCCTATGTGGTTCCCTTACATTACATTTTATGCTAATTATCACTGACATTTTTGATTTATTTAGTCTAATGAGAGGTTCCATGTACTTCCCTTCTTTAACAAAACATGCTAAAGGTAAAAGCCTTTATTTTATAGGTCCACATTGACATTTGAGTGTTAATTTTTACGGCCCTTTATGGTAATAAATCTGTGATGTTATGTTCAGTACTGAGGGCAATCAGACATCTTCAGGTCAGTGCAAACGTATGAGTGAGGAAATGGGTGCGGCTGAGAAAGTGCTTTCACTTCAGTGGCTTTTAGAACTGCCTAATCTCAGCACTAAATCCTTCAGAGGCCTTTTGTATTTGTGCTTTGCTCTTTGTATTTTTCTCTTCTTTGTTATTAGTGTTCCCAATAGAATATTAAGAGACATGAGCTGTGCCTGAAGCCTTTGCACATGCAAGAGGAAGTTGCCCTGGGCATGTCAGATTATAATGTCCAAGAGACAGGAACAAAGCCATGCTTGATCCAGGCCATGACTGCATGCATTCAAAGATGCTGAGCTAAGGTATGGGGTCCAGTTGCATGGTCATCTGGGACTTTATGGTTTTGGTCTGTGTCCAGGTTATTGGGGCAGAGGAATTTTTCTCAGGGATCCTGGAAACTGAATTCAGACCACAGAAGAAAGTAGTGAGCAGTGGAGGCAGTCACCCTACCCATTTGGTGAGCATTCAAGCTTAAGCTCTGGATCTGAGGGTGGAAATGAGATACAGGCAGGGACCTAGGTAAGCAGACAGAATGCTGGTTATACATTCCATTACACACCAGGGAGCAGATGGAGCCAAGGACATTTTCTTGTATCCTCCAAAAGGAGAGATCATATCCCAAGACCGTACCACAGGTACATGAGCAGCTGGTTTTCAGATGCCTCCCAGCTAGTGGGGGAAGTCTATCATACATTCCAGGAATTAGGCGGACTGATCCTCGGAAGGCAAACTTACTATGTCTTCTGGAGGATGGGGAAGAGCCAGCTAAGACAAAATGAAAGTCAGACGGCCAGTGGGAGTCTGTGAGTAGGAGCTGCTTGCCTCCTTGGGGTCCCAGACCATCCTGTTTGGTAGTCACTCTCATAATACACTCCTGACCTGATGAGGACCCTGCAGGTCTGGAGAACTGTGGAGGATGGATCCTAAATAATGTCCGTATCCACCCTGCTAACCCCAAAGCAAGGTGCCCAAATAGGACATTTTCATCACTCAAGAATGTTCCTTATAGCCAAGTTGGTGGAGCTTGTCTATAATCCCTGAATTTAAGAGGCTGAGGCAGGAGGCTGGTGAGTCCAAGACCAGCCTAAGAGAGGGAACAGCAAGATGGTACTAAACCTATAACCCGAGTTCAGTCCTTGGGATAAACATGGTGGATGGATATCGTCATCCTTCCAAATGTCCTTCAGCCTCTATACTGGTGCCCACATACAGTACGCTAACTGACTAACTAGATACATGCAATGAAAAATAAAACAAAGCAGCTAAGACAGAAACCAGCCTAGCCTACATAATAAGACCCTGCCACACGCAAATAAATGTGCCCCTATGAGCCAATATCCATTTATTCATTTTGCATGATTTACTGAGTGAAGAACTGAAACTTAATGTATTCCTGGTATGTCTCCTTTTTGTTTCTGTTTTACTAGTAAGATATTCTTTTTGTTTCACATTTGAAGTCAGATATTGACAGAGCACATGGGTCTTACAGGGTGCAGCAAGATTCAGAGACCATGTCATATAAGGAGGGGACATGTGTCAAAAGACGAAGTGAAAATGAATGTGACGGGTGTTAGCATGGTAGCTCTAAGCAAAAACGAAGGACTTGCTCCCAGTCATTCAGAAAGTTTAATTAAGTATTTAAAGAGCTGCTCACATGAACTTGGACAAACGCTACAGTGCTGGAGTAAAAGCTGTTGCAGGTTTGGAGGAGGAAGCTCTTGTTGACAGAAGGCTGGGTGGCCGTGAAGAAGGAAGACAGAAGAAAAGCTTCAGTGACCCCACCTCATCTGTTTTTCTTCCCCTTCATTTTTTCCTTTTTTTCCTCAACAGCCTTTTCATTCTC
The DNA here is from genome assembly GCA_033318265.1 of Phyllotis vaccarum. Taxonomy (NCBI): domain Eukaryota; kingdom Metazoa; phylum Chordata; class Mammalia; order Rodentia; family Cricetidae; genus Phyllotis; species Phyllotis vaccarum. The sequence goes on along the minus strand of JARWLC010000004.1, from coordinate 20,959,339 downwards.
TTACCAACTTCTGAAATGATTATCTAGAAATTCCAAGGCTGCTTTTCGACCACTGGCCCTCTGGACCACAGATCTCACTGGTTTTTAGAATTCTTTAGCCTTAGTAGCTATCTTAGTGAAGGCACGGGGCAGATGTGCAGGATAAGCACACTGAGGTGGAAGGAGACATTTGAATTGAACCTGATACTCATACTCAATCCTGTACGATTCCATGTGGGCTGGGCATGCTCCCCAGCTTTAGGACCAAGATTTTTATACTTTTGAAGTGTGTGTGTGTGGGGGGGGGCTGGGTGTGTGGGCGTTCACACTGCAGAGTATGGGTCTGAGGGAGTTTATTTGAAAAGAGAGAAGAGAGCAAAATACACACTTTTGAGGTTGTTGGGACAAATTGTGACATTTTATGAGTCCTACTGCTCTTGTTACCACACTTCCATTCACACACCTGGTTTTACCTTAAAAATGCTCTAATTTACAATGACTTACATAGTGGGATCATCACTCACTGTGGGAACCTTAAACAGAGACCATGTCTATGATTTCCCAAAAGAATTCTATCCTGGATCCACACAAGGCTCCAGGGGTACCTCTGACTGGCACATCAAGGGAGCATTTCCAAAGCAAATGGGCAGTGCTGTCACTAGAATTCAGAGCTGACATGCCGTCTTTGCTGCTCCATTTCTATACACTGGCACTCCCTGTTGGTTGGTGTGAGTTACTTGTGTTTTGCAGCTTGTTGCAATTCATCTCCTCCCCCTGCCCCCGCCAGGCTCTCTTTTGCATGTCCCATGTTAAATACAGAATAATCCAACGCTCTGTTTTCTTATATTATAGCTTCTGTTTTATTACTTGACATTATTCTTACACATGTCAGCTAAGTATTGTTGGACTTATTTCATAGATATTCAGGGGGAAAAATAATAACCATTTGTGCATTTCCTGGCATTTTGGTGGTAGGGAAAAATGTTTGAATTTATTTTAAGGACAAATCACATGGCAGAAAGAATAACAAATATTTGTGGTTGCCTTAGGAACTTTGCTTCTAGATATTCCTGATTATGGAAGGGGAGAACAGATTTTTGCAAACATAGGTTTCAAGTCATTTGTTTATTCGTCTGTTTTTGATTATCGTATTCTGCCTTCCTGAGGGAGAAATGGAGTTGGGTGCTTTAGATAACCAACTTTGTGTTTCTTTCTCAAAAAGGAAAAAGGTAGTAATCTGATTGTTTGAGGTTGCACATGCAAGGAAAATGAAGACAGGAGATCCAGTGTCTTGTAGTCTTGAATGTTTTTTTGAAGCTGCCTGTTAATCTTGTGATGTGGTCCTGCTGCTCACAAACGTGGCTTGCTTAGGACATACAGACTTTATGGAGATAGTAAAGAGAACTAAGGACTTTTAAAAGTCAGCAACTTTAGCACCAGGCCACATCAGTGGCCCTTTATCCTTCACAACCTCAGAGGCCTGGAACTCCTATGAGTTGTGTTGTCTTATGTAGAAAATCTGCCAGACTACCTGCAGGATCTGATGACCTGGAAAGAGCATTCTGACCTTGTTCTCCGAGGATGATAGCTATGTGGCCTTCCAATTTAGACAGTGTGTGTGTCTTTCTTTTCCTTCAGCAAACATTTAATGTAGATTAGGAAAACCTAGACAACCTTGGAAGGCGTCCACATGCCCGAGCACTCTTTGCCCTGGAGCTGAGTTGGTAGACAGCGAAGAAGAAAGGAATGAGTTATGTGCTGGGAGAGGAAGTCTGGCTGGAGGTGGCAGCAGGATATGACCTTTAGAGTCTCCAAAGCTCCCCTGCCCTCTAGCAGACCAAGATGGAGTGTGAGTGCGAGGAGAAGGGATGATCCGACAAGACCATGCAGAGTCAAAAACACAGTAAAAAAACCCTAAAGCTGCATGTTAGAGTCTCAAGGATCAAGTTTTATGAGGAGGTAGCAGCCACAGCCCAATTGGGCCAGACGCCACTCTGGACTTCCCCCTCCATCACTCTGTGCTCCTCAGAACTCAGTTCTTCTCTGAACCTACTTTGTTCTCGGTATCTCTCGCTGCAGTGACTGGGCAGCTTCTCTCAGCTCTTAGGATAGTGTTCAACAAGGTCCTGGCTTGGGAGTAGAGAGGATAGAAAGGCAGAAAAGGAGGGAAGGAGGAAGGGACAGAGGGAGGAATGAAGGAAAGAAGGGAGGGAGGGAGGAAGGAGAAAGCGAGAGCGAGAGCAAGAGATGGAAAGGTTCTTAGCTATAAGAATTTCGATAGACTCGGGGCTGTGACCCATGTTCAGTGGTTGTCGCTGTCCTGAGAGACTTCTTTCTTCTTCACTCGTTGCCGGCAGCACACTCTTTCACTGTTGGTTCCAGAAGCAGCAGATCTGGAGTTCCCATAAGCTTCCCTGTCAGTACTTCAGTCTGAGGAAGATGTACGCCGGGATCTTTGATGATGTGCTTTAAAGAGACTTAGAGAAATATGGATTGGTAGAGAAATATGGATTGGAGGAGACACGGCACAGGCAGTTAACTGGTCAGTGAGACTGCATTATACAGCAGTAAAGAAGGGGGCTGCCTGCAGGCTGTGGGAATGGGGGCTGACATTTAAGTGGGGACACAAGGTGAGGATTCATGATTGTTTGTGGGTTATACTGGTTATACTGAAGGTTATACTGGTTCAAACGTCTGAAATGACTAGTCATGTTGGTGTTAAGTTTCAGTTTACAGAGGATGGGATTAATAACACCCCCTTGCCTGCATCACCTTCAGCCCCAACAGTGGGTTTCGAATGGGTGGTTAACATCTACCAGAATGTCATTAGGGTGACATAATCTGAAAGTCATGATATGTAAACTAATGGTTTTGGTTTGGAAGACAGGAAATTGAGGTACACATACTGGCTACCTTTGAAGACTTGGAAAAATTCATGGGAAAAAAAAAAAAACACATTGTAAGTTGCTTGATGGCCAGGTGCTGGATCAGTTGTTGGAAGTCAGAAAGAAACTCGACTTAGGTCAAGATCAGAGCTTTGTGGCAATAATAGGTGTCTGTTGTTACCCTGGATGACTTTGAAATACTGTCTTCTGTAGGGAGGAACTTTCTGTAGAGGTTAAAAACCTGCCTCAAGAATTCTTCAGCAATGGATTTGCCCTGTGGCAGCAGCTAGACTGGGTCCCAGGTTTGCAACCCCAGCCATTCATTAGAATCACCTGGGAATGTTAAGCAAGACCATAGTCTGGGCTCTGCCCTGGGAAGGAAGGGGGAGTCCCTGGGATCTTCTGTGCAGTCAGTCCTGAGAATTGATGGAGGGAGGGAGCGCTCAGGATCCTTTCAACATGAAGGGAGACAACTTGCACTCATGGGATAGCTAAAAGTCTGAATGGTGGGAAGCCTCACTCTGACACTGAAGTCAGGTGGCACTTGAGCTCAGGACAGAACAGAGGAGACTAAAAGTTCCAGAGGTAGCAGGAGAGAACACAGAAAGGGTGTCTGTGAGGTTGGCCAAGTACTGGAGTGAAGTTGGGTTGGCTAGGACAAGGGGACTGTGACAGAGGAGGGGCATATCTCCCTGGGGGTTTCGCTGGGATGTGGGCCTTGCAGTATTACAACCAGGACAGTGCTGGGAAACTGGAGTGGTTGCCCAAACTCCTCCAGAGTGCCCCATAGCCTCAGAAGAGGGCAGTGAGGGAGTGTTCCACTGTCCTGGTGACTTCCATCTGAAGCATCACTTTGATGTAATGTGCTACTCCAAGGCAGAGACAACCACGTTCTCCACAACTGTTTATTTCAGTCCAAGAGCCGAGTACTGCTTGCATGAGCGTCTTGCCAGCGTGCCTTTTGAGGTTCACATGCTTTCTGGGGATGCCTTGGGAGTCCCTTCCTCACCTCCGCATCTGACTTCGGCCTTTCTCCTGTGTTGATGAACAGTGTCTAAGTGATTTCAGTAAGCTAGCTGGCTTCAGGGAAGGGGAACAGGGCTGCCTTTTGAAAATAAGCTAGCTAGCTGTGACTAAGGAAATTACCTAATAAGGGAACTGACTAGAGGCATGCTGGCCTTACATACCCTCACAATTTCTTCTAAATGGAGAAGTATTAGGGCGGGTTGGAGCTGTTTACAAAAACAGTGCATAGAAAACCCCTCTGGAACCACAGGAAACGGCTCATGACTGTGCTTTAAAACATAAATAACAAATTTTGTAGTCTTTATCCACTGTACTTCTGAAAGGCCTCATAAGTCTTCCTCTATCTTGATCTATCTGTCTAGATTTATGCAGCTTCTTGTAGGCAGTATTTCACCGTGTATGCAGGAGATAATACATACCATAAAGTTAACTAGGTACTATGAACCGGGTGGTTTTCAAAGTATGGTCCCTAGACCAAAATCACCATCATCACCTAGCACCTTGTCAGAAATGCAGATTCTTTGGCTTCATCTCAGACTTGCTGAATCAGACAGCCCAAGGAGCCGGCAGCTGCTTCTCCAAGCCTTTAGATGTGCCTGCTGGTTGAGAACTGGATTTTATGACTCTGTCTTTAGAGGAAGGGTTTTCTGGGATTCACTCCCTGACATAGGTCTAAGCAATGTAAACTACGTGCAAAATATCCTTCAAGTCCTGGCCACTGAGCTGAGTTAGAGAGTGGAGTTCAGTGACAGGAAATGGGGAACACCAAGAAAGAGGAAAATTCAGAATGACAAGGTGGTCAGTTTTTAATTCACATCCTCACAAAATTAGAATGTCAGTACCAAAGCCTTTGAAATTACCAGTTCAGAGCTAGACATGGAGGGAGTTGACATGGTATGAATTGGAGTTTTAAATGTATTGTATTCTGTTTCATTTTACTGTGAGAATAGCATGTTGTGAAAGATATAGTCTATAGTTCAAAGCTCTGTGCTGACATGGAAATAGAAATGTGTTGAATTTTAAGAAAGCGATTTGGAGAACTAGAGAGATGGTTCAGCAGTTAAGAATACTTGTTGCTTGTCCAGAGTACCTAGGTTCAGTTCCTAGCACCCACATGCTGCCACAATTTTCTATAACTGTAGTTCCTGGATCTGATGCTCCCTGTTAGCCTTTGAGGGCACAAAGAACAGGTGCTACTCAGATACGCATGTAGACAAAAACACCCATACACATAAAATAATAATAAACAAATCTAAAAAATGAAGTGATTTTGTTGCTATTGTTTTAATTACTTTGAGTTTTGTTGTAAGGAACCACAGAAGTGGAAAAAGTACATAGAAAGCCATGAGTCATGCTGATGTTAATAACTGCTGCCCGCCTCAGTGATAACAGAGCTGCTGTGTGCCTGGCCCTGGGAGAAAGCGGAGTAAGCAGTCACGATTCTCTAGGCAGTGAGGATCAAACTCAGGGCCCTGCACACGCCAGGTGAAAGCTTCACTTCTGACTGACTTCCCCAGCCATCCCCTTGACCTTCTAACCAGTGGTTCCCAGTTGTGGCTGCATGTTAGATATCTGAGGAAGTCATTTAAAAAAAAAAATGCCAAGGCCCAGGCCTTAGCCTTAATTCTGATTTAATTCATTTGAAGGGACCCCAGAGTTGATGTTTTTATAAAGTTCTAACGTGAATCTATTGCACAGCAGATCTAGGAAAGACTGCTTTCCTGACACAGCTACACAGAAAGGAAACTCTTAGAGTACCCTGCGTGCTATGAAGACGTGTGGAGTGCTCCGAGGGGTGTAGGGAAGAAATGTCTAAAAGAACGCTTGAGGAAACTATTTGCAGCTGGAATCTGAGGGAAGAATAGAGAACAGTTGAGCAGAGAGAGTGGGAGATGAAGGTTCCAGGCTGAGAAAACACGTCATGCTGGGGTCCCATGGCCAAGGACAACTTGACGATTCAAGGCCTGAAAGGCAACAGGTGAAGGAAGGGTCATCATGACAAGAAAGTCTGGAGACAAGGGATGGGCCAGACAGATCTATGGCTGTATTAAGCACCTTGTTATGTTTCACTAAGAGCAGCGGGGAACTACGAAGTGTTCCGAAGCTAGTGTGTTATGTGTGGACAGATAGACACTTTGAAAGGATCACTTCATCTACAGTTGGAAAGCATACTTTTGAGAGGCAAAAGCAGATGCAGAGACCAATTAGGAACCAGGCCTAGGAGGATGTTGTGGTCGGAAAAGAAAGCAGCAGAGTGCTGAAGAGGAATCCATGGCATTGGAATATTTAGAAAACAGAACCCCAGAATGTGACAAAGGACTATGTAGCATTTGCAGAGTGAGAAGTTGTATGGATGTGAAAAGTGAGGGTAAAGGTGAGAGAGGCATGGAGGGGGCTGCTGCTCTCCTTGTTGCCTATAACTGGATGAGGGGCTCATGGAGCCATGAGTAGCAGGGAAGAACAAGCGGGGTAGTTCTCTTTGGTAGGATATATTTGAGGTGCTTGTGGGGAATCCAAACTGAAAGGGCAGGGCAAGGTCCAGCAGAAAGGTTGCATATGCGTATGTCTGGACAGTGTCACCTGTGGGGATGGTGACAGACCACAGGGCTGCATAACTCACTATAATCTCTCCTTTTCATATAACACTTACTTTGTCTTCATATCAGTTTTCCAAATTAAGTAATAGCTTTAATTTCTAGTATAAAAATGAAGATTTAGAAACATTAAGTAACTTGCTAGTAAAGACAGGGTTGAGATTTCATGATGGGGTCACACATAAGCAGTGGTACTTTGCTTCCTAAACAGTCTTCAGCCAGATGACTGATTTTCAGAAATGAAGCATAACTAGCCATAAACGTGAGAATTATCATTAAGAAATGACCAGCTGTGGGTGCAGTTTTCTCTATTATAAATGTGGAATTTGAGTCTATTATTGTTGGTAACTCATTGAAAAACATATCTGGTTAAATGGATGACTAAGCCCTAGGATTCAGATTTGGGATTTACTTCGCAAACATCTGTACCCTTGCTTCCTACATAACATACAGGCTAAAGTTGGACTTGCATGGCAGCTCAATAAAAATGGGACCTCAGAGTTGAGAAGTTGAAACACATTTGGGATGGTCAAGGCAAGCTCGCTCTCTCTCTCTCTCTCTCTCTCTCTCTCTCTCTCTCTCTCTCTCTCGTCTACAGGAAGCATTGCATATTGAAAATCCAAATCAATGGCATTCATTCAATTATCCTACCGACATGAAATGTGCTGCTATGCAGACCCTTTGCTGGGCACTGGAAAGGTTTTCAAGGTGTCTGGACTCAAGGAGAGACTGAACGCCAGCTAAAGGTTGCTGTAGCTCTGTGGTAGGCCCCGAGGCCAGCAAATAAGGACTTCTGGGAAGATCTCTTGGAACTATTACACATAAGTAACTGTCCCTGTCTTAATTCCCCCCTTTAAGATAGATGTTTTAAGAGTGGGGGTGAGAGGGAATGTTTCAGAGAGAAGATAGAAACTTTTTTTTTTTAAACAAAGCATATATGTATATATGGGAAAAGGAACCTAGTTTCAGAGCTTAACAGGTTAAGTACCTTGGCTTCTATAGCTAAATGACAGACTAGCCTCAACATTATTATTAAAGATTTTGGTTTTAGCTAGGTATGATGGTTCATGCTTTCTACTCCAACACTCAGGAGGTAGAGGCAGAGGAAGGTAGGTGAATTAAAGCCCAACCTGGTCTACATGGTAAAATCTTGTCTCAAAAGAAAAAAAAGTTTGTACTTTGCTTTGCAGTTTTGTATTATTATGTTGTCTTCAAAAAGGATGGCTTTAAAAGAGAATTGCATAGACGTGGAAGGGCCCCTACAGAAGCTGCTATAGGAACCCAGGGAAGAAATAAAAAGAAAATAAATGGATTTAAGAAATATTTAGTGGGTAAAATTGTAAAAAAGAATATCTGGAGTTTTGAGAGAGAAGGTAGATTTTAGAAAGATGTGTGGGTAAAGGGTAAAGGACTTAATCTATTTTATAGAAAGATTATGTTAGAGGGGTGAAGACTACATCCAGACATAATGAGTTTGCCTGCAGAACACCGAAGCATATGTGAGTGTGTGTGTGTGTGTGTGTGTGTGTGTGTGTGTGTGTGTGTGTGTGTGTGTGTGTGTGTGTGTGTGGGAGGGGATGGCTGTGTTATAAATCCAAAGCTTAAAGGATGGGCCTGGGCTAGTGGTGTGGATGGGGGTGGGGCCACAGCTATTGAGACTAAGGAGTTGTAATCATTGAGATTAGGAAGTTATCACATCTGGGCCATATACATACAATGGGAGGAACCAGGGCACCATCATGGAATGCTGTGGGACAGCCATTCATGAGTATAAACCAAAGAACCAGCAAGCATGGCCCAGAGAAGTGGAGGCTTGCTGCAAGAATCTAGTATCATGGTTGCTGAGAAAGAAGAGTTTAAGAAGTCAATGATATCAATTCTTCAGGAAATGTAAGTGCTGAAGTATACCCAGTGGATTTAGCAACACAAGATTGGGAGTGATATTTGTGTGAGCATCTTCAGTGTGAATGGTGGGGAAGAAGCTGATGGGCTTAGGAGTGAGTGGTCTGTAGAAATGTAGAGTTAGGAATGTACACAGTCTGATGAGGAAAGACAAGAGGTCCAATAGTTAAAGGAGGGAGAGCTGTAAGTACTGGTGTTTCAGGAATTAGCTCATTTCTAGTTTGGAACAGTACCATATAGAGAAGGCTCTGCAGGGCAGTGACACCTCCCCCACAATTCCTGAGAGACTAGAGGAGGGTGGGTCCAGCGTTACCTTTGACAGCCAAGTATTGTCATTTCTCACTAGCTCTGCCAATTTCTCATCCTAAAGGTCAGTTCTAGGCAGCAGGTTTTTCCCAGAAGGTGGAACATAATTTTCCTGACTCAAGTGCATTCCTCATAGGCGTTGACCCTTTTGGAGTCTCTGTAAAGAATTCCAACTCTTTTGGCACTCATTTCCTACTATAAGATTCTACACTTCCTTCCGATGTGAAGTTGTGAGCCTTTGCTAAGGTGGAGACCCATTTCCTTCCTCTGAGAACATTATTGTAGTTCCAAAGGAGAAATCATTCTTGTCTCAGTCGGCCCTCCCATGAGGACTTCCTGGTCTGCCACCCTCCTACCTGTGTGAGCCTAAGTAAATGAAGACACAGGCAGCCTGAATGTCAGCAGGAAGCCAGAGGCTGAGCTCCCTCTCATTCACGTGGTATCCATGTTGTCTTTTCCTGGCCTTCGTTTTTATTTTTTGCTTTTTTAAAGAAATTGTATTTTATTATATAATTTTATGAACAGAAATGCACAGTATACTTACCTGCTTTTTAAGCTATAGATTCTTATTATAGCTTATACTGACTTTAATTTTGCAGTTCATAACTATGTATAATCTTATTGCATTAAGGACAAATTCTACATGTGAGATTCACAGGTTCACCACATTAGGCATCACAATTGCATTTAAAAATTGTACCTCAGATAGCCTTTGGTTTTGAGAGGGACAGACAGTCTACTGCACTTTGTAAAACAAAAAGAAAGAGAATTCTGTGAAACCAGCATTTGAAAAATGGGCATGTAAGTTGTACTTCCCATTTATTGTTAACAATGGCCAATTCATTTTCTACATCATAAAAAAATTTATCTGCTCAAGACTGGAGAGATCCCAGCATCCATATGACAGCTCCCTCAGACCATGCTGGGGATACACTGCTGGTCCTTTTCACGGTCTTTTTATTCCATGCAGTTGGCCCTATTCCCAACATGTTCATATATTCTTTCCTTATATAGCATATAGTAGTAGTAAGGTATCACTTTTTTAATCATAGTCTATATTTATTAAGGTTTCCAAGACATAGGACTAAGCACATTTTTTCTTTGTAAATGTGGGTAAATGTGGTAGCAGACATTCTCATCTGTGGGATTGGTCTTTTTAGTGTTGTTTTCGTAGGTCAGTTCTATGGGTCCAGAGTGAACTCAGTTAGAATGCTTGCCTGGCATGCCCTGGGTTCAGACCTCAGAACTTCCTCAACTGAGTGTGGTGATGTATTCCTGTCATTTCAGCAAAGAAGGTAGAAGTAGGAAGATAACTTGAGTGTCATCCTTGACTCCATAGGGAGGTTAAGGCCCAAAGAGTCTGTCTCAGAACATAAAACAAAACAACAAAATGGCTCCCAACAGGAGATGACCCCCTGTCTGTGAGGTCCAGGGACTTTCCTCTCACTCTGCTTGCCTCCCTTTCAACCAAATGGGTACAGAAAATATACGTAGGAAAAGATCTAAGGAACCCTTATATTGCCTCTCTGAGTTACCAGTTATATCTATCACATTTTTGACAGGAAGTTGAGTCTAACCAATTAAAGACTGAGCTCTCCTTACCTAAAAGCTCCCGTACTCTAGGCTGAAAGATGAAGAGTCAGCTCTTAAATATGATGACCCATGATGAAGTTTTCCAAGAACACCTGAAAGCTTGGCCAAGTGTTACTAGAAGATTATTTCTTTTCTCAATACCAAAGGTGCTCACAGGGACAGTACTACTGCTGTTCACTCAAAGCTCTGAATCCATCTAAAACAAGATCTGACAGTTCTCCCTGAAAGTATAGGGGACATTGATCCAGAAAGCATGACTGAGGGGAGCCAGAAGTGGCTGCATGGATTAATTGGACTGGCCAGTGAATAACAGGGCATTAGAGTGGACAGTCAGCAAAGTCCATACCAGACTACTAAAACACCCTTTTCATTTCAAAGCCTTTGGATTTTTCAGTAATTTCTATTGAGAGTTTCAAGTGCTTAGGTAAGGAAGAAGGGAAGGAGGGAAAGGTACAAAGGGAGAAGTAAGGGAAAGTATGGAGACAGGAAGCAGGGAAGGTCACAAGCATTGGACTGTGCAGAGATGATCAGGCCTGAACCTGACATCCTTGGATGAACCTACTTGCCCAGTTAAGCCTGGGCTAGTGTCTCAGAGCCTGGCTTTAGTGTGTTTGTTTTAGATTCCTGCTTTCCTTGTGTGAGCCTGGCATGTACTAGATAGAAGGTATTTATGTGGCTGGCCCCAGTGAAAGCCCTGGGCTCAGGGTTGTTGGCAAGTTTCCCTGGTAGATTTCATATGCACTGTCACAGCTGTTTGCTTGGGGACCACTGAGAGGGATCCTTGAAACTATGTGCCTGGTTTCTGCCAGTCTTAGTTCAACAGCTCTTTTCCTGCAGATTATTCTTCATATTTTTTTGCTGTGGCAAATTATAGCCATGTGTAGGACCATATGCTGAGTCCCATAAGCCCCCTTGATGAATTGTCAAACCTGGGATGTTCTTGGAAACCATGGCACATTTTCTCTTACAACTCCAGGTCCATTTCTCAAAGGTTCCTCCTGTCACTGTGCTAGTCCTGTATGTCTGTCCCAAGATGTCCGTGTTTACCCAGCGGAAACAAAGCACGTATTGCCCTACCTTATTTTCTGTAAAATGAAGTTACTCTGAAGACAGCTTATGTTGAGATTCATAGGTATGGTGTTTATTCTTGAATGATTTATGTATTATAGAGATCATAGAATTCATATATCCAGAGTGAGATGATAGACCTTTAGTTATTTCTAGCCTGTTGGACCATCCATGTACCTCTTTACATCCTCATGAATATATTGGGCAGTTAAATTCTACACTAAACTTATTTGATAGATACAACTAATTGCTACCACAGAGTTGACAAATTTTTACTTCAACTAATGAATAAGAAGAGTGTCCTTGTCAATATAATTTTTTTCTCTGATTTTTTTTTTGAGACAAAGTCTCACTCTGTAGCTGTGGCTGGCCTGAAACTTATTATATACAGCAGGTTAACTTCAAACTTGGAGTGGTCTTCCTGCCTCTGTCATAGTGTTGGGAATATACCGCAGATTTCATAATTCTTCATATCATTTCTTTATTGATCTTGTACTAACATCAATTTCTTTTGGATGTACAGTTACATGGATTTTGATGAATATGTATATAGTCATCTAGCCATGACTATAACTGGGATAAGAGTATTTCTGTCATCTCCAAAAGTCCTTTGTGGTTTACCATAGCCAGTCTCCAGCCCCTAACCTGAGTCTTTGCTCAGTGTTCTAATTTGTGCTACTAACTTTACCTTTCAAAGTAAAAGGAAATCATTCAGCATATGGGCTTGAGTTTGGCTTCCTTCGTTTAGGATAGGATGGTGCTTTTGAGATGAGCCCATGCGATTGCATTTATCTCTAGTGTATTCCTTTTGTATTACTGAGAACATTTCCATTGTATAATTGTAACAATTTATATAGTCACCAGTTGGTAGACAATTAGATTTTTTATGGTTATAAATAACCCTCTTAGAAATATTTAGGTACTGGTTTTTGTACGGATATCATTTGCACTTTGGGAGCTAAACCCCTGAGAGTGTGATTATCTGATCATAGAGTAAATACTTGGAGCTGTGTCTCCGTTCCCTTGGTTCCAGGACACTCTGGGTCTATCAAGTAGATGTGCAGTGATATAGTTCTCATCCACCTGAACACTTCACAGTCTCCTTATATTAGTTATAATATCTGATGCAAGGTAAGTGCTAGGTCCAAAGTTGTTATAGTGTGTTGCTTAGAGACTGATGACAAGAAAAAAATCTGCTCATATTTAGTTAGGTACAATTATGTTCTCAAATATGCATCCTCTACAATTGAGTTTTCAGATACAGAACCTAGAGTTATAGAGGCCAACTATATTCAGTTTCATAACTAACTGCCAAACATTTTCTCAAATTGACTGTACCATGTGTCACTTTGTATCTCCAGAAGTCAGTCATGTATGTGTTCTGATTGTTCCTTATCTGAACAACTCTGAGTATTGACAGTATTTTAAGTTTGGGAGCCACTTTAGTAAGTATATATTTATAAAAGTGTGGGAAAAATTCTACTGAGATATCTCCTATCTTACTTCTTTTTAATCTATGTATTTTTCTCTTTCATTTTTTCTTTTCTTAAAAAATAAGCTAGGATCTTACTAAATAGCTCTGGTTGGCTTAGAACTTTCTGTATAGACCAAGTTGAACTTGAATTTATAAATTCCCTGATTCTGCCATCCTGAGTGCTGGGAATAAAAGTATATTCCTCCACTCTGGCTTTGTTTACATTTCTTTTAATGAAAGATAATTCTAATAAATTTCTCATGGTGACAATAATGTATTTCCTTTTCTTTAAATTACATATTTATGTTCTTTTTATACTTTTCTGTTAGTTGGGTTGATGATTTTATTAATGCTTTTAATGACTAATGTATTAGGAAGCAAAATATTCGATAGTGTTGAAAACATTTGTCCTGACTCAGTTCTTTAATTTTGTTTATAGTATATTTTTTCCATATTGATATTTTTGTGCGGGCTCTGAGCTTGTGCCTCGTGGCTTAAAAATGAGGTGACAGGAAGGAGAGAATTACACACATAAGGTATAGAAAACAGGAGCCCACCAGAGCAACAGAGTCTGTGTGAGTTTGTGCTGGCTCCACTGATGCATAACCATAAAGGATTTTCTCAATGTCTCTCTCTCTCTCTCTCTCTCTCTCTCTCTCTCTCTCTCTCTCTCTCTCTCTTTCTCACTGTGTATGTGTGTGTTGGCAAATAACTACAGCTTGTTGACATATACAGCAGCTTCTGAGAAAGAGTAAAGTCCCCAGGGCACAATTGTTTGATTTCAGATGTGAAGAAGTCTTGTTTAGTGGAGGTAGTATACAGAGAGCTCAGATTGTTGTGCCTTTTGGCTAGAACACAGGGAATTCCAGTGTGCAGACTCAGTGACATCACTTTGCCGGAAACAGCCCTACCCCCTGCCAACCCTACCCTTAAACATGGGATTCCGTGATAATCACAAAGACCTTTTATGTCCAGTGTGATCTGTGGGCAAATGATCGGGGGAAGCCAGAAGGGGAGGGGTGAAGAGACTGGGTGATGTGGTGAGAAGAAGAAAAGATTGGAAAAAGGAACTCCTTCGCTTCCTTGCTTTCCCCACAGAATTCTGTTGACAACTGAGTTCTGCTGTCATTAGCATTTTTGGAGTCAGGCACAGTCAAATGCCGCATCAGTGACAGGGGTTAATTGGACAAGAGCACATCACACAAGAGCAATTCAGAGGGCACCTAGGGTCGGCTGAGCCTGCTTTTCTGCAGAGCTTGTCTTGACCACCCTGTAGACTCTCCAGACAGAGCTGATACTAGATCATCCACCAGACTTGGTTGAGATAAATATACTTTTTTTTTTTTCCAACTAAAGAGCTGTGAGCTGAGAAGAAACAGCTAATTAGAACACATACACAAACCGGTTACGACTTCTCTGAGGGCTGTGGTTCAAGAGATCAGTAGGCTTCAACCCTGGAAAAAAATACTGCACAGAGTTAATTACTCAGCTCCTCTCTATTTCCTTGGCTACCCACATCCCCACCCCTGCCCTTCCTGCATAATCTGTCTTTGTCTTTTTGCATCTCTCCACTCATCATCTTACTGTCCTCCCCTAGCCTTTGCCTGCTGTCCTTTGACTGATCATAATCAAGCTCCTGCAGTTCATTTTCAGCCTGTTTTCAGCAGAAGTCTGCTGCCTTATCAGGTGAAAGCTCCCCAGGAAAACTTCCACCAAGTTAGCTGCTTCATCTCTGAACTGAGTAAGGATTGATTGATTGGAGGAATGTGAGGATATAAGACAGAATAAGATCATCTCAACTGAATAATGCTTGGGAACCAGGAATGGTGGACACAGTGATTTCTAGAGGCCTCTAGTACAGGAAGGCACTTGGAAGCATTGGGGTGGAGTCAGAAGATTCCAATCAAATCCCTATTCTGCCTTTTGTATCAGTTATGACAGCATGTCCCCAGATATTCTTCTAGTCACCATCTTTGCCACCAAGCTGTAAGCTTCTCGTTGTCTGGATCAAAGATTCTGCAACAGTAACAGGCAGAACATTGGTGGCATTGTCAAAGCAGTCTAGACTGCTCTCCCATCATTGCTGGTACCAGTCACTTCCATTTCTGGATGCCGAAATTTGCTGCAACGTATGACATGATGTCCCGAGCCCTGTATAGGACTTTGGAGATAGGATCTTTCACTGAACCGGGAGCTCATGAATTTAGCAAATTTGCTGTCCAGCAAACTCCATAGATTCTTTTCTCTCCATGCACCCCAGTCCCCTATGGGAAGTTACAGATGTGCACTACCACAGTGTGCTTCACTTGTACATGGGTGCTAGGGATCTAAACTCAGGTCCTCATGATTGCACAGAAAATATGATGGACTAGCCTATCTCCCAGTCCATCAATCTTTAATTATCAGGTCTTTATCTTGAGATAATGTCATTTAAGATTTAAAAATAGACCAACATGGGGTGATGATGCACACCTTTAATCTCAGTATTCAAGAGGCAGAAGCAGGTCTGTTCAAGGCCAGTCTAGTGAGTTCCAGGGCAGCCAGAGCTACATAGACCTTGTCTAAAAAACAAAAGATTGAAAGTAAAAATAAGTCAGTGATTGATATTCTAATAAGAAAAAAATCCAGATGTTTGACAGGCAAATAGACACTAGAAAAGGAGATATGAATAGACAGACAGAAAGTTGAGTGATGCATCTACAAGCCAATGAGAGTCATGAGGAGCTGGAGTAGACAAGAAAAGGATCTCCTCCAGAGCCTTTGAGTGGACTATGACCCTACCAACACCCAATTTTGTACTCTGTCCTTACAACTATGAGAACTTTTTATTGTTTGAAGCCACCAAGCCTGTGGTCATCTGTTGGGGCAGGCTTAGGAAACTTATGAAAGTTTTATCTGCCTGATAATGAAATATATTTTCTTATAGAGTTAAGTAGATTAGCTTGTGGTAGATGCATTAAAACCTTAAAGCCTGAATCCGTTTCTAAGTGTGGCGACATTGTGAGTCTTAAATAGTAAATCTTATGAAGCAGGTGTCACACTACTGCCCAGGTTGATACAGGATCCAGAAGCTCACAAGGGCTGCCTGGGAAAGTGCTAGCCCAGACATCTCTGTGCTGTTGGTTTCATGCTGATGGGTTCTGGTGACTTTAGCTCCAACTCCTCTTGAGGGCTCTCTCTTAGCAAAATGCAGAAGGTGTCGAGAAGATCTTGAGCATGGCATTAATTCATGGAAGTGCCTGCCTCACTGTTTTGAAATAAGCTGGATCTGACATGTCCTGGTCTGGCACACTTGGCTGTGTAGCTGTCCCATGACCTGACCTATTGGAGCAGGCTTATACTGTATCAAACAGGAAGCAGGGACATGTTGCCCTACATGACTACATCCTCATGATGGCCACATCCTCAAGCCCCAAGGACTTCAATGGCCCTTCATGGTTCTGTGCTTACACGTAAACTGTTGAACATAAATCTTACTAATCTGGAATAGGTCATATCTTTCAGAGCCAGGCAGTGACCTCAGTGGGGCTCTTGACACCCACATGAGTAAAGTTCCCTAGTGCCCATGTGACTCCGTTTTGCTGTTTCTCCTTTTATTACTCTTCCAGCCACACCGCCCTCCTGGCCAGGCACTGTCCTGCCTCAGAGGATTTCCTACACAGCTCCAGTTGCCTTAAGTGTTCTGATCCTCTTGACTTACGCAAGATCATCTCAGAAGCCTTCCTTGGACGGCTCATTCCTCTCTCTGTACATTCTTTTTTGGCACTTATAGTTATATAGACTTGACTATAAGCTCCTTGAATATGGGAACATTTGTGTTTTGGTCACTACTATAGCAGAGACACAGGCAAGTCTAGCCCCATAGTGCAGTGTATTCAATGATTATTGAATACCTAGTTAAAAGACTGAACAAAGCACAGCCTCCTACTCAACAGCTGTAGAATACAAAAGTGGTTTAACTAGAGGTAGCACCCAAGAACAGACATGACTGGGGCCAGCAAACTGGAACAGCAGGGAAAGGTACTGCAGCCAACCCTGATGGCCTGAGTTCAATCCCTACAACAGACGTGAAAAATTTCCTCTGACTCCACACACGTGTATCAATACTTGTGCACCCATAAACACACATACACTAAACAAGTGAAATTAAGCATTTTTTTTAAAAAATTGATTTTTTTTTAAAGAGAGGGAAATGGGTGTGGAGAGGAGTTTGACCTCTAATTGAGCCTTTGTTACCCCAGAGGGCAACAAAGAAAAAGACCTAAGTGAAGGAAATGTCACACTGAAAAAAAATCTGAGAATCCGAAACTCATTCATTCGTTTACCATGGGGACATAGCTGTGGACAAGCAAGAAAAATAGCTCTTGCCTTCAGGGAGCACATGTTCCTGATAGTGCTGGGATATCAGTCCTTGTGATCTTGGACACAGCAGGAAGCAGGAAGTCACCATACATTCTTAGTCAGAAAGTTCCTGGGTTATAGAAGGTCTCTACAGTCATGTCCAAATGATGGAAAGGGAACCAGGAAATGTGGGAGTCCCTGGAAAGGGCTTTCTAGATCAGAGGAGATGGGAGTGTCAAGAGCAAGGGGGTGGTGTATCCTAAGAACCTGGCACAAAGCACCCAAACATGATTGTGGCCTAAGTGTGTGTCCTCTGATGGACAAGAGGAGAGAGGCAGAGACAGCCAGTGGGGAGACTTGACTTGGGAAGGAGGAGATGAGACCATAGCATGCTCTGAACACCTGTGAGCATCCCACCCCTGGCAGGAACCACAGGCACCATAGTCTGTCTCCCTCTCTTGTCAGCACTTGTCCACGGGTGATATTGTCTCCCATGACAAGCCAGGGTTACTTTAGATGGTCCACATGGGTGCAGTCCCCTCAGTTGCTTGGTTGGAGTCTGCAGAAGAAACGTTCACTTGCCTTTACCTGAGACTCACCACGTCTCTCAACATCAGAAAGCTAATTGCAATTTTTCACTTCAGTAGATTCTAACTGGGAACCTCAAGAATGAAGAGTTGAAGTAGGGATTTTTTTTTTCTATAGTTTATTGGCTTGAAATAAGCTTGTATTTTAATTTGGAATTTTTTTCAGATCTTTTGTTAAATCAAATTATCACTTGGTACTTGGCTCTTTACTGCTAAACAGAAAAACCTATTTCCCTGTCGCATGGAAGGGGGGAAATGTGAAGAAAGTGGCAGCTTTGAACTGTCCAGTATAACCAATTCAAAGGAAAAAGCAACACTTTGTGTTTGGATATTCTTGTTAAAAATCATTGCTCAAACTTTTAGAAAGTAGCATGTTATGAACTAGAGTTGGTAGAGTGCTTGCCTAGCATAATACCCTGGGTGAGACATCCAGAACCATATAAAACTGGTAAATGCCACATGCTTGTAATCCTAACTCTCAAACAGTGACAACAGATGACTGGAAGTTAAGGTCAGGATCAGCTACATAGCAAGTTCAAGGCCAGCACGGCTATATGAGCCCTGTCTCAAAAACCAAGCAAAGGAAACCCCCCCACACACACACACACTTTATGATGTTGAGTGATGGAAATGTCCTCTCTGTTACCCACGAGTCAGTGAGGCGAGGCTTTCTATGCAGAAGAGTGCCTGCATTGATGAGTGTTCATAATAAACACGACTGTTTCAGTAAAACCGGATCTGAAAGATCTGCAGGCCAAAGGCAAGAGTGACCAAGGAGGTTCCCCAAACCCTTTCCCCTTTTCACTCTTGGAAATGGAACCCAGAGACTTCCACATGCTGAGCAGGGCTACCCCTGCGCCCCCGCAACCCGTCCTTCCCTTTTCTGTCAGCCTGGACCTCCACATCTAATACCACTTCCTGTGAAATGTCTGGTTTCCTGCCTGTGACCAGGGCTTTTGAGAAGTCTGTGAAAAACACAGCATTTGGTTACTCCTCTCTGGATAATTAAATGAAAAACAGTCTTATTGGTAGTAAAGATTTTGAAAGTTACACATGAAAAATACTTAAGTTCTTTTGCTCATCTTTAATAAGCAGATGGTTAGGGACTTGACTATATTCTAGAAATATGGATATCATTAAAAGAGCTGGGTAAATAAGGCCAGTGACTAACACATATTTGCATAGGAAAAGGAAAAAATAAAATTGTGTTGTTAGCACCTTGAAGTCTCTGCAGTTCCTGCCTTCTTTCTAGAATGTTCCTATTCCTTCTCATAGCTGGTGGTTTGCGTTTTTTTCATCACCCAGTGATTAGCTAAAACACCAGAGAAGTTTTCTTAACCTATAATCTAACACAATATTTACCTCAAGCCCCAACTCTACAGCAATCAATTGACCATTTCTTGGGTTTAGTTTCATCTTAGTACTTATCATAACCTGAAATCATTTATACATGTGATCTCTTTTTGTTTCTTTATCAGTCTCCCAATGAAAGGCTAATTAAGAGTAGAGATTATATTGTTTCCTTCACTGTAGTAGTTTAAATGCTAAGAGCAATGCCTAAATGGATGGGGTAGGAAAATGAGTCAGTACAATTGTCATTTTTGAAAGGAAAGAACTGTACTGGTAGCCCTTTTTCAGCAGCCCCAGGAATGGAAGATAGCGTTTAAAATTCTATTACAAATGACACATATCTATAAAATGTTACCTAATCACATGAATAACATCATCCAGAGTCCGTGTTTGATAGCACCATTTTAATTTCATAACTTTGAAAATGAAGAAGACTGCTCACAGAGATGTCCTTCCTGACACCCAAGCTATAGAATTCTGCCATTAAAATGACAGTTTTTCTGGCCACAGCCTCTGTACATGGATGTTTTAGCTTCATGTAATTAATATCCTGGCATTGGGTCAACATGTCATCTTATGGGAAGATAAAATCAAAGTTGGCCAATCTAGCATCTCAAGGTGACCATGAGGCCTCGGGTTCCCGCCACCTCTCAGCTCTGCCATTGGTGTCTGGGCAGGCAGTGAGAAGAGAAAATGTCCATTCTTTCACTAGTCTTGCTCAAGCAACTTCAGGTTGTTAGGGAGGTGACTAGGCATCTCACTGTAGAAGCCTTCACTGGCTGGGTGTGCCATCACACAGTCTGAACAGGTCCATCCCTTAGCTAGGGGAGGCAGGTATCTAAAGAAGGTGTATGTTCATTCGGAAGAGAGGATAGAAGTGCTGTGGATTTCAGTTGCTATTCACAATGGTATTGTGAGGATTTGTGTACCATTTTGTATTGTGAGTTCTGTACCATTTGGCCTGATGGATTGAGACTTCTTGAAGACCCTGGGGGTTGGTGCAGACGAGGCCTCCATGTGGTTACAGTCTTTAGGGAAAGTTTAGGTTTCTGCTCGAGAGCATAAGGAAGAATTTCCATGTCAGTGCCCAGCCAGGTACTGCTGGTGATGAGGGGTGGGGAGAGGGAAGTTGGGTTTCTCTCTCCTCTGTTGGTCTCACTCTGACCTTGGAGAAAGGTAAACTCTTCTGGAAAACCTATCTCATAACTAGATTATTCTGCGTTATGTGTTCCCATCATTTCCCAAAGCACAGGAGAAAGTCTGAACATAGTTTGAGAAACTCACTGAAGAGGTCACATCATCAAAATGGATGGACTGTGCAACCTTCCATTTGCTAGTCATGTCCTCTGCGTGATCTGTTTAACTCCAGGCGAAGTAACTTCATGTAATTTTTCTAATGGAGCTTTAAAGATGTCCTTTGCTTGGGTCTGACTAAAACTAGAATAGATGAACTAATGGAATGGCAGTCTGAAGAGCTGAAAGCTCAGTCTTAAAGTTGACTGCCAGCTCACCAGATAGAGGAGTTGGGATCAAAAGCGGGAAAATGCTCAGCAGTGGTGGGATTTGATGTTTGATGGTGTACATACGCTTGATGTCTTTTTTAAAAGCAAATTTAATATTTTGCATAGTGTATATCTTAAAAATGAAGAGATCTATTCTGTCTTCTGTTCGTTGTTAGTTGTGTTACACACCAGACCCATTAAATAAAGAAGCCATGATACTCTTCCTCTTTCCACACCTGTGACTGGCCCAGTTTAGATCATTCTTCCTTCTGTACCACCAGCCTGGCGTGGTCTTCATAGTACAGACAAAACATTTCACTCTTGAATTATTTTCAATCATTTCCAAGTATCTTGTGGATACAGATAGGCCTCTTATCAATATCTCTGGATATACATCGTGAAACCAGACAGAGGCAAGAAAAGTCATTGTTTATCAATTTATTATCATGTTTTGTTTTTTGTTTTAGATTCTAAGGTGAAGAGATTTTGCTCCAAAAATATCCTGATCATCCTTGGGTTCTCTTCTGTCTTGGCTGTAATAGCTTTGATTGCTGTGGGATTGACCCAGAACAAACCATTACCAGAAAATTTTAAGGCAAGTGAAATCACAAATATTTGGAATGCAGTTGTTATTTTGTTTTATTTTTTAATTTAAAAATGTGGTAAATTTATACATACATTGTAAGTATACCATTGTACCTTTAAGCTGAAAAGACAATAAATGTATCTATAGTGGGTCCACCTTACATTAGTGGGCCAGTGAATACATATGTATATATGGGCTGTGACATATATAGAAGTTAAAGTCCTGAAACACACATTTTTGAAGTCAACTCATTTGCCTGATGAGAAGGTAATGACCTATAAGCCTGGAAAGTCAGATCCACTCCCTGCTTCTGAAATTTTGCCGCCCACCCACATCACTTGCCATGTACAAAGGCATCTGTTTGTCACACAAGGTCAGCCCAGTTGTGCTGTGTATAGCAGCCGCTTTGTTGAGACAGAAGCTGGCGCTGTCTCATTGATGGTGGTCTCTTGCCTTTTAATGCTTAGTGGCATCGGTTCTCTTGGCAAGACTTCAGTCACAGTTGGAGCCTCATGACATCTTGGTTTTGCTATTTGTTTACAAGCTCCAAGAGTAAGTGATTGCCTTCTTGATCTGATCTTTCTGCACATTCAGCAGCATCATTGGAGAAAAGGGCTGCTGAGGAGGTGTACACTTGAGCTCTTGTTCCCACTGTTTGCTGTGGTCAGGACTGGCTCCTTCGCTCACAGTGGTCTTCAAGTCTGTTGTGCTTCTGTTTTGTTATGCTATTTGGCAAGAAGGGAGCCAGGTCTTTGGCATTCATTAAAGAAAAGATATGATATCACAAGAGCAGCTACTGCCATTGAAGTGAATATGGAAACATCACTGGTTCATTTTATACAAGGATAATTTTTCATACAAAAGCTGGTCATTTGCTGAAGTCTCTTACTGATTTCCATCACATATTGAGAATGAAATGTTGGGCAATATAGACTGTCCACCATATAGAGGGTCTATTGGACATTGCTGCTTTAGAGTGTTCTCTTGGATGACATCACTGAAATGCTTCAAACCTCAGTTGAATGAGTACGGAGTATGAGACAACATTTTTAAAATCTAAAATAAGAAACAAAAATAGAACCATCTTTATTGCCAAATAAAATATGTTGAGAAGTTAATTGGTAAAAAGCACAGTTGACTCTGAGAGTCTATGGGTTCTAAGACACCCACCTTGACTATCAAAATCTGTGACTAGCCTTGTGTGTGGACATGGGAAAGCTGGCCCTACCCCTTGCATGGGTGGGGTGAGGCCCTGGGCTGACCAGATCCAGGACCTTGAGTTGGCCCACCCCAACATCCATCCCATCTATGAGCAGCTAGAGGGCATGGTCCATAGCCTCAGGATCTCCATGACCCTGGCTAACAGCAGCGTATCTGAGAGGAGTTTTGGTGAGCATCTTGTATTGATGCTGTAGCAGAGGCCTTGAACTAGACCAAGGACTCAGTGTAACGAGCATTTGCAAGTGAAGCTGTTTGGGCAAATGGGTGTACTGTGTGTAACACTTCAGCTCCCAATGGCACGATGATGAAGGAATACGTGATAGAGAGGCAGGAAGGACAGAGGCCTGGAGTGGTACAAGGACAGAACGGGACATGTGATTAACAGAGGAGCAAGGTCACTGCCCAGAGGGGTCACCAAGATTTTGTTATGCTTAAAAATATCTGTGGCTAGTCAAGCCCTTTATGATAGCCCAAGGGTACATTTGCATATAACTCATATGAGGTTCTGAGATATAATTCCTATATATTTTAAATCATCTCTAGATTTCCCATAAAACCCAATATAACATAGGGTCTAAGCAAATATTTGTCATGCTGTATTGTTTAGGAAACAATGGCAAGAAGAAACTGTACAGCTTTAATATAAACAAATTTTAGGAAATATTTTTACTCTTCTCTTTATGTATTTTTGCTCTGCCATCTGCTCTATTTTTCTGCCATTCTCCATGAGTCCAGAATCCACAGACATGCAGAATTGATTATATTCACTTCTAAAATGACCATAGAAAATACAGCATCTATTTGACCGTGCACAGATTCTTTGTTTTATACAAGTGATCCAGCCTTGTTTTGTTTCTTCTTAACATGGTTTGGGTTCGGTCTTGCTGAGGAAGTGGTGGTCTCATGCCTGGGGCACATCTGTCATAACACAGCAAGAGCACTTTATTGTGACCACATACTTACGTGGCCAGCTACTTGGCTCTAAACATACTGAGGACAGGGACTGGGTTTCATTTGTCTTTGCATATATTTTATGACTCATTCACTTAACAGACCCTCATTGAACATTTACCCTGTTTGGGCTTCTGGAAATACATCAGTGAACAACACTGGAAAAGTATATACACTGAGGAGCAGGAAATCATCGTTGATAAAATAATCACAATCTAAGTGTTAGTTCACTAACTGAATTGCATGGTGATGCTATAGAAATTTGCTGACTCGGTAGAGCGAACAGGATCTAAAGAAAAAAAAATGAATCCTTCCTGGTGTCAGTGGAGATGGCAGACCACCAACCTAAAAGACCTCCAGACATCCTGATTACCTTCAGTGTGAATGTTCAAAGTGGAGGCTCAGGAATCCATCTTCAACAGGCACCCTAAGGCATCTCTGGCCCTGGAAGTCAGTAAATTACTATCAGTACTAACTGTGAACTTTGAGATGATCCATCTGTGCTTCTAAAATCAAAGACTTCAGTGGCATGGACAGTCAAAAGCAATGTCTAAGTTTGTCCTTAAAAGAGTACTTCCCCACCCCATGAGTCTAGGTGAGAGAAAAGGCTTAAATTTTGGTCTGTCCACCACTTCTTAATTCCCTGTTCATATGGACACTTGGCATGCCCTTTAGCATGAATATTCCACATTTTGATATACTAACTAGTCCTATAACAAACCTCAGGCTTGAGTTCATGATGTCCTTACTGTGGAAAGTTGGCTCAAGGGGCAGGACATTTTTATTTCAGTCACAGTAACAGTGGGTGTGAACAGGTAAATTCCTTCCTCTAAACCTCATTTTCCCTACCTATTTGAAGGATGAATTGGGATGAAATGGAATAAAGCAAGAGATGGCTTGTCAGAGCATCTATCACAACACAAGCTGTGGCCAGTGGTCCACCGTAGACACCTCTTACAGAAGATAGGCTCCATGGAAGCCCCTTCCTCCTTAACCTGTTGGAGTTTCTGAGCCAGCACTCTGCAGTATTTCTCTCTGTTGCTAAAAAATGGTGGACTTCCCCAGATCTGCTTTTCAAAAACTGAGTACCATTTTAGGTACTCTGGAATTGACATTTGTGAATTTTTTTTTTTTTTTTTGCAGGGGTGGGGGTGGGGGTGGGGAGTGGAGGTGGGGGAGGAACTTGAAAGAATTTGCTTTGGCTTGAACTCTTAAATGCTCTTGGAAAAATAGCTGTTGTTATTTTTAATTTACTGTATTTTAACATTACCCAGTTTTAAATTTAGCCCATGGAAATTGATGGTGATGATTGATAGACAACAATGATAATATAATCACCAACCACTAAATGGTTTGCTTTAAAATGGCTCACACAGTAAACTTTGTGTCCTGCATGTTTCACCACAGGCTTAAAAACAACAAAATAAGAGTTTATATTCAAGAACTAGCATATAGCTCTAACTAAAGAAAAAAGAAAAGAATAAATAGTTTTTAGATGTTTATCAGCTCTGCTGGCATCTCTGTGGCTAGCCTGGGCCGTTCATAGGGATTAGAAACACATTGTAAAAGTAAGCTTTGTTTATAAACCTAGGGCTCCCTGAGCCAGACCTACAGGGATGCTGAAGTTACTGTTAAAGCTAAAGATCTTTAAAGGGGGGAAGGGGAAAGGAAGGGTTTAAAGAGCCAGTATTTCTAAGAGGGCCCTGTGAAGTTGCTGAAGTCACATTCCCCTTTGAACTGCTGTAACAAACTACCATGAAAGTGTAATTTGTAAAGACTGGACATTAACTTTCTCCAACTTCTGGAGAGTGGAGAGTTCAAGGCCCATGAACTTGTGTACTTTTAAGTCTAGCAAGGATTCCAAAATGGCATCCCGGATGCTTCATTCTTAGCAGGACCACCCCTCCTTCCTCTTTACATGGCAGTGGGTTAGGATACCACAGACCCCCTTCTCAAAGCCACTTCATTGGCTCATAAATTTGCTCTATGAGAAAGTAGCATTTTCATGTCTGGTCCACACACTCAGACTGCACCTCCCAGTGTACTCACATGAGGAGTCAGTTCTCAGCATATTCATACTGGAGAGGAAACCATTAAGCCAAAGCCCCGGGCTGTGCAGCTTTGGGTAGAGTGTGTAAAGCAGCCTAGTGTCACCGCCTTCTATTATGAGACTATAGGTAGCTTAGAGGGAAGTCGTTTGCACAAAGAGATCACTACTCTGTGAAAAATGCACACTTAAGAAAGACAGGGAGGAAGAACAGATTTGTTGATAAAGTGATAATAAAAGCAACTAGATGGATTTTAAATGTCTTTCCCTTTGTTTTCTAGGTGATTTTTTAATCGGTCCTTGGTACTCTTAAAATGGAAAATACTACTAAAATAATAATAGTAATACAATGATAATAGAATTCCAGATTTCTTCCTCACCACTGGAATCTTACTTTTTTCTTTAATATGAAAGGCATACTCATAGGGGTTTTTAGAAATGCTTTTATAAGAAAACATTGTTTTTGTTCTCACAGTCAGATTTCCCTAAAGTATATTCCCTAAAGTTAATGGAATGGTGAATCCAGCAGGGAGGGAAAAGGGACATTCCCCAAACTTCTGGCAAGGTTGATTTGCTGACACCCTGTGGCCCTGTGCTTCCTGGAACATACTCTGGAGAATGCCGTGGTGGTGGACAGGCACAAGGTGGGAACTAACCGGACTCCCAGGGCCTTTGGAGCTACAAGCTCTCCAAATGTATAGACTGACAATGTGGACTGTCCAGCTTTAGCTGTCCTCAAAATGTCAACTGTTTGTTCTATGAAGCAATTAAGGAGGCAACTTAAACCAGACCTCAGTGGGCATGGTTCATGGTTAGCCTTCAGTGCCGTGCCTGGCTGAAATGTCCTCTATCCTGTGGAACGTCCAGTGCCACCTTCTTAAATCCTTGGTAAGAAATGTGCTAAGGGTTTCATCTCTCCACAATCTCACTGCATAGGGCCTTAGAGAAACAGGCTGGTAGAAGCAAGGCCAGCTCCTTGGCTCTCCTGGGAAGGATGCTTTCATGCTGACAGAAGTGGAAAGACTGGGGTGTCCTGATTCCAGATAAGGGCTGCTTGCTGCTGACTTGCTAGCTTTTACCATATGCCACTGTGGCTGGAACATTTTCTGGTAGGAAGAATTCAGGGGCCCTGCTAGGGAACAGTGGAATTTTATATTGTATAATCCCAGAGCCTTTTATCAAGCTCTGGGAAGTTTCCCTGGGTTCTAAAGGTCCTAGACCCCAGTCAGCATCTCTTCCTGCCCACCATAATCACCTAACTGAACCAGTTTTTGGACTCCTGTGACTCAAAAGAGCCTGCCCTGTTTGCTTCTTGGTTATGTGTAAAGAAACTATACAGATGCCACTGTTTTGATCACATAAAGCTAATCATCAAAAAGATGCCTACATAGCCAGGCAGTGGTGGCACATGTCTTTAAACCCAGCACTTGAGAGGCAGAGGCAGGTGGACCTTTGAGTTTGAGGCCAGCCTGGTCTACAAAATATATGCATTTTCAAGGGGAAGACCACATTTTGAGCCGCATAGCTTAAATGGTATTTTCTCTGCTTTTCTTCTCTTGCTTCCCCACTAGAGATGAGTAAAACCTACATGTTCTAGGGCTGGGGAGACGGCTCTGATAAAGTCCTTGCTGGTGAGCAGGAGGACAAAGGTTCTGATCCGTCCAACCACATTAATGTTGGAAGGCATGGCAGCCTGTCTGTAATCCCACCATTTGAAAGGTGGAAATAGGGGATCCCCATAGCAAACTCGCTAGGCCGACTAGCTATATTGATGGTCCTGTCTCAGTGAGCAAGGAGAGCACCTGAGGAAGACTCCTGATGTCATCCTTGGGCCTCCACATGCACTCTCATACATGTGCCAACATGTACATGAACATACATAGGACACCACTTACACATAGTCATATAAGAAAACAAACTATATGTACCATTGTGTTATTCTCAAAAAGTCCATGGCAGACATCACTAATCGACACCAGATTCATCCCCAATTTAGGAATATAATTAATAATATCAGTTTATCAAAATGAACATTTGACAGTGTACTCCAGGGGAGAAATAGCTTTTAAAAAGATGGAGGCTTTTATTCCATAAACATGAAATTCACAGACTGTTCAAGGCAGCCATATTCCTAATAGTCTCAATTAGAAATAATCCAAATGTGCATCAACATTAGAATAAATAAAAACATAGTATATGCACACAGTGGAATACTCTACAGCAATGGAAAAGCACGGACAAAGGACACCTAGGTATGCTATGTAATTTTCCATTGTTAAGTTTAAAACAGGCAAAAGTTAGCTGTGGTGACAAACGTTGAAACGGTGATTGCTCGTTAGGGAAAATGCCTAAGAGGTGCACGAGGAAGCCTGCAGTGGCTAGCAGACATTCTGTATCCTGTCTTTGCTGGTGGTCAGATGACTGTGCACTGTGCAGGAGTTCACTGAGGCACATCCTCTTAACTGTACACTATGCTAGAGTTGTTCCTACACCTTGTCTCTAGAAAGGAGTATCTCCCTAAAGTCTGGCCCTTTGCCTCTGCTCCACGTTCCATGGATAAGGTCTTGATTCTGAGCCTGATTTAAACTAGATTTTTTAACCTTCGGGTAGTTTCTTATCTTTACAGAGAGGATAAAAATAGCCCCTACTTCCTGGCATTGGTCTGAGTTCAAATAAGATAATTCATATGTAAAAACCCTTCACATGCCCCTTGCTGGATACACCATCATCAACCCACTCATGAAACCTAATGTGGGACCTTCCTCTTCCACTTCCTCCGCTGATCACCTAGTTCATCCTCACGCTGTCCTTTCCTCTTATTTTCTCTGTGTTAGGGACAGATGTGTGTATGGGCATGCCTGCGCATGTGTGCATATGCATGTGCAGGCCAGAAGGCAATCTCAGGTGTTATTTTTCCCCAGGTACTGTCTACCTTTTTCTTTGAGCAGAGCCCCCATGGGGACCTGGGCCTTGCTGCTCAGGCCAGGCTAGGTGACCAGTGAGCCTCGGGCCCACCTCTGCCTCCTTCCACAGCATTGGGATTGCAAGCACACACCAATCTGCCTGCCTTCTCATGTGGGTGCTGGAGCTCAAAGCACTTTATTGCCTGAGCTACCTTCCTGTGCCCCCTTTCTCCCGGTTCCATTTATTCCAGAGACCACTTCCTCCTTTTAAAGAACTGTAGACATAATGTCTATATATCTTAAAATACACTGAATACAACTTCACAGTTAATTTCAGAACAAAAAAAGCAAGCAAACTTAGTGCTTCCGTCTCTTAAAGTATAACTCCACACCCACTGAACCCAAATCAGATGAACATATTTGTTACATCTGTGTAGCCTCTGTGGGTTCGCTCAGTACTTGCCAGACTTATCCGCACATGACAGGGTCTTGTGACTATGCTCACAACCAGGCCACTTCTAAATCAGCGTGTGAGGGGACAGAGCTTCAGCCTCTGGGGGGTTCTCAGGTGATTCCAGAGTATGGGAAACTTTGAGAAGCACTGGATTCATTTTTTATTACACCAGAATAACTGAGCATTTTCTAAATGATGCCAAGGCTCAGGCCTACTCTGGGTGTGGCCCGATGTTTGTTAAGGTGCAGCCTATATTAGGAGCCCTTATTTAGAGGAATGGTACACCAGTACACCAGTAATCCTAGGGACTGGGCTGACTCTAGTCCCCAGCACCAAATGTTCCCCTTGGGTTAGAGTACTTTCTCTTTATGGTTTGAAGATTCCTGTCTCTGTCTACTTCCTTTGCAAGCTAAATATGGAGAAGTGTGTGTCATGCTGATAAGTGTTTCCAATGTGCTTCGCCCTCAGTATGGGATTGTGCTGGACGCGGGGTCTTCTCACACCAACTTGTACATCTACAAGTGGCTGGCCGAGAAGGAGAATGACACAGGAGTGGTGCAGCAGTTACAAGAATGTCAGGTGAAAGGTAAGATGGGAAAGGGTGGGATGCACGAAGGCAAAAGGAGCCCACACAGAGCCACGCTCCACAGTGGAGCTATCGTTGGTATTTTATTGGGGCTATAAAATGACACTGAGCCAAGCCTAGTAGGATCATAAGGCCAGCCTGGACCAGAGTGAGTTCACAGCCAGCCTGGAATGTGTAGTAGGGCTCTGCCTCAAACAAGTCAGGGATGTAGCTCAGCAGGAGACCTATGTCTTACACAGCCAATCCCTACTGTTGACAAAATAATAACATTGAAATCAATCTTTGAAAAACAAGCAAATTTAAAAGTAGCTGAAGGTGTGGCTCAGTGATGTTGTGCAGGCTTAATAGTCATGATGTTCTAGGTTAGAGTCTCAGCACACACCCCCCCCCCCCCCACACACACACAAAGAATTGAGCAATGATAGTTCCCATCAATAGGGACTCTTCTGTGTGTCCCACACTAAGAACTCAACATGTGTTTTCTCAGGATCGGTTGGGGGAATAGCAGCCATGTTTTAAGCTTTAGAAACGATTAAGACAGGATCATGCCACTTATTTAAAGTTACTTAGTTTGGCACTGATGGAGCTGAGTGCCAGGCCCGCAGCTGGCTCAGTGATTCTTAGACTGTGGGGGTGGGGTTGTGGCTCCTACAGCATGGATGTAGGGCCTCCCTACTACCAGAGATCCTTGAGTCAACAGATCTGGGCTGGAGCCTGGGAATTTATGTTTCTAAAAGTCCCTGGGTGTTTCTGATGGTATGATCTCTTGCTCTCTTTATTTTGAGATTCAGATCTGCAACTTGGGGGACAATCTCAAATGCTTTTGACCTCCTTAGAGGCAGGGAAGAGCAGATCACAGGCTTTAAGGGCTTGGGCCATTTAAATCTTATTTTCCAGTGAAGGAAACAAAATCCTGAAGAAAGACTAGTGTCCTTTAAGTGATAAGAATCAGGCTGGTGACCCAGGCCCCTAGCTGCACTATAGGCACCACAAAAGCACTGTTTTACATGCTGATAGCTTTCCCCACCCTACCTAAGTCCATTTTAAGGCCACACCTAGAAGGTGGATGACTGCTCAGCTCCCTGATTTGCTCCATCCTGCTCTCTCCATCATGCACCAGACACCACTTTCCCACCTCCATCCCTGAGATCATTGCCTCTTGACCTTTTGAGCCAGAAACATACTGTTTCTTTTCAAACAGGTAAACTAGATTGCAGAAGAGAGCTGGCTTTTTATGTGATGGCCTGTAGCTTCCACCGAATTTTGTAACTTGCCAAGGACCTAGACAGGAACAGAGAGAGAATGCCATTCTGCCTGGAGCCTCCTAGGCCTTCCTGCAATGAGGATTCATTCAACCTTCACTTCACAAACTTTTATTTGATGCATTGTCCTCTAATTTAAAACAAAATGAAACATTACAGCAGATGTCCTTTTTCTGAGACTCATCCCATGAGTGCAGGTGTTTGGCCCAAAAAATCCAGGAATTTCTCCTCCAAACAGAATTAATGAAATAAAGAATGGTTTCCTGCGTCAAAAGTGAGCTGCTAACACAGCATGGAGTGTCTCATTATGTTAAGCAAACAGACTGTTTAAAAACCCATTTGAATAATCACCTTGAAAGCAAATTCTTGCTAGGAAACACTCTGGAATTCACCTCAGAGATGGAAACGTGGCAGTGTTAAACCCAGAAAGCTCAAGAGTCTGGCTCTAGCAGTCTCCATAGCAACCATTAGTTTGCTCTAAAATTGGAATAACAATCTTAGTAGGGAGGCAGGGTGCTGGAGTGGAAAAGACTCCCGTTCTGTTTCTGTTTATTCTAACAAAGGAAGAAACCACATAAATTTTAGGGCACATGCTATGACATAGCTAGTTGGTGACACATTCTGTGTTTGCAGGAAAAGCCAGCGTGCCCAATGCTTTAACTTTTATACTAAACGCCACCTTTACCTTGGCCCTTTAGACACTAATGTTGCTAATTACAGGATTATCTAAAAGTGGCTAACAGACGCCACTGTAGTGTCAGACATTACTCATTTATAGGTGAAATTGCACCACCTTGTGGCTAAACTTCTGAACACCAGGCTTTACCAGCTAGGTTTAAAAATTACATCATAAGTAATAACAATACCAATGTTAGCTTTTTTCATAAGTATGATGAAGTACTTGAGAAAGAAATTTAAGGGGAGTTGGTTCTTGGTTCTAAGGGAAGAAGTCCATCACGGAGGAGAAGCGTGGCTACAGGAGATTTTTACATCCGGGCAGACCTGCATGCAGCAATGGGCCTCATCCAATTTTCTTTCCCCCATTTTTTCTCAGTCTAGAGTTCCAGCCCTAGGATAGTGTTGCCCACATCTCCCCTCTCCAGTTAAATCTCTCTCCAACCAGCCTCAAGGACACACCCAAAGGGTACCTCGGTTCTCTTGCTAGGTGCTTTTTATTGCAACTAAGTTGACAGTCAAAATTAATCACTATTCGCTCTAAATATCACAATATAAGTAGGTCATAGAGAAGTGTCTTCTTCTGTTTTATAGCAAGTGCTTTTCCTTGATATGGTCAAGGTACACTCCACACCTCCTTCCCTCCTTCCCTCCATTCATTCATTTATTTATTTATATTTTCATCTTCTGTATCTTTCCTTAGGTCCTGGAATCTCAAAATATGCTCAGAAAACATATGAAATAGGCACATACCTGGCCGAATGCATGGAAATGTCCACTGAATTGATCCCAGCATCTAAGCAGCGTGAGACACCCGTTTACCTGGGAGCCACAGCGGGCATGCGCTTACTTAGGTAGGGCGGCATGTAGAGACTAGGGTACTAGGAGTCAGAGGCAGTGCCAGGGCACCTTGGATTATAGGAGTTATAGCTGCCTCACACACCAAATCCTGTGCCAAGAAATGTTTTATTAAGTATATGTAATGATAAGCTTTAAGTATCTCCCTTGGGGAAGTCAAAGGGGATAGATTACTAGAGAGAGATTAAGGATATGCACTCTAAAATTTGGGGCTGAAGATAGAATCAATCAATATCTGGGAGGAAGAAGGCACAAGGAGACCCACCGATATCCCAAGACAGGTAATTACAGTCAATGAAGCTTGGTTGGTCCAAGTGGGAAATGTGTACATTTTCTTCCATTCAGCCAGGGTGTTGTGAGTGCCTACTCAATCCACAGTATGTGAGGAGGGATTAGACCTCCATCCAGGATAATCTGTTGTTTGAGGAGTATGTGAAGGTCCATGGGAGCACTTGGCCTTGCCCAGGATGGAAGGTGGTCAGAATGGCCTGCCGCAGCAGAGCTGCATGAGCTGAATCACAGAGGAGGGCCACAGGACAAGGAAGGGCAGAGCTGACGAGGCACAGTGGCCATTCAGGTGCATCTATTCTGCACCTGCTATGTGTCAAAGATAGCTTTATGTGCTGGGGATAAGGTATCAAACAAAAGACAGGTCCCAACTTCATGGGAGCAAAGGTAGGGAAATGGGAGAGACCAAGGTAGAGGCAAGGATTGTCACGGGATTATCATGTGCAGAAAGCTGGTGTTCTTAGCACTGTGCTAAATACTTGACACACATCATTTAATCAAGCTCACTATGAAGCCAAGATATACAGTCTGCAGTTTGGAAATGCCGTCACTCACTCACTCACCTGAGGCCACATGGCTGGAAAGTGCAGGGCTAGGAGGCAGGGCCTGGGCCTGGAACTACCGTGTGGATGACCATGCCAGGAAGGCTGGAGGAATGAGATGCTTTGTAGGGATGTAACACAGTGGTTGATACAGAGGGTGGGCTGGAGCAGAAAGGCTAGGAAAACTTATTTCTATGCAAGACCCAGCTGAAAGGTGCACCCTCTCAATCAGTCTGGATCTTGGGAACTAATTGTAATTCATCTTTATGTGACAACCCTGGAGACTCCCTTTAGGTCTCAACGTTTCAAACAGACCTAAGAACTGAATGATAATAAGAGGGAGATTTTCCCAGGCTGGCTTCGGAGGAACTTGAGCATTTGTTACTCATTTCCACAGCCCTAACTGACCTCACTCAGAGTCTAAAGGAAAAGGAAGCAGGGGCCCCAGTGATGCTAAAACAGCACATACCAGCTTTCAACTAGGCCAGACAGCACCAAGATACCACCACAGTCATCTTAAAAACCTCTGATACTTTTTGAACAAAGCCAAACTGGTACTTTGATAATTTACATATACTCAATGCCTGAAGGACTTGGAGAGACAGGAGCGGAAGAATGACTACTGTGGAAGCACACACAGGACCTGGGTCTCCCATTCTAGTGTGTTATGTTCTCCAGCTGAAATGCATAAGACAAAAAAAATGATAACCTCATCCCTTCTTTTATGTAGAATGGAAAATGAACAATCGGCAGACAGGGTCCTGGATGCAGTGTCAAGAAGCCTTAGCAACTACCCCTTTGACTTCCAGGGTGCCAAGATCATCACTGGTCAAGAGGAAGGGGCTTACGGCTGGATCACGATCAACTACCTGCTGGGCAGATTCACTCGGGTAAATACCTACAGGGTCAATGCCATTCCTGTCTTAGGCAATCTTCGGGTCTTTAGCAGAATGAATGATGGATAGATGAATAAACGAATGAATGAATGAACTCCTACATTTGTAACTCTCACTAGAGGTATATTTACTGTTACTGCTGGAGAATATCGAAGCCACGTCTTCATCCCAGGGACACAGTGGAAATTAAAATCTATTTCAAAGATTTTATTTTTGCTTTTAAAATCATATGCATAGTGTGCCTCTGTGTGGGTATGTACACATGGGTGCAAGTGTTTTCAGAGGTTAGAAGAGGCTTTCAGATCTCCTGGGACTGGACTTACACGTAGTTGAGAGCCTCCCGATGTTAGTAAATAAATTCAAGTTCCCTGTGAGAGCAGTATGGGCGCTTAGCCACTGGGCTTTCTCCAGCCTTCAAATTGATTTCATTTAAGATCATTTTAATCTTATTTAAAGTAAGACTAACCAGGCAAAGACTGAGGCAGGAGAGTTTCAAGTTCGAGACCAGCCTGAGCTAGTATATGACTAGGTTTAAAATAATGCAAAATGAAACAGAATTTGCTAAGTAAGGAGTGCTTAGTGGTCTTCTCATGGTCTGCTCGACTCAGAACAGCCACATGTGGCCCATTATCACCCTTATTAGCAGCCCTCCTCCCCAATGATACTTAAAAAATAGAATCTTTTTCTGGCCCAGGTAATTTAGCTGGTGACTGGGTGAGGATTTATCCTTTTTCGTGGGCCACGGGTTTTCTGGCCTTAGATATCTGTTCTCCGAGCTTTTTCTTCAAAGCCCTCTTGCTGGCTATTGATCTGGTACCAACCTGGGAATCCACAGTGGGCTATGCCCCACTCTGACCCCGGTCCTCCATCTTTAGCAGGTAGGATGTCCAGAGACTTCTAGCTCTGTCCTTTCTTTCAGAAACAGAGCTGGCTGAACCTCATCTCAACAGATCGCCAGAAACAGGAGACCTTTGGTGCTTTGGATCTTGGTGGTGCCTCTACACAAATCACCTTTGTGCCCCTGAACAGCACTATAGAGGCCCCAGAAAACTCCCTGCAATTTCGACTCTATGGTAAAGACTACACTGTGTACACACACAGTTTCCTGTGCTATGGGAAGGACCAGGCACTCTGGCAGAAACTAGCCAAGGACATTCAGGCAAGTGCGACTGAATTCAGTTCTTCTCTCCCCACATCTGGACCTCAGCCCCCACATCCTGTTATTCCCCCTTTGTAATTAAGTAATTGGTCTGAAGATGGTCATTGCACTTTCCAGCCCTTCTCAGGCAGGACACCAAACTGCATCTGGTGGAATCGTTCCACCCAGACACTCCCTCCCATGTTTGTTTACAGCACCATCTCCAAGGATATCACTCAGATCTTTTTTTGGAAATTAATTTCTGGCCCAAGTGGTGTTGATAATGTAAGTTACACACAAGAGTATTGTTTGGGAAGGAGTGGGCATTTTAAGTTTGTCTACACCATTTTTTAATCAGAAAACAAACAAAAAAAAAACACTGCAGGGAAAATACAGAATTTGTCAATCAGCACTTTAAAAATTGTCCCCAGATGTTTTCTACATTTTGAATTCAAGAAGAAATGCTTGATATAATGAGAATACTGGACACACCCTGGTGAATATACACAGAAGGAAGCTGTCACATCCAGCTGTCCCGTTTCTAGGAAAGGACAGTCCTCCGCTCCCCTCCATGCACTCTTTTGTTCTTAAAATTATCACCATCAAGATGGCCATCTTGAAGCAGGTGCAGTTGAGATGCCCCCACACCCCAAAGTCCACACCACTCTTATCCACAGCAGCCTTTCTTTCTTCTTGGGGGTTTAAAATCTATTTTATTTTTCATTGCTGGGATAAAAGCCCTCCCCGAGGCATCCTCCTGCTCTTGGAGCTCCCAATGTGCTTGGGGAGAAGGGACACATGCAGATTCAAGTACACCCAGGCTGAATCTCTGGACACCCATTCTTGTGAACCTGCTCCTCATCTGTCTGCTTAGCACTAAGGGCCCAGGGACATTCCCAGCTCATGGCATTTCTGGGTTCAGGTATAAACATAGACTAGGCCTGAGGCCTAGCCTTTAAACCTTCTTTTAAAAATGTATTCTCAAGAGTAATGGAGGCAGTACAGGGGCAGAGGGATGCTGTTCTGAGTACAATCCCTTGACATTCAAGTGCTTCTTTCATTCAGGTTTCAAGTGGTGATACCCTCAGGGATCCATGCTTTCACCCAGGATACAAGAAGGTAGTGAATGTAAGTGAACTCTATGGCACCCCCTGCACCAAGAGATTTGAGAAGGAGCTACCGTTTGATCAGTTCCAAATCCAGGGCACTGGAGACTATGAACAGTGCCAGCAGAGTATCCTGGAGCTCTTCAACAATAGCTACTGCCCTTATTCCCAGTGTGCCTTCAACGGTGTCTTCTTGCCACCTCTCCATGGGAGTTTTGGGGTAAGTTTGTGAAACGATGATGCATATTGGTTAGAGTGTCTGGGTTACAAGATGTGCCTATAAAGTATGTAGTGATACTTCTTTTCTTACACATAATAGTATCTTGATACAGGACAGTGTTTGTTACTTGGCCTAGCAATGTCAGTATTTTGGATCACCTTCCCCATTGCTTCCTGATTTCCATGGTGCTAAGAGTGTGCTTATTGCTCCAAGCAGCACATCTTCACCACACGTCAAGGTAGGAAAGAGAATGTGAGAGGTCTCTCTTTGTGCATCTCCCATGCACCGGGGTCAACAGACACCTTTCAGAGTCTGCTGGCTGACCTTGGTGAAATGCACATCTTAAAGTCATGTAGTAAAGGGAATTAATCGGATGTTTGGCTTGGCTTAATTACTGTCTGTTTCTCCTGCCTGGATAAAATGAGGTTGCCATCAGCAAGAAAGACAGAGGCTAGCTGTAGATTTGCACCCATGGGCTGCAAACCAGGGCCCTTAGTGCTAAGCACACAGATAAGGATGGCAGAGTAGCAGTAGCCCTGGGATGACTCCCCCGAGGGATTTCTTCTATGAAATATTCAGGAAGTGGAAGATCAGAGACCATGAAGGAAGAACTTAAATAAGTACCCGTTTCATTAATAATAATAAGTGAGCATCCCTCAAAGTTTGGAGGACTGGGGGATTACTGGATCCTGATTCTCCATTCCTTTGTTTCCTAATCACTCCGAAATAAGATAAAGTGTTGGTGCTGAAGAGGAAGAGATGCCCCTTGATTTATTAATTATTCAAACTGCTTGCTTGTTTCCTGAGACCAAGCACTACTGTCATCACAGCTAGGAGTATATTATAAGAGTTACTCACCATCCACCAAGTGCCACTACAAAGCAATGATTACAGGTATATCCTGGTTCACAATACTGATCAAAGCAGCAGGGCCTTTGTCTTCCTTTTTCCTTTTACATAAAGCAGAACAGACGACAAGGGGATTTCAGTTTTGACCCCCCAACCCCACATAAGAAGGGTGGGTTTGTTTGTTTGCAAAGTCTGTATGCCCTCTCTAATGTCACAGAAAGAGCTCCAAAGAGAGAGAGAATATAGGGTCTGTTGTTATCAGATCCGGCTGAACCCCTGTCCTGTGAACTGTAGGTACGCTCAGTTCATTGGGGAGAGCCATGGACCCAGGCCTGCCTTGTGGTGAGAGCCCAGATTTCCCCCTCTCCTGCTCCTGGCTCCTAGGATGAGCACAGCCAGCAATGGCTGCCAAGTAGCTAGCTGATCAGCTCTTGGCATCAGTTCCCACCTGAAACCTGGCTTGGGTACCATGTGGCTGAACTGGTACTGGCTTCCTGCCATGGATCTGTTGGGGACCAGAGGATCTTTCTTGATTGAGAGAAACTTTTAGAAGAAAGGGAGACACAGAGGGGAGCATATGGCTAAGGTCTCCGGAGACAGCCAAGGGCCTTTTCATCCTAGCTGGAACCAAGAAAGATAAATGTAAAGGAAAATGAACGGACTCCTGTCAGAAAGAGTGCATTCCTGTCATCTCCAGAGTCAGTTAACCTGGTGTTGTGAAGCACAGAGGATTTGTGGAGAGGGAAGCTTTGCTGCGGCTACAGTCAGCCTGATGTCTGTATCTCACTGTAAATGCAAGATTAAAATTAGTCTGTTCTCTTGTCTGGCTATGTTGTGGCCTTGGCACCTAGATGGAATCTAATGTCAACACAAAGTAGAAACACCAAGAGGAAAGAGAGAACATCTGTTGAGAATTATTTATGAGGTAATTTAGAAATTGTTTCTGAAGAACACATTGTACAGCTTACATAAACAAGAAGGAGCAGAAATGGAGACGTAAGATGAAAGATCATGCAAAACACTCTGCGTACATGTGCACCCTGCTGGCCAGTGAGCCACACGATGACATGACTGGAAATCTACATAAACAGTTTATAAATTACTTAAGAATTTATTAATGGGTGATTTCTAGTTTTGAATCAGGGATTTGTTTAGTTGTCCAGGCTGACCTTTTTCTTGCAAGCCTCCTGCCTCCAACTCTCAAGTGGTTAGTTGGAAAGCTAGACATGTGCCACTAGAGACCCTGTTCCTCCTCTGCCTCCTTTCCGTGCTGTCCCTTCTTTTCCTCCTTCTTTGAAAGAAATCAGGTTTGTAAACATTTATTACAAATTAAAAATGAAGTTCCCCAAGAATCTCAGTGTGACCAGACATGAAACAAGCCAAAGTCTTTAAAGATACAGCAAGAAAATCAAGGCTCCCAAAGATATACTTGTTATTACCAGAGACATCTTAGGGAAAAGGCCCAAAGCCCCATGCTGCCTAGACAATGCTGTTCTCATGATCTGGTCGGGGGCAGAATCCAACACCTAAGATCTCAGCTTCAATTTCCATTTGCTTTTTACTGCCAAGGTCTCATGCTCACCTTCTGTGGTTGGACTATTGGATGGTAAGATGGACTGATATTTACTTGGCTGTTACCCCTGCCCAGTCTCAGTATGTGTGGGTCCTCAGCTGTTGGACTGTCTGACTGTCTTTAGTTGTGCCTTTTTATTGGTTTACAGAGTTAACTTTCTTTGTTTTCTTGGAAAGCTGATAAACGTAGATTTCCATCTATGTTACTAGATCACTGATTAAACTGGAAATACAAGAAAAATCAAGGTTAAAAAAATGAGAAACATTCTTATTCCATACAAATGGACTAGTGCACACAGTTACTTATTTTATTAAATTAGGTATGAGCTCTATATAAACAGAGTTTTTTAAATTATGCGTCTCTAAAGAAACTTCCACTGGGCTTATTTTAGCTGACATGGAATCCAACAGCTTATTTATACTATGGGATTGCCAGTAGAGGGTTCCCTTGTTGTGAGAGCAGGAACTGAGCTCTGGATGGGCTCTCATCCATGTCCCCATGTGTTGGACCCAGCCTGAAACTCTGCGCTCTGCTCGACAGGCATTTTCAGCTTTCTACTTTGTGATGGATTTTTTCAAGAAGATGGAAAAAGACAGTGTTTCCTCTCAGGAAAAGATGACTAAGATCTTAAAAACGTATTGCTCAAAGCCTTGGGAAGAGGTAAGTGACAGAAATCACAACTATGAAATTTCTCCTGTACCATAATGTCTCAGAGGATGTGAATCTGCTTATGGCCTCATGCTGATTTGACCAAGGGTCCAGCAAGTGTGTTGGAGAAAGCCAGAGAGAAGGCCTTTGTCACCATTTTCCCTGGTGATTTATAATGACTTTATCAACATCCTACATTTCTTACTTAACGCTCAGTTTTACAACAAGCAGCTACTCCCGTGGGCTTAGTAGTTTCTCTCTAACTCAGCCATTGCTTCTTCAGTTTGGTTGTCATGGATACAGGATGGCTGCCATGTCCTTTACTGTTAAGGTCAAAAGAAGAAAGCAGATACATCAATCCCTTTGCAGGTTAAAAAAAGACCATCCCAGAGGTTCCATATTAAAATAAAGTCACCTCTTTACTTTTAAAAGCTAATTTTTAAAATTGTTTTTATTTTTGATTAATATCTTTTTTATGGTATACAGTATGATATTTCTATGTTACATGTGCATTATGCACATATTACAACAGAATAATGGTCATAATTATCACCTTAATCATGTACCATTTTTATCTCTGGTGAACATTTAGCAACCTTTTCTCAGTTTTAAATCTATAGCTTGTCATTGCTGTCACACAAGAGCGGAGCTTGTTCTTCCTGGTGCTACTTATCACCTCCTTACCAACCTCCTGCCATCTCTTGTACCATTGCTTTTCCTTCTCTGATAACCGTGATCCTTGTCTCAAGGCTATGAAATCTTTTTGAGAATCTATTAATTATATAACAATGGGTTTCATTATGAATGGTTAATTTTTTAATACTCCATATGAAGATAATTCAGGGTTTGTGTGTTTGGTTTATTTGACTTAATAAGACATTCTCCAGGTTCATCAGTATTATACAAAATGGCAGATTTCATTTTTGATGTGGTGGTGGTGGTGGTGGTGGTGGTGGTGTGTGTGTGTGTGTGTGTGTGTGTGTGTGTGTGTGTGTGTGTGTGTGTGTGTGTGTAGGGCTGACTAGCATTTTATTTTGTCTATAGCCTCATTTTCTTATGTTTTACCTCCAAATGTAGGTTAATTCCCTACTTTTCTGGATTGTTCTGTGATAAATGGGAATACAGGGATTTCTCTGACTTATTTCTATTTCCTTTGAATGTTCACACACTGGTGAATTGCTACATCATACAATACTACTTGATAATTTTTGAGGGATCTTTGTACATTTTCCATAATGACAATATTGTTTCTGCCCTGTAAACAGAGTTCCATTGACAACATTAATAATTCTGATCCATTACAGGAGGGCTTTCTGTCCTGTCCAGTGTCATCCTCAGTGTGAAGTTTTTATTGCAGAGCTCACCTAGCTTTCTGATTGGGTTTATTCCTAGGTTGGCTTTTGTTTCTTAAGGTAACTGTGTGTGGGCTGTTTTCTTGATTGTTTGTCAGTTTCTGATGTAAAGCAAAGGTGCTGATTTTTTATGTGTTTATCTTGTATCCTACTACTTTGGCTAACACAGCATTGAAGCATCCTCTGGTAGCATTTGCTCTGTTGAGTATCAGATGGAAAGAGTAAGGCAAGATTGACTTGTTCGAAGATAGGAATGATTTGACCTGGTTCCCTTTGTGTCTTTCTCTGGTTATTGCTTCATGAAGAACTTACACGCTGTGTTAATTAGCCAGAGAAAGAGTGGACACCTTTGTCTCAGTCCTGAGTACAGAGGAAATGCTTTCAGTTTTTCTCCACTTAACGCAGTGTTGACTTCTGCTTTGTGGTAAACACCTTTCATGGGTTGGGCTATGTCCCTTCTGTTCCTCAGGGCTCTCTCTTATCAGAAGGAATGGGATGCTGTATTTCTATCAGGAGGTTTGTATGTATCTGTTGAGATGATTTGTGTTTTTGTGCTTGACTTTGTTTACATCTGTATTCTACCTATTGATTTTCATACGCTGAATCATCCTCACTTCTTTAGAATGAAACCAAACCTGATCGTGGTACATGATCTTTGTAATGTATTATTGAGTTTGATTTGCAAGAAAAGCCAGAAGATGAATCCTCCTAAAGCTTGAAGGAAGGTCCAAAGGCAGCACTCCATTCCATAAATAGGAAGTGATGCTTCTAAACTCATTCTGCAAAGTCAGTATGAGATTGATAACAAAACTAAACAGAGAAAGAAGGAAGGCAGAGGAGGGAGGTAACAATTTCCCTGATGAACACAGATGGAAAAATGTTTATAGATATCTTTATTATATCGGGGTCTGTTCCTTGTATACTCTATTTATTGAGTTTCTATTATGAAAAAATGTTGGATATTATAGATTGCTTTTCTCTTCATCTATTAGATCACAGTCAGAAAGAGTTTACTGATGGCACATTTTATTTGATGGGTAAGATCCTGAAAATGATGGGTCAGGGAAATATTACATATTGAATGTTCAGCGTACTTCTGAGTACATAATGCATGTTTAATAGATGGTAGTTGTCTCTTAACCCACGGTGGCCAGAGGGAAAGGCCCATCTGAGGAACACAGCAGCAGACAGACCATGTGCTGAGCTGGTAGTGTTCTAGCCACCCGCCATCTTGGTAGGAGAGGAGCTGAGGCAACTGTGAACTTTTTTGGCTGTATGTTTCCAGCAGCTAGAGAGGGTGAGGAGGGCAGGCATCTCTTACTCTGCTCTCTAGAGAACAAGATGAATGAATAGGCTCAATAGGACAACTGCGTTGTATAATGAACATGTGAAAAGAAAGGGCTGAAGACAGACAGAAGGTGAGATGTCAGCACGGTCAGCGATGATTAGCAAGGTGCTTCCGAAAATATCTTCAAGGGTGTTATTGTCAAATGTGGTGTGTGTGTGTGTGAGAGAGAGAGAGAGAGAGAGAGAGAGAGAGAGAGAGAGAGAGAGAGAGAGAGAGAGGATCATGGAGTGAAAATGCAGATCCTGAGTTGGTATCCCTGAGGTAAAGAATGACACCATCCTAAGGGATGCTGATGCTGTCTGTCCTCCGAGGGCTAATCTGAATAATTAGGCTTTGTTGGACATTATTTCCTTAAGATGTCTATAGAAGCTCTGCACTAAGGACTCAGTGAACAGTGTGTAAGAAACTCTGCTTGAAGGAGTAATGGACTTCCTTCAGAGGATGCTTTCACAGCTTTTTACTACAATAACACAATTGTTGAGTTACTCCAAGCTTTAAGGGATGGATGAAATGCTGACGCTGACTGTTTCTGAAACTCCTAGACAGAAGGATATACCTTTTCTCTAGAACTCTTACTGTCCTCACCAAGAGCCCTGAGGAAGAAAATCTTCCTTGGGGGACCGACCCTAACTGAAAACCCTCCACCCTTTAAGGAGGGAAG
Organism: Phyllotis vaccarum; assembly: GCA_033318265.1. NCBI lineage: Eukaryota > Metazoa > Chordata > Mammalia > Rodentia > Cricetidae > Phyllotis > Phyllotis vaccarum. The sequence goes on along the minus strand of JARWLC010000004.1, from coordinate 20,916,568 downwards.
CACCATCCGCACAGCCTGTGGGAGAACCTGACCCTCAGACCCATGTGAGCTGGGGTTTTCCTTGGCTCTTTATTGGATCTAGCAATGAAAAGGAGCCACAAATGGGAGCCTTTCTATAAGTTTGATATTTCCTTCATTTCACTTCTAGGTAAAAACATCTCATCCTACAGTAAAGGCGAAGTATCTGAATGAATACTGCTTCTCGGGTACTTACATCCTGACCCTCCTTCTGCAAGGCTATAACTTCACAGGCAATTCCTGGGACCAGATTCAGTTTATGGGCAAGGTAACTTGGGAACCTGTTGAGAGTGTGGAAGTTGGTGACAAAACAGTCTTGAACTTAGAGAAAGTGGGAGTCCACCTGATATTGATTTGATGCCTATTCCACCATCCCACCAGCTGGCATTGGTGTCAAACCTTTCTGGGAACAGCGGGCAGCTATGGTCTGTAACTGGTTCTCAAAAAGTCAGTTTATTCATTTAACGGTATGTCATTAGCCATTGTCTTTAGCACCCCTTTATTATCCAGGAAATGATGACCAGACTTTCTTATCAACCCTGCTGATTGGGCTGTTGCTTGGCAGCCTGGCCTAGGGTGAGACCTAGGAAATAAACTTCCCTGCAGTGCTTTGCCTCGGTGCCACCTGCAGGCATCAAGGAATAAAGAAGCTAAGAGCTTTGTGACCTTTACTCCTGGGAAACACCACGGAGCTCTCTGTGTTGCTAGGGTCATGCCTGCTAATGCCTAAAATGTAATATATAGTGATCTCAGACAAACCAAAATATAGAAACAAGACTATGACAGCCCCAGGAATACTCCTGTGATAATATTGTCTTCTGTAAGGGTCTTGCTCATTCAAACAAACCTTTTCTTTATGCTAACATCCCAGGCTTCCTTCCATTCTCTAAGTCTATTTTGTCTCTTAGAAGGATCTGTGTTAAATTTGGTTGATACAGAGGGTAGTGTTGAGTCATATTTTGGAATGCTACTTCATGATCTGATGTCTCAAGTCTGGGAGATGACTCCCCTGAATCTTGAGACTTCTTTGACATGATCAGTCAGATAAAGTTTCCATCCCCTGTGGAGAGGAAAAAAAGAAATATTCCTTTTACACATTATTGTCAATATGGTTGAGAGTTTGGAAGAAAGGAGTATTATAAGTTGGCACAACCTTTTAGGAGATTTTTTTTTGATGATGATGATGATATATGCTGATAGCCTTATGGTGTACAACATTTTATTTTATCATCCTATTACTTGGATACCAAGTCATTGGTTAAATTTGGTGAAAAGTAGCCCATGCTGGAAGTGATGGTCCAGAAATATGTCAAAACAGGGGGGGAATAAAGTATTACTAGGTGAATTATCCCAGATATAATTTATTATTTACTTACTTATTTTGGAAAAACAATAGCGACTTGTTCCCAGAGGACCAGAAGGAAATGTCACAAAGTAAGGACATTAACAAGTCCTGAGTGGCACTGTGTATAAAGTTTTGGGTTTTTTTCTTTAGACTTATCTGTACTTGATAACTTCTCTGTATCATCATGAACATCTCTTGTAATAAAAATGTCCAAAATTGTTATTGAAATATCACCTATCTTACTCTAAGTTCTGAGTGACTGAAGATTATTTTTTCCAAAGGTGAGAATGTCAGAGAATGCCTTATAATTTACTCAGAATCCTTTATCAGCAGCGTGACACACAGCCTTTCAACTTTATAAAGTTGACTTGCTGGAATTATTCCTCCAAGTTTCTTCCCATGAAGCCCTTGAGTATATGTGGCTTCTCTGGCCTGGCAAGGATGTAAAGGGCTAGAGTCAATCATTATTCCTTCATCTTTTTACCTATTTCCTGTCAGACAACTTCCTGAACTTCTAGAATATAATGGAGAGGCTCCAAACCATTTTAGTTATTTGCTTTGACACCCCCCATCATTCCCAATGCACCATACAAAGTTTATCTATTTTGTAAACTGTACAAGGTGTTCACTTCCTATTGGCTTCTTGGTGTTATGGGATGGTTACGTGAATACTATAGACTGTCTTTCTGGACCGCGCACAATGAGGGTTTCCCTACTGTTTTCAGATCGATGACAGCAACGCGGGATGGACTCTGGGCTACATGCTGAACTTGACAAACATGATCCCAGCTGAGCAGCCACTAACTCCACCCCTTCCTCACTCCACCTACGTCACCCTCATGGTTGTCTTCTCCCTGATCCTGGTTGCTGTGGCCATCACAGGCCTGTTCCTCTATAGCAGGCCTTCGTGTTTCTGGAAAGAGGCGGTATAGCAGGAGCAGCTGAAATTTGCTCTCTGGAGTGAAAAAACATCTTGCCCAGGGACTGTGTTCCTCCTTGCAGGGGAACCCAGAGTCACTTTCCTGCTTTCCAAGGACATTGAGACCAGCATGAAGCTCCCGAGGCTTTTGCTGAAGCCTTTCCTTGGGGACACTCGATGCCCTCTGCCATGAGGACTTCCTAATGATACTCTCTCGTCTTTCCCAGCTACCTTCTTTCTCCTTCGTCCTTTGTGCTCCTGATCATGACTCTCATGGTCTGTTTTTCCAAAAAGAATATCAACTCTGTCTCAAAGAACTAAGAGTCCCAAGTGCCACATTGTCCAATTTGAGCTGGCTGAAAGACAAAACTCAGAAACCATCTCAGTCATCGCTTTGAGACCCTTCCCCCATCTTCTAAAATAGCCATGCAGTGCCTTTGGAGAGGAGACACAAACCCATTCTAAGCTGCCCTTTAGGAGAGCTTTCTAAAGTAGATAAATATGCGCTAAAGCCAAAGAGTTTTTGCGAAGGAGCCTGTGTGCTTGTGCAGCTGATGTGATTCATCATCTGCTGAAGGAATGGAAACCGTTGTATATACCTGTGCGATGCCAACATGCTCTCGAGTAGAATGCTCAGGTCAGAGGTTTTGGAAAAGCAGATGCACACTTGGGCATTTACGGGGAGTTTATGTGACAACAGTGTCTGCTAGGAAGAAAGCTACAGTTACCTCTCAGGACTGGGAAAACATACCCTCTAATGCATCTTTTAGAGTTTTGTGGGTTTTATGTTAAAATACACATAATGTAAATTTCACCATATTTACATGCAGCTCAATGCAACTGAACGGCATTTAGTAGATTTATAGTGTTATACAGTTATCACTTTTTGAAGGTTTTGTTCCTCATTATGTGTTTGGGGGAGGGTGCTGTGCACATGAGCACAGTGAACATGGTGGCCAGAGGAGATTGTCAATCCCTTGGAGCCGGAGTTAGAAGCAACCAGTTATGAGCTGTCCAGTGTGGGTGTTGGAAATCAAACTGAGGTCCTCTGCAAGAGAAATATGTGCTCTGAACCTCTGAGCCACCTCTCCAACCCCTATGCCACTATTTTATAATATTCTATAACCAAGAAGTTGGCAGGGGATATGACCATCCATGGGTTTTCTCAAACCATAAACCAGTCTATTGATCACTAATAGAATGATCTCTGCTCCACAGAGATGGCTCACTTAGTTTGAAAACTATATCACATTTTATTTTCCCAGGATTTAATTTAGTGAGGGGAGGCAGGCTTTTGCCCTGTTGTGGTATTTACACATCAAGTGTTGAGACCCCTCTGTTATGTGACACATGCCTTATTTCCTTGTTTCATGGGCTAATGAATAAGTGGTTATGGACTTTTATTATGGAAAAGTGAAGGCATCTTGTACCTTTCCTATGAGTATTGCTCCCAGAATTAACTGTTGAGCAGAGTTGAGCTGTGATGTATTCTCATCCTGCCCCAAGCTGTCTGTCCATCTCTGATCTGACTATTCAGAAAGGAAAGTTTCCCATAAACTAGAAACCAAGTTGCCCTGTATCTTTTGGGGAGTCAAGCCATTTTTTTTTTAAAATATGTCTCTTCTGTTAGTCACAGTTGAATGTGCTGACTATACAGTAGCTGCCGTTGACTGAGCATCTATGCTAAGGTGCATTGTGTTCATCTTCCCGTTCTGTTCCCACAACAGTCTGAAGAAGGCGGCTCTTAGCACTCCTGATGCTCAAACTCAAATCCGCCTCCAGTCTATCGTTTTTTTCTTCTGTTTTTGTTGTTGTTTTTCAAGTCGGGGTTTCTCTGTGTAGCCCCGCTGTCCTAGAACTCACTCATTCTGAAGACCAGACTAGCCTCAAACGCAGAGATCCACTTGCCCCTGCTTTCCTAGGATTAAAGGCATGGGCCACTATACTCAGTAATTTTTCCCCTTTTTAAGTACCTCGCCACTGTCACCGCCAATATGTGGGAATTCAAATTGGCAAGTTTCCTTCAGAGAACAAATGTCCCTTTTGTTTAATTACATTTTTGTCTTGTTTCCCAAATTCCAGAAAGAAAGAATGAAAGGAAGGAAGGAAGGAAGGAAGGAAGGAAGGAAGGAAGGAAATGAAGACAGTTAGGTATAACCTAATCTCAGTTCCATTGATGGTTAATCCAGAGATCTTCTTTGGGTCCTTCTGGATGGAACAGGCCAAATAAAATGAGTCACTGTCAAATAATTTTAATATTGGGTTGTATTGGTTATAGTTAATTGTTATTCATCTCTAGACTTTCACTCAGGCCTCAGAATCTGGTTCTTCTATTCCCGTTCCCTTGCAAGTTGGTGATTTTTTTCCTATGAACCCACAAGAGCAATAAGTCAGCAGAAATGGGTTCATCTGCATATAAAGGCATGAAATGATAGAACTAGGCTTTGTATGTGTGCACACATGGATGTGTGTGGGAGGGAAAAGTTTCAATTTATCAAATAAATAAGCAATATAATGTGATATAAACAAAAGTTTCATTTCATTTTAGTGTTTTATTGGCCAAGATCCATATGAGAAATGAGTGGTATACTCCAAAGTAGGAAACAAGTAGAGTTTAAGAAAGAGACTAAACCCAAAATATTTTTTAATAATTAATCAATATAAAAAGTATTCATATATGGGTTCAAAATCCCAAGCTCCCCAAATCCGTTGTGTGTATCACATTCTATCCTAATGAAGACTAGCCACATTTTAGGTGTCCAGCACTAACTACATGTTGGCAGATTGGTACATTTGGAAAATACTTCTGATGTTCACAAGGTAAGTAAGAGACAAATTCTTGTTGACTTTTCTTTGGAGAGTGGTACACAAGTTGGTTCTCTCATTACACATAGATACGAATGTTATTCCTAAACAAGCTGTTTAGATCTCAGCTGAGCATTTTACTGTGTTCCTACGGCTTTGCTGCCTTTGTGTGGCAACTGGGCCAAGACGTGTGATGTGAGCTTGATAAAATTCCACCTAATTCAAAGGTAGTTCTTCATGTTTACATTTCTCAAAATGCAAATGTCAAAATAAAAATCAAAGATAATCTTTAAAACTTATTTTAAAAAGTCTTATGTGTATGGATATTTTGTCTGCATATTATGTCTGTGTTGCACATGCATATAATGCCCAACAAAGCCAGAAGAGGGCATCAGATCCCCACACGGTGTTGCAGGTGGTTTTTTACCCACCATGTTGCCCTATGAATCTAATCTGAGTCCTCTAGAAGAACAGTCAGCGCTGGTAACCACTGAGCCACCTCTTTGGCATCAAATCTTTTTCTTTTATTTTTTTTTTTTTTTAAGTAGAAATGGCTGTGTGTGGTGGCACATGCCTTTGGTCCCAGCACTGGGGAAGCAGAGGCAGGTGCATCTCTATGAGCTCAGCCTGATCTAGCCTGATCTACATAGTGAGTTCCAGAGCAGCCAGGGCTATGTAGAGAGACCTTGTCTCAAAACAAAACAAAAACGAACAGGAATGATGTAAATACACTACTCACGTATGGAATTCTCAAGAATTGGAAAGTTTAACATTAAAGATAAAAAACCTAAAGTTTAATCATATTACCCCTGACTGAAATCATAGGTGGCTTCCTATTGCCTACAAGTAAGATCCCTAGCAACGTCCGAGGCTCCGACAGTCCCTGGCCCTGAGATCTCTCTAGACTCACATCCCATTTCACCTGCTGGTGTACCTTGTGTTTTATCCAGGTAGGCTGATTCTGATTCAGCTGCCTTTGCACCACACTATCTTCAGAGCTCAGCCCAGATGCCCTTCCTGTTGCAAAACTGTCTCCTAATCATTAAGACAGGCCACTTCCTGGGTGTGATACCACAGCTCTTTAGAGTTTCATTAGAAAATGCAGACCAGTCTGTCCAGAATATGCTCCTTGGGACAAAGTATGTGACATGTCTCTTTCTGAAAAGCAGAACTCAGAGATGTTTTAGTGGAGCCTGAGGAAGCAGGTCTAGCCAACCTCTCTACTGTAAGGCCAGCTAGAAACCTCTGTTCCTAGAGTTCTTCTTTGATAGGGACTACACTTCACCCCCGCTCAGCTTACTGGCCAGTAAAACTCTCTTTAATTATTCTAGACACATGAAAACTTTCCCATCGGGAATATGCAATTAGTTTCTGAGTAGTTTACCATCTAGCACTTTACTGTGGATATTAAAAAGCAAATTTAAGGATTTAAATGACCCTTTAAAAGCCATGCTTGTCAACATTTAATGTATATACAAATCACTGGACTTTCACAAGTTGTCCTGTGACTTCCAGATGCATGCATGCCATAGCATGTGCACACCCACACAATAAATAAACACACACATAAATACATAAATAAATGTTATAAAAAGAAAGCCCTTGAAGGCATGGTAGGCGGTGGATGCCAGACCCTAGGTAGGACAATAATAAGTAGGAAAGGAAAAAGATTACTTTTTCTATAAGTTTGGATGTAAAGGATAAGAGAAACCTGAGAATTAATTTCCTTTTGTTTTTGGATGAGGGAGAGAGAGCTGGCAGGGAAGGAGTGATCTGATGATTAAGACCTAGTAATGACACAAGGGCCCCAAAGAGATACTATGCATGGGACCCAGGATAGATTAGCTGTGATGGGCCCAGCATACCCATTCTCTTGGGACAGGAGAGACAGCAGTGTGCTCATGGTAAGTTTGCCTGGTGGATAGTGTTCATGTCTGAATCTCTTGCTTCTGAAAAGCAAAGCCAGCTGCTAAAGAGTCAAGGCTGACAGTGGAGTGGGCTTGAGAAATGATAGAAATTAAACAGCAGCTGTGGACAGGGAAGGAGAGGATGACAGGGCTGCACCATGGACTGTGCTGTGTGCCCTTTGTAACAATCCACTTGTGTGATTTTATTTATTATTATTACTAATATAATTTGGTGACTTTTTCATGGGACTGGACAGATGGCTCAACAGGTAAGGGCACCTTCTGTTCTTACAGAGGACTGGGGTTTGGTTCCCAGCACCCACATCAAGCAGCTCACAGTTGCCTTGAACTCCAGCTTCAGTGAACCAGACATATTTATACACACACATAAAAAATAAAATATTTTAAACTTAGTTACTTTTTCAGTGAGATAAAAAAGCAAATGGCCAGACTAAAGCCACAGAGGTGAGACATATAAGAGGCAAGGAGATTTTGGGTTGGTGAAGAGCTTCAATCTGAGTAAAAAGACTCAAGAAGCATCAGCCCAGTGGATGTTGATGATGACAAACAGTGGTCATGGATGTGGGCTTGATGAAGTTATAGAGATTAAAATTTAAAAAGGGAAAGGATCTAGCAGTTGAGAGCACTTGTTGCTGGGATGGATCGCTGGCTCAATGGTTAAGAATGCTGACTACTCTTGTAGAGAATTCAGGTTCAGTTTCCAGCACCTAGAGGGGGGGGTTCACAATACGAAATTTTGGGGATCCAATACCCTCTTCTGACTTCTGTGGACACTGTACATAAATGGTGCACAGATATGTGGGGATATTAGAGAGAATAAACACCACAGTCAGATCTTACCCAGCTGTCTTTCAAGTTCCTCAGCCTTGTTTTTCCTGGCTTCTTCTGCCTGCTCTGTCTTTTCTATGCCTGCCTTAAATACTTTCTCTTCTTAGTTAAGGCATGGCACCACCACTGCCTGCCTGGGAGCCTGGAACTCCTCCTATAAACTAAGATGACCTCGAACTCAGATTTGGAGTTCATTTTGTTTAAAAAAAAAAAAAAAGTAATGGGGAAATGTAGGGGGATTATGTTGTTCCATTGTAAATAATTGTCCCACCCATTGGTTTAATAAAAAGCACTGATTGGCCAAAGGCAGACAGGAAGTATGGGCGGGACTACCAGACTAAGAAAACTCTGTGAACAGGAAGAACAGAGCAGAAATGCCACAGAGACTCCAGAGTTGCCAGACAAGCCAGAAGATGCAGAGGACAACTATACTGTTCTGAGAAAAGGTACTGAGCCTCATGGCTGAATAGGATAAGAATCATGGGTTAGTTTAAGGGTGAAGAGTTAGCAAGTTATATGCCTAGGCCTTAGGCCGATCAGCCTAAAATTAATGTAACCTCTGTGTGTCTCTGCAGGTCTGTGGGTCTGCAGGTCAAAACCTTGAGTAGGGTAGGTCCAAAAGTCTGGCCCAGAATCCTCTTACTACATAGATATTCATGCAGATAAACACGCAGACACATTTCTAAGAGTGCTTGTTGCTCTTGCAAGGATCTAGATTCAGCTCCTAGGACTCATGTGGTGGCTCACAACCATCCGTGACTTCAGCTCTAAGGGATCCAAGGCTCTCTTTTGACTTCTGAATGTACCAGGCACCCATGTGATACACAGACACACATGAACGCAAAACACTCATAGATATAAAATTTAAAACTTTAAAAAGGCAAAGACAAGAAAAGAATAGAATTTTAACCATGGCAATTAGTGGAATTTGGGATTCTAGACTTGGACACACAGTGACTATTTTAATCCTCCCAACCCCAAGATCCTGCAGTTAAGAGGAAAAAAAAAAAAGCTCAGTGTGTGTTGTAGTGGGGTTTCTTGGTCCCGGGTGGCCAGAGGCCCAGACCCACAGACCTGCCACGCCAGACCCATTAGCCGTCCGCTGCTGCTGCTCAGGCCCCCAGAAATGACTTAGATGCTTATATTAACTTTATACTGTTTGACCTATGGCTCAGACACATTGCTAGCTAGCTCTTACATCTTAAATCAACCCATTTCTATTAATCTGTCTGCCATGTGGGCCATGGCTTACCTGTGTTCCTTACATGTTGCTCCTTGGGCGGCTTGCTCGATCTGTCTCTGACTCCGCCCTTTCTTTCCTACCTATTTTGATTCCTCTGCCTACCTTTTCTACGGTGCCTGTCATTGGCCAAAACAGCTCCTTTACTTAAAGATTGAGATTCACAGCATACAGAAAGGCATTCCCACATCAAGTGTGGTACCAAATTCTTCAATGAATAAAGAGTGAGCAGGAAACCAGTAAATGACAGTGCTGAGCAGAGGAGAGGTAAAACATATGAGAGACTTGGCATGTGGTGTATTCTTGTGATCCCAGCATTTAGGAGCCTGAGGCAGAAGGGTCAACATCTGGAAGCCAACCTAGGATACACAGTGACAGTTTGTCTGAAGAAACAAAGCAAATCAAAACAACAAAACAAAGATACAAAGAGCATCTGTGTTTTAGAAGGTAGGATGTGTTGGGAGCCGCTGGCCCCAGCCCCTCAAGATGGTGCCGATATCCGGTGCTGGCCAACCCGCCTGAGTCAGTAAACAAGGCAAGGGCGCATGCCTTTAGTAATTTTCCGAGACTGGTCTCTCCGCCTCTCCCGTGGCGTCATGTGGGGTGATGAGCTGCATCCTATAGAGAGGTGACACGTCCAAGGCGGAGGTCTTTGGCCTATATAAGGGCTGGGCTTTCCCTACCTCGGGGTCTCCATTTTCTGTAAGCTGATGCTCTCCCTCAAGACGCGTTAAAGCTTTGCTGCAGAAGGATCCTATGTGTGTCGTGCCTTTTCTTGTGGGCGAGAAGTTGGCGCGGGACAAGGATGTCGGCCTGGGAACAGTCAGGAGAGGACAGAAAACACAGTTGTTACTATGAGGCACTACCAAGTGTGAGTGTCTTGTGAGAGGAAAGTATAGAGGAGGTCTTTTTTTTTTTTTTTTTTTTTTTTTTTGGTTTCTTATGGCAGTCCAGAGAAAGAGCAGAAAATGAGACCATTGGCAGATGATGGAAGTGTGGATGGAGACGAGGCCATGAGAAGGGACAAGCCATCTGGGTGGGTACCAATGTGTCAGAAGCCAGAGGCAGGATGGGAGTTCACAGAGCTCAAGCAAAGTGAGAGACCCTGAGCGTTCAGTCACTAAAGTTTAACAGCGGAAGAAGACTTTGTGCTGCTGTACTGTCTAAAAAGGAAATAATTATAAGAAACTCAGATGTGGCTCTTTTGACATAATATGTATAATCAGACGATAAAATAGAAGCGTAAAACTCAATAGGCTCATACAAGATGACTGGAAAGAAAGGAAGGGGCCTAAAAGTAAGTTCTGAATATTTATATTTGAGAATAGCATCCAGTTTTCCTTCACTCTACGTCTGTCAGGGACCAATGATAGTACCCTGTTTCAGGAAGTGAAGGCTTTGCTGTGCCACCACCCTGCACACTACAGAGTCATTGTAAAACTCTGACTTTGTAACAGAAGCTTTAAGAAATGGACAAATGGACAGGGGGACCAGGACAGGCTTGAGCTTGAAGATTCTGGCTCTTCTGGACAGAGATATTGAAGGGACTCCCACACAGCAGGGCTACCCTCTCCCACATGCCTAAGGAGACTCCCACACAGTGAGGGGCCTCTCCCCTACACCTGCTTTCACAGAGAGATCCTTTGCTAAGCAAGGAAGAAAAGTTTAAGTGTCTCAGCTAAAAGTTAAAGTGACTCAGGCAGAAAACAGCAGCAAATGACCCTGCAGGTGTGATTCTTAAGAGGAGGAAAAAGGGAGGTCTGTGTGAGAATGGGCTGGGATGTGACAGTAAAGGAGATAGGGCCTTAGGAGAGGGGGGGCGGGGGAGGAGACATTTGTCCTGGAGGGATAAACAACTGCCTCTGGATAGGGAGGAGACAGATAAGGCCCATAGTGAATTGTGATTTATAAAGGTAAAATGGGAAACAGCATGTTAGGGTGATGTGTTTAATTTTAATTGGGCATGTTAATTAGATGAACCAAATGGGTCTTCTGATTGCTAGACTTCTACAATACAGTAGTTGGACCTTGGTAGTCAGCCCCAGGAGGAGGAAGAGGCCAAATAAGGGACTAGACCTTGGTGGCTAGCTTCAGGAATGTAATCTAATGGCTTTTAGCAAGGCAGAGGGAATGTGGGAGAGGGGCAAGGCCTGCCAGAGCCACATGCTCCAGAAGGCTAGTGTCTCTTCAGATATAGTGTAAAGACAGGTATAAACCTTCCATGAGGTGATGTTGTCAGAAAAGATCCAATACCTATTATAGGGTGGTCAGTATGAAGTGTCAAACTGACAGGATCTTGGATTACCTAGGAGACAAGCTTGTGGGGTCTTGTATAGATCAGGCTAACCTCTGGGGACAGTTTTCTAGATTAGGTTAATTGAAGTGGGAAGACCCACTGTGAGTGAGGGTAGTATGCCATTCTGCAGGCAGCTGACTGCCATTGCAATGTGACCAGGGCTGCAGCTCTGACTCATGACTTTCTGACAAGATGGATAGACTGTTCCTCCAACTGTGACTCAGAATAGAGCCTTCTCCCTTAATGGCTTTGGCCAGGTACACGACAGGTAACAGGTGCACGTTGTTACCTATGTAGATCAACAGGCAGGTTTATTTGAATTGCCAGGAGTTGTTCTCTGATGGGGAAAATAAATACTGTCTTTTGAACTAATCAAATAAATTGAGAATGTTCCCAAAAAAGATTCCTTATACTTTAGAAAGTCATGGAAAATTAATTTCTACTTTTACAAAGGAAAACCATCCTTAGGAAACCATCACTCAAAACCCCGGGTAACAACTCATACCTGATAATTCTAGTTTAAACTCATTAGGTACGGGGTGTAGAGAAGGTCATTTCTCATCCTCCTTATGTCTTTTTTTCTTTTCCACTATCATTTCCCAGCTTCCCTAGAAAAGGTTGGTGTGGTGGTATTTTATTTGTGCTCTAACAAATAAAGCTTGCCTGGAGATCAGAGGGCAGAGCCAGCCACTATCTGAGATGGATACATCTTCTAAAGCTGAAGTGACAGAGGATTCACTTTTTGACCAAACAGTCCAAAGCATGGTTTGCTTTCAGCCGATAATTTGTATGTATGAAATGGGTAATACCATAAATTAAAGTTAATATTGTTATTTAAATTGGAAGCAGGAAAAGGTCACGTGTGCAGCTAACTCAGGCTTACTGGAAGACTCAGGATTTCCCTGTTTTGCCTCTCCTTAGCGCTAAGATGGCAGGAGCGTATCAACATGCATGACCTTCATGTCACCTTCACAGATAGTGTTTAAACTCAAATGCCCAGGCAGGTTGACACTCTAAGTAAAAAGTGACCAAATTAAAAAAGATTGTAAAAAGCAATTGATGTCGAGACTCTGCCTGAGAGCTAAGAAGGCCACTGTGAATCACCCTGGAGCAGCTTTGCCTATGCAGAACCCAAGAGGCCTTCTCTGTGCACAATAAACAGCGGCAGACTGCTTACCATTGACTACTGCTTCCTGGATGATTGCCCGCCTGCCCATTCAGATTTTTATAAGAAATCTGATCTTTAGCTGGAGCAGTTTAAAAACACCCACCATCTACTGAGTCAACAGTTTTGCATGTGAAACTAGACGGCTAGATTGAAATGTCTACTGGAATGTAATACTTTCCCCATTCCTTCCCTATGATAGAAAAATGTTCTTTAAGTTTGAAGATATTTAGGATTCCTAAACTTCTGTACTAGAAACTCTCTAGTAAGAGATCTCAAATCCTATGCCACCTTGACTTAGTTATTTGGACAATATCCTTAACACTCACGTATAATAATAATAAATCTTAGTATGCATACACACATACACATATATGTGCATGTGTTCTTTTTAAAAATACATGACACTGGATGATAATCTTAGAAGTTAAATGTTCTTAAAGTGCATCATATTCTGTAGTACTTGCGACATGCAGACATATAATCCGTTTATTCCAAGACACCAGTAGTTAAGGAAAACATTCTTGCCTCTGCTTTAAGACTCTGCTGTTGGGATGTAGATATGGCTCAGCCCTTAAAGGCTGGGCTCACAACCAAAAAAACAAGAACTTACTGTCATTGCTCCTAAATTGCTCTACCAGATGAGCCTTAGACAATAAAGATGGGAGAATCACAAGGATTCTATTTGGAATGAGAATCGGCCAGATAATTTTGAGGCTTAGACATATTTAGCAGTGAGTAGTTTTTGTTGTTTTTGCTTGTTTGTTTGGGCTTTTGTTTTCCGGATGAGGCAAGAATTTCTGAGCTAATTTTTGTGTGTTCCGTGGTCCCCCCCCACCCCAACTTAGCCAGAAATCTTTGCAGCAGCTTTATTTCTATACTTACCCGTTCTCAAGCTTAAGACCTGTAAGTTTAAAAGACCTTCTACATGTCCCCAGGCCAAGCATTCAATAGCGCAGGCACAGAAAGCAGCTCATAAAAATGTCATGTGGGAAAGAAGCCTACTAGCAGGCTCCCAGCTTTTCAAGGCTTAGTTAGGCCATTATTTTAACACGGAGAAAAGAGGCGCGCGGGGTGGAGGCATATTGTTTGATTTATTTATTCGTTCACTGCTTGAGTGGTACGTTTGTAGTATATAGGTGCACTCTCGGAGGCTACGGTTTTATGTTGGTTGTCTCCATCACACTCTATTTAGCGAGACATCGCTCTCTCCCGGAACCCAGAGCAGGGATCCCGCCTCTGCCTCCACGCGTGCCTGGCTTTATTACATGAGTTCTGAGAATCCCTACTTCACTGAATTCAACTAAATCTTTTATGTACTGAGTCATCTCCCTAGCCCAAGACTTCTTATATTTTTTCTTAAATTTATTTTATTTTTAATTATATGTGTATGGGTGTTTCAGGAGTGTGTGTGTGTGTGTGTGTGTGTGTGTGTGTGTGTGTGTAAGCACCGGTGTTAATGGGACCAGAAGCAGGCACCAAACACCCGAAGCCAGAGTTACAATTGAGTATTGTGAACTCTGAACCTTTGCAAGAGCGATAAGCACTCTTAACCATTAAGCTATCTCTCCATCACCCCGCCCTAGACTTGAAAGATAATAAATTTGTAACATGAATTACAGACTTTTTAAAGAAAAACACATCTCTGGAATTGAGAGCTTGGGCACAGGCCATATTCAGGTCACCTGAAATGAAAGCAACCACACCCTGCAGCAGCTCTTCAGTCCTCTGAGGCTACGAGGGCTCGCAAGACACCCCCCAACCCACGCCCCCCACTCCCCACCCCCCAGCTTCTCGTGGTGCACGAGAAGCAGCCCGGGTGCACGGGGAGGTCGCACGTGTGTGGAGTTGAAGCCCAGTAGCTGGAGAGCCGAAGACCATCCCACCCGAACACCAGGAACCGCATTGCGCATGCTCTTGGGCCATGAGCGTTGGTGGCTGCTCAGGATCTGCCTTCCCTTCTCAAGCAAGGTTTTTCAGGTGACTGTCCTACTGTCCTTTAAGGTCCCCACGATGGCCCCTGAACACACTGGCGATGGCGCCTTGCTCTGTGCGGAATCCTAGGGCTGGGATAACACAGAGCCACGCCACCTGCCAGCCATCCTGTTAGGAATAGGGCTGAAATGAAAGCATGTGCATTTTACAGCTTTGGGGTCAGTTTGAGATTTGGATTAAGTATGGGTCAGAAAACTCTTTCCTGGGTGGAGGAAGATTGTCATCTGGAGTTGAACTCTTTCTTAATATTAACAGCTTAGAATCACTGGAAATATGAGCTCCCAAGGTAGAAAAGTAGGGGCAAAAGTCATGTTCCAGAGCCAGGAGAAAGTCCCCAGAAGACTTTAGAATGAGAATTAGGATTGAAAAACATGGCATACACTCCATTGTGAAAGATAGCAAAAGCTCAGGGAAGGGGCGGCTGGGAAAATGAAGATTAGTCTTGCCTCACTGTTTATGTGGCAAGCGTGGCCTGAGGGCTTTCTCCAACTGAGAGTAGGTGCAGAGCCAGAGATGGCTCCTCAGGCTGGCATATGGGCAGCACAGGACTCCTACCAGCTTCCTGCACCTGGTGACTGTGTTTGTGCTGTCAAGTAGATGAGTCTCCTGATCAGTTTTCAGGTAGCATAGTTACTCTACCTTGGATATATTAGATACAAACCTTCAATCTGTATGAGTCTGTGACACCTGCTTCTGTAGGGACATTAAGTTGTTCCATTGTAAATAATTGTCCTGTCTATGAGTTTAATAAAAAGCGCTGATTGGCCAAAGGCAGACAGGAAGTGTGGGCGGGGCTACCAGACTAAGAAAACTAGGAACAGGCAGAACAGAGCAGAATGCCAGAGAGAAGCCAAAAGATACAGAGGACAACTATGCTGCTCTG
Source organism: Phyllotis vaccarum (assembly GCA_033318265.1). NCBI lineage: Eukaryota > Metazoa > Chordata > Mammalia > Rodentia > Cricetidae > Phyllotis > Phyllotis vaccarum. The sequence goes on along the minus strand of JARWLC010000004.1, from coordinate 20,901,146 downwards.
AGAAAAGGTACCCAGCCCCATGGCTGAACAGGATTAGAGTCATGGGTTAGTTTAAGGGTAAAGAGTTAGCAAGTTATATGCCTGGGCCTTAAGCCGATCAGCCTAAAACTATTGTAAGTTTCTGTGTGTCTCTGTGGGTCTGTGGGTCTGTGGGTCTGCGGCCTAAACCTTGAGGCTAGGCCCGAAAGTCCAGGCCAGAAACCTCTTACTACATGCTTCCGTATTTATTTCAGGTTTTATTCACCACATTTTCCTCAAGACCAGCAGCAGAGAAAGGGGGAAGGAAAGGAGGTGACATCTTTGTCACACAGGAGCAGGTTGTGGTTCTCCAGTTGAGCTTGACAGCACAGGGAGACTTGGTTCCGGTGTTTTCCAAAGACAACAATTTATAATTCAGGTTTCTTTTCAGCTCAGATATTCCTTTAATCCTCCTGCCTCAGCCTCTCCCATACTAGGATTTTAGGCATGTATCACCAGACTGAGCCTGGGTTATGATTCCCACTTACTGGGGTGACTTGGAAAAGCAAATCACAGTCAATGAAAGGATGAGAATGTTTGAATGTGTTAGGTAGTAGAATACCGGAGAGTTATGGTGCTTTTTACAGAATATGGCTGGTGGGATGCTTTTGTTAAATTCTGCTCTCCCTGTACCCTGATACTAAAGGGTAGCTGATGCTGTATGCTTAGTGGATTTGTATTTGGACAAAATGCTGTCTACTGTTTTAATTTTTACTGGAATCTTTTTGGCACAGCATCCTAACTCAACTCAAAGAAATCTGGAAGAATGTGATTTAAGAAACAGAGTTTTTAAAAACCTTCATGCTGTATGACAGTAGACCCACTGAGGTAAAGAGAATACCAGACTGAAGTCTGTTCTAAGTGGGAAAGAAGGGAACATTTTTAAAAAGGTCCAGTAAGAGCCCAGGGAGAAGTGCATTGCTGTAAGCACGCTTAACCACTGAGCATTCCCACCCATCCCAGCATCCAAGGGCTCCTAATGGCAAGCCAGGGGCAAAACCTTTTACTAATGATGTTACCATCTAGTTGCTGTGGATCATAATCAGCTACAAGAACTGCTGACTTTAATTCTTGTGCTTTGACCATGGACTTGTAGGGCATCTGATACAGTTAATCCTCACTTCCCTCAACTTTCAAAAAAACTATAATTGCAAAAATTAATGACAATATCTGAAAGAGAAGGTCAGCTTTCACCCACAGCCAGCTTTTTTTTCCTTACTCAAATTCATGAATCTTTATTATTGTTTCATATGCATATATATTAATACATATACATGTATATATACATATATATTTATATATACATTTTTTCTTTTTTATTTAAAAGTTTTTCCATATCTCCCTCTGCTCCCCCTCCCTTCCCTCCTCCCAGTCCTCCCTCAGCCTCCCTCCACTCCATCCCCAACTCATTCCCCAAGGAGGGCAAGGAGTCCCAAGGTGGATCACTTCAGTCTGGCGTATCCAGCTGAGGTAGGTCTGAGTTCCTCATCCCGGTATCAAGGCTGAGTTAGGTGTTCCTCTGTAGGGAATGGGCTCCCAGGTGTCAGTTCATGCACCAGGAACATACTCTGATCCTACTGCAAGAGGCTCCACAAACTGCCCACACCGTTTAACAGTTTTTACCTTTGAAGGGTTTAGTTCCTTTCCATGAAGGTTCCTCAGCTGTCATGTCAGAGTCAGTGAGCTCCCAATAGCTCAGGCCATCCATCTCTGTGGGACTCCTCCCCATGATCCTGATCACTTTGCTCATATACACTCTCCTCTCTTTGTCTTCAGCTGGACCAGGAGCTCGACGTGGTGCTTAGCTATGGATCTCTGTTTCTGCCTCTATCCATTAGGGTGGTCATTCATTTGATTATAGGGAAGTCCTACTTAGGCACCCTCTCTACTATTGCTTGGAGTCCTAGCCAGGGACATTTTGTGTGTTCTTGGAGGTTTCCTTAGCATCAGGTTTCTTTATAACTCCACAATGGCTCCCTCTGTCAAGATGTCCATTTCTTTGTACTCCCTCTCTGTGGCTCCTCTCACTCAGCCATCTCCTTCTTTTATGATTTGTTCCCACCTCCCCTTGGTCTCTACCTGTTATGATCCAAGTTTACTCAGCAGATCTTCTCTATTTTCCCTTCCCAGGGGGATCCCTGGATGTCTCTTTAAGTTCCTCCTGTTACCTATCTGTTTGGGGGTTGTGGTTTACAACCTGGATATTCTTTGTTTTATGTCTAAAATCTGCTTATGAGTGAGTACATACCATGTCTATCTTTCTGGACCCATGTTACCTCAAGCAGAATGATACTCTCCAAATCTATCCATTTGCCTGCAAATCTAGGATGTCTTTTTTTTAACTGCTGAGTAGTACCCCATTGTGTAGATGTACCACAGTTTATTAATCCATTCTTCAGTTGAGGGGCATCTAGGCTGTTTCCAGGTTCTTGCTATTACAAATAATACTGCTATGAACATAGTTGAACTAATGACCTTTGGGTAAGAATGTGCATCCTTTGGGTATATGCCCAATAGTAGTATTTCTGGATCCTTGGGGAGATTGAGTCCCAGTTTTCTGAGGAACCACCATACTGCATTCCAGAGTGGCTATACAAGTTTACACTTCCACCAGCAATTGAGAGGTATTCCCTTGCTCCACATCCTCTCCAGCATAGGCTGTTATGTGTGTTTTTTTTTATCTTAGTCATTCTGACAGGTGTAAAGTGGTACCTCAAAGTTATGTCCATTTGAGTCATAACATCTGTTAGTTTCCCTATTTCTCTGTTAAGTTTCTGTCTGGTAGACCCCTCCATTGGTGAGAGTGGAGTATTTAAGTCTCCCACTATTAATGTGTGGGGTTTGATATGAGATTTAAGCTTTAGTAATGTTTCTTTTACATATGTAGATGCCCTTGTGTGGGGGCATAAATTTTTAGGATTGAAACTTCATCTTGGTGAATTATTCCTGAGATGAATAAGTAATGTCCATCCTGGTCTCTTTTGATTGATTTTAGTTGGAAGTCTATTTGATAGAAATTAGGATGGCTACACCAGCTTGTTTTTTAGGTCCATTTGACTAGAAAGTCTTTTCCCAACCCTTTACTCTGAGACTGTGTCTGTCTTTGAAGTTAAGGTGTGTCTCTTGTATACAGAAGATGGATGGATTCTGTTGTGGTAACTTGTGTCTTTTTATAGGTGAATTGAGTCTATTGATATTAAGGGATATTAATGACCAGTGATTGTTAATTCCTGTTAATTTTCATGGCAGTGTGTGTGTGTGTATGTGTTTCCCTTCTTTGGGTTTTTCTTCTGTGGGGTTATCTATTGCTTGTGTTTTCATGGGTGTATCTGGTTTCCTTAGGTTAGAGTTTTCCTTCTAGTGCTTTCTGTAGGGCTGGATTTGTGGATAGTATGGTTTAAATCTAGTTTTGTCATTGTTACAGTGAGGTTTCTTGGTCCCGGGTGGCCAGAGGTCCAGACCCACAGACCTGCCACCCCAGACCCCTTAGCCACCCGCTGCTGCTCAGGCCCCAAAAATGACTCAGACGCTTATATTAAGTTCATGCTGTTTGGCCTATGGCTCAGGCACATTGCTAGCGAGCTCTTACATCGTAACTCAACCCATTTTCATTAATCTGTCTGCCATGTGGCCCATGGCTCACCTGTGTTCCTTACATGTTGCTCCTTTGGACTTTGGGCTCGGTCTCCCTGACTCCGCCCTGCTTCTCCTACCTATGCTCTGATTTCTCCTCCTACTTTTTCTGTGGTGCCTGTCATGGGCCAAAACAGCTCCTTTATTTAAAGATTGATATTCACAGCATACAGAAAGACATTCCCACATCATGTCATGAAATAGCTTGTTTACTCCATCTATGGTGATTGATAATTTTCTTTGGCATAGTAATCTGAGCTGTCAACCATGGTCTTTTAGTGCCTGTATAACTTCTGAGCAGGACCCTCTGGCTTTCATGGTTTCCATTTAGTAATCTGGTGTTATTCTGATGAGTCTTCCTTTATAGGTAAACTTGGCCTTTTTCCTTTGCAGCTCTTAGTATTATTTCTTTATACTGTGGCTTTAGTGTCTTGATTATTATTTGGTGAGTGGACTTCCTTGGATCACTGAAGGATTTATCTGTATCTCAGGGAGCTGATTTTGGTGCAATCTATTCTGGCTGTGTCTGTGTCTCAGAAACCTCTCTTGGTCCAATCTGGGTTCTTGGTCCACAGAGAGGTAGTGTATTCTGCATCACAGTGAACCCTCTTAATCAAGCAGGTTCTGACACACTGTGGGTCTCAGGTTGCCGCTTTTGATCCAGTGCGTACTGAGAAACTTAAGGTCTCAGGTAGCTGCTCTTGATTCAATAGGAACTGAGGAATTCTTGGTCCATTGGGTGCAGAGGATCTGTCTTAGGTTGTGCTCTTCATCTCTTAGTCTGATGGGTCCAGAGGATCTGTGAGTTCTGATTGCTGCTTAGGTAACTGGATGATGGGGTGGGTTGGAGGATGGGGTGGGGTTTTGTAGCTGGGGATATTCTCAAAATGGGTTTTACTGGGACTTCTGGCCTGCAGGGTTTTTTTTCCTGCTGGTCTGGATTTAGGGCAGAGAGCCACAGCCAGCTTTTTAAGAGAGAATGTCAAGTGCTGTTGGAGAGAGATTTTAATGCAGCAAATGTGATTTTCATCTAGCTCTGCAGCTTTATCCAGTGCCCCGTTGATAACTTTATCTTATATCCTTTATGGAATATAATTAGGCTAAGAACATATTCAAATTTACGAGAAACCCAGTTTTTTGTCTGCTCTGTTTTACTTAATAAATCATTAAAGTTTTATTACATAGAGGGTATGTGACTGCTAATGATTTCTGTAATTTATGAGCAAAGTTTTTAGAGGCCAAGTATTTGTTTGAAGTTCATTTTATTGTGTGTTTATGGTGTTTTGAGACAGGTCTCCCTATATAGCCCATGAGGGCTAATTTAGGCTCTTCCTGCTTCAGCCTCCTTGAATGTTAGGGTCATGGGTGTGCAGCATCATGCTGAGCTTCGAGTTCATCTTAGAAGTTATTAAAGAATGGAAAGAAATTGACTTTTCTTGCCATTTTATTCCAGTCATATCTAATCTTGACACATCAGCAGTGGGAATCTTAAGTGTCTTTTAGCCAATCATTAAACTGTCTTGTCTTAAAAAGCCCTATGTAACTTAGACTTGACTCTTACCTATTCCAAATATGTTCAGTATTTTTTTTTATTTTGTCCAAATCTCTTCTCTGCATATCTCATCTGTCTCTGGTCTCCATTCCTAAAGCCATTTCTAAATTAAGTTCTCTAGAATTGGTTTCTTTGTTAAATGACAGTCACCACTTATCATTTAAAAAATTAATTTTTTTTACATATATAGGTGTTTTGCCTTGATGCATGCAGTGCCCATGGAGGCCAGCAGATCCCCAGGAACTGGAGTTACAGAGGGTCGTGAGCTGCCATCTGGGTACTGAGAATTGAACCTGGGTCCTCTGCAAAAGTATCTAGGACTTTTAATTTTTGAGCCATCTCTCCAGCCTCTCTGATACTTCTTATTAAGACTACTAAAAGTGCTCTACCTCTGTGAAATATACCTATATTTAATCAAAATTTCCCACTTGTACTGTTGTCATGTAGCTACATTCCTAGGTGTTTTGAAATTTTCAAAGTTGATTTGAGCTGGATGGTGGCACACACTTTTAATCCCGGCACTGAGGAGGCAGAGGCAGGAGGATCTCTGCGAGTTTGATTGATTCTGCCTAAAAGAGAAGACATACTTGTATTTCAGAGTCTAGGTTATTTTGTTTAGTGTCATGATCTTCAGTTCTAGTAATTTTTCCCCTGAGAACAACAATTTTATTTTCTTTGTGTCTACCTAAAATTCTATTGAATGGTTGGAGGGATAGATAGATACAGAGATATGTTATATTCTTTATCCATCCATTTGTTGATGCCATTGAGGTTCCATATGTTGGGTATTATGAATAGTGCCACAGTAAATACGGATGTACAAGTATCTCTGTTAACATGCCAGCTTATATTTCTTTCTTACAACCCAAGAGTGACATTGTAGTATGACACTCTTCCTGGTGAGATGTGATTGATCTCAGATAGGAAATTGATGACAGACCAAAGTAAGAATACCCACAACACCCAATGAGTTTTTTTTGGGGGGGGTGGTTATTTACAGGATCAGAAATGACTGAAATACAGTAGTATTACCAAAAGCTCACCCCAGAATGGGTGACATCTCATGAAAGCAGGAAACCTGGAGCAATACTGTACAACTTGTTAGGCAAGTTGGAGAGCATTCTCTGCAGTCCTTACACTTATACAAGCTTGGAAGGTGGGGGAGGGTTCTAGTGCTTCTGGTCAGTTTCAGGGACTTCCTGAAGCTTTCCACTTGCCTACTTCCAGAGTTTTAATGATCTTCCCTGGAGATGGAACATTTTACTTTCCTTTAAAACATACTGTGCTTTACGAAACTTCTCTCAAGATGTAAGGTTTTATCTCAGAGGAAATTGCTACACATAAAACATTTACTGACATTTCTGTTAAAGAATAAAAGGTGAGAAAATATTAAGTATTACACATTGAAAGTAGTAATTATTTGTTTTGGTTTTTTTTTATCAATCTAGGGGCTGAAGTCTTAGGTGAAGCAAAATGACAATGTTTTTCATCTTGCTTTTTGCATCTTCTTGAACTTTCAAATGCCATACTTTTTTTTTAATGTGTATATGTGTATATATCTTGTGGACCATGTGCATGCATTTCTGGGAGGCCAGAAAGGGGCACTGTGTACCCTGGGACTGTGAGCTGTCATCCTGCCACAATAGTCTTGTTTTAATAACATGGTTTCATATTCTTGCTTCTTTAGAAAGTTAAAACAAAAGAGTCATCATGAAAAAGTTCTCAAAAAGAAGAGAAAAGATTTTTAAAAAGGTGAAGTATTAATGATATTTTTAATAACATTTTACCAAGGAAACAGTGTTCATTTGCATTCAGTTGCTTTTGTGGTCTCTGTTCTACATTATGATCCTTAGACGGCTTATAAACAACTTGGATATAATAGCATTGGAGAGAAATTGAGCTTATGAAGGTCACTAAAAGCATCCCCTGCTTCCTCTCAGGCAATGGGAATTCATTTTAGAAGTTCATCTACTGGAGGACATTTCTTAACCATGAGTAGTACATCAATAGACATGAATGTGCAAATGTTTTTGGGTTTTGGTCTTTTCTTTGTCACCCTCGTGTCCTGGAACTTTCTTTGTAGACCAGGCTGGCCTCAAATCACAAAGATCCACCTGCCTCTGCCTCCTGAGTCAGCAACACTCAGGATTAAAGGCATATGCCACCATGCCTGGCTACAAATGCCTTTGATATGTTGATTTGAGTCTGTGTCTAGGAATAGTGTGGCTGGATTGTATTGTCATTGCATCCTGTGTGATTTTGAAGAGTCTGACTGTATAGTTTAGATTCTCCCCAGTGCATATGGGTTCTTCTTTCTTTGCATACCCACAGCCTGACTAGCAAGCATCAGGGCTGGGAGCATGGCAGCATGAAGGCTGCTGGAGCTGAGAGGCCTACATACTGACACGGTGGCAATAGGAAGTTGACTGACTATCACTTAGGGAAGCTTGAACAAAAGAGACCTCAAAGCCTGCCCCCATAGTGACATACTTCCTCCAACAAGGCTAGACCTCCTAATAGTGCCACTTTCTTTGGGGGCCATTTTCTTTCAACCTCTGCATGCATTAAGCCTCTTTTGGATGGACGACTGGGGACTGGTTTTTATTTTCTGTAATTTTTTTGGGTTTTTTTTTTTTCCAGCCTCTAAGCCGTCTCTTTCCTGAGCCAGGTTTTGGTTTTTGGTTTTTTTCAGTATAGTAACTTTTCATTTCACATAATCTCATTTGTCCATTCTTGTGATCATCTTCTTTCTTATGGAGTTCTTTTCCGTCTTTGTCTATGCTCACATCTTGAAATGCTTGTCCATATTTTCTAGGAAAGCCAAAGGATTAGTCTAGCAATCTAAAAGTTACACTAAGGTCTTTGATCTACGTGGAGTTGATTTTTGTACAAGAGAAGAGATGTGGATTGTCCTAAACGTGAACATACAGTTTTCCCAGCATCATTTGTTGAAGATGTCGTTTTTACAATGGATGTTTTGACACCTTTTTCAAACATTGGGCAGCTTTAGCTGCATGGGTTTATAGCTGGGTCCTGAGTCCACATTGGGAGACTAAGGAGCCTGCATTCTGATGTCAGCCGAGGAAAGTAGCAGCCAATGACAGCAGCAGGGCAGATGTCCTTCCTCACCAGCAAAGAGAGACGCAAAAGCTGTGGCTTTGGACCACTCTATTCTATATCCAGGCTGCTGCTGGGAGGTTTCACTCACTTTTGAGAAGGGTCTTCCCTCAGTTAATCCTTCTGGGAAATGCCCTCAAAGGCCTGCCCAACAAGTGGGTCTCTTAGTCTCCTTCAAGTTGACAGCCAAGCTTAACCATCGAAGGGTTTATCAGTGTTGTGTATTTTTTTCCAAAGAATCAACTTTTTATGTGATTGATTCTGTATGTTGTTCTTTTAGCCTTCATTTTTATTAATTTCTGCCCTGATCTATTATGTAGCTGATAACTGTCTTAACATAGGGCTTGTTCACCTAAGACCTTAAAATCATGTTGTCTGTTTGGGAATTCTCTGATTAAAAGCCTTTATACTCATAAATCTTCCTTAGTCATATCCTAGAGCAGATGTTATCAACATGTGGTTTTCAACCCCTTTGAAGAGTCACAACGGCACATTCATAGGGTCACCTAAGACCATCAGAAAACACAGATATTTACATTACAATTTATAACAGTGGCAAAATTACAATTATGAAATGACAACACAAAAAGCTATGTTATTTTGTCACCAGTGCATGAGGAACTGTCTTAGAGGGCCGTAGCATTAGGAAGGTTGAGAGCCACTGCCTGGAGGTTTGGATAAGCTGAACTTTGGTTTTATTTGGCTTTAGAAACTTTACCATTTCTTTCTTGATTTCTTCAAGGATGCACTATTTCTTCAAGAGAGAACATTTCAGTCTCCAACTGTAATTTCTAGGATTTCAGCTGCTGTCAACTGCCAGCCTCATTCTATGACCTGATACAGGAAATCGTTTTGATCCTTTTGAATCTGCTAAGGCTTTGACAAGCTAAAAACAACTAAGTGGATAAAAATCAAAAGCAGGAATTAAACATTCAAATATAAGATTTAGAAAAAAAGCAAGCAATGAAATGAAGTAGAAAATATTCTTAACAGTGTTTCCTCCTATTGGGATGCATACTGCTCCCTCCTCCTCTGGCTGGCAGTTGTTGCTAGCTTTCTAGATGGGAGCAGGGCCCCAGACTCCTTAATCCAAACAAGGTCAGAAGCCTTCCAAGCAGAGGAATGTTTGACAAAATTCTTGGAAATTAAAGCTAGATCTCCCGCTACCAATCTCTGGCTAAGGTCGTGTTGTACCATCACCCCAGGGTCACTATCCGTGGTGCATTCAATTGTCCTGATGATGGCATTGGTGGTTAGTGAGAAGGGGGCCTATCAGCTCATGGGAACATTGTTCATAGGTTTTAACTGTGATACAGAAATCACTGGCAGATTTTGAAATTCTTTTGTAAAGTCTATTGACTAGATTCTTGTTATATTAACTTTTTTTAAAACCACAATCATGTTGGTAGCCTGCTCTGATTTTCAACAAAAGTCCATTCTTAAAATATTTGTGTGTGTGTGTGTGTGTGTGTGTGTGTGTGTGTGTGTGTTTGTGTGTGTATACAAATATATACCATAGAATGCCTGTAGAGGCTGGAGGACAACTCGTGGGCATTGAGTCTTTCATTCCAACATGTGGGTCCCAGGAATAGAATTCAAGTAGCCAGCAGTGGCAACCAGCACCTTCACCCACTGAGACATCTTACCAGTCCTGAATCCATGCTTTTAATGTACTTGTGAAGCTAATAAGAATCTTTTTGCTTTTTCATACTTCAGCTTCACACTGTTTTGGTCAGCAGGTGTAAACTGTTCAAGAGTACATAATAAATTCCAAGATATATAATGATATACTTTAAATTTAAAATTTAAAACCAACTCACACTCCATACCATTAGAGTGTGAAAAGTTACTTTATAGGACAGAGCTTTGAGAAACTGCAAATGTTGATCTTAACATTCTGAGCTTTTAATGATGGCGTTCAGTTCCTTCTACCAGGAGGCAGCTAGAATGGTTTTTGATGTTAGGGAGGGGGTTCAGAGCTAAAGGCACATATTTGAGAGGCCATGCACCACCAAAGCCTTGTGTACACTTGCCTTTCTGTGGTGGGGGACAGTGTGTCCACAGAAGACACAGGGGAGAAGATGGTGAAGAATAGAAGGCTAGGCTATGCAGCTTTCAGGAAGGTAGATGTGTGCATTATGAGACACTGAGAAAGCAGTGATACTGTTGTGATGTTGGGTTTTCAAAGGACTTTGCTACATGGATAATTTCATCAGACTTTTCAAGAAGAAATATAAGGCTGGTAGAACATAAGAACAAGGAAGAAAACTCAGCCAGATTTTGTTATTTAGTGGTTTTTTGATATTACAGTTAGCAGTTAATTTTAAAATCAACCGTATACAATGAATTCACATAAATTACTAAAAAACTCAAGTGTTGAGTAAACAAGGAATATGAATTGGTATCTTATAGGAGATGATGTCTGGAAGGTTGATTGACATAAGAAAGTCTGGTCAATAACTGTCAGAAACAATGTTGCCTTCCCTGCTTTCCCCCACAGAAGTCAGAAGCAGCATCCAGCAGCACAGAAGAAGTAACGGACAGGCATCTCTCAAAAGGTTCTCTATAAGTGTGCTACAACTCTGTATCCTTGGATTTTAGTTTTAAAGATATAAATAATTGGTCCTGTCCCAGAGCTTCAGCACTTTAGAGTAGATTTCTTAAATAGTATAAGAAATACATAGAAATTGAACTCATGATGTTCCATTTTCTCCACCATTAACTGTACACATGGGGGATTCACTGGTGCCTGAGACTGGGTTAGACCTTAAATACGTGTGGGTGAAGAATCTGCTTCTGAAGACCTCTTGTGGCTTAGCTCAATTCTTACTCCTTACTTACAAGCGCTCAACACGATGGGAAGTAAGCAAAGTGCAAGAGGACATGACCAGTCCATCTTCCTTTTTTGTTTTATTGTATTCAGAACTGTACAACCACTGTCTTTCTTGGTACATCCTATTAGTGGCAGAAAGTGACAAATGGCTTGGAGTACACACACTTCCTTTCAGAGTCCATTCTTCCAGTTTAACAGCAACATAATGTGCCTTCGACATTAGTTCACACCTCAGGACATTCTATAAGGAATAGAAATGTTCTCAGGGGATTTTTTTTTTTTCTAATAAGAAGACAGCAACAAAGGTCCTTCGTCCGAGCTGTTTTATGTTTTGCTTGTTTACAAGAGAGACTCTGGCTGATATCTGAGGAAGAAGCAAGAGATGATGACAGGGATTGAGAAAAAGTTACAAAAGACACACAATTTCCCACAGATAAAACTGTTCCCGTGAGAAAGGGGAAGCGATGCAGGGTTCTGAGTGCTCGTGGAACACACTGGCCTTTTCTTCCTGCTCACCAGGAGGGTTAGGCATAGGTACAGCTAAGATCCGCATGAGTGCTTGCTGTCACTGCTGATTATTATAATGAAGTCATGGGAACACTATGTAACGTTTGTGTCTCAATTTAGATGCAGAAGAAAATAGAAACATAACAGAGACACTGAGAGGCAAAGTAAGAGAAAAACTAAAAAACGCTAAGGTAATGCTTTGGATTGCTTGCTCTTGTTTTCAGAATGAATATTTTAAGTGTAACATAGATCATACTAAACTTTTTTGAATGTCAAGGAGCTAGTGTCTTAATATAGGTCAATTCTTAAAAAAAAAAAAAAAAAGCTTCAACTTCTTGCCTGCTTTGTCTTTTCCTATTTTTTCCTTTCCTTCTCTTTCCTTTTATACCTTAGCGCCCTGTCTTAGTTAGAGTGTCTACTGCTTCAACATATACCAGGACCAAGAAGAAAGTCAACTTACATGACTTAGACAGCTACATCACTGTTCATCATCAAAGGAAGTCGGGATAGAAAACTTAAGCAGGGCCGGATCCTGGAGGCAGTGCCGAGGCCATGGAGAGATGCTGCATACCGGCCCACTCTCCATGACTTGCTGAGCCTGCTTTCTTATTGAACCCGGGAATACCTGCCCAGTGATGGCACTAACCACTCTGGGCTGAGACCTCCCCTATCAATCACTAACTAGAAAATACCTTACATCATTATGGGGACTTTTTCTCAATTGAGTTCCATCCTTTGAAATACTTCTAGCTTGTGTCAAGTTAACATAAGACTGTCCAGCCCATGCAGCCTGTGATTTTAAACCTATACCAAGAAAAGTCAATCCGGTCAAAGTGACATTTCAGATACAGATAAATGTCTATATGTATATATACATAAACACACTTTAAAGTAGAAAAACACTGGGTGATTTTTATGTTTATTCATTTTGGGCAGAAGACTTACATGTTCTCCTATGCTTATTTTCTGTAAATTTTTGTGTTTCAGATTATTCAAGGTGAAAAGTCCTCAGCTCAGGGAATCACTGCTGCAACAATTAATGAATGGTCTAAGGTGAATAATATTTTTAAAATACTTTTTAAAAATGTTTTTATGTAGGTATGTTGTACACAACAAAAATTTGCCCATTTTTAATCATAGCTTTTGGTTAAACTATAGAACTCTGTGATGGACACCACAATCCAGTTTTAGGCCATCTGTATCATTCCGTAAAAGAACCCTCATGTCCATTTACAATCCCTGTTCCCTCTTGGCATCACTTCTTATTCTAATAAATTATAATAAGATGTCATTAAATGATGACCTTAAACACATTAAACATTTTACAGAGTTTTCTTGGATTGGGCAGCTCCAGGCGGAAGTGGTTAGGGATCTACCAGGGAGCATGGAGGGAAAGAAATCACGGAACGCCTGAAGAAGTCAAGCAGTGGAAACTTAAGGTCCCTTGATAGAAGCTAGCTGTCATTTTGTGATTGAAAACTAAGCTTTGCATTCCTGACATATGCCTCACCGCACTGAATTCTTACATAGCAACTGGGCTCTGGAATCACCGTAGCCCAGGGATCTCCCAGTTCATTATTCTAAACAGCATTAGAGATGCTCTCAAACTCAGAGATTTGATGCTAGGGTCTTGTGTGCAATTGCATATTTGAAATGACTCCAATTTGGGGAAGTAGTTAAAATACAGGCCAAGTTTCTGTAACAAAACCATTAAAAGAAATGAATGACTCAATTCAAAGTAAAAATATCTGCATTAAGAGAGAAGTCTTGCTTCACTCTAGTTTACTGGTCATTGCTCAGACTGATGAACGCCTTACCACCTGTGACATGTGCTTTTCAACTGTGAGTTCATGGCATAAAATTCTACTTTTTCACTTGCTAGACAAAGAAGAAAGAAATGAACCACAGGTTGCTTTTTACAGGACAGACATGCAAATTGTGTATGCCACTTCCAATAAAAGAATATGGAAGAAATAGCTAAGTTCTCAGTTAGGAGTACGTTCTGTGATCAGAGCTAGGAAGACAGTGCTGGGAGCTTGCAGTTTTGCTACAAGCATGTGAGCTAGTCAGTTCTTCAAATCTTAAAGCACAAGGATTCTTCCTACATGTGGTGCATACAAACTCACATAAGCACACACATATAAATGCATACATAAATATAAAAAACTAATGAGGTGAGAGTTTCCATACTAAATAAAAACGTATGTGTTCAGGAAGCTGATGATAAGCAGAGACAGAGGGACAGTTTGTTTGTGCAAGTGGCAGCTGAGCTCTAGATATAAACAAAATTTAAGCTAAACTTCCACACTTTATGAGTTTTGAAAATCTTTGATTTTTAATGTGACATTCTTTCATGAAACTGAGTCCCTTTTGAGTTCTTAAGGCAATATATATGCATGAGAAAGAAGTGGCATGATTTGTGCTTCAAAAAATCTGAATTTGCAGCATGGAAAAGGACGGTTTATTTATGAATGAGTCTATAACTAAGAATATGTCACCCGATACTGTGGGAATTGGATGGTGTGGTGTGTGTGGGTTGGTGTGAACACATGTCCATGAGAACATTTAAAAATGGGAGCGCTGACCTGGGGCAGCATTTTGATTAAATTATGAATTAATCCTCTAACTACTCAGATTATTGTGAGAGGGTAGAGAAGGAGATTTGGGTTCTCACTATATTTATCAAAACACACCCTAAAAAAGTAGTTCATGAGTGAAAGCCAAGTGACGCAAGCTGACAAAACAGCTACTGTGTTCCATGTTTGCATTAAGCTGCCATCTGTCCTGTTATGGAGTGTTTCTTGCCTTGTATGCACACAGTGTGTGTATACTGTACATTAAACCCTTGTCTGCTACTGTTTAATCCACAGACTGAAGTCTTGCTGGATGAAGGTCTTTCATTTTTCATCCTGAGTGGGGAAGAAGGCTCAGCCATGAGCCAGTCTGCACAGCAGGTTGGACTTATTTCTCCATTTTACATCTTTACCCTCCCTCAACCCAGCTCTTTATTAAAGGCATAGGATGAAAGAACTGGACAGGAGATGGATCTGCGTGTAACGAGTCTCTCTCTGTCCTACCAACTCCCAAATAACGACACAGAGATGTCTCATTAATTATGAAAGCTCAGCCTTAGCTTAGGCTTGTTTCTAACTAGCTCTTATAACTCAAATAACCCATTTATTTTCCTCTTTGTGCTGCCATGTGGCTCGTGGCTTTTACTTCTCCTGTATGTTCTGCTTCCTCTGGTTGGTGATTCCCTGTCTTCTTCCCAAAGCTCTGTCTGGAAATCCCACCTATACCCCCTGCCTAGCTATTGGCTCTTTAGCTTTTTATTAAACCAATCACAATAACATATCTTTGCACAGTGTCATAAAATATCTCACAACATTCCTCTGTGTGTGTGTGTATGTGTGTGTGTCTTTGCATTTTGAGACAGGGTCTTTCCCTATAATCCAGCTGGCGTGGAGCTCTGGACCCTCCTACTCAGCCTCCTGAGTGTTAAGATTGCAGGCATGCATCCTCATGTCTGACTTGGAAGATGAAAATCTCATTGTAAAGCCTTCCTCTTCTCTTGGAGTTGAACTTCTCTTTATAATACCTAATGTTTACTGAGATGCTCAGTGATATTTGATACTTACAGGTGAGGGCTGGAGAGCTATCTCGGTGCGTAAAGTGTGCAAGTGTGGCCCCTTCCCACTGAGAGAAAGGTGGGTGGTCCAACCTACTCCACATACCAGGGTAAAGTCTGAGGGTGCTCTCAGAGGGTTCTGCTCATCGTTCCACAATTAGAGTGGGATGTTCCTTTGAGATAGTCAGGGACAGCATCTCCTCTTGTCACACAGTACTCTTGTCACACTGAGTCCATCTACATTTGAATCTTCTGAGCTTAGACTCTGTCACCCAGCAGCTGTCAGAGGAATATTCTTCTGCTATCTGCATACGGAAGACAGGAGTGTGATGATTTGGGATAGCAGCTGGATTAGAGCAAGTGAGGAAGAGTTAGACATATAGGGCTTATTGAGTCAAGATCATAGCTTTACCCAAACTGAAAACAAAGACCACTTAGGTAAGGCTCACAAAGATGCCTGTGGGTCGGGGGTCATAACTGGAGAACCCGTTATCCTCAGCCACCAAGACTGAGCACCCTGGCCTGTACCCACAGTGGCAGCAAGAGCATGGAAGCACCAGCTGGGGCATAGAACTCATCTTAATTGGTGCTAAGAATATTTAAGGAGCTCCCCTGTTTGGAAAGCTCTCAAAATATTGCATCTACTTGTTGGTATCATACCTTGTTTGAATCCTAAAATGAAACCTCAGACATATTCAGGTATAAAATATTTCTGTGATTTAATAAAAAAGATAGGTGTGTGGGGGGGAGTGACTGTAGAATGATTTAACACAAGCCCCGGGGGATTCCTAACTGCTTCATTTTAATGCTGGTAAGAGGGGAAAGGAGGAGAAGATTGGAGGAAAAATGACAAAAACTGTGATTGAAAAATATTTTGAAACCAAGCTCATCAATAGTAAAGAGAGAAGTTGTTGAACCTGCGACTCCAAAATACTTGCCTCCCCCCCAAAAAAAAATTGTTAGGATTGATCAAAGAACAGGCCTTAACCCATAGTGCCAGGGTTGCTGGCACAGTTGGGGTCGGTTTGCTGCCCCTGGAATCTGTTGGGAGGCTATAGCTGGGGTATCTTGAGTCTTATTCTAGGCCAGTGTGGGCTACACAGGTGTTTTGGGCCAGAGCAACATACTGACTCTCTATCTCAAAAATCAAACAAAAGTAAAACTGATTATGTGGTTCTACTTTATTACTGTAGTCAGAAGTGTCTCTGTCCTGCCTGGCTGGATTCACAGCTGACTAATGAAATAATTGACTCAGGGGCTTAATATTATTAATTATTAATATATTAATAATATATTAACTGCTGAGTCAGTAGCTCAAACATATTACCATCTAGCTCTTAAACTTAAATTAACTCAAAATCCTTATCTATGTCTAAGCACATGGCTTAGTACCTTTGTTCCACACAGCATTCTCATCCTGCTTCCTCTGTATCTGGCTGGTGTCTGCTTCTCTGCCTTTTCTCTTCCCAGAATTCTCCTAGTCTGGTTGCCCTGTCTCTACTTCATGCCTAGATACTGGCCGATCAGGGTTTTATTAAACCAGTATGAGTAATAAATCTTTACAGTGGACAAGAGCATTATCCCACATATTACCTACCCTAAATGCACATTTTCAGAGTTGAGAGGGTCTATTTTTTTATTGGAAGATATTTTCTTAAATATGTGAAGATTTAAATTATATAGTCATTTGAAACAAGCTAATTACTCAATTTTTGTGAGTAGACCCATATTTATGACTGTGATAGAATGGCAATCTTTATGTGATGACCACACCCTGGCTTTGTGCCAGATAGTAGCCTTGTATGCTTGAGATAGAATTGAAGAAGGAAAGAAAATTGAGTCATTTACAAAAGTAACACAAAGCCCAAAAGAAACCTTCACTGATTTCTTAAAAAAATTTGCTTCAGCAGTAAATAGAATGGTACCAAATTTAGAAGCTGGTAAATAATAATTGATCACTGGCTTTTGACAATGCCAGTTCACAACGCAAAAAGCATAATTAGGCTATTAAAGGCAAGATCAGCACCCTTGGATTGACCGGATCTAAGACACAATATGTAATCTCATAACTGCGATGATGCTTGGGTAGCAGAAGTTATTTCTAGAAGTTTGAAAAAAAATACAAAATATAAAATGTTGCAACTTGGAAAACAAAGTCACTTTAAAAAGGACTGTAAACAAGGCATTCCTACAAACAATGCTTTTGCTAAGAATAACCCCAACAGAACACCCCTCTCTTCTGGAGTATGCAGGAGGTGTGGCAAAGGCTGGCATTGGACAAATAAATGTAAGTCAACTAGGGACAGTCAAGGTAACTGTTTGCCTTTGGGAAATGTTCTGAGGGGCCTTGGACAAGCCCCATATCAAATTCAGTTCAGTCTTAACCTGTCATGGAGAAAACACCTTCCTAGAGCAATAAAAGATTCTAAAGCCTATTAAAAAAAAAAAAATACTGCTCTACTGCTCTGGATGATAGAAAATCTATAGAAAAAAATCAGAAGAAGCCAAAAATAAAAATTGATAAAGATTAGATTTGGCTGGAGTAATCTATGAGGCTGGACCATCTTAGCTGGGCACTTTGAAATTGCCCGGAGCACTTTGTAGTTCACGGCTGATCTTCCGGTAGTGTTTGTTGTTAACAAAGTCCAGGTGGATTTGTCATTGCAGGGCCTCATTATGTTCCTCAAAACCTCAAAGGTTATTTCCAGGAACGGCCATGGTTTAATGTAAAAAACTTAAACATTTTAAATGTCATATGCAGCAGATCTCTGAGGTTAAAGAACCACAATCTGTTAAATACATTTGGGGTACGCAAACTTAATTCCTAGTTACCTGCTTCAGACTCACACCTGAAAACATGCACAGGAAGTTGTTAGATGAAGATTGTTTCTAGAATTTATTAGTATTCTACATGACCACATATATATTCTTATTGCAAGAATATTCACTTGCAATATATCGTTTAAAAGATTAATATTTATTAAGGGGTATATAGATACTCACGATACAATTTGAATCTTAAGACGATTCTGGGAGGGAGAAACTGTCCCATGCTGGCTGCTGATCCATCCACTCCCCCAGAATGCAGGGATAAAATAGGGAGTGTGCTTCCTGGTCCCAGTCAAATCTAGCTATGCCCTGCAGGGGTCCTGAGCTCAGGAGTTACTGGGCTTTCCTAAGTAATGCCTGAATTCCACTACATAATCTTACAAATTTTTAGATAATATTTATACTGTAAGAAAAGTTTTCAAGAATCTAATGGAAACTAGTTTAATGGCATTAGACTAGTCCCTTAGTTTTGGGTTTTCTTTTGTTCCATACCAGGTGTCTCTTCTGACATGAGACAGAGGTTTTGGGTTTTTCTTTTATAAGCAAGCTTGGGTTTAGAGAAGGAGAGAGCCACACTCCAACTCCAAAACCAGCTTTGATTTTTAATTGAATTGGGACACAGAAGGAACATTTGCCTTTTATGTTTGTACAAAGCAGCAAAAACAAGCATTTGGGAAGACATATGAAGGTCTGCCCTGTTAGAGGAATGCTATGCCGTTAGGCCAGTTTCCTCTTTTTTCTTGGGACATTTTCTCTTCATTATCCATTCTTCTTTGGCTGTCTCATTTGTCCAGTGGTCTTTAGATTCCTTAACGCATCCTTTGGGTGCTTCTATTCTCCTGAGAAGACAAAAACAAAGCCCTGCCCCAACCCTAACTTTGGGGGGTTCCTTTTGGACAGGTTATATCTTTGTTAAAGCAAAATTAATTTTGGCAACAGAAAGAATATTATCTTTTAATAATTTTTTTCCTTTTTCTTTTTTATACCTGATAAAATGAAAGGCATTTGTTAGTCTTACGAGTTAGTTTGGGTTGAATGATCAAGCTGTTTGATAAACTATAACCTCTCGTACTTAAGAGGTCTCTCCTGTTCAAATCTAAGCTTTATCAATCCTGATGGTATTCATAACTTTTCCTCTCCTGTGGAAACAAAGCAAAGTTTATTCTCCAAAGTAACTTATACCCCTGGTTTCCATTCTAGGATCAACACATCTTTAAAATATACAGGCTGATTTAATTTAGAAATTTTTCTACTATCCACTGTCTCTCTGCACGTGCTGTTCCTTTCTCGTTACTATCTAAAAATTTAAAGTGAATAAAACACTGTGTAATCTATCTCTGGGGATATTTATTCCCCTTTGCTGTTTATTAAGCACATCTCTTAAAGTGAGATTAGATCTGTGTCTGTGTAAGAGAATGAAGTGTCCAATGTAGAGGATTAGCAGCCGCTGAAGCCCCAGTGCCAGCGAGTGTTGGGCAGCTGGTGTTGTTCAGACAGTGGGTATTGGCCTGGGGGGGGCTGACTCAGAGGGACCACAGTGAGGAAAAGTGGGAGATGGTGACAGGGGAAGCTACCCGAGCAGTGGCGGCAGCAAGGAGAAGTGATGTCTTCAGAAGCCACAGTGTGATCTTATGCCACACATTGGATGCCAAAATGTGTCTATCTAAGTTGTTCTATTACCAGTAAAGACTCAGGAGTCAGATACTGTGGTGGAAACCTGATAGATCAAGGAAGTGGTGGAGGAGTGGCCAGCTGACCTCTCCAAACTTTTCCCAGATCTAAGAAAGCACTCAGAATCTCTAAGTCCCTCCCTACTACTTCCTGTGTGTCTTCTCTGTCCGTAGTCCTGGCTTCTCCTTGGCTAATTCCAGTCAGCTAGTCACTGCCTCTGCCCCCTGATTCAAAGTTAACTTTATTAACACAGTCTTGTAGGTCCATATTAGTTCTATGTCTGAACCTTTTCCTCAGGTCAGAAGGGGCCTAAGTTATTCTGTGTCAGCAACAGGCACTGGAGAATTGAACAGTGAGCTATACAAATATATAACATTAATCTTAAATGAGTTCCTCTATATTCGGTGAAGCTTGTTCTATCAACAATATATATAATAGCTTCAGCTAGCACTTGATCTGGGCTAGATGAATTGGAAGGCCACAGTAAGGCTCCTGACGTTTATCTGCATAAGGTTGTGGAGAAAAGCATGCAGACTGATTTTGATTTTTGATATTCAACAGACATCAGTAAATGATAGTTACTTCGAACACTCTGCACTTGGTGGTAGTTTACAAAATGTTGCTGAGAGCCAAGATGAGGACTTTGGGGAAGAAGTAATTTTAATGGATTTGTTTGAAGTGAAAGCTGCGCAATATGAGGATGACCAGGAACAGATAAAAAAGCAGGAGGCGCATATTTTTGTGCCAAGTAGCTCTCCAGGTAACGCACTCCCCCAAAATACACAAGTCATGAATGTGCCATGTTACAGGGCAGTAAATTACGCACATGTTGGAGCAGTAAAAAGAAATATTGATCTTAAGTGTATTTGTTATCCCACTGGAGACTTTAATGTGATTCTCTGAATTTTATCATTAAGTGGCCAACCATCGTAAACTGCTAAAAGGCATGATGCCTCGCATCTTAGAAGACGAAGGATTGTACATTAAGAAAAAGCCAGAAACATATAAAAAGATAAGCAACAAAATGGAAAATCGTCTGCTCAGCTTACAGGAGGCAAGTGTATCAGCTAATGAGTTAAACCAGTGGCAGCTAACATATGACATTTGTTTTTTAGCGAAATATTCAGTTACTAGATTTTGTACATATTTCTGATAGGGAAAATGTTGGTTCGAAGAAAGTGGAGAGATAATGTCATTACCTTCACCTATTAGACAATCTTGGAACTTTCGGATCAGCATGAGCAAGGGCTCTTTGAATCCAGCACTAAAGACAGTACACAGAAAGGTAAGCAACAGCAATCTATTTGAATCGTGCTTGGGTAACAGCTCTTGTAATGGCAATTACAACATGTTTTTCTTTCTAAGGGTACTGAGTCTAGTCACAGAATAGCCAACCTTGGATAAAATACTAAGTATCTTTAAGATTATTGAGGTTTATTTAATGATGGAAAAGACTCAAATAAATGTGATGTGAAAACCACAATGCCCTACTTATATGATCCTCACCTTGTACAAAGAAGCACCAGGTGAATGATTCACGGGAAGGGCCACTGTCAACCCCTAGCTCTGTGGATTACTCTTCACTGTTAGTTTTGTCCCTTTTATATGAATGAAATCATAGAAACTTGCTTATTTTTCGTCTATAGAGAAATTGATTGTATGAAACCACATTTTATTTATGTTTTCATCCATTGATGGATATCAGGTGTATCTAGTTGTTGGCCATTTCTGAGAAATGTCTGCACTGTGTTCTGACTATAAGAGTATATGTATTTTCTGATGGGTAAATATCACAGAATATAAATGCTGGTTCCTCCAGTCTTGTTTGGTTTTTGTTTGTTTGGGGGGGGGTTTTGGGTTTTTTTTTTTTTTTTTTTTTTTTTTTTTGCTTGTTTGTTTTTTTCAGGCAGAGTTTTCTGTGTAACAGTCCTGGCTGTCCTGGAACTTTCTTTGAAGAACAGACTGGATTTGAACTCACAGAGATTCTCTTGTCTCTGCTTCCCAAGTGCTGGGACTAACAGTGTGTGCCATGGCTTCTTCTGCCTGCTCTGTCTTTCTATGTCTGCCTTAAATACTTTCTTTACTCAGTTACAGCGTGGCACCACCACTGCCTGCCTGGGAGCCTGGAACTCCTTCAGTAAACTAAGATGACCTCAAACTCAGACTAGATTAAGAGCATTCATTGGTCACCACTTCTGGGGTATCCCCTGTACTTGAATTAAGGGTGTGAGTTACCATTCTCTGATCCTCCTAGACTGACTGTGGGTAGATCCCTCTGTTATCTCCAACTGTTTTTATTATATTTGAAAATATTCCCACAGTTTTAGGTTTGTATGCATTCAGTTTTGCTATATACCAAATGCCTTTGTGGTGGATCCAGTAGAAATGGCCCCTCCAGGGATGCTTAGACACTAGGCAATGGCTCTATTTGAGAAAAATTAGGAGGTATGGCCTTGTTGGAGGAATTGTGTCACTTGGGGTGGACTTTGAGGTTTCAAAAGCCCAAGCTGGCCAAGTGTTCTCCTCCCCCCCCCCCAACCCTTTCCTGACTGCAGATCAGGATGTAGCTATCAGCCACTGCTCCAGTACCATGCATGCTACCATGCTCCTCATCATGCTGATAGTGGACTAAACCTCTGAAACTGTAAGCAAGGCCCCAATTAAATGCTTTCTTCTATGAGAGTTGCCGTGGCCATGGTGTCTCTTCACACAACAGAACAGTGATGAAGACAGTGGTTATTAAGAGAAAGAGTAATTCCTTGGTTTATTAGTTGAATAGGTAGATTTATAGCACAATCGAGAATTCTTGGGAGTTGAAGCTCTTGCTATCTCCCAAGATAATTCATTTCTGTGCCCTATAGTTCTAGTTTCTTGCTGTTGAATTAAAATGCCTCCTGAATGTTCTACTTATTGGACATTTTTGGCTACAGAGAACTCATAAAACACGTTGGCCCCATGACAGGACAGCAGAGCCATTTGAAGCTGTAGTTGCTCCCTCCTTTGGCTCTGGTTTACGGTGTAAACTCACTCAAGTCCCTGATTGTTATTAGAAGCTCCATCAGCTTGGTTACTCTATTTTAGCTTCTGAGGATCCGAGCCAGTAAGTATTGAGTAAGAAAGGACCAGGCAAAGGCTAATATCTCACCATTGGAGCAAATAAAGTCAAGTGTGTATCAAAGCTAATGCTGCATTTGCTAGGCAAGACAGGCTTCTCTAACTTGAATCTCTAAGTTTGTCATCTAATAGTTTTCAAATCAAACTATTGTCTTTTTGGTGTTTTTCCAGGTACTCGCCAGCTTACCAGTATACTATTAACTGATGGATTCCTTAGGCAGACTCAAGTTGGCCATTAGATAGAGGACAGAGACTTAACAGATATGCTTAATAAAAAAACAAGCTTTTATGGCTTTTCACCTTCCTCCTTGAAGCCACTAAGGTTGAGTCACTAACTTTGGAAAAAGTAGGGAGGCAGAGGTTTGGGAACAATGCTGGCTGCCTCTAGTTCTTAGGGAGAATCTAGTCTGCCATTAGAGGTTTAGGGTGCGATATCGTGTATTCCAGCATAAGAGCAGGTGTGACCACAATAACAGACTGGAAGGCATTATCCTTGTTAATTTTCTGTTTTAATAACAGTGTCATGGACTGTGTAATTTTCAAAGAAGTTTACTAAAGCCCTGATTCTTCTCCAAGGTCGAGGGACAATATCTCACAAAGACCTTGCTGGCAGAGTCCCAACACAGTACCGAGGGTCCTGGCAAGAGACTTTTACAGCTGATACCCCACTCTTGAAGGAATCAGTTCTGTTTGTCCCGGTTAGGTTTTTGTCAGCTTGGCACAAACTGGAGTTATCTGGGATAAGGAGCTTCAACTGAGACAGCACCTCTCCTGTAGGCAAGTCTGCAAAGCATGTGGGACAAATGAACCCTTTTCTCTCCAGGTTGCTCCTGGTCAGGGTCTTTATTACAGCAATAAAAAGCAAACTAAAGGTACCGTTTAACTGCAGATGGCTACTAATGATATGATTAATCTGTTCCTGAGGAAAGAGGACTGATATCTCCCAAAAGTCCCACTTGGTCTTACTCCTAGCAATAAAATTTCAGTATGAGCTTCAGAGGGGTGAAGCCCCATTCAACCTCCAACAGTAGAACTTTTCTACCAGACTGACCCAGATAGAGGGCTCAGTGCGGTCTTTCTCAGGTGGACTCAGTCCTGAGAATTAGACTGGACATGCTAAGGAACTCACCATCTCTCTCAAATAACATCACTGAAAGTCAGTCACACACATTTAGACACACATACTTAAATTGAAGACAGTGGATCAAGATGTAGATGAACAATTTTGCATATAATTTAAGACCTCCAGACAAATTATAATGCAGGACACGATTATAATAATGTCCAAATGGAGACAATCTTTTGTAGAGAGAGAGATGGTGTCCTTAGCCCAGTTAGAGTCTGGGTTCCTTCAAGGGACTCTTCAGACAATTACCAACATATTCACTTATAAGTAATTTTTAATAATTCTTTTTAACTCTGACTCACAAGACAAAACTCAATGCAAACGTCGTGACACAATTTGCCATGGTGTTCCTATAAAACATTATTTTGTGTCTTGAAAGTTCAACATCCACATAAACAGTGATGACATAGATGACAATAATTTACAGCAAGATGATTAAGATTCTGTGTTAAAATAACATGTTGTAATAAAAAAAGAAAAACTATTTTTACTAGGTTAAGAATCAAAATAAATTTCAAAGATGAACCACTTTTAATATGCCTGGTGTGTTGTTTTATAAGGAAAATTTACTTGTGGTTTCAAAGGCAACAGAATCAAATGAACTTGAACATATTTTTCTTTAAAAGGCAGTGAAATCTGAACTGGGATGCTGTTTTAGGAACAGAATGGATGGCCAAAGGGAAATGTACCAATTAGATCTTAATATCGTGGGCTTACAGTTCAGCCATCACCCACTCTTCAATCAAGAACAAGTCCTGTGTGCCAGGCTGCTCCAGCTCTGTGAGTCTTTCCAGGACAGACAGAGACAGAGTTTATCTCAGCTGCTCTATGAGAAGGTGAGGGGGCTCCTGTTGGCTTTCTAGAGCCCAGCACCTAATACTGGAAGGGCATGCTCTTGGAATAGAATGGTCAGCAGGGAGCATTTTCCCCTTAGTGTTTAAAGATTTAACCCACTAGAAAAGTGATCTGAGCACAAATTGGAAGGTTTGACCTATTGAGGAGACAGCCTACTCCATAGAGCCTTTGCCACAGGTAAAGCAGCCTCTCACGGATATAAGACCCTCTCTCCTGGATGCTTTAACCAGTGAGGGGCAAGATCAGCTCTTCCTAGTGTTGTAGCCATGAGGGGCAGGGCCAACTGTATGACCCTATCCTCTCAGGCTTTGGTAGTATCAGGAGCCATGACCATCAACAGAGACCGTGGCTGCATTAGAGCAACGAAGCCAGACATGGGCCCCAGCAGCAATCCAGGCCCAGACATCACCATGGCCCTGGGTGATAATCAAGCCACCTACCTCAGCCCACCCCTCAATTATTTCACCTCTTCAGATATCCCCTGCCCACATAAACCATTCTGCCTCTTTCTCATACCAGCCCATACATTTGCTTACTATAGATAGTAGTACCCATCTGCCTGGTGCCGAAAGGTGCTAAGAGGGCCCAGGTTTTCCCCTCAGAGCCTGAGGTGGACTGCCCCAGGCCTGTGTGTGGGACTCCTTGTTCTTCTTAGTACGTCATGGTGCTCAGCAGGACCATGCTTCCTCACCACATAAAGATCACAGTAGTGTCCAGCCACCTGGCATTTGGTTCACGGTTGGTACAGAGGTGTTGCTGGAGTCCGTCCCCTCATAGGCTGGGGCTAGAACAAAATTATCTCATCTTTAAAACCTTATGTAGCAACAGTAATCTTTTTCTCCATAGAGTACTGCCTACTAATGTATTTACAGAACGGCTTCATCTTCATTGATCACATTCATGGCTCTGTACATAAACTGTTTGAAATCATTGTTTGTCAAATATTTTCACATTATAGTCTTACAAATTAATCCTTATTCTTTTAACCAAGAGAAATGATCATTTAAGGGCAGCTGATAATGTCTGGCATTTGACAAACCAAATTGTAGATGGTTTTCCATGTACTGTTATGATATGTGTGCATAACTTCTAGCCTTTTATTCTATATGTAACTTAAAGTTGTGCCTCAGATAAAATCGAGCACCAACTTGATGCTTTGTCTCCAAAGGTGATCCTGGTGGCTGCCACCACCATTTCCATACTGACTTGAAGAACTGTCTTCATGGCAGTCTGCTGCACATGAGGACCATCTCTTCCATTCACATATTGGTCTAGTCTTACCTTGTCTTCATTACTAAACAGTTATTAAATTATGAAAAGGTAGAACAAATTTACACTTGTGCAATTCTGTTGCATGCATCTGGACTTAGGTCTCGAGCAAGCAGCTAAAGTGGCAGTCACGTGTATATGAGATACAGCAGAAACCTCTTTTCTTGATTGCAGCTAAAAGCTCTGACAGATGCTATCAAACTAGCCAGCAAAAGCCCAGAGATAAACCAGTTTACCAGAAAATCATTACAAGATTATTATCAGCAAATAAGGTAGGTTTTGAGTGAGTCCTGTATGTATAAATAAAACGTTTATTAAGTAGATTAGAGGACATGCTGGTCTTGCATTGGGACATATAAAATTTGGAAATAGAACTTCCTTCTCTGTAGGAGACTACATAAATGTTTCCAGTCTTTCTCAAGGCCCGTGTTTGTGTAGAAACATTTCATAGTGGCCACATCAATAAAACTACCAGGAGAAAACACGGGCAGGTTTTATATCTTCCGATGAAAGACTTCTTGAAGAAAAAGTTTGCAAATTTTCTGAAGAAAAAGTCTGGAGCTGGAAAGTAGAGTAACTAAACAGGAAACAGGACTTGGTTGAAAAGCAGGTCTGAGCAGACAGAAGAGTCAGTGGACTTGGAGGGAAGAGCTCGGAAAGCGTTGAGTCCGTGAAACAGAAAACCACAGCCTGGGCAACCTGAATTATTTAGACTGACATTCATCCTGGGAGCTCCAAAAGGATGTGATAGAGCTGAGGCGGCTTGAAGCCATGGTGAGAGAGTGTGTCAGAGGAGGTGCTGACCGAACAGCATGTGGACAGGAAGCAGAAAGAGAGGAAAGGAAAGGGAAGCTCTAGATGAAGTCATGCTCAAGGGACCTACTTCCTCCAGTGATGGCCCACCACCTATCAGTGGTACAAGAGATTATGTATCCATCCTTTAGTTACGTTAGTTAGAGTCTTCATGCTTAGTCACTTAACAGAGGACCATGGGTGGAGTAGCCAAATGGGTTGTTGATAACAGTATTTGGAGGTGGGGCCTTTACAATTGATTAGACTGTGAGGGGGTCCATGATCATGGGCGGTGGGTTTTAAGGTCTTAATAAAAGGGCTTTTGAGAGTAGACTCTGCCCACCATGGAGATGATACAGGCTGAATACTGAATGGTATTTCTCTGCCCTCAGGTATTTTAAATAACAATGGTCTTTCCCCAGTACCTTCCCAGAGTGACTGATATTCGGAGTTATCCTCATCATAACCTCCCATCAAAATCTCTTGAGATTCTGAGACCTGAAAATATCTGAACTGTTCCCAAATTAATGGCTGCAGGACCGCCCAAATCGAACTTAAAACTTATGGGAGGGCGCCATTGTATCAGAGCAGAGAAAAGCACTGACTGGTTTACATTTACTGGTCATAATATGACATTACATTTACTGGTCATAAATAATAGAGTTCCAATCAGAAATGATCTGAGCATCACTTAGATAGCATCGCCAAAATGCTAAGACTTACAGTCCCTTTCTTTCCTGTTTCTTGCTTCCAACATCTTCTGCCCATTTCTTTGGAATCTCTCCGACTCCTCAGCTTGGAGATTTCCCCTTTTCCAGAAAGCTTGAATTTTAGTAGAGCACTTTTGAATTGATAAGAACCTATGCAGAGACCATTTCTGCTGGGTTATCAGTGGAAAAAAAGAAAAGCATCCTAACACAGA
This sequence comes from Phyllotis vaccarum, assembly GCA_033318265.1. Taxonomy (NCBI): domain Eukaryota; kingdom Metazoa; phylum Chordata; class Mammalia; order Rodentia; family Cricetidae; genus Phyllotis; species Phyllotis vaccarum. The sequence goes on along the minus strand of JARWLC010000004.1, from coordinate 20,873,280 downwards.
GGTTCCAAATGTGGGTCAAGTAGGGGGAGTAGATGGGTTCACCCCAGTGTGTTCTTCTACAACGTCCCAAGTGACTTACAGTTCCAGCCTAGTAGCCCATTCTTGGTCTACAATTATGTTCACAGTGACACAAAGAGGCTGTATGATGCAGAAAGGGAAAAAGATCACTCCCTGCTGCACAGTGTTTTACAGACTTGGAAAGAGATGAAATCTCTCCGGAAAAAGCAAGGATTTACAAGCACCCCAGTAAAGGTTCAGTTTCATAGGTAAGTGGTCACTCTATTTATGTCCATTGGTCTCTGAGAAAGTGCTTGAGAATATCTAAAATTCACACTCACTGGGAAAAAATGTAGAAGGAACATAGTGATTTCATGCACTTGGTAAAGGCCTGTGTCTGGAATATATAAACAAATCTTGCAAATTAGCTATAAGGTAGCTTGGCCATTTAAAAGTGGCCAAGGGGTTTGGACAGATGTGTACCTGCAGGTAAGTATATGGGAGATAAACACATGAAAATATGCTTAGCAACGTGCCAGAGAGAAATGTAAGTTAAAGCCACAGCAAAACAGGATTAACATACCTGTCCAAATGGCTAAAAACAAAAGGTCATTAGCAAATGGTGCCAGGGATGCTGGGCAGCAAAAACCTCCACTCATTTCTGAAGGGCACAGAAGTGGTTGGCACTTTCTCACAGTGTTGAATGTGGACCCAGCATTCATACTCTATATAAACGTATCTTAAATAATTAGAACTGAGTCATAAAAGATTATCTGCTATATGGAATTCAATTTGGAATTAAATTTGTTAATCATTTAAGGTGATTATGAACTCCAGAGAAATAACTTTTTCAAAACTGGCAAGGGTGACTGTCCCTTAGGCAGCTAGGGAAGATATATTTTCTGTGGTTTCTCTACTGTGCGGTAGCTTTTAACAAAAGCACTTCTGACAGTTTCTAAACCTAAACCAAGCATGGCATTTCATCCTAAACTGCCAGATCAATTCCAGCTTGAACTTGCATCTAATCTTTGAAACCACTTGACACACCTGTGTACCATGAACACCAAGGTCAGCCGCAGATACCACGAGGAGATCCAGAATTGTGGCCTTGAGCACACGTGTTTCCCAAGTCTTATTCCCACTACGTTGAACTCCAGGCAACCAGAGACCCTCAGTGTTGGCTCTTCCTACCATCAAACAGATTTAGGTTGAGGAACCCCTGAACCAAATCCCAAAGTATTAGTGGCTAGATTGGTCCTTGCAGGGCTTAGCCCCAGTCACCCTAAAGTATCATTCAGATCAACTAGAAAATCAGCGTGTTCAGTGCTCCTGAGAATTCTTTTTTCCTGGACAATTTTGCTGTTCTTGTACCACCAACCAATCTGGTCCTGGGGGTCCTAACTGAACAAGATTGTAGCTACCTCTCCAGAAAAGACTGGACTAGTGACAAGAAAGCTTGGCACCCACATGCTGCCTTGTCTCATGTTTCCCTTTACGGCACAGAGTCTGATGTTCCCTAATAATATTCCTAAGTGAGGTAGTTGAGTGAACAGATAGCTGGATGTTTGTTAGAAATAAAAATGTGGAAGCTGGCAGCTTAGCATTATGAATTAATGCCACCAGTTTCCATGATGCCCTTAAGGAAAGGGAAGACAGTGGGGTTAGGAGAGGTTTGGGAACTTGAGAAATGGCTTTGGGTGGCTTAGAAGAGAAGGAACACCAGTAAGCACCTGAACACTATTGCACAAATTCTAGGTGGTATGTAATAAAACCCGGAGCTAGATTTCGGGGAAAAGCTGGAATATCAGAGAGACAGAGAAACGAACCGCAGCCACTTCTCACCTGCCAGCTTCTTGGGCTGTCTTCACCAAATCCTCTGATTCCTACTTCTCTCTCCTCAACTCACCAAGGAAGTGTGAATAGGAAAAACTGTATACAATATAGAAAAGCAATAGTTATATCAGTAATGTCCAGTCTAGGAACAATCAACAAATTCAAAGAAAAAAATCCACTATTTATCCTATTTTGGTGAGTTCTAAGGATCGTACCTAATTCACTTTCTTTTTAACTTGTAATACAAACTGAAAATTATATTTTGATGTCTCTTAAACTTACACACTTTGTCCTCTAAAATGGTCACTAGAAAACTATAACTATCTCATCTCCAATTCCCTTTTACTCAGTAAACAGGAAGTGTAAGCAATCAACTTCCAAAATATGTAAAAATGAAGCATCTGGCTGCCTGGACAGTCACCCAAGGTTCCTCTGCAGCATTGGAGCATCCATCTTCGGCCTACATATCTGACAGAACTCAGATTCATGTAGATATGTGTTTACTTATGTTCTCTGTTGGTTACTACTATCTGGAGGCAGGGATTCACTAGGAGGTGCTTAAGATGTGAGAAAGTGAACCCAAGCCACATGAAGGGAGACCCTACACTTACTAGACTAACCAGAATCATGTCATTTTCCAAATGGTCCAGAATAAAAAGGAGTCCACAAACCCAAGACCACTCTATCTCTATAACTGTCCCAAAGGGATTCTAGATATGAAGCCTCAGGACACATGACTAATGACACCCAATCTCTAACTTACTGATAGCACTGCTTCTCCAAATTACTGTCCCTGGGACTTGTAACAACCATAGTTCCTATTGGAGTAGTGCTTGGTTTGAGCCCAGGAGTCTTAAAAGTGAATTTCCCTAAGTGATTTAATATGTTATAAAGTTTGAGCCATTCCATTAAAGTACGATAAGTCAGCTGATTCCATATTGGTGGCTGTGAATCAGAGACAGGCAATACGGCCATCTTTTCTCTTACTATGAATGTTTGCCTGTGCACTTTATGGAGATTGATACTGCACTTGGCCTGCCTTCACATCAACTTGACTTGCAGATGAGAGCAGGCCTGGAGCACTTCAGTCATTGTCCCAATCCTGTAGCGCCATTGATGAGGCCAGGTTTTCAATACATGAACACTGTTCTCAAGTCCATACAGGTATTATACACAGTAGCATCCCTCCGTTCTGTTTCAGGATAAAGCATGTCATCTTAAACAGCTCTGCTAGGTAGGATACTTCACAGTTTGTCAATTTTTAATTAGACTCCAGAGTCTTAGAGCACTTAAATCACCTGAGAAGGAAGCCACCTTCCCTTTGGTAATCATTCCTCACATGTATTGCATGGCTTTCATTTCCTTTGTGACTGTACCTTACTGAGGAATTGTTGGGTCACATGGTAATCTGGTTAGCATTCTGAGGAGCCTCCAGACCGCTTTCCAGAGTAGCTGTGCCCTTTTCCACTTTGAACAGAGCATACAGTATCTGGAACCACTACTGTCCCAAAGCAAAAAAAAAAAAAACAAAAAACAAAAAAAAAACAAAAAAAACAAACAAACAAAAAACTTGAAACTTTGAACTGAAATCACAGAACCTCCTAATCAAGAAAATTCAGCTCCCGGGACAGTAACTTTCTGGAAATGTTCCAGATAAGTGGATCTTTGTTGAGTTGCAGTAGTGACCATTGCACATGGCTGTGAGACCAGAAGCGATGGGCATCAAGTATTTAGGGCATGCGTGTTCAGGAAGTCCTGAGAGTTAACCAGTAGCCGTGGTACTGTGAGCTTCTTCCTGTGAGTGCATCAGCCAGAGAGCAGCTGGGACCTGTTCAGACTGTCCCTCTGGTCACTTGCTTGTCTACCAGGTCTTGTTTGCATAGCCTAAACCACAGGAGACAGAAATGATATTTCAGATGATGTGTGGCCTTCGGTTGACATTATCCCTATTCTTCTGGCCGTATTTCTCACCCAAGGAGAGATGTCTTTCAAAAAGGCTGCAAATCAGTGATAACTGCAGAAAGGCTTAGGAAGATCCTTTTTTGTTTCTCCCAAATTTGTTTCCAACAACTCCCAAATACCTACATTACTTCTGCTCTAAACAATTTTATTTATTGTTAATTAGGCTAAAAATGAACACATGGGATGAACAGGACCAAGCAGCCATGTCAGGAATATCTGTGGAAGAAAGTGAAGAAATGCCATTTCAGAATGAAGACACACAGGAGGTATGTGGTACGCATGATGACACCAGCTCTCCTAATTAGTTGGGGTATTTCATTGCTTTGGTACAGGCTTCTTGGAACTTGGAACAGATACCAGACAAATCCAGGTGTAAACAGTTCCCATGGTAAATTACACGTCCGTCTGTTTTTGGTTTCTAGAAACTGCCCTATCCAGCTTCCGAGCTTGACAGGTTGGAAATGGGAAGAATGAAGCCGATCATGCTGCTGCCACATCTTTCTTTCTCGGCAGAATTAACCAACTTATCCAAGTGTTCCTTGTAAGCACCTCAGAGACTGTTTCTTCTCACCAGTTACTGTTGTGTTTGTCTAATAGCGATGTCAGATTTCCCGAGTGTCATTTGGGTAACACTGCTACATCTGCATATATACATTTTCACATTTCATTGTCCCCATTGCACTATGGAGTGTGATGTTGTCCTAGTCTTGGAAGTGGGGGAGTCTATTCTAAAGGAAGGTAAAGTTGCTCCAGGCCACATATCAAATGTTTTCCTGAGGGAGGACCCAAGCCATTTAACTTTCAGCCGTTTTAACTATAGTACCTTTACTAACAAGCCCAATAAATATGTTAATAAGTTTTATACTTTGTCATGATAGTAATTTTTTATTCAGATAGAGATGGGGGATATAAACCCACTGCTATCACCTGGCCTATTATAGAAAACCTACAGTATTTATGAAAACTGGTCCATAGCAAGAGGGCCCCTTGGACAGTTTCTTATTTGACAATATAAATTTCATTCCTTCCAAGATTTCTTCCTTGTCCTTGACCATATATAAATAAATCTACCCATTTCTCTCATCTAGACTTAAAGATCCAGTCTCCCATAAGCAGGATATTGCAGCTTGGGTCACTGACCTGCGTCTAGTTTTCTAATTCTCTATCCCAGAGGAGGCAGGATGAGCTCATGGTTCAGTATTGTGACGGCATCATTTAGCACAGAGTTGGAATATGAAGAATACCCCAGTAAATATCCACACTTATAAGCGAATGGATGAATGAAGATATTGAAGAAAAACAAATGCAGACAGAAAGGCACAGTTAGCGCCTCCCTCTTTCTGAGCAGAGAGGTTGGGCAGAAAAGCAGCCTTTTATTTGTTCTTTAATTAGGGCCTAAGATAATTTATTAGGTGAAATGTGTACAAAATACCCATCAAAAAGAAGGGAGGGGATGAACCATGAAAGGACATTGGAGGGCATATGGGTTGCAGTAAAGAAATGGCTAAAGTGACCGCTCCATTTGGGGGAAAGGTTTTATTATTATTATTATTATTATTATTATTATTATTATTATTATTATTATTATTGTGAATAAGAGAAAATATCCAAAGCCATTTGGAAAAGTCCAGAGCAGAGCAAAAGAGGAATAGACTGGGCATGGCCAGGACCAGCTACAAGAGTGAAGAGAGCACCAGATAGCAGAGAACGGAGTAGCAAGAGAGCAAGAGAGCGGGGTGGGGGTGGGGGAGGGGGAGGGGCGAGAGGGAGGAGGCTGGGGTAGACGAAGTGTGTGGATTATAAGGAGGACGATTATATGATAAGGAGGAATATTGGGAGGAAGGACTCCTTTGGGGATGGAAAACCTGTCTCCTAAGTTCTGAGGGATGCTGGCTTCTGTCGAACTTCCTTCCAGATGTCTGTCCATAGTCCAGTTTGAGCTCATTTTTAGACACATGGAGAGCCTGGACCTGAGAGAGGGAAAGATGATCTACATGTCTAAAACCTAAAAAGGGTTTAGTGTGGTTAAGGCAAAAGGAAATTCCGCTTCCAAAGCCATTGCTGTGAGAAAGTGTGGCTGGCTGCTCACTCACAGATGAACAAAATCGAATCTTTAGAAAGTGTAAAATGTTGATGCAAGGCCAGAAATTAAAATACAGAAACAAGGGAAGGATTACAGATGGTTTACAGCAGGTGAAAGGAGCACTGTTTCCTGAAGATAATATAATTTGGAACTGATAAATTTTCATAACATAGAAAGCACGGTCTATGATCTATAAGGCCCTCAGCAATTAGGATGTCCACACAAGATTTGACTTTCAAATATGTTCATTTATTCAAACAAACATGCCTTACACTGTATGCTCACATAAAAAGTTAAAACAGATAATCTCGCCAAGCAGCAAACTGTTGCTGCAGTGTTTCCCTGGGGAAATCCTCTCTGGTGAGAACACTTCTGACCCTTGTAGGCTCAACCCACATCTGCTGTGAAGCCCTTCATTTGTGGCAGGTGGAAGCATGGCACTCCTGGAGGTCCAGAAAGTCTCAAGAATGCTTGCCAGCAGCCTGTGTGAACCCAATGACCGTGCCAGATGTTCAAGGGTACTGAAGCTAGAGCCCCACAGAGTCTCAAAGGCTTCTTGCTGATAGAGGCTAGAGAATTGGTGTCTTGGGAGCAGTATGATCCTAGAGACCATACCCAAAGTTCTTATATTGTGCCATTGTGCAGTTATCAGGTTACCAGGGCTCTCCTCTGGGGGCTGGTTCATTAGCATATTAAGGACCGTCTGGGCTGTCTTGGGCTAGGCTGTATCTGAGCTGTGGGGTGGCCTGCCAGGGACTTGCTTTTGAGGCCTACTTCTTTGGTGGCAAACTTAGGCATCATATTTCAATTCACATAAAATGGCTTTTTAGTTACACAAAGTGGTTTTATACTTCCATTCCCAATGCAAAATCTAATTTAGAGTACATTGTTAAAACTACTGTTAAAGGACAACACACGGGGTAGCTTTCTCTGGGGATAAATGGGAAGGTGGAAAAGACAAGAGGAGGTAGAATGAACATGTCTCCTGACCTGCTGAGAGGATTGCAGAAGGGGTAGACAAACAGTGGGAAGAGACTCATAAATGATTATGGCGGAAGAGAGAAGCGGGTTTCAGGCCTATGCCTAAGGCTTACCTCTCAAGTTTATTAAGATCAAAGCCTTAATAAACTGCATAGGGAAGCCTGTAGGGATTTCATCTCACTCACTGAGTGATTTTTTTGACCAGCAACTGTTTCCATAGAGACCTCAGGAAAATGACATATCTCTCCTATTTCCCTGCAGGAAAGGGGCAAACAGCCTGAAGCCTAAGGGATTTACAATTGAACAGAAAAGAGCAGTAACACACTGTGTGTGTGTGTGTGTGTGTGTGTGTGTGTGTGTGTGTGTGTGTGTGTGTGTGATCTTGTTGTTGGTGGCTATGTAAACCCTCCACCCCCATGTCAAAGCCTCCCCTTTCCCTCTCTTATAAGACATCTGGTGGGTGACACCGTTTCATTAAGATATGGCTTGGCAGAAGTAACAGTTAAACCTTCATTTTAGGTCCTTTCTAGCATTGAGTGTACATCTTTCTTCAAAAATGATTGACTGTAAAGAGGATATTTTTTATCACATCCAGGAAGGTGCTCTTTGACTTAAAGATAGAATTTATCTTCTGAAATAGTTATTTAAAAAAAAAAATCCTAATGTAATTTGGGGGGAAAGATCACAGTTTACATTGTCTCTGATTTTGTGGGTCATCTAATGATTTGATTTTTTAGATATGAGCAGAAGAGGAGAGCCAAGATTCAGAAGCTTAAATATTTTATCAAGATATTTTACAACGATAAACAGGTTTCCTGCACTTGCATAGCTCCTCTGCAGATTGATTTTAAAGTCATGTTCCAACAGATTTTCAACATTCAACTGTTATATTGGCCTGAAACAATTTGCCTGGAGGTAACCATTTTCACCGATGTTTGTGTCTTCTTCTATGCCAAATGGTTCATTTTTCTTGCTAATGCCTGTTATATATGGTAGGCTATTTCTTTTATATTAAGGAACATCTTATTTCTACAGCTTGCAATTAAGAAATGCATAATCTACCTCTGTCTTTTCATGTCTTAAGTACAAAATAATTTGTAGATGTTCCAAATACTTCTGCTTCACTAATTCTCCCGCCAGCCCCAGACCATCAGTGTTACTGCTCATTATGAGTGAATTGTTTTAGCAGCAGTGAGCCACGGGCTATCTTGAGCGTCAACAGTCGCTACATGTCCCCAGCTTGGACTTGGTGGCTTCACTCTCTTCCCGTGTTTGTTGTTCATTTTTTCTTCCCCTTCCTTCTTTTTGTTATTTTGGATCCCTTTGAGAAATCAGGGGATGAACACAGAATAAACCCCTGATCGCATAGGCTCACATGTCTGAATACTTAGCCCTCAACTGGAGGCACTGTCTGGGAAGGCTGTTGAACCTGTAGAGGGTAGAGCCTTGTCCGAGGAAGTGAGTTCATGTTAAAACAAAGCTGAGGGTTTCCAGCTTGTCCCCACTTGCTGCTCTTGCTGCTTTGTGAGCCCAGTCAATGTGACCTGCCAGCTTCTTACTACCACCTTAGCTGCATGAGTGAAATGAAATAGAACAATGCTATTTTTGTATAGTATTTTTTGAGAATGATATACGTGTGTTATTGGGGGTTCTATTTTCTGTTGTTCCTGCTTTGTATTTTGGTGAGTTCTCAACCATTTATTTTATATTTAGGTTTATGAAATAAGTAGAAGGACAAGTTTACTGGTTAAACTTTATCTACCTTTACCCAACAAGACAGAGCTAAAGGACAAGACCGTCCTGGAATATACAGAATTTAGTACTGATAAACTGGTCCCACCTACGGATGGAGGCATAGGAAGCAGTGAGTCTGTTTAGAATCTCACCCTTCCCCCCAGCTTTCTTCATGTGTGTATGCCAAATCCTAAATGAACCTGGGTCATACTCATGAGTAAAGAATCCTAGCTGAGTGTTCTGCAACAAAACTTTTTCTGGGGAGATGCAACACACACAGCTACTTACCCCAGATAGGGAGCCAATAATGGATATCACCAAAGTCCAACTTTGTCAACCAGTGAATTTTATTGAGGTCGCTTACATGAGCAGAAATGACTCAAAGACAGCTTCATCACCAAAGCCACCCCAGCATGGGTGACAGCTCACAAAGCTGGGAACCTGGAGCTCACTCCACAGCCTACAGGTAGCTCAACAGGTTGGAGGGTGTCCTTTCCAGACACTTCAGTAAAGGTTTTCCGAGGATCCTGGCTGGTCTCTGCTTTTCCCAGGCAGCTGGTCTGGTCTCAGAGTCTTCTTTGAAGCTCAGCTTCTCTTCATTTCAGAGGGAGTCCTCAGCTTTTATTGCTCATTCTGGCAAGGGTGGTCCTGAAGCTATGTCAAGTTGTTTCCCTGCAGGGTAGAATGTTTCAACATGGAGGAAATTTACTAGACACTGGCTATGGTAGCACCTGCCTATAATTCCAGCTCAGAAGGCCCAGGAGGAGGATGAGTTCTAGGCCAGCTTGGACTCTATAACAAGTCTTAAAAATATTACTCCAGGTGTCAAAAAACTGTATATTGTTTAAAACTTTGTCTAGAATCAGTTTGGGAAACTTAAACATTGCCGGGAACACTTGTGATTCTCCTCATCTTATGAAGCAGAAGCATTGTGGGTGCTGGAATGTGAGCTCTGGGGTGTGTGTGTGTATGTTTGTTTGTCTGTCTGTCTGTCTGTATGGGTGTAAGTGTATTTGGGGACGTGTATTTGTGTGTTATGTGCAATATGTGTGTGTAATTGTGTAGTGTGTATATATTTGTGTGGTGTGTGTGTCTATGTAGGTATGTGTGTTGTGTATTTGTGTGGTATATGCTTGTGTGTGTAAGTCAGAAGTGGATACTGGGTATCTTTTTATCAGCTCTTCTTTACTTTATTTTGAGCAGAGTCTCTTACTGAACCTAGGCAGGCTGGCCATTGAGCTCCAAGGATCTGCCTGCTCCCTGGCCCTCCCCCAGTATAGAATTGGAGGTGTGCCACCATGCCGCCGCAGTCTGGAATTGTATAGGTGCACCACATGCTCAGCTTTTTACTTGGATTCACTTGGAAATGTGAATCAAAAGACCCGGAGAGAACAGGCTGAAGAGCACACACAGTCTTTGGGGTTCAGAGAGACCAGAGAACTCTTGTCTCCAGTAGTCAAGCTAGGACTAGGGCCCAAAACACATAAGAGATAGCATAGTCTACCCTAGTGTGGAAGATGTTGAGGCAGGGATCAAAGATTCAAGAATGTAAAGAAAAGGAAGTCTGGCTCCTTTTTATAAAGAGTTTTAGTGTGTGTGTGTATGTGTGTGTGTGTGTGCGCGCGCACTTGAATGCATGTGCATGTGTGCATGCATATGTGGGTGTGTGTTTGGGTAAGGTGTGTAATGGGGCATGGTCATGCTCAGTCATGGAGGCTAGAAAGAGGTATTGCATCTCTTGGAGCTAGAGTTACAGACATTTGTGAGATGCCCAGTGTAAGTTCTGGGATCCTAACTCTGGACCTATGATTGAGTGGCAAATCCTCTTAACCACTGAACCACCCTCCCCAACCCCATCTGCCTTTTTAACTTTTTTCCCCCTGCCAGTGATCCTTTCTTACTGGAAGAAGTCCCAGGGAGAATGGTTATGAAATCTCAGGCATAAGAAATATAGAGATGCTCATCTCTGTGTTTGGTTCAATATTTTCCTCTTATTTGCATTCTGAGACAGTCTTCCTTGTGCTACCTTAGAGGGGAGGTGAAGGGTACCAAGATGGAAGCTAGAGGCTCAGAGGCTGCCATTGGGTTACTTCCACCAATGCTCTTCACCATATTTTTTTTTAAAAAAAGTTTCTCCTTGAAGCTGATGACCATCAGTTTGGCAAGGCTAACTGGACAGTTGAGCTCCAGGATCCACCAGTTTCTGCCTCCTTAGCTCTGGGATCATAGTTCTGGGGATTCAGATTCATCTTCATGCTTGTGCAATAGGCATTTTTACATAACAGTCATCTTCCCAACTCCTAACCTTGTAGGTTTCTAACCCAGTGATATGTTCTAAATATCTTTTATAAACAGATGTGCCTTTTAATCTTGAAGGAAGTAAGAATGAAGAACTTCGTCTTTTAACTTCAGGAAAACTTAGCTATTCCCTCTCATGGGCTTTAGATGAAAATGGAATCCCTTTGACACCTGTGTCGCAGTCTTGGCGATCTGCATACTGTAGGTAATAAATTTTTCATGTTTGAAACATAGTTCTACATCTCAGCAAGATGTCCCATTAAATGTGCATGTAAGAGGGGATGCAGATAGCAGTCTGGCCTTTCGCACTATGGCAGCGCTTTCTGTGTAGGATGATGTGTCTCTTCATAGCTTAGGTTTACAGTAACACAGACAACCAGAAAGTCATTTCCATAGTCTTTAACTTACAGACAAAAAAAGGCCCAGACTCCCAAAGAGTTCATTTCTGGGGATTTAAATTTTCCCAGTCATTCCAGATGGCTCAGTGAAAGGAAGGTTCTAAAACTCGAGAATGTACTTCCAGTGCTGCACCTACACAGTGCAATCCTCAGCTCTCCAACCGGCCTCGAGCCAATAGACAGTGCTGTCTTGGTGTTTGTTGGTGGAAATGGTTCCATGTTGATGGAGATTTTGCCTCAGCCTACAGTTGAATGCCAGTCGGGAATCTAGAGAAGTCACTGAAAATGGTTCTGAGGTTTGTGATATTTTATGTCACGGGACTCTGTGGAATCTAATGGCCCTTCCATAGAAGGTGACTTGTGTAGGTTTCTCTCTCTCTGCAGTCTACTTGTGAACATTCAGGTTTTGACTCAAGCCTTGTGTCCTGGGGCATGTGGACTAACACTGTCCCAAGAGGAAAGAAAATTTGGTGCAAGATGTCAAGGGTGTCAAGTCTCAGAGGAGGTCTTTAATGACAAAGATAGAAAAATAATACAGCTTCAGGTTCAGAAATTGGAAATAAAAGACTGATCGGAGACCCCATGGCAGGTCTGTGACTTCATTCACAGCCATCATGTCCTGGGGTAGGTGAGCCACAGCTTGGTAGCAGTTGTCAGATGATGAAAGGAGCCTATATGACATGGACATCACGCTTGAGCTAAAACGTTACAGTTATATCCAAACTGCAGTTCTGGGACCTCATTTGACAGACAGATGGGAACTGCTCTCAGCTGCTTTTGAAAAAAAAGTGAATGAAAATAAATAAATAAATAAATAAATAAATAAATAAATAAATAAATAAATAAATAAATAAATAAATAAATAAATAAATAAATAAATAAATAAATAAATAAATAGGTAGGTAGGTAGGTAGGTAGGTAGATAGATAGATAGATAGTAGGTAGAGGAGAAGGTTTATTGTAGATATGAGGGAGAGCATAGGCAGAGGCAGAGACATCTGGGAGAGTCCGGAGTGAGCATGCCCCTGAGCCACGTGAGGAGAAGAAGGGAAGGAAAAGGGACATAGTAGGAGACCGAGAAGCTAGGAGGGAAAAGGGTAGACAAAAGGACCAGGTAACCAAAATGGCTGAATAATATAGAGAAGGGCAGCCCAAGCTCTGGGCTGGAGAGTTGTAGTGAGGTAGCATATGCGAGCCATACCCTGTAACAGGTAGGGACTGAGGGATGCTGGAAGAACCTAGTGGCCAGGTCTATTTCGATATGTTAAATAGGGACTTCAACCATCTGTCCCAGGTTTGAGATCCAACCCACTCTAGATTCCTCTAAATAACTTATCTATGAAGACTTCAAGATAATCAACAACTCCAAGCACATCGGCTAGAGTTGCCTTCTTTCTGCTCTTAGTCTAGAGCTAAGTCACCAAGGGTGCATCATGAATCTAGCTTTTTTCTATAGCCCCAGTGTTGGGAGATGGTTGTTCATGACCAAAGATACTCTCCTGGCCTATCTTGCCTACTCAGTCACATTGCTTTTTGTTATATTTCAAGGATTACAATACAACTTAAAGTCGGTGTTTTGAAAATATTTTTTTTCATTTATTTGTTTCATGTATTTTTTATTTTCACGTTATTTACACACATGTGCTGTGGCGCCCGTGGAGGACAGAGAACAACTTAGAAGAGCTCTCTCCTTCCGCTATGTGGGCTTCAGGGATAGAACTCAGGTTATCAGGCTTGATAGCAGGCATCTTGACCCAATGAACCATCCTGCCAGCCCCTTTGTGGACACCTACATCATCTGAGTTAGCTTCACTGAGCCAAGGCCTACAGATTGAAAAAATAGACACATGCGGATCACTCTTGAAAGAAGAATGCCGTTTATTGGAGTTCAGGGGAAGCCTTATATACCAGGGTTGTCCTTTGACCTTGAGTAACCTCTGCAGCTCACAAGCAACATGTGCTCTTAGCCAACTTCTTTGTCCTCTGCTAACCACCTCATTCTTAAATCATAGCACCTGCTTGGGCATGGTTCTAATAGTGGAAATGGATCAATTGGTCCTGTAAACATCGCTGGCCTCTAAACAGTGCTAAGCCGTGGGGACTGTAGGCTTATCTCTACATCCCTTAGGTTCACATTTTACATTGTGTGCTTTTGGATTTTGCACAAGCAAATATTTGTATTAAAATTTACTATCGTGTATCATATAAAATATTTAACCCATTATGTTTGGAATTTACAGAATGCAACCAAAGAGAACTATTTACTTAAGCACCTATTGCATTTCAGCCATTCTGCAAATGGAGATAATACAGATTAATATCTACAGTGTTTTATCCTTAGCAAGCTTATTTTCTTATAAGGGAGAATAGACATTTATCAGAAAGTATAGTGATATCAGGACGTGAGGAACACCAGTCTGTATCTCATCAAGATAGGTTCTGTTTTATTTTTAAATATAGGATGTGGGTAAATTCACTTCTAAGTTCCTACCACAGGTGGGCCTGTGATGTGGGAATGTCTTATGTTGTGAATAAAGGACTGTTTTGGCCATGGCAGACACCATAGACGTAGGCAGAGGAATCCGAGCATAGATACGAGAAAGAGGGTGGGGTCAGACACAGATGGAGCCAGCTATCAAAGAAGAAACATGTAAGGAACACAGACAGGTGAGCCACAGGCCACGTGGCAGACAGATTAATGAGAATGAGTTGAGTTAAGATGAAAGAGCTAGCTAGCAACGTGCCTAAGCCATAGGCCAAACAGCATGAACTTAATATAAGTGTATGAGTCATTTTGGGGGATTAAGCATCAGGGAGCAGCTAAGGGGTCTGGGGCGGCAGGTCTGTGGGTCTGGACCTCTGGCCACCCCGGGCTAAGAGACCTTATTGTAACAGATGGCGCCCAACCTTATGTAGCAGGCCTGAGCCTGTGTAATGTGTAACCTGTATCTGTATGTAGAGTCACAAAATATTTTCTCCACATTAGTGTGTTAAGGAATGTTGATGCCAGAGGTGTTCCTGGACTCCCATGGCCCATGAACTCACAAAAGCTTTGTGACTGGGCAGATGACATCAGGATTGATCCAAACAATCCAGAGTATTCAGATATAACAGAACTTATTATGGTAAGTTTTAGAAACTATCAGTACTATAAATATATTTTATTTACTCATGTGTATCTCATACACTTCTTCATTATTTGTTGTGTATTTTCCTAGATACTTAGGGTGCATGTGAAAGTAGAATTGAGGGCGCATGTGATTTCCAGTCAGCTTAGAGTTTTGGGAAGGCATTAGGAATGCATCAGCTGAAATGACTACTTTGGACCCCATGGTTGGCGGGCTGACCTTTAGGCTAGCATCTGTTACATGCCAGCCATGTTATTAGGTATTGAAGGTGATTTATCAAGAGGACCTAAAAATGTACCTTTGCACTCAGACACCTGGTCACTTGTTCCCATCCTTACAGCCACACGAACTGCTCTGTGTTCCCGACATGCTTTATTTTGACCTCTCTGTCAGTGTCACACTGATAGTGGCCATCATATCTACTCTCCAGGTCTGCTATTCATATTCCATTCATATGCCCCTTTCTGCCTTTTGTTCATATACGCCATTGCCATTCTCTCTATCTGTATAAGTACTGACCAGACAGGTTAGAAAGCATGTCTGTCAGAGTCTGTATTTCCACAAGTCACATGCCTCTGCAGATCTAATTGCTGCAGGTTGGACTGCAACCGACCTCACTGTTGATGAAGTGAAAAATAATATTCTTAAGTAATTCTTGAATTAAAAATAATTTCCTAAGCAAAGACCTTGCATGCTTGTGTTTTACAGTATTTGAGACACAAAGGGCAGGAAATCCCAAAATATTTTCGTCTTGAGCAATTGCAAGATGAGTTTAACTTCGTGTCTGAGGAAGAAATGAAAAGGAGCAAGCGCTTTCAGCTGCTGCAGCTGAGAAACGCTGGCCGGCTAGATTTCTTCCTTCTGCAGCAGATGCCTCTCTATGACAAAGACATTCCAGACATAGTCTTCCAGGTACCTGGCTCCTGTTCAGACACAGCTCACTATATGACAGTTAATATTCTTCTGCTTTAAACCCATCTTCATCTCTGTATTAACTATGGTAACTAATCAATGCACAGATTCTTCCTTTCTCTTTAGACATTAAAAATATATAGATCACCAAAATCCCATCATGTCCTTAGCTTGACTTGACATCGTAGTATTATCCAATCCACTTAACACCCCAAATCCTTTAGGTGTATTACAAATTGATGTAACTGGTGTATTTTTGTTTTCACAAAATACACCCCCAATTTTACAGCAGTTCCGGGAAAGAGCCAGGGAAGGAATGCTACCACGGTGAATATAAATATTAGCTGTAAGACGTATCTCGGTTCAGATCTTTAGAATCCAGAAAGGGAACAAGAGGAGCTCTGGTCTTGCTGGGTTGAATGTCACAGCAGCTGAGTTCAGCCAGTAGCAAGTCTGTTAGACAAGTCCCCTCCAAGTCAAGCCCACTAGGAGTTCCTGGTGGCTGCCGTCAGTCTACAGCAGGGAAGTCTTTGTGCCATGGGATAGTGAATGTTTCAATAAGAGCTTTTCTCCCTACTTTAAAAGGACTCAGTTTTAACCCTTCAGCAGCACCTTCCCAGCCTCAGAGTAGGGGACTGTAGGAGAGGACAGCTGTGGAAGTAGCCAGCAGTCATAACCCCACACTGGAGCTTTTAGGATATAGTTCAAAAACAACTGCTTCACATCTCTGAGGAGAATCCAGGGGTGATGACAGCCAGCTTGGATAAAAATGCCAGATTCCGATGTCCTCTCAGTCATTTAGAAACTCCACAAACAAAATTACAAAGGGCTCATGTCATCACATATGAAACTCAAGCTGCAGTGGGAACATGCTCACAACCCAGTCAGGGGCGGCATGGAAGATCCTCAGGCGTGGCTCTGAGGGAAGAAGAAATGCACAGCAATGACTTTTCTCTTCTTCTCGTTTTCAAAATGACAATTTTTCTTGGTCACCAGTATACTTTAGAAGATCAGTGAGCCTTTCAAATGATTCAGAGGATAAAGACACCCGCTGCCAAGCCTGACGATCCAAGCTTGATCCCGGAGACCCACATAGTAGGAAGAGAACCCACTCTTGCAATTTGTTGTCCATATGAAGGCGCATACATTCAATGAATTAATTCAAATAAAAGATCAATGGACTTCATGCCAGAAGGAAATGGGATATAGTCATAAACTGGTTTGGGCCAGCTCTCCATGAGAAAAACAAAAAGGGAGGTTTGTGCTATGGAGTGTTTGCCACCATCCATGTTTTTGGACAGAAACAAATTTCAGTATTTTTGTTGGATCATATCAGATTTGATCCCCATATTACATTCAGGCAAAACTAACTTAATTCTCTGTTTAGGAGTATGAAAGTCAGGCACAGAAGGATATGGCCATCTCAGATGTGAACTCCATTACTGCACAAAGGATTAATTCTATCAATTTTCTGAGAAAGGTAATGACAGCATGATATTGTCACTGTGTTTGATTTACGTGTGTGAGAGCCCATCAGCTGGGCACATGGCAGATGCTCTTCAAAGAGAGAGTTCCTTTTCAGTTAGTTTACCTCATCACACTAATTAGCTCAAAGCACAGACCCAGCTTCTGTCTAAGCAAGAAAATTACAGTCACTGTCCTGCCTCACCCTAATCAGTACTGCATTTTACAAACAAGGCTTAGGAAATGCTCTAATAATGAGTATGCCATATTGGAAAATAAAGAAATGTGCTCACTCTCAAGGAAAGAGAACTCATACCATTTTATACCTTCTGAGACATCCAAGAGGGAGATGAGCTGGCTCTACCGAGGGCTAAGGAAGTAATTGCTGAGGATTCCAGAGAGGCATAAACAAACCTTAGGAAGGAGCCTTAAGAAAGCCATGTGCCTGTGGAGTTAGATGTAAACTTGTGTAAAGACAGTTATCTGAGGTTGGTTTAAACATACAAGTTTGGCAGTTCACATGATAATACTTGTTTACAGATAATGGAAAATATTTACCCTGGAGACCTATTAGGTCTATAGATTCTTAACCCTTAGCCTCATTGGAGTGTCTGTCATTGCTGTGAGTTCTGATCTCTTGAAATTTATATTCTAAAAGCTATATAATAAAAATAAATCATATTTGAAAGATGAAGTGTATCAGGGAAAAGTAGAAAATAAGAGGATATGAACTGTGTGTCTTTCTCTCATGTGTGCATGTATGTGTTCATGCATGTGTGTGTGCATGTATGTGTATGTGTGTATTTTAGGGGTGCAATTGTAAATAAGGTGGCCAAGAAAGGAAACCCATGGGAAGACAACAGTTGGATACTAACTCACTACTAGTTCATTTAGACCTAACTGGGAGACAGCTATGGAATTTTCTGGAAAAGAACATTCCAGATAATAAAAACCAACACTTGAGTTTGAAAACTCAAGTGAATCCTATCAGTCTTATGGGAGAAACAGCAAGGAGCCCAATCCTACGGGGTGCTAAGAGATGATGGAGTAAAATTCTTTCAGGAAGAAAGGTCTGGTTTAATTTCAAGGGAACAGCTTGTTGCCTGTGTGGCAGGATATTGTGCTCATTTCCTGCCACCATCCCATTCCCTAAACCACTCAAGCAGATAACCAAGCTTAGGTTATGTTGTCTCCATAATGATGTGTGGCCAGAGAGAGCTGAAAATGGCCAAGTCAACTTCCTGGTTCATGTCTGAAAGCCTAAACCTATTGTGAAGACTAAAGTACGAGGAAAGAGAAGAGTTTCCCGAGACTATTGTAGTCTTTAGACGAGTAGAGACTTGAGCCAGGTATAGTGGCCGCATAACTCTAATTCCCACACTAGGGAGGCTGAGTGAGGATTCCAAGTTCAAGGACAACTTGGGTCACTTAAGATCATGCTAGCCTGTGCTGTATTCTGAGACCCTGACTCAAATTTTAAAAAGAAGAAGAAAAATTAAGGTTTATAGCAACAGCAGTGAAGCTTTTAGGTCTGATGACTCTGCTGCTGTGCTAATGGGATAGGAATTTAGAGTTAGCGTAGGCTGGGCTTGAGGGAAACACAAATGAGCGTTCTTCTAGTCTATGAGTCGTGTTGGTCACTAGGGGTCGCTGTAGACATGAGCTCCCAAGACTGTCTTTTTTTTCTTAGTGGGACTCCTTCTGGCACCACAGACCATAAGTTAGGTAGAAAAACGGAGTGAGAAATTTTAATAAAATGCAAAAGAACAAGAAATGAAGGGTGCAGAAGCAATTTTCTTTGGCACAACTGTGTTTTGAGAGTGATTTCAGTAACAATAGAAATAGCCATGTTTCCACTTAGCTCACTCCTGTCCTGCTCACTGCTTGAAAAGTTGAGGGATGAAATACACAATGCCCCAGACACATTGTAAGTACACAGCCTTAAAACAGAAACACTCCATTCCTTTTAACTTTCGGGTTTTTCTTTAGGTGAGAAGGTTGATAATGAAGAGAATCGTCAAAATCAGCAAATTTAACTTGTCAGATATTGTAGCTGACTATGAAGAAATTGTATCTACGAGGTACTTTAGAATTATTAAATGTGAAATTAGAACTTAAACTACTGTCTTCAAAATACCCTGGGGTCTCTGTATTTTATAAATATTATGTCAAATGTCAAAACTGCATGATGTGTTTATCTAAGCTGCTCTATTGTCATTAAAGACTCGGAAGTAAATATTGGGGTGAAAACCTGATAGACCAAAGAAGCAGCAGAGGAAGAATGACCAGCTTGCCTTCTCTCCACACATCCCAGATCAAAAAGACCACAAAATCTCCAAGTCTCTCCCTACTCCTTCCTGTGTGTCTATCTCCAAGTCCCTCCCTACTCCTTCCTGTGTGTCTATCTCCAAGTCCCTCCCTACTCCTTCCTGTGTGTCTTCTCTTTCTATATTCCTGGCTTCTCTAAGGCTACTTCCTGTCAGATAGTTACTTGGATCTGCCCACTGAGTCAAGGTCAACTTTATTAACAGTCTTGGGATGTCACAGTGTAATCAAATATCCTACAACATTTTCTATTTTTAATCTTATTGTGCATGATTTTATTGTGTTAGAGTAAAAAGGAAAGGTTTTTACTCTAACACAATAAAATCATGTACAATAAGAATAATTATCAGGAATTGCCTAAATAAAAAGGAAAGGATTCAATTCTGATACAGTAAAACTATACACAATAAAGAACAATTATCAGGTATTGTCTAAAGAAAAAAAGAAAGATTTTAGCTCTAACACAAACTATGTATAATAAGAACAATTATCAAGTAAGAATTAAATTCACAATGTCCAGTTCATTTGTATTTGGAAAATGTGGAGAAATTATTATCTAGTCTATCTTGATAAATTCAAAGTTTTCTACCTAGATCACTTTCTATCATGACTTATATTGCCAGTCAAAAATAACCTTTCAGAACTTAAGACATTTTCTTAGATAAACAACTTAAGCATTATGTCTCTCAACTTTATAAACTTTACAACTCTTTTGTAAGTTTCTTTTCTGAATTTGTTAATAAAGAAGATGGTATAACTATCTAGCCTTCAACCCCTATCAGATACCTGAGAAGTATAAAATATTACCTGAGTAAACAGGAAGTGCAGAGCAAGCAATTTTCAAAACTATATAAATGACACAGACTGACATTCATCTTTGGATTACAGGCCTATAATATCTGACAGACTTTTCCTGTGACATGAGAATTTTGAAGGACTGTCCTACCTTATCTTGGCAGAGTTTATTTAGTTGCCTTTTTTGTGTCCTGCTTGGACAGAATACTGACAAGGCAAGGTAAATTTCTTACCCAGTAGCTAACTTTGCCACAGTGAAGTCACACTCTATATGGAGGTTCTTTGTTGACACCATCCTTTTTTTAAGCATATTGGTGCTGCCAGGATCAGACATGTCTCATTGTCATGAAAAGCCTTATGTTATTAAAACATCTTAAATGCCGTATTCTGAAGATCTCTAAAGTGTTTGAAAAATAGCTATCTATATAAAATATATGCTTAATCTTGACAACACAGCTAGCATGACTACGTATTTTATTGTTATAGATGATTAACTATTAACCTACTCCTTATATATCCTCAAAAGTTTGTAATAATAGCTTTCAAGTACTAGAACTTTACATTACATTTTGTATGAGCTGCATAAGTACAATACTGTAAATTAGAGTAGAAACATATCTACAGTAACAAAAATAACCTTGAATTCATACCAATATAAAAAGTCCATTCCAATGTAAAAGATAGTAGCTGCTTTTTATTAGATTCAAAAATTAACCTTTTATCATATTATTTCTGTATCTCACCCTTTTTTCACAAGATAAGAGAGAAAGGATACAGAAAATAAAAAGAAAGAAAAAGAAATAATCCAACCTCCTTTGTTTAGTTTCCTCCCTGGCCATGACCAATAACAACTTGCAACAAAACCTCCTAAACAATGCCAAACATTAATAACCCACCAAATGATCAAAAACCACCCACCCTATCTCTTGGGAATATGGGCATTGTCTTCTTAAAATTATTTCCTATTGTCTGGGGTGACTGCATCTTTAGGAGAATGTGAGAAAATTAGGACAATGGCTAAGTTCTGGGAGAGAGGTAGCTGTATCAGTAGTTGTTCAGTCTCTGATGGCTAAGTGCAGGACTTATCTGAAGTCCTGGCTGGAGTAATCTGTGAGATTGGACCATCTCAGCTAGCCACGTTGAAGTTGTTCTGGATGCAGATTTTTTGAGGAAACTGTAACAAAGGCGTTTTGAGAGGCTAGATCACTGGGGCTATGTTTGAGGTAAAAAGCATCTGTCAACTTTAGAAGTCCCTTTGAACTGCATATCCAAAAAGGTCTGTAATATAAGTAATGAGGAGCCTGTAGCCAACAAGATTTATCATGTCTCCTCCAGTCTTAGAGCTGTTCGTATGTCAAGAGATTGGCATCTACATCACCTGTCTTAAAGTTTTTCTTGATTTCTTTGTTTATGTCTGAAGCCAGGATTTTTAGGAGGTCTGCTCCAGTGAAATCTAATCTTTATTAACTTTGAAGAAATATATAACTTTTCATTTCCTGTGGAAACAAAAGCAAAACCTCTCCCCCAATGTAACACATGTCTTGGTCTCCATTTTGAAGTCAACACATACAGGCTGATTTAATTTTGCAGTTTTTCTAGTAGCCAATGTCTCTCCACAGATGTCTTTCCTTTCTCATTAGTAAAGTTAATAGCACTGTGTAATCCCTGGGAGGAGGGTTCATTACCCCTTGCTGTTTATTAAGCATCACTTTCAAAATGGATTAGATTAGATCTTTCTAGAACTTCTTGTCTAGATTGTGTGGTATATCTGTAATATGCTTTATGTTGTACTATCCCAAAACCTCTCATTTAACTAGAGACATATGCTAGAGAATTATTACTTATAATTTGTACAGGTATTCTCATAATGGCCCCAATTTCTAATAAATTATAGAATCAGCCTTTTCAGAACTCAAACATTGGCCCACTGCAATCCTGAATATATCTATGGTATGGTACATATACTTTTTTCTAAACTCTTCAAAATGAAACACATTCATTTGCCAATTTCATTTCTTTGGGTTGCTTCCTGCAGGTAGTGGAGTTTGGTTATACAAAGAACAAGTAACATTTCCTTATAATTTTCTTGGCTTGTTGCCAAGTGATATATTAATCTTTTATCAAACCATTGCTACTAACATGGTGTTTCTTATGAAACTATAGGGCTTCTAGCACATTTCCTACTGGTAACTGATTAATTTCATCATTACCTTTGTGTTAGAGGGCCTGGTAGACTTGTTTGGGATCTAATATGTGTTATATGCAAGAAATAATTTCTATTTCTGATTACTTGTTGTAATTGAATAAATAACAAAATTATTTCTGAATTCATCTGGAATAAGTTTAGTGTTTTCCATACATAAAGCAACTCTTTCTACATATTGAGAATCAGTAACTAAATTAAAAGATTCTGTAAAATCAAATAATATCATGAGAATTGCATATAATTCTGATTTTTGAACCGAATCATAAGGGTTTTGAGTCATTTTACTTTTTTTTTCTGACTTATAGGTGCCTTTTCTGATTTATTTTCACTAATATAGAATGTAAGGGCTCCAGAAATTGCTGTCCCATTTGTTATATAAGGGAGAATCCAGTTACTTCTTTCTATAAACTGAAGTCTCTTACTTTGGGGGATATTTGTTACTAATGTCTCCCAAAAAATTACTGCAAGCTCTTTACCAATGTTCATTTTCTGTCCATAATGAGGAAATTTCAGCATTAGTAAAAAGGTGCCACAATTTCAGCTGGATCTGTTCCTGCTAATTGACAAAGTCTCAATTTTTTTTTTTTCAGAATCAATTCAGAAACCTTTCTACACAGGTCTTTACTTTTTAACTCTGTTTGTGTGGCAAAAATATACATCCTAGGATATTATCTTCTCTCTGCATAAGAATTCCTATGAAAGAATGTCTAGGAGGTAAAAATAACCAAAATGCAACCAAGCTCTGGATCCAAGTGATCCACATGTGCAACATGTAATTTCTTTTCTATCAGAGCCAATTATCTCTCAGCTGATAATTTTTTTTGTACTATTTAAGTCCATGTCATCTTTTAGGTTTTGAGAGAAATTACTTAGTTATTGAGTAGTTAATCCAATTGTGGGCTTATCTAGTTAATATCTCCCAACAAATTTGAAAATTTGTAAGAGTTTGTATTTGATCTCTCCTGCTTTGTACTTTCTGTGGTTGAATTTTCTGTCAACCTATCTTATACCCTAGTTAATTAATAGAATTTCCTCTTTGTACTTCTTTAGGGGAAATTTGTAATTCCCAATAAGGCAAAATTCTCTTTACTTCATCACACATTTTTTCAAAGGTGTGTCTAAGATATTGTCCATATAATAGTAAATTACAGATTGAAGAAATTAAGTTATTTGTGAATTATTTTTAACAGCTGGTGTAAAACATTGGCACAAAATGGGGCTGTTTAATGTTCATTGTGGCAAACCCCTTTGCATTGGTATCTTCTAGCAGATTGAAAATTATAAGTGGGCACCAGGAAGGCAATTTTTTCCTCTATCCTGTTCTTGTAAAGATAGAGTAAAAAAAAAAAAAAAACAGACATTAAATCAATTATTGTAATAGACCATTCCTTCGGTATTATGGAAGGCAAGGGAACTCCTGGTTGTAAAGAGCCCATTGACTGGATCACCTTATTTATTTACAGCTTTCAGATCTTTTAGCATTCTTCATTTTCTAGATTCTTTTAAATAACAAATATAGGAGAATTCCAAGTACTGGTCAATTCTTCAAGATTTAGAGCATTTAGCTGCTTTTAGACCAGCTGTTCTAGTGCCTGTGATTTTTCTGATGTCAAAGGCCAATGTTCCTATTCACTAAGATTATCAGTCAACCATTTTAAAGGTAAGGTTGTTGGTACCTTTGAAACTCCAACATCTGTTATCTCCTGCTGTATAACCTCAATGGTCAGTGACCATTCTCAATAACACCTTTTAACATTTTTCTCAGAATAATTAATTTATGCTTTGTTTCTGAGATTGGAAGACTGTTGATCTGTGTTTTTCATTTTCTGTAACAAATCACATTCCCATAAATTTATTGCTGTGTTAGCCACATATGGCTTTAATTTTTCTTTCTGTCTTTCTGGACCTATACACTTGACCTGCCTTGTACTTTATTTTACCCAAGATAAAGTTTTAATCTCTAGAAAATGAATATCAGGTTCCCAAGATTTGGGTGAAATTAGTGTTACCTCAGCACCTGCATTTAACAAACCTCCAATTACAATCCCATTTATTTATATTTTTAGCTTAGTCTTTGATCATTTCTAGAGGTTTGCAAAAATTACTCGTTTTATGGTCTCTTCAGAATTTGTTGTTTTATATATGAGGCTGTCTGTCATCCAGGGCAGTATAGTTTTTTTAACAACAGGCATTAAGTCTTTTAATTGCTCTGTGGGTGGGTTTTTCCCAATGATTACAAGGAACGATCCCTTTAGGGCATTTCCCAGTGGCAAAGATTTATCTTGACTGTCTGTTACATTAAGATTTCTTGGTCCCGGGCGGCCAGAGGTCCAGACCCACAGACCTGCAGCCCCAAACCCTTTAGCCGCCCACTGCTGCTCAGGCCTCCCAAAATGACTCAAGCACTTATATTAGCTTCATGCTGTTTGTCCTATGGCTCAGGCACATTGCTAGATAGCTCCTTCATCTTAACTCAACCCATTTCTATTAATCTGTCTGCCACGTGGCCCATGGCTCACCTGTGTTCCTTACATGTTTCTTCTTTGGGTGTCCAGCTCAGTCTGTCACTGACTCCACCCTTCCTTTCCTACCTATTCTGATTCCCCATCTACTTCTTCTATGGTGCCTGTCATGGGCCAAAATAGCTCCTTTATTTAAATATTGATATTCACAGCATACAGAAAGGCATTCCCACTTCAGCTGTCCCTTCTTGATATGCCTGTATTAGTCTAATGCTGGCCTTTGCCACACCTTCTACTCCAGAAGGCTAGGAACTTCTATTTTGATTTTCTCTAGAAAAACCACTGTTTCTATGAATTCCTGGCCTACAATCCCTTTTCAGATGACCTTATTTACCACAATATAACATTGATACTTTGATTTAAAAAAAAAAATTGGAAGTTACTTCTCCTATCAAAGTAACAGCATAAGAATGAGATCCAGCATCAGCTATATTTCTAATCCATTTATATATTGGTACTGATCTTGCCTTTAAAGACCTAATCACCATCTTTCATTCTGAGTTAGCATTTTCAAAAGCCAAAGTTTAATTAATATTTGTCTTACTTCTGTATATGATACTATTCTATTTCCTACTCAAGTCTATCTTTGAAATGCTTCTTTTAGGTCTTGTATAATTTTAGTAGATGACTTAGTCCTTTTTCTTGATTCTTCAACTTTGTCCCAAGTAGTCAAAACTGCTAACTGACATAGAACCAAGGTGTGATCATCATACCCAAACTGTCTTTGCAAAGTGGTCTTTATCAAGAAATTGATCTTGGAAAATATTAGTACTTCTATCCATAGTTCATTGTTCTGTGGACTTAGCTTCCTCTTTCCATTATGTTCTCCATTGTATCTGAGGACCAACTTCCATATTTCTGTAGCTAATTTTTTCCAGTTCCGGAAGATAATTTTGTTCTGAGTTACCCATTAATTTAACATATGTCTTACATAGGGTGGATGCATACCATGTGAATTGACTACTTCCTTAAATCTCCTTAAACCTAACATTTCTCTAGGATTCCATTATAACCTTGGGGTACCTATTGTCTGTTGGTCATTCTTTTTGTTTGTTTGGCTGGTTGTTTTTTTGTTTTATTTTGGTTTTGTTTGAGGGGGGTCATTCTTGTATAGTAACTGAATAAAATTGGTTTTCTAATAACCTTGTATCATCCCTCTTCAGTTCTCTGTTGGAACATTTTTATTTTCATTAGTAGGTCTTTCTAGGGCATGTATCTTATCAATCAAAAGTCTTTCTAAAGATCGTATCTTATCAATTTTTCAGATAACAATTTTTCAGATAGGCACAGTTAACAAACCACTTTTTAAAGGATAAAATAGGACTTGCCAAACTAATAGTAATTACAGTTAACATTGTGTCAATCCCAGCTAAGTCAGTTATTCCTTTGTTTAGTTTTTATTAAATTTTCAAGCCATCCATTGTGGCACTATACAGAGTCCTAACTTCCTGCATTGTGATACTCTCCATTCCTAATATGGGAGATTCAGGGTCACTTAATTCCCCCGTTACGGACTTCTAGTTATCTCACCAATTCTGCTGACTTTTCAGTTTGCCCAAAAACAGCAGCAGCAGCAGTGATGGTGGAGCTGTGCAGAGCAGCCAGATGCAGCAGAGGCACTTTGGGCCGGGGCGGGGGGGGGGGGGGGTACAGCAGGGTGTCCAGGCAACAGGTTTGCATGCTGGGTTCAGGTTTAATGGGAAACAGGGGAGCAGAGGGAGGCGAGGGCAAGCCCTGAAGAGGGCAGGCTGCTGCCAGGATGACAGAGCTGGTGATGGGTGGCTGAAGCTTTGGCTCTGTGAAGCATGATAGAACAGAGTATCCAGTGTGCTCATGTGGAGGAAACAGCAGAAACCCAAGCAGAGGTAGCACAAATGGGTATTGTGTGATTCAGTTGTCCATCTGAAGAGGGGAAGCAGGGCAACTGAAACAGTTTTAATTGTACAGGTATTCCTATGATGGCCATAACTTTTAGCAAATGTGTGATTATAGAATCAGCCATTTCTGAGCTCAGGGTTGAAATTGAAATCCTGAAAATGTCTGTATTATATGGTGTACATATTTTAACTTTCCAAATTCTGTAAAATGAAACACACCCATCTGCCAAATTTCATTTCTATGTATACCTTTAAGAATACTTCCTGCTGGCAATGGAGTTTTGTTAGAGAAGAAACAGGTAGGATGCCTTTTTACAAGTTTTGACTTGTTTCCAAGTGATAGCAAAATCCTTTTTCAAATCTTTGCAATTGATGTGATTTTTTATGAAACTATGAGACCTATAGCACATTTCCTATTAGTAATTCATTAGCTTCATCATTACCTGTGCTAGAGAGCTTGGCAGACCAGTATGGGATCAGATGTGTGTTATATATAAGGAATAATTCCTATTCCTGTTTATTTCTTGTAACAGAATAATAATGAAGTTAGTTCTGACTCATCAGGAATAAAGTCAGCAGTTTCAATGTGTAAAGCAACTCTTTCTCTATACTGAGAGTCAGTGACTATGTTAGAAGGTTCTATACAATCCATTATAGAATAGCATATAATTCTGACTTTGGGACAAAATTATAAGGGCTTTGAGCCACTTTACTTATATTTTCTGATTTTTAGTCTGCCTTTTCTAATTTTCTTTCATCAGTACAAAATATAGGGGCTCCAGAAATTGGTGTTCCTTGTACAACAGGAAGAAGAATCCAGTTAGTTCCCTTTATTAATTGAATTCTTTCGCTTTGGTGATGTCTGTTGTTAATCTTTCCCCCCAAATTATTGCAAGCTCTTTACCAAGGTTTACTTTCTGCCCATAATTGGTCAATTTCATCATTAGTTAAATTACAATTTCTGCTGGGCCCTTCCTGTCAATTGACAAAGTTTTAATTTTCTTTTAAAAATAAAATTGGAAATATTTTCTATGTATGTCTTTAATTTCTTACCCAGTTTATATGGTAGAAGCATCCATTCCAAAATAATATTTTTTGTTGCATTAAAATTTCTGTAGAAGAATACTTAGGGGGTAAAATATCCAGAATGCATTTAAGTTCTGGATCCATATGATCCATATGTGCATCTTGTAATTTCTTTTCCACAAAGGCCAATTCTCTCTCAGGTTCAGCTAATAATTCTCTTGTACTACTTAAATCCTTATCACCATCTAAGGTTTTGAACAAATTATTTAGTTTATGATTTTTTTATGCCAATAGTGGTCCACAAATTGTAAATGTTTCCTAGCAATCTTTGGAAATCATTAAGAATCCATAGTCTGTCTCTCCTTATTTGCACCTTTTGGGGTCTAATTTTTGTTGACCTATTTTGTATCCTAAATAATTAATGGAATCTCCTCTTTGTATTTTTTGTAATCCCCAAGCAGGCACATTTTTTTTTCATTTCTTCAAACATTCTTTCTAATATATGTATATTTGAATCAGCCAATAAGATGTTGTTCATGGAGTGGTAATGATAGATTGTAGAAATTGCTTACATATCACTTTAAATGGCTGCTGTACAAAATACTGGCACAGAGTAATATTTAATATTCCTTGTGGGAGAATCTTCCATTGATAACTCTGTAAAGGGAAATTTTTCTTTGTCTTTTTCTTGTAGTGGTATAGTGAAATAACAGGTTTTTTTTTTTTTTTTAAAAAAAAAAAAAAAGGTAACTATAAGAGGCTATCCTTTAGGTAACAGAGGAGGCAAAGGAATTCCAGATTGTAGAGAACCTATTGGTTGAATCACCTTGTTGACTACTCGTAGATCTGTTACCATTCTCCATTTTCCAGATTTCTTTTTGATAACAAATACAGAAGAATTCCAAGGGCTGATTGATTCAACATTTAACTGCTCCTGTACCAGCTGTTCCAAGGCCTGCAATTTATCTTTTGTAAAAGGTCATTGCTGAGCTCATATAGGTTTCTCTGTTAACCATTTTAAAGGTAGAGCTGTTGGTGCCTTTGAAAGATCAGCAGCTGTTGTACCTTGTTTTTGTACAACTTGAATTGTCGGTGACTCTTTCTCATAGTACCTTCTAATATTTACCCCACAAACATATGTTAGTTTGTGGTTCAATTCTGAAAATGAATGAATGCTAATCTTAGTATTCCAATGTTCTAATAAATCAAGTCACTATAAATTCATGGCAATGTCAGCCACATATGGCTTTAATTTTCCTCTCTGTCCTTCTGGCCATATACATTCAAGCCATCTTGTGTTCTGTTTTACCTGAGTTAATGTTCCATTCCCCAAAAGATGAACATTTACCTCCTGAAAGGGCCAATTTGGATGCCAAGATTCTGGTGAAATTATTGTTTTATCTGCACCTGTGTCTACCAAATCTTCAATGACAACATCATTTGTTTGTATTTTTAATTTTGGTCTTTGTTCAATTATAGAAGTTTGTCAAAATATTTGCTTTATGGTTTTTCTAGAGTTTCTGTTCTCTTTTCTAGAGCTGTTCTATTATCCAGAGCAGTGTGGTTTTTAAAAATAGGCTTTAGTTTCTTTAATTGCTCTGAGAAGGTGTTTCCTCCACAATGACAGGATAAGACAATTAGATTTGATAGAAAGGCCTGTGAGAGGCCCCTTGGCATTTCCCTAAGGTAAAAAGTTACCTTGACTGTCCTTTGTTGACCTACACTCATTGGTCTAATGCCTGCTTTTGCTACACCTTCTGCATACTCCAGAAGGGATGGGCATCCTGTTAAGGTTATTCTTAGCAAAAACATTGCTTCTCGGAATGCCTTGTTTAGAGTCCCTTTTTAGATGACCTTGTTTTTCACACTTGTCACATTTGACATTTTGAATTTTCTTCAAACTTCTAGAAATAACCTCTCCTATATAATTATTATAATTATGAAATCCCATATTAATAGTATCTAGAATATAATCTACCAAGGGTGATGACCTTGCCTTTAATGGCCTAATTATCCTTTTGCATTGTGAGTTAGCATTTTCAAAAGCCAGAGATTCAATTATTATCTGCATAGTTTCTGAATATGGTACCATTCTATCTACTGCTGAAGTCCGTCTTTGTAAGAAATCTGTAAAGGTTTTTTTTAGCCCTTGGATCACATTTGTAAATGGCTTGATTTCCTTTCCTACTTCTTCAGTTTTATTCTAAGCATTAAAGGCTGCCATTCAGCATAAATCCAGGATATGGTCATCATATAAAGATTGCCTTTCTACATTAGCATAATGTCCCTCCCCAAGAAGTTGGTCTTAGGTTATTTCAATTATTTTAGCCCTACTAAATTGTTCAATGCTTCTAGCTTCATCTTTCCACCAGGTCTCCCATTGTAACTGAGGCCCAGCCTCTAAAACTGCTGTAACAATATCTGTCCAGTCAATAGGGATAATTCTATTACAAGTTGACCACAAATTTAACATCTGCTTTACAAATGGTGAGTGTATGCCTATGTGATTGAATCTTCTCAAATCTAACATTTGCACAAGAGTCCATTCAGCTCTTGCACAAATTCTATTATTTGGCAGTCCCTGTGAGGTTACTGGATATATTAAAGTTGGCTGTTTGAAAACCTTAAGCTGTTTCTCTATAACCTTATAAGGCAATGTTGAAATTGGTTCTCCTTTAAGTTCCTCTGTCTGGGTTTGAATATCTCTATAATCTGTTACAATAAGGTTTTCTAATACTTGTATCTTGGCACTTATATCAACCAACTTGGCATTCCTATCAACCAACTTTTTTAGGACTAAAACAAAAATCATCAAACAAATAATATTTATAATAGACATTATATTAATCTCATCTACATTAATTATCTTCTCTTTTAATAGTTCAATTTTCAAACCATCTAGAGTAATATCAAACAAAGACCAAATTTCTTCCATGTTAATGTTTCCTGTTTTTTTTTTAAATGTGGGAGAATAAACTCTCTATCTTAAACTAATTCCCCATTTTAAGAAATCCAAGTTGACACAAATCTGATGTCAGTAACGATTCAGATGAGAGTGGAGTGAGGCAGCTATCTAGTGTGGCAGCAGCTTGAGAAGGGGTCCAGGGAAAGCCACAACCCATCAGGAGAGATAAACCACTGAAAAACTCACCCAAGTGATTGTGGAGAGGAAACACACATGACAGGAACTGCCTAAAAGGCTAAACTGGCCAGAGGCTAGCTTTGAACAGAAAACCTAGCCGCCTGACTCTAGCCACATGTAGCTCCACCCTGTGCTGGTATCTGCAAAGCCACAGGCAAGCAGGGTTGTTTTTTTTGGGTTTTTTGCTTTTTTTCAAATTTGTGCTCCCAATGTTGAGTGTCAGATATTGCACAAGTTCTATTTGGTATTATAAAAACCTGGAGCCAGATACTGGGGAAAAGTTGAAATATTAGAGAGATAGAGAAAGAAAACACACCTACTTCTCACCCAGTCAACTCCTCAGGCCTGTCTCCACGTATCATCTGACTCCGTCCTCTGCCAGGCAAAGCTTAATGCCTCCCTCCTCTGTCCCTACTCAGCTCTCTTACTTACTGGTTCAGCTTCCCTATTGCTAGGATTAAAGGTGTGTGCTACCACAGCCTGGCTCTGTTAGGCCTTGAACTCCCAGGGATCCAGAGGATCTCTGCCTCCTGAGTGATGGGATTAAAGGCATGGATCACCATTCCCTGACCTTCATGGTTTGACTCTGTAGGTGGCTCTATCCTCTGATATCTTAGACAAATTGCATTAAATATATAATATATCACACCCAGGAGTCAAGTATTGGGGCAAGAACCTAATAGATCAAAGAAGTGTCACAAGAGCCATCAGTTGACCTTTTCTCTACACTTAGATTGAAGAGACCACGAAATCTCCAAGACCCCCACAACTACTTCCTTCTCATATTCCTGGCTTCTCTATGGCTAATTCTGGTCAGCTAGTAACTTTCTCTGTCCCCTGGCTCAAGATTTACTTTATTATAGTCTCAGAGTATTGCAGTGCAGATCAATTATCCCACACTACAGTTTCAGAATGCAAAATAAGATTTGGTGATAAAACATATTTGTCCACTTTAGGTCGGCTATCTGACATCATTGTAGTTGTACAGTACTTTAGAGGAGGTTGGCTTCTCTCTCCTTTTGGTGAGTCTCTGGGAAAACAGATAGTATTTAAAACATCAGTAGGTTCAGGTATAGCCACTAAGCCAATGGAAACACAACACTGAGGCGTCTCGGGTTTGCAGTGAGGGGATGATGGGTTTATTGCTGTTGCTACTGACATGGCTCATCCAGTCTTACAAGAAAACCTCCAGAACAACAACTACAAAAAAAATGGAACAGAGATGTTGATTTCTTTTTCTGTGACTATTAAACTATAGTTCTGTAGATTTAGGTTGTCAACGTGGGCAAATAACTGACTCAGAGCAATGGAGTATACTGTGATATTTAGTCATTTTTGAGAAAGTGCTTGCTTTTAAAAGTAATAATAATTGTGCTGAAAAAGTAAATGTTTTATAGCTATATCTTGCTGTTTTTGGCTTCTTTTTGGAGCATGTAACCAAAGAGCTTGTGTAATTAGATGCCAACCCAGCCGTAGGGGATCTAGTACTGCTTCCATTCTAAGCTCAGAAAATGGTTTTTACTTTGGGTTAAAAAGAGTTCTGTCCCCTTCCATAATGGGCACATTACAGTTCAGAAAAATGGTCATATTAGATATTACCTTAAACACTAGTATATTTAAGACAGTTTTATTTTGTGTATATGAAGCTGATCACTTTTTATTCTTTAGCCAATTGACAGATGCAGTGTGTAAGTTCATTGAGCCACGGAGGAAGTTAAAGCCTCAGAGGAAAGAAAGAAGAAAAGTAACAGCACAGACTGTCTCCGATGGAGACATCAAGATTCTGGTCAGGATCCTGAGGGCCTACAACATTCCTACCAGAGAAAAAGTATCTCACAGGTAAGGTGATGGGCTCCAATGTCTGCAGATCCCTCTTAATACTCTAAACATCCTCATTACTTCGTCTGTAAAACTTTGTGTGTCAGTAATGTTTCGATGCACAATGCCTGGAGAGGTACCTCAGTGATAGAGCACTTGCCTAACACATAAAATGCCATGGGTTTAGTGTCTACCACATACATACAAACACCTATATATACAAGTCACATGCATAAAGTAAATGAGCTTTTAAACCCTTATTTGGATAGTCAAACTTATTCTCAAATTCACATATTAAAAGTTTCTGTAGTAGCTCAGAGGTAGAGTGTTTGCATAACGTGCTCAAAGCTCTGGCCCTAAACAAACTTCCCAAACCAAAAGAAAACATTTCAGAGGTATGAGATTCTCAACGTAAACTTAGTGTATGCTTTGGATATATTTTGTATATGTTTGCCATGTGAGCACCTTCCACGTCACCAAGTGAATTCTTCTTGTTTTTGTTCCCTACTGTGAGTTTTTGAAGTTTCTGCTGCCAACCATTTCATCCACTGTCACAGTGGTATGCCCTCATCTGTCCTGTATGCACCAAGTGGTATTTCTTAGGACCAAAATAGATATTAGCTACCAAAGGCTGGTCAAATTAAAGCCTTGTGAATATTGAGTTCCCATTTCATTAAACGTATCCTGGTTATTTAGGGTCAAGGATGATCGATAAGTATGAAGATCACTACCCAAATGCCCCAGGAATACCAGGTATTTTCTCTTCCATGTTTATCACATATGTGCTCTGTAGTAGTGGGGTTTCTTGGGCCCCGGCCAGCCAGAGATCCGAGACCCACAGACCTGCTGCCTGAGACCGCTTAGCCTCCCGCCACTCAGACCCCCAGAAATGGCTCATATGCTTATATTAACTTTATGCTGTTTGGCCTATGGCTCAGGCACATTGCTATCTAGCTCTTAAATCTTAACTCAACCCATTTTTATTAATCTGTCTGCCACGTGGCCCATGGCTCACCTGTGTTTTTTACATGTTGTTCCTTGGGCGGCTGGTTTGATCTGCCCCTGACTCTGCCCTTCCTTTCCTACCTATTCTGATTCCTCCTCCTACTTCTTCTATGGTGCCTGTCATGGCCCAAAACAGCTCCTTTATTTATAGATTGAGATTCACAGCATACAGAAAGGCATTCCCACATCACTTCCCCCTTTCTCTCTAATCAAAAAGGAAGATTTCAATTTTAACATAGCAAAATTACATATAACAAAATAGGTATCAAGCAAGAATTACAGTTACAATATCTAGTCTATTTGTATTTAGCAAAATTAAAGAAAATATTCTATTATCTACCTTATCTTTATGAATCTAAAGTTTCATATCCAATATACCTTTCAAATGACTAAGAAAAACTGTACCTATAACTACTAATCTTCAACTACATCAAAGACCACAGAAGGATATATTTACCCAAGTAAACCAGAAGTACAAGCGACTTCTAAATTCTAGAAAGGACAGAGATGACACCTATCTGCCTGGACAGTCACCCAAAGTTCCTTTATAAAGTTGGGGCATCCATCTTCAGCCTACAGGCCCAGAGTCTCTTTTCATTTTAGTAAGCAGGAAGTCTGCTCTGCCCATTCTGGCACAGTTCATCAGTTGCTTCTATTTGAGTCCTGAAGAATGTCTGACAATTTTCTCTGCAAAGCAGGAACCTGAATGACCATCTCGGCTTGTTCTGCCAAAGTTTAGAGGTCATCTTTCTATGGAAACTGCATGTCCAGTTTAAACAGCATACTGTCAAGCAGTCAATATAAGAACAGGTTCTTGCTAGTGGCTAACCATTGCCACAAAGAGAGTAGACTGCATATGGAGTTTCTTCAATGCCCATTTTTCTGTTGAAGTAAATTAGTGCTGCCAGGAGCAGACCTGTCTCACTGTCCAGAAAATTCTAAGCTCTTAAAACATTTTAAATGCCATATTCTGTAGGTCTTAGAAGTATTTGAAGATTACCTATCTAATTGAAATATATCTTTGTATATCTAAAAATCTAACATGCATGCATTTCTTAATTATACATTATAATTCGAAATCAGTTACATAAACATCTTATCTTAAACAAGAGTAGAAAAATACAGCATAAAAGAATTGACCTAAAATTTGTATCAATAAACCAAAATCTATACCAATGTAAAACATTTTGAGATTAACAGCTGATTTCCTGATCTAAGTAAATTTAATAATCTAATTTTTTAAAAATCATTCATATACTATATATCCCCTTTTTCTTCTTAGAAAGAGATTAATTATGACCACTAACCATTATAATGAAAACAAACATCTAGAAACAATATTTGGGGAATTTGGGTGTTGTTTTCCATTACTACTTCCTGCTGATTAAAGGGCGTTGAAAATCTCACAGTTGTTGAGGCTGGATCAGTCTGCAGCTCTGAAGCTGATACGGCCATCTCTTCCCATCAGGTTTTTTCAGGGGGTCGTGGTTGATGAAACCATATTTGCCTGGAAGCAATCCACAGGTTCTCATTTTCTGTGGAAACAAAAGCAGAACTCTTCCTAAGCAATAAATCCTCAGACACAAATTTTGAAATCAAAATACCTTTAAAATATATATTCTTGTTTAACTTAGTAGCCTTTGCATTTGCAACCCATTGTCTTTCTGCAGTTAATTCATTAACAGTTAAAAAATTAAAAGAAAACACAATAACAACCAAAATCCAGATTTTGTGTCTATTTTCCATCTTTACATGGCTTATTATATTTTTAATACTCTATTTCTCTTTTTAAAGACTTTCTCTATCCTCTTTCTTTTCTCTCTGAAGCCTATGTACCTTTTACACACATTGTAACCCGTTTACAGGTTTTTATTTTCCTCTGAATCTGTTTTATTGTGAATCCTTAATCATCTTCCAACCATAAGAGCTTTTAAAATACACTGTCTTAAAGAGCTGCATAGCTTTTGCTGAGGAAGCTGAATCAGTAAGTTCTCTTAAAGGGACCATGTCCCTGTTCGTGGCCAGCAAACAGAGCACACCCAAGAAAATACTGCTACTAAGAAACCGTCTTTGTTTCCTTTTTGTTCAAAATAAGCAGAAATCTAAAATCAATCACATGCTGCTGAGTCTTCTGTGAGATTTCTGGAACCCACCTGATTGCAGCTTACACTGCCTGCAACCAGTCTGCCGGCGCCATTTTGAATGTGACCCGGACACCACGCTTTCTTTGTACAAAGACCTGCTTCGTATACACAATTTGGAAGCTGCCTTTGCTCAGTTTCCGCTAAAACTCTTTTTAAACTTTCTCACGCATTAAGTGGATAATCACCCCACATTGGATGTGCCATCTGTAGTAGTGGGGTTTCTTGGGCCCCGGCCGGCCAGAGATCCAAGACCCACAGACCTGCTGCCTGAGACCACTTAGTAGCCCACCGCTGCCGCTCAGGTCCCCAGAAATGACTCAGACGCTTATATTAACTTTATGCTGTTTGGCCTATGACTCAGGCACATTGCTAGCTAGCTCTTACATCTTAATCAACCCATTTCTATTAACCTGTCTGCCACGTGGCCCATGGCTCACCTGTGTTTTTTACATGTTGTTCCTTGGGCGGCTTGATCTGCCTCTGACTCCGCCCTTCCTTTCCTACCTATTCGGATTCCTCCTCCTACTTCTTCTATGGTGCCTGTCATGGCCCAAAACAGCTCCTTTATTTAAAGATTGAGATTCACAGCATACAGAAAGGCATTCCCACATCAGTGCTCTGCTTGCATTTTTCAGATTAGTATAACTCATGGATTCTATCTGTAAAAAACAGACATTCTTCTTACGGGCTGTTTATATTTAAAACTTTTTAATGTTTTCCTTTGTTTTACAAACTACAGCCTTATTTTCTTGACACAACTAATTATTTCCACAATCAATACACATCTTAATGGCTGTTTGTGAAGAACATAAAATGAACAAACTCTGTAAGACACACTAGGGTCATCCTTATGTTTACCAGCACTAATGTTAAAACTGTGTCTCCATGTTGTTTTTCCTGAAGAACTGTGGGTACGCCTACTTACTCCACGTCATCCATGTCTCGCCACAGACATCAAGAAGCTGTCAAATCCTTAGCCTCGAATGACTTCTTAAATAAGGTATTTAACACCTTAGGAAGTTCAGTGTTGGCTGACCTGGCTCCCTACTAGTCTCTTCATAGCTCCATTATTCAGATCTCAGTGATTTTCCTAAAAGTAATATTTACTAATGTAGCTCATATGATCTCATTCTCTGCTCTCAGGCCGTATAGAACAACTCATAAGCTCCTCACTCACACAGAGAATCTTTGATAGTCTCTTTTCCTGCCATCCATTCCCACATCTGTCCGCTGTCATCCAGTAGTTGTTCCTTTGGCTGGGGATGGCCTCCACCAATCTCCATGCTCTTAGCCAGATAAGCATAGCAGTGTTTCAAAGCCTGAGCTCAAACAGGACTTTCTCTATGACGTTCATCTGGTTCTCACCTCAGAAACACCCTCAAACTCTTTCCTGAAACCCACAGCAGCAAACCGGTTCTCTTGCTGTATTGCTCACACATTTAATGCTACTTATTTGCTTGTCTGATAATTTTTCCCTGGAAAACTTTCAGATTTTTAAGGAAAAATTCTATTTGTCTTTGGATCTTTGAAGAGTGCCTGACATAGAATAAGACCAATAGATGTTCATTAAGGACTAGGCAAGGAAACAAGTAGCAAAATAATCTAACCTTTTGCTTTTCTGCATCATGTAATATATTACAAAAATTCACTTAGTGTTTACTCTGCCTTTCAGGATACTGTGCACCCTTTTGTAGAAGTTTCTTTTCAACATACTGTTTATCAAACCAACACCGCAAGCGGATCTCATCCGTCCTGGAATGAAGAAATCAAAGTAGATTTTATGTAAGCTGGAGTCTGTTTTCCTGCAGTTTCTAGTTGGAGTAATTCTGGTGAGGGAGCATGTTC
This sequence comes from Phyllotis vaccarum, assembly GCA_033318265.1. Classification (NCBI taxonomy): domain Eukaryota; kingdom Metazoa; phylum Chordata; class Mammalia; order Rodentia; family Cricetidae; genus Phyllotis; species Phyllotis vaccarum. The sequence goes on along the minus strand of JARWLC010000004.1, from coordinate 20,835,785 downwards.
ATGTATGTTTGGGTTAGTGTACATGTGGAGGTATGTGCCATCTACCTTTTGGGGGAAGCAGGTATTATGTGAAGCTTTTTGTAAGGATGCACAAACATATATCTGATCACCCCAGATAGGGAACCAGTGATAGATTAAAAAAAAATTCTACAAAAATCCAACTTGTAAAACCAATGAGAGTGTATTATAGCTACTGATATGAGTATAAGTGAGGGTTTACTTACAGAAGGATGGTTGTCTCAAAGGAAGCTGCATCACAGAAAACTCACCCAAGCCTGGATGCCAAATCAAGAAAATATAATCCTAGAGTGCTCTGCAGAGTCTGTAGACAGCCTTATGGGTCAGAGTCTCTTCTCCTCAGCAGTCCTCACCGCTTATATAACCTCAGGGGTGGGACTTGTGAATCTAATATGTTTCAGGGATTTCCTGAGAGTTGTGAGCTGTTTACTTCATGAGTCTTAAAATATTTCCCTCTATGGTAGAAAAGCTTCAATTCCAAGAATATCACTATAGAATACAGGGTATTTTTTTTGTCCTAATACTCACCAGCCCTTATCAATGAATTGATACTGTTATAGAAAAAGAAAGCTTGTAGAAGTGTGTTTCTTTCTTGAGCTATGTGAAGAGACAGCAAGAAGACCCACACCAGGTATTGCATAGGTTCTGGATTCCCAGCTTCCAGACCGTGAATGAGAAAAGTCTATTCTTTACAAGTTACCTTGTCTCAGATGTTCTGTAATCACAGCATTAAATAGACTAAGACACTTTCATCCACTTACTTGAACTTCTATAGAGTCTACTATTGAGTAAAAACATCATGCTTAGTTAACCCCTTCTGGTCTTATTCTCTTCCCCCCTATTTTTTGTCCTTTGCAAATGGTGCTGTTCTGTACTTCCTGCACTTGTCTTCTGAAGCACATTGTTTTAAGTTAGTTGCACTCAAACATTTTATGTATTATAGTCCCCTAGACAGCTTTGAAAACACAGATATCTGGACCTACCTTCTTAGTTTCTAAGTTTGTAGGTTTAAGGCAGAGCCCAGTAATTCTGCATCTGTCTTAATCAGCAGTGGATTTCCTTCCTTTAAGACTTGTATAAATTTATACTAATTTTTTAGACTACTTCCATTTTGTCAAGAATGAGTAAAACAACATTCCCTAAAGATTTCTGCATGTAAAAGACATTTTAATGAAAGTTAATAATTAAATTTCAACTCCCAGAAGAAATAGGTCTCTACCTACTTCAAAGAAGAAAAATAAATATAGGCATGAATAATCTCATAACTGCGTTTAGAAGCATGCCACACATGACCCAATAAACATAAGTCAAACTCCATGTCTCCTTTATCTGATATTACTATGCTCTACCACTGGGCACATGTTTACTGTTTACTTCATGATTCATAGCTGCTAAACATATAAATCTTTTTCAAATAATATAATTTTATTTTGAGAAGTGGAAAAATTTTATTTTTATTTCTATATGTAAAATAATCCAAGCACTCAGAGTGATCAGGCAGAAGGAATATAAGTTCAAGGCCAGCCTCATCTATATGTGACATCTAGGCCAATCTGGGCTATATGCCAAGAAATTGTCTTAACAACAAACAAATTAATAATCCAAGTATTTTCAAGCACACATGATCATCTATCTTACTTTTTAAACATTTCCAGCAAATAGATTTTCTTTTCATTTTCTCCTGCCTCTTTCTGTTCCTTCTCCCCTCCTCCCTCACCCTCTTCCTTTTCTCTCACATCTCCTGGTGAATATCTGTAGTGGATTATGTTGTTCCATTGTAAATAATTGTCCCACCCACTGGTTTAATAAAAAGCGCTGATTGGCCAAAGGCAGGCAGGAAGTGTGGGCGGGGCTACCAGACTAAGAAAACTCTGGGAATAGGAAGAACAGAGCAGAAATGCCACAGAGACTCCAGAGTTGCCCAAAAAGCCAGCAGATGCAGAGGACAACTATGCTGCTCTGAGAAAAGGTACTGAGCCCCATGGCTGAACAGGATAAGAATTATGGATGGGTTAGTTTAAGGGTAAAGAGTTAGCAAGTAATATGCCTGGGCCTTAGGCCAATCAGCCTAAAATTAATGTAAGTATCTGTGTGTCTCTGCGCATCTAAACCCTGAGGCTAGGCCCCGAAAGTCTGGGCCAGAAACCTCTTACTACATGTATCTGGTAGCTTTCACTAGGAGAGAGGAATCTTGGGTAAGAAATTCCATATAGCCTGCATAATGTTACCATAAAGAACACGTAGATAGTTATACCAGTTCTTCTGCATTTCCTTAGCATTTGTTGGAAGGGGCTATATGTTAACATGGAAACCAGATGAAACATATAAGTAATAACAAATCACATAAATAATCACATACAATTATTATAATGGATTATGAAATAATATATTATTCAATAGAAAATGTATGTATTCATAGAAATTATTATAGTCATGTACCAGTGGGCCCAAGTTGATACACTACATTAAAATAATTTGATTAGAGAACATAAAGGAATCAGTAGGGAAGGTAAATTTGAGATAAGCCAAAAATGCACTGGGAACCCAAAAGTCAGCTAAGGTCCAACTATTACTTTTCGTTATCTTTAATAGAAAATTCTGTTCCAACTCCTTGTTCTATGTGACATTCTAGTGATTGAAAACTATATGCAGGAATTTAGAGTGGTTCGGTATCTGCTTAGGAGGCATGAGACTCTGGATTCAATCCCTAGCATTTGAAAACCTCCATACAACTGTAGCACATGTGACAATATACAAAGAATAGTTAGTGACTCTACTTGGAGGAGGAGTTAGAGCAGAAGCTGAGGCAAATCTGAATATACTAGGTAGCATAAGGGAATGCAAAGGACTGGTAATATAAAGCATATCAAATTGACAAACTGAAATGTCTTGAGGTGATTCTTGTACTTTCTTATGCTAATAAGAGTGCTGCAAATATGCATAGCCTCTCCTACCTTGGCCTAGGCATTCTTACTATAAAATGAGACCCCAGAGAAACAAAGTAGGAGTATTAGTTTATTTTATTTCTTGGAAATATAAGAATATTCCATTTAAAGTTGTCAAGGGACTCGACCCATGTTTTTTGCTGCTTACTGCCAGTACCTGTTATCAGAAAAGTATAGACGTTGTTGGAGATTACTTGAAGTAGTACTTGTTTTATGAAAAAGAAAGAAAGAGAAAGAAAAGCTAGCAATGTCAGTAACAGTGGCAATTGTATGGTAAAAAAAAAAATATTACCAGGTCAGAGGCTGGGCTGCTTGCCACTCAGAAGTCAATGGTTGGAACCTCAGGGTTGTGGGCATTCTGGAATGGGGAAGCTGTCATCCTTGAAGCTCTGTCTTGGGAAACGCAGAGGTACAAAGGGCTCTTAAAGACCGGGAAAAGAGTAGAGTGAGACCAGGAACCGGAAGGTCACATGCTAGATAGAGCCATCATCAACCTGGGTAAGCACTTTCTTTTTACCTGCTGCCAGGACATCTCACCTGGACCACCTGGAACTAGTCTCTGAATTTTCTTCAGCGAGGCGTACTATTTTTTCTGCAAGTTAAACCCCACAGCAATGTCCATGTTTTGTATTAGTTGTTGCACAGAACTAAAGACTGAAGAAGGACGTTACACACTCTGGTGTAATGTGGTGATTACATTACAGCTGGTCTGGGAATTGTAAATCCAAAGACAGACTGGAGTTTTGGTCACTTCAGAGACTCTTCTCTTTAGGATTCACAGTGACAAGCATTGCCTTTCTCTGTCTGGCTCATTTTGCTTAACATGATCTCCAGCTGAACCCAAACTGTTGTCTGTTTTTATTTTCATCTTAAGAATAATATCAGGCAAATTATAACACACACATTAGTTCTAACTAACAGAAAAGGCCAGGCTTCCTGACATATAGCTTTTACTAAGTTTAAACTTGACAAAGGAAAAGTTCACAGGTAACTTATACTTTATCAAGGACGTGCTTAAAAAATAAGTAGATTTTGAAGAAAACAACAACAACCTTCACCACTCAAATGTGCTTTTCTTCTTTTCAGGTCACCAGGACATGATTATAGCTTCTCTAGTTTATCGAAAATAAAAGATAATATACATATCAACATTTTTGATGAAGTGGTAATTGAGAAACATGAGGTAACGTAGAAAACATTTGGTGGATGTGGAAATAACTACAAGGTCAAACTGAATGGAATCTTAGAGCATATTTGTGAGCTTATTTTGTTGTCTGATTCTGAGACAGAGACTCACTGTGTGGCCCTGGCCGGTCTTAACCTGGCTGCAGTCCTATTATAAGTATATTCCACCACACCGAGTGTAGTTTGCTTTTAATGTGATATATGCGATATTTCCTTAAAGGGGTTTAGTCGATGTGCAATAAAGTCAGACACATTACAAACCATCCTAAGTAAAACAAATCATAGCATCCTCCAAGGAGGAAGGAGGGTGACAGGCCAGGACTTGGGAGAAGCAGATGCTTATGACTGAACATCACAGTTAGATATGAGCTTTTTAGTAGTAAATACAGAAAGACTCGCAGGAAACCTGACGTATTTTTCATCATCTGAGAAGAAAAAAACAACACTGTACACAAGACAACAAGTTATTTTAGGATCAGAATTTTTTTGTGTGTTTGCGATACTCTCTAAAATTAATGACTGCCTTCCCCGTACCTCAGTGAAAAGTGTTTGGACAGAGTGCAGATGAGGGGAGGGAGAGTGAAGGATGGGGAGACAGGATAAAGGAGAAGAAAGGGTCCTTTTTGAAAGATTTCACATCACTGGTATGTTGTTATCAGTAGTCTTATAACCTCTTACCATTCCTGACTTTATTCAAGTGCTTCTGCTTTTTCCTTTGATTTTGTTTGTAACTTTTTTAAAAAAGATTTTATGTTACTATTTATTTATGTGTCTGTACGCATTTATGTGCATGTGTATGCAGAAGGCCAGAGGGAAGTCAGCTCCCCTGGAGCTGGAGTTAGTTACTGGTGGCTATAAGCAGCCTGAGGTGTGCTTTTGACTACTGAGCCATCTCACTAGCCCCTTGTATCTGCTCTTTTAAGACAAGATCTTAAAATGCTGTTCACACTGGCCTAGACCTCATGATTCTTCTGCCTTAGTCCCCCAAAGAGATGGATTTCAGGTACGTACCAGCACACTTAAGTTCTTTGAGATCAAGGAACTCTGAAATAAAGGGGGGGGGACGACGACACACGTTTATTTAGCTATCACAGCTTCTAGGCACAAGGAGTCCTTGGGCAAGGTCTTGCAGCAAAAGCTGACCAGTTGTAAATAAGTCAAAAGGACCTAGAAGCCAGGACATTTTTATGATGAAAATGTGGATTGGGAGAGCACAAATCATTCACATTAAGCTCTCCCTGGCTGTAGACAAGAAGGGTCTGGGGGACGGGGGAGCTGAGGCAAGAGGATGGTCCCTAACTAGGGAGACCTGCTTCTGCTAGGGTCGGGTTGTCCTTGTCAGCAGGATGTGCAGCACACAGCATTGATAGGCTAGAGTGATACTTCAGACCTCGGCTCTATTTGAGTCCCCTTAACTGATTAATGTTTCTCCTCCTGGCACTAAAATTTAGAACTTCACAGACCTTCTACCAGATTTCTCAGGTTTTTGAAATAATTATTTGAAGTTCTATACTTCATTGTGGTTTTTTTTTTCTTTTTCATTTATTTCTGCTTGAAGTTGTATTACTTTCTTCTAATGTCCTTGTAACTGTGACTTCTGAACTTATTTGGGCAAATGTGTTCAATATCTGTTTGTTTGTTTGTTTGTTTGTTTGGTCTTTGACTCAATCCTGAATAATAGAAACATTCTAAAATTATGCCCTCATCTTCAGACTATCTTGGACTGCATAATTTTTTAACCTGAATTTACTTCCTATTTTTAATTTGTATTGTTTTCTGCATATTTCTATTGTGTATTCTTCGTTAGTCTGCACTTTTTGTATAGTATGTTATTATATTTTCAAATGTTCGAGAGGTTCCAGTGTAAACTTTCAGTTTTAAATTTTCATTGCATCATTTAGTTGCATGAGCAATCATGTCATTTACTTCCTTGTTTCCAGTTTTGTGGCATCACTGGTCCTGTCTACGGCCACCCTTTAACATACCCTATAAAAAGAGAAGCTAGGTTACAAAGAAGTCACATCCTAAAACAAAAAGAAAAGGGTTACTTTGATTTGCTGCAAGGATCCTGAGGCTGAAATGTTAGCATTTGAATGTGTTCCTCTGCCTCTTTGAGAATCTGCCTCCTCCTGACCCACCCTACCAGATACAACAGGCTCCCAGACTGCTCATCTTAAAAATAAAATCCTTAGTAGGTGTGATGATTCAGGGCTGTACTCCCAACACTTGGGAGGTAAAGGTGTGAAGTTCAAGACCAGTCTCAACTACATACACGGGTTCGTGGAGAGATCTTGCCTAAAAGGAATGAGTGGAAGAGAGACACCCAATGAGATAGGCATGCAAACTGCACCCAAAATGCACCCCCACACACACACATACAGAGCATAAAAGAATAATTTGTTATAGCTACCTATGAGTTTGTAAAAGCACCCATCTAATAGGAGCCATTTTTGTGAATTTAACTTAAATTTGCCCTGACAGGACCATTGTCTCAAGAGCTGCAGTGCTCATTCTTACATACAAAAGAACTGGCTGGGCTCCATCAGCTTCCCTTTCTCAGCCCTTCTGCAACAGCCCGAGGTAACAGAAATTTCTTTGCTAATTATACCTTCCCCGTACTGCCTAATAAAAGCACTTTCTGATGTTTTTGAGTCGGAGTCTGTGACTGGCAGGTTAGAAGAGTATTAAAATGACCCTGTACTACCACCTGCTGTGGGGTCTAGAGTACTTACAGAGTGGGACTGTTTCTAGGAGATACTTTTAAACTTATTTCTTGCATTTTTAAAGTGTTTACTAAGACAGAAAAGCAAACCGCTGATTAGTCCTAAGGCAAAGAGCAAAATTCGTATTTGCATACAGGCCCTCCTAAGGCCGGTCCCAGGTACCAAGAGTTTTTTCTCAGCAGGCCTTATCTTTTAGTTATGACAAGTTGAAGGTGAGATCTGGTCTCTGCAAGACCCTCAGAGGCTCTGCTGTTTAGGTTCAGTAGCAGCAATGAGCCTGCATGACCAGCAAGTATGAATCTCCAGACTTTGAAGACTCCACTGTAGCTCATTTACTTCCTTGCTGAAAAATCCTAAGCAGAGTACCTGAGATCCTAGAAGCTGTGCCACACACTGAGCATTTGAAGAGTCAGAAGTGAATTTCTTACTTCAAGTCCATTATCTGGCTGGGGTGGGGAGTTAACTAACATTTTGCTGCAGCGTGATATGCTTTAGTGTTTCTGCGGTGGTATAGGATGAGGGATTAACATTTTAGTGCGGTGTGGTATGCTGTAGTGTTTCTGTGGTGTATGGGATGGGTCCTGTGAGTGTCGAGAGTAACAGGACTTTCATCTGCCTGGGTCACTGGGGCGATGGAGGTGCAGGGTAAGAGGAGAAGAATGTTTCAGTAACTTTTGTGTGTGTGAGGGAGGGATATTTGTACACGGTGCGCAGATATAGTGCTGTGATTGGTTTAATAAAAAGCCGAATGACTAATAGCCAGGCAGGAGGTAGAGGTGGAATTGCCAGGCAGAGAGAAGGAGGAGGAGATAATTGAGGCTAGGAGGAGACATTGAGAGAGATGGACATGCAGAATGAAAGAAAAATTAAAAGCTGTATGGTAAAATGTTGATTAATAAAATCCTAAGCGAAGGCTGGGCTTTCATAAATAATAATGTCTCCATGTTGTTATTTGTAAGCTAGTGGCCCAAAGAAAAGTCCAATTACATTTTTTCTTACTTGTTTGACTTGCTGAAGTAAATATTTCAATGAATTTCACAAGTACTTGAGGGCATTGGAGTGAAAATGAGTCACATGTACATCAGTTAGGACTTGATTAGGCCAGATACCAACAGAAGAAAACCAAGTGTCTGATGTAAGTCGGGGGTCTATTTACCTCCCCAGTAAGGAAGCCCAGACACCAGGGGCAGCTGCTCAAGCATATTGTTAAGAACCCAAACCATCTGTATCCTTCTGTTCCACTGTCCTTTACCCTCAGAGTTGCAAACTGTTCACTACAACTCCAGCTGCGTAGCTGTGCTGTGACCAGAGGCATGGAGGAAAGGACAGCTACTCCCTGTGTTAGGGTAGAGGGTCCCCAGCTAGCCAGATGAATGCCTGCATTTTCTTTATGTGACCACAGCCCTTCCGTCATCTGGAAAACATCTGGAAATCAGAAAGATGTTATGGGCCATCACACAAAGCCATGATGGAGCATATTACTGATAGAGATCCAAATTGCCAGAGGCATAGGGCTTCCTATAGTTGTGAATTTCTGCAGACATCTCTCAGTCTCAGACCAGGCTGTATGATGGACAGGTAGTTAAGAAGTATAGGTTTCAAAGATAAACAAATATGGATTATAATCCTGGCTCTACTGCTCATTAGTTCTAGGATCTTTCACATCAACTCTCCAAATCACAAATTTAGTACTTTAAATAAAGATAAGTGCAAGTAGTTGCCTCACTGAATAGAATAACCTGCACCAGCACTTGGTACAGGACCGTGCACATAGTAAGGGCTCAGTAGCCATTAGCGGCTGCTGCCATCATGACTCACTGCTCCATCCTCCAACTTTCTCACATACAGTCACAATCCCTGTTTCCATAAGCTTTACTCATGCCGGGCTGTTTTTCCTGCCATTACATCCCCCTCCACACACATTTCAGGCTCAAATGCAGAATGTAATATAATCTTTCAGCATCTTTGAGCCTAAATTAGATTTTCTCGTTTTAAGGTTTAATTTACTTTGGATTTTGTGTATGTGTGGGGGTATGTGCTCATGAATCCAGATGATGGCATCGAATCCTCGGAGCTGAGTTGCAGGCTGTTGTGAGCCCCCTGACATAGGCTCTGGGAACCACACTAGGGTCCTCTGGAGCAGCAGCACATCCTCTTAACTCCTGGGCAATCTCTCCAGCCCCTTAAGTTAGATTTTCAAATAGCTTTTATCACTGTGATGTGGTAACCTGTTTCTTTGGTTAATTCTTTTTTTCTCTTTGCATAATACATACTGGTCAGGTATCTAAGGTGGCAAGAGTGTCCACTGATCACCTCAGAGAGCTTGGTTATGCTCCAACAGGAGCTCATATTCCTATAAACCAAGCCTCTCCTGGGAAGAAGACTGATCTGGGGTATAGGTTTGGCTGAGGTTAATTCTCATTGCATGTTCTTTCAGATTAGTGGAACATTTAAAGTGAGCATTCCACACATTTTGCTTGGGTACACCTGGAGTAACACTTATGTCCCCCCTAAAGAAGACTGCAGTGGGCAGAACCCAAAAGAATGTACCTTCCTAAATATTTTTGCTACAATTGAACCTCAAATATCACATATCACGTTCAATCCGAAACTAGATGAGGTAGGTTTTCACACCTTATTATTCTGAAACAAACCATAAAAAAGCGTAAACTACTTTAAAAAAAAAAAAAAAAACAGTAGTAATTTCAAAATCAGAAGTAAACATTGGTTTTTTTTCTTCTTTTCTAAGGGGAAGGGGTAAACAGTGATGAACTATTTTAAATCTGATTCTAGTTTTCAGATCAAGTAGATGTTTTACAGCGAGCACAGACTTTTGCCAAGAACTGTAAGGCCATGTTTCCAAACAGAAGAGTCGTGACCACTGTTTTTAATGGTGAAGGGATGCAAGTCTTTGTTACAAGATACATCAAGGCATTGAATCCACCACAGCAACTTCTGGATATGTTTCTTCTTGACTCGAATGCGACCCTTGTGCGTGACAATTTTTTTTCTTTCAGTTATTGTTTTTAGCAGCCTTATTGAGATTATAGAGCATGTGTGAAGAATCAGGTGTATATTTAAAGATCAGTCTAGGTGCTTTTTTCTCTTCAAACAATTTATGTTATTTGTGAGTCACAAAACGCTCTTAACAGGACCCTTTGTGCTAAAAATCAAACCTGGATAAGGAATATTCCTTTACGGTGTGAATATATGTAACTGTGATTGATTTTAAAGAGGCTGATTGGCCAATAGCTGGACAGAATAAGGTTAGGCAAAAGAACCAGACTAAGGATATTGGGAAGAAGAAGGGCAGAGTCTTGGGAGTCACAAGCAGACACAGAGAGAAGAAAAATGGACATGCCATACTGAGAAAAGGTACCTAGCCACATGGCAAAGCATAGATAAAAATATGAGTTAATTGAAAATGTAAGAGTAACAAGCCTGAGCTATTGGCTGAGCATTCATTATTAAGACTCCGTGTTGGTTATTTGGGAAGTGGTAGGCAGGAAAGAAAAGTTGCCTACAACTATACTATGCTTTTCTGTCATGGTTTCTTCATGCTGGCTAGTCTGACACCCACTGCTCTGGAGCCAATGGTATTCTTGGGTGCTTGTGGATTATTGTGGGGCATGTGACTTAATGACATGAAGTCATCAGTGTAAAAAGTCATAGCTGTGCATCTCTGTTACTCAACCCTTTGAATGTTAAAGAACTTTCTGTGTTGCCATTCTTCTTCCCTTTGGGTCTTAGTCTGCCACATTCTAGTGGGGAGGGGAAACCCACAGTGTGTCTTCTGTTGTGGAGGAAGCCGGTCACATCTCTGTCTCCTGCTTCAGCAACTTAATGCATGTTTCTAAGAAAAGGAATTCAGAAAGATTTTGAAGCAAAAGTAGCTCAAGCCTCCACTGTTTTTTACCTTTTAAAAATGTTGACCTGTCAATGCAGTGTTACAGTGTTTTAAATCCCAATAATTTATTATAATAAAACATAGTACCTAGCAAGTGCTGTCTGGATCAGGCCATTTGGGCACAATCCCCAGAGACTCACGTGGCATATTACCTTAGTGAGTCTAAACAAGTCACTCCTTCACTCTGAGCTTCTTCCTCGGTCCCCTGAGAGGCCTGTGGAGTGCTATGGGAGAGATGCCTCTAAAGCACTGTGCTGGACAACGGACACACTCACTGACTGTCAGCTGATGTTATTCTAGGACTGCATCGCTCGATTTGTATCTTTGATTCCTTTTACGACAGAAACATTGGATGAGAATGATGGTTCTGACATATGGATGACATCAGAGGTAACAAATGACACTTTATAGCTAAAATGTGTAATATTTCTCACTTGTCTTTCCTCTTAAAGTAGCACTTTTTAGCCAGTGTTCTGCCTTGTGAACTGTGAAAGTATTTGATAACTTGCGAATACTTTCCAGCTCCTTAATAATTTATAGAAATATATCATTAAGATGATTTGTTTTCAAAATTCAAAGGAATTCTTCCTGAAGATTTTTATTCTGTGGGAATTTTAGTGCTGCAGGTATGACATCCTCTAGAGAGCAGTGTGGATTGACTCTGTGGAAATGGCCAGACTGGTATCTACAGCAAGCCTGACACTTCCCAAAAGTGTCCCTCTGGGCTCCCTCCTCTGGAGAGAGGGCTCCTGTGACTGTGCTCTTCCTTAGCACCCATTTTTGGTTCTTTGCAGACAGATTGCCAGGTAGAATACAGGACCCATGCAGTATTTGACACATACTTAATAATATCTGGAATTTACATTTAACTGGGATTCTATAATTTTTTTCTAAACCTGGAAACCCTATTTTTAGTATTTCCTCCATCCTACCTTAGCTTTTATGAGTTGCTTTTAAATTAACCCCACACTCACGTTGTATAAACATCTATATCTCAGTTATAATTTTCTTTGAAGCAGAGGGACACTTGGTTTTTATTTCTTCTCATGTTTAAATTTTGCAAATATCCAATATATATTTTCAGTTGGATAATACAAATATAAAAAGAGCCTAGGAGAGATCTGGGTATGGTGGTGCCTGCTTTACGGCACTGAGGAGGCAGAGACAGCCAGATTTCTGTGAGTCCAAGGCCAGCCTGGTCTACATAGTGAGTTCTAGGACAACCCAGGAAATGTTGTGAGACTCTAATCCGCCCCCCCCACACACACACACAAAAGGCCAGAGAGAAGAGAGGGACACTTTGAGATGGAGCTTATAGTTCTGTTGGCACTTAACCTAGACTTCTTGAAGGGTCTGAGTTTGGGCTAAAATGAACTAAGACATACAAAACTAATTAATGGTTGGCTTCCCTACCTTCCACTAAGTGGGACTAAAGTTGACATATGCAGATGGTTTTGCTTTAGGATCCAGTGGTTGGTAATAGGTTTTCTGTTCCTACCTAGTAGTTTTCTCTGCCTACACTAAGCCACATCAAGCCGAATTTTTTTAAAAATTAAAAATGGGTTTATTTTTAGCAAAGACAATCCCAATGAGTCCTCCAGCCCCAGAGATAGAGTCAGGAGAAGGGGCAGGAGAAATCACATGCCCAAACTAAAGAGAGCTTAAATACCCTATAGGCCACCAGTGATGGCATGTGCCCTATACGCTGGGTTTGTGCCCAGGTATGGTATGCTTTTAAGCAGGGACTTGGGTCACTGCCAACTTCAGGGGAGGAGCCGCCCTGCAGCCAGGAATGCTGGAATTGGGCTTTGTTGGAGAGTCTTTGAGAAGGTGAAGCTCGGAGAAAAGGAAATGAGGCTTTCCCAGATCAAGCAGATCTGGTTCCAGCCAAACAAGTGAGACCTGACAGAAACAGAATGCTGTTATTTAGTCTAGATTCTGTTGAGACAATCTAAACAAAACATGTTCAAGGGTATTATGGTCGTGTTGAACTTTAAGGAAGCTGAGCTGAAAAGAAGCATTTAGTCATACCCTGAACACCACCTTCCCGGCCCCAACAGTGCATATAACCAAGGTGTTACTTCATGCTTGAGATTCTGCTTGTCTAAGTATGTCCTGTCACTCATAACCCTGCTGTGTAGTGTCAAATGCAGTCATGAAACATTGGTGTGGCTGTATCTCTTGTTACGCTTCCATAAGCTATTTCAATACTGTTGAATAAACAGGTGATGTCAGGAGCTTGCCGGCAGCTTTATCCCACTGCATGTGCCTCACCCTCTCTGCAGCTGCAATGATCTGGAGATCAGCAACAGACTGCTATGTATCTGAGGGAGCACAGTAAAGAAACTGCAGACATGCCTGCTCCATGATACGATTAAGATATGTGAGAGAGAACAGCTAGAGCCATCTGAATAGTTCAGGGCAGAGAGAAAAGTAGTAAAGTGAACATTGTCATCAGACTGGACATGGGCGGGGCTATCTACAAGAGGAGGAACAGCAGGGGAGAGGAAGAGATAGAATAATAAAAATAAGAGAGTTAGTTGGGAATAAGAGATAGAGAATAGTGGGAATAGCCAGGTTTAAGAAGGATGCGTATCTGAGGGTAGGGAAGCCCAAGAGCTGGAGGGAGTTTAGGGTAGGGAAGGAGGTGAGAAGGGCCGGGATGTTAGCATGGACTTTGTAATGCTGACAGGTATTTGTGATACTGAGCTCTGACATAGTGGTATGAGCCACAGGTAGCCATATGTCCCTTTGCCAGAGGTAAGGGAAATGGCTTCTTTGGCAAATGGAAACATATTTCACACGTGCCCAAAGAATGCTGGCTTTTATCTATGCACCAGAAATCCTCTCACAGTCTAGTTTGAGCTCATTTCCAGATATTTGGACAGCTTCAAAGACCAAACCGCTAGTTAGCATTTGAGCATTTAAACCACATCTTTCGAATTTTTTCAACAGGAGCCAAAAATCAAGAGTTTTATACAAAATTTTCCTTTTAAAAAAAAAATTCTAGGGACTAAGGCCAGGCATGATGGCACGTGCCTTTAATCCTAGCACTCTGGAGGCAGAGGTAGGCAGACTTCTGAGTTCAAGGCCAGAGGTAGGCAGATTTCTGAGTTCAAGTAGCAAGTTCCAGGATGGCCAGGGATACACAGAAAAACCCTGTCTCAAATGATAGATAGATAGATAGATAGATAGATAGATAGATAGATAGATAGATAGATAGATAGATAGATAGATAGGTAGGTAGGTAGGTAGGTAGGTAGGTAGGTAGGTAGGTAGGTAGATAGATAGATAGATAGATAGATAGATAGATAGATAGATAGATAGATAGATAGATAGATAGATAGACAGACAGACAGACAGACAGACAACTAGGGACCAAACCAAACACATTTATGATGAGCTGTAGGCCATAGGCTGCTTCTGCTGCTGTCCCATTTCCTTCCTGTCCCCTTTCTTGACAGCCTGTATTTGATCTCCTACTGGTAGCTCAGCTGTTCAGCTCTTTAGGGTAAATTAGTTTCTATTATACTTTCCGACTGGCCATCATCTAGCTCATATTTCTTTCTTTGAGAACAGACTTACCTCCGGGGCCCAAAATATCGCTTTTCTCCAGACCCATGTGATTCCTTTCAGATACACTCCCTTGGAAGCTCAGGCAGTATAGTACTTGTTCCTGACAAAAATACCTCATTTTGGATAGAAATTGTCTGGCCACTCTATGTAATATTTGTGTGAACCGCCCCATTATTGGAGTGACCTGGTGTTCCAAGTTACTATTCTTCTCTTCTTATGCCTTATTGAAGAAGGCAGAGGGCTACGTTTTGGTTTCATATTAGCAGCTGGTGAAGTCAGGGCACTTAGGCTGAAGGGAGGGTACCGCTCTAAATGTGTTGCTTACTCTACTGGGCTTTCTCTTTCCCGTCTTCTCCCTCGCCCTCCCCTCCTCCTTTTAGAATATACTGTATTGGTCTTGTACCTTTTCTTTTGTCCAGTGCTGCATTGGTTTGGCTATTGGAAATAAGGAAGAACACGCCATTCTTCTCTGCAATTTCTTCCTGTACTTCGGAAAGAAGGCGTTGGTGCTCCTGGGGACCTCAGTCCTAGAAGTAAGTGCTGGGAAAATGTGAACCAAACTAAAGCAGATTTAAGCTGCATATCTGGCAGACTTCTGGCAACCTAGAGAGTCTCACTGGCAAACATTTGTGACTCGAGGATAATGGTAGTTCACCAAAATTTCTGCAGTACAAAGAATAGCTTTTTTATTCTTGTAAAAGAGTGACTTGATAAGGCTACTGGGACCATTAAAGTACATCATTCAGCAGCAGCTGTTTATGGCATGCGTGCAATGAATGGGATCAGGGTTATGCAGCATCAGTTGCATGGAGCAGTCCTCGTTTACCACCATCATTCTGGATTTCAGAGACTACATTGGAAGGCCTTCAGCAAAGACAGCAATAGTGTCCTCCAGGATTTAACCTTACAAGAACTGAGCAGAAATGCATCCTTACTGATAGGAAACATTTTACAACTCCGTTTATATACTTCTGGAAGATCCTTCCAGAAGCTGTCCTTTGTAGCTGCTTCTAGCCATGAATGGGCATCTGTCCACACGTTAGCACTTCCAGTCTTGCCTTGTGTCTTATTTCCCAATATTCCTCGCCATCACTTATGATTTGTCAAATCTGTTGACGCCCCATTTGCTCCCCTGCTGTAGTTGTAAGTGCCACTAGGTGGCAGTAAACACACAACTAGATTTCAATACATACATTTATTTGTATCCAGGAAGGAACCCCATAGAGATTGGTTTCACCTCAGTTCTATGGTTGGGGTGAAGCCCCCTCTTCACTATGAAGGACAAGAACTCTGGGCCAGAATCTAGGGACGACATCAGAGTACACAGAGCAGTGTTGAAAGTGGCTGGGTTCAGGACAAGGGAACACCCAGCAGCCGCTAAGATCTGAGCCCCGTCTCAGATCCTAACCTCTGAGAAGCGGAACCCTGCCTCTCCAGGTCACCCTTCAACTCTGATTTCTCATTAAAGAGGAGGTAACATAACGTTCCTACCTTACAGAATCAAAAGTGAACTAAAAAGGAGATCAGTGTGAATCTTTGCCTAAACAATAAATGTTAACATTACCATTCCTTGAATTATGTCACTAAGAAAGTGTCAACATAAAAAGAAACGTAAAGCAAAGTAACTAGTTTGGGAAACTTGAAAATGTATTAATTATTGAGGAGACACATGGCACAGCACACATGTGACGGCCACAGGAGAACCTTAGAGTACTTTCAACTTCCACCTTCACATAGGTTCCTGAGGTCAAGCCAGCAGGCTTTTACCTGCTGAGCTGCCTCACTGGACCCACAACCAATTCTTAGTGTCTTTTATAAATAAATATTATTATTAGTGTGTGTGTCGGGGGGAAGGACAGCATGCCAAGCTGCACACGTAGAGGTTAGAAGAAAACTCTGTGGGGTTGTCCCTGCACTTGGACATGAGTTCCCAACGTGGTCCTTAGCTTAGCCCCCTGAGCCAGCTTCCCAGCCCACATTAGCTTGCCTCCTGTATATGGCAGCTTCTAATTCCAGCTATTGACTCCTCCTTAGCCTTAGGCCAGTGTATCTTCCTTCTCTCTGCCTGGTGTTCAGTCTCCGAGTATATTCTAACCGAAGTGAGTCTTCACAGATCTTCTGTGTGAATTAGACCAAAGTGATCCTATCACAAAATGCTTTAGAACTGTCTGTTAGAGTCATCATAGTATATTAAGTGTGTGAGAATAGCATATTTTATTGCCATCAGTGTACGCTACAGAACCTCCAATGGGTCACAGGTTCACAGTTTAATTCCTCATACTACCTGAGTCTGAGAATTTCTGGAACTTTCTCAATTTTGGTTTTTTGCTTTTTCAGAGTTCTTGTTTGTTTGGCTTGGGTTTTTTGTTTTGTTTTGTTTTGCTTCTAGTTTGTTTTTCCTTTAATAAAACTTTTTGAACCCCCAAAGAAAACTTTTAAAGCTCACAATAATTATATAGAAGGTAGTTAACAAATATAGCAAATATGACTTAATCTTTTTTCTTTTACAGGGGCACGTGGCTTATGTATTAACCCAAGAAACTGGAGAGCCTTTGCTTTGGAATCCATCAACAGGGCAGTGTTATAAACAGTTTGACCCATTTTGTCCCCTGCAAAGTGTGGATTGTTTGTTCAATGACAGAAATGTAGGTATATAAAGGAAATATTCTGAGTTATTTCTTCATGTCATCCTGAGCACACATTAGAACCACCCAGGAACTCTGAAGTGGTAGTACTCGGAAGTCTGTGGGGTCAGAGATCAGGCCATATTTACCCCTAAAGCCAGTCTGTAGAGCTACCCTTGCAACACCGTGAATGGGCTCCTCCCTCAGATCTCCACTGTGTCCACTTTGCTGAGTAGCAGGCTGTACCATTTCGCACCATTCTTACCTGCCATGGGTCTTGCGTTCCTGAGTTTACACTGACCTTTTGTTAATGTTTTTATAGGTCTGGTTTAATATTCAACAAAATAATACACCTATGGCTGTCCATTTTGACTATTTAAAAGAAAGCTTCTGGAGACAGTTGCTGCCAAAAGACTTTCAGGGGACAAATGCCCAAAGTGTCCAGGTAAATACTCCTTCAAGTGTGTCTGCATAAGTGTTAGCATGGCTTCTAATCTTTGGTAGTTGTGGCAGCCCTGGTTGAATTGCTTGGCAATATTCACCCGAAATGACTCTTCTCTGCCACCCATATTATGTTTGTGCTAATTTGGCCCCTTTCTTGTATCTGGAGAAAAAAAAAAGAACTTAAGGGGAAAAATGCAGTCTTGAGTGTTATTTAGATCTTATAACCTTTTCCCCGTCAGAAATACAGCATGTAATGTTTAGCATGGCATAGTAGGTTTGTATACCTGGTAATAATGATCAAGTATAAAAATGATAAATAAAGGCGCTTCTCTGGACTCCAAACCAAAGTCGCTATTTTGCCAAATGAAAACAGAACAGAAATAAGTGCCAGAAAGTGGGGCTGAAGTGAGGATGGCAGCAAGGTCTAAAGCCTCAGCAAGAGAAAGCGCTAGAGCTGGCATCCCTTTTGAAGCCAAGGGCTATGACGAAGCTCTCCTCCTCCTTACTTTGAAATAAAGTAAGAAGTGGGAAGAAAAAGCCGTGGTGTTCAGGAGGCAGAAGACCAGAACCGACTCAGGACCTTAATGTTGTGGCCAGCATATCTGTGCTGTGATCAGTAGGAGTTTCTGGATTGAGGGCTATGGAGTGGCAGAGTGAAGGCAATTACAAAGTCCACAGACTAGAACGAGTGAGCCAAGAGAAAGGGGAAGGGGCAGGGAGGTGGAAAGACAGGGAGGAACGAGTAGAATAACAGGCAAAAGGCAATTCACAGAAGCAGAAATTCAGATGTGCAGCCTCGCTTATAATCAGGGAAATATAACTTTAGAAAAAGATGTATGATCATACTGTTACCAAAAAGCAGAGATGGCAGAAGTGTAAACGGCCTAAATTTTATGATAAAGTAGATCATGCTCAACTTGTGGTCCCCGATTTAATCATCTAGCTGTGTGCTCTAGTGAACATGTGCAGAGGAAAACACAGTGGTCAGCAGAGAATCAAATGGCACAGAGGAATAAAATGAAATAGAAGGAATTAGAAACAGTTTACAATTAGGAAATTGGTCTGTGAATTGTGAAATGCCCAGACGATGAATTCTTCAATGGCACTAGAACCAGTTTGCTGAAGTTCTCCATCTGTGTATGTATTACCTTAGAATGTATGCGTGAATCTGCCTATCTCTCCAATTCAAATTCCAATTTCTAGCCATGGTTGAGAAGTGCTGGCCTAGAGCTATGCATATCAGTAAGAAAGGATATAAAAGGTGTAATGTAAAGAAAAATGAGTATCTGAAATAACATACAAAGTATAAAACCGCTTAAGTTTGAAACTACATTGTGATATACACATATCCACACTTTCATACACAACAGATTTAGAAAGGCATTTATTTATGGAATCCTAAATACCAAATTCAGGTTAGAGGTCACCTTCTGACTGGGTGTGGGGGAAGAACAGTATCAGAGAGGAGTATTCATGTAGAGAGAGAGCGTAGTATACATATATGCTGAGTGTAAGGAAACACTTCCCAAAAGAACTCACCTCGGTTACTCTGGCCCCTGTTAATCACAGCCGATTCTTCAGCCCCAACTGACCAGAAACCACAGATTCCTCACACAAATAGTCTTTGCTTCTCTCTGAAACTTCACAAGCCAGGGCTTTCTCATCTGCATTGTTTCAACACTCTTATCTTCCAAGCTCCTACAGAGCAACCCACTCAGCTCCCAACACTCTCGGTGGCTTTTCTATCCCAGAGTTCCAAAGTCCTTCCACAGCCTTCCCCAAAACAGCATGGTCAGGTCAGCCACAGCAACACCGCACTATCCTGGTACCAGTTTCTGTCTTATTGCTGTTCTATTGCTTTGAAGAGACACTGTGAGCAAAGCAATTGCTGCCTTACAGTTTCAAAGGTTTAGTCTATTGTCATCATGGCAGGAGGCCTGGCTTCACACGTGATGCTGGAGAAGAGCTGAGAACTATATATACAAAGAGAACCATCTTGCTCCTTTTAAAAAAAACCTAAAGGAAGGACCTAGGATGTATCTCAGTGGTAGAGTGTTTGCCTGTCATGCATGAGGCCCTGGTTCAATTATTAGTACTGCAAAATAGATAAATACAATAAAAACTAATGAGGAAACATCTGAACAAATATAGAGGATAGTCCAGTGGCCATAGGATGGGTAGGCATCCATTATGTCATCCTCCATGACTGTCTGTGACAACTCAAGTACAAAATGAAAAGGAATATAGAATGTTTCCCACCTCCAAAGATGGGGAAAATCATCTCCTAAGAAATAACTACCACCCACCAGCTCCTTGTACATATTCTTCTAAACATTCTCCACACTGATCATGCATATGTATGTATTTTTGTACTTCCTGTTTGAAGTGCTATTTAAAAAAAAAAAAAAAAAGGAAATGTGCTTATCTTGCTTGAGCAAACGGCATGTGCGGTCTCCACCGTCCATGTTTCCTCTAGCCAGGCTGCAGAGCTGCTGTCTCCTGGAGAGAATAATCCACTCTGAGCTTGGTGTTTTGTTTGTTTTTGTCTGTTTAGTTATTTCTTGTGCAGTCAGGTGGTGTTTAGTGATTTCCTGTTGGGGTTGAGTTAGATGTAGCTGCCACCAGGTAAAAGACACATTTTTACTCTTTGACCTTATGTTTTCAGAGGATAAACAAGCAACTACACCCCAAGCACTAGCCCTGGGGAGTGATGAGGGCTGCTGCAGAGGTCGTGAATGCTAGAGGCAACTTTGTTTGTTTGGGGGCCTCACAGCAGGAGAGAGAGGAGTCCAGGGCTTCAGGAAAGGGAGTGACAAACTAAGTGAGCACAACTTGCCTCCTTGGAACTCAGGGAAAAGAATAGCTTCCAAGGGACAGCTAACAGCACGACCTACAGTGGCCAGAAAGTCTTTCCAGAAGCTTCTAGAACATCTTGGCTGCTACATGAGCAGAGATGGGTGGAGGGATGAGCAAAATGCTGGTGGGGACTTGAGCCTTAATCACCAGGGAAGTCAGAAGCCAACATAGCTATGGGAGACCATAATCAAATGGAGCTTTAAACCCAGGGCTTTGTGCATATAAGGCAGCACTCTCATTGATCTGTATCTCTCTCCAGTCAGTCTCCTGCCTTACCACATCCATCCCAGAAATAGGCACTCGCTGACCACTATTTTACATGATCAAGAACACACCTTTCATTGTATAATACAAGCACATCCAGACACCCAGAACCACGACTAATAGGCAGCCTTTCTGTAGCTTTGAGGAACGTAAGTTCTTACAAAAAAAGGGTATCTTCATCAAAACTAGAAAGCTCAGAAAACCCGTATCAAAGGATTTACCAAGTCAGCATACTCAGGCCTCATTCTCAGGTCTGAAGGGACTCACTCATTTAGTTTCCCCATGGGTAGATAGATGATGGTTGCCTGGTCAGGGCATCAGTCTCCCTGCTCTGTCCAGAGTAGCGGCAGCCCCCTCTAGGTGTCTCTGGAGTTGAGATTTGAACTTGCTCTGCTGTGTTCAGTGGGCCTGAGTCTGTTCTTTACTATAGTAGCTGTCTAGCCACAGCAGGCATGGGAACCATCTGGGAGACTTGTTAAAACAAACTAGTTCTGATCAATGGGCATGAAAGCAGAGCTGAGAATGCATTTTTAATAAGCTCACATGTCTGGGGTTGGATCTAGGACCACAATTTGGGAACTTAGAGGCCTATAGTGTTGTTTCCTTTTGGAACAGCTTTCGTTCCACTCTGGGGATCACCTGTCGATATCCCTCCAGCTGCCTCTATCCCCCAGTTCAGAATACTCAAAGTACCAACTGCTGAAACACAACCCCTTAGAATAGCTCTTATGCATCTCACAAAACAGAGCTGGGTTAGGCCTTGAGAGGAAACGAGCAAACATGAAGAACAGTTCTCCCTACTTTCGGCTAGAGGTGTGGAGTAGAGTGAAGGTTTGGAGATGGGAGTGTGAAATGGATTCTCTACGTACTTAAGTATACACACAAATGCAGGTACAGACAGACACAAGGAATTGGTTCCTACCAGCTACAAGAAATACAGACCCAGAAAAAGATGGTTATAAACCATGTCAGAAGAGTAGCAGTATTGTCTGATATTTATTGAGCATCCCATAAATGCCAGGCTTCACATGTATTGCTTTATTTTTAAAACTGTTCTAAGACTTCAAAGCAGGCACAACTATTGTTCCTGTTCTAATGATCAAAGCAACTGGGAATCAGAACAGAGTTATATTATGTAACTTTGCCAAAGTCACCGTAAGTGTGAGAGACCAGTGTTCTGAGATCATTTGGTGATATTTGTCTAAAGAGGCAATGCAAATAACAAATGTATCTCACCATGAAAAGTATCTTTTATAACCCTGCCCCTATGCTGAGTAAATAGTGTGGTAACCAAAGAAAATGTGTGGTCTTTGTTTGAATTCAAGATTGCTTTTACTATGAGAGACTAGTTTGGGTCCAGCCTTCCAAGCTTCAGGATTTCGGGGGTGACTGGGATCTAAAGGTGGTCTCTTGAACGTTCCTAACTTGCAGCTGTCTACATTTCAGCCTGAAGAAATCGTTTATTCTGATACTAATAAAGGCATGGTAGAAGATCTGAAGAGCAGGTACTGAGTTCTCCTAGCCATCTCTTGTCTGCCACCTTCTAGGCATCTAGCCCAGCTTCTCAAAGTGCTCCTTAGACTCAGCAACAGAAGCATGAAACGGGAGATTACAATGGCTAGTCCTATTGAACTATAATCTCTTGGTGTTAGCACTGTTAACTACTAACTAAAGAATCCCTTGAAAGGGCAGTCTAAGTTAACTCTGGACATCATAGGCCATGGCTGAGACATTCAGTATAGGTAGTTGATAAGCCTATGGTAATAATAATATCCAAGACCTTCTAGAAGGATATGAAGGTAAATGGCCATGACCCTGGCTGTGGTGAAAACATCTCAGTTGGATAGTACACACACTCAAAAACACTGTCAATCCTGGATGTTCCCCAAACATATACCTTCATTGCTTTATGGAGAGCCTTGATAAAGCCTCAAATGGGTCATAGACTATATAATCAGCTTCACTCCTACCTACATGTGTCAGCAGCTTCTGAATCTGTCTTCCTGCAGGGGCTCATACTCACACAGCAGGCTGAATGTAACCCACTGTCAGCCAATCAAAATATGTGACCAAAATCATCTTGTCACTTCCTTTCCTTGATAGCATACAAACTTATTCCATCCCCAGCCATTACTACCCCCTTTTTAAATTAAAAACTATTATTAATATTTTATGTGTATGAGTGTAAACCTTCACATATATGTGTCATGGGATTTAGGTATTATTTGGCAAAGCTTGGAGGTGTATCTCTAGAGTATCGGGAGCCTGAATGGGGCCTGGCCAGAACCCATTGAGAAACCAGGACTGTAACAATGAGGTTTCTGGCCTCGGGCAGCCAGAGCCCCAGACCCCTTAGCCACCTGCAGCTGATCAGGTCCCCCAAATGACTCAGATGCTTATATTAATTTCATGCTGTTTGGCCTATGGCTTAGGCACATTGCTACCTTGCTCATACATCTTAACTCAACCCATTTCCATTAATCTTTCCTGCCATGTGGCCCATGGCTCACCTGTGTTCCTAACATGCTTCTTCTTGGGCGGCTGGCTCAGTCTGTCTCTGACTCCGCCCTGCTTCTCCTACTATGGTGCCTGTCATGGGCCAAAACAGCTCCTTTATTTAAAAATTGATATTCACAGCATACAGAAAGACATTCCCACATCACGAGGACATTGACTTTTTTCTTGTTTGTTTATGCATTCTCTGGGAGCAGATTGAACCATGTATGGTGAGACATTTTTATTCTCTAAAAATTGTCTTAATGTTTAATTTGTATCACTGAGTGTTTATATAACTCTTTAACAAATATTAATCTTTTATATGATATATTGCTAGCATATATTTTGCAATATCTGGCACCCAACGTGGGCTTAGTTTATGGGTGTTTACCACATGAATGTATGGGCCCACAGAGGCCAAAAGAGGACTTCAGCTCCCCTGAAACTGAAGTTACAGGTGGTTATGAACCACCATGTAGGAGTTAGGAACTGAACCTGGGTCTTCTGGAAGAGCAATCAGTGCTCCTAACTGCTGAGCAATCTCTCCAGCCCCCATCTTCCTGTTCTTAAGAAAACAAGGAATAAATACAGTAAGTAAAGAGTTCTCAACTAGTTTGCATTGAAATTGCTTCCAGAACTACTTACTGCAGGCTCTAGGGACCAGTATCACTATCAGAATGTGAAGCATTCTGATGTCCGCCCCCCTGAAACCCACCTAACACTCCAGCCAACATACTATAAACTCAGGACTTGCACTGCAAACCAAATTGAGCAGGGCTTCTCAGTAGCCTCTCTGTAACAACCTGGAGATTCAACCACACAAAGTTATCTCACCCAAAGGACCTGTGAACCAACCCTTTTCTTGGCATGAATCCACCAGGCGCCACTACCAGGCTGGTCTAAATCTCTGCTGCTGTGGAAGGACATTCTAATGGTGGGTATGACCACCACATTTAGTTACTTGCCTCTTTTCCATCGAAATCCACATCCTGAATGAACTGAATAATCCCACTCTGGCTACTACCGCAGACCAGGTATCTGATTTTTTTTTAAAGGCAATTTCCTAGAAACACTTTGCAAAGCACAGGTAAAATGTCAGCCAGTAATCACATGACAGGCCCTGTCAAACAGCAACTGCTATACGTGGTTGTCTGGAAGAGATACTCTTAGCAGACTTAATTTCTGGCTATCATGGAAATTTCTGGCCTTCCCCAGCCAACAAGAGCCTGCCTCCCTCTACCTGACTGATCATAGCTGGCATCCCTCACTGTAAATGCCTGGTTCCCTCTTAAATCTCTTAAGTTTCCTTTGCATTTGTGAAATGACAAAGTTCTTGTGACAGTTACAATTTGTCAGGGAGTTATCTTTGCATTCTTACCATAGGATGGAAAGAACACTAAGGTGTAAAATGATGGAATGGAGACCCAAGCACCCAACACGCTGGAATCGACAGTGTACTTCTATTTTTCGGCAAATCCTTCCTAAGCTAGAGTTTTACACTGGAAGTTTTGCTTCATTTGAAGATAGTGAGTTAGAAAGGCTGCTACAGTTTTATTGGGTTTGTATATGACTTAATGCACAAATGACATTTGGTTTTAACCTGTTTTTAACTGTCAGATAATAGCAACTTGAACTATCTTTAAATAAATGCCTCTTTCTTGGTTACTAAAGACAGATGAGTTGGAAATCCAAAAGGTGAGAATCTCTTGCTCCCAGAAGAACTGAGAGAAGGGATCTGTTAGGAGTTGAGTACCTCAGCTGTCAGGAAGTGGTCTACAGGTACCATTCACTCAGGAATAAAGAGGAAGTAAAATTCAGACTAATAATACACCACAGAAAATAACTGGGTCAAGATTGAGCCCTGCAGCCTGGATACTATTTACTTGTAGATCAAAAAGTTGTGATGTAATCAATATTCCATGCATGGCATTTTCTTAGAACCAACTGCATGTTTTATGACACAGAAATGGTAAACTTTGAAAAGAGATGACTACTCTGAAACTAGGAAACTGAGGAATGATCTATAGTAACCTACTAGATTCTGTGTCATTGCTTCTGGGCAAGAGAAGTCCAGGAAACTTAAGTTACCTCTGTATCCAAATTATTGCCAACTTTATGTTCAGCCTGGACCTTGACACCCATCATCGGCGCACTGATGTCTCTCCGGATAGTAAAAAGGCATCTCAAATTCATCAAGTCCTTAAACAATAAGATCTGCTAGTCTCCCTCCCTCTCCTCTCTGTCTAGCACTGGCATTTCCTCACACACTCCACCTCTTCTCTACTGACTGACTGGTCTACTCAGTTCTTAGAAACATCAGCTTTCCCCCTCTACCACTCAGGAAGCTAGATGTTTCCCAGGAGGACTCTCTAAGAGAAGGGATCTGTTAGGAGTTGAGTACTTCGGCTATCAGGGAGGGGTCTGCAGGTACCATCTATTCAAGAATAAGAAACAAGTCTTTATTTATTCTTTGTTTTAACAGAATTTGGTATTAAAGAGATAAATAAAATATAGTTAGGTATAAGCCAAGGTTTAAAGCTTGGAGTTTCTATGTAAAAATAGAATAATGCATAGTAGACAGTAACTGAGCCAAGATTGAGCCCTGCAGCCTGTAGTCAGATCAATGGTTTCAACCTCGATGAAGTCATCTAACCCGTCTGTACCTTTGTCCCACTGGATAACAGGAGCAAAATAGTTGTCTGTTTTGTGTTCATGGCAAGGACTAAGTTTACACTTAGTATTTCACTCAACATCTCATGTTTAGTAAATGCTAAACATTGTTTCTGTTCTGTGCCAGGACCTAGGTTAAGCATTGGAATTATGGCAATAAGCAGTAAAGATGAAATCAAGTGTGTTCACATTCTGCTAGAGGCAGATCTGAAAATACTAATGATGAAATGTCGTTAGGGGAGCTAGAGAAAGCTCAGTGCACACAGAAAAAAACATGTTAGGAGATTTAAGGATGAGAAAATGCCTCCAGAGGGAAGCAATGAAAGGCTAAATAAAGGGTTCATGGTTGTCATCTGTGTACTCTAATTACTTAGACCCACATTCTTTAAATACTATCTCACAGGAGTGATTTCATATAAGCATGGTTATTGTTGAATAAACAACTCAAAAATTTCACTTACATCCCTCCTGTGTGGGATTCCCACCATTTCCTTGTTGGCAGTTTGCTATCTAGAGGGCCCAAGTTTTTTCTATGTTCACTGCAGATTTTTGCATCACACAGCCCTGGTTGTTCTCTAGCCAGTCTGTAGAGTAGGGTGATAACAGAACTCACTTTGTATGGTTATCTATGGCTTATTTAACACTCTATCTAAAATATCATAGTCCTCACAAAAGCCAGTTATTGCTAATACTGCCGCATCACTAAAACCTCTGTGATCTTTCCTCGTATGGTAACTTCAGACTTCTTCTAGACTGTAATGTGCCATTGTATTGTTCTAACCTTATCCAGGTCACAGGATTTCCCATTCAGATGCCCTACACCGATGTCCAATCAGTCATTGATGCTGTGTACCAGACTGGAATTCACTCTTCTGAATTTCCCCAGACAGAATTTGCTTTAGCCGTGTACATTCATCCTTACCCAAACAACATACTATCTGTGTGGGTCTATGTGGCTTCCTTAGCCCGATACCAGTGAAAGGGAAAAAGTAAAAGGCAAAGAGTACTGTGTCTCTGAGGTCCAAGCTTTTCTGTCACCTAAAGATTTTTACTGCTTATCTTTAAGCTCACAATGAATTTTGGGCATAATTTGGATTCCTGAGTAGAGCTGGGAGCACATCAGCTTCTTTGGGTTTTGAGGATGAGTCTAGATACCTCCTTATCAACACACCTCTTCTGGGAGACCCTCGGGTAGTCTGGCTGCTTTGAGTCTCCGTTAGATCTCATTCTGGAAAAGAAGCAATTAAGGTCAATGCTCCTCAGTCATGGAGGCGACAGCATCTCCATCAGAGCCATCTGAGAGTCAAGCAGTATTGTTTTCAACAAGCTCCCAGGCAACTGTGATCCTGTTAGTGAAAGCCTGACCTTGCAGAACGTTTTCAGTGCTAATGAGACATGGGTTCATTTGATGCTGTTCTGGTACAGTTCCAGGTAAAAATTCCTCAGAGGAAGCCTTGAGGTCACGTTCTAGTCTGAAAGGCAGCAGACTCCAGATGTTTCCATTTGAGTCAAAGGGCCAGAAAAGACCTCTGTCCTATTTTAAAGAAATTAAGTAAGAAGAAATACCTCTTACTCAATTGTGGAAGGGCAGTCTTTTAATTCTACACAAACCTCCAGATGACTGGATGAGGACTACCCACATTACTCAGCTTACAAGTCACATATTCTCCAATCCAGCACTGCCTTCACATGTATATCCACAGTGCTTTATCAGTGGGTATCTGTGACCTAGTCAGGTAGATAATAAGTCTATGTCCATTTTAGCCAGAAGTAAAAATATATGTAAAAATTTAATTTTGGAGTACTCTCTCATAAATTACATATTCTAAATATATGCAATTTTGGTCCCTGTTTGTGCAAAACAGCATAAAGACTATCCTTACCATTCTGCATCATAGTGGCTTAGAAATATCATTAGGATCTTCCCTATCAAGTTCATTATAGGTGTGATCTCCCTTCCCTCAACCTCTCCAACTGCCAAGTGTCAAACATTTTAGAAAAGGATGACAGGTGTCAATGCATTAAGATAAGTTAATGAGCTTATCTAAATCTAAGTGGGAGATGATGGTGCTGCATGCAGAAATACTGGGTGTGAATATTTGTACCAGGGAAACAAATCAAGAACAGGGTCCAGAGTTTCCGGCTCCTTGTGTTTTCTATGCAAAAGAATTTGATGGAGCCTGAGAAGAATCCTGAATGTTCACTAGACTAGAATGTATGACAAAAACAAGGTGCACAATATACCATGGAATACTGTACCATTTTACACACAAAACGAGGCAAGGGGTTACATTCATATAAAGACTTGTATGTTTCTGGGAAGGAACAAAAGCTGCAACAGTGGAAGAAGTGGGATCAGCGGAGAAAGGAATCTGCTGCTTATTAAGCACTATTTTGTATTGTTTGAATGATTTGTCTTTTGCATATGTTTATTTAGAAATTTTTCTTTCTAATTGAAAGCAATTAAATTTATTTTTTTAACATTTAAATGCATTTTATGTGTTTGATTTACAATGTTTTGGTTTTGTGGTACTATAGCTTGAACCCAAGGTCTCAGGTATTCGGGGCAAGCACTGTACTTCTGACTATATCCTTTAGCACTCAGCCTACCATATTTGATAACCACACACATCAAGTATAGATAGCTTCAGGAATAATCTCCTCTGTGTGTTCTGATGTTGGTATCTATGCTGCACAGGTATGGTGGCTTCGTACTGCCTAAAGTTCCCAGAGTTAGAGAAGCTTTGCAGACTCTGCTCTCATCTTCATGTCTTGCCTAACAATTTGTGCCTTAGGCTGCAACCCAACTGCAGCTCTGTTCTCTGCTGGCCCGGTGCCTAGCCCTTTCACTTTTATATCTCTGCCGGTCACTTCCTAGGTTTGAAGTATCTTTATCCATAAAGTATGCTCCATTTTCCTTTGTGTGCTTTCCCCTGAGTCCTTGCATGTTTGCTGTCCCCTCTGTCAGGCACACCCACCTCGCAGATCAATATGGTCCCTTACTTCCCCTCCGGCCTTTGCATGGCTCCCCATATCATAAAGCAATGTCCATCTTTCTAGCCTCTTTGTTTTCCTCATAGCAACTGTTACCATGTGGTGTGGATTTATCTTTCATTTCTTATGATTCCCTCTTTCCAGTAGAACGTAAACTATGAGAAGACAGAGTTCAGTTTGTGCCCAGCTTACTCTAAAGGGATAAAGAAATATAAAACTAAAATCTAAGAACACCAGAGACATGCACAGGCATTAACAAGAATGAATATTGCATCGTCTAAGTCTAAAGAACAAGACATGATTACTGAACATGTATCTCCCTGAAAACAGTCTTCAAAGTAGATACTGAGGAGAATCCACTTGTTACAGGGTCACAGAGACAATGACAGTCTGTAGCCCACTTTTCTGAAAATGTTAAGGCCTGAACGCTAAATCATTTGGAAGCCAAATTAGCTTCATAAGCCTGCTTAGTAGTCATGAACTGGAAACTGAGGGTGTGGGTACTATTTAAATACCATAAATGACATGGAAATGTTAGCCTGATGTGTCCTTCTCTCTCCAGTAGCCTCTTCCTGAACTGCACTGCGCGGGGATCGGCCAACTTTCATTTGTATGTTTCCCTTTTTCTTGTCATCAGTTCCCGAATCCCTGCTTTCTCCAGGCTTTAGCCCTGTCACACAAGAGTCAGCAGCGGTTCTTCCAGGATGTATGCAAACGACAGTGTGATAAGCCCGGTTCCCTACAGTGTACACTCATCTTTAGTAGTAGCCCCTTATCATCCTTCCTCTTTCTAAACAAAATATTCAAAGGGGTGCGGTCTCATGATTTATGTTTAAATATTGAAGCCGCTCTATAGGCTCTGGAAAACTGGGGGGCCACTGTCCTCCAGTAGATCATCTGCTTTTGTGGTGGTCCATCAAACACTTTCAAATAAGCAATTGGTAGGGTTTCTGTTACTCACATTCCAGCTCCAACATTACCTTAATTGACGCTGGAGTATTTCCACAGTTTGGGGTTTCTTCATTGACCACCGCAGATGGCCAATTACATTCATTATGAATTCGACAAGCCACGTTACTAAAAAATGTTAATTCCATTTACAACGCTTGAGAATCGCCGAAGCAAAAAGAAGAACTGAATTACACTGCTAAAAGAATACTGGGTTTAGAGGTGGAACCGGAGCAGAATTTGCCAAGGAAAGCGGCTTAGGGACTGTAAAACAGCTAAAGCGTTTTTGCGGGGGGCTGGGGGGGGGGGAGGAAGCGGCCCCCCGAAAGTGAGAGCCGGCCAGATCCACGCTGCCAAGATTTATCGCAGGACTGAGGCGTCGCAGCCGCCCAGGACCCACCGAGGAAGGCGGACAGCAGGTGAGCGGCCCGCGGGCACCGGGACCCCGGGGCAGCGGAGCCAGACCGCCCCGCGCGGAGGCCCCCAGCAGACCCGGAGTGGCACCTGGCTCGGCCCGGCCGCCGATTGGACGGCGCGGCGCGACCCCGCTGTATCGCGAGACGAGATTGGCAGCGCCGGGCGGCCCGTGCCCCCGCGCTGGCTTTGTACGGCGAGCCGCCCGCCCGTGCTTTAACAATGGGCGGCGCGAGCGGCCCGGTGCTGGGCCCGAGCTGAGGTCGGGCGGGGGGAGGGGGCTTCGCGGCATGAGCGCTGCCGGCGCCCCGCGAACACCGGCCGGGCTGGGGCGGTGAGGGCCGCGGTTCCCGGTAAGAGCCCCGTGCGGGCCGGGCAGGCTTGGCCGGGAGGGCAGCGGCGCGAGGGGAGGCGAGGCGCCGACCGAGCACGGCCCGCCCGCCCGCCGGCCTTTTGTTCGCCGCTCGCGGGGGACGCGCCGGCGGCTGGCCGTACCTCAGAACCTCCCCCAGCGCCCCGAGGTGGCCTAGCGCTGGTCCCCCTCCATCCCGACGGTGTCAGGGCTCCCCGCGCCCTGTGCGCGGGCGGCGGGGTTCGAACCCAGAACCCGGAGAGCCTAAGTCCGGTCGTCCAGCCCCGAGCTTTCCAAAGCTTGCACCTTCTCGCAGACCCTCCAGCCGGAGATGGCAGACTAAGCCCGCGCCTCTCGACTAGGTAGATCGGGCCTTGGTGGCATTGGAGGATTGGCTTGGGGTCGGGTCAGGTGAAGATGAGCAGCCGCGTGGGATGACCCGAGGTCACAGCCCCGGAGACGGGGCCGCGGAGGGTCGTGGGGGGGAGGGGGTGCTGGCGGTGACCGCGTCTGGGGCGTGTCTTCCAGACTGAAGTTGAGGCGTCTGTCCGGGCGCGCCGCCGGCTTCCATGGAGCTGGAGGGGCAGTGGTGGCGAGGACAACTGGCTGCGGATATTCACCAGGCGCTTCGCTACAAGGTAACCCCGAAGCCGGACCTTCCCACCCCGGCTCTTGTGCTTCCTAGAAAGGCCAATTGGGTTTTAACTCTCCACTTTCTAGGGCTTATTTTTCAAGGTTAATTAACTTTTTCCTTCTCTGGTCTGCTTCAGAAGAACCTGTAAATGTGGAGAGGTGTGGGGCGTGGTAGTTGAGAGAGAAGGAAGGTGGGAAGGTGTTCCAGCGTTGCCAGGTGGATCATGGATTTAATGTTGTAATATATAAAATGATGGATTTGTATCGAGCGAACAGCCGTCCTTGCTTCTCCTTGATGCATGCAGCTGTTGTAAGCCACAGTTGTGCATAACTCAGTTCCCCGGCCTTTCCCCAATCTTGCTGTGAGACTTCAGTCTACTTAATTTTCTGTTTCTGAGTTTACTCATCTAAGAGGAGAAATACCAACGCTGGAGCATTTCTTACCGGGTGATTGTGAAATCTGATGTCTGTAGTGTACACTGATTTAGAACAGTGCCCAGCTATAGTAAGACCTGTGTGCTAACTTAGTTACTTGGCCCTTCAGATTTGGGGCTGTTTGAAAAGCCATAAGGTGGATGGAATATCATGTGTAGAAAGTAGATACGGTATACTTAATAAACACTGGGGGGGAGGGGTAGAAGTCTATGTATTGTTGCTTCTTAAGTAACGATTATACTTTTGAGTGTCATAAGTCAGATTTATGGAATAGCTCTGCTTCTCTGACAGCCAGAGGAGAGATCTAGAAACCTCTAATTTAACTTAGTTTCACCCTGTCTCTAAAGAGCCACCTTAAGTTTAGAAAAACTAAGAATCAAAACAGCTGATTCTTCAATAAGAAGGTCATGCAGCTTCAGGCTTAAGGGTTCTAGGATAATAGATTTGTATCTTGTGTATTCGACTCTATTAAGTACATTGGGACATTGAGTCGTGGTTTAAGTTGTTAGGGGTGCACTCTTTCCCCCTAAAGCTTGAAATGTCTGAATGTTCTTTATTGTTCCTGGCATTCAGTCTCTCATCCTGAATACAGCCCAGACCCATATGAGATTACTCTACATAAATGCTCCAACTATAAAGTGATTCTTTGGATGGCTAGGGGGCAAAAGTTGTCCCAATGGACTTTTGATTTTGAGAAAGAGATATGGATTTTCTAAATGTCGGCCTTCTATCTTTCTAGTATGTAGCAAACTAGTTAGTTGGTATAAATACTTCTTTTTTTTCCAGGTGTGAAAGTTTAAAGACTTTTTCCCATGGTTATCCTCATGATTTTTGGTTCTGATATTTTAATTGTTTGAATTAGTTTTGCTGGAAACGTAGTAGACTCTTCTTTTTGTGAACTAGGATTTGCCTCATGCTTTTGTGTGGTCTCTGAAGGGGCCCGGAATAAGACTAACCTGTAGTCAGGTGGATGGGAGGAGTTCTTCTGAAGCCTGTTTCAGAGCACCTGTTGCAAAGTACCCAAGGTTGCCTTTATGTTGTCTTTAAGCTCCTGTAGACCATTGTCCTGATTTTAGGTAATGGTAACAGTTTATAAAGGATCTGCGTTAATTAGTAGGGCTTTAACTTTATAGCCAGAGAGATAACTATTTGTAGTGAACCAGAGTCAAGGAAGTTAAACTTTTCTGGTTAAAAATGCTAATATCAGCTATTAATCAGTGATTTCGTCTTTTGTTTATGCAACATGTTTAGTACTTAGTATATGCAGGGTGTTAGGGTAGTGACTTAGTGCCACAGGCTTGGTCCTTGCCAATAGTCTGTTTTATAAGTCAAAGACATCTGAATGTAGCTCTTCCCTGGGGCAGTTGCCATTTCTTTGCTGTGAAAGGTGGCTCCATGTTCAGACTCACAAACTTTTAAAGAATAGTTGATGTTGCCAGCATTGTATTTTCTGGGAAAGAGTGGAATACAATGAACTCCAACTGTATTATTTTTGTAAATATAGTTTCCCACTCAAAAAGACTTCACAAGCACCTGTTCCCTGGTCCTCTCATTGAGGAGCTATAAAGACAAATGGAAACAATCGTAGTCTTGAGAGAAACATTAAGAAAATATTGGTCCCAAGGAGTTGTATACTTGGGAAATAAAGGCTTTTATTTCCACCCTGGCTACAGTGAACCCATTCTGGGCAGGGGGTGGATTTGAAGTGTTAGCTGGTGAGGGCTTAGAACTCAAGATGATACGATTGGCTTCCCTGTGCTTTGGTCCTTTGAATTCCTGAGAAGCAAATCAGAACAAGAGTGTTTCTCCATTCTAAGGGACTGAGAAAAGATAGCAGAGGAAACTTGTGGCTGAGGAAAGTGTCGTCTCTTCCCTGCCTGCATATCTGCCGTGCCTGTGCAGAGAGCCAGCTTCCCACTAAAAAGACAAGTGAACTTCATTGAACATATTATTTAAAATCTCTGTGC
Organism: Phyllotis vaccarum; assembly: GCA_033318265.1. NCBI lineage: Eukaryota > Metazoa > Chordata > Mammalia > Rodentia > Cricetidae > Phyllotis > Phyllotis vaccarum. Next base: position 20,802,334 of record JARWLC010000004.1, on the reverse strand, counting down.
TGGTGAGGTAACTCACCATAGAGTAGCTCAACAGGTCCCTAGAGCCTGCATGAAGAGAACCAACTCAACAGCTGTTCTCCCATCTCCACATTTACCATGTGCCCACACAGTGATGACCATGGATACAAATGGAATCTTGTATTGGAGGCCCTGGGGTTCCAGGCTCTTTTTACTAATGTTGATAAAATTAAATAAAACACACCAATATTTTCCAGGTATGAATCCTAGTCTTTTAATGTAATATTCAGGTCTCTTTTTTTCTACAATTCTTTATTCAGTGGGTCAAGCCAGTCTTCTTTGGTGTTCTCAATACCCTCTGAGGTTAACAGTGTGTTGTTATGACCTCTATGTTTTAATTCACCTGCTAGAAAGAGATTTAATTTCTACTGTTTATCCCTGGGGCTATAAATTATGAGTTTTCACCTTTCTAAACTAAAACTCTGTACTCCTTCCGTTCCTCTGTTACCTGACCCTCATAACCACGATTCTGTTCTGCCTCTGTGACTTTGACCAAATACTTGTAAATGGAATCCTGTTTGTCCATTTGTGTGACCTAGCATATTATCTTTAAGGCTCATCCATGCATATTTCAAAATTTCCTTTTTAAAGCTGAATTGTGTGTGTGTGTGTACGCGTTCATCTGCCCATAAAGCATTTACATTGTTTCCACATTTTGTTCATTGTGTGTAATGGTGTTATGAACATGGATATACAAAATACTTAACCTACCTGTCTTTCTGCTTCAAGTATTTGGGATATATAATTAGATTGGAAATGTAGAATCATGGGGTGATTGTATATTTAAGTTTTTTAAAACTACCACACTGTTATCCACAGTAGTTGCATCATTTTGGGTTACCATTAGTAATGAGTAATAGCCCTGTCACTGCTTGTTATTTTCTCTGGGGCATTTTTGGGCCTGTGATTGTTTTGATAGTAGCAATCTAAATGGGCATGCAGTGGTAGCTTGTGGTTTAGGTTTGCATTCTCTTAATGATTGAACATCTCTGCCTGTTGGTCACTTGAGGGTTTTTCTCTGTGTATGTCTCTCTGTTATTTTGTGTTTTGTATATATGGCACATGTACATGGTTGAAACTCTGAAATCTTTCTCTACCATTCTTCCTTCATATTGGCCCAAGAAAGGAACTCCCACTAAACTAGAACTTGTTTTGGCTAGATGGCTCCCCAGCTAGCCCTGGGAGTCAGCCTGCCTCTGCCTTCCTGATGCTGGAGTTAGAGGCATGTGCACCCATACCCAGCTTTTTATGTAAATGCTGAGGATTTCAGTTTGGGTCTTCATGCTTTCACAGATAGCTGTCCTACCTTTGCAGCCATCTCCTGAGCCCCTGTTTGTTTTCTTAGGGAAAATGTCTGTTTATTTTCCCACTTAAAATTGGGTTTTATTGGTTTTGAGTTACAGGAATTCATATAATTTGGGAAGGATTGAGGATGTAGCTAAGTAACAGTATGTCTGCCTGTTCAATTCCTAGCACTCTAGAACAAGAGAAACAAAGCATAAAAAGTCATTGGCTACTAACCTCTTATCAGATACATGATTTAAAATGTTTTCTCCCATCCCACAGGCTGGCTGTCTTTTTCACTCAATGATATCCTTCAAGATACAATTGATTTATGAAGTCCACTGTACTTCCCCCTTTTGTTTTATTTCTGTGTGCTTTGGCATTTGTGTTTCTTCTGTTTTGATTATCTGTCAGGTTTATTCTTGGTGTAACACTTATCTTACAAAATGAATTTGAAAGCTTTCCATTTTGATATACATTTGCACAACCCCACCGCTACTCCCAACCCCCCAACCCTGCTCTGTGTGTGTGTGTGTGTGTGTGTGGTCTTGCATGTTGATGAGAACTGAACCCACGGCTTATTAGCACATCATGAGAATATGTTCTACCATTAAGCTATATTCCCAACCCCAGAATCTCCTAATACAGAGTTTAAAAACAAATTATATAATATTGTCCTGTGAGTAAATACTGATGATTTAAAAATTCTTATGTATATGGAAGGTGGTAAAGATCTCACTGATAGAAGTAAGGTAAAAGATACTGATGGGTAAGTTCTGATCTGGACAGTTCCTAGGAGCATACTCGCTGGTCTATGTTATATTGAGATTTCTGGCCAGGCTAGCTCCCCAATTCAGTCCCACCCACCACCGCTTATCTGGACCAACAATCCCAAAGTCCCAAAGAAGCACACAGACACTTATATTAATTTCATACTGTTTGACCTATGGCTTAGGCATATTGCTAGCTAGCCATTTCATCTTAATTCAGCTCATTTTCATGGCTCACCTGTGTTCCTTCCATGTTTCTTCTTTGGACATCTGGCTCAATCTCTCCGACTCCACCCTCCTCCTAACTGTGCTCCTGTCTCTGGCTACAGTGTTCACCAAGGGTCAAAACAGCTCCTTTATTTAAAGATTGATATTCACAGCATAAAGAAAGACATTCTCACATCAACTCGGCTCCCCCTCAACCTTGGAAGAAGGGTGTATTTGGAGTGTGGTTGGCTTTGTGTTTTGTTTTTCTTAAAGCCATATATCCACCCAGCTTTATTTCTACATTCGTTTTAAGCTCTTACAACACAGTGTGTTGGGAAAACAATGTTAAGTCTGCATTATAAGGATATTTCTCTAGGTTAAATATTCTTCCTCTTGATTTAGGAGCTGAAGTTGCCTTCCTACAAGGGCCAGTCCCCTCAATTGAGTCTCAGGCGATACTTTGCTGATTTGATTGCCATCGTGAGTAATCGCTTCACTCTCTGCCCTTCTGCCCGACATCTTGCTGTCTATTTGCTGGACCTATTCATGGATCGCTATGACATCTCTATCCAGCAGTTGCATTTAGTTGCACTTTCCTGTCTGCTTCTAGCAAGTGAGTATGAATCTGATTTGTATGACTCAACAATTACATTGTTTATTTAGAGAACTATATAGAGTGAACGCAATGAATTATTTTCGAAGCCAGTCATTTCAATTTATTGCTTTTAAAAAGTATATACTGTGCTTGTTAGCTAGATATTAAAATTTTCTTTTGACATTTTAAAAAAGCATATGCCCAAGCTCCACATCCTGAAGATTGATTCAAATTCCCAACACCACAGATCTACCAGTTAATCTTCATTGTCAGCTTAACACGAATTTGAATCACCTAAGAGATACAACTCTATGCATATTTGTGAGGGAGTTTCCACAGAGGTTTAACTGAGGAGAGACCCACCTCAAATGCAGGTAGCACCATCTCATAGGTTGGGACCTAGACTGAAAAAGAGGAAAAGGAGAAAGACAGCTGACCCTTACATTCCCAGTCAGCACTACAGATGGAGCCACTGAGGCCAGTGTCTGCCCCCCATGATAAACTGCCTTCCTCTGGACTGTGAGCCAAAGCAAATCCTTCTCCTTTAGCTTACTTCTGTCACTGTGCCAGAATCGAATAATAGGGCTGAGAATTTTAACATTTTTAAAAATCCCACAGGTAATTTTGATGTACCATTTTGATTGAGAACCATGTTCTTGATTAGTGATTAACAGCCAGAAGCAACTTAGGGAACACTACAGTGTCTAATGTGTAGATGCTTTGGATGCTGCTAAACTTCTGTAATTCAATGAATAAGTCCCTGGAACAAAGATTCTCTGTCTCAAAACATCACTGGCTAGAGCTGAGAAACTCTGTCTTAAAGGTGCCGTACACTTTGTCTTAACTATGTGGTGTAGGTTTAATAAATTTAGTCAAGTTTGCTGCAGCTGAACAGGTGATTTCAGTATATCATCTGGTGTGCCGCAAGGCCTTGTGCTGGAACTCACCTTGTTTGCCAGTGTCTGCACTGAAGAGAGAGGGCATGTAAAAGAATTAAATTGAGGTTTTCTTCATGCAGCAATGTAAAAAGACCACATTTGTTATGGAGTTGAATTGATAGTTGTTTTGGGTATTGTTTTCATATTATCCATATCATTAAGCCTTATTTCAGAGTAGTATATAGTTATCACCCTTGACCTCTGATCTCACTGGAAGGTTACACCCAATACAGCTGCTATGAGAAGAACATTCCCATTAGATTGTGAAGCTATTAATCTTTCTAAAACACTTTCTTGCTTAGACACTAATAAATCTATTAGGTGGTGTCATTTCCAGATCTGAGCCTCTAGATTATATTTTCTTATTTCAAGACTTCTACTTGAATGCCTTTTAAAATTACTTCAGATCCTTTGTGAAACCAGATGAATGTAAATAAAACGCGACTGTAGGGATGGCTTCCCATTGCGTGTGGGTTAGGCTGAGAATTGATTAATGAAGCCTTTACAACCCTTATCGATCCAACTGTTGGTCTAGTCTCATCTCCTTAGCAGGATGCTATATACTTCCTGAATGCCATTATTTCTCTTTAAAGTCTGTTTTTCTCTAATATCTAAACACACAGTCCTCCCTCCCCACTATGAAGCCAGAGAAGTAGTACTTACACATTTATAATTTAATTAAAGTTTTATGCTCAATAGGAAATCACATATAAAATGCTACATGTATTTTATTGTTGGCTAGAATGCCCTTTAGAGTTTATCTACATAAGATTAGAAAAGCCCATACTTGATAGGTCAGATGTATGAAAATCCACAGTGACATGTTTGTTTACATCCAATAGAATGTTAGGTTACAGAAATAGCTCATAATTTTTTTAGGCCATTTATGAAAAATAGTTTTGTTGCTGCTATTGTCAACTATTGCCAAGTCCCAGCTTGTTCTTTGTGGTTCTTAAAATATTCTGAACCAAACCAGAAGCTAAGATTGATGGATTGTAAATAATGAATTAGTGTGGTTTCATGAAATAACTTACATTGTGACTAAAGTTTTCTTACTAGTAACTTACCAAACTAGCTAAGGTTACTTTTATTACATGACACTACTAAAGGTCACTTCAAGATTTAGTTGATTACTAAGAATTTTAAGCCAGATAAGGTAGAACCTACATTCAGGCAACATGGCAAGATCCTGTCTGTAGGAAGAAAAGTTTTTGATCACCATATAGTGCTTGCCATCATGATGATAGATTCCTACACTTTCCTCTTTCCCTAACAGAGGAAGGGGACTTGATTCATGTAGTGTCTTAGGATGGTTGAAATGGAGTTTTCAGTTCTTGTTTTTAATTACATACTGCAATGTATGGTTATAATCTTTTTATTCCATGGAAGATTATTTGGTGTAATTAATGTGGCAATGTGTAATTTTCAAAGCTTATTTTTTAGTAACAAAGAGTAGTGTTCATATTTGCTATATAGTTCAGATATGAATTGCTTATCACTGTCTTACTTTTTTACTACCTTGACAAAGCACTATGACTAAAGTAACTTCTGAATTAATGGGGCTCACCATTCCAGAGGGTAGTAGAGTCCATGACCATCATGGCAGGGAACGTGGCAATAGGCAAGCAGGCATGGTGCTGGAGCATTAAAAACTTAACATGTTGAGACAACTACAAGGCAGAGAGAGAACCAACTGGAATGTTAGGGGCTTCTGAAACCTCCATTGACCCACCTCTTCCAACAAGGCCACCATTCCACCAACTGGGGACCAAGCATTCAACCAAATGAGCATTATCCTTCAAAGCACCACAGTCACTAACTACCGGAAGAACCAGACACTTCTTGCCCTTGTTCTGCTGTCATCTTTGATCCCGTACTTCTGAGAGAGACTTGCTTTTACATTCTTCCTTTTCCAAGGCAGAGTAGGTGTGTTCTGTGTATGAATCAAAGCCTCAGCCCTCCTGAGTAAGTGATAGGTGAGCGCAGCGCTGGAGCAGTTGTCTTCCACCAGGTCAGATTTGAAGACTGGAAGTTAGTCAGCAACTGTCTCTTCTCAGTCTCTGATACTATGTTCTCAGTGTCTGATGGTATAACAATTTGTGGAATATAGCACTTCTTACATCCTTCCCCCCCTCTCCTCCAGTCTCCTCGCCCCCCCCCCCTCCTCTTTTTCAGTTGATGTGTTTGTTTTTTGGAGACAGGGTTTCTCTGTGTAGCCTTGACTGTCCTTCCTGAAACTGGCTCTGTAGACCAGGTTGGCCTTGAATTCAGAGATTCACTTGCCTCTGCCTCCCAAATACTGGGATCAAGGTGTGTGCCACCACCACCACCTTGTAGAGTCTACGTTTATATAATAACTGGTTGATATATATAATTTGGCCAAAGACAGATCACAGATTTTATGTTCTTGGAGCTGATGCTTATCTACCTACTGGAAATGGGAAGAAAGGGCCTGTACATTTTCTGATTTGAAAGTGCTTTGTAGTATTTAGGAGTCATTGTAGTGATAAGTTTTTTAGATCTGAATCATTAACAGTACAAATTCAGTAACCCTTGGGTCCCAGGTTAATTTTCTATAAGATGAAATAAAGATATTTGACTTGGCTTATAAAGTTGTGAGGAACAAGCAGGGCAACGTTATAGTATAGTATGGTATGGTATAGTATAATACCGCAGTATAAAAAGTTTAGTATTGTACTGACCAAGTCCCCTAGTTTGCTGTTTTGAAATCTTTAGCTTGGCTTCTTAGTCCTAAAGAGTCTGGCTTTTTATAAAGTAGATATCTTTGTTCAGGAAAATAACTTCATGTATTTCAGCTGTTTTCTCTGGCTTGCTTCAGCTGGTTAGAGCAGTGCTGAGCTTTTGGGCAGTTTGGAAGCAGCCTTGGAGATGAGGCTTCTGATATATACTCACGATCTTGAACTCAAGGTGAAGACTCTTCTTCGTCACAGGCTGTTAGTGCTAATAATGTATAACAAGTCTTTGTTTCCTTGGCTCACCAATACTGACTTAAGGTTTGTTTGGTTTGTTTTTGGTTTTGTTTTTGCTTTACTTTTATTAGGTGAAAAATTAAATCTCCAGTTAGTTTGATTTACGTCTTAATTTTTAATGAGTTTAGCCTCCCTTCCCCAACCTTTTCTCCCCCCCCCCATTTCTCTATTAGATTGATGATCTTAGTAATATGTGAGGATTCTTTTACATAGTATAGATGGCTTTTCTGTTTGGTAATGAAAGAATAGAATGTGCTGAGCTTCAGATGGCCTCATCCACCCTACTCACTACATACATCTTCCCTGACACAAAGCTACCATTTGCTGTTGTGTTTGAAAACGTGTGTGTTTTATGGTTAATCTCTAAATTTCCTGTAAAGAAAAGATAACCTGGTATTTTGTTTCTGGCCTCTAATTCTTTATTTTCTGGAAAGCAGATATGAATTTCCTTTATCCTCATTTCCTGTTTGGATCCTTTATCAATATAATCATATGACTGCTGGTATTTCCTTTCAAGTGAAAAAAACCCCTGATCTTTGTGATCTGTGTGTATGAACAAGTCTGTATAAACTCTGCATGGCAGTTAACACAACAGTGATAATGTGAATGCAGGTAGCTCATTGATGTTTTCACACTTTTTGAAATTCATGTCCATATAGTTGAGCATATACCACTATCTATAGCAAAAAGGTTCTCAAAAATGTAAGGCTGAATTAGAATCCCAAATATGGCTATTTCTGCAGCATGTTGTTTACTCTTTAGACAGGGTCTTCTTATGCAGCTGGCTGGACTGAGACTTCCTATGTAGACTAGACTGGACTTAAATGCACAGAGATCCATCTGTTCTGCTTCCCAAGTTCTGGAGTTAAAGGCCTGTGCCACCATGCTTAGCATACAGTTTCTTTTATTTTTAAATGATCTATTTTTATTTTATATACATTGGTTGCTTTGCCTGTGTGAGGGTATCGGATCCCTTAGAACTGGAGCTCAGGCAGTTGTGAGCTGTCATCTGGGTGCTGGGAATTGAGCCCAAGTCCTCTGGAAGAACCAGTGCTCTTAATGGCTGGTCTAGCTCTCCAGCCCCTTGTAAATTTTTTAAAGATTTATTTATTTACTATGTATACACAGTGTTCTGCTCTGTATTTTATTTTTTAACTTGAAAATTAGCATATAAATTCCTTGAAATCTATTTAATAGCTTAATATTTATAAGTACAGATAGAGAAGTCTGTTATCCTGGTAGCTATCTCCGTATTATCTGCATGGTGTTTTGGTTTAGAAGGGCAGGTCTGAAAATAGCAAAGTTGTCCTTTGGCCCCACTTTTGGTTTCACTCAGCTTAGTTGACCTTATGTAACATCTTGGTTTCTTGAGCTGTGAAATTGACCATAAACAGTTTTATTTTTTTATGATGAAAGTTTCAAGGGGAGAATACACCCTTGATCCTTAAATTACAGTGAATTATGGTATATTAATTTCTTCAAAGGAATTTAAAACATGATATAAATAAACTCATTAATTTTTATAACATTCCTTTGAAGTATGCAGCCAGTACTGCTGCTACACAAATGGCAAGGAACTTGAAAGCCCTGAGATTTTGTCTGGAAGGACTGAACAATTGCCTCCATCATTTTCCTTCTGTAGAACTCCATGTTATTACTATGAGAACAGTGACTTCCTTTCCTTCCCAGTGGTGAAGCTGATCACCGTCATGAAGACCACTGTGGTACTGTAAAATGCTATTCTTGACTTGAATTGGGAAAGGTTATCTAGATTCTTAAAGTCTGAATTATTAAGTTTTGCTCCTCTCTGCAGTAATATTTAAAGAGTGGTTTTGAGCTGGGGACGGAGTATGTCTGTAATTCTAGATACGTAGGAGACTCAGCAAGGAGGTGACAAGTCTAAGACCTGTCTGGGCAACTTAAAACAGTGTTCTGAAATTAAAATTGATAAGGGTCCATAGTGTGGCTCAGTTGTATAGCAGCTGCCTAAGTTTACACAAGACCCAGTACAACAAATAGTTTAGTTTTAAAGAAGTTCATTCTCTCTAGAACAGGAGTAGCCATGAAGTTTTTCTCAAGATAGGAGTTTAGAGCCTCCTAGCATCAAGAACAAAAGCAAAAAGACCCTCCTACCGTAGTTCTGTTCCATAAGCAAACTCTGGGTGGGCAGCACCACTTCTTCCAGCCCAAAGTGTGTGACCCACTTCAGCACACTGCTCAGCTGATTGGCCCTGGCATTTTCTGTTTGTGGTAGCAGTGTTAAGCAATGTTAACAAATCTGCCCCTTCTAGAAGAGAACCTTCACCAAGAAACATTAGTTTCCCTACTTTGCCAGTCTGTCTTAACTTTTCCCTATAAATTGTTCATAAATGGGTAGAATAAAATTAAAAGGTTTCCAAGGAAAGCAGTAATACTGAAATCATTATCAGGCATTAAACAGTTTTTATATAACAATGTGTGCTTGAAAAATAACCTTTTAACAATAGTTTTGAACAAAAACTAATGTAAAATCCCTTGTAAGAAATCTTTAATTATGACTTTTAAATTTCAGCATGAAATAGGACACAATACTGAGAGAGATGGAATGCTTTAACTGTTGTTTGTGTTCTGGGTCTACCATGTCCCAGGGACAGGCATGGGCTGTACAAGAGTCTAAGCACACACTTTATGTGTAGTAATGCTTGTTGGGAAATTTAAATGTAAGTTGGTTCAAAATCTGTAGGAACAGTTTTCTAGGTGGCAAGAAAGTCTTATTCCTCAGTGAGTAGTTGGAACATTAGATGAGTATTTTCTCAGTTGATGCTTTAAGTAATGCACTCCTACCATGTCACCTTTACTCCTGTTCTGCCTTGAGTAAGGCATTACAAGAAGATAAGAACCTTTTCCTCCTCCTCACATCAGCCTTCACTTCAAGACATTATTATTGACCGGAAGAGAAACTCAGTATTTGGGTGTGCATACTGTGTAGAGGTCAGAGGACAACTTGTGAAGTTTGACCTCTGCTTCCACCCTAGTGTGTTCTGGGATTGCACTCAGGTTTCCAGGCTTGCACAGTGAGCACCTCCACCTCAGTGGCCCAGCTTTTGAGCTTTTTGAGACAGGTTCTCAGTGTATGGCTTATACATAACCTCACACTTCCTGTCCTCTCTTAGCCTCCCAAATGATTACAGGCACATGTTATCATGCTGCGTGCTCCACCATACCTAACCCCTTACAGAAGAGAAGAGATAGAGGTAGGTTTGTTCATTGTGTGTTGGTTTTTGAAACAGTGCCTGTATCAAATTCATTTACTCAGTTTTTTCCCCAAATTTCCTTTATCTCTGCTATTGAGATTATGTTGAAAATTTGCCAAGATTAGATACTTGATGCTGACTAGTTTTCAGAAAAAGCTAGTGAGGGTTGTAGCTTACTGGTAGAGCACTTAATCTGATAAAGTTCTGATATTAAATTATTTATTCTCTAAAATAATTTCTTAAACTATCATCTGCTCACACAAAGGACATTTTCTGGAAAAAAAATCAAGTATTACTGCCTCATTAGCATATATAACTATTCTCATTATGCCATAGGACATTATTCAAATCTATGCACATTTTTTTCAGAGAATGGCTACAGGTCAGGGGTGAGGAAGTACTAGGAAAGACAACATGCAAACATGGAAGAGAAGAGCATTCTGATGTAGGTGTATCTGTATGAGACAGAGAGACAGTGTCCTTAATCTGTATCCTGCTAAAAGATAACAGATCCCATTTAATTGACAAGACCTCCAAAAACCACTTTTCTAACACTTTCTCCATCCCTTTCCCTTTTTTACAAGGTAAATTTGAAGAAAAAGAAGACAGTGTGCCTAAGCTGGAGCAGCTCAACAGCCTGGGCTGTATGACTAATATGAATCTAGTGCTGACAAAGCAGAATTTGCTGCATATGGAACTGTTACTATTAGAGACCTTTCAATGGAACCTCTGCCTTCCTACAGCTGCCCATTTCATTGAGTATTACCTCTCTGAAGCAGTACATGAGACAGATCTTCATGATGGCTGGCCAATGATTTGCTTGGAAAAGACTAAACTTTACATGGCCAAATATGCAGATTACTTCCTAGAAGTATCTCTGCAAGGTGAGTTGCTGAGAATCCCTTCATGTGACTGTGTACCAGTGACTTGTCTATTCTGTTGCTTAAGTTCATTTTTGGTGTCTCCACAGATTATGCCTTTCTAAATTATGCACCTTCTTTAGTAGCTGCTGCATGTGTGGCTTCTTCGAGAATTATCCTTCGTCTTTCTCCAACATGGCCTACAAGACTGCATCGTCTTACTGCTTACTCCTGGGATTTCTTAGTGCAGTGTATTGAACGACTATTGGTGTAAGCCTTTTTGCTCTTGGCATTTAGTTAACGTTTTCCTTTGTGCATAACACACCCTAAAAACTACTTCGGCTCAAGGCTCTTAGGGTACTTTGTCAGTTGCTCACCGCTGTGAACAAATAGTGTTTTGCAGCAAAGGAGTATTCCTTGCCTGTGAGCAAGTGAAAGTTACCATTGCTGGTATGACCCTAAGTAGTGAACAGTGCTGAGATCAGTCCAGGCATATCTTACCCCATTCATCTCATTACTATTGAAATTTAAGAGTTACCAAGATCTGACCTCAAATTCCAACTTAGAAAGAGTCCTCAAAGCTTCCAGCAGTGTTTATACCAAGATAAATCACTTGAGAACGATACAAGGAAGGTGTCGCTGTTACAGTTGTTACAGTGATGGTGCATTGACATTGACGGCAGTTTATGAAGTTAGCTATGTTGGAGGTGGGTCTTTGCAGCATTCTGGCCAGGTAATGGTACTGTTCCTTTCTCTTGTCTCAGTGCTCATGACAATGATGTGAAAGAAGCAAACAAACAGAGGGGACAGTCAGCCCCTCAGTCTGCACAGCTGGGTGTGTTCCAGACAGCTCAGCCCTCACGGCCAGTTCACTTCCAGCAACCTCAGTATCTTCATCAGACCTCGATGCAGTATCGACAGCCTGTGTCAGAACAGCCAAGCCGTCAGCAGATTGTGTCTACCACACACACGTCGTCTTACACCCTTCAGACTTGTCCTGTGGGCTTCCAAACAAGTGTTCAGGGCCTTGGCCATGTGCAGACTGGTGTTGGGATGTCCCTGGCAATACCAGTGGAAGTTAAACCCTGCCTCAGTGTTTCTTATAACCGGAGTTACCAGATAAATGAACATTTCTCATGCATTACTCCATGCTTTGAGAGGTGATGATGTACATATCATAGGTCAAAACTGACCCACACTGTTGTGAAATGGACAGCCCTGGGTCAAGTTTTCTGTACTCCTCTTCAAAAGGGAAGGAAAACAAATAGTATCAGAATGCAGCAGGCACCAGCACCAGGAGACAGTGTCCCTTCAATTCCCTGAATACCTAGGAGGACTCGGCAGATACTAATGTGTGTCAATCCCTGTGACTGAAATGTTCCAGCCCTTAGCCTATAGTCCACATATTTCAAAATGCTCAATACCGCCATTTGCCGTACTGAGCTTTGAGCTGTGGTGGGCTTTGGGTCTTAATGCTGGCACATACATCAAAAACTTAGTTTATCTGTGGACTTGCCAAAACCATCTTTTATGAAGGAAAGTTAACAGTATTAATTTTTGAAGAATTGTTTTAATCTTTCAGCTCAGACCTACTGGTGGGTTTCTAAGCTCAAACTCACCAGTTGCTAAGTATACCAATCTGTACAGTTAAAGAAACAGATGATTTTATATAACTTCCTATCATAAATAATATACGTCTGGATTTATATACTAATATTTGGGGCTAAGCAGATACATACCTTAAAATCATGATCACAATTTTTGTTTTACTCTGCTAGTTTTTTCCACTAAGTGATCAGCCCTGATTCTTCGGGATTTAAGCACATTTAACTCAGGGAACTTGTAGTACTTGGAAACACTTAGGTGTAACCAGCATGCCTTGGGAGTGTTAGGGCATGAACTACCTGTGTAACATAGGCTACAATGCTTCTGCTGGGATGAGGGTCTAACAGCACAGGATGAATGAAGTGGGTCCTGTGGTGCTCATGCGCAGACAGACTGTGCATCACCCACTGCAGTCGGTGGTTTATATTTAGATCTGTTGTCACTCTTCAAACCAGTTTTCAAGAGAAGGCACTGTATAGTATCAGTAGTAGAGTCTGGTAGGATTGTTCTGGAATTGAGGGTGGCCAGGGTAGCACTCAGGTTGGGCTAATGCAGCACTTTGTTATGGGAAGGGTAGTTCTATAATCAGCGTGGAATGCAGCAAGTGAAGCTGAGCAAGCAGGGGTACTGACTGTAAACTGAGCAGCCATTTTCTTTACGTTAGCTGTCCAGCTTCCCTGGACAGTTCATTATATTGGTAGTGAGTGAAACAGCAATAGCAGTCATTCTAGCAAGAGCAGCCTGGCCGTAAAAAATGGGAGGGGAGCAAATAAACTTGAAAAGTAGAAAGCCACTGATAAACTGGATACATTGTGCTCTTCTCCGTGGAAGAAGAGAGTTGGTGGAGGGAAAGTGGTTTAAATTAGTAAGGTGTGTCTGTTTTTATAAGATAGCACTTGAATAGCGGGGAAACTGTGGCAGATGTGAGGCCACCACAGTGTGTTGCAGAGAACTCACTGTAAGATAGGGGTATGCAGCAGGAGTCTAGGAATCAGCCAATGGCCTTTGTTGTAAAGGGAAGGGTTCCGCAACAGGATGGACTGAGAGGCCGATTCGGTGGGTGAGTGCAGGGGGTAGCTTCTGCCAACAGGAATTCTTAGAGAATTGACCTTTCCTTAAAAGGAAGCTAACTTTCTTATTTAGAATGCAGAATGCATAGTGTGGACTTACAGTCTGATAAGGAAAACCACTCAGGTGAGAACACTCACGGCCGTTTTCAAGCATGAAAACTGTCTGATCACTTTTTCTCTTTAAAAAGGCTGCTAATTGGATTTTATAATTCTTACCTTAAGAAAACTTGAATTATTAGGTTCACATTCACAGACAGCCCAGCAACGTGGAGTCCAGTATTGTAACTACCTCAGTAATGCTATGAATGTAAGCTTTGGGGATAGAAATCCTAACTTGAAACAACAGCCAGTGCCTGTGGTAATTTAATGTCTTGTCAAATGCTTTTATTGATTAGTTCTGTGTCATTCTTGTCGAAGATATTTGCCTTTTTAAAAAGCTTATTAACACTTTCCAGTTTATATTTAAAAAGCTAAAGAACACTGGATTAATCCCTTTGGGGGCCAGAGTCAAATAATTGATGACTATTGCTGCATACCCAAGTGGAGAGCCCGGAGAATCATGACTATTTTTAGAAACATTAGAATTCAGTATAAATGTAACTCAACAACAGTTAGCTTGAGAGTTGGGGGGCTGTGTGGGTTTTGTTTTCTTTAATTTATTAATTAGTCTTTAAAAGGTTTTGTTTTGTTTTGAGATACTGGACCATCATTAAACGTGTACTGTGAAAAGGTTAATGATGTGTAAAAAGGACTTAACCTGAGTCCGGTAATAAACAATATCGAGTACAGACTACAAACCAAAATGCCTGTGCTACGACTAACTACAGTAAATATGGTGCTAAGTCTACACAGCAGGATTAGATGAGTGCTATGCACTTGATTTTAAATAAAAGTAGTTTTCACTAAAATGGTCTTGCTGCTTTTGTTTTAAATACAGGTTTGTCAGAACCTCATTCAGACATGTTGTCATGTATGTCAAACTTGCAGTCAAAAATGTATTTACTAAAAGGCATCCAGATACAGAGCACTGCCACAGTGGCAGAAAACATTGTCCCCTTGTGTATCACAAGCTGATCGCTGAGGCCAATTAGAGTACACCAGGTAACTCTGACCTTTGCCTTTTAAGCTTAGAATAAGTTGTATGTTAGTTACTACATTCTATACTTACTGAAAATATTTTTTCATGCCATGTTTTGATCATTTTCCCTCCATCTCCCAGATCCTTCCCACCCATCCATCCAACTCTAATCTTTAGGAAACAAAACAGGAAGGAAAAAATAAATAAATTTAGGGGGAAAAAAACCTTAACTGTTTTCATGCAGAGACATATATGTATGTACACAGAAAAACCATAAAAACACAAAATGAGAATTCGAAACATAAGCAAAGGGCCAGTAAGGGAAGGAAATGCCCAGCCAAAGCATGATTGAGTTCATCTTGAGGTACCCATCTACTACAGGGCATCCTGCCCTTGAGTACGGCTTCTACACTCAGTGGAACAAACTCCCATGGGAGAAAATTTTTCCTTTGTGAGCTGTTGTCTTTTGGAAATAGTTTCTTGTTTGGGGGTGGAAGAGCATGCCCATTTCCCCATCTTGAGTTTTGTGACTCAATCTGGCTTGGACCTGTGCAGGCCCTATGCATGCTGCTACCTACTTTGAGTTCATACCTTTATCGGTCCTGTTGTTTCTGGAAGGCCTTATTCTTTGGTGTCTTCCATCCCTGCTGGCTCTTGGAATCTTCTCACCTCTTCTGCAAAGTTTCCTGAGCTGTGAGAGGAGAGGTTTGATGGAGATATCCCATAGAGGAGTGTTTCCGGATCTGTCTCTGCACATTGTCTGGCTGTTAGTCTCTGTTCCCATCTCCTACAGGTGGAAGCTGAGCAAGACACTCAGTGTAGCAGAATGCCAGCCACTAGGAGTCATTTTGTTGGTAAGTTTCTTTAGCAGAGCAATATTTCCCCCTAGATCCGTAGCCTTTCTAGTCCCAAGTTCTCAGCCACCCAAGCAGTATCAGACATGGATTCCATCTCCTGGATAGGGCCTTAAATCCAATCACATGCAACTGAATTTTAGTATCTTAAAAGCTGGTGCCTCTTTAAAAAAGTCAGAACAAAATGACCAATGATCTTAGAGTGCCAGCGATGATTAACCGTGTGTTCATCTAAGTATAAATAACACTTGTTATTAATTCAACGGAAGCCTTAGCAAGATTGGATGCAGTGTTAGCACCTGCTCTCCCAAGAGTTAGTATATGGTGGTCTTTAGGGCTGAATTTAAGAAGCAAGAAAAGGGGCAGCAGGTGTTCTAAAGGGGCTACACTTCACTGACACTGACTGAGGAAACAGGTTGCTAAACGGCTGCTTCTGAAGCAGATGGTGAAAACACCCACAAGCAGCTTATATACATACTTCATAAATATGGCTGGCATACTAGAAACAATTAGATGTAGAATCTGGGAGTCTAATTTATTGGTTTTAAAAAACTTGTTTTTTTAAAAAAGTAACAAGTACAGTAGGTCAGTGGCGTAAAGATTGGAGTCACGATTTCTAGGAGGTGTATGAGCTGCTAACCTTCCCCAATATTACTTATCTATGTTCCCAGGACACTGTAAGACACAGTGCCACCCTAAATTAAAGGAGTTCTTGGATCATGGATCTGGAGTCATGAGTCTCTGGCTTGATAGGCAGTTTAGAGAGGACATCCTTTCCCTAAAGTTTTCTCAAGTCAGAGCAATCTGGTTTAAAGCTACACACCACCATTTTGGGCATTCTGTTGACTTGCCAACCTTCCTTTATTATGGTATGTTCTTTTACCTTTCCTTTTATAACAGGTTGAGATTTGCAGAATCCCCGAGTACCCCACACCCAGTTTGCCTCCTACTCTACACTGTATGTTGCATTTGTCACAATGAACCAAGTGGCGCATAATGGAAGTATGTACTTGAGTCAGACTTTATATGTGCATGTTCACATGTATCTGTGTATGGAGACCAGAGGATTATGTCAGGGTCTTCTTCAATTGTTATAGCCAGCAGCTCCAAGAATTTTGCCTCTGTTCTCCAGTGCTGGAATTCCAGGTTTGCATTGTTGGATCCAGTTTGCCTACTTGACATTCATTCCTTTCCTTTTTGTAAATTTGAAGTGATGAGGCGGGTACATGTGTGCTTGCATGTGTAGACCAGAAGTTGAGGTCAACTGTCTTTCTCAATCACTGCAAACTAATGACACAGAGTTTCCATCTGAACATGTGCCTTCAGTTAGCTAGCCACCTTGAACTAGGGATCCTGTATGCCTTCTGAGTGCTGGAAATATAGGCAGGCTTCCAGAAGTGATTTTTAAAATGATTGCTGGGGATCCAGACTGGTCCTTAGGCTCACACCACAAGCCCTTTATCCACTGAGCTGTCTCCCCAGCCCCACCTTTATTTATTTGTTTGTGTATTCATTTATTTATTAGCACAAAGCTGAGGGATTGAACTCAGGTCTGCATGCTCACATAGCAAATATTTTACTTATTGAGCCATTTCCCCAGCCCAAGATTTTCTTAGTTTTTCCCTCATCATTCAGATCAATGATGTTTCCCAAAGGCTCTGTTAAAACCTTGGTTCCCTGCTGCCGATGGTACCAAGAGGTGGTGGAAGCCTTATGAGAAAGTTAGGTCATTGTCAGTGTGCCCTTGATTGGTATGTTGGGACTCCTACATTCTTCCTCTCTCTCTGCTTCCCAGCTGCAACAGAACATTGAGAAGTTGTAGTCCCTAGTATCTAGCTCTCCTTGTTTCCTACCCAGAATATCCCATTTAGATTTTCTTTTAGGCAATTCTGGATTGCAGCAAAATCTCAGTGATGATTCTTGACAGCTTGGAGTAGTATGCTTTGACCAGGTATTTGAATAAGTTTCTTATGGGCAGAGCTTACACTTATCCTTTTTATGTATATTTAGAATAGGATAGGCTCTTGGAACTTTGGGTAAATCAGAAAACAATCCTGAAATAGCCCTGGCTACTAAAAAGACTTGTATCAGTTTAGAAGAAAGTATCCTGACAATGGTAAGGGTGAGTAGGTAGGATAACATTGGGCTATGGAGCTTTGAAAACCATGAATGAATGCAAGTGTCATGGGATACAGCATACCTTGGGGCTTGTGATAGAATGTAAGTGACTTTATGAAGAAAATGCACTGAGAATGGTAGGCTAGTGAGAGGAGACTCCAGGTGAGAGGATTCCACAGTAATGGCATCATGAAGTAGAGAATGTGGGTGCTTATTAGTACATATGCAAACGTTGAGAAAGACTAGAACTGACCAAATTGAGAGATTGAGATATACTAATCCTGTTATTATTTACAAAAGTGAATCACGATACCAAGGTGCTGGCTAAATATAGAAAGCAAGCTATTACACAATCGGTATTTCACAGATACAACTAGGAAAGCAAAACTACTCATCTTCCTGACGAATATTACAGGAAAAAGCAAATTACCCCTTAAATTATATATATATATATAGTAAGTTGAAGAGCTGGGAGTCTAACAAAAGATGACAAAACTTGAGTCCAAAAGTAACAAATCAGCACAACTCAGGTAAGCTCAACTATTAAGGGAAAGGTAACTTCAGAGGATATGACAAAGTGACAAAGAGCACTTTGCTGTGCAAGTGTGAGGACCTTAGTCTGAATCCCCAGGACTCTCTCAGCAGTCAGACACCTATAACCTGAGCACCTGAGAGTGGAGACAAGCAGGTCCCCAGAGTTCCCTGGCTAAACCTATCTGAGCAGGTGAAATTCAGGTTCAGAAAAAGACTGTCTCAACTATAACCTGAGCACCTGAGAGTGGAGACAAGCAGGTCCCCAGAGTTCCCTGGCTAAACCTATCTGAGCAGGTGAAATTCAGGTTCAGAAAAAGACTGTCTCAAGAGAATAGGCAGAAAAGAGTAAGAAACAACACCCACTATCTTCCTTCGACTTCAGCATAGGCATGTACACACATGAACATGTAAGCATATGTCACCCATAGCATAACATTAAAACATTTACCACTTACAAAGTGAGATCACAACTCAATTACCATTAAAAACTCAGAGAAAAAGCAAAGAAATATCAAAATTTTAATAACAAGCTAGGCATAATGGCACAGTCTTCTAATCTTGCACTTGAAAGCTGAGGCAGAAGGATGGACACCAGTGTAATCCAACCTGATGTACATAGAGAGATTCTGATTCTCAAATGGGGAAAAAAGTCTAACTAACCAACACATACTCGAGTGTCAAAAGTTATACTTGTAATAAGGATGAACAATTAGGAGCAGCTGGGGGCAAATAATTTACAACATTGAGCAAAAACTACGGGAAAAGTTAGAAATAAAGGACAGGCATCAGTGGTGAGACTCAGTTAAGTAAACATAAAGTAAAGATCTTAGCATATCACTTCCGGTAATCTGACAGTTTACTCAGAAGTTCTGAGAAGGAAGGTGCTGCAAACCTGGCAGGAAACAAGGGACACTACATGATACTTGTCACCAGGCCATCAGCAAAACTCTGCCACACCAGTCTTTAGACAACTAAAATATCTTTATTGGCCTGGCTAGGTGCCTAAGGTTAGAATGCTGTAGCTTGCTTCTTTGCCCACTTCCAGATACTGCAGTTTTACTCAAGGAGAACAAAATTATGTTTTCTAAACACTCACTTTATTCAATGAAACCAACCCATTACCGATTACCACAACATAGTGAACTAATAATTGACCATATATCTTCATGGTTTTTTTGATAAAGTCAAATTAATTGGAACTTTCAAAAACATGAAAAGCACCTTATTGTGCCTTCATCTACCAAGAAAAACGAGGAATAGAATTAATGTGGAAAACACCAGCATGAAATTGCAACTAAACATCAGGCGATGTGAACATATGTCTGGAATCTCAGGACTTGAGGTGCTGAGGCAGAGTTTGAGGCTAGCCTGGGCTTTGTAGAGGGCCTCATCCTCCCCCCCACCCCCCAACAAGCAAGCAAAAGCCAACAAGCCAAACAGACCGGCACCAATAAGTAGGGCTGGATGTAGCTCTTTGGTAGAGCACTGTCTTGGCGTGTTCAATATCCTGGCTTCAAACACTGGCACTGAAGCAAAGAAAGACTTCAGTTTCTGGTGTTTATGTGAGGACCAGCCTTGAGCAGCTCTGCAACTGAGGGGGAGCCACGGGTCAGTGGACTAATCACTCGGATTGACTTTTCTAGCTGAGAGAGTAAAACAACTCCCTGGGGCTAGCAAAAGGGGGAAAAGCACACACACCTTTAGGGTCTCTCTATCATCTCTCTCTGTCCTTTATTTCTTTTCTAACCTCTGTCTAGATGTATCCCTTCTATGTCTTTTTTTTTCCTTACAGCTTATATACAGCAAAATCTTTCAAGCAGCATAAAAATTACAGTGTGTTTACACTCTTATTTTTTTAGTGAATAATTACAATGAATACAAGTTTTTTGTTTTGTTTTGTTTTGTTTTAAAAAGCATGTTTCTCATTTCCTTTACATGATTAAGCATTTTATGTATTACAGGTAAAAAACAAATTATTCCAAGAAAACTTACTCATGTCCAAGCAACTTGTTAAGATTAAGAGTAAAAGCAAGCAAGGTATTTTTCTCAGCCAGTTCTCTCACTGGCAGGCTGCATTTTGCAGTTACAGAAGAAAGTATCAATAGCTTTATTACTTATCTCAAAAAGTAATCTGATGAAAAATCTTAAAAGAATCAAATCTAAATTTTATATATGTATATCTTCAGGGGGCGTACCCACACATCAAGAGGTTTTTTTTTTTTTTTTTTTTTTTTTTTTAATCAGGAAGCTGAGGGCAAAGATAAGTACAAAGAATTAATCATCACCTTTGATCACCAAGCCATCCTAGCAGCAAAGGTACATCAGCCAGCAACCCCCAGGCTGCCGTTGTTTTGTCCCCTGACCACAGTGAGTCCCTCCCTCAACTATTCAAAGTGTGGCTTTCTAAACTTTGGCTTGTTCCCCAAGATTATCTACCTCAAAGTCATTAACAAAAACATCTTCCTCTAACCTTAAGTCATTATTTAGAGTTTTGTTTTAGCTATGATGTACACGGAAACCTGTGAGCACACCTCCCAACATTAAGATGAAAAGAGCTTGAGCTAGCCTAGTTTCTGAGGCTCAGATGTTTTCCAAGTCACAGTCTATACTGCTCCTCAAGAGAAACTCGTATGTCCTACCTGTGTGACACTTCCTTGGTCCTATTGTGTATCCTCTAGAGGCCTTGCTTTATCAGGAGTGGGGACACTTTGAACAGTGCAGCTTAAGAAGAAATCATGTTCATAATGATCCACAGCTAAAAATGCCCAATAGGATGGGATATGTCCGTGCAATATTCACACTATATTAAAGGCAGTGGGAACACCCCTACGCACACCCATTCACACCAGGCCAGATACCAGAGAAAGATGGCAACAGCGAACACGTAAAGACTCAGCAGGAGCAAGAGACATCCCGGAGCTGCAGCCCTGGGGGGGGGGGGGGGGGGGTGAGGGGTGGGGGGGGGCGGTGCGCTACCCATCAGTGCCTTGCATTCGACTGGTCTGAACTCCTGAACTCAAGTACCACCTGCTGCTCCACTGACATGGCCACCAGCACTTTGGTTCGAACAAAACAATCTAAATGGAAATTAAGGACAGCTGGAATAGTCACTATAGAAAGACTTCTACACATCATGAACTCTGACAAAATTATAACAATACTAGAAGAAACTTAATATCCAACTGAACATGTTAGAAGGGGGGAAATAAACCAAACAAAATCAGAAGGAAAAGAAAGAAAGGTGAAAATTAATAAATTTTAAAAAAGCAAAGTACAAATATTACAATGTTTACATAAAAATTGAGCACAGCTGAATAACAGAAAAGCAAATACTTTAAAACTGGAATGAGGGAATAAAATTATCACTATTTGCCAATAGGAATGTATAGGTAGAAATTACAATAGAGTCACAAAGAGAAAATAGCGCATTTTAGGCCATAAACTAAATTCAGCAAATCAGCATGGCAGCATGGTATATAATGTATTTAAACAAAGACCAGATAGACAGACTTACTAAAAAGACACACTTAGCTAAATGGCATCAAAGAGAAGACAAATAGCCTAGCAGAAAATAGAAGAAAGATTGTAAAATCAGAGCTTGTTCTAAGTAGTGTCTTCTATACATGCATGGCATGGAGTTGTACCCATGTGCTCTTAACAAGGCAGTGTCTTGGTAACTGTTCTGCTGCTGTGAACAGACACCATAACCTCGGCAACTCTTACAAAAGAAAGCATTTAGTTGGGGCTTGCTTACAGTTTCAGAGGTTTAGTCCACTATTATCATGGCAACACTTAGGCAGACATGCTGGGGAAGTAGCTGAGAGTTCTACTGGATGTGCAGACAGCAGAAAGAGAGGGCGACTGGAATTAGCATGGACTTCAGTGACATACTTTCTTCAAACCACCACAGTCACCAAAACAAGACCTGCACAATGACAGCGGGCCAAATAACCTGCTGTACATAGCAGAAAAAACAAAACTAAAAGCCTGTCTCAAACAGATATTTCATAGAAAAATCAGTATATGGCTGATAAGCTCTTCCAAAGAGGTTCAACTACATCCGGAATTTAGGAAATGAGAAACCCAAAAGTGGGATATTTTAACTTAGGTTGAGAAGCATGGTATCATTTGGTTACAAGCCCATGTTGGAGAGAAGTAAAAATTGATGTTTACTAAAGCATTTATAATCATTTCAGCACATTAGGAAATGCTAAACATATGACTTATTCATAGAATTTATTCTGACAACCCTTCTAACTATGTTTTGGTTATATTTTAAGTTCATGAAAATTTGTGCTAATCCATCATGAAATAGAAAAAGTAGAATATAAATTATATATTTAATATATAGGTCATGTTAAATATATGTATGTGTTCTCATAAGCACTGGTGTAAAGGCATCTCACTCCATCCTTCGATATATCTTGGGGTCAGACATATCTATTAGTAATACATAAATAACTTACTATTTTAATGATACTTTATTAGTAAGATAAATCCCATACTGATGAATGTCAGTCATTTGTAATAATCTACTCTTATTAATAACAGAAAATAAGTAATCGGTCCTGTCTTGTTTCACATCTGTATAGCTCTTTTAAAAAGCTCATCACATTTAGAATTCTTATATACACTTAGAAAAGTTACATTTTTTTTAAGATTACAAAATAGTTCTTTCATGTTTTTTCTTAGGTCAAAATTTAATTTTTTGAGATGTGAATCTAACTTTATCTTTTCTAGGTAATTGCCCAGTTGACCCAATTCAGTTTTTATGATGATTTCTTACTTTCCTTCACTAGTTTAATATGCCATGTCTATTACAAATATAATAAATTCTACATATGTTTGTTTTGAAATTTTCTATTATATTTCACTTTGTCAACTTGTTTCCTGGTGTCACTATTCATTGATTGTAGATGTACAGTAATATAACCTAATGTTTTCATTATTATGTTTCAGAATTTCCTGGGGTATTCTTGCTTCTTTATGTGAACACTGAAATTTTGTAAGGTTTATACGTTAACTTTAGGATACTTGATGTGGTGATTTGAAGGTAAGTGGTCCCCAAAAGGAATGGCACTGTTAGGAGGTGTGGCTTTGTTGGAGGAACTATGTCACTGTGGGGCTGGGCTTTGAGGTCTTTTTTTGCTCAGTGTGACAGTCAGTTGACTCTCTGTTCCTGCAAGATGCAGAACTCTCAGCTAGTCCTCAGTACATTTGCCTGCACGCTGCCATCTCACCACCATGATGATAATGGACTGAACCTCTGAAAGCCTGTCAAATTAAATGCCTTAGAAGAGTTGCTGTGGTCATGGTATCTTTTCACAGCAATAAAAAACCATAAGACACCTGATGTGCATTTTTTAAAAAATATTTGTATATGAATACAGTCTTTACATAATTCCCACCCTCCATGCTCCTCTCTCCAACCCCTCCATTGTTTCCCCACTCCCTTTCTACTTCATGACTCCCCTGCCCCATGTGTGTGTGGTGTGTAGAAACAACGTACAATCTATTTAGCGTTACTCACATGTGAACGTATTTAGGAGATGCCACATGCCATGGTGAGGGCTGAATTTTCTTCTCTTCACAGCCATTAATTATCTATAGCTCTTTGTCTGGAGCTTGTGAGATTTCCTCTGTCCCCACTGGAATGTCAACTAGGGATTCTTCGCCTCAGTGACCCATCTCACCACAGTAAGGCTAAGATTACATTTGCTTGCACTATGTAACCAGCTTTTATGTGGGCTCTGGGTATTAAAACTGAGGTCCTGATGCTTGCGTGGCAAGCACCTGTACCCAGCCATCCTCTGATGTATTTTAACTGACTTTTGTATATAGCGAAGAATGATTATTTTTAGAACACATTTTTGTTTTCAAGACCTTTTCCTTAAATACATTTTTGCTTATATTTAAACATTTAAATGATTTAAAATTATTTAGAACAAGAAGTGAGCTACTGTACACACATATACATATATATGGAAAAGTATATCTCTTTATGTTTTTGAGAAAAGGCTTCTCATGTCAAGAAGTGAGTCAATTTCATTACACTTCAAAGAAGGTTCTAGATGGAAGCTTCAACAGGTATTTGCAGGGGGTTTTCCAGCTTGAAGAAACCCACAGGTCTTTGTATTAAAAGTCTCATTTCTAGAAGGTTTACAACTCTTTTTAGGAAAAGGTTTGTTTAATATGTCTCTGTCTGTGTGTATGTGTATACCCTGTGGTGATTTGAAGAGGATGGCCCCCATAGGATTTGAATGCTGGGTCATCATGGAATGACATTACTTGACATGGATTATTAGGAGGTGTAGCCTTGTTTGTGTGGCCTTGTTAGAGAAAGTGTATTACAACGAGTAGGCTTGGGGTTTCAAAACCCCATGCCAAATCTAGAGTAAAGTAACTCTTAAATCTCTGTTCTGTTGCATATGGCTTTCTGGTGGCTGTGTGAATTACCTGTGGTGTTCAGCATAAGCGTTTGCCCCTACTACTGACTCTTCATGCTTAAGCTTTCTCTCTCTGTCCCCTCCCCTCTCCACCCCTCATCTCCTCTCTTTTCCTGTTTCATTCTTCTCTCCTCTCACCCATCCCCTCCCCCCTCTCCTTTCTCTCTCATCCTTTACACATGCTAATCAAATGTTCTGTCACTGAGCTACAAGCCCCCCACCCCCATCTTATTTATTTAAAGACAGAGCCTTGCTATGGCTAGGCTTACTTTAGACAGGCTAGGCTCAAACTTATAATCTTGCTACTTCAGCCCCAAATATTGATATTACAGATAGTCTGAGCGTAGTATATAAACAACAGAATGCACACCTTCAGTATGTTTTGGCAAATATGAACCTGTGTGATAACCACCACATTCAGGACCAGAACATTCCCATTGCCCTAAAAGGTCCTCTGTGTCCTTCCCCACTCATTCTTCCCTGTGATCAAGCCCACGGTCGAAGCACCCATCAGGGAGGGACAACACCATGAGGTGAGGATCTGCTGAGGTATAAGCAAACATTTTTTCCTAGATGCAGGAAGACAGACCAACCTAAGACTTTCTCAGAGTCTCTGATAAAAGAACAAAGGAAACTTTAATTCTGTGTCCTTGTCCAGGAGTGGACTTGGCAAGGCCAGTCTAGGGCTGGAGCCAGTGCCTCAAGAGAGTCAAGATTGCTGTTTCTGGGGATCTGATTCTTCCTCCTGGGCTGTGGTTATCAGTCCTTAGGCGGCAGCTGTGTCTGAGGTATCCTGTGTCCAATGTCAGTCAACATTGTCTGACTTAGCTCTCTACTGACCTTGTCTGGTTCCCCCTTGCACATAGTATAAATGATGCTATACTTCTTAATAAGCTTGCTTGTAAGTCATCAGCTTGTGTGAGATTCCTGGGTCCCAGCTATTGCTTTTGTCTTCTTTATTTTTCGTCCGTGATCCTGCCAATGCAAAACCTTGCTCTTCAGTACCCTTCAGGACACCTAGGGTTTCAAACCAGTGAATCCATACAGTATGTTCCGATTGGGGCTGGCTTCTTCTACTTGCCATCCTGTTTGAGATTCACTATGTTTTTTTAAGTTTTAATCAATTTATTTGTTATTGTGTGTGATGGGGGGCTGGCATCACTAGGTTTGCATGGCAAGATCTTTATATACTAAGCCTCTTGTCAGCCCAGTTTGCTTTTATTTCTGCATAGTATTTTGTTTATATGTGGCAACAAAAGGGACAAATCACATCATGTTAGAAATTAGTAATAAATAATATTTGGGATCATTAGAGCCTTCATTCTTTTACCCACGCATTTGCACACACACACACACACACACACACACACACACACACACACACACACACGCATGCACACACACACATCTGTGCACATGTGTGGAGACCAGAGATCAATACCAACTTTCTTCCAGTCTTCACCTTCCTGCAGCTTACCAGTATGGCCAGTAGCTGGTCAGCAAGTCCCAGGATGCCTCTTGTCTTCCGCTCTTCAGCACTAGGATTATAGAACCCATCCACCTTTTCAACCCTTAATTTCCCCTCATTCTACAAACTTGTTTCTAAAATGTCTATGTATCAGTAGAGTGTCAGCAGCTGGTTAAATGTAAGCCTCATGCACATGTCCTAGAACCCTGGTACTTAGAGCACTGAAACAAAAGAAACCCATCTTGAGACCCTGTCTCAAAATAAAAACATACAAATACATAAATGTAACCTGGCTCTGGATTTGCATGTCACAATTTGATCTTTGGGGAAATGATCTTTTAAGATAAAATTAATCAGTACCTTAGCCTTTATTCAGGAGTTCAAAGACTACGGATCAGTATTTAAAGTGATGAGGTACCAGAGTCAATGCTCTCTGTAGACTTTGTGAATAATGTGTTGAATTCATTAGAAGAAAGTTGGATGGCTGCCACAGCCAAGATAACATGTCCATGTTCCAGGCAGGAAGAGCTATATATGTCACTTTTATCGGAAAAGCAAGAATCCTCCCAGAAGTACTCAGAAGATTTCTTCTTATTTCATCACCCAGAAATGGATCTCAAGGCCATCTATAGGCTCCAGGAAGTTAATGAGGCTCTTGTAAAATAAGATAAAGATTGTTGTGACTGACACATACCAATTTTGACACAAGGTTGGCACAGTTCACAGTGTCATTTCAAACAAAGCCAAGGTTCTAACAATAAACACATACTGTTTCTGGCAAGGCTTCTTAGGATGGCTGCTGTGAGCCTTGGGGAGACTCAGCATAGCCATGGCAATGGCAGTATACTCTAGCACATGTGCATAACTCTTCTTTACTCCCAGCCTGTGAGGTCTCTAAAACAGCACACACAACTGGCACATGTATTCTTGTTATGTTCCAAAGTTACGGCTGTGTCACTGAGCCTTTTATAAAGCAAGATAGAGATCCATAGTATTTTCAGGTTCCCCTGAAAAGGGTCCCTCAAGCCTCAGAGCTGGGGAAAGTATTTCTAAGGGAATCTAGAGTCCGATCTCTTTTTTGCTGTATCTTGAGGGCATGCTTACTGCTCAACTCCCTGTTTCTGAGGAGAGAGAAATTCATTGTAGATTAAAGGTCGGGGAAACTCAAACTTTACATCCCCAAATATGTGTAAATTAAGACCAATTCACACAAAGAAATATAATTAAGATTAAGAGACAAATTTCCAGGTTTAGATCTCAAGGACTCTGACTTGAGGACACACTTCTGACGTGTTAATTTGATGGCCATTCCAACAAATATAACAGATTTCAGTATTCTCAACCAGAAAAGCTAGACCAGACAATTGTAGGCCTTCCCAACCAGAATAGCCTTACTATAATAATCCTCCAGCAGATATGAGCAAGACATACCAACCTCTTCTGCCAGATTGAACATGGGAACGGGAGAAAATATGTTCTTTTTTCAGAAGTGAACACATGGTTGATTTGGGGCCAGTAAGACACATGCTTTGATTCCAGAAGAAGAAGCTATCTAACAATGTACAGAGAACCTTGCCAGCCCTGCATGGTGGTGCCTGCTGCAGCTTGACACTCAAGTTATGACCCTTTAACCCAACAACTATAGCATAAAATGCAACAGTGTGCTGGCAGTGTAGCTCAATGGTATAGTGTTTGCAGAGTACCCGTGAAGCACTGGGCTCAATCCTCTGCAGAGTGTATATGTGGCACATGTGGTAGCAGCAAGGTAGGGGTGTTGAAGGGGCCATGACAGAGACAGCGGCAATAAACTATTTCTTTAATGATATCACTGTGCCCTTGCAATCCAATGTGAACTTGCACACACCTCCTTTCATCTGGAGTTTCCGTTCTGTAAGTAAATTGTTATCTAAGTGTTCTATTATGAAGAGACACCATGACCACAGCAACTCTTTAAAAGAAAGCATTTAGCTGGGGTGTGCTTACAATTTCAGAGGTTTAGACCATTGTCATCAATGGCAGGAAGCATGGCAGTGTGCATACAGGCAGCAGGAAGAGAGACACTGGACCTGGCATAGGCTTTTGAAACCCAAAGTCAACCCTCAGTGATACACTTCCTCCAACAAGGCACATCTCCTATCCTTCTCAAATAGTGTCACTCTCTGATGACTAGGCATTCAAATCTATGAGCTATGGGGAGTATTCTCATTCAAACCACCACTAATCTTTGACTCTGGGTTTCTATTACAGCCAACACATTACAGCAAATATGGACATTTTTGTATCTTTCATCTGCAATGTGGCCAACTATAAGTAGATTCCGTTATATCCTCCTAATAATACTATCCTTTGATTATCTGAACAGTCTCAGTTTAGAGATCACACCCCCACACACACACACACGCTTACATGCCACTCCCACTCCCTATTTGGTTTCCTAAAGAATGGAGTGTTTATTCTTTTATTTCTTAAAGGTAGATATATTTTCTACAAGGCTCTTTCCATCCTCACTGCGAATGCTGTTAAACCTAAAAGGTTTCATATGCATGAATACTTCTATAATTAATACTCTTAGTTCACTACCAAAAGAAATATTCAGAATCCATTTTCTGCTAAACTACTGACCAAAAAATATATTCAGCCTAATCCACCCAGCATTTCTATCAAAAATAGGCTACTACCAATTTGTTCTTCTAAATGCCCATCACCACCTTCAGACATCTAATGCCTGGGTGGCTGCTTCTTTGGGTCTGCCCTGTTTCACTGGAGCTCTTTGCTGCAACTGTAGCTAAGATCTCAGAGTTCAAGCCTGGCTTCAGCACCACATCCTCCCTACCCTCTCCTCCAGCCCTTTCTTCAAATGACTGATCTCTCTAGAACAGGCCTTGTTCACTCCATCTCTCTGAAGGCCATATTTGATCTCCCTCTTCCGAAACTTGATATTTCCTCACATCTTTATATTTCAGCTGAGCATGACTTTAGAAAGACTTCCTGACTGACTGACACAGTCCAGTTCTCCTGTTAATTGTATTTCTTGGTATATATTTGCATTTTTATACCTGTCTGTGAGTTGGGGCTACTGGCAATCCATTATAGTAGAGCATAACTCTTTACTCCTGTGCAGTAAATGAATGCTAATGAAACATGAATCTCACTTTATTCTTTACTTTTGTTGTTATCCACGTCCACAGGAAGCCTACTCAGATCTTTAGCTAGAAGATCCTTTCTTTAATAGTATATTATATCAGGCACACAGAGCTGGGTGGTCTTAGTGCCCACTCAACACGGAGGGATAAGAGAAGTATGGATGACATACAGGGATAATGCCCAGGCTACAAATAGACTATTACTTGTGACTCAAGATGTCAACACCAGGACCATTGCTTGTCACTAGACGTCACTTCATCCAGTAAGGAATTATTCAGCCCCTCTCTAACCCCTTCTCTGGTAAAAGGTAAAGGACCGCTCAGCTTCATCTCAGTGGAAAGTTAGCCTCTCTCCATCACCCTATTTCCTCATTTTAAATGATTGGCTGACTTCTTTCTTGTGACACAATCAGAGAATATATGGGTAAAGGTTGCAGGGAGGAAGAACAGCATATTCAAAAAGGATCCAACTGGGAGCTTACCCTATGCCAAGCTATACTCCCCACCCCAGGCAGACCCAACCAAGGGCCTCACATAGGTCATCCTACCTCCACACTAGGCTTCAACATCTATCTTCAGGGAACAATTGTCAGGCCCAAAGAAAACTCCAATCCCCCAAATTCTGAAGCCTGTTCCCTTTACCAAAAGGTTCATTTTTTTTCTATCACTCTCAGAAGGCACAAATGGCCAGCATGGTGCCTATTATTAAACCAAAGTGTATCCTGCCCTCCAGGCCCCTCAGTTCCTGTGGCTCTTCTTGGCTCTTCTCATCCTGCTCTCTACCCTAACCTTCTCCAGCTCATGGGCACTCCTTCCTCAGCTTCCTCTTCCCCTATAACCCTACCATTTCAGCCTTGCACTCTCGGTTCCCCCCATCTCTTTTGTCTTCTTCCGTTGCCCCCACACCCCTCTCCTCCCCACCCTTCCCACTTCCGGCCCCTCTCTTGGTCTCCCTTGCTTACACCCTCACATCCCATGGCCTGGTCCAATCTGTTGTCCATATTCAGTGAACTACTTTCTCTCCCTGCTCTGGGCTCTTCTAGAGTCCTCTGGCTCTACCCTCTTCTATGTCTACAATAAAATACTTCTCCTCTAACATACCTTGGGTGGGGGGTCATACCCTCAGTTTATACATTTGCTGCCAAAGCCTCGGTTTATACAACTGATTTCATTTCCACTTTCCACAAGCCTCTCTCTTCTTAACTTAACCTTTTCTTTTTCTTGTTTGCAGGGCTGGGAATCTAACCCATAGCCACCTACACGCTAGACAAGGGCACTGTTTCTGAGCTGGAGCCTAAACCGTAACTTAATCTTCTTGAGAGACTCTTCTTCTTAGTATGCATGTATGTGTGGTATGTGCAGATGTATATGTGTGTGTGCCTGGAGTTGATATTAGATTTATTTTCACTCTCCACTTCTCTTTTCAAACTTCGCCAAAGTCTCTCACTTGAACAATCCAATGTACAGCTATTCTAGATAGCCAGCTTGCACTGGGACCTCCTGTCTCTGCCTCTGTCATGCTGGAATTACAGGTTCCTGACCTTCCCCTGGGTTCTGGGGATCCTAACCCTGGTCCCTGAAAGTACTTTATCTGCTTAAAGATACTCCACCAACTTTTAATGTTTCCGTAAACGTTTCTACTAAAATAGGGTGTAGGTCTTGAAGCAATATGTTTAGTCTGAGATAAAAACAAGCACGTATAACTGTGAGATACTTGAAAACTCGTGGTAAACTTTGAATATATGTTATGGAGGCCCTTTTCTGGAACATCTAAATACTGCAAAAAAAAAAAAATGTTTTGCTTTTCTCAGTTTCCAGTAAGTAGTATATCATGTGGCATGTCACCAATGCTTTATGATGGTATAAATATGAAAATAAGAGTACAGATGAATGAAGATGTCCTAGAAACTCAAGGAATAATGACTAGAGAAATAGCTACTGGCCACCAGGAAACACTCTCAGTGAGGCCCCAGGAAAGCTTTCAGGACAAGAACATGTTTAAGCTGACTGGGCCAAGACAGACACGTCCTAAGGAGTACCGGTGAGTTTAGAAGCAGTGTAGTAACTAGTAACTTTAAAACTGATGTTAATTTGAGTGGAGGTATATAACACAGTTGGCCAAAGAATTTAGAGGATGTTCTAGGTGAGAAAAAGTGGGCAGAGACCATGTTTTCCTGAAGCCTGGGGGTGAAAGAAAAAAAGGTACAGCACAGAATGGAGTAAGATGGGTGCTGGAGGAGAGTTTTATTCTCTTCTGAAGTAGAAAGGTTTCAGAATTCTCAATGGTCAATATGAAGGAGCTACCAGGACTTGAAAAGGACCAGGAAGGCAGACAGACTGGGTATGCAGTGGGGAAGGCGCGCAGACAAGGAGGAAGAAGAGCAAAGAAGTGACTCACAGCATCAGGGAAAAGCTGTGGTGCTGATGTGAGAAGTCCCTGTTTCTCTCTTCTCTGAGAATCGCAGAGATAATCTTCTGGGAATGAAGAAGCGGGAGGGGGTGCTTTGGAGGAACAGGGAGAACCGAGGCAAGCAGATGTTTAATCCTTTTCTCCCCTATTTCATTCAGCCCAGGAACCCTACCATTGATGATGCCACCCACAGATATGACATGTGTCTCCTAAATGATTCTAGGTCCTGTCAAGTTGGTAATGTCAACCATCCTAAGGGCAAAGAGGTACTAGTATCCTCTCAATTACACAAAAGACTAAAGCTTACCCTTTTAAGAACAGCAACAGGAAAAGCTCTGTTGCACAGAGAACCTAGAAAAGTTCTTAAAGTGAGATCAGAGGGAAGCCACTTTCCACCAGAATGTTAATGTCACAGTAGATCTTTATTATAAGAATCCTTGAATATTTTTTTCTTTCAAGTAGCCAAACTGGTAGGAACAGCCATTTGATTGACAGCTGCTTTGAAAAGGAAACTACAGATCAACAGTTCTTCCTTAAGGCATAGGGTGGCCATCCCATCAGGCCAACCCAGCCATTTTGAGCAGGGAACGCTTCATAGATCCCTTGAGGAAACTCTACTCCAGTGCAAAGACTGCTACTGCTTGGCTGTTGCTGAAACTATGGACTTGAGCTGCAGGAGGCTTTACTTAACCATAGCAGTTCCAGGCAACTTGTCCTGGCTCCAGGAGACTCACGACAGTCATGACAAGCCTTGGTGACACCTAGATGACCCCACCCTTCTTGTAGCTATTCTCATTAGAAAGAGGGAGGAGTACTTCCTTCAGTGACTCAGGAAAAGCTTGTGATTGGTACACATTCAAAACCTGTGATTGTTGCACCTAGAAGCTGTGCACAAGCATGCCACACCCTTCTTCAGAGTATATAAACAATGTGTTTTTCAGACTCCCTGGGTCAGTCTGGGAGGCTTCTCAGCAGGCATGGCCTTCCTCCCACGCTATTTCAACGTTAGGCTCCTGAAATATGAATTCTAGGCGGTATTTAATGAAAACTCAGAGCCAGATATTGGGGGAAAGCTGGAATATCAGAGAGAGGAAACAGACCACAGTCAATTCTCACCCAGCAAACTTCTCAGGGGAAAAGCTATCTTTAAGAGTCCTCAGCCTGGCTTGTTGCTTCTACAGAATCCCACACTGTCTGCCTACACCTGCCTTAAATATCATCTTCTCCCAGTTGTCTCATTTCTGGGTTCAACTCTGCATCATAATCCTAGAGTTAGAATTAAAGGTGTGATTTGATTAAAGGCCTACTATTTTCTTGTTAGGCTTTGAACTCACAGAAACACAAAAAGATCTCTGTCTCCTGAATTATGGGATTAAAGGCATGAGATCCTCATTGCTTGACTGTGGGTGATTCTGTCTTCTGATATTCCAGGCTCATTTTATTAAATAGAAAATATATCACCACAGGCTCCAGTAAAAGTTTCCCTCAAATGGTCTTAATGATTACTATATTCATTGATAGAGTGTGATTGGTAACATACACAGAAAAAAAATAGACAAAACCCTGGCTGTCAGTAATAGACAGTTGTATCAGAATGACCCCCTAGGCTATAAGTCTTCATGACTTCTAAACTATAATCCCTCAACTCAGCACCTAAGAAGAGGCTGAAGAGTTCTACAGTATGACTGGGAGGAGGGACTGTGGGGACTATAGATGACTGTGGCTGAGAAGAAAAAAAACAGCAGAATGCTAAGATCATGGAAGACGAGAGAACATAAGGGGCCACTGGAAAAGTTCCAAAGAGTCACCGAAGACTTGGGGCCCAACACCTACAGCTTGTACTATTGCTTCAGCCACTGGGTGCTAGGCCACTGGTACTCAAGGCCTCTCACACCACTTACTTAAGTGCATACAGCTGCAAGTCTCTGGCTTTGAACACCCTTTGTCCTCAAGGCTTCACTGTAAGCCTCGGTGTTCCAGGACCAACTTCTAAAGTCCCTGGAGCTCAGGACAGTTAATACCAAGCATTGCCTTAGTTCCATTTGTATAGAGGAAAAACCAAACCAAACCAAAACCCCAAAAATCTCAGTCAGTTCTTTTGTGATAAAAAAGTAAAACTCTAAAACAACTTCTTAGAAGGGTTCCTTAGGTGACCTATTAGGCGAATAATCAGCTTTCCAAGCTCTGCCATTTCACTTCAAGTGACAATGTCAGGGTCAGAAAGATCAAACTAGACTGAGATTAGAGAAAGAATGCAGAACACTCAGCAGATCACAGAGAATAGTCTACAGTAATTCCCGAGCCCCAGTGTGGGATATTTGTACACTGTGTGAAGATAAATTGCTGTGATAGGTGTAATAAAATGCTGACTGGCCAATAGCAAGGCAGGAGGTATAGGTAGGATTTCTGGGGAGAAAAAAAGAAAAGGAGGAGAATCTATATGCACAGCAGACACCAGGAGACATGGAGAGAAGCAGGAGGTGCAAGACAGAAGAGACGTAAAGACACGTGGTAGAATGTAGATTAATATAAATGAGTTGATCTAAGTTATAAGAGCTAGTAGGAACAAGCCTAAGCTATAGACTGAGCCTTCAAAATTAATAAGAAGTCTCTGTGTCATTATTTGGGAGCTGGCTGGCGGGACAGAAAGAGCTTGTTACACCCCCTCCTCATTTTGACAGAAGTATAGACCTTATGAGGCACACTTTATTAGGGTAGTTTCTCTGGTTACATCATCATACTCTCCTTCAACCCCAAATCTGAGCACTTTTCTGTCTATCCAGTCTGCCGAGGGCCCTGGGAGTATACAGCAGATGACAGCCAGTATTTTACAGGTCAACCTACCACATTAATGACTCTGTGTTGGGGAAAATCCCATTAGGCAAAGCCCGTGGAGGAATCCCATTAAACAACATTCATGATATGACCCGGGTAGGCAAAGTCCATGGGGATATCCGCCAACAGCCCCACTGGGTAAAGCCTGTGGGGTGACTGCCTGTGGATACTGGCTGTTTTCTGTCTGTAACTTTCTTGAATGAAACTGCTATGCCTCCCTAATAAGAACAGCCGTGGGGTTCTCTCCACAGCCCCTTGGTAGTGTGTTTTACATCTTTAGGCACACTTATAGCTGTAGACAGTCAAGTCTGATTATAGAAATAATATCAGAATATTCTTCTTTACTGACACTGGAAAGTAACAGTATTTTCAGTCTCGAAGACAATTAATTTTAGACTTCAGAACAAATTCAACAGAGTAAACCGCTCCTGCAGAAAATACACAAAGACTAATTCCCAGGTGCTGTTCATTGCTAAATCAAGGCCAGGCTGTTTTGAGATTACACCTCCTTGCAAGAGTTATCTTTCTGCACATACCCTGACCACTCGTGTAATAGTTGACTTTCTGCATATACCCGGAACACTCGAGGTTCAATCTGCTGTTACTGTTAAATCCTGAATTTCAATGTTATTCTCTGAGAAAGAGTTATGTGTGAGGCCAAGCATTTATACTGGCCAGTCTTTGTGACCTTATGACTGGTGGAAAAACTGTGTGACTTCATGTTAGGAGAATGGGTTGGATCCTGAAAATGTAGCCTATAATTGTCCAGAGTTGGCTAAAGTAAGCGCAGCAGCAATGTAGGGGGGAAGAGAGGAGGAGGATGAGTGTGTATGAATGAGAATGTGTGAGGGCAGCAGCAATGTAGGGGTGAAGCTGTGCAGAATGTGAGTGTGTGTGCTGAATGAAAGATGAAGAAGCCTAAGGAGAGGGAGAGGGACGTGTGAGGGAATGAATGTATGAAAGAGTGAGTGATGCAGAAGAAGCATATGTGTATCTCTGTGAGAGAGATAAAGCTGTATGAAAGAACTGTTGCTATATATTGTGCGGAGAGCTATATGAGAGTGTGTAAGAACAATGTAAAATGTTATGAGGTGAGAGAGCTATCTATTTGAGATGAATAGCCACGGCTGTATGGAGATCTGTAACTGTGTGGAGGCAGGAAGATGAAACTGTATAAAAGGAGATGGAGAAGAGAATGTATGTAAAAGAAAGATGTGAAGACATGAAAATAGATGTAACTGTGTACAAAGATGTATGACTGTATGTATGGAAAGTAATATATGTAGTTCTATGTATAGAATGCAGTAATGTGGAGATATGTAGCTGAATGGAGACAGAAAATGTCAGAAATCATTTTTAAGAAGTAAAAGATAAAGATACCATCAGAAGGCGTGTGTGCTTCCTTATTTTACCAGTCAGTTAGATAGTTTATAATTATCTCAGATAAAAAAGTTTCTCATCCAATCCCTTCACTACTTCAAGGCGTTCCTTTTATTACTCTGAAGCAGATCATGGGAACAGGCTTCTCACAGTCTGCGTTACCATGCACTTTCAAAATGTCTTTCAATTATTGCTTTTAAAATTCAGGACTCAGAAAGCTTCCAAGATATTTGTAAGTTTATACATCTTAATGTAAGAATTTAATAAGCTGTCAATATTTTTATTACTTCTCTGTCTTTAGCCAGTTTAAAAATAAATCAGTTTCTTTGTTAAATTTTACAATTTTACAAGGCACCTTCAAGGGACAAAAGATGTTTGATGTTATCAGGATGAAAAGATTGCTCCTTGGGGGAGATGTCTCAGTTGGTAAAGTGCTTTACACCTGAGGATCTGAGTTTGAATTCCCAGCCACTACAAAAGAGCTTCACATAGTGGTGTGCCTTGTAACCCCAACACTAAGAATCCAGAGACCAACGAATCCCTGGAGCTCTCATTGGTTGTCTAGTAGTCATCTAACTGAGTCAGTGAGCTCCAAGTTCAGTGAGGGATGCTGTCTCAAAAATTAAGGTAGGGAGTGTGTTACAATGAGGTTTCTGTCCCAGCTAGCTCCACAGTTTGGACCCACCTGCCACCGCTTATATGGGCCAGCAATCCCAAAGTAATACACAGATACTTACATTAAGTTCATGCTGTTTGGCCTATGACTTAGGCACATTGCTACTAGCTCCTTCATCTTAACTCAACCCATTTCCATTAATCTGTCTGCCATGTGGCCCGTGGCTCACCTGTGTTCCTTACATGTTTCTCTTTGGGAGTGGGGGAGAGGATACAAAATTTGGAGATACTGTTGCTTTTCTGTTTATGTGCCTGTACTTGTGTGTGCACATGTGTGTGAAAGCTGAGTGTGACCTTGGGTGTTATTCCCTAGGTGCTGTCCACCTTGTTTTTAGAGACAGGATCTATTATCTGCTGGAACTCACAAAGCAGGGTAGATGGCTGGCCAGTAAACCCCAGGGATCCACTTGTCCCTGCCTCCCCTAGTCCTGGGGTTACAAATGCCAACTCCATAGCCATCCTTTTCCACGTGGATTCTGGAGATGAAGCTCAGGTCCTCACTCTTGTATAGTACAAACTTTTTTTCTTATTAATCAACTATTCTATGGCATTTTCCTGATCAACACATTCCCTCTGAGACTAGAAGGTAAACAGAAAGTCACTTTTCTGGAAGGCCAGAAACTTGGATGAAAAGGGGGAGTAAAATAACTATTGGGAGGAGTCTCTCTCCAGCCTTCAGTGCAGAACGCCTTGCAACTTCCTTGAGTCCTCTCCTTCCTGTGAGGCAGGTGTTTTTGAGTCATTCCTGCTCCTGCAGTAACCCTTCACCCATACTCCTGTTAGCAGCCCCAGGAAAAACCCATTGCTTCACCAAGATGAATATTGGTCTAATCATTTATGAAATCTACTGTGAGTTCCCTTTCTGGAGTGAGTGGATGCCTGTGTGTAAATATAAGTGTGAGCATGTGTGTGTGCTGTGTCTGCCCAGGAAAAGTCAGTTATACACAACCAATTGAACTGTCTATACATACCAATGTTTGCTCTCTAAATGAAGTTTAGAAAAAGAAAAAAAAAAGTTGTAAGATAAGATCTGCCTCTCCTCCCTTCCCTTCTTAAATACCAGTGTTAAAGCTTCAGCCTGAGGCATGCTTAGCACACTTTTTATTTAAAAAAACAAAACAAAACAAAAAAATGACCCTCCTGCCATAGGCTCTAGAGAGAGAGAGAGAGAGAAAGAGAGAGAGAGAGAGAGAGAGAGAGAGAGAGAGAGAGAGACAGAGACAGAGACAGAGACAGAGACAGAGACAGAGACAGAGAGAGAGAGCCTGTGCTTCGGCACTTTTGGCACACTATAGATAAAATTGAAGCCAAATGTCATTTTTAAAAACTGCATTTGTAGAGTGAAATTCATTTAGCAACTTGGGTATTTTTCAGACAAGGCAAGACTGGCCCTCCAACTTGCTGTGTGATCCTCCTGCCTCCACTTTATCAGTCAGTGTTAGAGTTACAGCATGAGCCACTATGCTTTCATTTGGCAAATGTTACCTAGAACTTACTGCACACTAGACAAGGTGTTAATGTCTAACTGTGAGAACAACAGAAATAGTTCCCACTTTCCCATCACCACCAAACTTTTGTTTTGTTTTAATTCACTTTGTCTTTGAGACAGTCTTGTTATATAATGAAGGTTAGCCTGAACACATGTAACTCAAGCTAGCCTTGAACAACTACCCATCTCTGCTTCTTAAATACTGAGTTACAGGCTTGCACCACTATGGCCAGCAAGAGTGTATAGGATTTTGAATTCAAAGTATCAAAACCACACAACACAGCAATAAAATGCTATAAAGATGTAGATATAAAATTTGGATGGAAAAGCTTCCCAAGATGTATATTCTTTTAAACTTGGACATCTCAGAAATTAGAGATATACTTATGATGTGGTCAGACAGCAGTAGTTGATGACACCACTACTAGAGGTACAGAGAAATCTATGTGAAGGCTTAAGAGGGAAATCTGAGATTTATTAGTGAAAAGGTTCTTTTAGAGACCCATGATTACTCAAGATCTGAAGAAATATAAGAATTCAGCCAGATATGGTGGTGTCCATCTGTAATCCTAGTGCTCTGGAAGATGGAACAGAAGAATTACCATGAGTTTGAGGTTAGTCCAGGCTATATACCAAGTTCAAGAATAGTGTGAGCCATATAGCGAGAAATTAAAATCTCAAAAAATTAAAATAAGTTAACATTAAAGGTAAGGTTCAATGAGTTAATTTGCTAAATATAAGAATAATGAAATTCAGATAATTTAAATTATTTGGCCAACAGACATATCAGGATAAGTAAAGCTGAGTCAAGGTTGGTTTTCATTCTTTTATGCAAATATTCAGTTTTGAGGAAAATGCCAGATAAAAGAAGTACATAAATGTTTGCTTACTATGTTTAAAGCTTTGGGTTCAATCTGTGGGATTCAAGACGGTAAATCCAAGAGACTAGTGAAAGCAAAGCAGGTCTGAATACATTCCTCTGCAGAAAAAAAGGCAAAAATGGCTGATCTGGGGGAAGATAATGATTTTTTTAATGACCTTCAGTGCTGGGAAGATCTTTTCTTCCTTTTCCCATAGGCCAGGGCTTGCCGTCTTCCCAAGTTCCCCATGCTATTGGTTTAGGACACAGCCTAATTTTAGGGATAATTCGGGGGCTTGCAATATCCCCCTTCTCTGATCCTGGGCTCAGTCGCATAGCAGATACCTATAAGTTTACAATTCTCAGAGTTCTGAAACAAACAGGCACCAGCTGCCAACTAGGGGATAAGGGGCCTAGTGCCTTCTGCTACCTGTAGTTCTGATGAACTTTAAGTGAAAATAGACTGTAACAATTTATGTCTTCCAAATCCCCAGTACAGGAGAGGGGGCTCTAGTCTTGTGACCATGGGCAAATCCCTCTTTGCCTTGTTTCTCTACCTGTTAAAACATCACTTTACAGTGTTGACATAAACTGCTAAGTTCCTATGATCTTCAAATTTTATATTAAGCAGGACATAATTTAAAGTAAGCCTCAATTACCTCACAAATAATTATCATTAAATGAGGCCTGCATCCAACTACAATGATTAATGTTTGAACTAAAGCAATAAAATTGGCTACTTTAACATCGCTTTGTACAGAAGCTAAACCATGGACCCAAAAGACCTGCATTCAAAAAACTATACAAACAGTAAGGATTCAGGCAACCTATGGCCAAATTATAAATACTTTATTAGACACAAATCACAATCTCAATACATGCAAAGAACAAAATACAGTGTATAAAGAGACACTTCATTTTGGTTCTCTTTAAAAAAATGAAACTAGACAGGTGAGGTTGTACATACTTTCAGTTCCAGCACTCAGGAGTCAGAGCCAGGCAGATCTCTTGAGTTTGAGGCCAGCCTGGTTTATGGAATGAGTTCCAGGACAGCCAGAGCTATACAAACATGCTGTCTTGAAAAACAAAAACATTGAAACTAAGTGTGTATGAATATATAAAACACACACATCCCAAAACAAAATGAAACACAAGTTTTGATAATTAATGTAACAGGACACATAATTGGGTCAGAAGCATAATAACTGGTTATGATTTACTTAGCCTATTTTAAATCACTTTCTCATTCATTCCAAACTTAGTGCTTTGCACCTAGCACATAATTACAAAAACAAATCTAGAAATCTGGGCAGTATTGCTATGAAACTGAGGCCAGTTTGGGAGACAATGAATTCCAAGTCTGTTTCAGCAATAAATAAATAAATAAAAACAAAAACAAACAAAAAACCTTCTTTTTCAAGGTGATTCTTAAAGTTATATTTTGTTTCATACTTAAATAATGGGATAGTCTGAAAATGGGCCATGGTTCTCATTTACTTTATTACTTAAAATAAAAAACAAAAACAAAAAACTCTTTGCAAGTTATCTCTGCTAACTGGAACTTTGAGTCTAAACTACAGCACTATCAAGTGAAGTCAGCCTGCTATGTTAGCTTCTACATTTTTGTTTCTATAAATGCAGCAGTTACATTCTGTGTCTTATATTACAAATTGGAGGCAAGTAAATAGTTTTAACTGAGTTTTTTAGTCCTACTGGCATTAAGCTGATTTTAATTACTATTCAATTCACATGTTTGTTTTGGTTTGCTTGGTGACAAGATCTTTAGGACTGCCCCTCTCTTGCAAGGGAAAAGTAACTAAAATTAACTTATTTAGAACATTCTCAGAAACTCTGGCAACAACAACCTTATCAACAGCAACTTCACGAGCGACTCATCTTTCCTCCTTTTGCAATTTACTGCACAGTGACAGAGTTCAGTTTTCTAAATGTTCATACTTATTCTGGCTTTACAAGAACACTTGTGTTTTAAATCACATCCTTAACACGATCACTACTCAACATGTGAAATTATTTACGAATTCTTAATTATAAACTTGCATTACTTTGCTTATATGGAGGATTTGTTGCTGTTCTCTGGTTTGTTTGTTAAGAACTATGAAACAAATCACGTCGAAATCAAACCCATCCTTGAGACTTTACAGTTTGAGTTTCTTTTAGAAGTCTAGGGCAGGGCAGACTGGTTGAGTGTGGCAGAGTCTGCAAAATAGTGCGCCGGTGAGGACAACGTGGTTGAAAGAACAAAGATCTGACCAGGACCCCGTGGAGGCGGTGGCGTCTGGTCGCAGGGCTCAGCCTCCTTCCGCTCCAGTCAGCGCACAAAGACAGGCTGGATGGGGCGGGCCGCGGCCTCGCCCAGCCGGAGTGGGTGGGTGGGGAGGGCCACTTCTCTAGAGAAACCTGACCAGCTGACAGGCGCACGGCAACGCAGTTTGCTGACCGCCAGGGGGCAACTGCCTCGCGGAAGTCTCTTCTGTTGCCTCTAGATGGCAGGCTTCGAACCCCCTAACTTTCAAACGCCTTGCGAGCGGCCCTTCATTCGATGTCCATTGCGGAGCTCACAGATGTCGGCCATGACAGTTACATCCGGGTATGATCGGGAGCCACGTCCTGAGTCTCCCGGAAGTGACGCAACGCGGAAGGATACGCGCTCTGCCGAGGGAGACAGAGGTGAAGTGGTCCCGGAAGTGGGTGCAATTGGCCGCTGCTGTTGGGTCAATGCTGTAGGAGGAGCGTGGCCTTTTACACAAATCCCGTCTCTGTGCTTAAAGCCAGCCATGCTGTGCCTTATTTAACAATCCGAGAGATAGAAGATGTTATTTTTACTCCAGATATATGGAGAAATAAGACTCAAAGAGGGCAAGAGATTTATATAAGACTATACTAGTACTATTTACTCTAAACCAGCTACCGTGTTCTCTCTGGTGTTTTCTTTTTTGGAAAACTTTAATTAATATTTCTTGTCATCATAGATTGTCAACTCTGCAAGCGTTTCTTCAGCTCTGTAGCCCAAGGAGTGGTATCAAGCCACATGCATCATTTTAATCAAGGACCAAACTTTTTATTCTGATTTCTTAGGAGAGGGAGGGCATAATATTTTCCTGTGCTGGGAACAAACCTTAGGAAAACGCAGTTTTAAGCAATTTATTTCAGACATAGCAAAATAAAACTTTATCCCCAACAG
Organism: Phyllotis vaccarum; assembly: GCA_033318265.1. Taxonomy (NCBI): domain Eukaryota; kingdom Metazoa; phylum Chordata; class Mammalia; order Rodentia; family Cricetidae; genus Phyllotis; species Phyllotis vaccarum. Next base: position 20,760,273 of record JARWLC010000004.1, on the reverse strand, counting down.
AACACTGCACATTTACTATTACTTTTTTCTGTTGCTAGGTAACGTAACAGGATGAGAACAGTGAATGCCCAGCATTGCAGTGCAGCAACATGAAATACTGGCAAAATACATGTTTCCCAAAGAGATTTCTTTATGTTCAGCTGACTCTCTAGTTATGTGGGGGGGGGGTGCATGGAGAGATGAAAGAAAATGTACAGAAAATTTGTAAAGGGAACAACTATCACAGAAAATGGGGGAGAGTCGGGAAGCTCAAAGAGCCATTTCATAGTCTAAAATAGTCAAAGAGAGAAGGTTAGAGGCTAGGGAGCTTGGTGAAAGTGTCCTAGACCGTTAACAGTCTAAGTAAGTTTCAACAAGGGATCCTCAATCTAAAATCAGCCAGCAGAGTCAAGATTGTTTTCATAATTGTTAGAAACATTTACCAGCATCAAGTGCCTCCTTGCCCCACAGTTTCCTGTTATATAGTCAAGGCTGACCTGATATTTTGTAGCCCAAAATGTTCTTAAACTTGCTGCTATTCTCCTACCTCAGCCTCAAGTTTCAAGTCTTAAGAGAGGATTTTAGAGATGGCAAGAGGAGTAGGAATTTTTAGAGTGTTGTCACACTTTTCTACTTCAAGTCCAGTGACTGCTTCCAAGTCTAGTGACATAAGTCTCAATGGCATTACTCAGAGAAGTGCCTACGCACCACCAGGGCTTATAGAGATACTATGGTATTTTGACATATATCTGAGAAATTTCAAGGATAGGAGCAATGAGCCAGCAAGAAGCTTTGGCAGAGGTAAGAAAAGTCAGTATGTTGATGTCGCCCATTTTTACCACAGTGCATCAAGGCAAATGATACTCAATTGTGAACCATATGAGAAAGAGTTGGGTTAGAGCCTTTTTGACATGCCTAAGGAGAGAGACGAGACTTTAGCAGAGAAAGTCTGTATAGCTTGGGTTTGTAGAAAATCCAAAGTAATGGATAGGTGGAATATTAATGGAAAAACTGAATGCTGCTTATCTTGGGCAATCTGCTTGTTCAAGTTTTCCTGAAGTTCCTGCTTCTATAGAGCTAAAAGTCCCAAGTTCCTATTCCTGAAACACAACTTTTTATAGTCTTTCATGATCTCATGTAGCCACATAAGCTGGTCAGAATACAGTAGTGAATTTCTGAACAAGCTGCCTCCATCTTTGAGAGTGCTAGGATTCCTCAGCCTTTACTTTTTAACTAATTTTTTATTTTCTTTATGGACCCAATAAATGAGTATGCATTCATGTACACACACATGCACGCACATGAGCATACACATGCCGGTGAAGCCAAGTATCCTAATCTATCATTCTCAGCCTTACTCCTTTGAGGTCTCTCACTGAACCCAAGCTCACCATTTCTTTGGCAAGAGATCTTCCTTTCTCCCTCCCCCCAGTACTGGGGCCCATGCCTGTTTTCTCGATTGATGTTCAGGATCCAAACTCGGGTCTATGTGTTTATGCAGAAAGATCTCTTACCCAGTGAGCAATTTCCCTAGCCTCAGCAAACATTTTTAAGCATCTGCTTTGTGTCAACCAATGTTTAATCCTTGAAGCACAGAATGAGGAACAAATAGAATAATACCATAAGTAATAAAATATTTTTAAAATTCAAGTACTACAAAACAAGTATCTCATTTTTAGAAAGGACCAGGTCTTAAGGAGAATAAGTACCTCTTGTTTTACTAATTGGGAATGTGGAGCAATCCAGAAACCAGCAACTTGGGTATCTTGTTTGACTGCAAATCTCTGCCCAACCTGAAGGGCAGTCAGGGTAACTTAGGATGAGCAGGAAAGTAGGGGACGCTGCTTGCTCCTGGGATTGCTCTCCACCTTCCTAGGATTTTATATTTGTTACAAAAGCCCTTTAATGAGATTTTTGGGAGGATAACCCAAGTGGGACAAATGAGGAAGAGAATCTGGAAAAAAGAGGCCCCGGAATTCTATAAACCTGTACTTAGAACATCATAGTGGACTCACATCTCTGTGCTCCTTCCACGCTGACAGGAGCTGTTTTGTCTGTTCTAATACAAATTGACAGTTTTCTTCTCCTTCCTGTGGCTGTTCTTTGTTTCTACGTGGCTGTGGCCCTCTTATTCCTGTCTGTCCCTTTCACTTTATAGGCACCAGCTCCTCTTTTCAGGTATATGGCCCTGTCACTCCCACCTGTCACTTTTGCTTTCTAAGCTCCTGTAACTTTCCCATTTTCTGAGTTTGCCTTCTCTCCTGGTTGTACAATTATTTGTTCACATTATTACCTCTAGATGACCACCCCTCACTGCAAGACCCTCATAATACACTCACTTCTGCTGGAAGTAGACTGCAACCCCTAGCAAGTTGCTCTCTCTTCTTTTACCATGAAGACCTCATCAAAGACCAGCAAGAACTCACAACTGTAAAGGTAAGTTCATAGTTAATTTTCAGTAGACACTTAAGGACTGTAAACTATGAAAAAGAAAGGTAGCAAATAAGGAATTGATAATGTAAAAATATGCATGTTCATAGCTCAATGCCATAAAGAGATTTAATACATAAAAAATGTAAGTTATTTTGTAAGTCAGTTACAGGTCTTGGAAGTGAAATTTAACCATTGAAAAGTGTAGTTGAAGATCAGTAAGGTTAAGACAGATCTAAAAGACCAATCCCTCCTGAGGGCCTGTGGTGAGAGGTTCAGCATCATTATATAGTGTTAAAAATCTTAGTTTCTTAGGTTTTTATTGTAATGCTTAGGTACCAAGAGTCAAGAATGGGCCGTTTTAGTAGAAACCCTGACTACCCTGATCTTGGAGCCGTTATTCATGTACACTTTTCCTTGGCAACTGGCTGACCTGCCCTGCTCATGGAAGTCCAGCCTTGTTGAACACCCCATGACATTCAGAGAACTCTATTCCAGCTCAAGGACCACTGTAACCTCTACAGCCCCTAGAGGCCCACTGCTCTCTCAGGAGAACTTGTTCCAATCACAGCCACTTCAGGCAACTCATGGCAGAATTGGAAGACTCTAGTGTGGGCAAGACAAGCTTCAGGGAACTCTAGCCCACATTAGCCTTGAAGTCATTCTTCTCCAATCTCAGCCCCCAAATTGCTGGGACTGCCAGTACACACCACTACCTGTCTGCTGAATAGTCTTTTGTTGATTACTTGTCTCTTTTACTGTTGAGCTGGCTATATAATGAAAACCAGAACTCCTAGGGATTTTTATCTCTAAACTCACCAACCAGCAATAAGAAGGTGGCTGAAGAGTTCAGGAGTGCTATGGGAAGTGAAATTTGCAAAGCTGGGACTGAAGGGGGCAAAGGGGCTTTAAGAGACTACAGGCAAAATTTGGTCTCTGGAAGGCTTCTTGAACAGTAGTTAAGAACCAAGGGTCCCAATAACCACAGCTCAGGACCTGTCACACTAGCTGCAGGGTATTGTCCTGCTGCAACTCAAAGGCTAGAACACTAATAATCTTCTGAGCTGAGCAACTAGAACTCTAAATCTTTGCCTTTCAAACCTGGCAGCAGTAAGCCTCTAGCTTCTCAGGGCTTAACGCCTCTGGGTTTGAAAGGCCAGCCTGTAAGCCTGTGATGCTTGAGAGCTCAGGATGCCAGTGCTAAGGGAGCTGCTCCTTGCCTGCTCATGATTTCCATCTGAATGGAGCAAAGGGATTCTTGCTCAGCCGGCTGCAGTGGTAAATTGAAATGTTAGCAACAGAAGAGGAGTAAGAATAACTGACGCCTGAACAGTGCTTACTGTGCTAAAGCTGCCGTCCTATATGTAAGCATATAAAACTCAGAAATCTCTGAGCAAGGCCGTGGGAGTCTGCTGTCACTATTCCCATCTTTCTTTTCTTTCTTCTTTCCTTCCTCCTTCCCTCCCTCCCTCCCTGCCCTCCTCCTTCTCTTCCTCCCTCTCTCTGTCCCTCTTTTCTTTCTTTCTTCTTTTGTATTTTTTTGAGACAGTTTTTTTTCTGTGTGACAGTCCTTGCTGTCCTGGAACTCTGTACACCAGGCTGGCCTCGAACTCCCAAAGATCTACCTGCCCCTGCCTCTGGAGTGCTGGGATTATACTTGTGCACCACCATTGGCCAGCTTATTCATGAGAAAACAAGCAGAGAAAGAATCAATATACCAGCCAAAGTCACATTCTCATTCTGAACCTTTTGAGACATATCATGAACAGTACATTTTAAGGCATTTCAAAGATTCAAAATTGTATCGTTGGCAGGAGGCCTCTAGAAAGACAAAAAAAATGATACCCAAGAAACAAGGCAGATTGTTGTTTAAGGAAACATTGCTTATAAAAGGTTTCTTTTAAAATTTTAATTTTTAAAATTAATTTATTTAAAACAATTTCATTCAATATATTTGATCATATTATTCATCTTCCAATTTCTCCCAGAAACTCTCCGCCTTGCTACCCACCCAACTTCACACTCTTTCTCTCCCTCAAAAAAGAAAAACAATTTAAAAATGAAAATCAAACAAAAAAACCATACTCAATAAGACAAAACAAAAACAAAACAAAACAAAACACATACAACAATTTTGTGTTGGCCAACTATTTCTGAGCATGGCCCCTGTGCTGGAGTCTAGCTGATATGCCCAGTGACACTCCATTGGAAAAAAATGACTTTCCCTTTCCCAGCAATATCAATTGCAAATAACTTCGTGATTAGGAATGGGACTTTATGATCATTCTCCCTTCTTCATTCTGAGACTCTGTCTGGTTTGAGCTTGTGCAGGTCTCGTGAGCACTGTCACAGATTATGTGTATACCCAGTTCCTATGTGTGTCAGCCCTTTTGTGTTTGAATGATGCTGTTTCTTTGGAGTCATCTACCACTTCTGGATCTCGAGATCTTTCCTCTTCCTCTTCCACATAGATCCAAACTCTTGAGGGAGCAGTTTGGAGAAAGACATCCCATTTAGGGCTATGTGCTCCAAAGTCTCTCCTTCTCTACACATTGTTCAGTTGTGACAGTGTTAATTATCATCTACTGCAAGAAGCAGCTTCTCTGATGAGGGTTGAGCAATGCTCTGACCTGAGTCCCAACCTAGTGAGGCAGCTATTGATCCCTGGTTGAGAGTAGTTATTCAGGTCACCAGTGTTGTTTTTTCCTTTTGAAGATGAGTAGTTAGTTCATAACAGCTCTCTCACTGCAAAGTGCACAGAGGTGATGTCATGTGACTTCTAAGGGTTCCAAAGTACTGCTTCTATCTAACTCTCTCTTATTGGGAAGTTTATTTTGGGCAAACCAGCCACCATGTTGTAAGGAAGTTCAAAGTAATCTACAAACAGAAGTCACCTAGAGAGACCCATAGGGAAAGAAAATGAATCTCTCAGCTAACATCCACCACCAGATTTCTAAGTAATAAGATTTCAAGTAACTTCAAAATACAGGCTCTTAGTTTTCCAAGTAAGGATCCAGACACCGCATCGCAGAGATGAGCTGTATCTATGCTTTGAATATGAGCCATACAGAATCTATAAGCATAAAATGTATTTTATAATATTGAATTCAGAGGTAATTTTTTACAATCACAAAGTCTGAACTACATTTATATAATAGGTAAATTGTACAAGAAAAATATTGGCAAATGCAAACGGACTAAATATCAACTATGGACAACACAAGAAGAAAGAGTAAGTTAAGGAGAGATGACTCAGTTGATAACACGCTTGCCTCACAAGTCTGAAGACCCTAGAATCCACAATGGATGCTAGGTGTGGTAACACTCGCTTTCTAACCAGTGAAATGGGAGGTGAGACAACAGGACCCTGGAGCTCACGGCCAGCTAGTCAGCGCTACCTGGCTGAGTCCCAGACCATGGAGAGGCCTGTCTCCAGAAAAAGATGGACACCTAAGACTCTCCTCTGACCTCCACATACACACATACCCTCACACACAAAAGAGTAAGTTTAAATCTAATAAAGTATCATGTTCATTTAAGGATAAATATTGGATGAAAAGATTCACACTCCATTCTTAAAATTCATCTTGAGTGTTTTTATGAGAGATTTTAGAATAATACTACAAGAGGTGAAGAGTGAAGAGAGAATATTCCAGGAGACCTCATCTAGTAAAGACACTAGCATGCAATAGAGCTTGCTGGGAAATGACTAAGAACAGCAAAAGAGAGTGTCATACTACAAAAAGCATCAGTCCGTCATCAAAACCATAACTTTGCCGTACATAGCTTCATAGATTCAAAGTACAAGTTTGTGTTTTAATGGAAAAGAAAAGCTAATTCAGAAAGAACCAAGAGCTTGGGTCATAGAGACTGATGATTTGGAATGAGTCTAATTAAAAGCTCTTTTATTGCCCACATATTTATCAAATTTGTGTAGACCATGTGTTGTGTCCATTTCCACCTTGTGAAGCTAAGCATTGATAGCATTGATAGCAGTTCTTTCTTCACCCATTCTCTATATGGCCTGGAAAATACAGACCATCTGTCTGTTCATATGACTTCATAGCAATAGGGACAACAGCCAGAAGTTTTTTGTTTGTTTGCCTTTTGCTTTGTTTTGACATACACTAAGTAGCTTTAGTTATTCTGGAACTGGCTCTGTAGACAAGGCTGGTCTCAAGCTCACAGATATCCACCAGTCTGCCTCCCAAGTTCTGGGATTAAAGGCATGGGCCACTACACCTAGCCCTAGGTGTTTTTTATTAAGGATCTCCCAACAAAGCCTCATCTAGAACTGTGTAGCCAATGTAACTGTCTCCTGTTAATTGAAACACTCCCTCCTGGAGTGAAGAGTTGGGTGTAAATAAAACTTATTAGATTCACCGGGCCATACCCTCAAGGTTACAAAAGCAGTAAACAATTTCTGTGTAGAGGAGACTTTTCTGCCAACAAAGCAATCTGTAAGTTATGGAGGAAACTCTGTGAGTTTTCACCAATGCTAGGATAGGCTATGCTTCTGCTCGGAGTCACCTACACTTCTTTAAGTGCCTCTTACCTATGCTCCTGTAAGTAATCATGGTAAGCTCACTGGTTACTAATCACTTCTACAGTCTGTCTTAGGTGCCCTCTCTGGGCACTCCCCAAGACAAGTCATAAGAGCTAGGTATAAAATTGGGGGCTTATACTGTGCTGACACATTTGAAAATGACTGTATTGCCCATATGAGAGGAACATGAGTAATCGGGGTAAGAGAATGTGGTGAAATGCGGTAGGTAGCCATTGAGGTGGTGTCCAGTGACTTTTGTCATTTGATAGTATCAAACTCTTAACAGACTGTTCTGTACCAAAACATTTTATCTCTGTAGCCAAAGCAACATAGTAGGAATGAGGGAGGAGGACACTAAGATTAGGTAATAAAAGGCAGGTAATTTCTATCTTGTATTCTCTTAGATTAGTTGCTGTGGTTTGGTGTACAACATAAAGTTAATATAAATGTCTAAATCATTTCTAAAGGCCTAGTCAGCTGCGGGCAGCTAAGGGGTCTGGGGCTATAAATCTGTGAGTCTAGACTTCTGGCCGCCCCAAGACCAAAAAACCTCATTGCTACAGTGGTGAATGCAGCTGCCATGCCAGGCTTCATGCAACATCCTGGTGGGGCTATGTAATGCTTCAGAGGAGCCACTTGCTATCAGCCTGCTAGGCACAAAAGACATCTGAAGGCAGATCATTAACTACAGTCAAGCTGTGATGGTACAGTCAGAATGGTAAAGCATCCTGACTGCTGTCACCTCTGTGACAGTGACTGAGACACCCTGCCATGAAGCTTTTGGGTCCTTCACTCACACAAACTATAATAAAATAATAAATGTCTGAGCTTATTTGTGAAGCTTGAGATAATATTAGTAATTATAAATTGCTAACATAGGAATTTTCCCTCAAATATGAAGGTATATTTTTCCATAAGAACTATGCATATTTCAAAGTCATGTTAGAGATATAAGAATAAGGCTGCTGGAAGATGGCAGGCAGACAATTTTAAGAGCAAAATTCATGCTGGAGAAATGGCTCAGTCGTTAAGAACACGTTCCCTTCTAAAGGACCCAAGTTCAGTTCTCAGTACCCACATCAGTTACAACCACCTGCAACTTCAGTCCCAAGGGAACTGATACCTCCTAGATTCTGTGGGCACCTGCACTTATGTTACATACCTTCACGCAGACACTTAACCCATACATAAATAAAAATAATAATTAAAGAAGGCTTTAAAAGCAAAACTTAGATTAAAGAAATTATCAGCAAAAGAGAAATTGGATAGATAGCCATGGCATCTAAACAGAAACAGTGGAAGCTAGAGATAATGGAAGACAATTTCCTCACTGTAAAAATACAACTGTCAACTTGGATTCCATGCCAACCAAAACTGAATAGCAAAGGTAAAGCAAATACATCTTTAGACCAATGAACACTGAAAAAAATTACTTGAAAGTATATACTGAAAGATATAATCAAGGGTATATTTTTACACAGAAGAAAGGATACTTATATAAAAGCTTAGAGTTATGAAGTCCAATCATTATGAAGTCATGTTGAAGTAAATTTGAAGTGATTATTTCTGTCTGAAATACTAATAACAATGTTGGGTTTTTAAAATTTGGAGGAAATTAAAGTGCATGAAAAATAGAGTTAAATAAGATAAGAAAAGATTGAAACACTAATTATATCAGAAGTTAAGTCAGAGATGAATTATATATGCTACAGATAAGGTACTTAAAGACAGATAACAGATCACTACCAAGCAGACAGAATAGAGAGGAATAACGAAATACTTTACATCCAAGATTGGGCGAAGGAAGAACGTGAACATAAAAAGGTAGGAAATTCAGTTTAAGATTGTAGTTTTAGGTTCACATGTATCCTTAGTTACATTAAATTAAGTAATTGTATGGTCCAACTAGAGGTAACATTGTCCCTTCCAGGAAGAAAGGCAATCTGTGTTGAGAGGAGGCACATTTGAATGACTGGAATATCAACCCCACCTTAAAGACAGCTGGTGTAAGTATGGTATTACAGAAAATGTATATTTTGATGAAGGATATATTACTAGAAATAGCCTTACTTCGTAAAGAAAAACGTTCTGTTTACTTGGAAGATATAACAAATTGTGTGTACATGATAACATTGCACCAAAATGCATGAAGTAAAAGAAAATAACACCCACATTCATAATGGAAATTTCATTATTTTTATCAATATATATATCAATTGTTTACATATTAGCAATCTGAGAGTATTTCCTTTTTAAGTTTTAAAAACTTTATTGGTTTTTATTAGTGTGTGTGTGTGTGTATGTATGTATGATTTGTTTGAGGGGCGAATTATAACAGGCATGTAATAGTCAGAAAATCATTTTGTATAGTGGATTTTCTTCTTGCACCATTTTGTGGATTCTAGGGATTAAACTCAGGCAGTCAGGCTTATGTGGTAAGTGCCTTTACCTGCTGGGCCATCATGCCCCTATATGTGCACTCCTAGTAAATAAGAGAGTAGATTTAAAAAAAAAATAGAGATCTAGAAGAGAGCCATTCAGATTTATCTAAGTGACACATATAGACCACTATGCCTATTACCTTATATGCACATTATTTTGAAGAGCACACACACCGTTTATCAATATTAACTATATTGAACACTGTAAAGCAATCTCAACAATTTAGAAAGGTTTAATATTGTGAGAAATTTCTTTTCTAATCACAGTGAAATTTTGCTTGAAGTACTAACAAAAAGCAGCAAGGAAAAAAAAATCAAAGAAACACCATGGGTTTAGACATTAAGCTATGTATTGCAAAAGAAATCTCAAGGGTTAAAGAAAGAACTCACAATAGAAATTAGAAAATAATTTTGAAACAGCTAAAGCAGTGTTTAGAGGGAAATTTACATGTTTACATGCATGAATAATGAGAAAACAAATCAGTTAGTTTAGATATTTACTAAAGAAGTGACCAGAAGCAGAAAACAAGCAAGTTCAAATCATAGAAAGTGAGGAAATGATATGAACATCAGAAATGACTGAAATATTTCATAAAGAGGATCAGCAAACTTAAAACTTTGGGTGCTCAAGGTAGGGGAAAGAGATCACAATTTATATCAGCAATATATAAGAGGATATAAAAAGTATCTGTAAATAAAAAATGAAAAAAACCATGAAATGAAATTAGCACTTAAGAAAAAAATTACATGATATGTTCTAGGAAAATATTTTTTAAAAAGAGGAAATGAATGGCTGGAAAATGTACCGAAGATTTGCATGTGATCCAATGACATCACTATCAATATGCTTTGTTTCTAAGATTGTACATTTTTCCCCCTTTTGATGTTGGGACTCTGACCTAGAACCATGTGACACATACTCTGCCACTGAGCTCCTCCTCCAGGTAAGATGATACTTTCTGAAAAATCCATCAAATATAACATCATTTGATGTTTCTCCTTTTAAATTTTATCCTTCCCGAAATATTGCATCTTGTTTGTTTCTTTTTGTTTTTTAATACAGAGTTTCTCCATATTGTTCTGACTGTCCTGGACCTCACTCTGTAGACCAGGCTGGCCTTCAACACAGAGCTCCACCTGCCTCTCCCTCTGGAGTACTGGGATTGTAGACGTGTACCAACGCTGCTTGACTTGTGCTTAATTATTTTTAGTTAATACTTTTAAAACTACATTGAAATGGCAAATACATTTAATATTTATATTCTTAAAAACACATGCTATTTATATGCTATTACTCTGAAATATTTAGTGTCTAGGGCTTCAGCTGTATAATTTAGTTAATATTTAAAATGTTAAAGAAAGGTCCACTATGTGAAATGATATATAACTATTTATTTATTTATTTGTCATGAGCTTGGGACAGTTTGCATTGTATAAATTTAAGGAAATGTGCTGAGACTCTGTGTCTTAACATTTATCTTAAGAATGAATAGGCAGCTCAAAGAATGGAATAAAATATTTGCTAAGCTACTCATCTGACAGTCAAAGCTCCATTCTAAGTATTTTTAAATGGGCAAAGGATTTGAGTGGAAACTTTTCCAAGGAAAAATTCAAGTGGCCAATAAATATATTTAGAAAAATTCTCAGCGTCACTAGCTCCAAAGGAAATGCAAATCAAAATCACAATGCGGGATCCTGTCACCTTGGTTAAAATAGCTATTTAAAAACAAACAAACAAAAACTGAAATCATAAATGTTAATGACAATCTAGAGAACAGGGAACTTTCAAATAGTAGTGTGTGGTCCAATGAGATGACTCAGCAGGTAAAATGCTTGACACACACAAGCCTGGTCACCTGAGCTCAATCTCAGGATGCGCACAAAGGTGGAAGGAGAGAACTCAGTTTTATGAACATGCACTTTGACTCCCCACACGTGGAATAATAAGTAAATAAATAACAAAACAAAACAAAGTTATACTGAATGTAAATCAAATTAATACAAAAGTTACTACAAAAAGTGTAAGTAAATCTGTTATGTGTCTGATTTCCTGACTTCAGGGTGTCTTAAGTTCAAAGGAAGTGAAATCTACACACCAAAGGCATATCTGAACATTCATGTAATTGGTTCATTAGTCACAGTAGCTTAAGCCAGGGAATTAACATAGCTGTTCATCAACAGGTGACCAAAAAAAGAATAGTATGTAAATATACACAAGGAAATATTATTTGGCCATTAGAGAAGAAGGAAATCCTGTATTCTGTATCAACATGGATGCTGAGTGAAATAATCCAGACACAGAAAAGCAGTTGCTTCATATTTCTCGCCTATGTGGAAGTTTTAAATAAAGTTGGTCTGAATGTGGAATAGAGATTTTTAGAAGCTGTTAGTGGGAGAGCATGAATGGAAGGAAGTTGAATGTCATCATGCACATGGCATGCGCATACTGACATGTTGCACAAACTCACTAATGTGCTCAAGTAATACATAGCAATAAAAATAAAATTTGCATTAACCAGGTGTGGTGGTTTACAGTTGCAACTCCAGCACATAAGAAGCAGAGGCAAAAGGATGACAATGTCAAGACCAGCATTGACTACATAATGAGACTATCTCAAGGTGAGTTAAGATTGTGTAAATATTCCACCTATCTCTCCTCAGTTAAGGGCAGTAATATTTAAAGGAGATCCCCTTTTGATGTTTTGTTTGACCAGTCTTTATACCCCAGCCCTGTAAGTCTGATAGATGTGTGCTAAGATTCTCTTTGATTTAGAATTGCTCAGTTATTTTCATTCAATTTTAAGATTTTGCTTTATAAAAATATCTTACATTGTTATGTACAAGTTAACGATTGTGACATTTTCTTAATAGATTGTTCTTTTGATTATTACTCTTGAGCGACTATTTCTTTATTCCTATTAAAACTTTTGTCTTTAAATGATTCTTTGGACCCATGTTAATAGTTCACCCTATTTTCCTTCACTGGTTGCTTGGTATGGCTTTCTATTCTTTGCCTTCAGACTTTCTGTATACCTTTATTTTAGATTTTCTCTTGTACACAGCTCAGAAACAGCATTTATTTTGGGGATTCAGGCTCAGAATCTATTTTTTATTGTCTAAACTGAATTCATTAAAATGATTATTGATACCTTTGTGTTATTTTTTTTATTTTAGTATGGTAGTATTATATGGGCTTTATGTTTTCCGTTTCTTTTGTTGGGTGGAAAGCATGCATTATCTTTTTATTTTCTCCAGGATTATAAACTGTGAGATCTGTGTCTGATCTTATAGTATTTTTTAGTGGTCATTCTTAATGCTTGGCATATAGTCACAAACTCTGAGTAGTGTTTATACTCAGTTTTCTGACCTATATTCTGAACATATGCCTAACTTCAAAATCTTTTAACTGTTGCATAGTTTTAGGGTCAAGATTTTTTTAAGAGTCCTCAAAGAATTAATTTTCTGAAATATTGTAAGTTTCAGAAATCCAAAAAATTATTAAATCTGTGACCTCCCTTCTAGGCTGACTTTAACATGTCTAGGAAGGTGGTATTTAAGTTTGTTTGCTCTTCCCATGTGGCAAATATCTTTATTCTACCCTCATTGTATTATTATTTTAGCTAGCTGTGAAGTTCAAGGTTGGTACTAACACCCTCTTTACACTTAGCAAATTCAGACATTGTCTTACAGTATCTACAATCTTACTGATGCTTTTTCTGTCATTTATTTGCATTTTATCTTCTTTATCTTTTTTTCTTGACAGAAACTTAATTTTTTTCTTTGGTTTTATTATTTTACAACATCACTATAGTGTTCACAGATGTTTTTACCTACTCATTTTTATGGAGAATTATAATATGTCTTCAATTCAGAACAATGCCAAGACTACATCTTTTGAAATACTGCTTTCCTACACATTTGTGCACCTCTGGTTGAAAAGTTGTAATTCTTTTATTATTACTATTTTTTGAGACAGTGTCTCATATAGCCCCCACTGATCTCTAGCTCATGGCCTTATCTCCCCCATCCTCCTGCCTTCTCATGTCAAGTGTTGGTATTATAAGAAGGAGCCACTTACACATGGCATCCATTTGTAACTCTGATGGATTATTCTTAATAGTAATGTTGAAGTACTTGTATTTTAAAATATCAGCATGTATTTTGTTTAAAATATTTAAATTATCTTTAAATTTCTGTGTTTTGATCTTCTTCGGTTTAATTTTAGGGACCTATCAACTATTTTGAAACGATTGTTAGGTACATTTCAGTGTGGCGATATATTGTATATTTAATGAAAATATTCTGGAATATCAGAGGACAGAGCCACCCACAGAGCCAATCCATGAAGGTCAGGGAGTGGTGACCTATGCCTTTAATCACATCACTAGGAAGACAGAGATCCAGATCTCTGTGAGTTCAAGGCCTAACTACTAGGCAGTGATGGTGCACACCATTAGTTCCAGCACTTGGAAGGAAGAAGCAGGAGGATCTCTGTGAGTTTGAGGCAGCCTGGTCTACAAAGCAAGCTCAAGGACAGCCAGGACTGTTACACAAAAAACCCTGTCTCGAAAAAAACAAGACAAAAACAGAAAAGACTGGAGAGATAGCTCTGTCTTCTGATATTCCAGACTATTTTTACTAAATATACAATATATACCACAGCTCAGAGAATTTTTTTCTGAAAACATACCAATTCTATATTCATATTTAATTAACTTTGTATTCCAGCACAAAGATGAATCAGAAAGCCTCTAAATCTTAAAATGTTGAAAACGTCTTTTATAAGAAATAACCTACAGAGATTACTTACTTGATGTGGTTTAACATGTTTTGGACATAATGTAATAGCCTTCAGTCTGGGATTGCTTATGGGGCTAGCTTCTGGGACTGGTTCGCCTCCCATTGAATAGTTAGTAGTCCGAGTTCCCAGATCAAGCTTCAGCCCATTTGTACATCAAGCTATGTCATAAGTCACTCCATTAAGAGGTTTCTTTGAGCCAGTTCCTATGGAGGATAATTTATTAAGATTAATGGCATTTTGAAGATAATTGCTTTATCAAGGATCTGGCCTTCTTCCTTTGTTTTTTCTACCCTTGGAATGGATACTTCGCTACGTTGTGTACGCCTTGTGACAATTGTTTTAAAAACTGGACATTTGTGTCTAATGATGTGATAACTCTTATCATGAGATCACCTAGAACTAAGCATGGGCATGCTCCAGAGCAAAGAGGAGGCTTTCTTTACCCCCTCCCAGGCTTGTTGGATTTTTACATTTTTTTTTTTAAGATCATTGTAGCCATGCTGAGGGAGAGCCTGAGGAACATACAATATTAAATGTCTACACAGGCATTTCTGAATTTCTCTAGGAACGTGCAATGAGATTATAATTTCCCTTGGACGTGTAGTTGCTTTTGAATGTAAAGCTCCTCATTGGCTGCTTCCCAAATGAAGGGGAAAGATATGGGCCCTTTAAATGCCCTGTCAGTTTCTTCAACTCGCAGAGGTCTTGCAACCTTGGCCTTCAGCAGGTTCTTGCTACCATGTGGAGCAAAGCCTCTTTCCATTTATTTCACTATCCCTGTCATTTACAAGTAATGATCAGTCATCATAAGACAGAGCTCAGTTGGGGATAGAGCCTTGGGCTTACATGTGAACCACTGTGTTCCCAAATGCCGCTGCAACAAAACATAGCAGAGTGGAAACAAAGGAAGGAAGAAGAAAAAAGGAAGTAAGGAGAAATACAGATTTTTTTGTATGTGTAGAACAAACACTTGTTTCTCATTGCATATCCTGGCTTTTCCTCCAGGTGTTTTCCCAAAGGGAACCTAGGTGTTTTTCCAAAGGGACTACAGAAGCGGGCACAAGCTCAGTGCTGAAATGGACTAAACCTACTAGCAATCGGTCTAGATAAGACATCCTCTGGAAGTTGTAAGGCTTCAGTGGTCTTCAGAGTTCAAAAATAGTTACATCACACAGACTGCAACAAACTGCTTTTGATTAGGTAGCATGACAGACGCCTGGCACTTATTTTATTGCCATCTTCCCAGAATCTGTTTCCAGATACCTCTCTTTTTACAAGTCTTCTTTTGCATATAGGTGAAATTTATATCCACTGCATGAAATGTATTTATTTTAAATAATTAATTTATAATTAATCTTTGTGTGCCAATAATTGTCTAGGTAAAAGGAGTCTTCTAAACGTATGGTTTTTCAGGTAAGTGTTTAAATCCTGTTCTACCCAAGCTCAGAGTAGGATGTTGACAATATGCATATTTCATAGCTACTTAGCTACTTTGGGTTTTAGAGAAGGCAGTAGAGGTGATCTCAATCTCCCTAAGAGCATTTTTTACTTCAGTCTGTTGAGTTTCTATCTTTTGCCTTGAGATTCAGCTCCTTCAAAGAAGCTAGTCCTCGGTCTCTAGGAATGACAGCTGTTTGGTGACCTGGCTAGTCAGAATAAGGATTATGGGGCCACGGGTATTAGTTTTTACTCTCGGGTGACTTATGTAATACTGATTCCATTAATAGCCTGTTTCTTGTCTTCCTTTTTAAAATTTTAACTTATTTTATGTATACGGAGTATATTTTATATACTTGTCTGTGTGTGGAAAAGAGCATCTGATTCTCTAGGAACTGAAGTTACAGTGGTTAAGAGCTTAAATTAAAAACAGAACTTAAGTCCTCCAGAAGCACGTCCAGTGCTTTCAGTGGCTGAGCATCTCTCCAAACCACATCACTTCCTTTTCTGCTACAGGCTAGTTTTTCCTTCCTGTCAGGAAATCAGTAAAATACAAAATGATCTGACCATAAGTCATTCAGCTTCTCTCTTTCTCTCTATGCCAAATGTTAAAACAAAAATTAATTTTTAAATGTCTTTCCTGCCTTATTCTTTAGGGTCAAGAATTATCAACTCAAAGCCAATAATTTTTATCTTTCATATATAATCTTTCCTGTATGCTTTCCTTTTACTTGTGAAACAAATCTCTGATAAACTATCACCTCATCTGTTAAAATCCAATATATCTATAAGTAGCATATTTTAAAAGTCTACAATATGTATCTAATGTTACACTTAAATATTGAAAACTTTCACTATCAAATATCTTGTTTCAGGCTTTCAGTTGTCCCTTATCCATATGTGTTTATTTGCTTGAATCAGAATCAGAGAAGCATCCATACTCCCAAGTCTTTTATAAAGCTTCTCCCTCCCTCCTTCCCTCCCTCCTCCCCTCCCCTACCTCCCTCTCCTTTTCTCGCTTCCCACCTTTCTTGGTCTGTCAAGTCTCTCTCTCTCTCTCTCTCTCTCTCTCTCTCTCTCTCTCTCTCTCTCTCTCTCTCTCTCTCTCTCTCTCTCTCTTTGTGTGTGTGTGTGTGTGTGTGTGTGTGTGTGTGTGTGTGTGTGTGTGTCTGTGTGTGTAGGTGGAGGCAGGAGGCTGATTTTGGATGTCTTCCATTGTCCTCACCTTCAGTTTTTGAGACAGGGTCTCTAACTAAACATAAAACTCAAGGATTCTGCTAGGCTGCTTGGTCAGCAAACTTTAGGGATCTACCTATCTTTTCAGGTTTGATATTTTTCTGTTCTACTTATTAAAGAAGTTTTGCTCTTTCTTTAGGTCAGGTTGAAAAAATAAAAATCCTTTTTAGGTTGTCCTTTATTGTCTGAGTTAAAAGGGAGACATGAGAGAAATTCAGAGCTGAGAGACCAGACCTCACAAAAATCACTGCAGATTGCTGTTTCCATATCTCCCTGCATCTCACTATAAATAATGTTCTCCACTTTGATTACCCTTAAGTTGATGATAATAATTCTTGCTTATGTTTGTATTTCTTCCTATGCAAGAGTTGTTTCCTTTCTCTAGGCCATAAGACTAAACATTTGAGATTATTTATTGTTGCTTATTGGAAACTTTAGTTTTTCTTTATTATTCTAGTGGCCATACAACTTATTACTTAAATGTGAACTGCTGTGCAGAGTGAACTAGGGATAACAGGAACAGACTAGGACTTCATAGACACCAGCGTCCTGTAATTCCTTTGTTTATCATTGATTTTAACCTTATTTAACAGGAGCAGAAAGTAATTGTCATGTAGCAGAAACATCTTTGCATATTCTGGCACATATTTTTTTTTAAAAAAATATGGGTCACTCTTGTAATTTATATGGCAATCACACCATATATTCACCTGAGGTTTTCTGAAATTTATTTATATTACCAATCCCAGCTGTCTTTGTATGTTTTGATATAATACGCATATTCATCTCTGTGGCACATAATCAGTGTTCAAGAGAATTTCTCCTGAAAAAATATCCAAAAATAAACTTTGAAAATAAAATTAGGAGCCTTTTTCTAAGACAGACACATCTTTTCATCTTTGAGACACAATGATAAAGGCTGAAGTGAACTTATTTGGACACATTACATGCCTGGTGCCTTCAACTCTGGGCAAGATGAATATTGTTGCCATCAATGACCCCTTTATTGATTTCAGCTACATGGTCTATATGTTCTAATATGACCTTGTCATGAAAAGTTCCATAGCACAGTCAAGGCTGAGAATGGAAAACTGACCACTAATGGAAAGGGTATTTTCTCTCCATCTTCCAGGAATAAGAACCCATTAACATCCAATGGGATGATGCTTGTGCCAAGGATGTTGTGGAGTCTACTGGTGTCTTCACTAACATGGAAAAGGCCAGAATCCACTTGAAGGGTGGAACAAAAAAGGTATTCATCTCTTCTCCTTCTGCTGATGCCCCCGTGTTTGTGATGGGTGTGATCCAGAAGTATGACAGCTCATTCGAGATTTTCAACAATGCCTGCACCACCAACTACTTGGCTCTCTGGCCAAGATCATCCACAACAACTTTGGCATTTTGAAATGACTCAAAACCAGTGAGTGCTATCACTGCCACCCAGAAGTCTGAGGATGCCCCCCCCCCCAAGCTGCAATGTGATGGTTATAGGGTTGCCCAGAACATCATCCTTACATCCACTGGTGCTGCAGTGCTTGCATCCCAGAGCTGAATTGAAAGCCCACTGACATCACATTCCATGCTTCTAAACTTGGTGTGTCCTTTGTGGATCTGACCTGTGCCCAGAGAAAACTGCCAAGTCTGATGACATCAAGAAGCAAGCATTAGAGAGCCCACTAAAAGGCATCTTGGACTATACTGAGGACCAGTTGTTTCCTATGACTTTAATAGTGATGCCCATTGTTAGTCTCTAAAGCCACTCTCTCCTCTGAGCTCTAGCATCAAACCCCATTTAAAGCAAAATTTCACCTCTGAATCTCTCTCTTCCTTTGTCGTCTTCCTCACTTCTCCCTTTTCTGCTTATTATAGATACCTCTGCTATCATAACTTTTCTGTTATCATAGCCTTCTCTGTTAATCATAACCATATCCATCTGACAATAAAGTTCTTCTCTACATAGAAACAGCTTTAAGTGCCTCCTGCTATCCTCTGCTTCTGTGGAGTTCCCATGAGGTCCCGCATCCATAAAAATCCACTGCCAGATAACTAGGTAAATTCATGCCATACCAAATCCACACAAAATCTTAACACCCATGTTTCCACCTTTGGTGCTGGGGCTGGCATTGCCCTCAGTAACAATTTTGTAAAGCTCATTTCCTGGTATGACAATAAATATAGCTACAACAACAGGGTGCTTGATTTCATGGCTACATGGCCTCCAAGGCGTAAGAAGTGCTGGACCACCCACCCCAACAAGAACATGAGAGCAAGAGAGAAGCTATTTTTGCCAAAGAGTCCCTTTCCTAACTCAGCCCCCAACACTGAGTATCTCCCTTCACAGTTTCCATCTAGGATCACTGTGTGTGCACATGAGTGCACACACATACACACACACACACACACACACACACACACACACACACACACACACCCCAAATACACACATTCACAGGAAGGAAAGAAAGGAGGAAAGAAGGAAGAAGGAAGAAGGAAGGAAGGAAGGAAGGAAGGAAGGAAGGAAGGAAGGAAGGAAGGAAGGAATGGGAAAGATACAATTTGAAGCTCAGCTATAATTTTACAGATTATTATTAGTGACAAACCCAGAATATCCTTGATCTAGAGGTATGGTCACTTTATGTTAGATCACCGAGGTCATTTATGTCTAATTTGTTTGTATCCAGATGCACTAGATTGTTTTTTGGGGGCCAGGAGCATAGGCTTGAGTTAAAAGAGCAACAGAAAGATTCAATTTTAGGAGACTCTTGCTCTTTAAACTAAACATATTGCACGGCAGTAGAGGCACAAATCTTTAATCCCAGCGACTGACAGGTGAATTTTTGAATTCTAAGCCAGGCTGGTCTGTAGATCAAGTTACAGGATAGCCAGGCCTACTCAGAGAAACCTTATCTTGAAAAAAATTAAGCATCCGATTTTTAAATTATGATTGCAGGGCTTATGTTATTCCAAGCTATGCTTCTGTTTCTGTGAATATATATGTAAATTTGTGATCTTCATTATGATATAATATTACATATTCAGAAGGCAGAATGCCTAAAGTGAAATGCATTATATTCATTCATTTTTTAGGAGAAAATGTCATTGTGTTATATTAATCTGTTTTATGGTACAATGTTCATGAATTAATAATACATTAGTAAAAGATTTTTAAGTACGAAGGAAGCTTTGTGACTATCACCACCAGGTTTATTATGAGAAAACTCAAAAGTTATTATCCCTGTTAGTTTAGAGCAGGTTGGTCTTTAGAACAGCCAACCCCTGAAAGCATTAACGTGGATATTCTATTCCCACTACCCACCCTTCTTAAATGGGGAACATTACAGGATGTTGCTTTACATTCTGTCTCCTCAGTTCAGTATTCAGAGTTTTAAAAGACATAGGCGAGACCTGTTTGACGGCAATGAAAAGCAGGCAAGGGGAAGAACTCAACAATGTTTTAGCTTATTTAGCATGCACACTTTGACTATTCTAGTATAAATGCAGGTTTTCAAGGTTTTACACGTTTATACAGAGACGCGTGCACGCGAGCACACACACACACAAAATTTTATGGGATTACATCAGAGCATGATGATGCATTTTCTTGACGTAAAATATAAATGCTATAACAAACTCTACTCATACTTCCAATTATCTTTTTTTTTTTTTTTTTTTTTTTGGCTATTAAAAACAAGTCAGGCAGTGGTGGTACCAGCACTCGGGAGGCAAAGGCAAGCAGATCTCTGTGAGTTCAAGCCCAGCCTGGTATACAGAGAGAGTTCCAGGACAGCCAGGGTTACACAGAGAAAGAAACCTTACCTTGAAAAAACAAAACAAACAAAATACAAAACCCTAAAAACAAGACATTTTCCCCTTCTCTCCTCAGCGATGTGTGTGCTCTTGTCTAGGGCAATATAAATACTGTGTTGTTAAATATTCCTAATTATATAATGCCCTTTCAATATTAATAGATTTCTCCTTTGGTCTTCTACTTGTAAGGCATGACATTTCTGGAACGACTATTGTACACCAACATAACACCCAGAACTGAGGGGTTCTTAATTCAAGAGTGGAGGTAAAAAAAAAAAACCTTCATGGTGACAGGTCAACGTGTTCAAAAGCGTATCTAGGAGAATGGAAAACCATCAAATGTTTTCAAGTTGTTCTTAAAGAAAACTTCGAAAGCGCGAGGCTTGCCTAAACAGAACTAAACCACAAAAAAGTTCTACGGTACACGGTCGAGCCAAAACTCTCAGTTTCGCTTTTTAAAATTTGGTTATATCCCTCCGCTTCGTGTTTTGGATGGCAGCAGTTGCCACTGTGCTTCAACATACTCTTTTTATTTTAAAGCAAGGTAATTTTCATCAGATGAGCAGGCTTCTGAAATGTTTTGAGAGAGAAGAGCCCCCGACGGCCCCCCGAAGGACTCTTGTGTGCCGTGGGAGGGCGGATTCTTTTGTCGGGGGCAAGGATTCCATTTTTGAGCTCGTTGTGCGTGGACCTGGGGACCTCCTTCGCGCAGACGACACCTCCCCGCCGTGGGAAGAGGACGTGTCTCGCCGTGTGGAGGAAAGGCTTCCCTCACGGTGTGTCACCTGTGACCCCGCTTTTGAGGCGCCCCATGGCCCGCAGCTTCTTCCAAAGACCAAGACTTCAAGGGATACCCAGACTTGCACGGTTTGAGTAAGTCGTAGGCAGACGCCATTTACTAACACTGGGCTGGTTAAGAAAACATGTGTGTGGAGGCCATTTCCTGTCAGCCATGGCATGCCAGCCTCTGGTGTCGACTTGGACAGTACAGAGCGGCCATTTCCCGCCTCTCCCCCCGGCCGTAGGGTCCCCGCTGCCGGAGGGCAAAGGGGGAAGAGCGAGGGAGGACTCGGGGAGGCGCCTCATCGAGAGGCCAGCCGTGGACGCGGCACCGCGGCCTACTCTCGTGAGGCTGAGGCGCGGGCTCTTCCGGCCGCCGTTCTCTTCCGCTCGCCTCAGGTGCGGCGCGGCGGATCCCTCCGCCGCGGCGTGCGCTGCGGCGGCGCCGAGCTCGGCTTTCCGGAAATACCCGGATGGACGGGTAATGGCCGCCATCTGGGACTCGCAGGCCATGGGGACCACGACAGGTATTCCCTGTGTGCGGAGCCGCCAAGACCGGTTAGGATGTCGGGGCGCACAGAAAGATATGCGGGGACAAAGGGCGAACTTGAGGGTTCTCAGGGTCCCCCCAAAGGTCTAGGGAGCCGCCTGTGCTGATAGGAAGCTCATGTTAAATAGTCCCGTCCATTCAGCGCTTCCGCCTAACTTGCCGCAAAGTTTAGAAGAAGTCGGCGGTTTTTAAGCCAGGGCTCTGGCCAGCTGTTGGAGGTGGCCATTGTCGCCCCGCCTTGGGCTCGCTGTAAGTCTGTCTGTAGGAACGCTCCACGGTCTCCCAACCCAGGACTTGAGCGCGGCCACCGTGTACTTCCGCGCGTCCGAGGGGCAAGCGGAACTCCGGGGAAAGGGGCGGATCGGGCGCGGTGTTTGGGGGGCGACGCGGGGCGTTTGGCGCGCGAAGCCATCCCTCGTCGGGGTCCGCGGCCGGTGGAGACGGGATGGGCAGCCCTCAGCCCGTACCCTTGAGCTGGAGGTTCGCTGGCCCGCCTCGACGGCATCCCTACTATGGGCCCAGTCTATAGCTATTGGGGCTCTTCCTTGCATAGACTCCCCGCTCTCTGGCGCACGCACTCCGCGCCCTCTTCAGAGTTGGGCAAAAAAAAAAAAAAAAAAAAAATTAAAAAAAAAAAAGTGCTCCTCTTTGCAGGACCCCCCCCACCACCACACCCAGTGGCAGATGGATGTCTCTCTGACTGGCTTTGAATCTGTTCCTAACATGGTGTCCTCTTTGTTAAGTGTGTCGCCTCTGAGTAGATGGCTTTGGTAATTCAAAGAATATGGGCTGGTTCTTTAACGCTTACCTAGACCAGTGAAACAGATGGAGCTTCGAAGTTTACAAAACAAAAGTTAAGGGTTAGTTTTCTCTTTAGGTTTAACTTTGGGGCATTTAGTGTTTGTGAATTATTTTTTCAAAAGTATTGAAAATAGGGGGAAAAAAAGTCATCTTTTAAGAAATTCATGAGTGTTGAACTGTCTTGATTATCCCAGGGATGCAACGTGAAAATAACTCACATCTTGGTAGGAGCGTCATTAATTTGAAAGTCTGTTTTTAGTCACTTGTTATTAATACTAATTAAATTGCTCTTTTTCCAGAAAAACAGATCTGATATGAGTGTGCTCTAGTATGGTCAGAGTGAATAGAGAACATTTAAGGTGACTCGCTAAAATTCCCTAATGTTTCTAATATTGTATCTGCAAGTCTTTGCAGATGGGTTTAATATCTTTTGCAAAGCTGTATTTTTTGAGAAATTCGTAAAAGGCAACTCATTGGGTATTGGCATTCAATGGGGTGGGTAACCACATAAACCTTACTGTTTCTTTGGTTGGGTTTGTTTCCTTTTATTTTGTTTTTGTTGTTTGGTTGGTTTTTTGCCAGATTGTAATTACCAGTTCAAAACATTATGTGCCTGGTGTTTGAAAGGATAAAAGGACAGCAGTTACAATTAATATCTACTGTGAGCTCATAGTATATAAACTTTTAACCTGAAGATTTTATCATTGTACACTTCATATCTTCCTATATTATTCCTGGAAATAGTATACGGTGATTTCAAAAATACCTTTCAATGCCCCCTTTAGTGTACTTTTAACAGTTGTTTGGGGTTGTGCTCACTGAAGCATTGTGCCTTGTAAAGCAAAAACATGATTTAACCCTTGACACAAAGTTTGCCTACTTTCCTTTTTTTTTTAAACGCAAAATTTGCATTTCTTTAGGTACTCTACTGAAAGGTTTTCTGCAATAAGTGGAAGAAAAGGGCTACTATAAAATTTTGAAATTTTTATTTGTTGTCAGCTCTCATGTGTAGACTATGAATTTATTCATACTGGCTTCACATGATGAACGATTTTTATGGGATGTCAGATATTAGCACTAAGCGTCATCAAGATGCTTTTGTAGTGGTCACATAAGTGGTTCAGAATTGGATGCAGTACAAGTTTTGCGATTTGGATGGGGCAAGAAACAGTTTTATTTTTATTGTATAAAATATGCTAATGTATTAAATGATGTTTATACTTGTACTATACAAGTTTTGACATGTTATCACTGGGTATCAGTGATATGCTTTTGCCTAAATACAGAGAATCTTAAAAACAAACTTAGATGCCTAAGTTAAATATGAAGTGTAATTGACAAAAGCATTTTACTTTTACAGTCAGAATTTTAAAATCTTGGTTTTTCATTTCCAGATATCATCTCTTATGATCACTGTACCTGATTATGGCATTGTCTAAGCATTAAGCTGTGTGCCTTTGTTCCTGGGAGAAAGGTATGTTAAGGATTGGAGTATTAGACCAGATAGTCTATTAAGTAGTAAGTTCACATGTTTTAATACTGGATTAAGTAAACTGAATGGTTTACATGTATGTGAATTTTCTAAGTTACCCCTTTTGGCTAAAATAGAAGGGATTTGTATAGAAGTTTTTATTTCAATGTGAACAAAAAGTAATTTTGGTTTCATAGTTTATTTATTTAGTATTTTGTAATATGTCACACTAAATACAGAGGTAGCATTAAGGGCTTCTGGATAATAACCAATAAAGATAAAGAGGGTAGAAACATGTTTCAAAGCTCTATAAATGGCCAGAGTCTATGCTTTAATTTAGCTAGTGCTACTCATTGAACCTAAAGAAAGTAAAATATATTTACATTATAATTCATGATATCTACTTTATTAGGAAGGATACTGGAGAATCGCTAAAGAATTATGATTTTTCCTGGGATAAACATCTGAATATCCTAATGTAGACAAAAAGAATGGCAAAAACAGCCAACAGATTTTAAGGAGAATTTATAAAAATTTATTAGAAAATACTGTGCCCTTGTATAAAAATATGATTTCTCTCCCTGCCACTTGTCTGTGTTAGTTAAGTCCTGGAATCTTTAAAGTGGGTGTCACGGTATTTTCTAATTCTCTCCAAATGTATTATCTGTACTAAAATAGCTGAAATTGATTATACTTTTTTATACTACTTGGTAATCATATCTATGCCCTTCCATGAACTTTTCCAATAGATTGCATTAAGGCCTTTTTTTTCACAAAGGCATAAATTTTTATATATTTATAAATTAATGTCTGACAAGAAGACCAGCAAAGTTGAGTTGATAAACCACCAAGTTATTTTTTTTTCCCTTGAGTAACTTCATTTTATATAACATATTTGATATCTTACCAGATTTGCATGGTACTTTGTTTCTTAATAAAATAATGATGATGAGTGTAGAAAATTTTCAAAATCACGTTTAATGAGTACTGTATAGGAAAAGTGACATCATGAACAGCGAAAACGTTGCATGGAATGTAGTAAATAAGAAATTGCAGCATGATTATATACTAAAATAATTTATATTATTATATGTTAAAGAATTGGTGCTATTATTGGTATTGCTACATGAATGTCAGAAAAATAGACTTGGAATTTGAAAGCTTAGGCTTCACAGGGGTCTCATTTCAAGAAGTAATAATAGATAAGCATTAGCTCTATAGACAGTTGATGCTGTTTTATTGATGCTAAATATAAAATATACTTAAATGGAATGAAATTATCCATTTTGGTAAAAGCCTTGTGTCTTACTTGAAAATTAAAAAAAAAAAAAAAAGGTCATTGAGGCTAGGGCTATAGCTCTCTAGGATAGAGTGTTTGCCTAGCATGTATCAGGCTCTACATTCAGTTCGCAGGCCATCAGTAAACAAATGATCATAAATAACTTGGAATGCTATACTTTTTTTAAAAAAATATAACTTTTTTTTCCTTAGCCTTTTTGAGAGATTCCTTAGTAACAGACAAAAACTATACTTCTTTTAGAGATAAAACCAGTCAAAGTTATGGGGTAGTAGCTAACAAAATAGTTTGATAAACAGGAAAAGGGATGAAATTTAAGTAATACTTGATTTTTAAAAAGTAATATTTAAGTAATATTAGAATTCATCTCCTGAAGAGCATGCTGGGATATGCCTTTAATCCCAGCACATAGATGTCAGAGGATTCTCTGTGAGTTTTGAGGTTAGCCTGGTCTACATAGTGTTTTCCAGGTAGCCAGGGCTACATAGTGAGCATCTGTCTTGTACTGTCTTGTACTAGGAAGGATGTAAAAGTTAATATATCACTCTCTTGTGAGATGCTGGTCTTGTCTATGATCATGTCTTCTTTCCTCATAGTTAGATTATCTACCTTTAAATTTAAGATTGTTAATAAGTATACCTGGGTTTATAGACTTTTCTTAGACAGTAAATATCTTAGACTTTGTAGGTCATATGGCTTCTGTTACTATTACCAGCTATCAGTGATATGAAAAGTAGTCACAGACAATATGTAGGTGAACAAATGTGGTTTGTGTTGACTCAGTTTGTCCCATAGTTTGCATTTGCCGGCTTCTGTGATAGTAACCTGAAGAGACATTTTGTTCTGCAAGCTCTCACAGATCTGTCTACCTGCTAGCATCTCTGCCACCCCTGCAGTTACTAGAGATGAACTGTATGTTGTTTTCTAAGTGTGATTCCCAGTTACGCTTGGCTCCATCTCTTCTGATCTACCTAGGGCATCGCTACTACATTTTTCTTCTATCTTCAGCTTAAAATTTTTCTAGCAGATAATTTTCCTAAATATCCGTACTATAGTTTTGCTTATTTCAAACAAACAACAAAACCCCACAAAACACTTGAGATCTTTTGTGGTAAACTCCCTGGAAGAGTTGTCTATAGGGTAGCTTTGTTCCCGTTTTCCCCTTGATTCTTTCTATACTGTTCTTTCTGCCTTGTGTATTAATTCCTCTTAAAACTCCTAGCTATTGTTCCTGGTGATTGTGACCTTAAAGCCAGTGGTCATTTCTGTCTTATATCACATAACAGAGTTGACTGACCCCATTTTCTTCACCTTGCTTTTAGAATACCACATTCTTGTTTAACTTAAGTCTCAGTGTATGTTCTTTTTCTACCTCACTGTTCTTCATCTTTTCCTTCTAAATATTCTCTCTCTCTCTCTCTCTCTCTCTCTCTCTCTCTCTCTCTCTCTCTCTCACACACACACACACACACACACACACACACTCACACACACTCACACACACACACTCACACACACACACTCACACACTCACACACACTCACACACACTCTTACACTTCTCTGTAACCCTGGCTGGAACCTGCTGTGTAGACTGAACTTGCCTCTGCTGGGATTAAAGGTCTGTGTCACCACCTCCCAGCAATGCTGTTATATCTTAAGGCTTTAGGTTTTGAACTTTTCTGTTTACCTATGCTTTGGTGATTTAATTGTGTCCCAAATACATAAATGCAAACATAGTTATCTTCTGGTAAGAACTTAAATTTTATATTTTAACTAGAACTCTGTATATTTCGAGCAGTACTCATAATGTAATTCAACATGAATGTTAGAGAGATGTCCCGAATTATGCATGGGTATAATTGACCTTTGATACACTTCCCTGCTTTTTCTCCGTTGTTTTGCTTTTTGTTTTTTTTTTTTTTTTTTAAATCTCAGTAACTGTTTGATACACATTTTATTCTTTTAGAATACTTACGGCCTACAGTAGAACATAGTTCTTCCAGTTATTGGATTTGGAACTTGCTCTTGGTAGATCTTTTTATGTCAGAGAAGATAGGTCAGTAAATTTTGTAGATGCTTTATTCAGAATAATTTAGAACCTGACCATGCCGTCTAGATTCTGCTATGTCACTGCATCTCATACAAGATAATAATAACCTTTAAATTGGTTCTTAATAGCTTCCATATCTCTCCCAAATCTTTTTTTTTTTTTTAATGTAATAATATTAGATCAGTCCAGTGGACTTTAAGTTTAAGGTAGGGAACATTGTGACTTAAATTGATAGATTCTTTAACTCCTGCTTAGGGAATATATTTTATTTTATTGATTTTTTTTCAAAATTATTTTATTTGCATGATGTTTGGCCTGCATGTGTATCTTTGTGGTAACATGTGTGCAGTGCCCATGGCAAGCAGAAGAGGATGTCAGTTCCCTTGGGTATAAAATTACAGATGGTTGTGACCTGCCACGAGAGTACTAGGAATTAAAACCTGGTCCTTTGGAAGAGCATCTTATGTGCTGAGCCATCTCTCCAGCCCTAGAGAATGCATTTAGAAGAATGTGGTAGACAGGAGGGAAGCACAGATGCCACTTAGGAAGACTGTTACTTTACCTCAAGTTAGAGCTGACTATGGCTAGACTAAAGTGATGACATTGAATATCAAGAAAAGGGAAGTGAGGATACAAGGTATATTTTGAAGATAAAATAGATTAAAATTACTTGTGTATTATGTGGTTGTGGTTTGAATAAGAATGGCCCCTAGAAGTTTATATATTTGAATGCTTAGTATCAGAGAATGGTACTCTTTGAGAAGTATCCTCATTTTAGGAAGCCTACTTGGTGTAGACTTAAAAGTTTCCAAATCCCAGGCTCGCGAGCGTATGGGTGTGTGGGGGTGTATGTGGGGGTGTGGGGGTGTATGTGGGGGTGTGCACGCGCGCGTGTGTGTGTGTGTGTGTGTGTGTGTGTGTGTGTGCGCGCGCGCGCGCGTGCGTGTGTGCTTTTTCTTTCTGTCTTATCTGCCTGTTGATGAGGATGTTTTCAGTTACTGTTTCAGCGCCATGTGTGCTACCATGCTCCCCACTGTGATAATGAATTAAACCTCCAAAACTGTAAGCCAGCCTCCAATTAAATATTAAATGCTTTCTTTTATAAGAGTTACTTTGGTCATGAAGTTCATATCAGCAGAACAGAAGACAATATTTGTTAAGAAAAAGGATAGTTCCTTGATTTATGGATTGAAGTGGGGTGGATTTTAATATTGTGTACCAAGATGGAGAATTCTTGGGAGTGGAAGTTTTAAGTATGGAAAAGATGCTTTTTATATGTGAAGAAAAACATTTCCTATTATTTGAGGAAACTGAGGGGGATGAATTATATGTTCATACATGTTTTCCAAGTCAAAGAGCAGTCTCTTCCCTTGCTTTATACATTTCAAAATTTTAATGTTTGCCTATTCTCAATCATGGTTGTAATGACCAGAAGAAAGGTATCAAAGACCAGTGTTTATTCATTACATACTATATTGAGTGATAATTTGTTTCATTTTTATACCATTAGTTTAATGAATGTTACATACTAAGATTATATTTGTGATTTTTAATATTTTAAACTAAACTCAAGGCTATTGTAAAACAAGTTCACATGCTCTCTAAAGTTTGTTATAGAATGATTTCTTCTGAAATACTATGGAATCAGATACATGAATTGAAAAGAATGAATCATTTAAAAATGTATTAGATGCATGTATTCCCAGTCTTCTTGGGTTCTGTGTGGAATGAGAAATAGGAAGTAGAACCTTAAGCTTGTTTGAAAAGTTTGTAAATTATCTGGGGAAGTAAAGAAGAGAGAAGCCCACATAACTTCAAAGAGATTGCAATAAACTGGTGAGTAGTGGCTACCCTTTATGAATATTCAAAGAAGAGATTAATGTGTAGAAGTTCTGTACTAAGGAGGTAGAATTTGAAAGGGTATTTGACCAGTTTAAATTTAGATAGAGGGAAAGAGGAAACAGTCTGAACAAAGGTAAATATATTGGGCATAGTGAGGAATCAGAGTTTCAGGAGACATAAAGTTCCCTGAATCAAGAACTGCACTTGTATTTCAATCTTAAACTCCTTTGTAGCTGCCTTGCTGAACGGTATTTGGTCATCTATGGACTAGAGTTTGGGGATTTCTAAATTGATAGTTTATCATGTCTGCTTTATGCATATGAAGACAAATAATTGGTTATGTTAATACTTTATTTCTATTTTCTATTTAGTTGCTTATTAGGTCACATTGATTGGAAATGAGCAGGCTTTAGTTTGTTATATATATATGTGTGTGTGTGTGTATATATATATACATATATATATATACATATATACACACACACACATATAATCAAAACCCTTTGTTGTTGTAGTATAGTAGCCTAGTAGTCTGAGTTCCTGGTTAGACATTTTAAATTTTTATTAAATTTTTAGACGTCTGCTGAACAACAACAACAAAAAGGCTTCAGGTGTTTTCCCCAAACCATGAAAAGGCAATATTTTGAAGATATTAATATAGGATCTGCTTTGAAAGAAATAGGAAAGGGTTTTTTGTTGCCATTTTATTTTTGTTTTTCTAGATTCTTAAGTGGTATAATCAGTAATTTTTTTCTGCCTTATGCTGCTTTGTTTGTTTTTTCTCCAGTCACTTGTGTTCATATGTCAGTTTGCACTTAGTTATCACTACAGAAAAAGGATTGAGTTGTCAAGCAATGGAGTAGTAGTTTAAAAAAAAAAAAAAGTCATGACAATTATTAGCTTTCTAATCTGTACTGTGATGTTACAGCACTGTGTGCTGAGTTCCAAGCATTGTTACATTAAAACTATAGGGTTTTTTGTTATTAACTGGAATCTAATGAATAACCCACAATTTTTCCTTCTTAGGCTCTGCAGAGTCTCTTTGATCTGCTGTAGGGAGCAAGACTCTAGAAAGGTTACCTTATGATTCACTCTACTGGAATTTTTTTTATCCTTGGCATTTTGCTGTGGAATTTCTCAGTCTTTCACTCACTGATAACGGTGTCAACATTGCTTCTTTCCTGGTTTCTGAATTCTAAAAATATTATTATTACTGGCTTTTTTGAGATAGGGTCTTGCTATATTAATGGCCACCCATGAAATCATAATCCTCTTGCTTCTGCCTCCTAAGTGCTATAATTGCGGTTGTACACTATAACCCAATCTTATCCTGTCACTTTGATCTTCTGATTTTTCCCTCTATTTTTACTCCTCTTCAATTTGTCTTGTTTTCTAGTGCCATCTATACTATTTTGGAAATGCTGCTCTTATGTTTTCTCCTTATTGTCTAGCCATGCATATATAAATTCATAGTTGTGATCTATAGTCTTGTTATTGCTTAGCCTTCTGTTAGGCAATTTTCTCTAAGCTAGATCCTGCAGCACCTTTGGAGAAAAAATGCTTTTCATGTTTCCTGCATCTAGATTACCTTTTTAATCTTTTTTGTATGTTTAAGTCCTGTTGTTCTTCAAAGGTGCTTTAGTACAGCTAACATGGTTTGTCCACTATGTGTTCTAGAATGTGAGCCTTTGGTTACATTTAATGGTAGCAGTGTGAGCTAGCTTAAGGCAAAAGAGGGACTTACTTAAAATACTGAGGATATTCAGAATGAGTGAAGGGCAGGACTACACGCACAAATGTCCCTAAAGGCTTGTGGTAGTCATACTGCTCTCTGGTTGCCATCTACATACTCAGGAGAGCTGAAGAGTCTGCTGATCAGATGTGTTTTTTAATACAGAACATGCTGTTATTCATTCTAAAAATTCATTTGCTCTTAGTGGTTTGGCAAATGTCTTTCTATAGATCTATTTGCCTTCTAGCTTCTTTTTCTTAATACAAATGATGACTTTTCCTCCTAACTTGAAAACACATTGTATGATTTAGTGTACAACTTCTTTTTAAAATTAAAAATGGTAGACAAACCATCTTTTCCAATTCAATCATACATCTTTCTGTCTAATGTTTTCTTGTGGATATTTTATAATTTATTTCATTGTATCTTTTGTTTGTCTTGTTTTTGTTTTCCAAGAGGGTTTCTTTGTGTAGCCCTGGCTGTCCTGGAACTTGCTCTGTAGATGAGGGTAGCCTCGAACTCATATATCCACTTGCCTCTGCCTACCAAAATGCTGGGATTAAAGGTGTGTGCCACCACTACCTGGATATCATATTTTTATTAACCTATGTTTGGATGATATTGATACATAATCTTTTTGTAAGATATAGCCTTTTAAAAATATTTATTTTCATGTGTATGAGTGTTTAATTTGTATATGTGTGTGTGCACCATATGTGTTCAGTGCCCATGGGGCCAGAAGAGGGCACAGAATATATCAGCTTAAGGAAAGGGTTATTATGGTAGTTAACTAGTACAGAGAATATGACATGGTAGACAGTATTCTAGGTCATTGTTCAAATTCTCTAAATATTAAAACTTTAACAAGTTAAATCCAGGACTTTCTTAAGGGATACATTGAAATGTGTTTGTCGCCCACGGACACTTACCCAGAGCACTTACCTAGCACGTTATAAGGCCCTTGGTTTGATCCTCATTATTACCCTCTGCTCTCTGCCCCACTCTTATGTAGAGAGACCCTGTCTCAAAACAGTCAAAAAAACAAAAATTAATATCCTATCTAGTACAGGTTTCTAAATTATTTCCACTCATTGATGCCTTTTGCCCAAGAAATTTATATGTAACTGTGGGTAAATAGGCTTATACATTATTACATTTAAGTGTTTATTGATAATAAATCATAAAAACTTGTTTTAGAACAATTATCTGGTACACACAATTTTATGACTTCTCTCTTGGTCATTTACTGCCTGTTTATTTTCTAGCATCTAACATTTTATTCTATTTACTACAGTGGGAACTCACTGTTAATTTTTTCATAAGAACTTTGTATTTGGTGTTGTATGTGTTCCTTTCCCCCAGTCTTTTCTATTTCCTGTTTATATTTACTTCTGTGTTGCATATTTTATTATGTAGCCTTTGGATTTTTGTATTTTTCTTCTCATGTGAGAGTTTTTATTAGATGTAGAACTTTTGAGTTTCTCCTTTCCCCTGAAAACTATAAATGTCTGCTCTGTATCTCATACATTCACAGCCGGCTTGTGTTGGTGTTGGGTAGAGCTACTTAACTAGTTGATGGAGTTAATGAAAACTTTAATCCCATTTAAATTAACTCCTTTACCATATTTTTTTGCCTTTTAAACTAAAATTTTTTACTAGATAAGTAGTAGATTTTGAGTTTTATGTTCTCTTCCTACAAGTAATTTGCCTAGCATTTAGAGAAATTTTGATTTTAAACATTCAAATCTTTTTTAAGAAAAATTACTGTAATTTATTTTTACTTAGTTTTTTTCTCATTTACTTTGTTCTCTCTTGTATAATATTAGCTGTTTTTCTTCTTTATATAACCTCAAATCTCATTGTGATTGCCAACTATAGAATTCTCCCATTTTCAACAGACCATGATAGTCTGAAATTGGTGAATTCCAGAAATAACTCAGTTCATATGTTTTAATTGCATGCTACTTTGAGTGGTATACTGAAGTCTATTTCTGCACGCTCTGGAGTGTGAATTTTTTGTTTGTCTAGCCTGTCCACACTGTAAATGCTACCTGCCTGCTTGTCACTTGGGAGGTATTGTAGTTGTAAACTTGATGTTCATGGCATCATATTTCCCAGTATAGTAGCTCAATGCTATGCTACAGTGTCTGTATCATTTACCTTGCTTTGGGAGCATTGTATCATCAGACTTCATACCAGAAGTATGATGAATATAATATAGTTACTACTTTTTATTATAGCATATTTTATTATTTTTAATCTTTTACTGTGTATTTTATAAATTGAACTTCATCATAGATATATGTAAGAAGATAACTGTATATACAGGATTTAGGTGCTTCTGGTTTCAGGCATCTACTGGGTTGGGGGGTGGTCTCCCTTCCCTGAATGACATCAGGGGATATGGAGGAGCTCTTGTATTACTTGATTTTTAAGAGAAAATTCCCCCCCCCCAGTGCCAATAACTCACTAGAGTCACCTCTGAATAAGAGAAAGAGAAGTTTCTTTGATTATTCACATTGTTTTCCTTCCTTCCTTTCTCACACCTATCACTTTATCCAGCTATTTGTGCTTATCCTTTTAACTTGTTTTCCTTTTTTCTTTTTCTTTGACCTTATTTTGTTTCCCTGACCAGCCTAGAACTCACTGTATGTCCCAGACTGGCCTCAAACTTAGAGATCTTTCTGCCTTCCAGTGTTGGGACTAAAGGCATGCACCACTATGTCCAGCTCCTGCTTAACTTTCCTAGTAACATCAATAGTGGAGATGAGATAAAATGACATTTTCTCAGTTTTATAATTAGGTGACATAAGATAACTTTAGAAAAGCCAGTCTAGGCAGAAGAAGATAGCTGTTAATATAGGAAGGTTCATTTGTGTTCAGTAATAACTTTACCTTTTACCTCTTTGCTGACAGTTGATATTCTCTATCCTTCCTTGCTTCTGGAAAATCTGAATCCTTCCCCCCCCCCCCCCCTTTTCATATGTCAGCTTGAGCTAAGCGTTCTGTCACTCAAAGAGCTCCATTCTGATCTTCCATTCAAGTCTCCATTTCTCCCAAGGTATATTTAGTGGAGAAAGGGAGCAAAATTTTGTCACTTCTTTTCCAGGGTGTAATTGATACTCATTAAATATTAGTTGAATAAGTATCTCCTGATGGACTTCCTCCTTTTTCAGAATGGTGGTTAGCATCTAATTGTGATGCCTAAGCCAGAGTCTCAGCTACTCTTTAGCTGAGGTGGGAAAATTGCTTGAGCTCGGGAATTTGAGGCCATCTTGGGTAACGTAGGTAGCACAGCTAGACCCAGTGTCACTTACAAACAAACAAATTTTTTCAATGATGGTTGTTAGTGAGTCAGCATTCATTTGCCTTTCTTGCTAGGCCATTTCCGGTCAAATGTTTTATGATGTGTTTATGGAATTTTGTTTGTCTGTTAAATCTTTTTGTTATTTCAGTGGTCAGTAGATAGAGGGGAAAAAGCCAATGGTTTTATTAGCCATTATGATGTAGGAAACTCTAGATTATTTTAATACGCTCACAAAAGTGTCTTATTTCAGTGGTTTAGGATGTTGGGAAACTTAGAAGTTAGTAAAAGTAAAGTTGAAATAACCAGTGGAGATGGAAATTGGACTGTAATTAAAAATTAGCTTTTAATGGGTGGGGTGAAAATTATGATACAATTCCTATCCTGTGTTATCTGAGGTATTCATAGCATAGTTTGTTTCCCTCCTCCCTCCCTCCCTCCTTTCCTCCCTTCCTCCTTCTTTCCTCTCTGTCCATCTGTTTATCAGCCAAAGGGGGCAGCGCTAGTATAAGTTGCTCTCTGGTGGCATTACTTACAACATTTATAGGGTGAACATGCTTCAAGATCAGATTACTTCTCCAGGTAAAATTAAAATTTGCAACCAAATTATAAGCCCTCAACTACCTGAAATATATGGGCTCTTCACATAGTGACGTTCTGCATTAATTCAGTTATCAAATTTAAATAAAAACTAAAGACATTTCTTATTTGTAAATTAAACATTTCTTTAACTAGTCATTATACATTCTGGCTTTTCAAAAGTTCTAGTTACTTTCAATAGCTTTTCTTCTTTTAGGACCCTATACCGTCATATGACCATCACTATTACACGCACACACTTTTTTAGTAATACTTAAGTTTTAAAGATTCCCATTCTAGGTTTACTATCAGATTAAATAGTGAACTTTTGATAGCAGTTGTCCTTGTTGATAACCATCACTGAAAATCTTGCTTTGAAATGTATTAATATAACGCAACAGAATAGTTAGTAGGAAGTTTGCTTATGTAGTCTTTTTTGTCTCTTATGTTTGGAGTTTTTAGTATATTGTAAATTGCAACCAATAGTAATTTCAATTTAAATCCCTTGTAATATATGAGAAAAAGATAAATACTCATTTACCTCTGATGTTATTCATACAACACTTTGTCTTCTGTTCAGGGAGAAGCACAAATAAATACAAGCTATATATTTAAAAAATTAAGTATGTAATTCTTTCATAATATTTCCAGTACAGGTTTCTAATTTTGTTGGATATAAAGAATTTTTAGAGCTTTAGAGTACACATTAGGATGAAAACAAATGTATATCTAGATACCTTTCAGAAATATATGTATATAGAAAAATGGAATGATAGTTCTTATAGTTGTCTTTGGGGTTTTTTGGTTTTTGCTTTTAAAAGAAGCTTTTATTTATTTTTTTAAAATGTGCATTGCAAGAAACAAAACACAAGAACAAAGTCATCTAGTCACAAGCAGCTCAGCTTAATGTGTCCTTCTAGATCTTGTTCCCTAATCAGAGCCTGTAGCAGCTTTTGTAATAGCAAAAGAGTAGGAATTAAGTTCCAGCAGTAAGAAGTAGGCCATAGCACATACACTTGGAGATGTTCTTTAACTGTCAGAAGGGAGAACTAGATCTGTTTGCATTGGTGTTCTTAAAAATATATACAAAAGTAACGTTAAGAAGTTGGAGTCTTTTATGCAGTACTATGTGCAGAAACAAACAGAAAACCTCGTGTGTATATGCTGCTTTTGTATTTATTTTGTTCATTCCTACCATCTGGTATTAATACTCTGATCTTCTTCTAGGGAAGCATCCTATAGTCCCTAATGTCATTTCATGCTTGATGGTGCTTTATGCTTGTGGCTCCCATGAGTGGCCTGTAAATCAGGTATGATCATTCATAGAAATCTTTCTTACTGTAGGGAATGACACTTAAGAAAATTTGGGCCAAGACTGTGTCCCGCTTTTAGAGGAATGATACCTTCTCTTATTAAGTTTATACCTTGAAGGCTGCTAACTGAACTTGGAATAGCCATCTTGGCATCCCCTAGAACATAGCCATGAAGCTAACTAAGCAAAGGAGAGAAACCAGAAGCTAATGATACTGATCCTATTGCTAGGTGAAGCTTCCTCTAAACCTGGGAGTTCTTAGTAGATCAGGGCTTTGTGTCTTTAGTATATGTATTTGATTAGCATTTCTGCTTTGTTGAGTGAGAATGAACTTAGAAATAAGAAATTTACTTTAAATTTTGAGATAAAAATTTCAGTTCTTTGTTTAATTCTAGGTGAATTGATTTGAGGAAATTCCTGGTTACTTTGAAGATGTTTCAGCTCAGTTTTGTTTTGTGTTTAAGTTACAAATAACTTCACAAGTTTTCACAACAAAAGAAACGGGATTTTTTTAAAAATTAAATCATGCCATTTGAACAGACTCATCGGTTCTGTGATGAAAAACAAACTATTTTGAAAAAATTTGATATAAGAAATGAGATGCCTGATACTATCGGATCAACACCTACACCAAAAATTTCAGAAACTAGTTTTAATTACAAGCTAAAAAACGTGAACATCAGTTTGCCCAAGATAAATATTCCAAATGAAATCTTAATGAAACATGAAGTTGAAAAATACAGAATATTATTTCAAAGTAAACCACAGACTGCAAGGAAATCTATCAGTGTAAAACCTGCAAGCTGTGCTGAGGAGTGTGTATTGCCTTGTAAATCTGAGCGAGCTGAAGAAGAGAATGTCAACATGTCTGCAAAAATACTCAACTTTACTTGTTTAAAATGCCAAGACAATACTCAGTATAGTCCAAATGATTTGCAGAAACACTTTGAAATGCAGCATCATGGTGAGTTACCTTCGTTTCCTTGTGAAATGTGTAGTTTTTCAGCAAATGACTTCCAGATATTTAAACAACATCGAAAAACCCATAGGAACACTTTTGTAAAATGTGATATTTGTAACAGTGAGCGTTCATATACTTTATTGGACTTGACAAAACACTTCATATCTAAACATCGTGTTAATGGTAATTTTCAATGTGAAGAATGTAGATTCTTTACCCAGGATGTTGGCACATTTGTTCAGCACATTCACAGACATAAAGAAATGCATTATCAATGTGGAAAATGCCATCACCTCTGTTTTACCAAGGGAGAGCTTCAGAAGCACCTTCGTGTCCACTCTGGTACTCTTCCCTTCACTTGTCACTACTGTAGCTATGGTGCCGTTCATAAAGACCAACTCGTCAGACACATTATAACTTTGCATAAAGAGCACTTATATGCGAAAGAAAAACTGGAAAAAGACCGATATGACAAAAGAGTGACGACAACTACAACAGGACTTAAGCTAATACTTAAACGATACAAAATAGGCCCAACCAAGACATTTTGGAAACGTAAGACAGTTACCAATGGAAATGATGAAAATACAGGAACAACTGCTCAAGTGTTTAGTATAGTGAGCAAGACACAGACTAAATCTGAAGACCAGAGTCAAGAGCAATTACATGAAGAAAAAAGTGAAAGATTACACTGCGAGAATGGTGATAAGCCCACAGAGTCAGAAAGGTCAACTCTGACGGTCACTGGGCAATATAATAAAGCTGATGAGGGAGCAAATGCTACTTCAAGTTTCTTGAAGAGTGGTGTACAAGGGCCTACTGTGTTACTGGTGAGAAATAATAAGATAACAATTCCTGCTAACTACAGTGCTAAGTTTATGGGCTTCAAGATGGTAGATGGGAGACAGCATATTGTAATAAAATTATTGCCTGTCAATAAACCGAATTCAACTGCACCAGCCTCACAACCAGACACAGAAAAGGATAGTACAGCTAATTTGTCACCCCAGGTTTTGGACAACACTGGACTTTCAACTGGAGTAGCAACTGAGGCAAATGACACAGATTTTGTGGAAGCAGCTCCACTTCCCTGTTCATCTCCTGTGCTTTCTAGAAAAGAAGTTTCTGATAAAGAAATGACTTTCATATCTGGAACGAATAATATGCTTCAGACGATAGATAACAGTAAAAATTTATCTTCTTCACCAACAACATCAGAATCATCAGTTACTACATCAGTGAGTTTGACCTCAAAAGTTGAAGCAAGAGATAATGTTGACTTGTGGGAAAATTATACCACTCAGAGTCATCCAGACGTATTAGGTACCACCGCTATTAAAAGTCCAGATAAAGTCAACCTTACCACTAAGCCAAATGTGTACAGTTGTGGAGATATGCATAACTATTGCATTAATTATGTCAGCTCTGAGTTACCTGATGAATCCTCTAGCTATTTGGAGTTCTCCAACCAAGGATCATTACCTTTTCATAACTACTCAAAGGTGAATAATAAGCATCATAGCTTTTCAAGAACAACAGTCTTAGAAAACTTTCAGAGGGACCCTTCAAACAAAACAGATACTCAGGAATCAACTAGTGATAGTGATACAGTTTCTACTCTAACAGAGAAAGAGAACTCCAACTCAGACAGCCTGTTAGCATCTGTCAGCCCATTAAAGGGTAACGATGGAACTTTAGAAATGAAAGCTGAAGTTGAAGAACCGTGTAATTTAGAAGAAAGACATGACTCTGATAAGCAAAACCTCACTCATGAAACCCAAAATTTATTGAGTGTAACTGAAGAAACTAAATGGAATGACATTCCCAGTGCTGGCTCCCCTATAATGCCTAGAATCACGTCTGTTTTCTCTCTCCAGAGCCAGCAGGCTTCAGAATTTTTGCCACCAGAAGTAAATGAGTTACTTCAAGATATATTAAAACCAAAATCTGATATAAAGGAAGACTCTAATAACATTCCCGGTAAAAACCTTTCACTAGATTGTGACCAAACATTTAAGAAGATTGAGGAAGAAATGATAGTAGAATCTTCAAATGACTTCCAAGTACAAGACATCTTCCCAGTTCCATCTCCCAGTGTAGGTGTTAGTGTGCTTCCAAATGATCTGAATTTAAAATGTAATGGACAAGAAAAACAAGTGGTGTCAGTATTACAAGATGTGAGAGAGTCAGAGGCGGCCACTAAAATTCCAAGTATTGTCACATTACTAAAGACTCAGTCAGATGCAATAATAACACAACAGCTTGTAAAAGACAAACTCCGAACCACAGCACAAAATTCAGGTCCTGTAT
Organism: Phyllotis vaccarum; assembly: GCA_033318265.1. NCBI lineage: Eukaryota > Metazoa > Chordata > Mammalia > Rodentia > Cricetidae > Phyllotis > Phyllotis vaccarum. Next base: position 20,720,605 of record JARWLC010000004.1, on the reverse strand, counting down.
ATATTCAGAATCCATTTCTAACCTCAGAACAGAAAAATGCTGTATTTATTCAAACTCCAAAAGGTTTTATTATACCACTGCATGTTGCTAACAAACCTGGATTTCATGTTTTCTCTGCAAGATCACTCCCTTTGGTTAATACACAGAATGTACCTGCTTCTCTCCTTGTAAACAAGAAACCTGGAATGCTTTTGACTCTCAATGGGAAACCTGAAGGTGTTCCCACTGTCAAAACTGAGAATGTTCAAAGTTACGGAACTATAACTACAGAACCTTGTAAAACGCCTTTTCTGAAAGTAGAACAAAACAATAACTGTCTTACACCTACACTTTGTTCCAGTGTTGGCAGTTGTACGAACATGAAAAGTTGCTCCGAGAATACATTGCCATTGAGGGGTCCTTACATTATTAAAACATCAGTAGGTTCTTCAGTGAGAGCCGTTCATTTTCCTCACATTCTACCTGAGCAGCAGGGCCCTAAGATGAATATCTTGGATACAGGAAAACAACAGAATGAAAACTTGCCCAAAGCATCTCTGTACACCATCATGCCTGATGGTAAACAAGCTGTATTTTTTAAGTGTATGATACCAAATAACACTCAACCGCTGAAGCCTAAGTTAGTCAGAAATAGTCCTTACCAACGTATTCAGCCAAAGAGACCTGAAGGAGCACCACAGAAAATATTGGTAAAAATTTTTAATCCTGTTTTAAGTGTGAATGCTGCTAATAATCTTTCAGTTAGCAACTCTGCATCCTCATTCCAGAAAGAGAATGTACCATCTAAACTAGCAGGAATTGGAGAGCAGAAAGAGCCAGAATCTTCTAGAAATGCCTTACCCGTCTTAGGGATGCCATCAAATGAAACTGTTCTTACTTCTACTGCAACATGCCCAGACTCTTCTGAGGAACCAGTATGTATCAGTGAGCATTCAGAGACAAGAGTATTGAGATATAAAGCAAATTGTACAGTTGAAAGAAATTTCAATAAAAGAAAGACTTGTAAAAATAAGTTTGCAAAAATTAAGACTCGTATAAGTCAAGATTCTGAAACCGCTGTTGTGTCTAGAAACAGAAGCTGTAAACGAAAGTACATTGATAATTACCAAGAACCTCCAAGAAAAAAGTCAGCATTACATAGAAAGAGTAGAGAAAAGGCTAATGCTGAAGATGTCCAGGAAACATTTGCATTTAACAGACCCAGACTTTCAAAGGATTCAAGTAGAACTCTGAGACTTTTCCCTTTTAATTCCAAACAGCTGGTGAAATGTCCAAGGAGAAACCAACCAGTTGTGGTTTTGAACCACCCTGATGCAGATGCCCCAGAAATAGAACGTGTAATGAAAACTATTGCTAAGTTTAATGGACGTGTACTGAAGGTTTCATTGTCACAAACAACTATTAATGCTTTACTGAAACCAGTTCATTATCATACTTCTGAAACAACTTACAGTGACTTTTCCAAGAGACACAAAATGCTTAAACCTGTTAATTCTGTGAAAGAAAGATTTGTGCTAAAACTAACACTCAAAAAGACAAGCAAAAATAATTACCAGATTGTAAAAACTACCTCTGAAGATGTTTTGAAAGCGAAGTTTAACTGCTGGTTCTGTGGTAGAGTTTTTGACAATCAGGATGTCTGGGCCGGCCACGGGCAGAGACATTTAGTGGAAGCTACTCGGGATTGGAATATGTTAGAATAACTTACTGTGATTACCAAGGAAAGATACTTTAGAAGGGAAAAATGGGCTGTTATCATATCAGGCATTTTCTACATCAATATAGTTTTTGAACATTTTAAGAGTTGTTCTATTTCTGGAAGGACAAAAGCTTTATGTCTGGTACTGGAAAAGCCACAGTTATGTGTTTTGGAAGAAAGTAATTAGCACAGATAGACCTTGATTTCATTGTTTAGAAAGGTAGGGCTAAGGAAATTTTTGATAAGTTTTCCCAGTTGAGTTTAGAGACTGAGTAGAGGGTAATGGTGGAAACCCCCATTCCCTTTCTTCTCCCACCAGCCTTTAGAGATCTGACAAATGAGTCTCTGGAGATGGAGAACCCTTTCACACATGAGTTCTTACCATTTGTGAAAAACTGAGCTTGGATAAAGTTATTTTCTGCCTGTTACAGTTCATTTGAAAGTTATTACGTTCCTTTGAAGCCACATCTTACTGGACTGTAGTTAAACTTGAAATAATGCTTGAAGAGTTTTGGGCAAGTAAATGCTGTTGCTGCTACTCTGCCCTGTATCACCCTCCCTTAGTTGGCAACCCTTCAAAATGGACAGAAAGACATAGAAACACTTCAAAGAGGATGGCTTTTCTTGGAAAAAAATTTATTTTTACAGAGATGATATTTTGAAGCAAGATTAGCAAATCAGATCATATATTTGCTTGTGTTTAATTACTGTTTTTATCTAAATATGTTCTCTTTAGGACAGACCATTTTCATTAGTAACTTGAGGATGGACAACAACCCAAAATAGTGTTAATAGTTGGCATTTGGAAATAGGGAAGTAAGCATTAATGATGGACCCAGTAACAGTTCATAAAACCTTAAAAATTTCTAAGAGACATGCCCAACAATTTTAAAATAGACATTTTCATTAAAATCCATTGATTTAACTTTACCATACACATTTGTATCCAATTTTTTTTTTCTTTTTTGCCTCATTGGATAATGGAGTTCTCTTTTTTTAAAAAAATGATGTACAACGTAATTTTTGTTTTGTTACTATACATATTAATGACATTTTCATTGATTGAATCAAAACTTCAGGGCTTCTTTTTTGTATATAACCAAAAAATGTACATATTTTTGTACTTGATTATGTAAATTTGCACAGAAAGTTTATGACACATTATTTTCTTTAGTTCTGTGCATGCATTAATAAAAGTGGGAGATTTAAAAAGAAGACTGCACCCATGTTATTTTTTTGTTTATTTTTGACTTTTTTATTTGGTTGGTGGGGGCATACATTTTATTTTTTTCAGGGACTAAACACTATTGTTAGCAAGTGCCTAAAAATGATGTGAACAGTTTACATATGTCAACTGTAACAGTAGGTCCTAAGTGGGCCCATTTCCCTAATAGTTTTGATTTAAACAAAGCCATAAATAGATGCTTCAAACTATATTGCTATGCACATTATACTGGTACTGTTTTTGTGCAGTTTATCTACTTTCCTAGTGGAGTATTTTTTGTATAAAACCTGTTATAATTGTGTTTTCTTGAATTGAGCCTGAGTGGAATTGATTGGAAATATACAGTATATATTAATGTACATGTCTAAAAATGGTAAGCATTGTTAATTTCCTTGTTAATGAAGGTTTTGAAGGTTTTCTTCAATTAAACTTAAGCTTGTGTTTACATGAGAGTTCTTTATTTCATTTTGTTTTTAATTGAACTAAAGCTAATGGAAATTTTAGTGGGAAATAACTCCCTTCTCTCTAATTGTCTGTGAAGACTACAGAATAAATGTGAGACTTTTTTTCTTTCAAAATTTAGATAAACTTTGAGAAAGGCTACATTTATGATAACTTGTCCTTGGTGCTGCTGAGAAACGCTTTGCTCTTCAGCACCTTGACAGCAATTGAGTTGAACTTTGATAGGTCTAAATGACCTATGTACCTTCTGTGAATAGGAGAGGAGAGGCTACTCTTCAGCTCATAACATTCTAAATACATTTCAGGGGCTGCACAGAGGGTCTGTGGTTAAGAGCACCTAATGCTCTTATAGGGGATCCATCTTTAGGTCTCAGCGTCCACATCTTGGCTCACAGTCCCTTGTAACTCCAGTTTTGTGGGTTCTAACTCCCTTTTCTAGCCTCCAAGGGCACTGAATGCATGTGAACAGACATGCATGCAAGCAAAATGCTCATACATAGGAGATTTTTCTTAAGAGAAAAGTGGAAATATTAATATAAAAGCAAAATATTAATTAAAGATCATTGACTTTCATATCTTGAAAATTTTAAGATGTATACTGAAAGTTGGATTCCTAAACAAGTTGATAAAACATCTACTTATAGAAAAGGGCACTGAATAATCTACATTACTTATCTAAAGGAAAAACTAGTCTAAGAAACTATTTCTCAGTGGACAACTATCTGAACTAAACCACACTGACTGCATTTTCCTCAGCATTGCCCTGCCTGTGACTCTTTCCTAGCTGCATAAACAAAGATTCTGTTCAAAAGAGGGCTTCAAAGAGTAGCGTGTTGTCAATATTAGGTTCTAATTAGATTAGAGGTGAAACTAACACAAGATACAGGTATATATGTAGACTTCTGTTGGAGGGACTAGATTCTGCAATTGGGGAGTGTGGGAAGCCCTATAAATAATCTGCAGACTAGAGACTTAAAGATGCTGGTTATAGGGCTCAGAACAAGTCCCCAAACCTGTGAATCTGTGTGATTCTTCAGTCCAAGATCAAAATCCTGGGAGCCAGGGAACTTTAGTTCTGACATCCAAGAGCAGGTGAATATCCTGGACTTGAAGGGAAAAAGCATGCCCTTTTCCACCTACTCCATCTTTTGGGGGCGGGGGGGGGTGGACGACAAAAAACCTTTATCAGTTCTCAGGGTATTCTTCAATCGAGTCAAAGTGATGCCTTAATTAAGCCCATCAAAGGTCATGGTTTTATTCAAAACATGAGCAGTTCCTACGCCAGAATATTCCTAAAAACAGCAGTCAGCAAGAACTTAGGGAAGAGCAGCAGTTGTGGATCATACCAGAGGTACCACCCAGGAGTTTAAAGACAAGGTCAGTGAAAGTGGGCCCTGGAGAAAACAAATAACTCTTCTAATAGAATGTGCATGTGCTATAAGCTATAACGTCAAAGGAGTGACCAGAGGAATTCTGGGTTTCAAGTTTCTGGTCCAACATAGGGAAATCTGTAAACTTCCTCAGCACAATTCAGGGGGCTGACCACTAAACACAGACCCAAGAGCAACTCCTGGGAAAGTGAGATTTAAAAAATCAGGGCAGGTGCTTAAATAGCAATATCTGAGGCAGAACTAGGCTTCTGATTTACCCAACCAAGTGGTGCATGTGTATGTGTCTGTGTGTATAAGATGGCAGGAAGAAAGGTCTAGGTGCAAAACATTACATAAAATGTCCAGTTTCAATACAACATTATGAAATACAGAATAAAAAGAAATGTGATGGGGGAACACTAGAAATCTTTGAGGTGTGTACCAGATAATTGATGAGCAGCATTGATATGTTCAAAAACTAAAAGAAGCCTATTGAAAGAACTAAGGAAAAATTAGTAATTCCTCATCTATAGGGCTAATAATCTTAGAAAACTCCATGAAATTTATGAGCTTAAAGTCAAATTTTGACTTCATTGTTCCTTCACTTCAGCCTGAAAGACTGGTATAGTTTGGACCTGGAGTGTCCTCTCAAGGCCATGTGCTAAAAGTTCCATCAGCATCCTATGACTCCGCTGGGAGGTGATGGCATATTGAGGTGGGAACTGCAGAAGTGTGTTGTCATTGGGGCATGCCTTTGAAGAGAGTAGTGGCTTGCCCCTCCCCTTTGCCCCTTTCTCCCACCACTTGCTTCTGTCAAGAGTCTGCCTTACCACAGGTCAAAACCAGGTGGTCAGTAATTCCCTCCTTATAAGTTGATTTGTCTTAGGTGTTTATCACAGTGTGGTAGGAATCTAATGCAGAGTCCATTTTTTTGTTTGTTTTCTGTTTTGTTTTTTGCTTGCTTGGGGGGCATCTCCAATTGTGTGCATGTATAGGTAGGTGTACTTTTGTGTTCAGGTGATGTGGAAGCATATATGTGTGTGTGCTCACATTCATGTGGAGGCTAGAAGACAACCTTGGGAGCTGTTCCTCAGTCTATGTTTTTTTCTGAGACATCACACTGGCTTGGAACTCACTTATCTCCACCTTCCCTGTATTGGGATTACACAGGCAGTCACCATATCCATCCTGGCTTTAAAAAACAAACAAAAAACGTGGGTTCTTCTGGGGATGAACTCATGCCCTCCTTGCCTGGCAAGCACTTTCTGGACTGAGTATCTGCCCAGCCTTGGGACAGCATCTCTGTTAGCCACACATTTTTTTCTCTTTTATTAATTTGTGAATGCCTTTATTTTTATTTTCTTTTCAGGGAATAGCTTTGCTGCAGATAGGATTCTTAATAGACAAGTCTTCCCATCTAGCACTTTAAACATGTTCTCTCTCCATCATTCAGCCTGGTGGAGTCTTTCCTCCGCTCCGTTCTGATTACTCAGTAGGCAACACAAGGTATTACAAGGGACATTTGGAAATATTTTAAAGTAAATGGAAATGAGAAAACCATGCCCTAACATTGAATTAAATCTCCTAAGCTTCCATCTTAGCAAAATGTGTAAAGGGGAAAATTAGACCTGAAACAAGTAGAAAGAGGGGCTAACAATACAGCTATTTGTGGAAAGCAGTGACTGCAAAATGAATAATTTCTAATTATTTAAAATATATCAGTCTTTAATTACAGTACTTGGGAAACAGAGGCAGATGGATCACCGAGTTTGAGGCTAGCTTGATCCTTACAGAAATTTTCAGGACAGCCAGGATGCCATATTCAGACTATAGCATTAAGGTTTCTTTGGTCCCGGGCGGCCAGAGGTCTAGACCCACAGACTTGTTGCGCCAGACTCTTTAGCTGCCCGCAGCTGATCAGGCCCCCCGAAATGATTTAGACACTTACGTTAACTTTATGTTGTTTGGCCTGTGGCTTAGGCACATTGCTAGCTAGCTAGCTCTTGCATCTTAACCCATTTCTATTAATCTGTCTGCCACGTGGTCGTGGCTCACCTGCGTTCTTTACATGCTTCTTCTTGGGCAGTTGGCTCAGTTTGTCTCTGACTCCGCCCTGCTTCTCCTACCTATTCTGATTTTCCACCTACTTTTTCTATGGTGCCTGTCATGGGCTAAAACAGCTCCTTTATTTAAAAATTGATATTTACAGCATACAGAAAGACATTTCCACATCAGACCCTCTCTCTAATAAAATAGCTCAATATTACTGTAGACAAAGCATTTAAGTAGACAGACACTGCACAAAAGAAGACATGCACATGAAAAAAATGCTCAATGTCATTAGTCATTAAGAAAGTGCTAATGCCACAATGAAATACCACTAGGTCCACAGTAAAATGGCTAACAATGAAAAAGACTGTCCAGTAGAGTGCTGATCGGGGTGAGAAGCAAGTGACCACATCACCCGTACTGTGGTCCACCCATTTTGGAAACATTCTGACAGTTTCTTATGAAGCAAAGCATAGACCTTCCATGTGACTAGATTTGCCTTCTTGTGTACTTGCCAAAGAGAGATGAAAACCTACACTAAGACTTCTAGACAAGTGTTCATTAGTTTAACAACCAAAGAGTGAATTAACAATTGAATGGAACAACACATTGATCCACAGAACAAATTCTATTTATCAATCATCACACACTAACAATATACATAACAGTATAGATCAATCTCAAAAGTATTGTGCCGAGTTTCAGGGCCTGGCCTAAGAAACTTCCTTCTATTTCCCACTTTGATAGTGTCCCACTAGAATGAACCCTAAATATTTCAGGTGTAGCATCATCCAGTGGCAGGCTGCCTCTAGCCTCTTCATTAACAACTGTATTCTTTTGTTGTCAGAAACAAGTTCTTCAGAAAATACCACTTCTTTATGTCATTATGAAAACCAGAAAACCATGTTAAACTACCAGTATCCATGTTAACAATCTACAGCTCTTTGTGTGCCTAGATCCTGGGGGTGGGGGAATGGTACTTTCTATAATTTTTTTCAGACCAGAAGAGCCACTTGCTTCTTACTGGTAAGTAGTCTACACATACATAGAAGGATTCTGGCTCATTCTGTTTTAAGAATTGCCCTTGAGACCCTTCTCTGAGTACTGGATGACTAAGAATGTTATATGGGTCACTCTGAAGGAGACGTTTCTCCTTTGGTCAGAGGACTTCATTCTTTAAAATCATCCGTGTCTGATACACTGGAGTCCACCAGGAGTGGTTCTCTCCTCTGCCCTTCATATGTAGTCAGTTAACATCCATGCCATTAGACCTCAGACATTTGTACATGTTTTTTTTATAGGCCCCTCATTACTACCATTGTTTAGGACTCTGTCTCCTCACAGAGGTTATTGCTAAGAGCCTTTGAATGGTATTCTTTACTTCAAGGCTTCTGCTTAATGTTGTTGGTTATTTTTTACTATTTGCCCTTTGCTCTTTGGGGGCCTGCCATCCAGCTCCTAAATAAATCACATGGAGGAGACGTATTCTTTCTTATGAATGCCCAGCCTTAGCTTGGCTTGTTTCTTGCCAGCTTTTCTGAACTTTAATTATCCTGTCTACCCTTTGCCTCTGAGCTTTTGTCTTTTTCTAATCTATATGCCTTTTTAAAAACAACAACAACAAAAACAAAAACAAACAAAAAAACCAAAAACCTTCCTACTCCATGGCTAGCTGTGCAGCTGGGTAGCCGGCCCCTAGTGTCCTGTCTCCTTCTTTTCTTCCCGTCTGGTCCTTGGTCTTCCCAGATTTCTCCTCTTATTATTCTCTCTGCCTTCCAGCCCCAACTCTTCTTTCTCTTGTCTGACTATTGGCCATTTATCTCTTTATTAGAACAATCAGGTGTTTTAGACAGGCTAAGCAACAGAGCTTCACAGAGTTAAACAAATACGACATAAAAGAATGCAACACATCTTTGCATCATGAAATGATGCTTCACAGCACACACAAATCAATACATCTTTAACTAATATTGCACAACAGCATGGGATACCTAGGCGTTCATCTACAACGACCCCATATTTTGAGAACTGACTTTGTTCCAGGGATTTTGATTCCCTCATAAAAACCCTCCAAGGCAGGTGAAACAACAAACTTCAGTAGCTTGTCAGGGAGTAAATAGCAATATTTCAGTCTAGGTCGAGATGCCTTACTTATGAATAAGAAGCAGAAGGTAAGACTTCTAAATTATTATGTTTGTGAGGGAAGGGATGAGACATTTGGTTGAGGTAACAAGTGTTTATTACTGAGTATTTTTATTTTACTTACATTTTTCCCTTTGAAGATATTATTAGAGAACATCTTTTTAAAATTAAATTGTTAAAGTTATTTATTTTACATCCTGACTGCAGTTTCCCCTCCCTCCTCTCCTCCCAGTCCCTCCCTCCCATTTCCCATTTGCCCCCCCCCCCCAAAAAAATTCTCTCTTCCTCCATTTCTATTCAGAAAAAGACAAGCCTCCCATGGAGATAACAAAGCATGACATGTCAAGTAGCAGTAAGACTTGGCACGACTCCTTGTTTTAAGGCTGGGCAAGGCAACCCAATATGAGGCATAGAATCCCAAAAGCCAGAAAAAAGTAAAAGCCCAGCTTCTCCTTTTAGGACTCCTACTAGTAGACCAAGATACACAACTGTCACATATATGCAGAGGTCTTAGGTCAGTCCAATGCAGGCTCCCTGCTTATCAGTTGTGTCTGTGAGCCCAGGTCAATTGATTCTATGCATTTTCTAGTCATGTCCTTGACCCTCTGGTTCCTACAATTCTTTCTCTCTTTCTTCTTCAGAGTTTCCTGAGCTCCAGATGTTGTGGGTCTCTGCATCTGATTCCATAAGTTGCTGAGTGAAGCTTTTCTGCTAACAACTGGGCTATGCACCAATCTATGAGTACAGTAGACTATCATTAGGTATCATTACACTGACTTTTCCCCTCCAGTCCTCTTTGCTTCTATCTTAGGTCTCTGGGTCATTCAACTTCTGGATCCTGATGCTCCAGCAGTGTCAGAGGTGGGCTCAGTCTCATGGCAGGATCTGAGGCTGGAACAGTCATTGATTGGCCATTCTCACAATCTCCATGCCACCCTTAGCCCAACACATCCCATAGGCAGGACAAACTGTAGGTCAAAGGTTATGTGGCTGTGTTGATGTCCTGCTCTCTCCACTGAAAGTCTTGCCTGGCCACAGGAAATGGCCAGTTCAGCCATCATTCCCTTATTACTTGGAGTCATAGCTCGGGAAATTTTTGTAGATTCCTGGGAGTTTCTCTTGTACCAGGTTTATACCTCACTCCAAAATGCACCTCTTTTTTTAGTCCTCCCTTTGGGTACTCTCCCCCAATTTCCTACTTGATCCCTCCACCGCCCCAATCACGCACAAAATTTCTTCTATTTCCCCTTCCCACAGAGATCCATGCATTCCCCCCTTGAGCCCTTCTTGTTACCTAACATCTCTGTGTCTGTGGATTGTATCATGGCTATTCTTTACAGCTAATGTCCACTTATGAGTTCATGAGTACATATTATGTTTGCCTTTCTTGTATTTCTGGGTCTGGGTTATCTCACTCAGGATTATTTTTATTCTAGTTCCATCCATTTGCCTGAAAATTTCATGATTCTTTATCCATCCTTTGGCTGAGGGACAACTAGGTTGTTTCTAGGTTCTGGCTGTTATGAAAAAAACTGCTATGGACATAGTTGAGCAAATATCCTTGTGGTATGAATGTGCATCCTTTGGGTATATAGCCAAGAGTGGTATAGCTGGGTCTTGCGGTACATTGATTCCCAATTTTTCAAGAAGCTGTCATATTGATTTCCAATAGAGGAGTGTTCCCCTTGCTCTATATCCTTTTCTGTATGAGTTATCAATTATGCTTTTAATCTTAGCCATTCTGACATGTGTAAGATGGAATCTCAAAGTCATTTTGATTTGCATTTCCCTGATAGTTAACATTTCTTTTTTTTATCAGCTACTTGAGATTCTTCTATTGAGAATTCTCTGTTTAGATCGGTACCTCAGTTTTCAATTAGATTATTTAGGTTTTTTTGATGACTAGTTTCTTCAGTTCTTTATATATTTCAGCCCTCTGTCAGATATGGGGTTGGCAAATAACGGTTCCCATTTTGTAAGCTGCTATTTTGTCCAATTGGTGGTGTCCTTTGTGTTACACAAGTTTTTTTTTTTTTTTTTTTTTTTTAAGTTTCATGGTAATTGTTAGTCTTAGTGCCCGTGCTATTGGTATTCTGTTCAGAAAGTTGTCTCCTGTGCCAGTGTGTTCAAAGATATGTCTCACTTTCTCAACAGGTGCAATGTATCTGAATTTATGTTGAGGTCTTTGTTCTATTTAGAATCAAGATTTGTGCAGGGGGATACATATGAATCTACTTGCATTTTTCTACCCACCAACCCCCAGTTAGACCAGTACCATTTGTTGAAGATGCTTTCTTTTTACCATTGTATAATTTTGGTTTCTATACTAAAAGTCAGGTGTACATAGGGGTGTGAATTTGTCTGAGTCTTCAATTTGATTCTATTGATCTATCTGTCTGTCTTTATGGTGGCACAATACAGTTTTTATTACTATATCTCTGTGGTAGACCTTAAAATCGGGCATAATGATACCTCTAGAAGCTTTTTTATTGAACAGGATTGTTTTGATATTCTGTTTTGTTTGTTTGTTTGTCCAATGAAGTTGAGTATTATTCTTTCAAGGTCTGTAAAGAGTTGTGTTATGACTTTAATGGGAATTATGTTGAATCTGAAGGTTGCCTTTGGCAAAATGGTCACTTTTACTATGTTAGTCCTACTGATCCATGAGCATGGTGATCTTTCCATCTTCTAATATCGTCTACAATTTCTTTCTTCAAAAACTTGAAGTTCTTATCATACAGGTCTTTTACTTGTCTAGTTAGAGTTACACCAAGACATTTGTATTATTTATGGCTATTGTAAAGAATATTATTTCCATGATTTCTTTCTCATCCCATTTATTGTTTGCATATAGGAGGGATACTATTTTTTTTATTATTATTACTATTGTTTAGTTAATCTTGTATCCAAGTACTTCACTAAAGGTGTTTATCAACTGCAGGAGTTCTCTGGTAGAATTTTTGGAGTCACTTATGTATACTATTAAATCCTTTGCAAATAATGATGCTTTGGCTTTTTCCTTTCCAGTTAGGAGCCTCTTAATCTTCTTTGGTTGTTTTATTGCTCTAGCTAGAGCATTAAATACTATATTGAATAGATGCAGAGAGAGTAGACAGCCTTGTCTTGTTCCTGACTTTTGTGGACTTTCTTTGAGTTTCTCTCTGTTTAATTTGATGTTGGCTGTTGGCTTGCTGTATATTGCTTTTATTATGTTTAGGCATGGTCCTTGTATCCCTGATCTCTCTAAGACTTTTGTCATGAAGGAGTTTTGGGTTTTGTCAAAGGCATTTCAGCATCTAGCGAGATGATCTTGTGAATTTTTTTCTTTCAGTTTGTTTATATGGAGAATTGCATTTACTCCTTTATATATGCTTAACTCTCCTTGCATCTCTGGGATGAAGCCTACTTGATCATGGTGGATGATATTTTTGATGTGTTGTTGGATTCAGTTTGCCAGTATTTTATTGAGTAATTTTACATCAGTGTTCATGAGGAGAATTGGTCTGTAATTCTCTTTCTTTGTTGAGTCTTTGTGTAGTTTAGGTATTAGGGTAACTGTCTTCACAAACATAATTTGGCAATATTCCTTCTGTTTATATTTTGTGGATAATTTGAAGAGTATTGATATTAGCTCTTCTTTGAAAGTCTGGTAGAATTCTGCACTAAAACCATCTAGCTCTGGGCTTTTTGGGGGGGGTTGGAAGACTTTTAATGGCTATTTCTATTTCCTTGGAGATTATGGGGTTATAGGTCTATTTAAATTATTTATCTGATCTTGATTTAATTTTGGCAAGTGATATCAAGAAATTTGTCTGTTTCTATTAGATTTCCCAATTTTGTGGAGTACAGGTTTTTGAAATATGACCTAATAATTCACTGGATTTCCTCAGTTTCTGTTGTTATATCCCCTTTTGGTTTCTGATTTTTTTTTTTAATTTAAATATTCCCTCTGTGTTTTTAGTTAGTTTGGATAAGGGTTTATCATCTTGTTTACTTTCTGAAAGAACCAACTCATTGTTTTTGGGGTTTTTTAAAATTTTTTGTATTATTCTTTGTGTTTCTATTTTATTGATTTTAGCCCCCAGTTTAATTATATTCTGCCATCTACTCCATGAGAGTGTTTTCTTTTTTTCTGTTCTAGAGTTTTCAGGTGTCTGTAAAGTCACTGGCATGGAATCTCTCCAAATTCTTTATGAAGGTACTTAGTGCTATGAACTTTCCTCATAGCACTGCTTTCATTGTGTACCATAAGTTTGGATATGTTGGTTATTCATTTTCATTGAATTGTAGGAAGTATTTCATTTCTTATTTTTTCCTTGACCCAATGGTAAGTCGGTAGGGAGTTGTTCAGTTTCCATGAGTTTGTAGGCTTTCTGCTGTTTCTGTTGCTGAAATACAACTTTAATCCATGGCAATTTGATAGGATGCAGGGGATGTATTTCAGTTTTTCTTGTATCTGTTGAGACTTGCTTTGTGACTGAGTATGTGGTCAAATTTTGAGAATGTTCCATGAGACACTAGGAAGAACATATTTTGTATTTGGGTGAAATATTCTGTGAATATTCATAGGTTCATTTGAGTCATAATGTCTGTTAGTTCCAGTATTTCTGTTAGTTTTTAAGTGGATTACCTGTCTGTTGATGTTGTTCCGACCTGAGCAACATCTGTCCATTGGTGAAAGTGATGTATTAAAGGGGTTTGATGTACAATTTAAACTCACTTAGTGTTTCCTTTACATAGGTGGGTGCCCTTGTTTTTAAGGCGACGATGTTGGGAATTGAGAGGTCATTTTTTTCCTTTGATGAGTATAAAGTGTCCTTTCCTATCTTTTTGATTGATTTTGATTTGAAGTCTATTTTGCTAGATATTTAGAATTGTTATACCAGCTTGTTTTTTGGAGCCATTTGCTTAGAAATCTTTTTCCAGTCCTTTACTCTGAGATAATGTATATCTTTGATGTTGAGGTGTGTGTCTTATGTGCAGCAGAAGGATGGGTCTTGTTTACATATTCATTCTGTTAGTCTGTGTCTTTCTATTGGGGAATTGAGTCGATTGATACTGATTGATATAAATGGCCAATGATTGTTAATTCCTATTATTTGTTGTTGTTGGTGGTGGTGGTGATGGTGTGTGTGTTTCTTCTTTGGGTTATGCTGGTGTGAAACTATTACTGTCTGTGGTTTTGTGGGTGTGGAGTTTTCCTCCTATTAACTTCTGTAAGACTGGATTTGTGAACAGATATTGCTTAAATTCAACTTTATCATGGAATACCTTGTTTTCTCTGTCTATGGTGATTGAAAGTTCATGGCTATAGAGTCTGGGCTGGCATGTGTGATCTCTTAGAGATTATAGCCCATCTGTCCAGGTCCTTCTGGCTTTTAGAGTCTCCATTTAGAAATTGAGTGTAATTCTAGTAGGTCTGCCACTATATGTTATTTAGCTTTTTTCTCTTGCAGCTTTTAATATTCTTTTTTTATTTTGTGTATTTAGTGGTTTGATTATTATGTTGCAAGGTCTTTTCTAGTCCAATGTATCTGTTATTCTGTAAGCTTCTTGTGCTTTTATAGGAATGTCCTTCTTTAGGGTATGTGTTTTCTAACTTGACTTTTGTTTTCTCTCTGGTCTTCTGAATACCATGGCCAGTGGTTGAGTAGAGGGTCTCTACCCATATTGGGGGCTGGACCTCTGATTGTAGTATGAGGTTTCTGACCTGGACTTTCAGACCTAACCTCAAGGTTTAGGCCCACAGACCCACAGACCCACAGACCTGCAGAGACACACAGATGCTTACAAGTTTAGGCTGATTGGCCTAAGGCCCAGGCATACAACTTGCTAACTCTTTACCTTTAATCTAACCCAAGACTCATCCTGTTCAGTACCTTTTCTTAGAGCAGCATAGTTGTCCTCTGCTTCTTCTGGCTTCTCTCTGGCATTCCACTTCCTGCTCTCAGAGTTTTCTTAGTCTGGCAGCCCCGCCCACACTTCCTGACAGCCTTTGGCCAATCAGCACTTTTTATTAAACCAGTGGGTGGGACAACTATTTACAATGAAACAACACAATCTCCCACATCTGATGGCTTGAATGGCCTCTGCCTCAGCAGGTGGTTGCTGCCCAAGTTTGACTGTGTGCATGTGTGGTATCTGATATGGCCAGGGGTCTTCTGGGGTTCAGGATCCTGGAATGGCTTTTTATGGGGTAGGAGGCTTCTGCCTGGGTTTTAGGGAGATGGCCTGGTCTCTCTTGTTCAGGATGCTGGCCTGGTCTCTGATGGAGCAGGAGGTTCTGCCAGAGGTGTGTGGGGCCTTGGATAAGGTAATAAGGAGAAGAGGGGCACTTGGGGTCAAACTGGGTGGATGTAGGTAGGGCAAGGGATGAGGAGTGGCTTACCTGACCTTTGGTGTGGTGGAAGGCTTCTGCCAGAGGTGTGGGTAGGGATATGGTGATAAGGAGGGGAGGGGCAATTACAGTGATGCTAGGTGAGCCCTGGAAGGCTGGGGTGGCAGTCATACCTGGGGTTCAGGATGGTAGCCTGGCCTCTGATGGAAGAGAAGGCCAGAGGTGTGGGCCCGGATTAGGTGACCAAAGACATCCTTTTAAATACAATAATTAAAAATTCTGCTTAATGCTTTTGTAAAATGGGTATTCCAGATTGAAATATCTGAGTGGTTATTTGGGTGCCTCCAAAGATGTAAGATGACTTATTTTCACATGCCTGACATATATACTGACTGGCACAGAACAGTCTCAGTGACTGTGGGCTGGTTATAGCAATGATAATTCACACTCCTGAATTTTTACAATTTTAATACAGTCTTTGAACAATCCTGTAAAAGAAATTGCGTTATCATTATCACCATTTCATGCATGGGCAAGCCAAGTTCACACAGTCTGTGGACAGAGAAGCAGAATCTGCATTTGAAGAATCACTCCAGAGGCCTTTGTAGTAATCTCCACTAGTGCCTGCTCCTCACCTACTGAGGAAACTGTTAAGTTTGCTCATATCTTTAGTGTATAATATTTCACCCACTCATGGGCCTAAAGCCTTGGTTCCTTACGTGCATGGTCTATGGAGAAGCCTTAAGGGTGCAGGAACCTGGGAAAAAATGGTAGGTTTTTCATATGCATCTAAATGTATTGTTCTTCTTGGGGAAAAAAAAAAAAACCCAATGGCTTTTATAAGATTCAAAAAACTTTGTAGCTAAGATAAATAAATAATTAAGTATAATCCACAGATATAGAGAAAAACATTAGGGGTTCTTTTGATATGTAACCAAATAAATGCTCACGAGCAGTTTTAAGTAGATATATTTGAAGACTTGTTCACAGATCAGTTTTTATCTCTCCAAAGGAGATATTATCTTGGAGGCTGAGAGTTAATATTAAATAGGCATAAATTAGTTGTAGGTGTATTAAAATGTAGCTTTGTTCACTTGCTCTGTCATTATTGGACAGAAATTGTTTCACAAGGTAAAGCTGATGTTAACAGGGATAAAAGAAGCATGACTAATAATATGCTATAAAGCCGTATATCTTGGACACCAGCCCTGTCTATCTCTGAAGCCAGTACTGTCTACCTTGTTCTTAGATGGAGCCACTGTGGGGCATTCTTTGCAGCTAAACTTCAGAAAGCAGACCTTTAAAATGTTTCTATGCATCCTCACCCATAAGCAAAGGTTGAGCTTAAAGTCATTTTGAGTTCAGTCCAGCTCTAAAATCAAGCATCATGTATGACTTGTTTTGCTTCACATCAATCCATTCTATACTTAGTCAAACCTGTCCCCATTACTATGAAGTAGTTTAGCTGCAGCGTCATGAAACTCCTGCTATGGTTAGCTCATTTCAGCACAAGGGAGGCTTCTGATGGCCACAGGTCCAGCCTTTCCATCTGTGCTGTCCATTGGCACAAGCTTGCAGCCCTTCTGTCTCCACAGTGGCAATCTTTTTTGTGACATTCTTGAAAGAGAAAACAGGAGCTGGGATGTTGCCTTCATCCATCGTGCCACCCCCATCTCATCAGCCAGCTTGCCTGAGAATGTCTCTGAGAAAAATGATTTGCTCATTAAGCATTGTAAACCGGTGGGATCTCTTGAAGGCTTTCCTAGCTTCATTGAGAATTCCACCTGCAGAGAATGGCTTTGGAGAAAGCAGGTAGGGTTATCTAATGGACTCTTTCTGGGATGTGGGGGAAGGCTGGCATGTTAGGTAGAATATAGAGGATCTCTCTGCAGAGACTGGCTTGTGAACGCCAGCTTTTGCTTCAAGAAACCCACCATAGCAGTGCTGAATATTAAATCAACATAGATTTACATATGCATATAAATATTTGCATAAATATGCATATGCAAATCCACACTAATTTAATACGTATATACATATTTTTTTTAAAAGATAAGCTATATTTCTTTATCTTGTTGGAATGTGCCACCTGGAGCATGACAGTTGGGGAAAGAGCAAAAGGAACTGTCCTGAGATCAAGGATCACTGTAGTAACAGAAGGAATGAATAAAAATTTACTTCCATGAAAAAGTACTTCCATGTAGCACTGAGAAAAACTGAGAGGGTGCCTGTACTTCCTGTCATTAGCAGGTGCTCTTTGCAAAAGATTGCTTCAGCCCTCTTTATTGTAAATTATTCTTTCTAGTACAGTCTAACAAATCCATTGTTTTGTAAAAAGGAAAACACTTTTTATCCAAACTTTCAAAACTCCTATGTACACACATGTAAGATTTAATTGTAAAAATTGTCTGTGAATTGTATTTATTTCACAGGAGTGTTATAACAAACCATTACAACCCAAATAGCTTAAGAAAAAGATTCATTAGCCCCAGTTCTTCAAGTCTGAAGTCAAGGTACAAATGGACCCATGTTTCCTCTGAAGCTGGAGGGATCTGTCTTTCTGTCTTTGCCCTTGTCTTTTGCTGGTCCGGTAGCGGTCTTTAGCATCCCTCGGGTTACGAGTGCACAGTACCAGTCCCTCCTCTTGGCGTGGTGTTCTCTCCTGATGCCACTTCTCACACCCTCCCACAGCTCTTTCCTCTAAAGGGAGCACCTACCTACTGACCCCATCTTTATTTGACTTTATCTGTAAGGGCCTTGGACACAATTCAACCTTAATTTAGTAGCTGTGAAACTGACACATAAAAATATGTCATACTGTTTACAAGAGAGTCTGTGTGTAGGGCATAGTCTTGGGCATCACCATCTGGCTTTTTAAAATACATCAGGGCTACTATCTTATCCAATGGTCAAGTGTGTCCTCATTTGATTATTAGACTTAATTAGCTGTATATCATCTTAGTACCATCTAGAGTACATATCTGGACTGACCTAAGACCTTGTGCAAAGCTGTTCACTATAGTATCTCTTTTATCTTTTTTTTTTTTTTTTTTTGAGGTTTATTTATTTATTATGTATACAGTGTTCTGCCTGTATGTATGCTTGCATACCAGAAGAGGGCATCAGATCTCATTACAGATGGTTGTGAGCCACCATGTGGGTGCTGGGAATTGAACTTGGGACCTCTGGAAGGGCAGCCAGTGCTCTTAACCTCTGAGCCATCTCTCCAGCCCTCTCTTTTATCTTTGTGGTAGCTTAAATGAGAAATGTCCCCCACAGACTTGGACATCTAAACACTTGGTGCTCAGTCGGTTGGGGAGGTTTTCATGGTGTGTCAAGGGCTTGGAGGAAGGAAAGTGGCTTTGAGGGAGGACAAGCCTCACCTATTTTCCATTTGAGCTCTCTACTTCAGCTCATGCTTGAGATGCTAGCTCTCAACATCCTGCTCCAGCTGCCATGCCTGCTGCTTACTGCCATGATGGACTCATGTCCCTCTAGAACCATAAGCCAAAAAAAAAAAACTCTTTCTACTCTAAGTTGCCTTGGCCATAGTGTTTTATCACAGCAACAGAAAAGAAAATAGTGAAACTCTTTGTATTAATCAACACCAGCTTACATATTTGTATTCCGCGGGGTATTTTCCTAGCACGTGGCATTTCCATTTAGTTTCCCTATCATCTCATTTTCAAACTCATGTGAAGCTTGGGCTGTGTCTACTAGATGTTCAGATCGAAAAAGAAATGAATATTTCTAATAAGTAACACAAGCTAGCAGAAGAATAGAAAGCATGCTCCTGTATTCCTCTCCCAGGACTGGAGGCACACATAGAAAGATTTGTTCTACCTCCCCTTGTCTGACACTCATTACCTTTAACACTGTCTAAAACTGGGCACGGGGGCACACGCCTCTAATCCCAGCACCTGAAAGTCAGAGCCAGGTGACTCTCTGTGAGTTCGAGGTCATTCTGATCTACAAAGAGAGTTCCAGGACAGCCAGAGATACATAGTGAGACCCTGTCTCAAAAAGAAAAAAAAAAAAAGTTGAAGACCTAACTGTCAGGCATCAATAGACAGGAGCTACGTCAGGTGCAGTGATTGCCATAAGGGCCTAAATCCCAGCAGCTTTGTTATACCCATAAGTACATTTTTCTCAGTTTAAAAATACAGTGTTGCATCACACCTGTTTCTTTTAAATACATTTATTTGAGGACTATTAGAAGCATAATAGCTGAACCTCCCCAGCTATTACCTAATCGAGTCAGGAACTAGAAAATCTCATGTGAGCATCTTATGAAGGAGTGGATTTTACCATCCTCAACGGTTTTGTTCATCTTCTCTTTTATTGCTGATGATTTATATCCAGAATATGAAGTTTTCTCAAAAGAAGAAGTCGGGGAAATGTCTGGAACAATGGATTGGTTGGTGCCTGTCTTTTTAGGAGACCTTCACAGCATATTTCAGTCTTGTGGAATCCTTTGTGTTATTCTGACTGTCGATAAGAACCAGGGGATTGTGTTGATGGTTCCTGATGATGTCCACAACACTTTCAAAGTACTAGGGAAGGAAAACAGGGGTGAATTAGCACCTGTCTGTGACACCTCCACGCTTTGTGCCTCTCATCACCTCACATTCTCAAGCTGTTCACGGTTAGTCTCTGCTGATCTCCTGCCCAGAAGTGCCCATCTAAACAACACTGAAGCCTACAGGCTCTGGATGTTTCTGTGTTGAGTAAGACCAAAGCCACACGGACAGCTTCAATTAGAATACCTCACTAGATATGCTTAGATATGCTACCTCACTAATTAGGGTGGAATGTTTTTAAAAATATTTTTGCTAAATGACTCCAGCACTCTGGAAGTAGAGACAGGGTGGTCTCTGCAGTCAGAGCAGCCTGATCTGCAGAGTGGAGTCCAGAACAGCCACAAAGAAACCCTGTCTCAAAAATAAGTAAATATCACTTCTTATTTTCAAACATGAAACTGACATGTGATAGACTTCTCATTCCTCACAAAACACAAATCATCTGTATTGTTGCACAAGTCTTGACAATTTAAAGGTCTTATCGATCGGATCATTTCCGAGATCTCCATATTGAATAGAAATATATTCATAATACTACACAACTTCTCAAATGAAGTAGCAGCTGTGTTTTAGATGGCTGTCCATAAATGTTAGGCTGTAGAGGAGAGACAAGTGGTGAAGACTTGGAAATGCTCTCACTTTTGTGTCCTCCTTCTCTGCAGGCACTCAATGCTTTTGCAACTGTTGTGGAATTACCCTGTGAGAAATGTCACGATACATTCATGGGAAGGTTGGGAGGAAGGCATAGAATGTTGTGAAGCCAAATACAGAGATTTGAAAATGAAGGGGCTCAGAGATGAGCAGAAACAACTTCTTTGATCCCGATTTCCAAGTTTTAAAAATTGTGTTTCTGAACTTAAGAAATACAGAAGAGAGCTGGGGAGATAGCTTGGTGGTTAAGAGCACTGGCTGCTCTTCTAAAGAACCCAGGTTCTATCCCCAGCATTCACACAGCAGCTCACAACTGTCTGTAACTCCAGTTCCAGGGGACCTCACACCCATGGTGCATAAAATAATAACAACAGAAAGAAACAGAAGAGGATTTGAATTGAGTAGTAATTGAGATATGAAGTGGATTTGAAGCACCTTTGTGGTTTACATAAAAGATGAATTGGTGATCATTTATATGTTGCTTTCTCTCTGCTCTTTCTCATTACTTGTGTTCATATTCGTTCAGCGTATTTGAGATGTTCACATATGTACAGAAAATAATGATTTAGTAATTCAACATCTCATGGACAATAGAGTGGACATCAAAAGTATGAGATTTCTATACTGTGCAGGCCAAAATAACTGCATGAAAAGTAAAGCAATTAACTAGTATTTACTGATTCTATATTGTATTGTACACAAATGGAAGTAGAGAGATGGGGGAGGGCCTGGGAGGAGTGGAGGGAGGGGAAACTGTGGTCAGGATGTAATATAAGAGAGAAGCAAAAAAAAGAGAGAGCGAGAGAAACAATTTCTTAAAATGTATTCATAGGTGATACTAAACAGCACAAATTTTCATTTTCCCATTTTATGCTCAGTATGTCAAAAACATTTTTATTATAAATAATTTAAAGGAGATTTTTAGTTGATTTTCAGAATTGCCAAACACCATTATCACACTACTACACATTTTAGTCAAGGGCTGGTTATGCTATGATCAGATTATCAACGGTGTTGACTTATTAGGACAAAAGGAATTGATGAAGAATTCTTGTTAACTAGTGTGCCTATCATCATCATCATCACTGAAACTCAAAGACTCTCTGAGAGTTTGAAGTTTATGTAAAACAAAAATTTCAGGACCTCAGAGAAGAACAGCTCCCAGCTCCCCCTTTTCCTGCCTCTTGTAAGCAAACTGTACTTCTGAGAAGACTTGAAAATGAAGCCACTCTTGGATCTGTCCTGTCAACATCGCCACAATTTAACACCGATTATGATTGGGTAACATTTTCAAGGAGGCTTTTAAGATATTTCCAGTAGAAGGGACGCAGACAGAGACCTGCTGGACGCAGACAGAGATCTGTAAATAATTTTGTCTTGACTCCTTTAATCATCCAAGTCTCTTTAATTATCAGCAGACCTCTTATGTGATAAATATCACAACACACTCATTCTGTCTGTTTGGTACAGGGTGCTGTAAAGCCCGGTGCAGTGGGGAAGTAAAGGGCTAGGAAATGGAATAGAACAGTTATATAACGATGTGATTGTGTTCTTGATTCTGTACTCAGATCCAAGAGTTTGTCTCTTCTAATTATCTGAGACTTCATTTGAAGCTGAGAACTAGAGAAACCCCAGAAGAAAACACATAGTAAAAATGTTATGACACTGAATTTGATTTTCTGGATGGGACAGAAAGAACAGAGACACCAAGACAAAGGTGCATCAGTGAGACAGAGCAGCGAAGAAAAGCAGCAATTCAACTGCTTCTAAGTTTTCTTGAATTAATAAATTATATCAGATTATAGATGGGAAGAGGGGATGAGATGGCTTGGTGGAGAAAGCACTTGTGCAAGCGATGGGAGTTCAGATCCCCAGTGCCCATAAAAATGCCAGCTGGGAAGAGTGGCATACCTGTAATTCTCGTACTCAGAATGCAGAGCAAAGGGCCCCAGAACCAAATATCTAGCTGTATTCAACCAAGAGACCCTGCTTTAAACAGGAATGTGGACAGTGATCAAGAAAGATTCCAAATATTAGCCTCAGACCTCCACAAACAGGTTCATAGACATGCATGTGCACTCCACACACATGCACACCACATACACAGACATATGTATTTTAAACATTAAACAAAGTCCTAGCATATATATCACACTGTTTGTCTTCACTTTCTCACAGGATATACCGGTACCCTGTGCATCATATACTACTTAACATAGTATTTCCAAACACTGCACTGCAATTTATTTTCTGAAGAATTTTCTGGGGCTGGGGAGATGGCTCAGAGTGCTTTTCCAGAGGACTGGGGTTCAAGTCCCAGCACCCACATGACAACTCACAACTGCCTATAAGTGCACAGACATCCATGCAGACAAAGCATACATATACAAAAGTTATTTTATTTTCTTTCTTATGACATATATTCTACCCTAAGACCAAGTACTTTTGTATTCTTTTCCTTTATCTCTGGCATCTCACAGATAATGGCACCACTGTGTTCAAAACACAGATGTACAGCTAAGTTAAAAAGAAGCTACTAGATAGCCATAGTGGCACCTTCCTCAGAATCCTACACTCAAGAGGATAATGAGTTCAAGGCCAGCCTGGGCAGGGAGTTTCAGACCTACCCAGGCTACATATTATGACTCTGTCTCAAGATAAATAAAAAGTGAATAAATAATTAAGTAAATGAGAAAAAACCATTACTAACCTCTTCACCATTTTTCTTCTTTCCCAAAGCATATTGTTTGGTTGCTTCAATAAACCGTACAGGAATATTATATACTCGCTTATTAAAAAATGCAACTAGTGTATATGGCTGTTTAGAATCATGGCCAGAGCTTTTCCGAATAAGAAAGGATCCATCCTGTTCAATAAAAATAAAGTACAGTGGTAGCATTAGTTACATTTCTGTAAACTAGAAAACAGTTTGTGAAGAATATTTTATTGTTTTCAAATATTAATTATTTAGCTTCAAGTTTTTGTTGTTGGCTAGAATTTGTTGTATTATTTTTCAAGAATACTGTTCATTAAATGGTATATTCAAACAAACTTGAATGAAGTCAGTGCCAGTATTTAATGTTCCCTGATGTATTATTATGCTCATCCGAATTTAGACATGTATAAAAGGACACCTAGCAGGATCACATCTAGATTTAGGCCCATGTTCCCAGATCCAGTAAGTAAAAGTCTAACATGTTCTGTGTGTAAGAAGAAAGCAGAAGCTGTTTGCTTCCCTCAACAGACTTATGTTAAAGTAAAAAAATGGTAGCAGAATATTCCAATTTATGTTAAATATTTTATTAAAATAGTTTAGAATCATAAATTTTAAAAAGTTATGAGCAAAACTTGGCCATAAAGAGAGGAAGAAGAAATGCAAAAAATGGAGATCGCCTTTAGGAAAGAATCTGAAGAAAAAGACAGAAGAATCTATCTCAGAAACAAAGAAACAAAATTTACGAGATCTTTAGTTGGGGACTAAATAAACTCCAACAGAGATTTAATGTTTGGCCCAAAAGAAGCCATGAGACAACCACACAATTTAAAATGGAGTGCAGCAGAGTTAGTCAGTGATGACCACTGAGGAACGGCATGGAGGCCTTTGGACATCTCTATCCAGTCACTGTCCTGTCTCCAGAGGATGTGGAGTCGGCCAGGGCTCAATGACTGTGATTGATAGATAGCAAGGCAAAGCTGTGATTGGCCTATACAAACAGGTTGTAACTGGTCCAAAACACACTCTCTCCCAGACCCTGTCTCACAAAGTGGGTGATCCCAGGAAGGGGAAAAGTACAGGGAAATGGCCCTGTGCCTATACCCCTGCAATTATTTAGTTGGATATATGATGAGCTCCATAGTGTGGGATTTATAGATGCCCAAACCTTGTTGGATCTGTGCAGGGCCTCCTCAGCAGACTTGCGGTCACAGGCACCAGCATACCAGGGCTTACCGTGAAGTTCAGCCTCCTGTAGGGCAGAGGCATTGTGAAGCATGACTTGGTCCTTAAAGTATGTGAGAGTTTAAGTCAGGTGCTTAAATGGTCAACTTTGCAAAACCAAGTCAGGAACAACATCTGCATCTCCATCACTAACGTTAAAATGAATTTTGTGTTTCCTTTGGTCAATCACAAGGCTTATATGGCTAGGTTCTTCTCATTTGGCATTAGCTGCTAAATTTAGTCCTAAGATATAAATGGACCTTACTAGGTTCCTGAATTATATGAATGAATTAATGAATTATATACTCTTTTTTTCACTGTGTTCACTGTGCTCTTATTCTTGATGCTTTATAGAGTGCTTCATAATTTCAATGTGTGTGTGTGTGAGTGTAGGGGTGCATGCGTGCCAGGTGTCGACTGATGCTGCTCCTCAAGAGCTACCCACTTTGCTTTTTGAGTTAGCATCTCTCACTGGGTTCGAAGATGAAGCTAGGTTAGCTGACCAGCCCACCCCAGGGATCTACTGTTTCTGTCTCTCCAGTGTTGTTATTACAGACATACAACAGCACACCCGTTTTTTATTTTTGTTATTATTGTTGTTTGTTTGTTGTTTCTGGAGATGGAATGAAATCCTCATGCTTATGTAGTGGGCCCTTTACCAACTGAACTCTTTCCCCAACTCCCAATTGCCAGTGTTTCCACAACATTTTCTTACTTGATTCAGCAAATAAGAATATTTATTTACTTATCATCTTCACATTCTTGCATAAGCTCAGAGAGACTTATTCAAGGGCACATAGGACCCTTGCTCTGCCTTTTGATACTGTAACATCATAAGCCTCCACGGGTCTATTCTGAGGAAATTGTAAAGTTTAAATAAAACCTAAGTGAGAAGAATAACAACCCAGTGAACAACTCATTCCCTCACTATTTTAAAGAAGCACCAACTGTTATTCAGGGATATGGGATAGAAACAAAAAGAAATGGGTCAGGATCTTTCCTAGTCACTGAAGAAACAGAGCATTGTGTATTGCACATACCAACTCTGTTAAATCCAGACTCCATCTTGAGTCTTTCTCTACACTGTCTTCTCAGAAGACCTGCCCAAAGTTCACTGGAAACAGTACAGTGACATCAAGCTCCTGCCATACCTGGTCTGCGAAAGTGGAATTGGATGAAAAGCTAGATAATGGTCCATCTATAGCTGGGCTTCCCCCTTCTGGAAATCCTGAAAGAAATTTGAAAATTCCGTTAATCTTTACTAGTTCTGTGCAGTTACAGTGTCTATGCCACACTACTGAGCTACACACAGAACCACAAGTCCTTAGAACAATGCTGCTCCAAATCCCCAAGATCATTCTAGATGTTTGAGAGGTCTTTTCTTTTTGGAAAATACCTAATTTTGAAAAACCTGGGTTTTTGGGCTGGAGAGATGGCTCATAGGTTAAGAGCACTGGCTGCTCTTCCAGAGGTCCTGAGTTCAATTCCCAGCAACCACATGGTGGCTCATAACCATCTGCAATGAGATCTGGTGCCCTCTTCTGGTATGCAGGGGTACATGTAGGCAAATAAAAAACCTTTAAAAAACAAAAACAACAACAACAACAAAAAACCAAAATCTGGGTTTTCTTCTTGTCTTTCAACAAGAAAAGTATAGCAACTGACTGTTGGCTCTAGACATTTAAAAGTTCTGTCAAGTTGGACTTGGACCTGGTAATGCATATTATAATACCAGCTACTAGGAGACTGAGGCATGAGGATCATATGTTTAAGGTCAGCCTGGGCTACACAGTAAGACCCTGTATCAAAAGTAAATAAGATTGCAAAATGTAATCCAGTGCCACTCTATACACACACACAAATATACACACACCAACAAACAATGAGACACACAAGCACATATACAAACACAGGTATCCACATTATATGTTTTTGAACATATAATGACTATGTAATTTTTAAATAAGTTAACACCTTTTTTTAAGCTTTGATAATAAGTAATCTCTTCATGGTCCATTTTGAGATTTACATAACACATAAAACAAGGGAGTAGTCAGTCCACACATCTACTGATCTAACATGCAGCTTTGAAAATGGCCTGCTTGCTGAATGTATTATATTTTGTGGTTACCTTATTTAATTATTTTATTTTATCTTCATGAGCATATATAAAGTATTTTGGGCATATCTCCTCCATATTTCTTCATCAACAGCCTTAATTTATTATATGCTTATTATTAGTAGGGAGAAATGTTTAAACTAAAATTATTTGGGTTTTCAGTGAATTTTTAAAGTATTAAAAGAAGTCTCAAGGTGAAAATGCTTGAGATTCTTTGCATTAAAACAAAAACTCCCTCAAGTTTATAGTATGACTATAGAAACACATGAAATATAGACTCAGTTGTTCTCTCTTTCTCTCTCTCTCTCTTATTCTTGTGGACCTGATGTGAACCTAAGCATTGGGAAATATTTTTTATATATATTGGTGAGCAAAACAGCAAAATGCTGTGCCTTCCTGGAACTTGGAGTTCAGAAGACCGAGCAGTTAAGACACAAGAAACTCTGCATGTGCTCATTGAGAGTCACAGGGCTCCTGAGAACAATGAGGCAGCAGGCGGCTTCACTGCGGTGGCTCCAAGACTGGTGGGAGCAGCCACGCTGAGAGAGTGGTCAGAGTTGGAAAACAGAAATACAGCCTTCTAAACAGGAAAATAAATCTCTATGGAAAAATTTAGAAGTAACAGAAAAACTACTTAGTAAAAATTTCATTTTTAAAAAGAGAACCAAAAGTGTAGTTAAAATCTAAAAACTCAATGTATGCAGCAAAACCGCAAATGGATTAAATATTTATTAAGATGCATTTCAGATTTAAACAAAAATACCTATCACTTACCGAGAATATTCTAGGTGCCAAACACTGCTCTAGGTATTTCCTATGTGTTGTTTTACTTAATCTGATTTTTTTAAATGGCTGTATTATATTTTTTAAATGATGATGACTAATAAGCAAATGTTCAACCAATACTAAAGAGTGGAAATATTTATTTTTCAAAGTAACTACAAAATAAATATCTTTGGCCCCATTTTACAGACAAGGAAGCAAACAAGAGAAGAAGGGACCCATGCCTAGCACTGTGCTTGACCATTACAGTAGCTTGAATGTAATTGGCCCCATAAGCTCATAGGGAGTGCACTATTAAGAGGTGTGGCCTTATTGGAGGAAGTGTGTTACAGGAGGGGTTGGGGGGGCTCGAGGTCTCCTATGCTGAGGCTTCTCCCAGTGTCACAGTCCACTTCCTGTTGCCACCCTGTCTGCCTGTGAGCTGCCATGCCCTGCCATGATAATGGACTGAACTTCTAAGCTATAAGCAGCCACCTCAATTAAATGTTTTCCTTTATAAGAAACATGGTCATGGTGTCTCTTCACAATGATAGAACCCCTAACTAAGACACCCATCATGATGTCATAATACTTACATCCATCATGATGTCATTGTACTTACAGCCATCATGATGACATTGTACTTACAGCCATCATGATGACATTGTACTTACAGCCATCATGATGACATTGTACTTACAGCCATCATGATGACATTGTACTTACACTCATCATGATGTCATTGTACTTACACCCATCATGATGTCATAGTACTTACACACCCATCATGATGTCATAGTACTTATACCCATCATGATGTTATTGTACTTACTTGGCAGAGGAACAGGCTTTTGATGAATAGGTCTGAAAGGAAGAAATGCAATTTAAGTATAAGGTATAGTACAAAACAAAATCTGGAGCATGCACACCAAAAGATAAGATCTAAAGATGGAAAGGACAACAAAACCTTTGGAAAACCCAGATTGTTCCCCTTTAGCTTTGAAAAAGGAGGGGCCTTGACCACAGTACTATGCTTTAGATGAGGCCAATAACCTGACGAATGAGTCTCTGAAATTCTTAGTTCTAAGTTGCTAACACCTTTCCAGCTTTATTTAAGAAGTGACAAAACTTTGGTTCCCTGTGTAACCTTGTATGACAATGACTTTCCATAGCAACAAGAAGAAACTTGTTTTTAAAGGGAAATGAGCTGTCTCGTGATCTACTATCCCACACTCTGGAGGATGAGGCAGGCATTAAGGGGCATCCTGGCTATATATATAAGGAAGGCAACACATACATAGCCAGGCAAGCTACAGAGTGAGATCCTATCACTAAAATAAAGGGGAGGGAGGGGTGGGTATTTCATATTGTTCCAGAAGACCTGAGTTCAGTTCCTCATACCCATCCTGGATGGCTCACAGCCATGTAACTCCAGCTACGGAAAAGGGGATCTGATACCCTTTTCATACACAAGAACACACACATAAAAACAAAATCAAAATGAAAATATTTTTAAAAGAATGAATAAGTGGAAGGATTCTTACTTCTGGATGGGAGGAAACACTGGTGACTGTACAGTGTCTTGTCTGTGACTAGACCCTCGTTGGCGTTCAGCAGGGACAGGCTTTTCTGGATTAGGAGAGGATCTCACATTAGTATCAAAGTAAGATATGAGTCCCCACCCCCAAATCCAGCCACATCAGCTGTGTAGGACTCTCATTAGCGGAGTCTTCCCAACACCCTGTCTTCTGAGGATTCTCAGCCTGTGTAGCTGTCACTGTCTTGGTGTGTGTGTACTCTTCAGACCATAACTTCCTCTTAGCAGTGTTACATGAAGGCAGACCCCCCCCTGGGCACTGGACTGTCAGCGTCTGAGCCCAGGTGGATGCCAGGACATGAGGAGGCTTGACAGTTCTCTGCATAGTCTGCTTTCTGTGTAGCCTTTTAGGCGTTACCACACCTTCAGTCTTGCTTAGTCCTGAGATGTAGTTTAAGTCATTTATTGCTGATGAGAGGTAGACGTCTCAGGATTTATGAGTGATTTACTTCTTTTGAGAAATCGACTGAATCAAGGTTCAGGTTGCCCTTGAATGATGATGTCACTTTGGATCTCAGCATGTTCTTGAGGGAGGGTAGGAAATAGGCATAACCACAGAGCTTAAGAAATTTCTGTTGAAGCCCTTGGGGAACTTCCCTACTGAGACATTAAGGAAAAAAAAAAAAGCTACCAGAACTTCAAAGGAACAGAAGCAGAGACTCCTGTGCTGTAAGTGCCCTGACTTCAGCCAGCCTTGAACACTAAAGCTATTTTGAATGTGTGGCAGGTTTCCTTGAACTTTGTGCTCATTTCTTTAAAACGCAGAAATTCCCAGAGGAGCACGGCGCTCACATCAGGTTCCAGCAGCCTTAAGCTTTGACCACACTGTGCTGTCTCTGTTAGTCAGGGTCTTGTCATCCTGACTCCTCCATTTTGGCCAAGGTGTGACAGTTCCCATAATTCTGGTAAGTTAAGTCTCGAGAACTGTTAGGTCTCAGGCCCTCCAAATATCCAGAAATGAGCTCAAACTGAACTGAGGGTTTCCGGCCCTTAGATGTAAGCCAGCATTCCTCAGGAACTTGTGAAACTGATTCCTATCTGTGAAAAGGAGCACTTCCTGAACCTCTGGCAGAAGAGACACTTCAGATGCCTATCAGGTTATCAAAGTCCATGCTGGCCTTGGGCTACCTCAGTACCTCAAGGTACACCTTTCAAAGTCCACCCTGGCATCAGCCGCTTCCTCCCTCTCACAGCGACTCCTCCCTCCCACAGCCTGGCAATTCTCACTTGATTGTTCTCTCCAGCTGTGCTCCATCTCTTGTCACATAATCCCCACCCTTTCTCTCGCTTCCTTAGCCCGGGCAGTGTTCAATCTACTTCCTCTCTTTCTTCTGGAATCTTCAGGAGCCTCTAGCTGTTTTCTCTCCTATCCGTAATAAAAACCTTAACCACATCATAGATCAGTCACGTCAGCAGTTTCTTTCCCGCATCCGTTCATATACAAGAACGAGAAAGTTGATTGTTTCAGTGGATTCCTGTCTTTCTGCCCTAGGCCACCCCTCGTTCCCCACCTCACCCCCACCCCCACCCCTATTGGGCAAAGCGGCCAGGCAGGTTCCCATGATATGGCCGCGTTTCCCAGCAGGCACCCAGACCGAATAACTGATTCAAAGGCAATTTCTCACAAAATCGGAACGATTTAACAGAATCCACATTAAAAGGGCAGTGATATTCACCGTAAACACACACCCCAGTCATAGGAAATGTCTGTCTGACTCACTGGTCATCCCAGCAATGGGCAAATGCCAGCTGGAAAAGGAAACTTTAGCCTGCGCCTCAGCTTGGAAGCAGGCCGTGAGCAGTGATTCTTACCGTTTACCTCACCAAATAAAACCCTGCATGGTCTCAAGTCACTAGTTTGCTAGTCTGTCTTTCTTTGTCTCTCATCTTTCACAGACTTGAAGTCCTCTCCAGGGCAGAGATGGCTGCAACCTCCCTACCCCCACCACCTTTGGGCTTAAATGGTCACTGTCTCAGCTTTTGGAAGGAGTCAGAAAAAAGTAGCTTGCTAAACTCCCCTGTGGGAAGCCTTGAGCAGCAGGGGGCAAGCCAAAGGCCCATTCAGCTTGGTTTTGGAGACTCCCAAAACTTTTAAGTTTACACTGAGGCCCTGGTCACTGGGACTCTGCTCTGCTCCTGCTCAGCAGGCTGGAGAGCCTGGAAGGCATTCATGGGGAAAAACTTCAAAGCGGGAGGCAGAGAATCACAGGACAGCAGAGGAGGGGGTGGGGGACAGAAACAGCCTGGGGAAGGAAAGAAGAGGGAAATGGAGTGGGGGGTAAACCTAATCACCTTGGGATTCCTTGTTCTCCCTGGGGAATGGATGGAGGAATGGGGTGAGGAAGGCTGAGGGAGGACTGGGAAGAGGGGAGGGACAGGGTGCAGTGGTGGGTATGAGAAAAAAAAACTTTTTAAATAAAAAAAAAAAAGAAGAAAGAAAAGTTGGCTTTATATTAACAATTGGCTCATAAATAAATTTAGAATTAAGGGTTTATATGCAAACCATTAACTGAAAAATTACTTTTGAGTACGTGTTCAACCTTTAGAATAAATACGTTTACCTTCACAAACATTTGGTGCATTCTGTGAAGAGGAAACTGGAGTCTGTGTTAAGAAAA
Source organism: Phyllotis vaccarum (assembly GCA_033318265.1). Classification (NCBI taxonomy): domain Eukaryota; kingdom Metazoa; phylum Chordata; class Mammalia; order Rodentia; family Cricetidae; genus Phyllotis; species Phyllotis vaccarum. The sequence goes on along the minus strand of JARWLC010000004.1, from coordinate 20,689,057 downwards.
AAAAAAAAAAGATAAAGACATTCAACACAGCAGAACATGAAGATAAAAGTCAGAGCAATGTGAATATGCTGGTAGAGATTTGATGCAGCTACTCTAAAGCATGACAACCAAGCCAATGTGATTTTCATTCACTGTGGGGACATCACTAATCTGTCAACAGTGCTGATGGACACTATGACTCCCAGCAGCTGCCAGGCAATAGCGCTTGTGCAATGAGCATTGGGCATCTGACTTTGGTCTCATGGTCCCACCTTCTTCGTATCCTAAATGATAGTTACTGTCAGGTTCTAGAGTATGCTCAGGTCCAGCTTGGCTGCGCTGCATCATGGGCTTGCCCTCATTCTGGCCAGAAGCAGAGTTTAGTCTGTGGCTATTTATCTGATGCAGAGTGGTCTGCTCATTGCTCTGGGGTCAGCAAGGCAGGAAGTGGACAGAGGCTTCCTGCAGTGATGGAGGCATGAATGTCTGCACGTCTTCTGATGCACACATTCAGGAAGGCTAACAGAATCCAGCAAGGACCAACTCATCAGGAGTAGCACCTTCCCAGCTACCTGAGCATTTGAAGTTCCTCTGGGTTGTTTGGGCAGCAACCTCAGTTGCTAAGCCTGCTGCATTATGTACACCTGGATACATGTTGGCCTTAACGAAGTGATTAACAATAAATATTGCAGAAAATGTGAAACACTTTCAAGTGCAGAATCAACTTACTGTCTTCAGTGGTACAGCTGTTTTCTTCCTGGGGAATAAAAGATTAACCTTGTTAAACACAAAGAAATGTAATGCCACCACCTTCTTCTTAGACTTAAACCATAAAAGTGAAAACATTGGGTAGAAGCCCTTGAAGAACAGATAGGGATGGATGGAATCTTTAATGGTGATGGTCCTCCCAACAGATGGAGAAGGCTGGTCAGTGCTCTGTTGCTGTGAGGAGACACCATGACCAAGGCAATTCTTATAAAAGAAAGCATTTAATTGAGGGCTTGCTGACATTTGCAGAGGTTTAGTCCACTATCAGTGTGACAGGGATCATGATGGCATGCAGGCGGTGCGGAGCAGTAGCTGAGAGCTATATATATTAATCCATAGGCAGAGAGAGACAGAGAGAGAGACTGACTCTTGGCCTTGTGTGGGCTTTTGAGAGTTCAAAGCCCACCCTCAGTAGTAACACACTTCCTCCAATAAGGCCACACCTCCTAATCCTTTCAAATAGTGCCACTCCCTAAGCATTCAAATATATGAGCCTCTAGGAGCCATTCTTATCCAAACCACTACATTGATGTTAATAAACAAGGGCCCAGATGCCAAGAGTCATCAGAACAACTCTTGTCTCAGGTCTGCTGCTAGCTGCTTGGTGACCTTGGACAGTTGTTTGGTGGTAAGGCAACTACGCACTCTAGCTTCCTCAGTGTGAACTGAGGAGTGAGGCAAATGCAGAGTCTTTCCCATATCCTTGGCACCCTATAGGGTACAGCCTGGGGCCCAAGTGGAGGTAAAAATAAACAAACAAACACATACATACATACATACATACATACATACATACATACATACTTACATACATACATACATACATACATACATACATACATACATACATAAAGGTCAAGCAGGTGCTGTTGCAGCCATCAGTTTCCTGTACCCACTGCTGATCCACTTCCAGGTACCCGTTCTCTAATGCTTGTATTCCAAGAGATCCAAAACCTGGCTAGTTCAAAGCCATCGTGACTTGTGGTCTCAGATGTCTGAACCTGTGCCATCACTCCCATTTATCTTGCCTGTTATAGAGCCTGGACTTACTATGCTAAGGGAATATGCTTCTTGTTAGAGTTTATTTGCAATTCTTTTCCCTTTCCTGGATTCAGCTTCCCCACTCTCTCTGTCTCCTCGCTGCACTGTGTTTTATCTGCGAGCTGAAGAGGGGAAGCATATCTGGAAGAAGTCTATCTGGAACTAGGTTAAGCTCCTCACAGATTGCTTCAACCATTTAAATGACCTTCCCCAAGTGAGCATAGTGAAACCCTGTCTCATATAAAACTGAAAACACACAAGAAGCTGTGTGCAGCAGCATGGGCTTTCAATTCTAGCACGTGGGAGGCTGAGGCAGCAGCCAGCCTGACCTATATAAGCATGTTCCAGGCCAGCCAGGACTACGTAATGAGATCTTGTCTCAATTTTTTTCCTATTATTGTCACATTATAGCGACCAGGGAAGAGGTTCAGAAAGACTAAGTAACTGATCATTGGGAAGAGTGCAGTTTTGGTTAAGGAACCACCAAATTAAGGCTTATTTGGTTTCCACTGGGGTAGAATTTAGATTGTAACCATGCAGACCAGTTTTATATAGATAGATATAAGTATGTTTTTCAAAAAAGATTTATTTTATTATTAAAATATGTGTGAGTGTGTATATGGTATGTGAGCATGTGTGTATATACGGTGTGTGTATGTTTATGATGTGTGAGCAAGTGTGTGTATGTGTGTGTATGTGTATGTGTGTGTGTGTGGTTTTTGGATAGGTATCATGTAGGTCAGATTTGTCAGATGCCCAAGAGCTGGAGTCACAGGTGTTTGTAAGCCTCCTGGCATTCATTGGGGATCAGACTCAGGTCCTCTGGAAGACTGCTGCCTGCTCTTAACCACTGAGCCAACTTCCCACCTCAGAAGTGTACTTTGGTGTGGACTTACTGAGCCTACATACTGTATGGAGTATATGGTGGTTTGAATAAGAATATCTCTGATAGTTTTGTATATTTGACTACTTGGTTCTCAGTATGTAGAACTGTTTGGGAAGGGTTAGACTTTGAGGCCTCTAATGACTTTTGCAACCAGGCTGTGGTGACATGCCTTTACTCCCAGCACTCAGGAGGCAGAGGCAGGTAGATCTCTGAGTTCAAGGCCAGCCTGGTCTACAGAGCAAGTTCTAGGACAGCCAGGATCACACAGAGAAACCCTGTCTTGAACCTACCTCTCCCGCCTCAAAAAACCCAACAACAAAATACTTGTACTATCCCTGTCTCCCCCTCCTCTCTACATCAGGGTTGTGGATCAAGACACAAGTTCCCAGTCATCCCTTCACTCTGCCATCATGGTCTCAAACCGTATGAAACTAAGCCTGGACCAAATACTTGCTTTTATTATCTGCCTTGGTCGTGGTGTTCTATCACAGCAATAGAAACATAGCTAATATGGTGGTGTCAGAGTTTCCAAAGCCATCAGTTTCCAAAGCCACCTTAAAACTCATTAGCACTGTCCAACAAAACCCCCTACTGCCTGTTCAGATGCATGGGAGCCCTAATGCACAATCTGATACCAGGTCTACCTTTATAGGCCATGCACTACTTGCAAATGAAACCAGGGAACAGAAAGTAAAGGCTGAATCTGATTGGAGATCTCAAAGCTCTCAGGTACTGAAAGGTGGGGTTCCCTCCAAATTGCAAAGAACCAGTGAACTCACATTTTAGCTAAAACTGACTCTAAGTGAGACAAGACTCCTCATTTTCAATTTTAGTGGAAGCTCCTCTGGTCCATCATGTAGGCTATCATGGGAGTAGAGAACTAACAGGAGTCCTCGGGGCAGCAGGACCCCCACCATCCCACATACCCAGGCCTCATACAACCACTATCCTCAGTTAGTACTCACCCAGCTCGTGGCAGTGGAGATGGTGCAGCAGGCAAAGATGACTTGGAGTCCCAGACCCCACTGTTTCGACCTGTACAGAACATATATGAGTCAGTCACTGTGCCCTGCCTTCAGGAATGGCTGTATGAATGAGGCTAGTATTTCTGAGACACACATGCTTTGTGTTACTTTAAGTGAAGTGCATATATCTAATGACACTGAAACTGGGGGCAAATGGATGGGCCCAGACGATGAGAAATTTGAGATGTAGTATAGGGTCGGGAGATAATTCAGTAGCCGAAGCACTTGCCACACAAGTGTGAAGACAAGAGGTCAGATCCCCAGAGCCCATGCATGGCAACTTGCTTGTAATGCCTATCTTAGAGAGAAGAGATGGGAGACTCGGAGAACTCGAGGAGCAAGACTAGCCATATTGATGAGCTTTAAGTTTGATTGACAGGCCCTGCCTCAATGAATAAGGTAGAGGAGCGAGCGGGGTGGTTCTCAACATCAATCTCACCCACACATCTGTGTCTATACAATGCAAACACATATAAATGAGAAAAGAAAAGACTCAAATATATAAACTATCAAACAGGGGGTAGTGTTAGAATGCCTCTCTAACACTTCTGGAAGATCCGCTCCTTAGACATGTGGGCAGCTCCAGGGACCCTGGTTCTGAGAGCCCAGTGAAAACACAAAAGTTCTTTTGAAAGGAAGCCAAGATAGACCACTCGCTCCAAGTACACTCTCCCAGTTATGCTCAGCAGAGGTTTCTAGAGACATAAGGGCTCAGCTTACTCCTCCTGGTCCTCCGGGTCCTCCCAGTTCATACATACCACACGTCAGTAGTGTCTGCTCCCCATGCACATCAGAGAATGTCTACTCACTCACAGCCAAGTAAGGGCAATTGCTAGGCCATTCCCCACATCCCATCTTCTGAAGTTATAGCAGGGACTCAGTGACCTTGCTCTTGTATTCATGCCCTCCCCACCTGCCTGGCTGAAAACAGAGCCAGTCATGAAGGATGAAGTGGGAGAGGCAACAGATTCCCTAATAGGAGGCTGCTTGGACATTACTGTTAGGTGAGAAAAGAAGGTTCATGATGAGTGTTCTTGTTGGGTAAAACTGAACCGAATAGACGTGTGCAGTGAATATACATGCGTGTACTTGTGCGTGCGTGTGTGCGTGTGTAGAGAATAGAGAAGGATGCTAGGTGTCCTACTTCATTATTCTGCCTAATTCTATTAGACAGGGTCTTGCGTTAAACCTGGAGCTCGGCTGGCAGCCAGCAGGTCCCAGTGACCCTCCTATCTCTACCTCTCCCGAGTGCTGGAGTTACAGTTGTATGTATGTTCATGTGTACTTAGAAAGGCCCAACTTAGGTTCCGATCTTGACCAGTAGTAAGTGCTCACACCCAAGCCCTGAATAAATATCTGACGAAGAGGTTACTACTATAGAGAGAGGTTTTTAATGGCTACGCAGGTTAGTGTGGGGGTGGGGTTTCCACAGGTCCCGGGGAAGGTTCCTGGAAGAAGAGACACGTGTCCTTCTGGCATTTTACCCTGAAGAAAAAGGCTTTAGAAAGGTTGAAAGTCAGGCCAGCAGGTCACTCTCTTAAGTTCTGGGCAGAGCCCATCTACCTTTTCTTCAGGTAGTACTTGCTGAGCTGAGTGCTAATGTCACTAAGTATTGGCAAAGCAGAGAGGGCGGTCCTGATTGCTCTGGGCTTTACCAGAGTCCCTTGGAGACTTGCTCTTACTTATGTTTGCTTGACTTAAACACAATTTTAGAAACCATGTAAGAAAGGAAACCACTTTTGTAAGTGCTCAGGAAGCGCGAGAAGCAGTGGCTCCTCAGGACATTCAAGGTCTGGTCCATAGACTTTCCACGTGGTTTCTTCTCCTCTTCCCCCAGGCTCCTACCCTCAGTTAGACATTTCCAAGTCCATACTAGCATCTAGGCCCTTCCCTCCCCCAGCTGCTCATCCTCCCTATAATCCACATGATTTGTTCACATCCCCCCTTTCCCCAGTCTCTTGCTTTCTTGCTGTCTTCACTATAGGCTCCCCTGTCAGGCTCTATTCTTTCCTGCTCCATCTGAATTCTTCCAGGTGCCTCTGCGAATATTCTCTCTTACTCCTAGTAAAGACCTTCCCTCTAATAATGGAGAAGTCATGTCGTTGGCTGTTTCATTACTGTGCCCCTTGCTTAGGGTACATGTGGCGTGGAAATAAAAAGAAATGTCACTGACCATGGGGTGGGAGTCCCACTGCGATCAGCTAATGGCTGAGTAAAACTGAATATTAAGGTTAACACCCTGCTCATAGGCTAGCCCCTCATATTCAGATAGAAGAATTCAGGGCAGAGGAAGCAACCTTTTTCTGAGAAAAAAGAAGCAGATAAAAGGTCTAAGTCAGACCCCACCCTCACTCCAACCTTTGTTAGACCTACTGTCTGCTCTTTCTACCGAGCATCCTTTCCTCTGGGTCCCCAACCAGCACGCCAACATCCCCCATTTCTTTCCTCTCCATAAACAGCTTTGAGGCAGCAGGCAGGAGGGCCTCCCAGCTGCACTCTCAGGAGTCCCAGCATGGTGCCAGTGCAAACCCACGATTTAGGCCAGTAGGTGGCTCCACAATAAAACTGCATGCCTCCAAGTCTGAGGTCCCAAATTCAACCCCCCAGAACCCATATGGTGCGAAAGGAGAGAACCGCTTCCTCATGTGTACCAAGGGATGGACATTCCCTGACCCCAGACAAATACACTTTTAAAAAATCCACTGTGGTCTTGCACTAAAAAGATAGCATTTTAGTTATTTCTCTGCCATTGACTGGGTGACCTCTTAGAAACACTGTCTCAGTTGGTCTGTGAAATGAGGACATTTCTCATCTTACCAAATTCACTTTTTATTGTCAGACAACGGGATAAATCTGACATTTTAAAGAATCAGCCAGACAAAGCCAGAATCTGAGAAAGGAGCAACAATTTGTGATGGCTAAAATCTTCAGAGTGAGAGAAAAGAGCCAGATGTTCAGAAGCCAGATGTTCAGAAGCCAGATGCGCAAGGCCTAATAGTGAATGATCCTGTCTATATGAAATGTCAGCAAAAGGAGGTTTATAGCAACAACTGGTTGCCTGGAGCTGAGAATGGAATAGCACTTACTATATAAAAACGGACATAAGGGATCTTGGGGGCTGGGTGGGCATGAAAATATTCTAAAAGTGAGCAGGGGCAATGATTACATAATGTGTTACAATATACATCACAGTTTATAGAAATCAATGACTTTATACAATGACTTTTTATGGGTGTTTTATATATAACTCATAAAACATCAGTAAACAGTATTGTTATTAGTGTCTTGCAATGAATACCCTAGTGTTGCTGGGTGCTGGCAGAGTGCTAGGGACTGCAAAGGTGCCATTTGGAACAAATGAAGGCTCAGAGAGAGCTAGAGGCAGGGCAACCTGAGCTGGGGACCCAGACACCGCTTTTCTCTCTAGCCGGTAATCCCTATTACTCTTTGGAGGCTTGCTGTGCAGGTCTGAGTTGCTGGTACCCTCTCTTAAGGAGGGAGCTAAGGTACTTCTGTGATCATGAAGGGAGAATGGAAACAGACCTTATTGCTCACCAGCTAAGCACTCTGCTCTCCCAGAGTGCAGCCAGACCAAGGGGCACATCCGTGGGATGACCCTAACAACAATATATCAAGCACCCACTTCCTTTCTGAATGTGCCCAGTTCTTGGTTGGGACATTCTAAGGAGGAAGTGTGGTGGATGATGTACCGAAAGCATAAAAGTAAAGGGGGAAATCAGCTTTGGTCTCTATTTGTCCTGATCAGAAGCTAAAGTATTTGTTTTGAAGATGCAGGTTGAGTGCCAACTGCTGCTTACTTTCTCGGGGAGGAAATTCACTTGCAGGTCCTCAGCGTGCCCTGCTCCTGTTTTTTTCCCATACCACTCCACTTCACCTTTATATCCAACATTTGTTCTGTTACCCCACCCCCACTCCCATGTCAGCCAAGTAAGCCCCAGGGCTTCACCTTTTTGCAAGCATTCTTAGGGATTGCTCTTTTCTGCTATTTTTAGATGATGGAGCATCCCATACTTTGAAGTGTGCACACAAAAGAATCCACACAGCAGTTCTGCAATAATTTGAGCTGCACTAGTGAGAAATTCAGTTTGCACATTTATGAGAATTTGTGAATTTCAAGGTTCTTTTGTTGCTTTTGTTAGGGGGGCATACTTGTAAAGGATGCCAACTTAGAGACAGCCTAGAAATATAGATGCTATCTATCCTTCCCTAAAAGCTACAGACCATCCAGCCATTTTACTCTCCCCAAATTTTTACTGGGAGACAAGTCCCTATGGACTGAGCTATTTGCTTTTTTAAAACTGGTGGTTCTCACCAACTAGAAAGGCTAGTTGGAACCATGTGGGGATATTTTTACCCATCACATTTAGGGAGATGATTTTAGAATTTTAGTAGATAGAGGTCAGGGCAATGCCTGACCTCTCTGTTTCCCATTATCAGGAAACTTGGGGATGTATGATTGTTCACATACGATCTTAGTTGTATATCTCTTTTGGAACAGATTCAAAACCAATCATACATGTTCTTTACCTGTGACATTCCCTGGAGGTAACATTGGCTTGGAAGAGCTGTTCGGCTTAGTTGATCTATTCACCATGGGAGCTGAAATACAAATAAACACACATGGAGTGATTACAGGCATGTTCCCCCGAGAGAAAGGTGATCAATCAAACCAGAGAATCTGCAAAGATTCCATGATCCCTATTAATTACCCAAATCACCCATAGAAATCTTCTCAAGGGGAAGCTATGGGTTAGATGTATTAGTGATTAAAAGAATAAAATAAGGTGATCTGCTAAAGCACACATGGATCAGAATGTCACCCCCCAGGAGGCTTGGGCAACAGCAGAGAGTTTGGCTTTATTTCATTTTTATCAAAAGTATATTAGAGGTAAACATGGTGAAGCCAAATCAGTCACTGCTCCTTCCCTCATACACACCAATTCTCTTGGATTGTGAGATGGTTTGAGTGGAGGAGACGCGGGACATGTAGGTATTGCTTGTACACTGCTTGGCTTGCTCTTAGAGCTGTTGTCATGCTTGGGAAGTGCAGAAGAGTACTATTACCAAACAAAGGAGCCAGGGAGTGGAGAACAGTTCTCTCTGGTCCAGTTTATGAGATGGGAAGTGTCATCCGAAGCCTGCCTGGGACTATATCTTCCAGAGTCACTGTTTCTGGGGGGTGCTGTTTCTATGTTTCATCTGAGATATGTATTTGTGATAGCATTTCCTATCCCTGGCAGGATTTACAGACAGTGTCCCATAGACCTGAGACATGTGGAACTAAAGAGCCAGGCTGCAGAGTACATGGGCTCTCATTTTGTTGACCTTCGACAGACTTGCTCTCGGTGCGCTTGTTACAGTGTCACAGTCACCGGTGTGCTGTTTCTAAGTCCGCTCTGTGGCTTGCCGTCCTGAGAGTGTTAGCTTTTGAGAACTATTCTGCATGAAGGCAGCAGAAGATAATAGCGGCAATGCTTGAATAACTTGGGTCTAAAACCATGAATGTGGAAGAAAGAGGAAGGCTCTGAACCAGATGCTGCTCCCCTAGCCAAAGCGGGTGTGGTTACAGAGGAGAAAGCTCCTGCCCCGTTCTGAATTCCTCAGTGCTTACAGCTGAATGGCCTGGTGCAGCTTGATTGCTAGAAGCTTCCAGGCACTCCTAATGCTTACCTTTCTCAGCAGGCTGCGGGCTGCTTTCTCTGGGATGGATATAGTTTTCATCATTATCCTCCACAGGGACCACATAATCAGCCTAAAAGAAACAGAAGTCAATGGAGAGAATGCTTTCTGTAAGTTCATCGTTAACTGTGGGAGATAGAGATTTTTGTTTTTATGAAAGCTTTAATGGGCTGTAATTCACATACTAGAAAACTGCACTAGGTGGGGTTTACTAGGTGGCATTTAGTTGTTCATCGGATCTATAGGGACTTGTCTACCAGATTCTGTTCCATGGATGCTAAGTCCATGGCTACTGAAGCCCCTTCAGTAAAAAAATGGATTAATATCAGTGGTATCTTCTGTCATGAAACAGTAGGAACAGATGCAACTTATAGAAGGAAGAGTTTATTTGGGCTTAGGGTTCCACAGGGATAAGCATCTATGAGGGCGGGAGGCCCAGTAGCAAACTGAAGGCATGGTAGCAGGAAGCTGAGAGCTCACATCTTTAATCACAAGTGTGCATCAAAGCCTTAACTGGATATAGGTAAGATTATATAAACTCAAAAGCCCACCACGCCAGTGACATACTTCTTCCAGCAAGGCCATACCTCCTGAACCTGCACAAACAGTGCCACCACCTGGGGACCTGCTGTTCAAATGCCTGAGACTAGGGAGAGGTCATTCTCATTCAGACCACTCCATCAATGCTCAGCTAATTTGGAGTACTTTATTCTCTAGGCTTCTAAAATACCTAATATGACTTTCAATGTGTCCTGTAGTTTGGATCTATATTCCTCTGATGGCTACTGCTTAGGTATTTACTATCCATGTGCATATCTTTGGCTGTTAATATCCTTTCTCACTTTTAATTGTCTTATTTACCTTTCTATTGCTTTGCTATATTAGTTCCTGTATAAATGCACGGCTTGCAATTTTTTTTCTCTCTCAATTTTGAGTGTCACTATGTGCCTAGACCAGCACTGAACTGGAGCCTTCTTGCTTCAGCTTTCCAGTGTTGGGATTACAGGCACGTGTAAGGCCTAGCTCATGCCTTCCTGATGTGTCACTTTCAGCACATAAATCTAAATTTTAATTTTGTATCTTTGTGTATCTTTTTTCTCTGTTATTTGTGCTTTGTTATCAGTTAAAAAAAAAAAAAAAGGCATTGTCTAATTCAGGCCGTAAAGATTTCTGCTCACTCTTTCTTCCCTTTAAGAGCCTAATAGTTTCATATCTTAGGTCTATCTATTATCCACTTCTGGCTAATATTGTGTATGACATAAGATACTGTCCAATTTCTTCAGTTTGCATGTGAATATATAGTTTTTCTAGCACTGTTACTCAGTTACTTCTTTACTAAATTTTCTTGACCCTTATCAACAACCAGTGGATCATAAATGGAGGGGTGGGGAGGAAGAGGGAGGGAGATTTTATACTGATTAAAACATAAATGAGCTACCCAGGTCTTAAAAAAATAATTTTTCTAATTTGGCCTGATTGACCCAAAAAAAAAAAAAAAAAAGGTTCCTGGAGAAACAACGAAACCCCATCATCTTCCTCAGCCTCATCATAGCCCTGGCAGGTGCTTACTTCTACCCACTCTGAGGTACAGAGACAATACAGATCTTGTGGTAGAGACAGGATTTGAACCCAGTCCGAGTGCTGAGAACTTCAAGCACTGGGAAGCCATCTGTAAGCGTCCTGCACCTCACCGTGCAGCCCTATTCGTCTTTGAGAATTCTTCCCTCTCTCCAGTCAGCTGCTGTTTCTCCTTCTTTACCTTAAATAGGAGGCATCCTGTCTCTACAGTCTAGAGTCCAATCTAGTCAGAGCAGTGCTATTTCTGGAACCAAGACATTTATATTCCAAAAGAGCAATGACAGAAAAGACTTGATCCAATCCCAACAAATTCTGTCTGTTCGGGGAGAGGGCTTATGCAATGCTCCTTTCCAGCACTGCGATTCGATGGTTTAACACTGCTACCTGCCAAAACAAGTGTGTGATGGCGACCCATCACAATCTGTACCTTAAAGAGACCGCAGGCATTACTGTCATGTTTTTATATAAACCCCATTATCTCAGGGACAATCTATAAAACTGTAGCTGTATCCTGGTCTAGGACAGTCAGTACTACATAGAGAGACTTTTATCTCAACAAAACAAAACAAAACAAAAAAACCCCAACAATAAACAACAAACCAATAAAAAATAAAAGGTCTAGGGGATGCATAAAGTCCTAAGTACTAGAAAAAGAAGAAGGCGTGTGGTGTGGTGGTGGTGGCGGCAGCGGCGGCGGGCGACGGTGCACATGTGTGTGTGAGTGTGTGTGTGTGTGAGTGTGTGTGAGTGTGTGTTGGTTTTGTCTTTTCTTTGTTCTTTCTTTGCTTTTTTCTCTGGACACAGGGTCCCACCTGGTCATGAACTCTTTCTGTAGGCAGGGTTGACCTTGAACTCTGACCCTCCTGAGTGCTTCAGACACTACTGGTCTCTGCCATTACTCCCAGTTTATGTGGTGTTGGCAATGAAATCCAATGCTCTGAAATCCATGCTAGAAAAACACTCTAGCAACTGAGCCACACCCTCAGTCCTGTGTGTATGTGCAGGTCCAGGGGCACATGTGTGACCGAGGACAACCTCAGGTGTCATTCCTTCACTGCTGATGGCTTTGTGGGCTTTGTTTGATTTTTTTTAAATTAATTTTATTTATTTTTATTTTTTTGCGTTTTTTGAGATCGGGTTTCTTTGACAGGGCCTCTCATCATTATTCACTAATGAAGTTAGACCTTCCACCTAATCACAGAAATGGGGACCCTGGCACAGCCCTGATGTCCCTTTGCTTCTGTGTCTAAACTCACATCTTCATGTGAATTTGCCAACTGATTTCTTCCTCTCTTCAACTCTCCTGCTTCCAGCCACTCTATGCCCTCCTTAAAGAGACAGCGTCACCTCTCTGACTGACAGAGGTCTGAGAAACCACCACTCTCCAAGTCTGCTGCTATCTGCTTTTCACCACCCCTAGAGCAGGAGTCAGGAAGTGTGTAGACAGGGCTGAGGAGCCTTTCGGAAGAAAGGTGTGTACGTACATTACAGCAGTGGTGGACCCAGGATACCCAAAAAGAAGACCAGGATTCATTCACAACTGAACTAACTGAGCTACAATGAGGCTCAGCAGCTCTGAGGCAGGGCTGGTTATGGCCACCTTCATTCCCCGGGGAAACTAGAGAACTGGTTTTGTAAAAAGTCTAGAATGTGATAGGAACACAGTGTGTGTGCGAGCGTTTGGGGGGGGGATAAGAAATATATCTCTATAGCTCTGTCTGTCTGTCTATTTACTTACTAAATAAATAAATATCAAAATAGCAAGGGAAATAAAACGGGTTCGGAGATATCGGCCAGCTTGCCCAAAATTGCAGAGCTGGAAGGATCAGAAGAAATTTAGACCTAGAAGCTGTCTCTATTGTGCATTAAAAATTCTCTTTTTCCTGGTGGGAAATTATATTAAGACCTAGAGAAAGGTCATTTCACAACAGGTCCCCAGGCCACAGCTTCTGTCACCGGAAGTCATCTCAAAACAAGAGATTTCTTGGAGTAGCTTTGGTAAGGTTCTGTCTGCTGAGGGCTTACAGCTGTCTTTAGTGTTCTCCTGTAGGAGTATCTTAATGGCTGTGTCCCAACTAAGCATTGGCTCTGTCTTTAAAATGCAAATGCCACGGGAGCCAGAATCACACAGCCTGGTCAGGTCACTGGGTTCCCTTCAAAAGGCAACAATCCTAAATGGAGAAAGACTCTCAGGAGGCAGGCACTGACTAGGGGAGGTTGATGAGGTGGGATGCTGAATCTAGGAGTGAGAAGCAAGAGCTGTCCTTGAAAGCCAGGGTAGGACCATAGGAGAGGGACAGATCCTGTACCTACACCACACTTCTGGGGAAAGCTGAGATGGTTAATATGGTCCCCTCAGTGTACCATGAGGGGTTTGGAGGACAGTAGGGCTTGGAGAAAGGGAGGCCACTTCAGGCCTACTTTCCTGGCCCCTCCCAAGTCCCCTTCAAGACGGCCCTTTGAGCGGGCTTACTTTACCTCATCCTCAAGGAGGTCTTTGGGCTTGGAAGGGACCTGAGGCTTCTGTAGAGAGGTAGGAACTGGCAGAGTGGAGGCCAGCCTTGCATTTGATGAAGGCCAGCATGGCTTACTGGGGAGTGTCTTGCTGAAGGGTGGAGAGTGCCGCTGGCTGGATCGATTATCTTGAACAGACATAAAACAACACAAAAGAGGCTCTAGGTCATTCATTATGTGGATACCATGGGGATCTAGAAAATACACATCCAAAGGCATGTATGTAACTACAAAGGGTCAGTGTGTGTCCTTAAGGGAGTCAAGCGAACAGATAGGCCAAAAGCAGAAGGCCTTTAGGACCATATTCCCCTAGGCTATGGGTTTTCTGCTTCCTCCTGGGACACCCTGATGGGCTTTTCTTGGTGCCTGTTCTTGCTCTCAGCACTTGCTTCTTTGCCTGAGGTATGTGGCCAATGTCACATGTACTGTGCTCACAGACTGAGGCATCTGCTTTGCCAAGCCTATCATTACCAGCTTTATTTGTAGCTCTTGGAGTTTATATAGAATTCTGAACGCAATGTTTAAAGCCACGAGAAGTAGCAAAACATAGCTTTGAAGAATTGAATTGTGGTTTCTGGTTTGGAGTTTGCAGCTAATGCAGACTCTTCCCTCTCAGGATTATTGCCATGAGTGAACAGAGTACCACATCCAGAGGGGAGTGAATAGGCACGGTCTGGAGCAAGCTAGTGTGGAACCTCAGAGGCCCAGCTTATATCTGAGCTCTACCACCTATGCAGCTGTGGTTCAGTTGGTTTCTCCCTGCAGTCTCTCTTTCCTCCTCACAGTGAAGCTGTGACTGACAGGGTTAAGAAGCCCTGCCTTGTAACCTATAGAACATAGCAAGAGTATACTGTCTTGCTTGCTGCTAAATGCTCAGGGCTGAGCATGGTTCAGAAAGGGCCTAACTGACTAACTATGGAACATAGAACTAACAGCACCTGGTACCCTGGTACCCTATGGGGAAACAGGAAGGATGATCTTGCTCTATCCATGCAAGCATTGCCCCCAAACACAGTCACTTGCTGTGAGAGAACAGACATGACTTTCCTGTTCCTCCTGACATCTTACACAAGCTACCTAAGAACTCTACCACTGACTTACACCTCCAGCCAGGAGACAGGGTCTCACTAAACTGACTAACCTGGGAACTTGGGACCCTCTTTCCTCATACCCACGCCCAAGTTAGGATTATAGGCCTGTGCTACCACACCTGTCTTCTTGATGAACCAAAGAGCATACCTCAAAGCCAGACCTAAGAGTTTGATTCCAGGCCCAGGACTCACGGGCACCCTCATTCTCGCTCAGAAACCAGCAGTCTAAATGGCCTGTGTGTGTGAAGCTGTCTGGCGGGGGGTGGGGAGGGGGGCCATTAGCAGACACTCAGGCCCTTGAAGCACATGTTGTTCTGTCTGGGCTTCTCAGAAGTTTCATAGCCTTGGAAGGAGTTCCCAGGAGAAAGTGAACTAATGTCTAGGTTGACTTTCCATGGGGCTATAAGGGTGTGGGAAGGGGGAGGTTACACTTAGGGTACACTTCTTTATCAGTATAGGGAGCCTGTTCAATGCTCCCAATCTGAAAAAGCACTCTATAAAATGAAAAGGCTGTAACATTGTGGGTCCCCCTCCCCACACACACACCAGCTAGCTCCTGGATTTCTGCTTGGAAAAAAGAATGGAGAAGGGCAGAGGACCCTCAGACAGCAGCTAGGTTTGCCCATTTCCTCCTCCTGTAGTCCCAGCCTCACCTGCATACTCGCCCCTGGTGAAGGGCAGGGCTGGATGGACCACCCTTGTCTGCTGCTCAGCGGGTGGCGGCTCATAGGAATCATCGCCCGTCTCCTCCACGGGCATCACGTACATCTCGGAGTCCGAATGTTCATCTGGATTTTCATAGTCACTATCCTGCAAAGGTAGGCCCCATGTTTGACCTCCCTGCAGGTGCCTCAGGATGAGCAGTTCCTACCTTAGGAGGCAGGAGCGGTTCAGGTGGACAGGAAGCTGTGATCGGCCAGGGCAGACCTTTTCACAACCACCGGCTCCCTCAGCTCCCACCACAACCACACCGGAGCTACAAAGGACCTTGCAAGGCCGAGACACAACACTTGTCTTCTTTCGCTTGTGCTGTTCTAACGAGGTCTCTGCTCTAAAGGCTTTAGGAACAAGCCTGCATCCCATATTATCTGCAGTGGAGACCTACTGACAAAGAACAGTCAGGAGCATTTACTAATCCTTGCTAATCTCAGCTGTTTGATTTAGAAACAGGTCGGTCCTACTCTCCAGGCTGTTTTTTACTTTGTGTTCCTCGCTCTATGTCATCTTTAAAAAAATTAATTCTTACAATTACTCCGTTTTCCCTTCCCGTTTCCTTCCTCCAAGCCCTTCCATATACCCATCTTGGCTCTTTCAAATTCATAATTCAGCCAGCAAGCGGCCTTCTCTTTGCCCTCCTTTGCCGGAGATGTGATTTTGCGTGGCGCCAACAGGGGGCGCAGCGGTGACACCGGTTTCCCCTACACTGGCTTCTGGGAGGAACCAAGTGACCTGCAGTGAGGTCATCTTTCCCCTTATTTTTCTTTTCTTTTTCTGCGGTTAAAGGAGGAGGAGGAACTGTGTCTTTTAAGACCACATCCACTCCAAGTGGTGAACACAGAACTGGGTATCTGCGGCATCCTCCTGTCACTGAGGATCAGTGAGAACGCAGTTCGGTTCTCTCGGCCTTTTTCCTTATATGTGAAGTGGAGGTGGGGTCTGTGTAGGGTCTTACAGAGTGAAACTCAGATCAGAGCATGCTAATATTGTCGAAGGGACACAGGGTGCGGAAGGAAACTTCAGTATGCAAGACTCAGTTCCCGACAGGTGAGGACTGCAGAGCCACTAGGAGAAGATTGGCGGTTCCTTGTGAAGTATCACCTGCCAGCCTCACTATGGCTAGGTCCCTCTTTTTCACTCTGTGGCCTAGGGTGATGTTCTTTGGGTCATAGCAGATACTTTGGCAGGTTAAACGTGTGGTAAGAAACAGAAATAAGTAGTCAGCCACCTACCCTAACCAAGCAAAGGTGTGGTCAGAAACAGAAAAAGATAAGAAATAAGAGATATACAGTAAGACAGATTAAAAAAAAAAACACTCTAAATGGTTTAGAGTGTGTTTAAAAATGTACATAAGCTTGAGAGAGAAAAGAAAAAACGAAAAGGACAGAGAAAGTCCTTAAAAAGGAGTTTAAAATAAGCCACATAAAGATGGAAATCACAAGGAGTGTCTGGATACTGCATGTTATTGTCTTTAAGTTTTTTGACTGAAAATGAAGTAGTAAAAGCTGCTAAAAGACATTTGATTATAAAGGCTACTGGATTAATTCAACTTATATATAAAGTTGACTTTAAAATTGAAATCAAAAGATATGCTGCTTTGGAGAAGAGGTTTTCTCTTTATTTTCACAGAAAATGAGAGAATTTGGATTTATTCCTGTTTTTTTTTTTTTTTAAAAAAAAATGTTTGATCGAGGAAGACCCCTTGAAAAATCTCCAATGGAAACAGATGGCCCAGATAATGCAGCATTTCAGAGCACCTCTGTTGCAGTTTCCTCTGAGGTCTGCATCCAGAACAACTTCGAGGACACTGGCTGAGATGACCCAGCCTTAGAGACTATTTCACTAAGGACTTATCCATAATCCTAAATTTTTCTTTGGATCCATGGGATCCAGCTCCCCTATTCATCAGAAAATAGTCTAGAGAACGAAGCCCACATTCCCCCAAAATGGATTATGGATGTTTGTGTTTGTTTACAATGTTGATTGTAAGTTGTTATAGATAGTGGGAAACGAAAAAGAATATTAGATTCAGGGTTCTTCTTGTTTTAAAAAGAGAAAGGGGGCTATGTAGTGGGATTATGTTACATTGTAAATAATTGTCCCACCTACTGGTTTAATAAAATGCCAATTGGCTAAAGGCGGACAGGAAGTGTGGGAGGACCTACCAGACTGGGAAAATTCTGGAAACAGGAATAACAGAGCAGAGATGCCACAGAGATGCAAGAGAAGCCAGCAGATGCAGAGGACACCTATGCTGCTCTGAGAAAAGGTACCGAGCTGCATGGCTGAACAGGATAAGAATCATAGGTTAGTTTAAGAGCAAGAGTTAGCAAGAAATATGCCGGAGCCATAGGCTTGTCAGCATAAAATTAATATAACACTCTGTGTGATTATTTGGGACTTCTGGTCTAGGATCTTGGGACAAGTTCAGGCCAGAAACTTCGTACAACAGTGGACGAACACAGTATGCTGAAGAAAACTTTAGTATGCAAGACTCAGCTCCCAACAGGTGAGGACTGCAGAGCCACTTGGAGAAAATTGACAGTTCATTTTGATGTATCACCTGCCAGCCTCATTGTGGCTAGGTCCATCTTTTTCACTCTGTGGCCTAGGGTGATGTTCTTTTGGTCATAGCAGATACTTTGGTGGCCAATAGCCTCTATTTGAGGTTTGAAGGCTCAAGTTTAAACTTGGGAATTGGAAGTTAATCAAATGTTCTGTTCTGGTTCTAGAAACACCCATGCCTAGCATTCAATCTCTTAAAAAAAAAAAAGGGGGGGGGTTGCTAAAGAGCTGAGGCTGACCTCATACCCTCCAAGTAACCAAGACTGGCCTTGAACTCTCAGACTTCCTGCCTCAGCCTCCCAAGTGCTGGGATTATAGGTGTGTACCAGCTACAATATTAATTCTTGTTTTGATGGGTCTCTTGCCTAGGGCCAGGAGGTACAGGAATGGTGGGAGGCTTAGGTCAGAAGGATGCCCATCAGTAGAGAACTATTTAAATACTTCTGTTTTTGTGTGTCTGTGAGCTCTGAGAATGGAGTTAGTGCACCTTCTTCCCAGGGCTGTGGTAGGAATGAAGTGGTTATACATATAAAGTGCTCAGCCTGGCATGTGGTCAGCACTGGGTCAAGTCAGCCACCAGTGAGGTCACTACCACCTGCTTGGAAGAGGCTTTTCAGTCCTTCTGGGTCTCTCTCTCCCTGGGATGTTGAGCTAGCCATCAGCATTCAAAAGTCATTTGAGAGATCTCCCCCAGGATGATGGCATTCCACACCCCACCCCACCCCCGCCCCCGCCCCCGCACCCCATCCCAGGAGCAGATACTTACAAAGTCATCTGACCACCGGTCTTCTTCCTCTGTAGGGCTGTCTGTAACAGGAGAGGAACACAGCATGAGGCAACTGGGCAGCTCTAGCTGACCCACAGGCACCAATACCGCCTGCTCTTCTCTGGGCGTTCTCGTATGTTCACCTGGCCTTGGATGGCCTTGGATGGTTATGGTGACCATATTATTATTCTCCTTTTATCTCTTAGAAAGTTTAAATCTCAAAGCATAAAAAGAAGTCCTGCAGGAGCAGAGCAATGGAGGCCTTCACCTACATGTCCTGTCTTTGTCAACGGACATTACTGGAATATTATACTTGGTTTTTTTTTTTGTTTGTTTGTTTTAATAAACTCCATGATTGTCAGGTCCAAAGGCTACCCCATTCCCCTCCAAAAGGGCAGCCCCACTAACTCAGTCCAAAATTGAGTCTAAGCCCAGCTCAAACTGGACTAAGGGAGGATTAAATAAAAGCCAGTATTCCTCAAGAACTGGTGAAACTGGTTCCCGTTTGCTAAAAGGAGTCATTCCCTTATCTTTGGGAGAGGGGACAATGGCTTCCCATTAACATTAACATGTACTTGTGACTGTTTATCAAAACCCATGCTGGCTTCCAGGTTCCTACATTCCCTGTTCACATGTTCAAAGCCCCTGGTCTGGCCCTTCTCACCTCAGATCCCCACTCTCTTTGTTACCCCAACATAATTCTATTCTCACTACCCACCACCGCGCCACCACCACCACCACCACACACACACACACACACACACACACACACACACACACACACACACACCCTAGTCTCTCTCCGTTTTTCTCCCATCTCTCACAGACAGCTCTGGCCACGTCTGCTTTTTTCTCTGCTCTGGCCACAGTTTATTTTCTCTTTCTTATGCACAACAAAACCCTTCCCCTTAACCATACATACATGGAGGGTTGTGTCGGCAGTTTCTTTACTGCATTGCTTTGCACAGGATGAGCAAATCACAGTGAGTCATTAAGGGAAGTCAGGGGAGGGACTCAAGTCAGGAATAAAAGCAGAAGCCCTGGAGGGACACAGCTTACAGGCTGGCTCCCTCTGGTTTACTCAGCTTGCTTTCTTATACTTAGGACCACCTGCCCAGGGGTGGCTCTACCTACATTAACCTGAGCCCCTCCTACAGCAATCATTAATATGGAGAATGACCCACAGACATGCTCATAGGCCAGTCTGGTGGAGGTCCCTTCTTCGCATGTAATTCTAGCTTGTGCCAAGTTGGCAAAAACTCCAGAGAGCAGCCCCAGAAATTGACAGAATCAGGATTTAGTGTGGCCTGAGGAGGGAACCAGGTGAAGGTGTCTGGGAGACACCTGTAGTCACTCCCTTTGCCTGTGAGCGCATTCATTCCTCCGAAGAATCCTGGAGCCCCTGGTCTCGGTCAGTCATGACTTTGCTGTGCATCTTTGGACAGTCTTTTGCCTCCCTGGCTCTACTTATCTTGGACTCTTAGATTGAGTGGTATTCCAGTCCTTTTCAAGTTTTAAAAATACCCTGAGCCCAAGTTGTGTTTCTCTGTTCTTAGTTCTGTGTGGAACCCCAACAGTGAATAGCATGCTCTCTCTAGCGCAGTCTTGTCGGTTCCATCAGGGTAAAGGTAAAGAGAAACATGGAGGCAGCAAGTGAGGCTGTCTCCACAGTACAGAGCACAAGCAGTGTTAGAGCTCACTTCTCTGGGGACAAAGGGCGGCTGTGCAGACTCAGGGCTTCTGTGGCAGGCTGTACCTGAGAGCCCCCAGTTCTTGAGGAATACTGGCTTTTATTTAAACACTCTCCTTTGTCCTCTGCTTCCTTCTTTTTAAGCATATAGTCATACTATTTTATGGTTACCTATTAGGGTGTGCATGCCTGTGTATACATGTGGGTGTCCCAGCCATCAGGGATTGATCTTTGTCCTAGTTTTAGGACAGGGTCTCACTAAACCTGGTACTCACTGGCAAGGCGCACACAGCTATGTCCAGCCTTTAGGTGGCTCTTTGGGATTTAAATTCAGTCTTCTGTTTTTACAGCAAGCACTTGTATCCCTTGGGGCATATCACTGGGCCCAAAAGAGTTATTTTTTAAATAAGAGTTATTTTAACGGATCCATGAAAACATGAAAAGTATACAGCTCAATAGGTTAATATGTGGTATTTCAACACGCATATCCATTGTATCCATTTAAAGCAGGGTAAACACATGTGTCTCTTCAAATGAGACTTTCAGCACCTCTAGTTATTGGAACTCATTGTACATTGTTCCCTGTGAACATCTGTGAAATAGTACTCTGGGACTTTAAGCTTCTACTGGACCCATTTGCCAGCCTCCTTCACCACATCCTTGCCAGCTTCAGGTAGCTACCCCTCTGACGGTCGGTGTCTCAGTTCTGTTTGGTTCTGTGAGAGACCCCATGATAGACTTCACATGTAGCGTGAGAATGTGCCAGATTTCAGTTTCTATGCCTGGCTTACCTCACTTGACATAGTGACCTTCCAATTCCACCCAGGTGACAAATGACAGGATCCAGTTCTTTTAATGACTCAGTAGTATTCCACTGTGTGTGGTGATATATTTTATATTTAATAAAATTGGTCTGGAATATCAGAGAAGAGATCCACCCACAGTCAGGACAGGAGGGTCAGAGAGTGGTGACTCACCCCTTTGATCCCAGCATGGGAAAGACCAGAGTGCTGACCTAAACCTTTAATCCCATAACTCCGGAGACAGAGATCTCTCTGTATTTCTGTGAGTTCAAGGCTAACTACCAAACAGTAGTAGTTCACACCTTTAATCTTAACTCTAGAATATGATGCAGAGTTGAACCCGGAAGTAGAACAACTGGGTGAAGAAGGTATTTAAGGAGGCTTAGGCAGACGGTGTGGTATTTTGTAGAAGCGTTGAGCCAGGCTGAGGACTTTGGAAGACGGCTGAGTGAGAATCAACTGTGGTCCGTTTCCTCTCTAATATGCCGTCTTTGCCCCAATATCTGCCTTTGAGTTTTCATTTAACAATAATCAGAATTCATGTTTCACCACTTGCTCCTTATCTACTCGTCAGCATAGAGACTCAGGTTGTCTCCATGGCTGGCTCGGCAGTGAACACTGGAGCGCAGATGTCTCTTTGGCCATTCACCCTGTGGTGTGGTGCTGGATCAGTTTTCTTCTTTTGGGGAACCTCTACTTTTGCACCTTTGCTCAATCTTCTCCTTGTCTGCCATCAGTGGGGGCAGGATTAGTACTTGGCAAGCCTCTGTGAGTGGGTGGGGTGTCTCTAGAATCCCTAGAGATCAGCTACAGAGGGCACAAGTAGAGAAGCCTTCAAGATCTAATCCTTCAGAGGTCTGTGGAGTGACCAGAGGGTTTCTGCAATGACCCCTAGAACCTGAAGCCGCTTCCTTTGGAGGTACTCTTTGTCTACAAATCTGAAACAGACACCCCCACCCCGTGTCTGTCTATATGTCTGTCTGCCTGCTGGTCTCTGTCTCTTTATGTCATCTTTGAGGTCCTTAGACACTCCCTGCATTGAGAAGCTTTGAGGTTGATTTGTGACCCTCTGCAGGCTGTTACCTAGCTGAATGGGAAGACACAGGGGAGCAGCTGGTAATGTCCTGGAATATGAGCAGCTGGACTGGGGGATGGCAGGACACAGCTGCAAATCGTGATGCTGGTTTTGGCGAAAGGATGGTCTCCAGGGACGAAGGGGCAGAACAGGGTTGAGAGCAGGCCCTGTTGGCAACGTGCACCTGACTGATTCCTAAGGTTGGAAACTTGGATTGTTTTGGTTTAAAACAGCTCTGTTTCACTTTAATATTCGGGAGTTCATGCCAATTCTGTAGTTGTGTGGCAGGGCTATGTATCTCCAACAAGCCTCCAGCTGACTGCTGCCACCATACTAGGGATCAGACTGCAGAGCAAGCCACATTCCTGTGTTCCAAGGGACACTGATGTACTGGTATCACAGCTTCATGGAGGGGCTGGGGCTGTAGTTAAGTGAAAAGCACTTGCCTAGTATATCTGAGGCCCTTGGCTTTGAGCACCAGCACTGTATAAGGAAAGACTAAATGAGGTCTTTGAGATCAAAGAGAACACTTTTGGGTGTCCAGCAGATGGGAAGACACACACTCCTAAAGCCAGGGAATGTCAGAGAGGCTTTGTTGTAGTGTCAGGGCCCCAGGTCCAAAATCTCACACATCTCCAAGTTAGGATTCTGTCCTAGCTCCCGAAGCCCTGGCCAGTGGAAATTAGTCAGGCCCACCAGGGTTCTGACATCAAGCTCCATTTAAAAAAGCTCTCCACCTTTGACCCCTCCCCTCTTGTCCTTCCCTCTCCCCACCTTGCCAGAAGGTGTGCTCCGAAACTCCCTCCCCCTTCTCTCTCTCCAGCTCTTCTCCCTAATAATAAAGTCTCTCCATGTGGGCCCAGTCTATGTCTCTATGGCCACTGCTCACGGTGCCTGCATGGGGCAAAGGGCCCCCCATCAGTCACCATACAGGGTATATGCATTATCATAACATAACACTCTATTCCTAATGATAAGGATGAAATAAAAAAAATGATGCCCATAGTTACATAGCCAGATAGTGGCTAGATGTGAGAGGACCTTGTCATTGGGTCCTGCAACCTGTAATTGCGAGCCATGAAGAGTCCAGTGGGGCCACGAAATTAAGAGAACTGTGTTATGACTCACTTCTCTGCTGGAGGATGAGAATTAGAAATGGAATTAGGTGTTGAGGGCCACTTAGAAGCTCTGAGCAAGGACAAACAAGAGATGATGGGGGGGGGGGAGGTGGTGTGCTGTAACCATGGCAACAGACAAGGCTGAAATCTGTGGGATTCAGAGGAAGACTGGCTCCTCCTATAGAAGTTGAGGAAGAGTAGGAGCTGACAATGAACCCACGGCATGTGGTTCAGGCAAAAGAACAAAAATATGGCAGATGTTCTTTGCCTTTTACCAAAGAAGAAAGCAGAGAAGAAGGAGGCCCAGGGGGAAGCAACATTGGGAGAGATGTCTCTCTGTAGTTGGTTAGGTTTCTGAGAGCCCACTGAGGCACAACATCTGAATCTGTCATCTCTAATGCTGCTGGCTCATCTACAAAGGCCAGATATGCTTGTACATTTGTCCCCTAGCACTTGGGTTAAATGTCACCTTCCCAGACTGCCTAAGTTGTCTTTCTCCTACCATAATCCTTTGCCACTGAACCCCTGCTAGTTTCTTCCTATTTTACACAGCAGCCATCATGCTTAGGAAATTGCTTTTAAAATGTGTGTGTATGTTCACGCGTGCAGACATGGATGTGCGTAAGGACAGTCTTGGATGTCATTCTTGGCCTCGCCTTGTCTGAGACGGGGTCTCTTGATCACTTCTGTGCATGCTAAGGTAGTTAGTCTGCAAGCTTCTGGAATTCTCCTGTTTCTGCCTCCCATCTTGCCACAGAGTTCTGAGATTACATATGGCTACAGCAGTCAGCCTTGTGTGGTTTCTGGGGATTCCAACTCAGATCCTCACACTTGTGTGCCACACCCTTTATTCACTTCCCCACAGGAAAACTCATGACATATTTGTTGAGAGGGTCAAAGCTGAAGCACTTGGAGGCGTTTGTTTTATAGAATATGCTGTTCAAGGGACATCATGTCTGAGTTGAATTCTACCTTGAATCAAAACTTGTACCAAGAGGCCATTAGGAGACATAGGAGAGCCCTCCCCAGTCAGGGCTGCCCATCCCTTAGGGATCAGGTAAGCTTTGAAAACCATCCTGGGAGGAGGTAGCCCCATTCTTGAGGGTATTGCTGGTGGGAGTAGGAATAAGTCCAGGCTGATGTTGGACTGAATCACCTCTAGAGCTCCCTCTTGAACACAAAAATTTATCTTTCCATGATTTTCCCATCATTACCATTTGAAAAAGTCAGAATTGTCCCCTTTTCAATCTTTGAAGAATGATTTGTTGGCATTTTAGCTAGCCTTGGGAACAGGTATCTTTAACTTATGAATTATGTAGATTTTTAAATCCCTGGAAAAAATCCCTATTTCTTAGTTCCAAGCTGCAAGGAATCACATGGCTAGCTGTCTGAACTTGCTGATTGCTTGACCCTGTGGGGTTCTGTCTATTCTAGACAAAGGTGTTAAATATTTGACTTCGATTACCATTGCTATAAATACACCCACCTTTAGATTAGTCTTCTTTCAGCCAACGTTGATTCTAGTTAAAATGGAGACAGCTCCATTTCTTGTGAAGTGTATGAGAAGTTCAGAGTTTGATCCTGAGTCCATTCCTTGGGATCTCTGCCCCACTTTCAACAGAGTCTCTCATTGGGAATGGTTGCCCATGTCTCCACCTCCCCAGTGCTGGGGCTACAAGTGACCGCTGCCGTGTACAACTTTTGTTTGTTTTGTTTTGTTGAGACAGGGTTTCTCTGTGTAGCCCTGGCTATCCTAGAACTAGACCAGGCTGGCCTCCAACGCAAAGATCTACCTGCTTCTGCCTTGTGAGTGCTGGAATTAAAGGCATGTGCCACTGTGACCTGCATCAGCTTCTCCTGTAGTTTCTGGGGGTCAAATTTAGGTCACTTGCATATCAAGTACTTTACTGACTGAGTTATCCCTCCGACTCCATAAATAGCTTTTATGGAGGATAGATTAGTCCTCACTGTCATGAACTGCACAGAACTGCACTTTCTTACTACATGAAATTGTTGATATTTCCAACATCATCTCTCTTCCCTTTGGGAGTTCTCTGGCAATGGAAACTGTATTTAACTTATAAGTATGGCACTTCTATGTAATACCTTGCATATGCCAGGCATGTAGGATATGAATGATAAATAGCTGCATAGGTACATGAGTGGATGCATGAGTGGATACATGGATGGACAAATAGATGAATGGTGAGTGGGTTACTAGATGGGTAGGTGAGTGAACAGATAAATGGATGGGTGGGTAGGTGGATAGATGGATGGGTGACTGAATGCGTGAGTGGGGTCATTTTCACTGTAGTCAAAGACCTCATTGATATGGTCATTCTTAAAATCAGGCTGAGAATCCTTTGCTTTTAAATAAATATAGCTTATTTCCTTCCTCAGAAAATAAATATGAACATTAGACAAAAGCCAGCTAATATTTTAGAAGTACTCTTACCTAATGCATAGTCCCTTCGAGGAACACTTGGAGGTCCTTTGACTTTTAGCCTGTAGATGAGAGCCAGTAGGACAAGGGTCAGTGGGCAGGACAGCTAGTCAAGGCTCACAACACAAGCCAACACAGAGATAAGAGACAAATAACTCCTAGAATATCTTCTGGCCTCTCATACCGATAATTCAGTGTACTGAAATCCAATGAAGCCAGTATTATCCACATTGCACTGAGGGCCTATGATTGGTCCAAGCCAGGCCATGGAAGGACTCTGTGAGGCCCAAAGACCGGTTAACCCTGTAGTTGATGATTTGAGTAAGGTCAGTGCTCATTGGCTGATGGGAAAGTAAGAGAAGATGGTTCACAAATGCTTCTTTAAATGGGATGAAATCATCAGTAATAAGTACTTTGCTCATAGGTTGAACACAAATCATTTTGCACCACTTGAAAACATGACATATGGGGCTTTGGCTATGACTCAGCGGTAGAGCCTAGCAGATATAAGGCCCTAGGTTCAACCCCCTGCATCAAAAAACAAAAATCAACAAACAAACAAAAAACCATAACCAATAGACAGAATCATCTCAAGACAGAAGGT
Organism: Phyllotis vaccarum; assembly: GCA_033318265.1. Lineage (NCBI taxonomy): Eukaryota > Metazoa > Chordata > Mammalia > Rodentia > Cricetidae > Phyllotis > Phyllotis vaccarum. Next base: position 20,662,694 of record JARWLC010000004.1, on the reverse strand, counting down.
TTATAGTAAATTACTAATTAATAATAATTATCCACTTTACTTAAGGGGGAATATCCTTAATGAAATTTAAAGTACACACAGATAAAACTTATATACAATATCCTTTAATTACTAAAATATTAATTCCCCTTTATAGAAGCAGTATATATGGTAATAATTATATATATTACATTTCTTTTTTAAAAATCAGCTTAGGAATTCATATTTTAGAAATACACAAAAGCCCTTACAAGCCAAAAGTGTAGATTACAAAAATAACAGCACTTGTCTTTGTAGGAATCCTGCCTTTTCCACCCAGGCTCTTCTATCTGTTTTTGCATCTCATTCTCATCCTATGCTAACAAGTCTCATCAAAATAAGCTCATGGTGAAGTCTAGAAAGCGATGGTCAAAGGGCTTTCAGGGAAGAGCAATGGAGACAAAAGATCACCTGAGTTCCAAGGACAGCAGCATCCTAGGACACCCAACTACTACCCACTGTCATCCACCGGTCACAAGAGGAAATGCCCTAACAGCTCATCGCTTCTTGAAAGAAAGGACTACCTTGAGGGTGTCTCTGCCACTGGAGAGATCAGTCAGTGAGTGCTTGATGCACAAGTGTGATTAGCCCAGTTTGGGTCCCCAGTGCTCACCTACATAAAAGCTGGGCCTGATGGTACCCGCCTCTAAATTCAGTACTGGTGGCCGGATGCAGGATTCAGGTCGGCTAGTTCTCCGACTAGTGATCTAGCTGAATCGGTGAGCTGCAGTTCAGTGAGATCCAGTCTCAGAAAACTAATGTGGGAAGTGGTAGAGGTCTCCACACACATGTACACATACATGCACTGCACCTAAATGCATATTTTCACATGCAACACACACACACACAGAGAAAGAGAGAGAATATATGGCATTGACCACAAGCTAGGAATAAAAAGCATATTTTCAAAGTAATGAGTAGCTGGGGGTTTACACTAAACCCAACACTTCACAGGCCTTTCCACATGTGGCCCAAGGATCATGAGAACTCCATCACAGTCTTCATGATAGAGAACCAGTGTGCTCGATTTGTGCGAGAGCCTATTGTCTGGTTTCACAGGGGAGCCCATCTGCAGGTCACTTTAGACAAGCAGCCCTGGACCGTCATGGTAATGGTCATGTAGTCATATTTTCCATGCTAAGAAGAAACATGGCTTACCCAGAAAAGCACTCTGGGGGGCAAGGAAGATGCTGAGGTAGGAGTGAGAACATTTGCTCTGCAAGCAAGCATCCTGAATTCCAATCCCCATCACTCACAGGAGAGGCCAGCATGCCTGGGGATTTCTAGAACCACATCTTTCAGGAACAGAGAGATGGACACATGTTGAGAGCTTTCTGGTCAGTCAGCCTAGCAGAAGGAATGAATTTCCAGTTCAGTGACACATCTTGCCACAAGGCAATAACATGGAGAGCCATAGAAAGGACACCCAACATCCATTCTGGTTTCTGTTTCTCTCTCTCTCTCTCTCTCTCTCTCTCTCTCTCTCTCTCTCTCTCTCTCTCTCTCTCTCTCTCTCACACACACACACACACACACACACACACACACACGCATGCACACACTCACGGAAAAGTGCTCTGGGAACAGTAGGCAGAATGTTTGAAATAGAAACTGTCAGGGACATTTGCTGCTCTGTGACTGTTGTCATATGACTGAACGTGGGAGAGAAACCTCACACCACAGAGAACATCAGAGTTACAAATCTAGGGCAACCTACAATTGCTAGTGACTCTGACCATGACTAGTGTGCAGAATGAGATTCCATAGTAGAAAAGATAAACAGAAATGACCACACGCCTCTGTCAGCCCCTGGACAGAGCCTGAAGACAGACTGTCCTCCTCTACAAGACGACCCACTCCTTACCCTCAGAGAGGACCAATCCCTGTGTGTGCTGAGGCTCCTTCCTGTGCGTGTTGCGTTCTAAAACACCAGTCAAAATGAACAAGGATACATACACTGCTCTGCAGACATGGAGAAATGAACTGTCTTTTGATGCCATTGGCACAAAATTGAGGAATGAAAATTTGGTAATTTCACTTAAGACTTTTATTTCAGGAATTTAGATTAATGGGGTATTTAAAGTATGAAAAGACCCTCATGGAAATATTATCTGTGGCAACTAAATGCAAGGGAAGTGCTAGAGATTTGATTAACATGAAACTATCACTCTAAAAGAACGTTACCAGTTAAAACTCACACCCTTCCCTTCTAATAATCCCACCAATTTATACTATTTGTTTAATTATAATATTGTTACAATAGACTACTAGGCAGCCTTTACAAAACATATTTTTTTTTTTATACTGATAAAGAGGTCCGTGGTAAATAAAACCAACACCACACGCAAGGAGAAGGGTATATGTATGATGCTGCTTGGGAGCATCATGTCTGTGTGTGGGCACATGCAATGATAGAGTGTGCATATTTGCAAACACATATACAGATAGGCATGTATACATGATTATTCACCCAGGATGGTGCCTGTTTTGAATGAGTGGGTTAGCTGGAGAATCTGAGGAAGTGAGCATTCCTGATATGTTTCAAATTCTTTGATTTTTTTTTCATGGTGAATCGATATTAGATTAATTAAAAGAATAAGCAAATTTAAAGACTAAACACTAGGCGGAGTGTGATTGCAAATACCTATAATCCTAGCCCTTACAGAGGAGGCAGACCAGATATTTCTCAGTGAGTCTGACCCCAGCCCTGTCTACAAAGCCAGTCCAAAATCACCAAGGCTACATAGTAAGAGCCTATCTCAAAAGACAAAAGGAAATACTACTTCTTTCTTCATCTTGACTTAATGGTAAAAGCAAGAAGTGTGTACAGTTTCTGTGGTGTGTGTGCGTGGTGCACATGTGCACACACTTGAGTGCAGTGGAGTATTACTCAGCTGTAAAATAAAAATAAATAAATAAATAAATAAATAAATAAATAAATAAATAAATAACATCCTGATTTGCAGGCAAATGGATGGAATTAGAAAAGAATCATCCTGAGTGAGGTAACCCAGATGCAGAAAGATAAACACAGTATGTACTCACTCATAAGTGGATTTTAGACATAAAGCAAAGAATAACTAGGCTACAATCCACAACCCTTGAGCAGCTAGGTAACAAAGAGGAACTTAAGAGAGGCATCCCTGGATCCCCCAGGGAAGGGGAAATAGAAAAGATCTCCTCAGTAAATTGGGACCATAAAGGGGAGAGGGTAAGGGGAGGTGGGAAGAGAACATGAGGGAACGGGATAGTTGAGTTGGGGGAGGGACAGAGGGAGAACAATGAAACAGATATCTGGATAGAGGAAGCTTTTTAGAGAGAAACCTGGTGCTAGGGAAACACCCGATTACCCACGAAGAAGCCCCTGGCTAAGACTCCAAGCAATAGTGAAGAGGGTGCCTAAACTGACCTTCCCTGTAATCAAATGGATGACCACCCCATTGTCATTATAGAACCTGCATCCAGCAACTGTTGGAAGCAGATACAGAGATCCACAGCCAAGCACTGGGTCGAGCTCCCAGCTTATCTGAAGAGAGGGAGGAGGGATTATATGAGCAAAGGGGTCAAGATCATGAGGAAACCCACAGAGACAGCTGACCTGAGCTTTTGGGAGCTCACTGACTCTGAAATTACAGCTGGGGAACCTTCATGGGACTGAATTAGGCCCTCTGAATGTGTATGACAGGCGAATGATGTGGACAGTTTGTGCAGCCTCTGGCAGTGGGACCAGAATTTATTCCTGGTCCATGAACTGGCTTCTTGGAGCCCATTCCCCACAGAGGAACATCTGGCTCAGCCTTGACACTGGAGGGAGGGGCTGGTCCTACCTCACCTGGATATGACAGATTGAATTGACTCATCCTGGGAGTCCCTACTCTCTCTGCAGAATGGATGGGGGGTGGGGAGAGGTGGGGGGAAGCTGGGGGAGGACTGGGAAGATGGGGGGAGGGGGGACAGTGATGGGTATGTTAACAAAATTTAAATAAAAAAGTGTGTGTGTGTGTGTGTGTGTGTGTGTGTTCAGAGATTGAGTCCAGGGTCTTATGCATGCTAAGACCCTGCAAGTGCTTTAAGACTGATTTAAATTTTCAAACAGTTGGGATTTCCCCAGCCTAACTTCTGCTGTATTTTTGTTTTGTTTTGTTTTTTAAAGTAAGTGATCTTTGGTGCACACAAAAATCCAGCATTCTGGCTTTACTTTTTTCAGAGTTCATAAAAACATGATTTTAAGGCAGCAAAAGCAGAAATCAAAATGTAGACATCACAAAATAAGACATCACAAAAAAGTCAGGCATGCCCCAGCAGTGCCTAGACAAGGCTGCACAAGAGAAGCCAGGTCAAGTCTCTGAGTTCTTACTGGCTTCTCCAGGTTTGTCCCTGGGCCTCAGCTCACTGGGCATCTAAGTGGTTTTCCTGCTAGGTGCCTTGAGTGGGCCCAGCAACCTCTTCATGGTGATATGGAAAGTTGTAGATCCCCAAGTCCCAGTTCATTCTCTTTCCTGTTTCCAGAATGTGGACCTAACCCATGGCAGAGGCAATGTGGTCTTCACTCAATGATGGAGAACTTTGTGCTCCACAGACTTCTTTCATATAAATAATAGAGGCTAACTTACTTTTTTATTTTGTCCATTATTCCACCTTCATTGTTCTTAATATCATGGACCATCTTTTGAAGCTGCCTATAAAAAAAAAATCACAAACATAAAATATTAACACCTAGGTTGATTTTTGCAATACAATTTTTTAGCTTCATTAACAAAAGGCACTGGTCCTATTTGGAGTACAACCTACCCCAGGGCAACCTTGTCATTCCTAATAGGTATTTTAGAAATCACCAACATAAATAGTGATTCTGGGCACTGTAACTCAAATGGCTGAAGCTGAAGATATCATTTGGTCATAAGGCAGATGCTTTGCATATACGATGTTTCATACCTATCACTGAATAAAGAATTCTGGATGAAGGACTGTAACTCAGTAGTAGAGTACTTACCTAGTGTGACAAATGGCTTTATGTCAATGGGAAGAGGGAACCTCAGGAGAGGTCCCCACCACACTGACCGGTGGGCAAGCCTGTGGGGGTATTTTCTTGATTGATAATTGATGTAGGAGGGCCCAACTCATAGGGACAGGCCATCCTGGGGGCTATAAGAAAGCAGGCTAAGCAAGTCATGAGGAACAAGCCATTAAGTAGCCATTGCTTTAGTTTCTGCCTCTGGGTTCCTTCCTTGAGCTCCTGCCCTGACTTACTCCTTGATGGAGTGTGACCCATGGCTATTTTAAATTAAAAAATATGACAAGTGGGGGGGGAAAGCCAATTCAGAAAATTTATGTACTATCTGATTCCAACTGTGTTTATGACATTGTTGGAAAAGGACAACGTGGAGATGATAAAAAAAAAAAAAAATGGCATCTATAGACTTGAAGGTTGGAAGAGGTGAAGCAGGAAAGAGACATCTATACAGTTCTGTAACAGCAGCTTCATCAGGTACATGTGACTATATAAATGATGCCATGGAAGGCACTATGGAAACAGATAAAAATGGCCCCTCTTAATTCGTCTCCACCAGTAACATTCCATTGAACAGCTGTCCAAGCTTTCACGGCTAATACATATAAGCATCTAACTTATAAATTTGAGGCCATCTATGACCTTTTATTTATTTTTAATATATGTATGTATATAGACGGTGCCTAGTCAGTTATATTTTTATTTCAATTGACACATGAAGGTTGAACATATTTATGGTGTCCATGTAACATTTCAACACATATATACATTGTGCAGGGTTCACATTAAGCCAAATGTTACAGACCTCAAACAGTTAACATTTCACTGTGGTAGAAACAAAATTTCCTTTTTCCTAGAATACCGTAACTTGTACTATCAAACTGTAATTGACCACAATTAAGGACTAACTCCATGCTCAGGAGTAGATGGCCAGCACAAAATGACTTCACTCATAATGCTTCGTCTGGCATTTTTGTACCTTAATAGAGGTCTTTTGGTTATTTATTATGGCTTCTAATTTGGTGTTTTATAGGATTTATGTGTGTGCAACTCTGTGTTGCTGTATGTGTTTCTTGTGCTTTTTTTTCTTCTTCTCTTTTCCTGTTTGTTTTGCCTATCCTGGTTTTTATTTTATTTATTTTCTCCTTTTTTAAATGCTGTTTTCTGCAAGAGAGAAAGAAAGGGTATGTGCTGGTGGCCATGCCAGAGGAGCAGCAGCTGGCAGTTGACTGCAGGGTGTCAGCCCACTGGGAGGCTAATCAATCCCTGATGGGTGGATCTCAGATAGGTGAGACCAGTCTCCAGAGTATTTTTTCTTTTGCTTTGCCTTCACATGTTTGCTGCCGCCATCTTTCTCTGGTATCTGACGTGGTGTGAATGGCTGTGGGGAGATTCCCACTGCCTGTAATGTAGTGTGTTTATCTCACGGAAGCATCCCACTCTACTGGGCATTCTTAATTGTGGATTATTATAAAGATGATTTCTTCCTAAACTGGACTGTCTAATTGATAATAATAATGTTAGTTTAAATAGAGTTTCGATGATTAAAAATAAAACAAGGAAGTGTCACACTGCCAGAACTCTAAGTTTCTATCGAAGAGCCACATAGACTGTAGTTTAGGTTAATGATTAAGAAAAACAATTGAATCCCAGTAGCCCAGATAGCTTAAGTTCTTTTAATCTTCATGTTGGGAGATGTAGTCACAGGTTTGGCAGTGTTGGAAAACAAGCTAAAGTTAGACTAAGATGTTTTTGTGAATAGCTTTGAGGTGAGAAACCCAAGAAGACAATCTAAAGCTTTGATAGGCACCTAGTTGAGGGAGCAAGAGCAAAGCAGCCCAGTTATCATTAGCTAACATCCTTCCTTGCTTGGATAGTTCATGACTAAAGGTGATGATTTCTTGTACCCACTTTTGCCCTCCATCTCCTGATATAAGAAACTGTGTACCCTAAAGTAGATTTAAAATAAAGCTGACTAATTGTTTCTCATGTATAAAAGTTTAGGTTTATGATTTCTTTAAGATTCTTTATGAGATTACCTTTCAAGATTTAAAAAAAAAAAAAAAGCTATTGATTCTTTCTTTGTAACTGCAATATGCAGTTTTCCAGGAAAAGGCTGAGGGAAATTACCCCCTGCTTGCTCACACCCAGTTAATCTGTAACAAGTTAGACGTGAACGTATGTGGGTTCTTGGGATGACTTTATTTTAATCATGTAAGGGAGATGAAAACATGTTTTACTTGTACTCATTATAATCATTCATTTTAAAAATAGAGTTCAACCACATTGTAATTCCATTTTGCCTGAAAGATTTTGTCGGGATATATAAGCGGTAGAGAGAGGACGCAGAACAACACAGAAGGAAACCACCAAGAGAGTGTGTGTCTTTCCCCTTTCCTCACAATATCCTCTCTTTGAGCCCTGCGTTGCTGGAGCCTGGTCTTCCAGGCAGCGGAAGGTGTAGATTTGGGTGGTTGGGTGGGATCTGGGAGGAGCTGTGGCTGGGGAGTCTATAATCAGAATAGATTGTATGGCGAACAATCTATTTTCAATAAAATGGCAGAATAAACACCTAATTTACGAATTATCAATCACTCCTATCTCTCTTTCTCCACTTCCTCACCCATCCCATTATGTTTTTAATGACTGAATAATATTCCACCATTTGTGTTTATTACACCTTGTTTTGCTATTCATTGGCTGTGGACACTTGGGTTGTTTTCATGTATTTGCTCCTGTGGCTGGTGCTGCAGTCAACATGGGAATACAGCTGTCCCTCTGACACACTGACATCATTTCCTTCACATGACAAGTGGCAGGACTGCTACATCATATAGTGATTCTCAATTATTTAATTTTAGGGGGAATGTCCATACTGCTTTCCATAGAACTAACTACTGAAGTATGTCCCCCCCCCCATCTGTGTAAGAGCACCCTTTCATCCACACCCTTGTAACCCTGTGTCATCGGACAGTGGCCATTCTAACTGGAGTGAGGTGATAATCTCATTGCCCTGAAAACAGAAAGTCAACAGCATGCCGCCTCATTTACTTGGAGCATGGGAGAACAGAAATGGAGAGCTGTGGCTGCTGGAGGCCTAACTTCTTCCCCCACCTCTACTCAGAAAGTTCACCAGCAGAAATGATTCTCACCTGCTGGGTGTCCCTGCACCTGGGCTCAGCACAGTTCACCAGCAGAGGTGGTTCCCACCTGCTGGGTAGCCAACAGCAACACCAACCCCACATCAACTTGTCTTCCCCAGAGAGTATGTGGGCAATTAATCTCATTACAACTTCTCCACAGAAGACAGGCTAAGCTAAATAAATGGGCTTAATTAGGCTTGGAGGTAGAATCACCCAGAGTTTTTAAAATCATCCTGATACCTAGGCCTCACTCCAGACCACTGAACTCAGAGTCACTCACTTGCACTGACTGTGTGGTTGAGGACCTCAGACAGCATTATCAAGGTAGGAGGGCTTTGTGTACCTCCATCCCCAGCCCTGGGGGTCTGGTCTGTGAAAGCACATCACAGAGGGCAACAGATAATCTTCAGGAGATCCCTAGGTATTGGGGGGTGGGGGGAACAAATTCTGGAAAGATGGTTTGTGGGGCACCAAGGTGAGGGGCCTTGAAGAGAGCAGCCATACTACCATGTGGCCAGCCATTAAACAAGAGTCCAGGAAGCTCACAATTGAAAAGATTCGTGTCCCGTTGTCTTTTATTAAATCAGAAGAGGATTGGAAAATGGGAACATCTGCCAAAAGCACATTTTTAAAAGTCTAACCAAAAATTTCAAAAGTGTGTGTGAGAGACTATGTGTATGAGTGTGTGAGTGTATGTAAGTGCAAGAGAGAAAGTATGTGTGTGTGTGTGTGTGTGTGTGTGTGTGTGTGTGTAAGTATCTTGCTTCCCTTTCAGCTGCCACTGCACTCTCTGGACTGTGAAGAGAGGACACCTAGCATCTTGGCATTTTCTCCACACACATAACAAAGCAACCAGATCAGAGAGAATCCCTTTGCACGATGGTCTTGGGGTTAACAGAGTCTCAATGGAGAGCAAATCCGGCAAAGAGCAGATATATTCTTCCCCTTTCATCCACCTCAGCCCTGGATCCAGTTTTTGCGTCTCATACTTCAGGAGCTGTAAGGCTAGTCCTGCCTCCTGAGCTGATCTGGGCCCAAGCCTGCCTGCCCCTCCTAACCTGGAAAATGCTATGGGAGGCTGTGAGGTCCTCAGCTCTGTGCAGTGAGGGCCTTCAGTGCTCCTGTTTCTAAATCTCAGACTTTAGCTTGCTACTTCCTTCCTCATGAGCTTGCAGAAGCTCCCAGTTTCCACTGAACCTACCTTGGCATTCTTGTCTTGGCTGATTTTTGTTGGAGCTCACCCCGATCTTTTGTAGAAGCCTGTCATCTCAGTCATCCCAGGACCCCTGTACTGATACGAATGCGAGGCCTCGTGTCACCTGCTACCTGTTCCTAAGATTAATTTGAAGTAATATTTTATCTGTTATCCTCTGTGTCTCTGCCCCCCGCCCCCCTCCCGTGTGTGTAAAGAATATACCCAGCCTCTTTAGTACTTCTTACTACAAATGTATGTTTAAAGCTGCTTTTATTTTAAACTTATATTTTAAAAGTAGTTTGACAAACGTCTGTAGGTCTATTGGTTTTTTAGTATGTCTGTTCTCCCCTTCCTCCTTTTCGGTTCCAGGAACAAGATTAGTAGCGAGTAAATTATCTTTCTGGTTTGTTTTGAGACAGCACCTGACCCCCTTTGAAGGTTTACGTGGTTTAATATTTTTGACTCCAGAATCCTTTTTAAGGTGTTACTGATCATCTTCACAGAACTTTCTCATTCTCAATGGCAGTGGTTGGACTCAGGGGTGTGTGCTTTGCTGAGCTATAGCCCCAGCCCACCTTTTATTTATTTATTTTTTTAAAAACTTAATTGTGATATGTATTTAATTTAGGAAAAGTTAACTTTCAGGAAGTTATAGAAAAGGAAGAAAATGGAGCTTGTAATCTGTGTCCTTGGATCTTCAAGCCTGGAGCTTCTGAGTTCTCTCAGATCTATCTGCTGTTTTGTGCGCCTCCAGTCACGTGACCAGACCAGGAAATGCCAGACATGGGGAGAGGAACAGGAACTGCAAAGGCTCAGAGGTAGGATCATCTGGAACCTTTGGGGCCTGGTGGGAAGCTCGGGGTGTACGCAGCTGCTATGAGAGGGTTGATGTCAAAGTGAGGCTTATGAGCCAAGGGCAGGATCAAAGCCTTAGTAGTTAGTCCACAGGCTCACTTCCAGACAGCAGGAAGTGCTCAGGGACCGACTGGGCTTGGGATGTGCCATGATTAAGTGTGGGCAGGGGACGCTGGTGGCCGGGAGCTCAATGGGACCTCTCTCTGCTGAGTCTGCGCCCAGAATAGTGAACGTTACTGAAGACACAGGAATGTTATGAGGTTTCCTCCTGGGAATTCAGACCAATAGCTTTCATAGAGAACACGGATGCCCAACTATTACAGTCAATAATCTCAACCTCAGGGAAACTGAGGCAAGAGGACCCCAAGTTCTGAGACGGGTAGTAAGACTATGCCTCCGAGAAACAAAGGCTAGAAAAGGCTGCTCAGTGGTGGAGCGTGTGAGACACAAGACTTTGGGTTTAGGGTTTGTCACTGGGAAACAAAAATCCTCTGGCATAAGGCCGCGCTCAGCGTGCAATCTTGGAGTTTGAGGGGGAAAAAATTAACGTTAGCATTGTCCTGTCATCATTTAAAATTTCTTTTTCCTCCTTTTCTATCTCACTATGTGATGCATGTGTGATTCATGGGCACATGTGTGCAGGTGCATGTATAAGGAATTATCCTCCATCTTTCTTCCACTTTATTATTCACTGAGGAGGGTCCCTCAAAGCCAGAACTTGTCAATATGGCTGCTCTTGCTAGTTAGCTTTGCTCTGGGAATCCTGTTGCTGCCTTCCAAGGCTAGACCTGCAGGTGAGTTGTTGCCCACTGGCTATGTACATGGGTTCTGAAGATTTGAACTCTGGTCTTTAGCCTTGCACACAAGTGATTTAACTGGCAAGTCATTTCCCAAGCCCCACATTTAAATTTTCAATATTTAGTTCTTTGTTCTTTTTATATTTTTTTATTTTGCTCTTATATTCCACAATTCAAGGAACCAGCCAAGCTTGGGATCCAGTTAAACTGATTACAAATATTGCCCTCTATAATGCAGGACAAGGATCCCTCCCCACTTCATGGCTTGCCCAACTCCTCTGGCCTCTGCAAAATCAGAGCAAAGATACAGAAAGAAGGTAAGGATTCTCTGAGTCCTACACATCTGCCTCTTGGATAATTTGTCACATCACTGGCTCCTGACCCACCATTCTGAAACAGAATGTCACTGACTGTTCTGCATGCCACAGACCACAGACATCCTCCAGCGGCTTCCTTCTTTACTCTCCCCTTGATGTCTAGCCTTTTCCCCCTCAGATGGCTATCCTCCTTCCTCTGTACTTCTTGTCTGTCCTCAACTTCCCCATTTCCACCTCCTCCAGCTTGACCTTCCTATAGTATCATTGGTGTTATATTTAGGTTTGTGAATTCAGCACCCACAGTTGCTTTCTTCTAAACAATGTAGTGTAACTGGCAAGACATTTTGACAGTCCCATCCATGGTAGGATAACCAAAGTGATCTCCTAGGGTTGAGTGAGTGCCCCCTCCCATTTTATAGATACAGATACCGAGGCCCAGCAAGAGCATTGGTACTGTTTCACACTGTCTAGCTTTGAAATCCAAGCTCCTCATTTTATCTGTAAAATCATAGAAATTTAGATGTGACAGAGACCTTGGGTACGATCTGGGTCAGCCTCATCTTGCTCCAAGGGAGAGAATTAAGTTCTAGAGGGAAGTGGTAAGTAACCAGTCCCAGGGTTAGCTTAGTGGACAGTTGCTTTGTTTCTTGTGCTCTTTTCAATCTGGCTCCGGTCTCCTGCCAGGATCTATACTGCCTTATGGAAACAAGGTGGCTCTTCCTTCCAGGGCCACAACCCAGAGCCCTGACTAAAGTAAAATTCCAGTAAGGCAGTGCTAAAGACTGACCTACCCCAGGCCAGCAGAAAGCCTCGGAGAAAGAACCAGAACAGAAGTAACCCTTGGTGTTTGCTATGTGTGATGCACCAGGTTTTATACATGTCACAACCTCACAACCTTTCATTGTGATAAGAACATACTTAACATTTTTTTATGTATACAGTGGGGTAAAGAATATTTATACTGTTGTGGTCCCCATTTATAGAGATTAGAATATTTGGTCTGAGAAGTTGAGGAATTCATGTGATCTTATCACTGGTGACAGGTGATATACAAAGTGAAGTATAACTTCAAGATGTATAATCTTTTCCCTGTTTGGATGGTGCATTGATTTATTTCAACCAGGGCCCTCTTCTGAGAAGATGACCACTTTTGCCATGGACCTCTATGGCCAGCTTCCGGTCTATGTAAGGTCAAACATTTTGCTGGTGGTAAGCCCCAAGTTCTTAGGGCATCTCACCCTTTAGGGAGGGGCAGAAAGAAAAGAGGAAGGGACAGATGGCAGTGAGAGGGGAAGGGAGCAGAGTGTTGTTTGATAGTCGATGGGGATGTCATGGGGCTCTCCAGGTCTGGAACATGTTGGTGGTGTCTGCGAAGATTGGAAGAGCAGCACTATTACTCCATGGCCTAGGCAGAAAGCCATATGGAGTCTGGAACAAAGAGCCGGTGTACACCTGACAGAACACCTCACAGCTAGCAGCCACTAACCATGGAAAGTAGATCACAAATGTTTGCAGTATCCTGCCCTGTCTCTATTTTCCTGAAGACATCTGCAAATATTTGTTGCACGTGGTTGACATGTCTGCACTACTGACCTGGGCTATAAACAGAAGTTGGGCTGGATTTGGCATAAAGAAGACCAGGGACGCTTCTATAAATATCCACTATCTTATTCTTGATTCCATTTACCCTGTTAGGGGCAGATCGGCTGGGGACTCTCCATACTGAGACAGATGGGCCAGCCAAAAAACTGTGCTATCCTGACTTCAAAATGTTCTTGGAAGATTTGTCAGTGGACATGACCACAGAAATTGCCATGGTCCTTCCTTGATCTGATTTTAGTGGCTAAGAGCCCTTGGTGCCTAGAGGGTTACAGCCTTTCCTGTCCTCTGAGCATGGGGACCTTGCTGCTCTTGGCTCTTACCACCTGTGCTGCATGGAAGGGGGTAAAGAGAAAAGCTCTCCTCTTAAAAGGCGGGTTATGGAAACCAAACAGTTACAGGCGGCTTCCGTGTCCACAGAGAGGCAGGCCCTTGGGTGAGCCACACATGTTACTTAATTTTTATATGCTCACTGTTTCTCCCTGGTGCTAACTATCTCATCTTGGTATGCCCAGCCTCTCCATTACCAACAAAAAATACCACCTCAAAACAAACAAACAAAAAGCAGAAACAACAACACACAAACAAAAAACAAGCCTTTAAACTGAAGCAGCTAGGCATTTTTTATAAAAGTAGGTGGCTAAGAAGTCATTCAAACCTGCTTTCACAAAATTCTGGGGATGTTTTTCTAGTCAATGACATGCTTAAAGAATTTGAGTGTCTCATTTTTAAAAATTAACTTAATGGGAAATGAAGGGGTAATATTCACCCCTAATATGATCAAAGTACATTAGCTACATCTATGAACACCTTAGAATGAACTCTTGTTTTATATAATTATTATATGTTAGCAAAATATTTATGTTAGCTTATGATCAAAATGCATCATTTATTATGTGCGCATGTGTGAAAATCTAATAATGAAACTCGTTGTGTATGGATAATGCATACTTAATATTATTTTAAATTAAAATGAAATTTAATTGACTCAATTGAAGAGAAAGAACCTTGCCTGTAACTGCATGATATTGCAGTCTGGCCACATGCTTGATTAGGCACCCTGAACCCTGAAACATTGTGAAAAGTAAAAAGTGATCTTGAAAGATGGTCTTTCCTGTGTCCTGAAAACATTTGACTCACTTAAACTTTTTTTTCCCCTGGGCTCTGCATTAAAAACAGAGACACCAGGGAACATCTGGAGTGTTTTGGAGCTAGGGGTAGAGGATTAAAAAGAAAGTTTGTAATCTTAAAAAGTATCTAGAAATGTGTTTCAAGAATACCTTTGGGGTTGCAGAGAAGGCTCATTCCTTAAAGTTATTACTATATAAACAAGGATGAGGACCTGAGTGTAATCTATGTTCACTATGTAAAGCTAGGTACAGTGAGTGTGCCTGTAATCCCAGCATCGGGAGATAGAGACAGGAGGATCCCTGAGTTTGCTAGTCAACCCATCTAGCTGAATCTTTGAGCTCCAAGCTTAGTGAGAAACCTGTCTCACAAAATAGAGAGCAATTGAAGAAGACACTAAACCCCAGTCTCTAGCCTCCACACACATGTGCACACATTCACAGGCACTCACATACTCAGTTACACACACTTAAATAGGTACACACAGCACAACACACAAGAATGCATTATACATTTAAAGTAAAACTTTGAAATAATATCCAATTGGTTAAAAAAAAACCTATGACAATGGACACTTAAATAATCTATATTATCAATTTTTAAATTACATTTGTTTGTTTATGTGTGCAAGCACACACAAATGTACATGTGTTCTATGGTACCAGATGGAGATCAGAAAACAGCTTTGGGAATCAGTTCTCTCCCATCCATCATGTTGTCTAGGGAATGGACCTCTGTCTGGCAAGTTCATTTACTCACTGAGCTGTCTCACTGACCCAAACAAAACATACACAATCCAAATTTTACCATTTATATAGTAACATTTAGTAAGCTCACAAGATCACACACCTGCTGCCACCATCCAGATTCACAGAGCAGTCAGAAACAATTTTAAAACATATTTGAAGGTGGAAGTTTTTTTTTAATATATTAATTTAAGATCAATATTTATTGAAATATAAGTTAATATTTATGATATAGGTAATAGTTTATATAGTTGTAACAAAGGCCATTGCCTTCTGGGTTATGCAGAAGGTGCAGCAAAGGACAACATTGAACCAACAAATGTAGATATACCAGGGACAAAGAAGGCAACCCTTTACCATCAAAAAACCTCTCGGGGCCTCCCCTGGGAAACCCCCCCAAATCAGACTCCAAAGTCAAAAAAATCAAGTCATATCCAAAGTCAAAAAAATCAAATCATATCCAAAGTCAAAAAAATCAAATCATATCCAGTCACAATAAAAGACCAACATCCTCAAGACAAGTAAACCATCCAATGCCTGATCTGAAAGATCATACGACATTAAATAATAAAATAAATTCAAAAAAATCAAAAGTTCCAAAAAAAATCACAAAACAAATATTTTAACAAACTTTAATAAATAAAGATCAAAATTAAAAATACAAATAAATAATATTTATATCCAAGGCTTAGTCGACACAAAAACTAACAGTTTGATCATAGCCCCATGTTGGGCACCAGATGAAGGCAGAAGTTTTCTTAAAATATACCAATCTAAGATTAATATTTATTGAAATATAAGCCAACAGTCATGATACAGGTAACAGCTTATATAGGTGCCTGGTAGACTGGATAATCTACGCGGTAGTCGATGGATGCCGAACTGGTCTCTCCAGCAGTCAGGAACCAAAAAAAAAAAAAAAAAAAAAACCCAAAAAACAGGCCTCAAGATCCCAACAGCCCCTTTTTAATACAATTAGCCACTCCTCCTTCAAAAGCCCAGAACCCTAAACATCTTCAAACCTTATCAACTAACACCTAAATCCCACCATACATATTATTTCCTTCACTTTACTTTTTGAAGTTTTAAAGAAATAGCTTTTGTTTTAGTGTGTGTGTGTGTGTGTGTGTGTGTGTGTGTGTGTGAGAGAGAGAGAGAGAGAGAGAGAGAGAGAGAGAGAGAGAGAGAGAGAGAGAGAGATTGTGTTGGGGGGGGTCAAATAAACACAGCACTACGCACATAGGTCCAGGCACCTGGGGTTGGCATGGCGACTCTGAGATCTTGGAATGTGGATGTGCTGTGGTGCCAGAAGGTTCTTCTATTACCTTGTACAATTAATACCTGCTTAAGAATAAAGCCTTAGGTAGGGGAAACTGGGATCAGGCTGGAGAAATAGTTAATTAATTGTTGTGGAATATTTAAACTAAGTAAAAATGTTATTATATTTGTCTAGTCTATGGAATATTACTTGAACTGTGTAAAAATGTGTTGCATCTGTTTATGCTGCGTTTGATGATGTAAGGATGCGTTACCTTTGTTTATACTCCATTTGTTTAATTATGTAAATATGTGTTGCTGTTTCACCTTGCCTGCCTAAGGCTCCTGATTGGCCTAATAAAAAGCTGAGTGGCCAGTAGCTATCAGGGAAGGATAGTCAGGGCTGGTGGGCAGAAAGAATAAGTAAGAGAAGAAATCTAGGCTTGGGGGGGGAAGAGAATAATAAGAAGACACATCTAGACAGACAGACAGCGGAAAGTAAGATAAGCAGAAAGAAAGAAAATAAAAAGCTCTGAGGCAAAACAGAAAGAGAAACAGATTAAAATAAGAGCCAAGCTAAGGCCGAGCATCATAGCTAATAAGTCTCTGTGTCATGATTTGGGAGCCGGTCAGTGGCCCAAAAGAAACACTGAGACAATTAATGCATAAAAAGAATAAAACCTTTACAAATCACTTATATGTAGAATTTAGCTTTCTAAGAATTTAGCATTCCATTTTCCATTTTCTTCTCTTCACTGTATTTTGGTTGTTTTGCTTTGTTGAGACAAGGCTTCATATAGCTCAAGCTGGTCAGGAATTAACTATGTAGGTCATGATGTAGTCTGGTCATGATGACCTTGAACTCTCTATCTGCCTCATCCTATATATTGTTGGAGTTACAAGTGTGTGGCACCATGCTTGGCTTCCCATTTCTTTTTTAAAAATGAATTTATCAGATCTAGAGAGATGACTCCATGGTTAAGAGCACTGGCTGCTCTAGAGGACTCAGGTTTGATTCCCAACACCTACATCTATGTGTGTAGCTATCTGTAGTTCCAGTTCCAAGGGATCTGACACCCTCTTCTGGTCTCTTTGGGCACTAGGCATTCATATGATGCACAGACATACATGGAGGCAAAATGTGTACACACACACACACACACACACACACACACACACACACATGATACAAGAAGGCAACATACACAAATTTTAAAAGAAAGTATATTTCTCATGTTTGAATCTATCACAAAAAATGAAGATTTTTTTGTCTCCTTGTTTGTCCAGTAGCATACCATGTACATACACACACACACACACACACACACACACACACACACACACACACTCGCACACACATTCACACACACACACATACACACACACACTCTCACACACAAACTCATCCCTTTCCCTGCATATTTTTACACATGAACCAAGTACAGTTTTGTTTTATTCATGTTTTCAGTAGTGGAGAAGGAATCCAGGGCCTCATTCATGCTAAGTAAGGACTCTATCACTAAGCTATCTCTCCAGTCCCTCTTTTTACTTTTTGTTTTAAAACAGAGTCTTTCTAAGTTGCCCAGGTTGACCTTGAACCTGTGACTCTTCTATCACAATCTTTTGAGTATGTAGGATTACAGGTTGGTAGGATTACAGGTTGGAAGCTAACAGGTGTACCTTCCAAGTATAGTTTAAAGCTGTGGTTCTCAATCTGTGACCCTTTAATACAGTTCCGCACATTGTGTTGACCCCCAACCATAGAATTATTTTCATTATTACTTCATAATTATAATTTTGGAACTGTTATGAATCATAATGTAAATATCTATGTTTTCTGATGGGTTTAGGTGACTCTGTAAAAGGGTTGTTCAACATCCAAAGTGGTCTTGACCTAGAAGTTGAGAACCATTCATTTAAAGTATGTGTGGGGACGCAGGAGAACATTATATGTCTAAGCTTATGTTCCTTACCTTCTGCTCTAAAACCCATGGGCATCACCTCTCACCTGGGGAACTCTTTTCATGTGAGTGTGTCTCTACCTCTGACCTTCTTATCCAGAAAATGTTCCATCCAATACCCTGGTTGACTAAATAATCTCTGTGCTGGAGGCAGGAGGATAGTCGGCTTCTGGGTCCCAGCTAGCTGTCAGAGCAATGATTCCTGAGAGGTGCTACTGGTGTCAGAGAACAACCAGGTCCATAACTACTGTACTTAGTGATGTGATTCTGAACCAAGACATTTCGCCCTGTGTGGAGCACTCTAGGACACAACTTGGTGTATCAGGGGAGTTGAGACCAGCACATATTTAGGGAAAAAGGATGTTCCCACTGTTGGTTGTACATATTCACTGTCACAATGCCCCTAGTATTATGTATATATTGTTAGTATGGAGTGTTACTTCTGTTTTCCAGATGAAAGAGACAAAATATAATGAGCTAATTAGCGCAAAGCAAGCACCCAGACCTTGGTGTGCCTATTGCAATCAACATGAATTCTCTTTCTACTATAGCAAAGACACTTTCCCAGGACGCCTCCTAAATTAAACCACATTGGTGATGGATGCTTGGCATGCAGGTAAGGCCAGCTATGCTCTTTGTAATTATAACTTACTCTCAGACAATGGGAATCACTGTAGGCCTAGTTACTGTAAAACACACCATTGTGGTGCCGCTCACACCTGAGTCAGTGGAATTCAAGTCTGGGCTTGAAAATACGCAACAATCTGAGTACACCCGAGTCAACAGGGTTTTGTGGAGGTTTCTGACAAGTGAGAGAGCTCCCTTTTAACTTTTAATTTTTTTAGTTTTGTTTTTTATTATTTTATATGCATGCATGTTTTGCCTGTGTGTACATCTGCATAAATGTGTTCCTGGTGCCCAAGGAGATGGTGAAGCTCTATATGGGTCTTGGGAATTGAACCTGGTCCTTCATGACAGCAAGTGCATGCTCTTACCCACTGAGCCAGCTCTCCAGCATATCCCCTTTAGCTTTTTAAAACAGTTGTCTATGATATGTATGCAACACTGACTAAACTAGAAAGTTCTGTGAGCCCATAAATGACTCAGGGAGGGAGAGCAGAAGAGATGATGTGTGGCTTGTTCTTCATCCACAGGCAGCATGGTGGTGTGAATGTCATAGTTGGCTTTCTTAGCATTAGCTTCCACAGATGACTTTGCCTTACTTGTTTCAATTGTCCTACTTGAGACATAAAGAGCTTGAAAAATGTCTCTTTTGTTCTGGAAAGGTCGGTGCTCAGTACTTCTCCATAGACACCACGTCTCTACATCGCCAGTCAGGCATGCTGCAACAAAGACACCTTGACCAGCACTAGCACTGGCTGTATAATTTCCAGTATCCAGTGTAAAACAACGAGGCCTCTCATTGACGTTACTAAAGCCTGCAATAACAGAGTGTTAAACTACATGTGAGCTCTTCAGTGTGTGTGGCTATGCACGAAAGGAAGTCCAGTAGTCTGGCTGCATGTGCCCTGTCTGCATTGAGTGAAGGAGTGAAATCTGAAGATGGTCTGGGGATTGTGGATAAGCTTCATGGAGTAAGAAATGCTCCTGGGCTACTAAGGGTCCCTTCATCAGGCAAGTGGTCAACAGAGAAGTATAGCCCAGCAAGGAGACACCCAGTGTTCTTAAACTGGTTCCTTTGCTTTGGACTAGACTTTGATGAGCACATGCTTGTCCAAGGGAAATGACATTTTAAAGGCCTAGTCCATAGTCATGAGAGAGGTTGGAAAACACCAGAATGAAAACCAAGGTTGCAGGAGTAGCGGCCAGTGTACTGTTTTGGAAAGGAGGTAAAGCCAAGTTAGACAGAACAAGGTGGGTCAGGTGGAGGAGGCAGGTCTCTGGAGGAGGAGTAAATGCCCCTCAACTGTGGAATAAGATTTGGGAGGAAAGAAAGTGAGAAGGAAAGACAAGACTACTCCCATTATCATGGTTTAAATGTCAAATGTTCCCATAGACTCATGTGTTTGATGATGTCTTGGAAGACTGTGGAACTTTTGGGACCATAGACTAGTCATTAGAAGTGGGTATCTCTGGGAATACCTCAAAGGCAATATTCATTTTTGGTTCTATCCCAAACTCTCTGCTTCCTGGTCTTCCAAGATGTAACCAAGCCATGATGCTGCTTCCCAATGCTGTTGGCCAAGCCACACTCTCCTGGCCATGATTGGATTGTGAACAAAATAAACCTCTCCTCATTTCTGGGGGTTGAGAGGGCAGTGAGAACCTGTTGTTTAATGATCACAGAGTTCCAGTTTTCCAAAAAGAAGAGTCCTGGAGATGGATGGTGATGGTGATTATACAGGTTATGAATGCATCCAGTGTTACTGAACTGAATGTGTAAAAATGGTTCAGATGTCAAACTATGTTTTATGTATTTTGTCAGAATGAAAAGGGGGGAATCCAAAATTAGGAGGAATCATTGAGGAATAATCATAAGCCCAGAGTCACAAGGGTCAGAGAGAGGCACAGTGGTATCCATGATACTTAGTGAATCAGGCTTAAAGGCTTCATTGACGAGGTTCAGTCTACAGAAAGCAAAATTCTGGAAGCTCCCTGAGTTCAGAGGCAGAATCTAGGGTAAGTCACCAGCCTTGGACACCCCACTTAATAAGTAATAAGTCTGGATCCTTCACATAAAATCAGATAAACCATTTCCTGAGACTGTGATAAAACCAAAGACAGAATCATTTTGTAGGATGGGGGATGGAAAATACAGACTTGATTTATAATAGTGCCAAGTAAGACTTCTAAAAGGGAAAAGATTATACTCTCAAAGCTGGTGGATGCTCAAAGGGAAGATAGCCTCAGGGATGCCACCTTGGCTGAGAGAGAATCACTGCAAATCTGTGTCTCATGAACAATGCTGGAGATTTGCATATGTGACTAAGAAAATCTTAAAAGACTGATAAAGAGTTCATTATCAACCCTGCATCTCCTTAGAGACATTTATCACTCTAGAGGGGGGTTGGAATTTCAGGGAACACCTGATGTGACACTGGATGCTGTCTTCTAGGACTCACAGGTTAGAGGATATAGTATTGACCAAAACAATACTATATCCTCTAACCAATAAGATAAAGATTGAAGAAGCATCTTTTGCTTTTATTTTGGGAACATAATACTTCATTTCTTTGGGACCCAAGGATGGTAATTGGAAGTTGGAAACAGCTCCATCATCCTTCTGAGTACATTAGAAGGCCAGGGAAGAACACAGTGCTTAGAAAATACATAAGCCACATGCCAGAATTGCCTCCCATGTTCACAGAGTCGCAAAGCTCAGGGCTAAGAAGACTTGGGGAGTTTTTCAGACCAAATTGCCCATCTTGTGGAGGAGTGTAGAGTGGGAAGATGTAGACCTACCTCAGATAGTGTGGAAGAAAAGAACACAGAGAGAAATGAAGGAAGACCAGAGGGAGTGGCAGGTGAGGAAGGCCTGAGGGAGGTGCAGGAAGGATGAGTCAGAATTAGGGCTGAAACCACTGACAGAAACAGGGAGGGCCTGAGAGAGGATGGTAGGGTGGAAGGGAGGAAAGCTGAGTTGATTTATAAGGAATTTAATGTGAAAAGTCCAGGAACTGGAAACTCCAATGGAAAACCTCAGGATATGAAGAGAGAGGTGTGTCCCCGAGTCTATCAGAGAAAATACCAGGGTAAGTCCTTGGCCAGCAAGGCCTAGACACCTGTGACAGGCCACTTAGGTGAGGCCTGAGAGACATGTATGTCACATCTACAATCCATGCAAAGCTAAAGGCTACAGATGTCAGACTCAATAGAGAAAATGGCCAAAATAGAAAAAAATCAAACTAACAAACACACTAGCGGTCCATATAAAGTCCCCATTTAGGTCCAGAAGATCAGTTGCAAACTACAGAATTAATAAGAATGATCATGATAGCAACATTACTATAGTTGTTTAAACTCAGTAAGTACTCCAGGATCATGATGTCAGTTGCTTCATAAAACAATTTATTTAATTCCCATAATAGCCTCATGGCATTGGCACTATTATTATAATCTTTGCCTTTTAGTGAGGAAACTGGGCCCAAGGGAATTGAGTAAACTTGCCTAATATCACAAAAACCTTGGCTTGTCTGGCCAAAACAATACTATATCCTCTAACCAATAAGATAAAGATTAGGAAGCATAATTTGACCAGCCTTACTTATGTCAAAGACTTTCTCTACTTGTTCAAACAACTAGGTGTGTGTTCATGTGTGTTACGGGTTACGGGGGAGAGGATGCATGAGCACAGAAGTAGGGAAATTGTTAAAAATGTAAAACTTTGTTTTCAAGTTAGTTACTGTACCCCGAAAAGAATGGCTGCCCAGACTCTTCGGGATTGTAGATTCCCAAATGCTCACCTAGTCACATGGTCTTAGTGTGGTCCTAGGGATGTAGCTGCTGATGAATTGAGAACCCAGGGCTCAGCTGATGAATTGAGAACTCAGGGCTCAGCTTATGACGATGTCACTACTTTACAAGACTCAAAGGGAAGTCATGGCTTAGAACCAAGTATGAGATACTGAAAGTCTGGGACCTTCTGTTAACAAAGAGATATATGTGTACATCTGTGTTCACAGATGCCTGTCTGCCTCACTGGCCTCAGCTCTGGTACCTTGAAAATCGCTCAGGGAGTGTTTACCCCCAGCGGGGCTTGAGGGGCTCTTCATCCTTCCTATTGAGGATCCTTTCTCCCTGCCGCCAGTCCCCAATTCTGCTTGCCCTCATTTTCCTGCTTTATTCTTTTCCTAGTCATCTCTTTTGCCCCAGTCTCTTTTCAGACCAGGCCGTACACCCCTGGATCCCAGTCATCCCATTGAGCCCCTTTCACAAACACTCACTGTATGGGAGCAAATTCCTCTATAAGCTGAAGTCACTCCTCATTTAAATTGCTACCTGGTGCCAAATAACTCGCTAGGCAACTTTCTGAATTGCTGTTGACCAGTCAGGGGAGGGCATCCGGAGCAGAGGGAGCAAGTGTTTTATCTGCCAACTTCTCACAATGTCATGTAGTTACGCAAAATATTTTAGGTGGTGTTTTGAGTTGCTCTGTTTACAGTCTCATTTCTTTGCAAATTTCCACGAGTGGAATTTCCATGCCAGCGGTGCACATTTCATAAAAACAAGCTGATTCTGTGCAGACAATTTAGTAACCAAATAGGGGGAAATGTTGCTTTGCTCTAAGCAGATGAGTGTATCATGTGATTTTCTGAAGTATAATTTTGGTTTCCGAGCCTATAATGTAATTACGTAATGCCCATCATTCACTCCATGATTAGACTGGACTTTGTCCCGGGGGAGGAGTCATAAAGTAATTAAAATTCTATTGCTCTCTTTATTTCAATTCCCACCTGAGTTCCCTGATTAGGCTTTAGATTAGGGACCTTTGGGACCTCTGTTCAGACTAGCCCTGACACTGAGGCCCTGTCAGCTCTGCCACATCTGATCTCTCTCTGCTTTCTCCCTTTTCACTGTTGTGCCTTTAACTCTAAATGCCTGGGTTCCTTAAGTCCTGGGCACTCCAGGATATGTGCCTCCAGGTGCATCTATCTAACTGTCCTGTTCACTCTCTGACAGCAACCACTACCCAACTGTGCATGGTTAGACCCCTCACTCTCACCTTTCTAGCTTGGCCCCACCAGACAGGACCAACTTCCCAAGGCGCTCTCATCCTATGCACCCCACTCTAGAGCCTCTGCTGCTCTGGTGGGAAGAACCCTCCTCACCAGCATCAGCCTTCCTCCTCCGCATGATGTAATGATGTTCCCCAGTTCTCCAACTATTTTATCTGAGCCGTCTCTCAAAAGCCTAATTCTTGAAAAGTCTTCTTCATGGAAATGTCTCTGCTACTCCAAACCTCCAGTGTCTCCACTTTGTGGCCCCTGATTATTTCCACTGTTTCCTCTCCTCCTATGAGATACGGCGTAAAAGACCAAGGATGCCTGTGGGACCTTCTGACGTCCATCCATGTTAAGGGTTCTGTGGCTCTCCTGAGCACGCTCTAGAAATGGCCATCCTAGGACCTTTAGTGCATCCCAGTCTGCTTCTTACCAAGCCCCTCAGAAGCTAACTGTGAAGGTTATCCCTTTCCCAACACCAAGTTTACTTCTCTTCAACTTTGTCCCAAAATCCCTAGTTCTCTGGCACCTATGTATGACCTTATCAAAATCCAAAGTTCAAATCTGCAGCTGGAATGTAACACACCCCTAAATATTTAAGAACTCCAGTCTCTGAAGGCTATTGTCACCAACAGTGAGACATAAAGATCTTCAAATTCAAAATTTTGTGAAGTCATATTTTCATGGTCTCTTGACTTATGCCTAAGACCTCTGCTGGTTTATTCTTTCTTAGTATATCTTTTTAATTTGATAAAGCTGTTTTAAAAATTATTATTTTTAGTATTATTATTATTTGTGTGTGTATGTGTGTGTACACAGGTGTATGGAATGTGTGTGGGCACGATGTGTCAGGGCATACATGAGCCATGCAGTGAGTCTGAAGCCGGAGGACAGCTTTGTGAAGCTGGTCCTCTGCCTTTCTGCTTTTATCTGGGTTGTAGGAATGAAACTTAGGTTGCCAGGTTGCTAGGCTCTCACAGTAAGCATTTTATCCAATGAGCAATCTAGACTGCCCCTTAAGCAGTTTTCAAAATAGATAATTATTTCACTGTCATGAAAGCATTGGTAGGACATTATAGTTCCCCCAATAAACTTCCGATGAACACTCACAAAATCATTCCATGCAGACTCACTCTGCAGTCCTATTCAGACTCAGAAAGTTCGCCATTGACATGTGGGCCACAGAATTTTCTATCTTCTTGCCTATCCAGAGCTTCACCCTTTGATCTATCACTGGTGAAAACCAGCCAGAGCAGGTCCATTTATTCCTACACATTCCTTAAAAACAAAACAAAACAAAGCAAAAAACCTGGTATGCTTCCCCTTAGCCATTGCTATTCACTTCCTTGGAATGGGTAGAGTACTCTAAGGTATTGGCAACTCTGAAAGCAGTAGAGATCCGCGTAGGGGAGAAATAAGGATAAGGATCCAAAGGGGAACTTACCTCAGCTTCTGGCTGGCAGGGACAGTTATCTTATTCAGTTTGTCCATTTTTCTTGAGAGGCGATGTGGTTTGCTGTCCAAGGGGGATGTCAGTAGTTCCTTGCCTTCCTAGGGAGCAGCATAGTAAAGCTTTGGTCTCAAGAGCTCAAGCCACTGGAACTGACTTCTGAAAGTAACCTCAGGCTGCTGGCAAACACCCCTGCACAGGGGAAGTAAAACTCGCTGGAGCGCATAGTCAAGTTTCTTGTTTCTACGAGATCATGTGATGTAGGCAGTTAAGCCAGCTTGGCTGATTACTGTGCGTTGTGTAAACTTGAGTAGTGAAGCCTTATTGGGCATGCAAATCCCTTTCCAGCAGGTTTATTGACCAGGTTTGTTGCCAGGCTGGAATAAGCTTCTGGCTGGGCGCTACTTCCCGTTTGTCTCAAATCTTAGATAGTCCCTGTCTTTAGCAGATAGACAGTGTCATCTACAACTTCCCAAGTACAAGGAAAAGCTGAATAATCAATTACTTCTGGATGACTCTTGGGGGCTTTCTGCTCATTTGTGTGAAGCCATGGATTGGCCTCTTCTGCTCAGAGAAGTTAGATATGAAGTGGACTGATTGTGGTGTTCTTTCCTCACACATCTGGGTGGCAAGATTATGGTAGTGCCATTATTTACTCAGAGACACAGGGTCTCTGTTTCTCAAGCTGAATTTAAAATGTGATGGATAATTCTTTGTGCAAGATCATTGTCACTTAGAGATAGGCGGCTCCAAGAAAGAGAAACCATCTCCATTATACAGTGTGTGGCGTCAGGAGCTGCCTTGCTGAAAGCTTAATGCTTTTAAATAAAACCAGGATACACCCCAAGTCAGCTGAGAACAAGCCCAGTGATTTCCCAACACATGACATCAGGCAGATGCTTCCCAATGCCCCCCAGTGTCTCTGTCTCCTCCTGACTTTGGGCACTGTTCACTTCTCATCAGACACAAATGGTGTGTCTGTCAGATGTGAGGGTATCCCAAGGACAGTGAGATCCCACAGCTGCAGCTGCTGACCGCATGCAGACAACCCTGCTGCCCTCCTCAATACACGCCCCACCCCCCATATCTCTGCAAGCTTCTGATTTTATCTGGGAATTAAAAAGCAGAAGGCAGTCAAGGGTGAGAACATGAGGATTGCTTTTTCCTCTTGTACCTGGGCACCCCCGCCCTCCGCCACCTGGCGTGTCCTGATTACCATTGTGAAGGAGGTTATGTTCCTCACATAATCAAAGGACCATCAACCTGGGTCTAAAGAATGCACAGGGGACAAAGTCAAGGGCTTTCAGTTGTCTCTCCTGTTAGAGCCCCTTGACTGGAGAGACAGAGGAGGGAGGAATAGACAGAGATGATTCCTTCCCTCCTGCGTAGACATTCTCTCCTCCGGGCTCCCTGACTGCTCACATTTATGCTGTATCTGAATGTCCAATTCCTCGGGATGTTCAAGAACTGGCACTTCAGAGCTGGTGGAGGGTGGAGTCCTTCTGCCTGAGAGCAGACCATCGTGAGAAAAATGCCAGAACTCACTTCCTGTGGCTGTTAGTTTCTCTAATCAGGCTGCTTGGTTTCTCCAGTATATTCTGAAGGAGATCCAGTTCCCTGCTCCTCCTCTCCTACAGTTCTTAATGGAAAGAAATATGAGGAAGACATGGATGATGTCATCAAGGCTCAGGAGGCTCTGGCCAGTGGGTTGACAATAGCCTCTTGCTCCTTCTGAATTATTGTAAAATGCTCCCCAGTGGCCCCCCGACGTTCCTGTCCACCAACTCTGCTCAGCACCTGGTCTAGCCGCTTCTTATTTCCCCAGAGAAAGAGGCAAGAGTTACACTTCTCCTTTTTCTCTTTTCAGCCTCTCGTCTTTCTTCTTTTTACTGTGTTAAAGTCTGACATGATGAAACAGAGAACCTGCTTTTCCAGAACAGACGTTTTGCCCCATGTACTGTGTAGTGTCGCAGCCCACTTTCCGAGCCTGACATGATAGCTTTACAGCTGTTACTGCTTCCCCAGATGGTCTGTGCAGGAGTGGAAAATGAGGATACCAAATCTTAGCTGCTTACTTGTTAACCAAGTGAAACCACAGGGCACAGGCCGTGATAAGCGTTTAAGCTCAGCCTATGACAGCAGGCTTGGAAATGGCTGAATCACCACATTAACGTGAGAGATGCCCAGTGGTAGCCTTTTTTAAAAACCATGATTCATATATACCACTGGGGGGAGTATAAGGCACAATCACTTTGGAAACAGTTTGGCATCATCTAGTAATCTTGGTGGTGTTCATGTTTGTAGGTTGTAGGTCTGTAAGACATTTCTAAGTAATGCACCAAGGTCACATGCACAAATGTTCAGTGAAGTGCGACAGCTCCCCTCCTTCAGGGTCTTGCGCATGCCGGACAAGTGCTGCACCACTGAACACTGACTTGCAACGGTGTTTCTAACAGGAAACACAAAAACCAGTTCTGAAAATGGCCCGCTTGTCCATCAACAGGAGAATAATAAATGAATTGTGCCATATTCACATAAATAATACTACTTAATGGTGGAAACTAGTGAACTCCGGTTGTATCACTATGGATAAATAACCAAAAATAATATTTTTCTCTATAGAAGTATTTTATTATTATTTTATGTCTATTAGTGCTTTGCCTGCAGATACATGTCTGTGCCCTAACCTGAATACTTAGTGCATTAGACTCCCTGGAACTGCAGTTACAGACAGTTGTGAGCCTCTGTGTGGGTGCTGGGAATCAAACCCAGGTCCTCTGGAAGAGCAGCAAGGTCTCTTAACCACTGAGCCATCTCTCCAGCCCCACTAGAAATAATCATAGTAATAATTTATGTAATAAAGAGCCTGCAAGCATGGCTGATTGGGTAAAGTCTCTTGCTATAAGACCAACTCCTAAATTTAGTTTCCAGTTCCCACATGGTAGAAGGAGCCAACTCCTGCGAGTCACCTCCGACCATACATGAGCAGGAACGCACACATGTAAGTAAGTGTTAACTTTAAAAAAGAAGTTAATGTCTCCTAGACATGACTGTCTAAACAAGACCACACAGACGGAATATCAATAAATATTCTAAATGGAGAAGCAGAAACTCTCATGGTGTCCTTTCCCTAGACAAAGAATTACAGGTAGCTAATAACTTCGGGGACAGGGAAGATTAACCTCTCCTAGGGATGAGCCCCCTAACTGGGCATCCAGTACAAAGTAGTCAGTTCTAAAGTCATTTACATACAACACCACACAATTACATAGAAGCAGCAAAAACAGACTCAGCAAGTTTTATTTATATAATTGTGCATGTATCTACATATATTTATATGGAAGCAATAATCAAAGTTAAAAAGGTCATAAATTTGAGCAAAAGACAAGGAAGGAAATTGGAGGAATTAGAGGGAGAAAATGATACAGTTACATTTTAATTAAAATATATTCAAAATAAAAGAGACTAATGTATGATTTTATTTATATTATGGTTAGACATGACAAATTATATTGAAAATACATACATATATATATAAATATATATATATAATAAAATCAATGAAGGGAATAAGAACATTCAAGTGAATGATGTCCAGGGAACTGGGGTGAAGGGGCACACAGGACTGCCAAGCCATGGCAGTGACTATTTCTTTTGTGTGTTCGGGGCTGGAGGGTGAGTATGCATGTGGAAACCAAGGAAACATTAGGTGTTGTTCTGTGGGCACTGTCCACCTTGTGTTTTGAGACAGAGTCTCTCATTAGGAGACTAAGAGCTCAGTGATTAGGTTTGACTGGTTGGCCCTTGGAGCCCCAGAGCTAGGGAATCAAGTGTGCCACCTCCACAGCAAGTGTTTTACAAACTCAGGGACTCTCCCATTCCCCACAGCCTATTTCTTAAGTAGAGTGATGGATATAGTGGATAATATATTTTGTTGCTACTATTTAAATCTGACTCATGATATTAAATATTTAACAGAAATAGTACAGATCTGGAATTATTGAGGAAAGGCAAGATGATGTGGGAACGTCTTTCTGTATGCTGTGAATATCAGTCTTTAAATAAAGGAGCTGTTTTGGCTGTTTTGGCCTATGGCTCAGGCACATTGCTAGCTAGCTCCATATCTTAACTCAACCCATTTCCATTAATCTGTCTGCCATGTGGTCGTGGCTCACCTGTGTTCCTTCCATGTTTCTTTGGCAGCTGGCTCAGTCTGTCTCTGACTCCGCCCTTCCTTTCCTACCTATTCTGATTCCCCCCCACCTACTTCTTCTATGGTTCCTGTCATGGGCCAAAACAGCTCCTTTATTTAAAGATTGATATGTACAGCATACAGAAAGACATTCCCAAAGCAAGACAACATGGCTAAGCCTGAGAGACTGAAGCCTAAGAATGAGAAGGACAAGCTGAGAGCTTGGGAGTGAAACACATACAATTCCTGACAGTCTTGGATACCCCCCTCCCCCCCCGCTCCTGCAATGTGTCTATTGAGCCCTTTCTGTGTTTCCTGTACGGCAGTCACATTCAGTTTTCATATAAGGAAGTTGAATTTTAGGCTAAATAGCAGGTTCAAAGTGATGTCCTGTGTCTACAGAGGAGCTGGGACACAGTTCAAGTCTATTTACAGTCTAAACTGCCCATCAAAAGAAAGGACTTTCTCATGGAGAGATCTGTGATGCAGATAGAAGGCTCAGTCCCAGCGTCAGCTTAACCACAGACTCCAGAGGTCACCTAGTCCCCCTAACTTCATCTACTCTTAGAGGTCAGGAAAAAGGTCCAGAGGAGAGGCCTTCTGTGGCACCATCTGACTACTGGTGAAGCATCTAAAAGCTAGTTTGAACCTGTGGGACACCGCTGTAGTTTCCAGGAGGGAGGCCTCTGGTTCTCTTTTTTCAGAAATCTTCTGGAAGAGAGCCCAAGTCCCCAGAGGGCCTGGCAAGGCAGCTGTAGTTGAGATATTTTTCTCAGAGAACTTGCCCTTGAACTGCACTTCCTAGCTGGGACCAGTTCAGGCAAACAGGCAATGTATGGTGTGGGTATGCTGCAGTCTTGGTCTAGGCAGAAGCAGGACCCCATTAAGGCCATTGTCTTCTTCTTTTGTGATGTGAAGTCTGCTCCCCTGGAAGCAGAGAATTCCTGCTGAAGGCTAATGCATCTCTCCTGTCCTTAGC
Organism: Phyllotis vaccarum; assembly: GCA_033318265.1. Taxonomy (NCBI): domain Eukaryota; kingdom Metazoa; phylum Chordata; class Mammalia; order Rodentia; family Cricetidae; genus Phyllotis; species Phyllotis vaccarum. The sequence goes on along the minus strand of JARWLC010000004.1, from coordinate 20,632,365 downwards.
CCCCAAACCATTCACTAACTTTGTCTTTCCCATTATGCTTATATTATGCTTATATTAACTTTATGCTGTTTGGCCTATGGCTTAGGCACATTGCTAGCTGCCTCCTTCATCTTAACTCAACCCATTCCCATTAATCTATCTGCCACGTGGCTCGTGGCTCACCTGTGTTCCTTACATGTTTCTTCTTTGGGTGACTGGTTTGATCTGATCTGACTCTGCTCTCCTCCTAACTATTCTGATTCCCCACCTACTTCTTCTATGGGACCAGGACACCTTACTGCAACAGATGGCATCCCAACATAGGCCGAACACCCACATAAAGCCTTAGGAATATTAGAAAGGGCTCTAGATCACAGAAACTAAGCCAAAGCAGCTTTTAAATTGTGTATCTGAAGCAGGTCATTGTACAGAGATAGCGTGGTATTCAGGCCACATTCAAAATGGCGCTGGTGGACTGGAGGCAAGGAGTGTAAGCTGCAACCAGTCTGGTTCCAAAGTCTCACAGAAGACTCAGTAGCATATTGCTTTAAAGTTTCTGTTTATATTGAACAAAAGGGAAACAGTCAAAGATGGTTTCTTAGTAGCAGCATTTCTTGGGTCTACTCTGTTTGCTGGCTGCAAACAAGACGCGGCCCCTTTAAGAGAACTTACTGATTCAGCTTTATCTGCAATAACTGTGTGGCTTTCTATAAGAGAGTGCTAGCATTTTAAAAGCGCTTCTGATTAGAAAATGATTAAGGATTCACAATAAAACAGATTCAATGGAGAAAAAAAAACCTGTAAATGGGTTACAGTGTGTGTAAAATGTACATAGGCTTCAGAGAGAAAAGAAAGAAGGTAGAGAAAGTCTTTTAAAAAGAGAAATAGAGTAATAAAAATATAATAAGCCACATAAAGATGGAAAATAGAAAGAGAATCTGGATTATAGTTATTATTGTGTTTTCTTTTAATGTTTTAACTGTTAATGAGCTAACAGCAGAAAGACAATGGATTGCAAAGGCTGATAAGTTAAACAAGAATACATATTTTAAAGGCATCTTGATTTTGAATTGTGTCTAAGGATATATTGCTTTGGAAGAGTTCTGCTTTTGTTTCCACAGAAGATGAGAACCTGTGGATTGCTTCCAGGCTCTTATGGTTTCATCAACCAAGACCACTTGAAAATTCTCTGATGGGAAGAGATGGTTGTAGTATGAACTTTCTAGCCCAGACTTTTGGGCCTAGCCTCAAGGTTTAGGCCTGCAGACCCACAGACCCGTAGAGACACACAGATGCTTACAACAGTTTTAGGCTGATTGGCCTAAGGCCCAGGTATATAACTTGCTAACTCTTTGCCCTTAATCTAACCCATGACTCTTATCCTTCAGCCATGCCGCTGGGTACCTTTTCTCAGAGCAGCATAGTTGTCCTCTGTTTCTTCAGACTTCTCTCTGGCATTCTGTTCTGTTCTGCCTGTTCCTAGAGTCTTCTTAGTCTGGTAGCCCCACCCACACTTCCTGTCTGCCTTTGGCCAATCAGCACTTTTTATTAAACTCATAGGTGGGGACAGTTATTTACAATGGAAAAACATAATCCCCCTACAGATGGTCACACCAGTTTCAGGGCTGGAGACTAACATGATCCAGTCTCAAGAATCTATAAGATTGCCAGCGCTCCTTAATTAGCAGGAAGTAATAATGGAAAACTATGCCCAAATTCCCAAAATATTGTTTATAAATGTTTGTTTTCATCATAAATGGTTAATGGTCATAGTTAATCTCTTTTGAAGAAGAAAAAGGGGATATGGTATATGAGTGATTTTGAAAAATTAGATTATTGAATTTCTTTGATCAGAAAATCAGCTGTTAATCTCAAAATGTTTTGTATTGGTGTAGATTTTGGTTTATTGATACAAACTTGAGGTCAATTTTGTTATGCTGTATTTTTATACTCTTGTTTAAGGTATGATGTTTATGTAACTGATTTAAAATTGTAATGTATAATTAAGAAATGCAGATTAATAGTCACCTATGATAACCAAACCTATAGCAATGTTAGTTAGATTTTTAGGTATACAAAGATATATTTCAATTAAATAGGTGATCTTCAAACACTTCTAAGACCTACAGAATATGGCATTTAAAATATTTTAAGAACTTAGACTTTTATGGACAGTGGGACAGGTCTGCTCCTGGCTGCACCAATCTACTTTAGGAGAAAAATGGGCATCGAAGAAACTCTATATGGATTTTACTTTCTTTTTGACAACAGTTAGCCACTGGACATGAACCTGTTCTTATATTGACTGCTTGACAGTATGCTGTTAAGACTGGACATGCAGTTTCCATAGGAAGGTGACCTCTGAACTTGGGCAGAACAAGCCAAGATGGTCCTTCAGTTTCCTCCTTTGCAGCGAAAACTGTCAGATATTCTTCAGGACTCAAGGAGAAGCAACTGATGAACTGTACCAAAATGGACAGAGAAGATTTCCTGCTTCACTGACATGAAAAGAGACTCTGAGCATGTAGACTGAAGATGGATGCCCCAACTTTATAAAGGAACTTTGGATGACTGTCAGGCAGATAGGTGTCATCTCTGTCATTTCCAGATTTTGTAAGTTGATTGCCCTTCCTGTTTACTTGGGAAAATATATCCTTCTCTGGTCTTTGATATAGTTGAAGATTAGATAGTTATAGATGTTTTTCTTAGTTATAGTAAAAGGTATATTGGATATAAAACTTTAGATTCACAAAGATAAGGTAGATAATAGAGTATTTTCTTTAATTTTGCTAAATACAAATAGACTAGATATTGTAACTGTAATTCTTACTTAATAGCTATTTTGTTATATGTAATTTTGCTATTTTAAAATTGAAATCTTCCTTTTTGATTAGACAGAAAGGGGAGGTGGTGTGGGAATGTCTTTCTGTATGCTGTGAATATCAGTTTTTAAATAAAGGAACCAAATAAAAGTTTTGGCCCATGACGGGCACCAAAGAAAAAGTAGGTGGGGCAATCAGAATAGGTAGGAAAGGAAGGGTGGAGTGAGAGACAAACTGAGCCAGCTGCCCAAGAAGAAACATGGAAGGAACACAGGTGAGCCACGGGCCACGTGGCAGACAGATTAATGGAAATGGGTTAAGATGAAGGAGCTAGCTAGCAATGTGCCTAAGCCATAGGCCAAACCGCATGAAGTTAATAAAAGTGTCTGAGTCATTTTAGGGGGACTAAGCAGCAGTGGGCAGCTAAGCGGTCTGGGGCTGCAGGTCTGTGGGTCTGGACCTCTGGCTGGACTGGGCCAGGAAACCTATTTTAACAAAGAGTATAGAAGAAAAAATTGTAAAACTGAAAAGAAACAATAATTGAGGGGTTTTGTTTTGTTGTGAGGAGTTATATTGTTTTTGCTTTTTAATCCAGTTGTAGAAATTCTACAAGGCAAACCCCTTGGCCTTGAAAGAAAGAAAAGAAAGAAGGAGAAAAAAAATAAGAGGAACTGTTCAAAGTTACACCAGATTCACGAGCCATGACAATAAGTACGATCATTGCATGACCCTAGTTTGGCTGTTGGTTTAAGGAAACTGACTATAGAGAAGGCTTGAGTCACCAGCGAGATTTCACTCGGATCTGGATACTAAGTGGTATTAACAATCTATGTGACGTTGGCTAGCAATTTAGGAATTGTCCGTTGGTTGAGTGGTGGTGTAGAAGATCCTTCGTAGATCATTTTTTGGTAGCAGGTGCTGATGGAATTAAAGTATATCACGATTCTGACAATGTATTTCCAAAGGGTCATTAAAAATATTAGCAATGACTGAACAGTGATGGATTTGCTGTGACAGTCTTCCAGCTTCTCCACAAGTTTGAAATGTTCATGTTTAAAACTCCTGCAGTATTCTCAATGACTGTCCCTGCCAAGCCCTCTGCAGAAGCACCAGGGTGTTGGGGATGCCCAGTATCCCACCCCTGGTCAATTCTGCCTTCAGAAAAGGAGTGTACTGCTAGGGAGACCCCTGGTGTGCTCCAGTCTTCTTTTATTTTCTAATGTCTTATGTCCTGCCCAAATCCCACTCACCTTTACAGCCACTTTTTTTATTTGCCCAGAAGCTTGTCATATTTCATCCAGATCCACCAGAATATCTCTCCTGACTTTCTCTCCTGACTTTCTGACTTTCTTTGCACTTCCATTATAGCTTCCACTTTGAGCATATGCCATTATTTGTTTAATTTTTGAAAATATATGTTATGTTACTTTGATGAAATGATTTATATCGGTATCTCCGCACGAAAAGACCATGTTCTGTTCCGTTGGCCTTTCTTTTCCTATCATTTCCTGAGACAGGGTCTCAATATGCAGCACAAAAGGCACAGAACTCATCCTCCTGCCACTGCCTCTGAAGTGCTGGAAATACAGGCATTAACCTCACCTGACTGCTGTCCTTCATAGCAAACATGAAGCTAGAATATTGTTTAGCTGTAACTTCCCCTGTAAAATCCAGTCAATCGTGAAAGGCTGCAAAGGTATTTAACAAACACAGCTGTGAGACACCACCGTGTTTCTAACTCAGGCAGTGAACTGAGTTAACAGTCATTGAAATGCTAATCACTGCAACCACCGGAAATGTGTGGCTGGGAAAACTGGTCCAAATGAGTCTGTACATAGAGTAAGCTGTCCTAAAAATGAGTCCCAGAAGTCTGGCAGAGACACTTTTATGTCTCATATGACTATCAGACTTTTGAAACAATGGACCCCAAGAAGCTGGAATTCCCCCCTAGAATCTCATGCTGAGAGAGGAAAAGACCTAAACCTAGGCCAGCCAGGAACTGGTCATGCACCTCCAGAAAGGTCTGTGGTGAGCGGGCCCACACCTTGACTGAAGACTTCAGAGGTGTGCTTAACTCTGATCCTCTACTTGAACTTTAGCCCCACATCAGGACCCTGCAGATGGACTTGGATGGGTCACGAGACCTCTTCCTAATGTGGCCACATTGAATGCAGCTCATTTTTCTGCTTTCACTGTTAATTTGGCTGCTTTAATTCATTTTCAAAGGACGGGGGCGGGGGGGAGAAGCTGGCTTCTTAGGGCACAGGCTGTGACCCTAAGTCCAGTAACACTAGTGACCAAAGCACACTCCATAGGAAAGCAGTTGGCCATCTCTACCGGAGGAACTGACTGAGGAATCACGCTTTATTTCTCCAGTGACTCACCCTCTGTCATTAACTCCAATGTTAAGGGTTTTCATGGGGTCTCTGATCCCACTGTGTGTCTTATTAACCTTCTATGTCTCTAGGTCTCTAGTCCCCTAGAGGTTCGCATCGATCAATGCTGAATTCACCAGCATTTCCTTCACCATGGTTGCGCAATGCTCTCCTCTGGTAGACTCCCTGTACTTGCGATCCCAACTACTCTTCAGAGTGGCCCCATTCTTTTGTTCTTGTATTCAATCAGAATTAGCAGTTACACATAAAGGATGCTCAGTTCAATCTTAGATAAACAAGTGGATACATTTTTAGTAAAAGTCTGTCCCAAATGCTGCATAACATTCTAGATTTTTATCTTACAAATCTAAGATGGGGAAACCAAGGCCCAGAGAAAGAACTGACTTACAAACATCTATTCATCATGCTTTATGTGTTTGAGTGTTTTGCTTGTATGCATGTGTGAGTACCATATGCATTCCTGCTGCCCTCAGATGCCAGAAGAGACTGTTGAATCTCTTGGAACTGATGTTACAGATAGTTGCGAGCTGCCATGTGGGTACTGGTAGTTGAACTTGGGTCTTTAGGAAGAGCAATAAGTGTTCTTTACAGCTGAGCCATCCCCCCCCAGCTCCGAAAGAATCTAAAATAAATAAAGATTTAAGCTAGAATAAAACAAGAAAGGACCATGACTGACTCACTCTCAACCTAGAGAGAGTGTTCTTCCAAGGACAACAGTGTCTCTGGTCAGAACAAGGAAGCCCATTGTTTCTGAAAGAATTTTGTATTGTGCCTTAATGTTACTTAACTACCAATGTAGTCCCTCAGGGTAAGTTGGCTTATGAAAAGTGATCTATCCCTGCCTCAAACTGTCCCAGGGAAGAAGTCAAATTCCTTTTGAACCAACTGAGGATGACAGGCTAGCAACTGCAGGACCTTTGAAGCTGGAATGGGGAAAATCAGATGTATCAGCGTTATTCTCACAGACCTCCCCATCTAAGAAGTAATCCATGCGCGGCCACATCACAGAAATAACCTTTAATGATGCAGTGTCATATAATGTATACAGAGACTTTCCAGATTAGGAAGTAAATGGCAAACCCCTCAGAAAAGTGACAAATGGCAAACAAGATTACAAAAACAAGCACATAATCTTACCAAGCCAAAGAAATTCAAATTAAAGCAAGCATGAGATACCAACTCCTACATTTTCAAAATGATTTTAAAGAAGTGACCCTATTTAAGTCTGTCAGAGGGTTTGCTCTGTTGATTGAGGACTGGCTACTAAGAAAAACTTCTTAAAGAGTGTTTAGTTACAGGTCTCAGGATTCTTTTATTATTATTATTATTTTATTTAAAATTTTTCCCATACCCACTACTGCTCCCTCTCCCTTCTCCCTCCAGCCTCTCCCCTCTTCTCCCCTCTCCCCTCTCGCCTTTACTCCCCAGAGAAGACAAGGAATCTCAGGGTGGGTCAGTTTGGTCTGGCATATCCAGCTGAGGTAGGACTGAGTCTCTCCCCCAAGTATCAAGGCTCAGAAAGGTGTTTTTCCCATTAGGCATGGGCTTCAAGGAACCAGTTCATGGACCCTAAAAGACTCTGATCTGATTGCAAGAGGCTCCAGGAAATGCCCACACCTTTTGACTGTCATCTACATTCAGAGGGTCCAGATCTCTTTCAAGGTTTGTCAGCTCTTATTTCAGAATCTAGAAGCTCCCAACAGCACAGCACTGCTTACTCCATGGCTCTCCCCATCATGATCCTGATCCCTCAGCTCATGCAATCCCTCCTCCCTCTCTGCGGCTGGACCAGTAGCTATGGATCTCTGCATCTGCCTCCATCAGCAGCTGGATGAAGCTTCTATAATGGCAATTGGGGTGGCCATTTATATCATAATAGGGGAAGGCAAGTTTAGGCTCCCTCTCCACTATTGCTGGGAATCCAGCTGGGCTGATTTTGTGGGGTTTTGGGTGTTCCCTGGTATCAGGTTTCTCTCTAACCTCACAATGGCTCCCTCTATCAGGATCTCCACTTCTTTGCTCTCCCTCTCCTACCTGCTTCCCCTTCTCAGGATTCTTAAAATAGCTGTGTATTTGAAGAAAAATGAAAAATTCAGAAATTACTCCTAAGCTTAGGATTTACTTATAAAAGTGCAAATGTAGAGTACACATTGAAATGACAAGTTAATTAATGTTGAAATGTCAAATATGTAAAATCTGTATTTCATTTAGGAATTTTCAAATAGAAACAGCAGACAGCCCACGAATGACCCGGTGGTGGGCTGGCTGCCAAGTTCATCATGCTTAGGACCATTTCTTCATCATTCTGGGCCACTCGCTCAGTTACTTCCTCCAAGTTGCCCAGATGCTTCTTCTTCAATGAGTTCTTGGATCTAGCTTATACCAGTTATTCAGAGACAGTTGTCAACTTTTAGGGAATCTGTGAATCTGTGTTTAATAATGCTGTTATCTGAGAAATGATAAATACAAAATTAAAATTAAATTTGTTGAAAAGTAAATGTAACAAATCCACTTAAATCATTTCTTCCTAGCTAGATTTCTATCATGGATGATTCTGAGGCTAGTCACATCTTCTATATGTATTTCCCTGTGAGGGACACTGTGTTGGAGCTTCCAATCAACTGTGGTAGAGTGATTTTCATCTCAGGAAGAGACCAAAGCTATAAACCAGAGGACCCCCCCCCACCACCACCTGTTGGATATTTACCACAACACCATCATTCTGACTGCTGTTCCAGAGGCTTTCAGCTCCTTAAATTCAGTTCAGCAGGATGGAGATAACACCCTGAGATGTAGAAAGATTCAGCCTGATCATATACTGTATAAACTGATGATCTGACTGCTCAATGGGATGGTGAAGGGGAAGGTTTTTATTGTAGATATCGGGGAGAGGAGTGCCAGAGGCCTCAGGAAGAATCGAGAGCAGAGAGAGAAAGTAGTAGACTGAACATGGCCAGCAGACTGGGCCTGGTCGGGAGAGAAGCTGGAGCACAGGGAAGACAGAAAGGATCCAGAGGGAGTGTAGTCAACATAGCAGGGTTATAAGGAGAGTGAGAAACCTGGGGGAGGGAAGCCCAGGAGCTGGAGAGCTTTACCAGTGGAGGGTGGCGAGAACTGGGCACTTAAGACACTGACAGAGGGAACCTGGAGGGCAGAATGCACTTGGGTATGCTAATAGGCCCCCCAGGCAGCCACGTGTCCTGTCAGAGGTAAGGGAAAGGGCTGCTTTGGTGGAAGACAACTGGCGTTAGTCTAACAAGCAGAATTTGGGGAAATGGAATTTCCTTTGGACCTGACACCTACTTAGATCACATCTCCATCTCTAAACTAAGCATGAAGACTGGGGGGAAGCCACGCTGCCCTCCACTGTGGAACCAGGTCAGGGCCCACCCAGACGCTGCAAAGTGTGTCTCATATGAACACCAAGAACCATCAATAAAAATGGGCATTGTGGTGCCTGAGGAACCCTTGTGGAAATAGCCAACAATCATTTGTAAAGTAGCAGTTCAAGACTTTTTCCCAGTCTTGAGCCTTCCCTTTAGAGAGGGAAATGTCTTCACTGTTTCCCCCTTTAGTCCTGGTTTTTACTCATAGCTTGGTGTCAATTTAGACATAGGAAACATACATTGAGTGTTAGGTAAGTCCCTGAAATCCTTTTAAAAATGAATTTAATTCTTTTCTTCTTTTGAAGAGTTCTTAGGCAAGTGAAGGGAACATGTGTAAGCCAACAATTGTGAAATGGCGTGACTTTTCAAGAGATAGCAAGTTGCTGTACTGCAAGTCCACTAGCTAGTCTGAAAGCTGGGGAAATTGGACAGCTCCCCAGGCAGGAGGCTGTGGGAACTTCATGAACCCACAAGTGGGAGGAGCATGGGGGACAATTGGTATTCCCAAGGAGGACTGAGGGACAGCACTGGAGGCCACCCAGTGTTTCTCCCCCTCTGCTTTCTGAGCTCTGTGGGCATCTCAGGAAGGTGTTCCTTCCTCTCTTGCCTTCTTTCCTGTTCTCAGACAGAAGAATAACACTGGAACATAATATCACAAAAGCACCACTTGGTGCCCTTGAAGAACACACAGGCTTTCAGCTAAGCCTTTCAAAGAGCCTGAGCCATTTGGATCCTCCATGCTGCTGTGCGGGAGTTCATGCTGCTAGAGTGTTCAAAGCCAACAGGTTGACACTTAGCTTTCTTCTCCTCCCCCATTACTGTGTTACCAGTCCTTTTGTTTTCTATTTTCATCCTGAGGGCAAGCATATCTGCAACAGTCTTTTGAGCCTGGGGACCAAAGCATCATTTATAGCTTTGCTTCCATGGGAACAAAGTATTTTCAAGTGCCTAAGACCAACCTACAAGTAAATGATTGAACTCAATTGTAATGAACTTTCTGTAATACTTTCCACATTCCAATGCTGTGGAAGCATGTGTGTGTTAAATCTACTTTAATCCAAAAAACAGTTGTTAATATCTAAATATTTTACATTGATATAGATTTTAGTTTATTGATCCAAACTTAAGGTTAGTTTTGTCATACTGTATATATATTTTTACTTTTGTTTAAGGTATTATGTAACTTATTTAAAATTATAGCATAATTAAAAATGCAAATTAATAGCTATCTATGATAACCAAACTTATAGTCATATTAGTCATATTTTTTGGATAAACAAAAACATTTCAATTAGATAATCTTCAAACACTTCAAAGACTTACAAAATATGGCACTTAAAATGTTTTAAAAACTTAGACTCTTCTAGACAGTGAGACATGTCTGCTCTTGGCAATACAAATCTACTTCAAAAGATAATGGGCATCATAAAACTCCATGTGGAGTTTACTTTCTTTGTGGCAAAAATTAGCCACTGGGCAAGAAAGTGTTCTTGCTTCTACTGCCTGGCAGCTTGCTGTACAAACTAGACGTGAAAGACCCATTAAAAAGTGACCTGTAAACTTTGACAAAATAAGCCAAGATGGTCTTTTAGGTTTCTGCTTCACAAAAAAATTACCAGACATTCTGCAAGACACGTACACACATAAAGACTGACAAATTATGCCGAAATAGATAAAATAGTCCTTCAAATTTCCTACTCAAAAAGTCTACCAGAGACTCTAGACCTATAGGCTAAAGATAAGTGCCCCAATGTTATGAAAGAACTTTGGGTGACTGTCTAGGCAGCCAGATGTCATCTCTGTCATTTCTAGATTTTTAAAAGTTGCTTGCACGTCCTGTTTACTCTAGTAATATATCCTTCTGTAGTCTTTAATATAGTTAAATATTGAATATTTATAATTATGGTTTTCCTCAGTTATAATAAAAAGTAAATTAGATGTAAAATTTTAGACTTAGAAAATAAGATAGATGATAAAATACTTTCTTTAATTTTGCTAAATACAAAGAGACTAAAATTATAAATCTTGCTTGATAATTGTTTTGTTATATATAATTCTGCTATATTAAAATTAAAACCTTCCTTTATGGTTAGACAGAAAAGGGGAAGTGATATGGATGTCTTTGTGTATGCTGTGAATATCATAAGATAATAAAGGAATCGTTTTGGCCTATGGCAGAGCAGCTTAGAAGCAGGCAGGAAATTCAAGCGTAGATACAGGAGAAGGAGGGCAGAGTCAGGAGAGACACAATTCAGCTTCCCAAGAAGCAATATGTAACGGGAGTACAGGTAAGTCACAGGCCATGTGACAAGACAAATTAATAAAAATAAGTTGAATTAAGATGTGAAAACTAATAATAAGCCTGAGCCACAGGCCAAACAACATATAATTGATATGAATGTTTGAGTCATTATTTGGGGGGCTAAGTGGCAGCAGGGTTTAGGGTGAGTCCCAGCCTTGGGCCACACTGGTCAAAAGCTTCTTACTATGTGTGAGTGTGTGTGTCCACGTGTGCGTGCGCGTGCGCGTGCGCGTGCGTGTGCGTGTGCGTGTGTGTGTGTGTGTGTGTGTGTGTGTGTGTGTGTGTGTGTGGTGTGTTAAAATTTCCAAATATGGACTCTGGGTGCTGCATTTTCAGAGTGACTGTGACTATGTTCTCATTAAAACAACAGAATCATATATATATTTAAAAGACCACTTGGTGGAAGAAATTACTAGGACAGTAAGAGTTAATTAACTAGAAATCCTGAAATTTTAAAGGGAAGTATTTCTATTAGCTCAATATAAGAAAAGAGGGGTTTTTGTCTTGCTTTTTAATGTTATCATCAGAAATCAAGGCATTCTGCCATGTTCCCTGAGAAACTGGAGATCAAAGGCATAGACAGATTTTACCTGGAGTGCAGCCTCCCAAAAGGGGCTGTGGTGAGGTTTCTAGTTTGTATCAAAATGTGCCCAGACCAGAAAACATTTAAACCCAGATAATGGGGCCTCAATATTCAAGACACTTGCTGCCAACTCTGATGATTTGAGTTCAATTCCTGGAACCCACAAAGAAGAAGAGACTCCAGCAAATTGTCCTTTATCTGTATGCTGTGGCACAGGCACATGTGCAAACATGCATGCCTGCACAAGACACCCCCCCCAAAATGAAATAAAAATAGAAAAATAAGGGAATGTCCCACAATGAAGAGATCTCATAATGTGCCACATTCACAGATAATGCAAAGCATCAGAAATAACCAGTCCTGTCGTCGTGTCCCCCCCCGTCCCCCCCCCCCCCCCCCCCGTCAAGAGAAGACAGTTGGGCCTGGTGTTAACATCAGCTCAGCCTCCCACTCTGTTTCTCTCCTATGCCCTTGACCATCTCTCTTCAATTTCTCTCTCTTTCACTTCCTCTAACTGGGCAGTCACTGTAACATGGTGAGACTTATGTTCCCAAACCAGCTTAGCCATGCTTATTTTTTCCTTTCAAAACTATTAGAAAATATTCACTGCTATTTATTTGAAATTCATGCTTTGTGTATATATATATTATTAGCATGATAAAGCAATTTCTCTGTTAATATTGATATATATTCTTCCTTTTATTTTCTTTATTTTTATTTTATTTTAGCTGTGTGTGTGTGTGTGTGTGTGTGTGTGTGTGTGACTGTCTGTCTATTTACTGTACGTGCATGTGAGTGCAAATACACAAGGAGGCTAGAAGAGGGTGTCAGAGTCTCTGGAACTAGAGTTAAGGTACATAGGAGCTAGAAACACAATAAGAACAATATATGCTCTTAACTACTGATCCATCTTTCCAGATCTTCTTTTCTTATTAAACCATATTTAATTTTAATTGTTGAGACGTAGCAGCCATGGCTGGCCTAGAAACTTGTGGTGATCTGGCCACAGCTCCTTCTGAGTGCTGGGATTATATGCATGTGTGTTGACAGACCTGGTTATAAATATCTCTCTCTCACTATTCTCCTCTCTCTTCCTCCTCTTCCTCCCCCCTCTCTCTTGTGTGTGTCTTCCCCTCTTTCTTTCTTTGACACTGTTTTACTATATAACCCTGACTTAAAATTCTCCTAAGTAGACCAGGATGCCCTTGAAATTATAGAGATCTGCCTTTCCCTCCTGAATGCTGAGATTAAAGATATGCCCCAATAAACCTGGTTTGTCTGTACTTTGGGGCATAATCTATTATATAGTGAGCAGGACTGACTACATACTTTGTAGAGCACAATGATAAATGAGCACACAAGGCCCCTTCATTAGAGCATGGATACAAGTGTAAGACTCCTGAGTGTGGAGCACTGGGTGATGGTGTAGGTTACCTCCCCACCCCAGTCAGTAGGCTTGCACTAACAAGAACGTACACGTGTACATTTCTCTAGCTCTAGACTAGTGTAGAATTAATGGAGTATTTGAATTGAAAGTAAAATAATATAGGCCTCCTCCAAAAAATGTGTAAACACCCTCTTGTGGTTTTAAATTCACTCCCCGAGGGTTCACTTATTGTTGGCCCAGAGAAAATGTCGTTTGTCACAACACCTGGACCAACTGCTGGAGTGTTTTGGACAACCAGTTTTCAGAGTTTTAGAACTTAATAAAATATACTCAAAGGTACTAACCACAGAAGAATGTTGACGTCTATTTTCCTGGGGCTGGAAGGGTTCTGTGATTTTGGAGCGGTGACCAACATTAGCCTGGTGTTTGCTTTGATGGGAAGACCGATAAAGCCGGGTTCACAATAGAGGGAACTCCAAAGAACAGGTTTCTCAGGTTCAACAAATTAAATCACCGCAGTGTTGTTCTGCATCAACTGCCCTGTCCAGTCCTCTGTCCTGGACCCAAGGACCGATTCCTTAAACTCTAATCCAGTGTGCAGGCTGCACTGTGTTCTCCTGGACACTGTGCCTTCCCCTGGGGATAACAGAGAGACTGCCCCATGTCTTCTCTGACTAAGTTGACCAGATATCAGTAGCATTTTCTTGTTGATACATGGGATGGGAAAGTGCAGTGTCCCATTCTGGCTGCATGTCCCCAACAGGATAGACTACAGACATAGTACACTGTGTTCCCTGGGTCAAGTATGAGCTGTCAGAAACCCCCTATGAAGACTTGCAGGAACACAAGGAATGTTATCTTCATAATCCCTGAGGTGAAATGAGGTTGGGTGAATCCTGACAAAGGAGGAGAGAATGTGGCCAGACCACCACACTGCCTGGTTCTTACCACTGCTCTGCATAGCCAACAAAGTTTCTATGACTCACAGAACATTAAAAAAAAAAAAAAAAAAAAATCCCAGAAGCCAGGTGGTGGTGGAACACACCTTCAACCCCAGTATTTAGGAGGTAGACAGATCTCCAGAGTCCAGTCTGGTCTACAGAGTGAGTGCCAGGACATCCATATGAGGCCATGAACTTCACCCCCTCCCCTTTTTAACTGTCTTCCTGGAAGACAGAAGACGACATTGAACTTCCCTGGTGTTCTTCCTTTTCTTATCACTTCTGACCAGATACAATCTTAAAGGATAAAGCTATAAAAACACAGACCAAGATTCTCACCAGCAAGGTAAAAGAAGCCGGGAAGCTCTAAGAAACCAGAAAGATCGAACATTTAAACATTCAGAAATGTCAGGTGTGTCACCTGTATTAACCAGCAGTGCTGGGCCTCCCTTGCAGAAACTCGACCGACAACCGGGCCTATGCCCCTCCCCCCAGTTTATAAAGCTCTTCCACAGCCTTGGATGCACGTGAACACCAAACCACATTATGACACAGCGGCTAGTATTTTTTTGTACAGAAGCAAACCAAGGTTCAGGGCAGTTGTGTGTCTTGCTCACAATTAGTGAGCAGGAGAAGCAAGGAGAGGTTAACAGGGCCGTGTTCTTTCCACTCTCCCACACAGCTATTTATTGAAGTGTAGCTTCGGCTCAATGCACATTTATTTCTTCTTTTTCCAAATGATGAGAGGCACTGTTGGGGCTATATGCCTTGTCTGAGTTTTGTAACTTACAGAGGTTTCTGCTGCCAAATTTAGACGTCATTGACCTATGCTGATTCTCTCAACATGTAAGGAGGTTTCAGACCAGGAGTGAAAATTCAGATTATTTGATGAAAGAATCTAGGACAAGTAGGAAGCTCTTGAAAGGAAGAGGAACTTGGGTCCAATATCATATTGGTTTGTAAAAATAGATTCCAGGGGGTTGACAATTTAAATATGAAACTAAAACCTTAAAAAAAAATGAAGAAAATATAGGATCCCCCTCCTGTTTTGTAATCTCTGAATAAGAGAGGTCTACATGTGATGCAAAGCCCAGACACCATAATATGTCTACCAAGTATCACTCCTGACCAAGTTAAAAATAAAAAGAAGACCCAGGGAGATAGCCCAGGGTATGCACTGTAGCCCCAGCACTGGTTGGGGGAGGGAAGACAGGCAGGAGGGTGTTAGGGACTTGTTGGCCAGACAGTCTAGCTGAAACGTCAGCCTCCAGGTTCAGAGAGACCTGTCTCAGAAAAAGTGCAATTGAAGGAGACAGAAGAAGACATCTGATGTTCACTTCTGGTGTATGTGTGTGTTTTGTGTGTGTGTGTGTGTGTGTGTGTGAGAGAGAGAGAGAGAGAGAGAGAGAGAGAGAGAGAGAGAAAGGCATGTGCACAGAGGTGTGTGAACCTCCACTCACACACACCCTCATATATATCATACACACATTTATTTTATTTTATTTTATTTATTTATTAATTATTTTTAGACAGAGAACACACTGGAGCAAATGTTAGCAACCAAATTAGAGGAGGAAAGCTAATTTTGTTATTGTCAGGTCCAAAGGAAACTCTAACTACCTAGACTCCAAAAGGCAGTCTAAATATCCAAAAATGAGCTCAGTCTGGACTGAAGGAAAATTTCTGGCATTTGGATAAAAGACAGTACACCTCATGCACCTTTGAAACTCATTCCCATCTACCAAAAGAGTCATTTCCCTTGCCCTTGGCAGAAGGGACACATGGCTACGTGCGGTGCCTGTTAACATCTCAAAGATCATGCTGGCCTCCAGGCTTCCTCAATATCAGGAGTACCTGTTACACACTTCAAAGCTCATGCTGGATCCTAGTCCTCTCCCCTCCCCTCCCCTCCCCCACACTCCCTGCAGCTTCCGCTCCCTCCCCCAGCTACTCACTCTCCTTAGAACCCATTCCTGCTTTGCTGCTTTTCTCTCCAGCTAGCTCCTGCTCCTCCCAATGTTTGCTCCATTCTTCATTCCCTGCTATTCCCTCCTCTCTGAAGATAGCCCTGGCCATGCATACTCTGCTGGCTGTGTTCAGTCTACATCTTTTTCTCTTTACCCTGGGCTCTTCCAGATGCCTCTGGCTGTTCTCTCCCTTAATTGTACCAGGGATGTGTCATGTTGTCAGTTTATACGCTTATCTCTAAATAAGTCCCATAAAACAAGAAAAACACAGCATATGCCAGAGAAAAATATTAATAGATACAAGAATTGATGTAATCCCTACACACACACACACACACACACACACACACACACACACACACACACACACACATACATGCACACACACGCGCATACGCAGGGAAAGCAAGCAAAAACTCTATTAGGGTTTCTTTTGCTATGTGTCACAATGTGCTAAAATTCAAACATTTACTAACTGTGGAAGGAAGTGGGGCCCATTCCCTGATGTGTAATCAGAGTATCAGCTGATACGCTCTCAAAGAGAAATTTGCAGATTGGCAATATCTGTAAAAATTAGATGGGTACCTGGAGAAGATTTTCAAAACTTTCCTGTCACCAAAATGTCAGGAAAGTGATGAATTTGACCTCATGCTATTTGTACAGCCTAAAGGCGGAGGATTAGAAAGTCACAAGAGCCTCTACCTACATGTTATAAAAAGCCTTCAGTTAGGATGTACAAATAACATTAGGATGTCATTAACATTTGGAGTGAAAAATTTGAAGAGTAGTTTCAGGATTTATAGCAAAATTAGGAGGGAAGTAAGGAGACATCATAGATATAGCAACACACACAGTCTCTCTCATTACCATCAAAGCAGTATAATTGGGGAGTGGGTAAAACTGCAGAGACCTAGCCAAGTTCACTGTTTACATTAGGGTCCACTCAGTGTTGTACACGTGTTGTTCCACAGATCTGAGCAACTGTTTTATGACCATTCTGCCTAGTTATGGCTCAACACCTTCATTTTTCAATCAGGTAGAAGGGAAGTGTTTGGTATGTGTGTTATATTATGAGGACATAGAGCTGTAAGAGAGTTAAAATAGTCTTATCCATCGTTACCCATGGTTACCCAGCTGTCAAATGGCAAAATGAGGCTGAACTCTAGGAGGGGCTTTTTCCCTCCTACAGAACGGCTACTTTCAAGCCTTATTCAGCATCCAGAGTCCCCAAAGCTCCATAGGAGGTGGCTCTTGTGTTACAGGGTACTGTGTACCTTAAGGCTCCGGAGACAGCTCAGTGGATGGTCTTAAAAGCAGGGAGACCTGAGTTGGAGTCCTATAATGCATATAATGTACTTCTAATTCCAGGGTTGGGCAGAGGCAGGAGAGTTCCTGTGGCTCACTGGCCAGACAGCCTGCTGGGCTTGGCAAGCTCTGTGCAAGAGAGAGATGAAATCTGAAGATATCTATGGCTTCCACACACAAGCATGCACATGGGCACTCACCCCCTGGCCACACACACTCACTCTCAGACACAAAACATGTCGACCAGAAGAATGAATGAATGGATGGATGGCAGGTGAAAACAGCTACCATTTATTATACTATATTATATATTATATGTGTGAAAACTTTTTTTCAAATACTTTTTTCTAAACTGAATGAATGGTACAAACCTAGTGTCAGCCTTCACAAGTAAAATGGATGCTTACTGAACACAGGAAACACAGACAGAGTTTCAAGCAGAGAACATAAAAAGAGGCTGCTGGAACCCCTGACGTCATTTAATTGTTGTGTAATTCCCGAAATGTATTTTCCTTTCAGGGACTTGGCTCACAATCAATACCGAAGCCTTCTAGGATGGAAATACTGACCTCAAGTGGTCACAAAGAGAACTTCCGTACCGGAGAAACGGAAAATCTGGCCAGGTCAGGAAGTTACTTTGCTACTTTGCAGGTAAAAGGACCCTGTAGACATCACTGGTGAATTTATTTTGCAGCATTTCTCATGGACCTAAGTCTGAATTGCTCCCAGGAAGCTGGCATTCCTGTTCTGCCCAACAACCTGAGACCAGGCTGGTGCTACTAATGAAATCCTGGTTTGTGTTGCTTCTCTCTCTCTCTCTCTCTGTGTGTGTGTAGAGGTATGCGGGTGGATGCACATGAGTTCTCACATGCTCATGTGCCAGAGAGAGAAAAATCACTAATCTTTTCTAAAGTGTACAGAGAAAATGAGAACTTCCTTTTCTGTCTACAGAGGAGGCTGCTTTTCTCACCACCCCCATATTCCTCCCCGTGAACACCCCTAAAGTTCATCTCCACTTTGCTGTCCCAGCCTCTTGTAACCAATCCATTCATATAGAACAGTTATCTGTCCTTGTGACACCATCTCATAGAGGAATGTGACACCTTCTTCTAGTGCCCTGCTACTGGCCACCTGGTAAGATCTTGGTGGTGTGAATTTAAGTCACCCAGGATATTGATGAGAATGATCCAGCAGTTAAGAATATCTAAATCAAGTCCAAGTGTCAAGAGAATTTCAAAATTCTATAAAGAAGATCAAAGCAGAGTTTTCCATTTTATCTGTGCTCAGCAGAGACTCTACACCACCATTTTCTCAACCTTGGATCAGGACAGGATAGCCATGAGCTTCTGAACACAAACTTATACACACACACACACACACACACACACACACACACACACACACACAGAGAGAGAGAGAGAGAGAGAGAGAGAGAGAGAGAGAGAGAGAGAGAGAGAGAGAGGCAGGCAGGCAGATCTTCTCCCTCCCCAGTTTCCCAAGCTGCATGAGAGAAACCCTTCCTTCAACATGAGAGAAACCCTTCCTTCAACATGAGAGAAACCCTTCCTTCAACAGAGGTTCTGGTTCTGGATCCTCTTTTTCTAAATACCGTGTGTTTATAATAATCTGGCATTATTATTTGTTTGTGGTGTATATGTGAGTTCATGTGTCTATGTGTGAAGATGAGGAGGCTGGAGGAGGGCCTCTAGTATCCTGCCCTGTCACTCTCTGCTTTGTTCCCTTAAGGCAGGGTCCCTCACTTCACCTGGAGCTCACCATTTTGGTTAGCCTGGCTAGCCAACACATTGCAGCAGTTCATTGTGTCTGCACCTCCCCCCACATACACACACTCTGGTCACAGGTATGAGTAGCCACACCTGGCCTTTTACAAAGGCATCCGAACTCAGGTCTTCATGCTTGTGTGGCAAATGCACATACCTACCAAGCCATCTTCCCAGTCTCCCTTCCACATTTTCTGGCAGAGCCTCAGCTGACCAGCAGTATGAATTTTTACTTCTTCTGCCTTGAAGCATTCTGTTGCCTCAGAATGTGTTTGAAAGGAGCCGACATCTTTGCACCACAGCGGAGTGTAGCTTGCCGTGTGTGTGTGTGTGTGTGTGTGTGTGTGTGTGTGTGTGTGTGTGTGTGTGTGTGTGTGTGTGGTGTGTGTGGTGTGTGTACACGCACACAAAATCTTAATTAAATATGGCATGAGATTTGGCACACGATGCAAGTTGAACTATTGTCTCTCTAACTTTCTAACACTGAATTGTACTTTTATTTAAATTTTAGAAAGGAAAGAATTATTCTTAAGTCTGTATTTTGAAAATGACTATTCCACTGAAAATGATAGTCCATATCACTCCCTCCTGTGAATTTCTGTTTTGGAGAAACACTTAAACATTTAAAATAAAGCCTCAAGGTTGCTAAGGACTGAGCTTGGCATCACATGTGTGGGTTCTGTCTTCAGGGCAGTTGAACCCCCTTTTCCTCCCAGGTGCTGATGAAAGACTTGTATTTCCTGGAGAGGAATGGGTTGGGGGTTGGTTGCATCATCAGCAAAAACAGCCTTAGAGAAATGTTTTGGCAAAGCTGCTTGTGGGCTAAGTCTTCTGCCCATGTCAGGAGCTGATAAAGTTAATATGAGTCTCTGATGGAAATGGCATCCTTAGGGGTGTAATTAAGGACTCATGTATGTGTAGGATGTCCAGCCCTATAAGGCATAAAAAAAAAAAATCACACTCTAAGTGGAAAGATAAGCTACACTTGTTTGTTTATAGGATGGGAGGGAGGGGCAGAGGCAATTCAAATGATTTTGAAGGTATGTTCTTTGAGGAAGTCTGCAGGATTTGAGATGAGGGAAGTGTGTGGGATCACCTGCAATAGGACATGGGTCAGGAGGAATTGGAATAGACACAACACAGGCAGGTGCCATGTGTTGGAGCTTGGTGACAATTCAGAGCTGTCACCATGGCAACAACCTTCTCTGACCATTGACTAGAAATTAATGTGGGTTTCCCCCAAGGAAAGTCCTAACCTGAGGTGTGGAGGCTTTCTTTTAGCCTCCTGCCTGAGGATCTAGGCAGCTCTGTTAGCATCCTCTACAGAAGATCAGTGATTTGGTGATCACGGTCTCTGGTGGAGAGAAGAAGAAGGTCCATGGCTAAGGGCCTAGGCATGTTGGGGGTGGGGTCTGTAGTGTTATCAACAGATTCTGTTTGCTAGCCTTTACTCTCCTAAGACAGCTGAAATGCCTAAGGTGAAATTACTTCCACAGCCTTAGGTAAAGCCATTAAACTCAGAAAAGAGTAACCAAACTATTTAACAGATCTCTTCAAACCACCAACGTCATTCATACCAAGTTTAGTTTAATTCTGCTCATTCTTACGATTTTGATTAACAATTGTATTTTGTTTTTCAATTAATTGTCTAAAGATGGAAGAAGTCCCTTTTGCAATTACATCTTTCTGACTTGACTACTTGCCCCATGGAGTTTATCCTCTAGAGCTTGGTCCTACAGTTCTTTGTTTCTCAGATCTTTGCTAAAATGTCACCTTCTCAAAGCAACTTGGTTAAAATCGGCCCAGATCCATCCACAGATCTGTCCCCTAACTCTTTGCCATGGCTCTTATACCAGCCAGCTCTAGCTGATTTGATAACTCCGTTTACTGTCTGTTTTCATCTATAGACTCTGAGCTCCAAGGGGCAGGGACCAGCCTTGTTTTTCAGTCTGTATATCTAGAGCCTGCAAGAACTTCTGGACCATAGAAGGCATGCAGCTGCAAGTGCCTGTTGAGTGAATTCATGGCTGGACTCTCAGCTCCCATCCTCTCTTCAGACCATTGGCAACAATGTCTGTCTGGAGTGTGGCTCTATGTCTTCACTCTAATCTTCCATGCAGATGCTGCCAGCAGTGGGCTGACCTCCAGAGATACCCCAAGGTCAGGATAAATGCTGAAGTGTTTACTTAAAGGTGGCCACTGTTACCAGTACTTCATTATATCATCAACTTCTCAGCTAAAGGGTACGTGCCCTGAAAGCTGGAATCAGAATTGAGCAGAATTTTCGGGGTTACCAGTGGTGGCATGGGCTGAGTCGCCTCCATGTGTAGGAGCCACCTGAGGACAGCAACCGAGCACAACAGCTGAGAAATCAATGAGCCAGGTGTAATGCTCACCTGCCGTATCTACCACCTCTCTGACCCTGTGTTCCTGTCTTATCCACAGACCAGAGGGACAGGATGCTTAGATGATTGTCTCGGGAGTTTACTGATCAAGGGAAAGGTTGGGAAAGATTTGGGACAGCGTGGGGAGTAGTGATGGGTAACTCTGTCTTAGGATTTTGGAGAGGTTTGTTAGTGGAATGTAAACTGAAACTCAAGACAGAGAAATTCAAACAAGACACCAGGCTCATGCTTGTAATTCCAGCACTCAAGAGGTAGAAGCAGTAAAATGACCACATAGTGAGTTCGAGACCAAGCAGGGCTATGTAGAGGAACACTGTCTCGGAAAGAAGACAAGGAGGAGAGGAGGAGAAAAGGGGGGGAAGAAAAGAAAGGAAAAATAGAGAGAGAAGGGGAATAGACTAGCTGCTATGTGAAAGAAGCTGGGCATGGCAGGGCTAGAGACCAGAAGACTTGCCAGACATCCAGGAGCCAAAAGGATTAATATTTATTAAGGCCATCACTGACTGACAGTCTCTCCTCCCAGCCGGTGACCAACCAACAACTCAGCCTGAGACTTGAGACTGTTCCTATCCCCTTTGCCTGGTCCTAGCTCACATTTCATGGCTATGATCTCTTAATTGCTCCCCTCCCCTTTTCCTATCCATCCCCGCCTGATCCGTTTCCATGAGGCACCATATTTCTCAGTCAGCCTCTGCTCAGACACAGCCAATAGCTCCCAAGTCTTGGCAAACAAAATTCCCACTTTCTCTGTAGGCAAATACCCGTCTCTCCTCACATCCACAGGGGATGCTCAGGCTGTAGCCTACTCATTTTGTGTTCCCTTGGAGTTTAAGAAATACGGTTAAATAAAAAAAAAAAAAAAAATAGAAGGAGCCTTGTGCTGCACGAATGAAGGAAACTCAGAGCCAGATCTCATGGAAAGGCTGAGATATCAGAGAATAAACACCACAGTCAGATCTCACTTAGCTATCTTCCAGCTTCCTCAGCCTCGCTCCTTCTGCCTCTGTCTTCCTATATCTGCCTTAAATACCTTCTTTGCTCAGTTGTTTCACATCCAGGTTAAGATTAAAGGCATGCCATGACCACTGCCTGCCTGGGAGCCTGGAACTCCTTCTGTAAACTAAGATGACCTCAAACTCAGATTTGCTGGGATTAAGGGTGTAGGTAACCACTCCAGGATATTCCCTGTGCTGGGATTAAAGGTGTGAGTTACCACTGTCTGATCCTCCTAGACTGACTGTGGGTAGATCCCTCTGATATCTCAGACTGGTTTTTATTAAATTTGAAACATATCCCCACAGCCTTGAGCATTGGCTTAGTGGCTAAGAGCAGCTGTTCTCACAAAGGACCTGGGTTGGATTCCCATCACCCACAAGGTTCACCACTGCCTTAGGCACCCTGCATGCATGCGGTGAACAGACATACATTCAGGCAAAGTATTCATATACACAAGTTATAACCAACATAAAAAATTTAGAGAAAAAAAGTAAAAGCCACCAGTATTGCCACATAGTTACCAATTCACTTGTTCTGTCATTTCTCACTTAGTGGATAAAGATGAAACACAGAGCTAAGATACAGAATTTTCTTGTATTTAGGCTCTCAGAAAATATGTATTGCTATGGATGATTTCTCAATAAGAAGAAGCAAAACTTCCTGAGATTTTTGTCCTTTGAGAAACTACAGCTTTTCCCAGTGGGGCAGTTCTGCTCTCCAGAAGACATCTGCTGTGAAGAGGTGAGAGCATCTGTGCAGGCCACAGAGGAAGCTGGCCCAGTAAAGAACCAAACCAAACAAGACCTCGCCTGCAGTTGGATGGCAAAGTTCCCAGATGGGCAGCTTGAAATAAAGAGGTAATGTGAGGTGTTCGATATAAAAGAAAATAAAACGGCCGGAAACAGACATCTCCTCTCCTAAACGGACTCCTTCAATGTGTGCAATGTGGGCTTGGGGTAAAAATAGTGTTTGTTCATGAGGGGAGATGTGTTTGTCCATCCAGTCAAAAGCTATAGCCTGCCAGCCTCTTTGCTGCCTCAGGAGAGGACTCTATGAACGGTCATGGGGGTCACAAAGGAGAAGATGGACTGGAGTTATAGACATGGGGTCAGTATTAAACCTGGAAGAGAGGCAACTACATATGGATGGCAGAATGGTGGCCAGTGGCCAGATGTGCCCTGTTTCCTCATGCCTGCCATGCCATATCCATGCAAGCACATCAGTCATGATGGCCAGAACCTTGGAATGGCAAGGTGGGAAGGCAGGCAGGAAGAATAGTTAGCAGCAACCATATGGGTCAGGCAAGTAGAAGTTTTCTTTTATAAAGCTATGAAGGTTGGCACCCTGATTGTCATCTTACAGATTAGAATTCCACCAGTGATAGAAATTGCCCAGACAGACACATCTGAAAAATGCCAGGTGACTCAGGCCTGTCTGAGTCTAGGGTCGCAGGTACTCCTGATGACATCCAATAGATTAAGTATCATGCATGACAGCAAACAAAATAGGAGCAAATTGGGCATGCTCCAAACTCAACAAACCAAGCAGGTTTCTTTTCTCCAGGGCTTCATGGGGTGTTTGACGTTTTAATACACCCCGCACAGAGCTGGCTTGTCTGATTCTCCTGACTTAACTCACTACAGAATCGTCACCATCAGTCATTAACAGAGTCCTATATAACCCAGGACGGCCCCAAACTCATGACCCTACTGCATCAATTTCCCAGTTGCTCTCATTACAAGTCTGTGCCACCATACCTAGCACTGAAGAACGTTTTGTTTGGCTTGGAACATTCCCTGAAAACCCCCTGACATTCTTTCAGATCTCTCCACCCTCCCTGAGCTCCTGAGCCCACCTTGAGTGGCTTGACTCTCATTTTTGGAAAGATCCACTGCACAGAAAGAACCACAGACACTGGCAGAAATATGGGTGAAATGTGGGGACCCAGGAGAGTGAAGGCGGGATAAAGATCATGGACTTTTAGCTATCGGCGCTGTTCCGGTCAGCAGTGCTTGTCAATACTCTTGGATTTATTTGGTCTTCATAAACACTAAGGGTGAAAACCACTAGAAGCTCCATTACGCAGGTAAGGAAATTGAGACACAAAAAAGTCTGGAAACACACCTATGAGTGTATAGCTCATAATTCTGGGTGTTGCATTTGCATTTGGATGGCCTGGCTCTTTAATGCCTCATGATCATTCATACTGAAAAGACACTTAGTTGTGTTTGTGGAAGGTAAAGAGGGCAGCTGTGGTGTAAGGTTAACAGCTGCCTAGTGTGAAAGTTTAATCACATCAACTTATGTTTGGAATCTAGGCCGTTCTGTGAACATTTGGTGGTTCCTGCCTTGCCAGCCACGGTGCTAAGTACAGGGGATTCAGCTATGAACATATGGACTTTACAACCCAATGGAAAGTATATGGATAATTAGATCATGAGAGCATGGTATCAGAAATGGGCCTGGGATTCCAAGAAAATGTTCACACAATGCAAAATGTTTTTGGCAAGGCAAAAAGTTTTAGTTCTGCAGACAGGTGAGCAGTCCCTCTAAATCCAGCAATCAAACACACTCAGTGGGACCCTGCTTCTTAATGCAAAGGAGACCTGTGCCTCATTCTGAGCTTGGCCTCACATTCTTGCACAGCTGGCTAAGGGGTACAGCTGATATAGGTAAGGGGTCACATCTGAGATCAGGATGCCTTTACCTTGGAAAATGCTGGACAATGTCTTTACTAATTTCTCTAAAGATGGATCATTCTTTGCCTCCTTTAACCCTTTGAGAGACAGGGCAGGCCACGTCATTGACATTTTGTACATACAGGACTGTTATGGGCAAGGTACTAGAGATTATGGGAGAAGGAAGGGCCCCTGGCCGAATCCAGCATATCATTCTGTCACTTGGTTCACGAGACTCCCTCTAGATCAGGAATGGGACTGGTCTTGAAGTAATTCTGGGAGACCAGGCTTCCTTGTTTGTCTCATATCAGCAAGTTCAAAAGCTAGCCTAAGAGTGGCCTGCACACAGCAGTTACTCCTCTGGGGCTGGAAGGAGCATGATTCTGGAACCTCCATATTTTCTCCCCTGGCATGGAGCACATTCATTATCATCCCCTTGCCATCAGCAAGGGCACGATCCTGACATGTCAGGAACATGTGTTTTCCTGCATGCTCTCCTATATTTTCTGGTCCTGATGTAGAGAGGTGGATTCTTGAGACTACTCTGACCAATGGAGGATGAACAATGCCAATGTGCATCACTCCAAGACAAAGCATTTGAGTATGGGTAGGAGGCAACCCCCACTATGATCTTTTTCCAGCTGCAGCAGTGGGTGAGATGGGCAGGTGTTGCAGGCACAAACATGTTGACATAGCCTCCACTAGCCCAAGTCCAGACCAGAGCATAACTCTCGACCAAGTAGCACAAGGGAAAAATAGATTTTGATTTGTTTAGCCAACATGAAGGATTTGGAAGTTATTGACCAATTGACTGCACCAAGGAGCCACTTAACACTGGGCAATTGGATAGCATAAAAGGAAGAAATTAATTACTGACATTAACAGGCCTGCCAACGGGAATAGCAAAACAATTGACTTTTGTATAGTGTTTTTATACTGTGTATGAGATATATATATATGTATATATATATGATAGGTAGATAGATAGATAGATAGATAGATAGATAGATAGATAGATAGATAGATAGATAGAGTTGACTCTGTAGACTAGGCTGGCCTCAAACTCAGAGATCTGCCTTCCTGTGCCTCCCCAGTGCAAAGACTAAAAAGGTGTGTACCACCATACCTGGCAAGACCATATTTTTTAATTTTGAAATTTTTCTTATATTTGTGTGTGTGTGTGTGTGTGTGTGTGTGTGTGTGTGTGTGTACACGCGCGCGCGATATATATACCCTAGTAATTTTCTGGAGATCAAAAGACAATGTTGCTGAGAAGGAACTTGAGTTTTCGGGATGGGAGGCAAGTGCTTTTACTCCCTGAGCCGTCTCATTGACCCCAAGAGCATACAGAATTTGAAGTCAGACAAGCCTGACCTTCAAGCTCTGGCTCAACCACTTCTTAGTTGTGGCTATTTATTGGCTTTGTGGTTTTAAGCAAGTTGTTTAGGAAGCAGAGGATCTTCTCTATTGTATTATGAGGGTGTTTAGCAGACAGTAGTCTTGTGAGGATTCAGTCAGCAAAAGCTTGGGGGTGCTTATCTTGGTCTCAGTAGGTATTCAAGAAGTGAGACCTATGAACGATGTTGGCTAAAGATGCAAGTTCTTGTGACACAGAGAGCTATGAAAATGACCCCAACCTCATTCATGAAAGTAACTCTTATCCAAATGCCATCTCATCTCAGAGATCTGTTAGTTACATAACGGGCCACTCTCTGGAAAACCTTAGTGCATGAGAAAAACCAAAACAGCAAATCCAAACTAAGACATGTTTGAAGCCAGAGAAACTGCACTTGAAATCTCGTCTGCTCCTCAGTCTGAGATCAGCAGTGAGGGAACCTTGGCTTCCTTATTTATTAAATGTGCTCACAACCTGTGGTCCTGTGCCTACCACAAAATGTTAGTAGTTAACGCAACAGACTAGGACCAGAAATCTTAAAATTATAGTTATGGGCTTAAAGAAAAGTGACCAGCAGAGTAAGAAATGCAGATACCATTCATATAAAATCAAAACAGCCCCGTGCAACGTGATATCTGTGAAAAATACAGACATCCAATGTAATGTCCAAGAGGAGAGAATAAAAGTAGAGTCAAAGGGGGTTCAGTAAATAAACCATGGCCAAAAAGGTAATGCAGCAGGTAGGAGCATCTTTACCAGGTTTGATCTCTGAGTTTACACAGTGGAAGGATAAAAATGACCCTGACTTCCATACCCATGTCACAGTGTACATACACATACCCCATTGTCTAGTAAAGAAATGCAATAAAATTACATTTACATAGCTTTAAAAGGGCAACATTAAGGGCCTGAACACATTTAGAAATAAGACATAGTACTCAGCCAGTAGCAGTTCCCACTTGCTTTGCAAGTTTATTCTGAGATGCTGCAGAGATCAAGCATAGGAAAACAAAAGTTCCTTTTACCCCCTTTGCCAAGAGCCCCACACTGGGCAAAGGAACTGTTCAGAGATAGAAATTCCTCAGCAGGAAGCTGTCACCAGGAAGCTGGCACCCATGATGCTTCTTCTGGCTTCAGAGTCTGCAGATGAGATGACATCAAAGCCCTCATGCAGGAGACACCATTTGAAGGCACAGGCAGAGTCAGGCAGTAGGCTTCCATGGATGCGGTGCAAGCAGCCCTCTTGGGTCCCCCGAAGAAGAGGCCTAGGCAGATGGGCACCTCAGTGGCCACCACATCTCATGACATCAGATTTCGAGACTTGGTCCTCTTCATTTTGGAGAAGAGAATGGGAACGTCTCGGAGGGCCTTCCTCATGGAGCTAGCTCGGAGGAAAGGATTCAGGGTGGAAAGCGAGCTCAGGTAGGTCAGCCCTGATGGGCACCTCCTGGGGACCCAAGGAGCCAGCTGGCTAACAGGGACAAAATGAGCGGAGGTAAGTGAGGTCACATAGAAACTAATTGGCACCAAAAAATAAGAGTTATAAAAATCTGGCTTCTCATGACTGACCCTGAGATAAATTACCCAGGCAGGGGTAATAACCAGAAAATAGTCAGAAAACTTCACATTTAAATCAGTTTCATTCTTTACCAAGCTGAGCCAATACCACTGTGTTCAGGTGTTTTAGGTTGCTGCTTGGGAGCAGGGAGAATGGACTGATGGTTTGGCTCTGACTTACACACACCTGGTGGGCTAGGCTGAGATGGCTCAGCACAGGCACCTGAGTGGGACTTGGAGATAGTTTTACAAAGAGTGGTCCAAGTAGGCTTCAGGATGAGATGCAGGCTAAAGATGTTTGTCTAGGGGTGACAGATGCTCCCGCAGAGTGATGCAATAAGAGGCAGGGAGGTAGCTGAAGTACCATTTAAACCCAGCTGGACAGAATCCCTGTCAGAAGGCAGCAGTTACCATTACTCATCTGACTATTCTAAATAGTCACTGTCTTGAACCAGTGAGGAGAATCAAATTAATCCAGAAGGCCGTAGTGAAGGCCCTGATGTATATGATGGCTGCAGCCAGAACTGCCCGGGTTATGTGGGGCGTGTGGGAGATCCACTCAGTTCACTGTGTATGACTATGCAAGGGGTAGGTCGAGCATAATATGCCAGAGATGATACGGCTTGAAGTGGTATTTTGAATTTTAAGTCTTTGAATTAAACAAGAAAATTGTCAAACATCTCTTGCTGATGAAATGTTGGCTTTGAGCCATTGCAGAGACACGTTTCCAAGGTCAATAACCAGGAATATCAGACTGTACCCACTATTGTAGAAATTATGCCTGAATCCCACCACAACACACCGAACTGAGGGGACAATTTGTCCTTTTGCTAAAATGTCCCCAATGGAAATTTTCTGAGTTTCTGGGATTCTCTCTTTCCTGAGTTCTTACCATATGGTCTTCTGTTTTGTTCTGGTTTAAGTCATAATAACTACCCTCAATTTGTTCCCTAACATTCTTTTCATGCAAGCCTAATTTCATCTAATTTTTGACTATAATTAATCTGTTAGACATACATACAGTGTTAGCATTAAAAGGGACAAAAAACGAGATAGGACAAGGAGAGGGACAAAAATTGAAAAAATGAAAGAGAAATTTAAAAACAGAAATGAAAAGCTTTAGTAGATATAAGTTGCTTTTCATGGTAAAGAAATTGAGCAGGGGCCAGCAAGAAAGGTACCCGGCTGGGGCACCACTTACTCAGAGAGCTCTCTGTAAAAGGTCCAGTCTTCAGATGAGCCCCCACTGAGTCACCAACGCAGCAAATTGGCCGAGGCAAGTGTTTAGGGTGACGAGCAGGAAGCAGGTAACTTTCTTGGCAAAGCGAATTGAAGAGGCAGAGTGGTGCCCAAATGCTGGCTGCCAGGACGGTGCCAGCTGCTCAGGAGAGAGAGGAAACGGCTGCCTGTGAGCAAGCCCCTGTTGTGCAAACGATGGAACAGAGTTCTCAGCTGAGAGGTTGAGATACTCAGCCCATGTGTGTTCTGCAGGGGAAAATGAACCACAGGAAGCAGAAGCCCCGTCACTAACAGAATTTCTGTGCTCAGATACAGAATCATTGACTTCTGTAGGGAGAAACTTGTAGACGTCCCCTCCTGGCTCTGGCCCTGTCAAAATCTGCAGTTCTGTACAGTCCCTTCTCTCTCTTCTCCCAAACCGCGGCATTCAGATCAGTGTTCTGATGTGATGCTGAGACCAGAGAAAGGGTGTCAGTATCCTTTGATGAACTTTACAGTATACAAGTGAAAAGTGCGACATTTCCTTGCCGATTTAGATCCGCTGACCTGTACAGCCATACCGAAAGGATTAAGATCGTTTCTCCACAATATAAACTAGTGTGTATGGCAAGAAGAACAAAGACAGGAAGGCAGCCCATAAAAAATGCTGTAAGCAGTTGTCAGATGTAGGAAAGTGTGTTCATATTGCTGTGTCTTTCCGTTTTTCTATCTTATAATAGACATACTTTTTTTTTTTTTTGAGACAAAGTCTCTCTAGATACCCTGGCCACCCTGGAACTCACTATGCTGACCAGGCTGGTCTCAAACTCACAGGGATCCTCCTGCCTTTGTCTCCCAAGTGCTAGGATTAAAGGCCTGCACCTCCATACCTAGCCTTAGGAATACATTTTTAAAAACACTACAAAATTGCTTAGTGGGTAAGTATGTCTGCTGCCCAGGCTGACAATCTGAGTTCAATCCCTGGTAACCACATGTGAAAGAAAAGAAGTAATCCCCATAAATCATCCTCTGACTTCTGTGAGATTTTAATTTTTGGCTGGAGAGATGGCTCAGTGGTTAACCTCCAGAGGACGCAGGTTACTTACCAACACCCACAGCTCTCAACCATCTGCAACTCCAGTTCCAGAAGATCTGATGCTTCCATGTGCACCAGAAACCCAAGTGGCGCACAGACATATGTGCTTACAAAACTTAAACACATTAAACAATTAATTAAAAATAAAAATGATTTTATTTATTTATTTTATAAAGAGTACTTCTAGGGCAGGGAAAATGGCTCAGCAGAAGAAGTGACTGTCCAAGCTTGACAACCAAAGTTCAACTCTTGGAACCCAGGTTGTTCTTAGAAGTTTCAGTCCTGCCAACAACTCCCAAATACCCAGCAGCTGCTTTCTGAATAACTGACTCAGAGACTTAATATTATAGTAACTGCTGGGCCAATAGCTCAAGCATATTACTGTCTAGTTCTTACACTTAAACTAACCTGTAATTCTTACCTATGTTTAGCCACATGGCTTTTATCTTTGCTCAGTCCAGACTTCTCATTGTATTTTCTCTGCCTCTGGCTGGATCCTGCCTGGGTATTGGCCAATCAGCATTTTATTAAACCAATATGAGTGACAATTTTTTACAGTGAACAAGAGCATTTTTTCCACAGCACCAGGTAAGGGAGAAAGGGAAGCAACTCTATAGAGGTGATTTCTGACATCCGAATGTGCACTGTGCCACATGTTAACACAAATGCACACATACAATAATAATATTAGCGGTTAATAATAAAAATTAATAAGAGTAAAAAAGGCAAGGGTACCAGTGAACAGAGATGGCTACACTTCTTTCTTGCTTTGTAAAATTCAAAGCCTGGGGCTAAAAGCAAGCTATGCTCTGGCATAGGCTGCAGTATCCTTAGCTCCTGTGTACTTTTGGCTGCCAAGAGGATCAGTCTTGGTCTACCTTACCTGAGATCCTCAATATATTGGACCCTCTGGAGTGATTCTGTTCTCTCCAACACAAATGTGTTATTTTGAGTGAAATGTCCAGCTATTCTATGTGCCATAGGAGATACCAAGACCCTTGATAGAGTTTTGAAGATCACTGAAAAGGATAATTTATTCTGTGACCAGCATCTTAGACTTTAGAGCACATTGCTAACTCAAACTCACCTGATACAGGCTGAAAAACTGGACCCAAACTCCCTGTTTTCTATGCCCTGATTGCATCCTGAGTTCCTACATAGTGAGCTACTTAAAAGCTTCCATCTGCCATCCACCCTTCTCTGTAACTACATTTGCTAAATCATTGTTGCTGAGTCAGAGGAGCTATGACCCAGAAGGATGGAGTGTCCCATCTTTCTATTCATCTAAGAGCTTTGTACTTGCTAACGTTGCTCAAGCTGCCGCAAACACACCAGACAACAGACAGCATCATCCAGCCAAGTCCTTCACAGCTTTCCTGGAATGGAGACATGATCTTCACTGAAAGTGGAAATTTTCCTCACACCATCACAAAAGGCAGGAGGATCATAAATTGTATCTTGATTGCTATTATCTTAGATTCTTTCTTTCTTTTTCCTTCCTTCCTTCCTTCCTTCTTTCATTTTGTTAATTTGTTCTCTCTCCCTCTTTCTTTCTTTCTTTTTTTTTTTTTAAGATTTGTTCATCTTTATGTGTATCAATCAACGTTTTGCCTGTACATATGTTCAGTGCCCTCAGATATGGAAGAGGGTACTAGATGCTCTGGAACTGTGCTTGTAAGTCATGTCACTTGTCAGCTCTGGGCACCAAACTTGGAACCTGCAAAAGCAACAAGAGCTCTTAACCACCAAGTTAACTCCCCAGTCCCTCAGTTTCTTTTCTGTTTCTGTGATAAAATACCCTAACAAGTGATTAGAGATCACACTTCATTGTCCATCCTATCAAGGAAGTCACTGCAACAAGAGCTTGTGGGAGCTGGTCTCCTCACCCACAGCAGGTACAGAGAGTGATGAATGCCTTGCACGCTCTCATTATTCTCTCTTGTGACTGAAGATTCAGGTTGACTGAGAACTAGCCTTAGCCTCCACAGCTCATTTCTTTCCAGCGGTACAGGTAATCTAACCTGTCTGCCTCTACTCTCCATCTGTTTGAAGTTTGACCTTGGTAGTGTGACTTCCTTGCCCTCAAACCCTGTGGGGGGATCTCATGGTAATAAACCCCCACATTTTCTACATGAATATTGGTGGAGATTCTCTCATTAATCATACATTGTGTGTGTGTGGGGGGGTGGGGTGGGTGGGTGGGTGTGTGGTGGTGGGGGGTCTCTGCCAGAAGAGTGAGGAGCCACATGGGGAAGAAGGCAGTTCAGCTGCACATAGCTCAATAGCTGATGTTGGTTCAAACTTTGGGAGTCTGACATTGAATAGTTTATTTTAGGCATATTAAAGCACAGCACATTTTGGTGGAAACTGTTTTGGTGATAATTACTACAAGCCCCATGCACAACAAAGCATATGTAAAGGAGCAAAGTGAGCTAAATACAGATCAGACACGAGCACATCAAAACTCTTCGTAAAGTCCATAAAGATGGTTCTATAGATTGCCTGAGAAAAAAATGCTTATGGTAAGGGTCTGGGGGAGGGTCTGGTGCCAGAAAAGTCTCTGGGCACAAAGATTGAAGTTTACCAGAGGTGGAAGCATGTCTTCACCAGCCTTTTGTGTGCATAACAAGCATTACATCCCTCCCCTTGAAGGAACAAGCCTGTGTGCTTAACACTGTCTTAGAGATTATCTGTGAACATAAAGACCCCTGTGCCTCCCACAACACACTAGCATGGTTTCCAGAGGCTAAGGGTGCTTCCCTGGAATGATCCTCTCTAAAATGCTTGCCTGAGAAAGCACACGTCCACAGGAAGGGTTTACTGTTCTAGCCAAACCCAGCAATGGGAAGATGCACTCCAGAGCCCTCTTAGACTATTGCTTTGGAAAGCATCACTGCTCAATGCTTTCTCTGACACTTCGACACCACTCAGATGTTAAATTTGAACATCTAAGTCCTGACTGACAATAGCAGTATTTTTTAAAATTTCCTGTATGAAGTTATATTTGACAGATATATTTAAGTTAACAAAGAAGAATTTCACATATTTATGGGGTGCCAAATAATAACTGATACATGTATGCAATGTGTAACAATAAAATCATAGTGTTTCTGTAGCTTCATTCTCTTTGGCATGGAAAAATTCAAGGAGACAGGTCTCACTTCTGGTTTTTTGGAGTGAGTGTTTCACTGTGGTGTCCCTTGTTCATGCTGGCCCCTCTTCTCTGGTCCCCTCACCATTGCTGAGCAAAGTCTGCCCTTGATGCTTTGACCAGTATCCAGCTCTGTATATAGTTGAGACTGTGCTATTATTTCAAAATTTTGGTGTACAAAATCAAACTATTCAAGGCCATTGTTGGTATAAATAAAAAAATAAACATATTAATTAATTCATAAAATAAACTGAAGGCCAGATGAAAGAGATGGGTTACACATTCTTGAAAGCTTGATGTTAAGGGCACCTAACAGGTTTGCTCTGCTTTGCTTTGTTTCTCTCCCTTGCTTGCTTTCTCCATGTGCCCCTCTGCTTCTAATAACATCCACGGAGAGCCCTCTAGAGAAGAGAGTACTTACTCTGTAGGATGTCATGGCATCCGTCACTTTATGGAGTTGACGTCTAGGTCTCTTCCTAGCCAGTCAACCCCCTCCACTACCACGACTGTACAGGGCTAGTTTAGACCTCATCTGCAGAACTTTGACTATTTTCTTTTCCACGTGATTTTTAGTTTATTTGTAATTTACGTGCATGGGCACCAGATCACGTGCATGAAAGTCAGAGGACAGCTTTGAAGGGTCAGGTCTCTTTCCACTGTGTGGATCCCAGGAACTAACTCAGCTTGTCAGGTTTGGTGACAAGTGTCTTCATCTGCTGAGCTGTCTTAGAGACATCTATCTATCTATCTATCTATCTATCTATCTATCTATCTATCATCTCTATCCATCTCTATATATGCATATATGTGCATATATATATGCAGGAACCTTCAGGAGATATTTGCTCAGAGGCTGGATGTGGGGCTCAGACAGTGTGTACAAAAACTAACAGCTATTAGTTGATGCCTTTCCATCAGGATGTGCACAGCCCACCTGACCTCAGCTATGCTGTGTCCGTGTGTCTGTCTGTCCTTTCTTCCCTCCCTCATCACCACCAGTCAGGTCAAGGCAACAGGCCACACAGGCTGTGATAGCTATGGAGGCAGCCCACAGTTAAGAGCAGGTTAGACTCCTAACACCCACACAGTGCTGTGACTCAGTCCCAGGGCATCCAATGCTCTCTTCTGGCTTTGCTGGGCACTGGATAGTGCAGACAAAATATTCATACTCATAAAAATTAACATATTTGCTTAGACAGTAACTTACCTGGTGACTATGAAACCATCCAAGGAAGAAGCTATGTTAGGAATTTTTGCAATTAAATACATTTTTCTTCAATCTATGTTTTCTACTGCTGTCACCTGCCACCTAATAAAAACTTTATATCTTATAAATTTGAGAGCAAAAAAAAAAATGTATTCTTGTTCTGATCCAGACTACTTTCTATTTCAAAAATTATGAGCTTCGAGTTCATGAGACATTTCATAATATCATTAGATATAAAGAATCAGGTGAGATCCTGGCCAGGGTTGGAATAGAAAGTTGTCTCTATTGATGCCGCTGTGTGTGGATTAAAACCAAGCTCGGCTGCTTTATTTTCAAGGATTCTGAAACACATTGGTTGCTAAGAGAACTGGCTGGGCTGGGGTGGGGGTGGGCTAAGCTGGCTTTTCTAAGCAGCCCAGTTTAGCTATAAATACTGCTAAAGTCATTATTTACCAAATACTCAACATGACTTCTCCAAGGCAACAAAGGCACTCATGGAAGTGGGTGGCCATCCATGAGAGCTCAGGAAGTCGCACCAGAAGGGGTGGGGAGTAACAGAAGCCGCCTTCCTTCTTCCTTCTTCATATAAGGCTTCCTTAATGATACGGAACAAGGTAGTGCCAGTTAGGGAGGGGAGGGCGTGAACAGGCAGATTGATACATGAGAAAATCCTCAGAGCTAAGATTTGTAAGGTAATTCCATAGCATATAGCTTTTGAACACCTGAGCCCTACCTCACAATTCTAACAATATTTTTAATTTCTGCATGAAATTATATTTGTCACATATATTCTATTTAACACAGAATTGCGCATGTTTACATGGTAAAATGTAATAATTCAGAGTATGTTTGCACTGAGTAAGGATCAAATCATGGTGTTTCTCTCTCTTTACAGATGTATTTCTGTGTGTCTAGAGCCACCAAGCGCCCCCTTCCCAGTTCTCCATGACGTAAAAGATAGGCTATTGTGAACTGTGTGCGTCTGTGTGTGATGGGGGCTGAACATCACAATTTATTCCTTCCTTTTAGGTGTATTTTGGCACTTGTTTCCCATTCTCTCCGCCCTTCTCATTCTCAAAATGCTTCTTTTAATTGTCCTTAAATGGAACCACTAACTATGCTGTAGCATTCTTCCGAGAAATAGTGTCCTTAAAAGCCACAATCTGATATGGAGAAAACAATCTTGGTAAAAATGTGACTGGGGAAATCAGTTGTTAAAGTGGTGGCCATGCAAACATGAGGATCTGAGTTCAGATCCCTGACGCTCGTGTAAATAGCTCTGCACAAGAGTATCTGCAACCCTGTGCTAGAGCAGCCCGGGATGGGACCTGCTGTCTTCCAGCCAGGTCATGAGCTCTGGTTCAGTGACAAAGCCTGTCCCAAACAAATAAATAAATAAGAACAAGTTGGAGAATATCTACAGCAGATATTTTAAATTGTCCTTTAGTTTAAATACATGGACACACACACTCATACAAAAAACAAACATATACACAAAAAAATACAGATGTTGGGGGCTGGAGACATGGCTTAGGGGTTAGGAGCACATGTTTCTTTTCCAGAGGACCCAGGTTCAGTTCCCAGCACCCACATAGCAGCTGACAACTGTCTGTAACTCCAGTTCCAGGGGATCTGACCCCTTCATGCTAATGTATATAAAATAAAGTTTTTTTTCTTTTCATTTTTTAAAAAGAACCATTAAAGGCATTTTAATACAAAAATTACAAGTGTGCATAAAATGCACACAGCTTTTATATGCCTAGGCTTGTACTTCCTAAAATGACCTCAAGAGGAATGGGCAGGCTGGAAACGTACCATCATTAAATCAGTATGAGATCTAGTTTAGAGCTACTGAAGAGAAGACCCTAGTCCACAGCCATGTTTCCCAAAGTTCTAGGCTGTGCTTTGGTTCACAGTATGGCTGCTCCCAGTAAGTAATGGAACCATCTTTCCTTCTCCTGAATCCTGGAGGGCTGGTACTATTTTAATCAAGTGGAAGTGGCACTGTGTGACTTTTGAGACTAGATGATGGAAGGCCACGAGGACCCAACCTGAAACACTCAGTTTGTGAAATGAGAGACTCATGTAAGAAGTTGACTACCCTCTTAGGTAATGCGCTTGGGTTCAGAAAAGCAGCTTACTTCAGCTTTGTGGTCGTTTTTGCTGTGTTAATTTGTTTTTCATTGCTGTAACAAAATGCCCGAGGCTGACTAATCTAAAGAAAAGAGGTTTATTGTACCTCACAGTTCTGGAGGTCCAAGAGCATGGTACCAGCTGCTTAGGTCTAGAAAGTACTCATGGCTGGTGGCATCCCACCGGCAAATGAGTAAGAGTAATTGTGTGCTACCCTAGGAGACCATAAAGCAGGGAAAGGCCATCCTTCTTTCCTAACAATCACTCTTGGGAAAACTAGCTGGATCCTGTGAGGACTGACTGGATCTCATGAGAACTAACCTGATCCTGTGAGAACTACATTAATTCCTCCAGAGAACACTACCTCAATTACTAATTACTTCCCATTAGGCTTCACTTTTTACAGGTTTTATTACCATCTACGCTGTCACACTAGGGACCAAGATTACAAACACAAACTTGAGCTGGACAGCTGACATGGTTGTACCCTAGGCGATACCACTGCTTCCTGATCTGAGGGACAAGGACTAGAGTGCATGATGGGTAGTTACCAACTGAAGGTGGAGACTGAGTCTCAAATACGGTGCAAGGGGAACATCAATGCTTGAGGATGTTTTCTGATACCCGCCCCCCAAATGTGTGCACCACAGGTTCGAGCCTGCAGCTCCTTCTTCCTAGGTGGACCCTGAGTTTTCTATTCTGCAGGAGACAGAGGAAGAACTGCTGTCCCAGAAGAAATGCAATCAATAAAAACCTTGTCAACCTTAGCCCAAGCTGCTAGCTATTGGTCCTGGCCAAGAAACTGGGTGAAAGCTGAACTCTGAAATCTCAGCAGCTCCTTGGGTTGTTTGAAAGAAGTTAGAGATGCCTGAAAGTGTGTGTCACCACTTTACTACAGTAGCCAAGCCGGGCCTCCCTGGTAGGCAAGGTGTTGCCTACCTTAGCCTTATTGCAGGTTTATTTGCTCTTACCTATGACATCTGCATTTCACTCATCAGTAGAAAATTATGGTAGATGGTTCATGAGAGAAACTAGAAATGAAAAAAAAAAAGGGTCTTGATCAAATAAACAAAGCCTCCCTTGAGGATCTAACTGCAGAACATTACTAGTGGCAGTGGACCACATGGGATAAGCCCTGGAGAATATTTTTTAGTAGCTTCATATGTATATAATGAATTTTAGTAGTTTTCATGCCCCACCCCTCCCTCCCCCCATCCTGGTGAAACCCCTTTCCTTTCCATCAAGTCTTTTCCTTATGTGTGACTTTCTGCTGTGTTCTACTTCCTGTTCATTCTCTGCTTCTGGACTTGGACCATCTGCGCATACTCTTGCTATCTATCATGTGTTCCCACTGAGATGGAAGATATCCTTTGGAACTGTAAGGCATTGACTCACCCGGAGTCCTTACCCTCTCTGAGGAGTGGATGGGGGAATGGGGTGGGAGGAAGCTGGGGGAGGGCTGGGGAGAGGGAAGGAGGGGGGACAGTGGTGGGTATGCTTAAGAAATTTTTTAAGTAAAAAAAAGTTGAGGAAAAAACTGTAAGGAAGGCGATCTTGTTTCTTTCTTGGATTGTTATATCTGAGTGCACGGTGTTGATTCTGTTTTACGTAGTTGTATCAACAGAAACCAGAAATTTCCATTTCAACCTTTCTGCACACAGCACAGAGCCATTGCCTTGGAAGCTGTTTAGAGATCTAAGAGGGGTGTGTGGCTCCCATGCAGCGTGAACAGGGACCTACCAGCCTATGAGGTTCCAGGAAGTCCAGGAAGGAGTAGTGGGGGATGGTCGGAAAGGAGGCTCAGGAGGAGGAGGTGCTTGGAGATTGAGCATCAGGACCTCAGCATGTTCTTCTCTCTGAGATCAAGCATAATTCTATTACTATAAAAATGGGTATTACTGTTTATTCAATAATATAACAAACAATGATATACAACAGGTATAATATATATAAAATGAATGAAAAAACTACTTATCTCTCTCTCTCTACACACACACACACACACACACACACACACACACACACAATGAAATAACTGTTTCTCTCTGAAGGACAGAGGTATGTATGGATTAAAGCCTCCTCTGTGAACTGACTAGTCCTTTTGCTATTGCTTTAAATTTTTGATGTTAAGAACCTTTCAAGAAATTTATGACAAATAATTTTTGGACCTAAGCTAGGGATGTAACTACCTGTTAGGCCTTGGCCCCTACAAAATGTCTGACTTCAAATTGCTTCTGTCACCCAAATGGCCTCAGTTCCAATCTCCAGCCTGTCATGTGACACCAGCCTGAAGTGTTGATCTGCATCCAGAGATGCAGCACACCAGAAACAGCTTCAATTCCATGTCTCCATGGAATCTCTGCTGAAGAGATGCAACTCCTGTTTGCACCAGCAGGGGCTGTCGCTTCACTGTGATTCCTATCCTATGTAGATGCCAGGACCCCGTCCTCCACTTCTTCAGGGTGCTCTTGCTAGGTGCCTATCTGCTCCTCCTTTGATTTTTCTTCAGTGTACCAGGAATTCGTCTGTTGTTCCCTATATATTCCCACTCCCAACTCTCTCCCTTCCAAAGCATTGTGTGGAGCAGGTTAACTTTTAAAAACAATACTAATACAACTGATGTTCTGCTATTCGAGTCTTCATGGGCTTGAAATCCCCAGAAAAGAAGAATTAAGCTCCTGAATGTGGGGATATGTTTCAAATTTAATAAAATAAAGTCTGAGATATCAGAGGGATCTACCCACAGTCAGTCTAGGAGGATCAGACAGTGGTAACTCACACCTTTAATCCCAGCACAGGGAATATCTGGGAGTGGCGACCTACAAAATCCCACCAAATCTGAGTTTGAGGCCATTTTAGTTTACAGAAGGAGTTCCAGGCTCCCAGGCAGAAAGTGGTGGTGCCACGCCTTAACTCAGCAAAGAAGGTATTTAAGGCAGGAATAGAAAGACAGAGCAGGCAGAAGAAGCCATGGCTTATACCGTTAGTCTCAGCATTTGGGAAGCAGAGGCAAGAGAATCTCTGTGAGTTCAAGCCATCTCTTCCAGTCTTTGGTTGTTTTGTTTTGTTTTTGTATTTTTCAAGAGATGACTCTGTCCTCTGATATTCCAGACTGGTTTGTTTGTTTTTGTTTTTTTGAGATAGAATTTTCTGTGTATCAGTCCTGCTGTCCTAGAACTTGTTTTGAAGACCAGGCTGGCTTTGAACTCACAGAGATTCTCTTGCCAAGTACTGGGACTAACAGTGTATGCCACCACTGCCTTCCTGGGAGCCTGGATTTCCCTCAGTAAACTAAAATTACCTCAAACTCAGATTTGATGGGATTTTGTAGGTCGCCACTCCCAGGATATTTCCTGTGCTGGGATTAAAGGTGTGAGTTACCAATGTTTGATCCTCCTAGACTGACTGTGGGTAGATCCCTCTGTTATCTCCAACTGTTTTTATTAAATTTGAAACATATCTCCTCCCCTGGACAAGGCATTTAAGGCCCTTGCCACTACTGGATCACACATTTCTACAAATAATACACCTTTCCCAGTCTAGTTCCGTCAATTCCATCAATCCATGTCCCTTGACTGCTGAGTGTGGTGGGATTCAGGTGTCAGCTGATAAGGTCGGAAGACAGTTATCCAGGGTCCTGGGCTCCTGAAGGGGGTGTGGCAAGCCCCGTTCAAGACGTGCTGCTAGGATCTTGGGGAGCCCCGTTTCTGCCTTCTTGAGAGACTTGATCAACGTCCAGCACTTGGATCATCCTGTCTCTCAGGTGCCCGTTACCTGTATCATGAGTGTTGGTTTATATTCCAATAAATATTAATCTTGGATTGGTATAATTTAAATTAGATTTGCACCTTCAGCTGAACCCTATCATTCAAGACAACTCCCATTGGCTTCTCTCAGCCCACCCCAGCTGTTTCTTCTCTGAATCTCACCCAGATCTTACCAGTGTGCATCGTTATCCATTTGTCTTACGTAGACTGCTAAGAACCAGAAATGTCTCCCATTTCTCTGTGCCATTTGTCAAGAGTGAGCCATCTTTGACTTTGAATTTCTCAACCCCCAGAGCCTCATCTAAGGCATTTTGTTCTTGTCACCTGCACCTGATGCAGACAGGCATGTGCATATTTGCACCTGTTTCTCTTTGAACTTTGGGTTCTCACAGAAAATTGGAACTTAGGTTTCATCAAGCAAAATTGAAAACTACTAGGTTAGAGTCTTCTATGAGTGAAAATGAGATAGTTCATCAAAACCACCTGCCAGGCACTGCTATAAGGACAGCTTCACTGTCCACCTTCCCTTAGTTTCTATTTTACATGACTCTGGCTAATGTCTGTAATAAAAATGTACATGTGCATCCAACCTGGGATGTTGTCCATTGCTGCTTCCATAATTAAAAGAGAGGTGATTGCCTCATGTGAAGATTCACAAGTCAGGCTCAGTGTGTGCCTTGTCTTTAATCAGCTGGAACATTCTAAAGCCTTGAGGAGGGATGAGAGTGTCTCACTTTGGAAGCTTCCTTTACTGATAACTTTGCCTTTCCACTTGTAGTGACTGTGTCACCCACATTGTAGCAGAGAACAACTCGGGATCAGATGTTCTCGAGTGGCTCCAGCTACAGAACATCAAAGCCAGCTCCAAGCTTGAACTCCTGGACGTTTCCTGGTTGATTGAATGCATGGGAGCCGGGAAACCAGTGGAGATGACTGGGAAACATCAGCTCATTGTAAGCGGCTCCTTTGCAGGATGGCCCTGACATGGGCATCAGAATCCACAGGCTTCAAAGAACAATCATGTCCACCTCTTTAGATGATGAGAGAATTAAAGTGACACACACACAAATTGTGTACAGTGTGACATGTTAAAAGCACCTAATAGATGGAAACTACTTTTTAAAAATTATTTTTTAAACTTTTTAAAACAAATTATTATTTTTAAATTTAAGAACATTTATTATGTACACAGTGTTCTGCCTGCATGTATGCCTACATACCATAAGAGGGCACCAGCTTACATTATAGATGGTAGTGAGCCACCATGTGGGTGATAGACATTGAACTCAGGACCTCTAGAAGAGCAGCCAGTGCTCTTAACCTCTGAGCCATCTCTCCAGCTCCACAAGAGAACTATTTTTAATTATTCAGTTATTTGTTTTGGGTTTTTTTTTTGAGACAGGGTTTCTCTGTGTTATAACCCTGGCTTTTCTGGAGCTCTCTTTATAGATAAGGCTGGCTTCAAACTCATAGAGATACAGCTGCCTTTACCTCCAAAGTGCTGTGATTAAGGTCATGCATCTACATCACCCATCTTAAAAGAACTATTATTATGAGCACATGCATGCACAGGTACTTCAAATACTTCATAATTTTAAGATACTTCAGCCCTGATATTCTGGAAGTAAAAAAGTTCCTATTTTTCTCACACTGATAATTCATGAAAAAATTGAAATAATATGAATCCTTCACCAATAACGTTAGAACCTCTGAGAAAGGGGTTTGAACCATATGTCACAAATTCACATACACAAAGAAAATGATCATTAATTGTTAATTCTTTTTTATTTTGTGATTTCAAAATACACATATTGACTGTATATACATGAGATGTCATAATGAAATTTTTTATCTAGTGTAATTAACATTAATAAAAGAACAATCATACATGTCTATGATAGGGCACTAAAGATGGATGTGACACATTTTGAGCTCTCTGTGATTTTATCCTCTTCCAAGGACAATTGCCATAAATTGTCTTAAAGTAAATGTTTCATTTATATTTTTGTAAATATTTATAGTTATGTACACTTATGATTGGCATTGTCATTCAAAATGGACACTTATATTTTGTGTAGGTGAGAAGAAACTCTTCCCAAAGTGATGCTCCAGGCTCCCAGGATGTTCTGCCACCTACTGTGCAAAAGATCTCACAGTATGCTTGTCAGAGAAAGACCACGTTAAACAACTATAACCGGATATTCACGGTATGAGACTTTGTCAACACCCAGGGCAAAACAGGGGCTTGAGACTTCTTTCCATGAGTCTACAAGTTAAATTATGATTTTTCTGGAAATCTAAAAATGCTTATCTATGCCCTGCCTGCCTAGTCTGACCTCTTGTTCTATGTCAAGTGGGTCTCTTTCTTTCATGGACGTGGAAAAACATCTTTAGTTTATTTTAAGGGAGATAGTAGACAAGCTTCCAGCTGCCCAGGCTTAGGGTTTGCCAGGGTAACATATTCAGCAGAGTATCAAGTACAGGGCTTTGCATCTCTAACTTTCAAGTGCATCTGTGAGGGAGAACAGGAAATGGGGATGACAGCCACTGGACCACAGCTGCATTCTCTGCTAGTAAGGAAAACATACCTCACCTCAAATAACCCTGGCTCTGGGTCTGTGTGATAACACACCCCTTCACTCAACAACGTTTTATGTATAAGCCAAGAGAACTGGATGTCTGGGATCATGACAGAGCCCTAGCCACTGACTGGTGAGAAAGACCGCAAGGGTTATACCCACTCATGACCACTGGGACACCACGAGCACCAGGCCACAGCTTGGTTAAGTTATTTCTAAATGTCTAATTATGCTCAACTCAGTTTCCTCATAATTTGTTACACAACTGTTTTTACTCACTTCTCTTTGTCTCTTAGGGGGCCCACCACCCAGCTCCCAAATAAATCACACGGAGGATTATTCTTTTTTATGAATGCCCGGCCTTAGCTTGACTTGTTTCTAGTCAACTTTTCTTAACTTGTATTATCCCATCGCCCCTTTGCCTCTGGGCTTTTCCCCTCCTCTGTTCTATATCTTTTCTTCCCTTCTTACCCTGTGGCTCGCCGTGAAGCTGAGCAGCTGGCGCCAATGCCATCCCCTCCTTTTCTCACTTCTCACTCCTTTCTTCCCCAGGTGTCTTCTGTTTATTCCCTTTGCTCACCAGCCTGCCTATACTTTCCCCTGATTGGCCGTTGGCCGTTCAGCTCTTTATTAGACCAATCAGGTGTTTTAGGCAGGCAAAGCAACACAGCTTCACAGCTAAACAAATGCAACATAAAAGGATGCAGCACATCTTTGCATTATTTAAAAAAAAAATGTTCCACAGTATTAACAAATGTGACAACACCTTCAACTAATATTCCACAACAGCCTCCTGTCTGTTCAGTTAAATGACAGTGTCCCACAAGGGAGGATGCAAAGGTGCAGGAGGTTGATCCTTACCTCAAAGGTACTCCATCAGTAAAAGGACAGTAGAGACTTGTGGGTGACTCCAATCGAGTTTTATTTTTTAGGATGCCTTTGACATACTGGCTGAAAATTATGAGTTTAGAGAGAATGAAGTCTCCTGTGTGGTGTTCATGAGAGCAGCCGCTGTACTGAAATCTCTGCCTTTCCCCATTATCAGCATGAAAGACACAAAGGAAATTCCCTGCCTAGGGGACAAGGTGAAGTGCATCATAGAGGTAAGGGAGAAGTGGAAATTTCTGCACCCCTAAATAGGTGAGAGAGAGAGAGAGAGAGAGAGAGAGAGAGAGAGAGAGAGAGAGAGATCACATAGGTATGAATTTTCTCCTCTTATTTAACTATAGATTAAGATAGATCAAAATAGCATAGAAAGATATGGGTATGGATGTGTAGAATTCATAAGCCAGCATGATCCCAGTTAGACTACATAGACCCAGCTAGAAAAGAAAAGACCCTAGCATCCCAAGGCAGGCTGGTCTCACTTGGGGCTCTTCCTGTCCAGCACAGGGTGATGTTCAGTGATCTGATTCTGCATCTATAGTGTTCTGGAAAGAAATTGGACAGGTTTAACAACATTTATGGATTTCCCAGCAAGGCATGTTTGCCATATAGTAGCAAGTTTCAATCTAATCAAATGCAAAGTACATTATTCTAGAAAAAAATTCCATCTCAGACAACAGAGGCACTAGGCTAGGCCTCATAAGGGATTGATAATGAGCTACTTTTTGGTGCATCAGTAATTTAACCTGATGGACTGAAAAGTTCTTATTTCAGCAAGTTGAATCCATTGAAAAGAAAATTACCAGGACTATTTGGACAATAGTTGTCACTGGATATTTTGTCTTAATTTCTATGGATTCAGACCCTCATCTATATTCTTTTCCAAGATTATAAGGGGTCTTTGGATCTATGGTCAACTAAGAGTTTTCAGAATTATATGAAAATTCTTGCTTTTTCCAGAAAATCCAGGGAAATTCTCCAAGTTCCATGAGAAACCAGCAGACAGAGCTGCAGGTTTGAGGCCAATAAGGTGATTATGTAAGGACATAACT
This sequence comes from Phyllotis vaccarum, assembly GCA_033318265.1. Classification (NCBI taxonomy): domain Eukaryota; kingdom Metazoa; phylum Chordata; class Mammalia; order Rodentia; family Cricetidae; genus Phyllotis; species Phyllotis vaccarum. The sequence goes on along the minus strand of JARWLC010000004.1, from coordinate 20,587,396 downwards.
CAAAATCTTTAGTTCAACTCTCCTTGCAGGAAATTATTGAAGATGGAGAAAGTTCTGAAGTCAAAGCTGTGTTAAACGATGAACGATATAAATCCTTCAAAGTAAGCAGTGATTTTACATTTGTTTCCCGGGGAGTGCCTTTCTATTTACTGGGTGTGGACGGTTGTATTAACTCAGGCTTCCATGCCAACATGCCACAGACTGAACTGCTTAAACAAAAATTTATTCTCTGTCTGTTCAGGAGGCAGAAAGTTTAGGTCAAGATTCTTCTACAGAGGGCTCTCTTTGTGGCTTGCGATGGCCTTCTTTTGTTGCCCTCGTATGGAAGAGATAGAGGTGAACAAATGCATGGTCCCTAGTTGGCTCACACTTGGCCATCTTTCTTCACTCTTACACTATTATATTAGGCATGACTTCATGCTTAGGGAATGGCACCTCCCACAGAGGGTCCCCTCCAGAAACAAGAAGCCTCTAAAAGTTACCATCTCCAGTCTCAAGCAAGACCTCAGTGGAGTGCTGAGAACCTGAGCAAGAGCCTCAGAACCAACCTAAAAAGTCAGGTGTGACGACATGCCTTTTCAATCTCAGCCCTGAGAGGGCAGATCCCTGAGGCTCATAGGCCAACTGTCCAGGCCTGAGGTTGACTTCTGGGCTCCATATGTACAGTTATATAGGTTCATTCCCTTGTTGTTTTCAAGAGTCATGGGGCCAAAGTTTTGCTTGTATTTCTTGTCTATAGCCTGAGACTTTGGAAAGGACCACTCCAGTGTCATGGATTAGGGGGACTAATAGCCTGCCTTACCTTCTCTTTCAGCTCTTTACATCTGTGTTTGGAGTGGGGCTGAAGACAGCTGAGAGATGGTTCAGGATGGGTTTCAGAACTCTCAGTAAAATCAAGTCAGACAAAAGCCTGCGGTTCACACGAATGCAGAAAGCAGGTAATCAGGAATTGCTCTGGGTTTGTCAGGACACAGAGACAAGGAAGTCGCTTTTCCTCGGACCCCAGTCCTGAGAAGTCGGGTATATCTCGGCTCCAAGTCCAGCATTTGCCGCTGAGTGATCTGGTTAAAATCTTGAGGCTTCATGACCTCACTGATGAGCCTGAGATAACTGGGGAACACATGAGCTCACACAAAGCCCTGAGCGTGGCCTAGAACAATGCTTCTTCCTGAGCTGCTAATTGCCTGTATCCAGATGTCAAACCAAGGCAGGCACTGTCCTCCTTCTTACAGCCTCCTTTAGAGACTTGAGTTTGACTGTCTTGCTGAGTAAGGATCATGCAATGGAGAGCCAAGGACAGAGGGATAAGCTGACTTGGAGGAAGGACTGAAAAATGGGTCTGAACAAAGTACACCCGCGACGGGTTGGTTCACACTGTGAGTGTGTGTTAGGGATTAGACAACAGGAAAGGGCAGCAATCCAGACACAGCCTTAATCTGTCCAACCAGAGCCCTGTAACCTAGAGACAGTGCATTGTGGAAATTGAAGAGCTGTTACCACCATCTGAATGTCTGGTCCCTACCCCCTGCCCATTCCCACATCCCACTTCTCACAGTGCCCAGGTCACTTTCTTCCATGGACTAGGCTGGTATCTTTCCAGAAATGAGGAGATATAATATAATTCATAGCCCCCCAAATGTATTGATATATATTTAATAAAATTAGAATATCAGAGGAAAATCAACCACAGAGCTGAGCCTCGAAAGTCAGAGAGTGGTAATCCATATCTTTAATCTTAGCTTTAAGAATGTTGAAAGAGGAAGTTAAGAGGGACGTTGGGAGGGAGAGAGGGAGTTTTTAGCCCCCTCCCCACTTCCTTGGTGAGCTGAGGGGAGAGAGGTTTAGAATCAGGATTTGGTGGAGACAGCCTGAGGAGCTGGCAGGTGAGAAGTGGCTGTGGTTCATCTCTCTCTCTCTCTCTCTCTCTCTCTCTCTCTCTCTCTCTCTCTCTCTCTCTCTCTCTCTCTCTCTCTCTCTCTCTCTCTGATATTTCAGCTTTTCCCCGATATCTGTCTCCAGGTTTTTATTACATACCACATAGAATTTGTGTAATACCCCAAATGTGTAAGATTTGTTTGCTTTTAACAGGCGATAAAAGTAGAGTAAAACTGTCCTTTAGGGAGGACAGTCTAATTCCAAGCACTGTGGCTTCTGGAGTTGTGGAGAACGGGGAAGTTATCAAGTTTTAAATATGGGAGTAATGGAGCCTTCTAGCAGAGAATACTGGGTGTGTGGGTAGTCAACAGCTAGCTTCTGGTGATAACATAGACAGACAGACAGACAGACAGACAGACAGACAGACAGACAGACCAAGACAATGAAATCATAGGAAACAGTAGAAGAGGTAAATCGTATCTTGGGAGTCCCACCAGTGACATTATAAAAGACTGTATTCATCTTGTAACCCCGTTAATTTCTGTTTAAGAGGTATTTATTTTTAGTTTATGTATATGGATACTTCTGTCTGTATGCATGTCTGTGCACCCATTTGTGTTGTGCCCATGGAGATCAGTAGAGGGCGTTGGGTCCCCTGGAACTGAAGTTATAGAAGGTTGTGAGCCACGATGTGGCTACCAGAAATCAAACTGGGGACCTCTGAAAGAGCAGCCATTGCTCTTAACCACTGAGTGATCTCTCAGATTTGCTGATTTCTGAGTAATTGCTAATAAGCTTTATACAATGCCACACAGGAAATAGAAAAAGAGTCTTTAAAAAACATCTAATATTTCTACTTTGGACCCCAGAACATACACATCTAACATTGGTGTTTTACATCAGTTTTAGAGATACCTTTAAAAAAGGAATGTATGCAAACATTAAACGTAAGCAGCGGAAAGATGGAATAATGTTGAGGACAGCTGACATTTGGAGAGAAAGTAGGAAGCAACATAGTATTTTACTTACAGAGCCTTGAGTTACGATCATCCTGCTTCAGTGTCTTGAGTCCTGGGGATACAGGGGTGAGATGCTGGCTGACAGCCATACATTCTTAAGAAAAATCATAACTTCATGTTCATGTGCATCATTGAGTGGGTAAGCACAGGAAATTCCAGGAGCCAACTGAGTCATACTTGAGCGCCAGTGATAACGGCAGTTTCTCTATTAAAGCCAGGTGGAATGTTACTCTTTAGCTCAAACGCCCCACACTCACACACAAGAAAGCTATGTTCCAGTAAAAAGGTGACTGTTAACAACAGAGCTAGAAAAGACATCAGCATTCGTATTAAGACAGTAGTTTCTCAAGCATCTGGTTTGGCAGAGACAAGTGATGGAGGTGTTAGTGTGAACATCTTTTCTTGGTCCTGTCCACACGTTTTTGCAACTGTGCTATTTAGAGATCACAGATGGCTTTGAACCTGGGAATTATGTTTACAGCATGCTCAAGCCAAATGGCCTCCTGGCCACCTGTCATCTGGGGTGAGAAACAGCCTCTAGAGGAACATGTCTCCCATTTGTCAAGAGGCGTTTGGGTGGTCCCTTTTAGGGACCTTTAGTGAAAATACAGTGTGTAGAAGCATGAGGGAATGTCAGCAGACTGACTGTCCCAGATGCACCCAGCTTCCCTCAAGTACCCCCTAATCCTTGGAGTTGAGTGTATTTCCCTCTCTGCTGCCCTCCAACCACTCTGTGGGAACAGCAAGATGCCCATGACATTGTTGCTTCTGAACGGTCATTGGTTCATGGTCCTCGGGCCCAGAAGCAGCACATCAACCCCTCCAAGGTAGGTTAACTTTGCTTTGGACACAGACCCAACCTATTCCTCCTGCTGCCTTTCACTTTTATAGTGAAGCCACTACTTACAAGCCCTGAGCTTTTACTACCCCACCCCCTTTTAGGGAGGTATTGAGACAGGGTTTCTCTGTGTAGCTCTGGCTGTCCTGGATTTCACTCTAGAGAAGGCTGGCCTGGAACTCACAGAGATATACTTCCCTCTGCCTCCTGAGTTCTGAGCTTTAATAGCGTATGTCATCACCACCAGGTCCCCATCCCTCTTTTAAATAGCAGGACACAGGAGGTGGGACACAGTGCTGCACACATGTCTTCTCAGCACTTGGGAGGCAGAGGCAGAAGAATTAGGAGTTTGGCGACAACTGGACATTTGACCAAAATAGAGGAGAGAAAACAGGAAGGGGGGGAGGAGGAAGGGGAGGGGGAGGAGGAGGAAGGAGAGGGGGAGGGGGAGGCCATGCTGGTTCTTCATTATGACATCAGATAGGAAGCATTTAGACTTCAGAAGGATTTGGATACTTTTCCCTTAGTAAGGACGTGATAGACCTCTCCATGAGAATTCAAAGCTCTTTTGTAACCACGAAGAGCCCATAAGCAAATGGATGAGGCAACGCCATAGATTACTGTGCTCTGTGCAGAGTCTGGCCAGTGCCTAGGAGTGCTGGCTGAGATAGCATCCGCTCCCCCTAACGCTGGGTTGCCTTTTGTGTGTTTTTTTCCTCCTCTGGCCTGTCGAATGACCTCTCAGGATTCCTCTACTATGAAGACATCATTAGCTGTGTGAACAGAGCAGAAGCAGAGGCCGTCAGCGTCCTAGTTAAAGAGGCGGTTACGGCGTTCCTTCCAGATGCCCTGGTTACCATGACTGGGGGGTTCCGCAGGTAAATGATGCAGGTGTTTTGCATCCCTCTTCTATCTGCCTCTAAAAATGGTGGAAAAGGCTTGTCCTGCCCAGCGCCAGCCTCTTTCTGCTGCTTTGACTTCGGGGGCTTCAAATGGCTTGATATTCCTTGAATACAAAGCTGTTTCTTGTCTCTGACGTTGGTCAGGTGAAATTTTCTCTACAATTTTGTGAAACCAGCAGTCATCTTGATGGGATTCTGCTCTAGCTTCTGAAGCCACGCCCTGACCTGAGTTCTGACGCCAAGTCCCATTTAAGAATTCCCGCAGCCCCATATCCGTCTCTGTTTCTCTCTCTGTCTCTTCATCCCCCTTCATCCTTCTCTGTTATTATAACAATATTTCTCTGTTATCATAATAATAAAGTCCTTCTATGTAGAAACACTCTCTAGTGTCCTTTGTGTCCCACCTTGTCCCCTGCGTAGGGCATGAGGCCTCTCCATTCATTGACACGTGCTGCCAGCTAACCAGGTAAAGCATTATCGTTTCATGCCTGATTCCAGCACATGACTTTTCTTTCGTCAAGGCCCTAGTTAGATGCTGCTCCAGAAGGCTCTCCTTGACTCTGGATTATACTTTTTTCCATGCTTCCCAAGTGCCCATGAAACCGTTCGTGTTTTTCCTGTGGAGCTGGTGGGGTTTAGTTCCCACTGAGACCAGAATGTGAGCCCAATCACAAAGCAGATACTCAAGAAACTTTGGTTGAGTCAATGAAGAACTACGTGAACAAGTGTGATGCGTGTAGCCGGTTGGATATAATGCCTCCATATCAGAAAGGGCCCCTCCTCTGCTCCTCACCCACTTCTCCTGAGACCTGACCTGGTCACTTGGATCAGAGAGGACTAAATCTGAGAGAATTTCCCTGGGCTGGGATTTTTACTCAGTTGGTGCAGTGCATGATTGGCATGAAGGGAGCCTTGGCTTTGATCGCAGCATCCAATAAATCAGGTGTGGTGACAAATACCTATAATCCCAGCACTTGGGAAATAGAGGTAGGAGGCTAAAAAAATACAGGACAATCCTCAGTTTCATAATTATTTCAAAGACAGTCATAGGAGACCCCATATTCAAAAAAAAAAAAAGAAGGAAGAATAAGGAGGAGGAAGAAGAGGAGGAGGAGAGGAAGGAGGAGGAGAAGGAGGAGGAGAAGGAGGAGGAGGGGAAGGAGGAGGAGAAGAAGAAGAAGAGACAAATAAAAATCCCTTGACGCATACCGTAAGATGGCTACCTTATATGGTACGCCACAGCTCTTGGTTGGCTACTTATTGTCATACACGTTTGTGTGTGTGTGTTGGGTGTAGACGTAATCTTCTCATCCATATACAACAATATAGACACCACATATGGCTTTTTCTGCTGTACATTTGCTTTGTAAGAAGTAGAGTTGTACAACCAAGAATAGCTGGTTTAAAAATATTGTGAGCATTTTGTGTCACAAAGCTAACACTTGGGACACAGAATCAAAGAGATGCTTTGTTTTTTAACTGAAGGGCTAAAATTTGAACTGACTTCCCTTTTGTGCTCTTTTGAATTAGGGGTAAGATGACTGGGCATGATGTAGACTTTCTAATTACCAGCCCAGGAGCCACAGAAGAAGAGGAACAGCAACTCTTGCATAAAGTGACAGACTTGTGGGGACAGCAGGTAAGGACTAAGACAGCGCCTGCCACTCAAGACTCTAAACAGTGCTTTTTGTTTGTTTCTTATCGTGTGTGTGTATGTGTGTGTGTGTTATATGAGCATGCGTATATGTGGTGTGTGTGTCTGTGGCATGTGTGTGTGGTATATGTGACTGTGTATGTGTGTTTTGTGCATATGTGTGTGTGAGTGTCTGTGGTATATGTGAGTGTGTGTGGTATGAAAGTATGTGTGTGATGTTGTGTATGAGTATGTGTGTGAATGTGGCGGATGTGTGTTAGTGTGTAAGTGTGGTATATGTATGTTATAGTGTTGGATGTGTTTGTGGTGTGAGAGTGTATGTGGGATCTGTGTGTGTGTCTGGTGATATGTGTATGGTGTGTGTGTGGTGTATGGGTACATGTAGAGCCAGAGGTTGATGTTGAGAATCATCTTCGATTACTCTCTGTCTTATTCAAGGCAAGGTCTTTCAATCAAACCCAGAGCTTGTTGATATGGGCCATCCTAACCAGCTCTGGGATCCCTTGTCTCCTTCTTTTGAGGCTGGAATTTCAGGCAGACTGTCATGTCTACCAAGCACTTGTGTAGGGATCTGAAACTTGGGTCCTCATGCTTGCATGCTGGTGCTTTGATTACTAAGCCATCTCCACAGCCCCAAGCATTGTAAATTTTATGTGTCATATGATGGCTGTACAGCAATTACTCAGTCAGTTCTCAGTTGTTTGTAACATCTCACGATGGTACCACATGGCTGGCATGAGACCAGTCCTAGGCTGCACATTATGCACATGCATCTTGCTTGAAAAAGAAAGCCAATGAGGGTAGGCGGGGCCCTGCAGAGGTCATGGCCAATAGCTACTGCCCAGGATGAAATCAAACCTGCTATAGGGTTGCCCATTGTTAATGGTCGAAGCCAAATTAAGCTAATCCCACAGCCAAAGCCATATGACTTCTGGCCTTCTCCCTAGAGACAAAGGGCTCTCCCCCAGGGACCTGCAGGTCCAACTGAGTGGAGGAGGCTGGACCTGAGTTTCCCTGGTGCAACTTCCCCCTTCCTGGGTAGACAGTGGCTGCTGGGCATGGGCTAAGCTTGCTGATTGCCAGAGAGAGACCAGACAAAATGAAAACTAGAAATAGCCAGCCTTGGAGCCATAAGCACTATACATGAAAACTAGATTTTGGAATTGTTGGGGTGTGGCATGATACAATAATGCTTTACCCAGTTATCTGGCAGTAGGTATCTATGAGTGGAGAGGCCTTGTGTCCTGTGCAGGGGACAGCTGTGAGAGGGGCAGGAGACACTTAGAAGCTGTTTCTACGTAGAAGGACTTTATTATTATAACAGAGAGATATTGTTATAATAACAGAGAGGGGGAAGGGAGGGAGGGAAAGATAGATTCCAGGAGGACAGAAGCAAGAGAGGGTTGTCAGTGGCGGAATCTTCTTAAATGGGGCTTGGCACCAGAACTCAGGGGAGGGCTTGGCTTCAGAAGTCAGAGCAGAATCTTAGCAGCAGTCTCAAATTCACCTGTGAGGTCATGCCATGTCTCCCTGTTCCTTTCAGGAGAATAAGCACAAAGTGACCCGAGCCCCTGACAGTAGACAGCCAGAAGACACAACAAAGAGTCAGGACCCTTGTCCAGGGTTCTGTGCTCTGGGGGAACAGGCGTGTTTCAAAGACCTCACTGACAGAGCAGAGAATAATACCTCTGCCCTCAGAGAATAATACCTCTGTGGCCAGGGTCAGAAAGTCATTGACGTTTGCTGTTGTAGTGTTGTTCTTGTGCTGAGACTGTCACTGTTGGAGGGGAGAGGTGGCACGTTTTTGCATGCCACTTTCAAGGTGTTCCTCTTGTGGTCCCTAGGCAGAGATAGGCATTATAATCCCAGGCCCAGCAGAGGAGCCCGATAGTAAAACAGTCTGAGACTTTAGAGTATAATCACTGGTGGTCCATTTCCTGTCTGTGCTAACAGGGAATTCAATGGGGAAGGCTCTGACAAATGGTAAATACCTAACAAATGGTGACTGTGACCATCACTGGCAGGACTGTTTATTGAGCTCTGTGTGAGAGCTAGGCATTAGGCTGCAAGGGACCCAGGAGCCAGCAGGTCAGACCCTCCCTTCCTTCACAGACAAAGTGCCTGGTGATATGGTTTCTCTGCCCTGGACACACCCCCAGGGCCTCAGCTATACAATCAGCAGCTTGTACAAATTCCTTCAGATTTGGCTTCTCCTCCCCTTCCTCACCATCCTTATACCGGGCTTCTCTTTACAGATGGCTGTAAGTACAGCTTATGCAGTACAGGGCGCACATGTGTACTCACAGACCATGCACAGCATACCCACAAGATGCTTACATACTCAGAAGTATGTTGAACAGCCCAGGGGCCTTGGTGTCCCCTCCCATCGGCCCTCATGGTGACCTTTGTAGAAAACCCCTTGGTCAGAGGTAGGAACAGGGGAAGTGAAGAGTTTAGGAATACTGATCTCTGGGAGGTCAGAATTTCCCAGACAGGCATTCTGGCTGAATTCCAATTGTGGCTGCTGGTAGTTCCCCTCAAAGGAAGAAGACACTGAGAACTAGGCATGGAGCTTATGCTTGTTATCCCAGCAATTCAGGAGGCCAAGGCAGGAGGATAACCGTGAGTTCCATTCCAGGCCAGCTAGAACCAAAAGGAGTTTAAAACCCGCCCTCTGTGCCCATGACCTTGCGTTCTTTTTTTAATTTAAAGTTTATTATTTATTTATTTTTATTTAAAAGGTTTTTTCCATATCTACCACTGCGCCCCCCTCTTCCCAGTCCTCCCTCAGCCTCCCTCCACCCTATCCCGACCTTTGGTTCTTAATTCAGAGGTTCAACCAACCTCACATAGGAAGAGGTACTAAAATCAAGCAAACAACAACAAATAAAACCCCACACCTACAGTGAGTGTGTATAGCTGCCTCCTATCATCACCCTCTAAACAATACAGTATGTCAACAATGTAAGCATTTACACAGTATTAGGTAATTAATCTGGAAGTGACGACAGTCTGCAGGGAGGTGTATGGCTCATGTATAATCACTCTACTACTTTGCACACAGAACTTGAGCATCTGTGAATTTTGCTACCAGGATGACCGAGGGATGACTGAGAAAGGATGATTAGGAGGGATGACTGAGAAGGGATGAGGAGGAGGGATGATGAGGAGGGATGACTGAGAAGGGATGATGAGGAGGGATGATGAGGAAGGATGACTGAGGAGGGATGACAGGGATGACTGAGGGTTGAACTGAAGAGGGATGACTGAGGAGGGATGATTAAGGGATCACTGAGGGATGACTGAGGAGAGATGATGAGGAGGGATGACTGAGGAGGGATGATTGAGGAGGGATGACTGAGGAGGGATGACTGAGGAGGGATGACTGAGGAGGGATGACTGAGGAGAGATGACTGAGGAGGGATGACTTAGGAGGGATGACTTAGGAGGGATGACTAAGGAGGGATGACTGAGGAGGGATGACTTAGGAGGGATGACTGAGGAGGGATGACTGAGGGATGATTGAGGAGGGATGACTGAGGAGGGATGACTGAGGAGGGATGACTGAGGGATGATTGAGGAGGGATGACTGAGGAGGGATGACTGAGGAGGGATGACTGAGGGATGATTGAGGAGGTATGACTGAGGAGGGATGACTGAGGAGGGATGACTGAGGAGGGATGACTGAGGGATGATTGAGGAGGGATGACTGAGGAGGGATGACTGAGGAGGGATAACTTTCTCATGAAAAAGTTCCTTTTCTGGAGAGAGAGCCTGAGAACCACTCACCACTTTCTCTCCTAGCTGCCGAGAGAGAGTAAGGATGAAAGTCTGCCCGTGTCTGCTCAGCTCTGAAAATGCTGCCCTAACAGCCATTGTAAGACAGTAAGGAGCCCCCCAGGGACCTCCCTGAACTCTCTCCCTCTCTTTTCAGGGGCTGCTTTTGTACTGTGACCTCATAGAGTCAACATTTGAGAAGTTCAAGCTGCCGAGCAGGAAGGTGGATGCTCTCGATCACTTCCAGAAATGCTTCCTGATTTTGAAGCTGCAACACCAGAGAGTGGAGACTGACTCCAGTAGCCAGCAGGCAGGAAAGGACTGGAAGGCCATCCGTGTAGATCTGGTAATGTGCCCCTATGACCGCCGGGCCTTCGCGTTGCTTGGATGGACTGGCTCCAGGGTAAGTGCTGTCTGCTGTCGCCTTTCCTGGCCCAGGGGAGAGCTGATTACATCAGAACAGAATGCTGGGATACTGAGGGGACGATGCCCCAAGCCTTTAAACTGGGGCATGATACTGACATATAATCATATGAGTCAGATTCGTTTAGAACAGTTTTCCCCAATGTGTGGATTACTAAGACAGCAGCAGCGGCCTTATCCAGGCAAAGATTTATAAATTCTCCACCTCACTGTATAGCACTACACCAGAAACTCTAACTAAGCTCAGCTACCTGTGTTTGAAAAGCCCATAGGTAACTAGGTGTTTTAGGTGAGCCCAGGAAGTAGCATAGTGTGAGTAACCCAGATGGATTCAGGCCCTAGGCCTACTGAAGGGCTTAGCCCTGCCACCTCCCCTTTGTGTGATTTGGACAAGTTTCCTAAGTCCTACAGGACAGATGTGAGTAGCATTCTTCAGGGTTAGCAATGCACATCTTGCAGCAGCCCAGGCCAAAGCCACAATAATGCAACTGCACTATGGTATTGTAGCTTCTGTCTGCTGCCTATGTTTCTTTGTCAAGACCACGTGCATGCCTTCTGTCTCCTGGTGCTGATGTAAGAAACTGGTGAGGTCTTTAAAAAGAAACTGAGATTCTGTCCTATCTCTGGCTTTGCAGCTTTTAGGTAAATAACACTCATTGGACCTTCTTTAGGGCTAAAAGCAGCACTAACCTTATAGGGATCTGCTGAGAACTCATGGAGTCAACAACTTCATCTTAAAGCTGGAGTCAAACTGGGCAACCCCAGCTCCTCCTTGAGAGGTAATGTAAGGCTCTTGTCAAGCATCCATTGTCACATAGCACAGCAGAGAATTCACAGAACAAAGCAGCTGGCACTGAGCCAGGCACAGGCTTGGGGTTCCATAAATGCCAGGGTGATACTGCCTGCACCATAACAAGACATTCTTAAGTATCTTATTTGACCCTAGACTGAAGCCACAGGATTCTGTTAGGGCATATGGTACTCCTTACTTGGCCCTTTTAACTCAGAGTAGCATCCAAGGTCATGGGTAGACCAGGAGGACCTGTAGACTCTGCCACACCGGCTCTTCCTTACTGTCTACTACCCGCACCATCCTGAATCCATCTCAGGCTCTGGCCAACCCACCTTGGGGCTTTTCTATGAAGGAAGAGGGTTGGATGTGGCTTGACTAAACTAGAAGGGGAGAAGCAGGAATGGGCAGTGGCAGTGAGTGACAGCTGATGTGAATCAGCTGCATATTGTCTGAGTCCACAGCATCCAGAGGTAAATGGATCCATCTAGTATTTCTTACAGCTTCAAAAAAATGGTTTCCCTGGTAGATTCAGTTACCAGCATGATGCCTGTGTGGCAGTTACCCCCACCCTCACCCACAACAAATCTCTGGGGCTCAGGAAAGGACCTGTTGCTTGTCTTAGGGTTGCCATTCCTGTAATGAAACACTGTGAACCAAAGAAACTTGGGAAGGAAAGGATTTTTTCAGTTTACATGTCCATATCACAGTTTATCATCAAAAGAAGTCAGGACAGAAACTCAAGCGGGTCAGGGACCTAGAGGCAGGAGCCGATGCAGAGGCCATGGAGGGATGATGCTTGCTGGCTTGCTTCCCATGGCTTGCTCAACCTGCTTTCTTATAGGACCCAGGATCACAAGCCCTGGGATGCACCACCCACAATGGGCTATATTGCACAAACTCTAGTTAGCATGTGATGGAAAAAACGAAGCCAGATATTGGGGAAAGCTGGAATATCAGAGACAAACCACCACCCAGCCAACTCCTTAGGCCTGTCTCCAGGAATCCTCCAACTGAATGCCTGAGTCCTCAGCCGAAAGGAAAGGGAAAGTCTCTGGGAAAGCTGAAAATCCTCTTCTCTTGCTCTGCCCAGCTCTCTTAACTTCCTCTTTCCACAGTCCTAAAGCCCCTCCCTGACCTGGCTCGGTTCTGTGGTTGACTCTGATATTCCAGATTAATTTTATTAAATGTATCACCACAGGCCTGGGCCCTCCCCCATCAATCACCCTTAGCTGGATCTTATGGAGGTCTCAGTTGAGGCTCTCTGATGCTTCTAGCTGCTGTCAAGTTGACACAAGATTATCCAGCACACCTCTCTCGAGGCATTTTGGGTTTTATCACCTTCTTCAAGCCCTTGTTCACTGATGCCCACCATGCAGTCCTGCTCAGTAAGTCCACAGCACGGGCTTCCTATCAGGCCAGAGTTCACTCACTCCTTCCATTATTTGGAATCATCTCTGTCCCCTGGCACTCTGTAGGTATTTGCTGAGTGAACTGCGTCTCTTTACAAGCACAGAAATGCTCCAAAGGCCTTAGACAAGGAGTTCGGGAGTACATTTCTCCCTCCTCGACCACACAGGGCTGGAAACTAGGAGCAGCCCATCACCGACCCCAGTTAGCCAACTTCTGAAACATCTACAGCTCCTCCAGAAACTGGCAAACCAGTGCCAGCTGTGGGCAGCCGCTGCCCAGCCAAGAGCTGAGGGTTGGGGTATGAGCTAAGTAGGGCCTGGAACTTCCCTGATCTGTGCTAGAGAATCTGGCAATTACTCCATAAGGCTGGTTGCATTGGCACCTGCTATAAAGGGCCCCTGGATGGGTGGGAAAGTCTCATCCAATCCCTGAAACTATCAAGCAAAGAGAAAATTATTTTTTACCACTAGAGGGCATGCCTGTCCCAGGTATTCTCTCTAATGGGATTAAAGGCATAGGACACCACTCTGTGAACTTCATGGCTTGACTGTGAGGGATTCAGCCCTTGGATGGTCCAGACATATTTTATTAAATATACAGTATATCACCACACCTAATCCCATGGCACTTTCTAGACCCGGGTTTCTCTAAAACCTCAGGGCATATTCCTGATCGCGAAAGATGTCTCTCTGGGGCAGGTGACTCTTCACAGAATTTCAATATGGGTGGATAGCAAACAGAGAGAGGCCTTAATGTGCACACCGTCTATTCTGGGACAAAGAAAGTTAAGAAAGGCTAGGTATTATGCCAAAAGATGCACAGATAGGCCCAAAATCTGGATCAGGATCTCCCCACAATTCCTCACCCTCTTTTGTAAGGATGCTATTTAAAATCTAAAATGATTTAGGCAGCATTTACTCTGCACCAGGTATTTTCCTAGAAACAGTGCTCACACTGTCCATTTACCCATTCAACAGATATTCACACACCATCTGCTGCCTGTTGGACATCATCTGACAAGGGACCAGGCCATTCAGCTTCTGGTTCACACTGAGTTTCTGTTCTAGTGAAGGGAGCTCCAGCACTGGGGACCTTTGTCCTGGGGAAGAAAGTCACACAAGAATATGTGCTAGAAATTGACAGTTTCAAACACCTGGGGGTGTAGGATGGCTCTGAACACCTGGAGCTATAAGATGGCTCTGAACACCTGGGGGTGTAAGATGGCTCTGAACACCGAATGTGGACAGTAATTTATTTTAACTGTCTTTGTAGCAGTTTGAGAGAGACTTACGGCGCTATGCCACCCATGAGCGGAAGATGATATTGGACAACCACGCTCTGTATGACAAGACCAAGGTTAGTGTTTCCTTCTAAGATGGGCTATGGGCCCTTACCCCGAAGCCCTTCCCTTGAACAGATTTTTAAAACGATTTTTATTACATTTACTTTTATTTATTTTATAGTGGAAGAAATGGGTGCACACATGCATGGTCTGCATGTGGAGGTCAGGGGAGCCAGTCCGGTCCTACATTGTAGGTTCTAGGTATTGAACTCAGGTCCTCAGGCTTGGCAGAAAGCACCTTTACGTGCTGGGCTCTCCTATCCTATTCCCACCCTAACCCAAATTGATTTTGGTGTCCAGGTTTTCTTTTCTTTGCTTAGCAGCTCACAGTCGAAAGGAGCTGGAAAGATTTACTCAGATGCCAATCCCCACCTAACCAGGATGCAACTCTGGAGCTTCTGGCTCAGATAGTGAGCTGATGGGGCTTCAGGGCCAGCACAGATGTTGAGCCAGAATTGAGTTGGCTATATTTCTGGTGTTTACAGTCATTTACTCCAATGAAAATCAAGGCTCACCACAAATCGTAAGTGTCACAGGAATACCAGTCCAATGAAATCATGTTCTGAGTGGGTCATTAATGACCATCTCCTACAGTAGAGCTACATGGGTACCCCAAAATGGACAGGAAGCCATCAAGCCTCAGTCAGTAATCATGGGGGACTCGTTTGGAGATGGCACCTTGTTCAACTCATTCCACAGAACAGTAACAAGTTACTATGTGGCTAAGGAAGATTAATTAATTAACAATTCTACTGTCAAATCTATGAGCCAAAAGGTCTACTGTCTTGTAGTGATCAAGGGCACCAAATAGGCTTGGGTGAAGAAGAAGGCATGGTATCACTAGAAGAATCTGATTTCTGGCCAGGTGGTGGCAGTGCATACATTTAATCATAATCCTTGGGATGCAGAGGCAAGTGGATCTCTGAGTTCGAGTCCAGTCTGCTCTACAAAGAGAGTTCCAGGACAGCCAAGGATTACACAGATAAACCCTGTCTCAAAGAGAAAAAAAATCTTATCTCTTTACCCCTTCAGGGTTTATTATAGTTTAAGAGAAATTGACAACAAAAATATCTTAAGTAAAAAGAAATGGAAGCTGAGTAAATACTGATGTCTCAGGGTAACACTGGCTTCAGGTACAACTGTATCTAGCTGCTTAGGTGGGTTTTCCAGACTTGCCTTCTCTGTCAGGCAAGTTTTCCCCATGAATCTCAATCATCAGTTATTCTAACAAGGAAGATCTTTTTCTAATAGTTTTTACATGGATTCTAACTGCTCATTGACCAGACTTGGGTCATGTGCTTATCTATTAATCCATTGCCATAGATCCGGTTGGCCAGGCTTGGGTTATGTGCTTCTTCCTAGAAATTGAAGAGGGGATGAGGGAATTTCCTCATAGAAATTCAATGTACTTCTCGTGGAGGAGGAGACAGTAGGGGCTGGCCAAAGAGCCTCAGAAACTGAGCTTGTAGGTGGAGGTAGAGTCATAGAGTTAAGTTCAGGAAGGCTTGCAAATGAATACATAATAAATAATTCAACAGGTGTCTGTTCTGGGCCCAGGACTGTGTGTGTTATGTATTAGAAAGACTCAAGAGATCAGGGTGTGGAAGCTGGAGAGCCTAGAGCAGGCTCGGAAGGCTGTAAAGAACACAGTATGTACAGAACCTGCCATTACTAACAGTTTGGTCTTCTACTGCACATCAGAATAACCTAGAACTTTCAATAGATTGCTAACAAGGCCTCTCTGGAGCTTTTGATTTCATTGCACTGGAGTGTAACTCAAGCCTGTATTTTACTGAGGAAAGAAGAAAAAAACCTCATCAAGTGGTGAAGAATAGGAGAGTAGGCTGGGACAATGACTCAGTGATTAAAAGCACTTGCTGCTGTTACAGAGGATCTGGGTTTGATTCCCAGAACCCACATGGTGGCTCTGATGCCCTTTTCTGGAGAGATGATTCCATTGGTAAAGTCCCTGCTGGGCAAGTGTGAGGACCTGAGTTCAGATTCTTAGCACCATGTAAAAGCCAGGAATGGTGGATATATCTGTAACTCTAGCCAGGTAAGGCCAAAACAAGCAGATTCCTGGTAGTCAGTCTAGTGAGTTGTAAGCTCCCTCCACTTGTAATACAAGAATGCACATGCATCCCCCCACACACATAAGCAAACACACACACACAGACACACACAGACACACACACACACACACACACAAAGAATTAAAGACTCATAGAAAAACTATGCATGTGTCATTTGCTGACTGGGGCAGAATGCCATAAATTTATCTTAATCCACATGTGACATATTCCTGGAAGGAAAGGTGTCAAAGATACAGGACCCGGTAACTAGGGCCTTTGGTTTGTTTGTTTGGGTTAATGTCTCAATCTACAGCCCAGGCTCCTGTCTCCACATCCCAGGTGCTGGAATTCTAGGTGTGAGTCACCACACCCTGGCCTCCTCTGATCTTTTATATTCAGGGGCATGGTGGGATGCTTGAGCTGTCACTCATTCTAAAGAGGCAGTTCAATGTGTCTGCACTGAGATGCTGAAAGAAACCTCCCGATGGAAGGGTTGAGAAATCCGCCGCCACAAGGAGGACTCCAAGAGACGTTCTCTCATGCAACACGCAAGGGGTTTAATTTCCAAGTATACCTGGGGCTCAGCTCACTGGATGCACAGGAACAGAGAGAGAGCCCTGAGCTGAAACTGAACAAAGCTTTTATAGGTCATGGGGGTTGCTGCGTGCAGGAATGCAGGAGGCAGATCCTGGAACTTTAAGCACATTCTTTCTTTATCAGTAGGGGGTGGTGAACAGCCATAAAGACTTAAACAAATTTTCCTTTACATTTTAAAGTTAAGCAAATTTTTCTTTACATTGAGTGTGTGTTTCTCCTTATGCTTCCAGAGGGTGTTTCTTGAAGCAAACAGTGAAGAAGAGATCTTTGCCCATCTGGGACTGGATTACATTGAACCATGGGAAAGAAATGCCTAAGAATGAATTGTTGACATTGTTCTCTTCAGGTTAAACAACATGTGCTGCGTGTTAGTAAAAGATGTCTTAGGAAAATCGGATTCTTTAGGCCTCAGGTAATGCAGACAGCAAATGGGTCATATGTGTGCTATGCATAGAGAATATTCTAAAGCAACTTTGGAGGTTTGATAACCTGAGACATGGCCGTGGGTCACATTCTCAGGCTGTCTGTCCCACTGCTACGTAGAATTCAGTCTGTTCTTTCAATAAAATTGCTGTGTCTAGAGAAGTGCATCAAAGCTCACCTAACACCTGTGTGTCCGGATCTCTGTGTATCACCAATAAAAACAGGAAACAGAAGAAGAAAGTTTTCTTTGCTTTGTTCAATTATTATATTTCTAAACACAAATGGAACCATGGAAGAAAAAGAGCTTGTGGCTGATTTTGAAGGGACATGGGTGTAATTAATTCATCTGAGGTTCCCAAGGGGGCTCTGGGTCCCTTCAGGGGTGCTGGGAGGGTGGGTGCTGATTCCTGGTTGCCTTGGCTCTGCTCTAACCAGCACTGAACTGTACCAGGGAGGGGCCCTCACTGCTCTCTCTTGGTTGCAAAAGCAATTTCCTAAAACACAGCAAGAAAGTGTCCTTTTCCACTTGGAGCTCTCAGAGAAACTGTGAATTTCTTCATCTCAGGGCACCCAAGGTAAGGAAGTGAGCCTCTGGAAGATCCCTCACCAGATTCATGCTCGCCTCCAGGAGGGCACAGACTAGACATACCCTATGCCCTTAAGGGACCTAAAAGGCCACCTATTGTAGGTATGTCAGTGTCCTCAACCTGCTGGAGAGCTGGAGACAACCTCTTGAGTGTCAGCTTGTTTCTAGGGGATGCATAATGCTGCATGAAGAGAGGACCCTGGCCACAGTCCTGTATACAGCAGGGAGATAGTGGGAATCTGGTGTCATAGCTTACTGTGCTTTTCCCCCACAGAGGGTTAATCAGCATTACCCAGATGCCCCTTTTCCAGGTTCTTGGAAGCCACAGAAGCTTCGGCCCCATCTCCTACTCTGCTAGTAACACTAGAAAGGCAAACATCAGCTTTGCCATTTCTTAAGGCCTGATTAAAATAACTTTGGCCTTGGGTGGCAGTATGACAGTCTGATCTGATCTATCCCAAAAGATTAGAATGTTTCATACCATTGCTCTCTCACTTAGGAGATAATCCATCTGGGCCTGTCAACCATTTAGCCATGAGACCACCCCCTTATAAGGCTATTTCAAATAAAGCCTTGCTAAGGGGCTAGGAGGAATAATTGTCCCTTTAAGGAGACAGTGTATGTTTCCCACCCAGAAACCCCTGGAATTGCTTGTTAGCCCTGTCATCACAAAGCTTTGCTATGCCTACCTGCTTTGTGGAATTACTCAGAAAGCCTAATTTTTCCTTTGCAACAGGCTAACTGGTAAGTCAGAGTGAAGCCTGACTAATACCCCAAATCCAGATCTTTTTAATAGATCAGTTGGTGAAGGAAGAGAAAGAAGACCCCAGTGATGTTGGAGCTTTCAGCATGGAGGCCCTTCACTGCCCACTAGAGGCAGGGAGGGAGCTTAAGAGAAAGTTCGGGAACCTAAAGTGCCAAAGAAAGCACAGCAGAGCCTTCTGGCCAGCATCTGAGGGAAAGAAGCAGAAAATGCAAAAGGGGAATGTTGCAGTTGCTCCCTCAACGTAAGGAAAAAGACCCCATATGATTTGTAGGTTCATCAATCGACCATTTATTTTTTATCTTATTACAAAGTAAGTTTTTGTACCAACAGAAATCTTGCAATTTTAGTGAAAACAATTTGAAATAAAGATTCTAAGCAATTGATTATAAGTAGAATTGAAGTGTCTAAAACACAGCCGTACCTTATTTTATCAATTACAAGGTTTAGTGACACGTGTTTCAATCAGGCCTCGCAGATGCCCTCTGGGGTCAGTTTTATAAGTATAAAACTGAGGCTCTAGGTGACCAGCATTCTGGGCTGGAGCTGGCACCCATAGATGTCAAAGCCACAGGGCCACAGTCTGATCAGGTCCTCAAGGAGTTGATGTGGGAATGTCTTTCTGTATGTTGTGAATATCAATCTTTAAATAAAGGAGCTGTTTTGGCCCATGACAGGCACCGTAGAAAAAGTAGGAGGTGAAATCAGAGCATAGGTAGGAGAAGGGCAGAGTCAGAGACAGACCAAGCCAGCCACCAAAGAAGAAACATGTAAGGAACACAGGTGAGCCACAGGCTACATGGCAGGATAGATTAATGGAAATAGGTTGAGTTAAGATGAAGAAGGCAGTTAGCAATGTGCCTAAGCCATAGGCCAAACAGCATGAAGTTAATATAAGCATCTGAATCATTTTGGGGGGACTAAGCAGCAGCGGGCAGCTAAGCGGTCTGGCACTGCAGGTCTATGGGTCTGGACCTCTGGCTGCCTGGGGTCAGAAAACCTTAATGTAACAGGTAGTCCAAGGTTTTTTTGTACCATGTAAGAGAAGTGAATGTTGAACATCCCTGGGAATGGCTAGTTGATGACGTCAAAATGAGCTTATGTAAGAAACTGGGCCCATGAAACATAAAAATGAATTTCAGAGAGGCTTGGCAATTGGTAGGGGATGGTGGTCATTGGGTTTACAGAATCATTTCTTGTTGTTCACGAAATACGATCGTTTCTGAACATCTAGAGGCCCCATGTGAGAAGAGATGGCTCCCTGAGATTTCAAAGTGGCTAATGGAGATTGTGGATGTTCCCTGAGATGCCTTGAGACCTGATCTCTCCCACTGTGATGTATGGCCCATCCTAGGTAGTGGCCATGCATCAGAAGGAGCTGTGACCAGCCTACTTGGAAGTCATCTGGAGAAGTAAAGGCAAATACCTGACCCAACCTGGTGAAGTTGGCCCTAGATTCCCCTTGGATGGCAGGTGTGGTTATACTAGTCCATCTCTTTGGTCCTCATTATCTTTCTCCCTCACAAACATTTTTTCTTTATGACACTTCAAAACAAAATGCCTCATTGCAAAGAAAGTCATTAAAGCATAAATATAAATTTTACGTTAGTTACTTCTCATCGTTAAAATTAAATGCCTGTTAAAATCAGCTTAAGGGTGGAAAGGTTTATTTGGTTCACAGTTTGAGGATGCAGTCTATCACAGCCAGGAGGGCATGGTGGCAGGAGTATGCGGCAGCTGGCCACATTATTTTATCTGTAGTCAGGAAGTAGAGGGTGATGAATTCCGTGTATTCAACTTCAAGTCCCTTTTATTCAGTCCTGAAGCCCAAGCCCATAGAATGGTGCCTGCTCACGTTCAGGTAGATCTTCTTGCTCAGTTAAATCTTTCTAAGTCCCATCAAGATGAACCATCAAAGACGTCAGTATCCTGGAGGTTAATGTGTAATAGATAACTCAGGTCTCTATACTTGGAATGTGAGCCTTAGTTGACACCCAAGGACAAATGATGTTCAGAGTTGAAGTGACTAGACTGCTAGAGACAACAGGGTTATTTGTAAATGTCTGATATTTGAATTGCATGCCGTGAAGAAAGTTTGGAATTAACACTTCCCCGTTGACTTAGCGACTCTGGGTTACAAATGCTGCAGGGCAGCTGCTTGCCTCGATCAGACAAGAGGAATGGGGAGAGGTGAAGAACAGGGTGAGAGTGGGGATGAATATGTCCAGTGTCTACTAAGTGCGAAACACTCTCCTTTATTTCCTTTGTAATTTTTCCAATGCCCAATGAAGCACGGACTATTCTCCCTTCTTTTATAAAACCCCAAACAGGCTTGGGGAATGTAGGTGACTTCATCAGCCTCCTCACAGCTGCTGAGTGGCAGGTCTGACTCAGAACTCCATATCACCTTCTCTGCTGTATATATAACATGATCTAGCCACATGCTTCCCTGTGTTGGGGCACGTGTGGCTCCTTGTGAGCTTTACCCTGAGATAGTCAGTAAGAAGAAATGCCTTCTTTCGCATGTCTGCCATAAGTTTTACTCAATGCGCCTAGAAAGTCCAGCTCCCATAGCTTTATTTACTTATTTATGTGGAATGAGAGGTGCTGGCTCCTCCACTCTCCGAGCATGGTTCCCAGGCACAGATCCCAGGGTTTTCCAGCTCCAGGTCAGCTCCATGACAAAGTGACATCATTCTAGGCTCAGTCTGGGCACAAGCCACCACAGCCCTCTCCTTCTCTCTATTTCTTCAGGAGGGCGGTAGGTGTCGGGCAGGGGCTCCTCACTTCCAGAGACTGTTCTCACATATATGTGACCTTCTCGATCGCCTCGTGGGTCCATCTCATGTGTGGGTGACCGCCTAGGGTTCTTGAGAACACAAGCAAGTTTTTAAAAACTATATAGCAGAGACTTCAGCTTCTGGCTTAGATAAACTCAGACAACCATGTTGACCCTTCCAGTGGAAACAGCCAAAAATCAGAGCAAACATTTGAAATGATGGTTGGCAAGATAATGGGGCTCAGGAGAGTAAAGACACTGGCTTTTGAGGGGCAAGAAATGAGTGGCGTCTGTAATTGCCTGAGCTTACTGCCTCCTGAGCTTGTTCATGCCACACCATTCTCTCTAATTATTGTTAGCACAGTGTCTCCATCCTCTAGCTTTTAATCTATCCAAGTATTTCTATTCATAAAGTACAGTTCTGTAGATTTTTATACAGCTGGCTATTGCTTTTATAGCCAAACCAACTCTTTCTGCCTTGTAACAGAAGCTGTTCAGATCATTTACATCTAATATGATCATTGATATAGTTGGTTTCAAACCCACTATCTTGCTTTTCTTTTGATTTTTTTCTACATCTTCATGTTTTTAAAAATATTTATTAATTTGTTATGTATGTAGTGTTCAGCCTACATATATACTTGCACTCCAGAAAAGGGAATCAGATCTTGTAAATGATTGTGAGCCACCATGTTGTTGCTGGGAATTGAACTCAGGACCTCTGGAAAAGCAGCCAGTAGTCTTAACCACTGAGCCATCTCTCCAGCCCTACATGTTCATTTTAAAATTAGTTTTCTCATTTTTTATTCTATATAAACTTCAGAATATTACTAAGTTTATTGAGAAATGTGTTGGGATTTATATCAAAATTGTGTTTTTTAAATTTAAAACATTAAGTTAATTTTTTATGTGTACAGATGGTTTGCCTAAATGCACACCTGGTATCCTAGGAGAGAGTGCAGATGACGTAGAATTAGTATAGACCATTGTGAACTGCCATATACCTGCTGGGAACTGAACCCAGGTCTTCTAAAAAGCATTAAGTACTTTTAACTGCTCATTAGCTCCATAACTATATTGATTATACAGATACTAAAAGTTCCATAAATTTGACATTTCTGTGATGTTGAGTGTCCTTCCAGGATCATAGTATACAACCATCATAACTTAGCTATTGTTGAAGGTCTTTTATTGAAGTTTTGCTTTTCTGTAATAGGATTAGACATTTTATCAGATTTTCTATGTATTTTATTATTATTGTAAAATAGGATTTTTAAAAATTCCTTTACCTAACTAGTAGCTATTGATATTAAGAAATGCAGGTAACTTTTGAATGTTTTTTTTCCCCAGTATTAAAGATCAAACCTAGGCCTTTGCTCATGCTCAGGGGGTGCTCTACCTCAAAGCTAAGTCTTGTGTATGCTTTTATAGGCAATAAACTTATTCAACTATTTTGCTAATTCCAATAACATCTGTAGACTATTGATTTTTTCTATGCTGATAGGCATAAAGGATCTGCAAATTATGATAATTTTACTTCTTCCATTTCAATGTTATGTTTGCCTTTTCTTATCTCATTGTGTTGGTTAGAACCTAAAGTCCAGTGCTGAATCTAAGTGATGAGTATTTTTTATTTATTTCTGATTTTAAAGACATTCCTTTTCAAATTAAGTGCCTATCCTGTCTCACCTTTGAAAGTCCGTATCAAGCACTGGAGAGAAATGGTGCTGGATATAACTGTAAGACTGAGTGTAAATCCCCAAACCCATGTAAAAACAGACATATAGGACATGTGTCTTCTTTTTACAAGAAGATGTGGAGCAGAGACAGGAGAATCCCTAGAAGCTTGTGGGCCAGCATCCAGAGAAGAAAAGAGCACGGACACCTAAATGACCTCTGACCTCCACACACATTCCATGGTACACATGCTCAGACACATGCATATGTACATACATACATTGCACACACACAAACACACATGCACACACACTAAATAAATAAAAGAATAAATAGCTCTTATTTCAAGTGATGTGACCTTTTAAAAACCATTCTCTCCTATTAGCATGGTCATACATCTGTTTCTTTTGTCTATTAAATAAATTATATTAAGTTGATTTTCTTTTATGCTGTTATTGTTCTAATTTTCAGAGCTGGCCAAAGAACCAGTGACTTCTATGGGCTGGGTCAATATCTTACCACTGAACTACAGTTCAACCCTGATTTTCTAATGTTAAATCAACTTTGAATTTTGTCTGGTCAATAAAGACACACTGGTCATCTCCTGTTGCTTTTACTGTGTTTAACTGCCTCCTTTCCAAGGGTCTCACATGGCACCTTTGTACAGTCTATGCTTAAAAATTCTTAGCTTGCTACACTTTCAGTCACAGGTGAGAATTATAAGAAAAAGTTCTTACCTCAGATATTTTGGGATTGTCATAGAGTTCTGAAATTTCGCATGGTCTCTCACTTTCCTAAAATGGTCAAAAATAAATAAATAAAATATGAAGGGCCATTGCTGTAACCATTCAAATCACCGTTTTAAGCCACAGTGCACATTAGAATTGCCAGAAAGTTAAAAAAAAAAAAAAACCAACAAAAACAACCAAGCATGCAGATAAGAGCCTACCTCGAGCAAAATGAACACACTCAAAAAGTATCATTGTTCAAAAATGGCCCCGAGCTGGCATTGTGAGGAAGGAAGAGATATGAACAGGATTGGCTATTGAGTTGATAACTGGGTTCTCTGTACTCTACTTTCCACATTAATGTACGTTTAAGGTTACAGTAATCCCCCGCCCACTTGCAATGGTGTCCATTACCCAGTAGCCAACTAGGGTTTTAAGATGTTAGTGGAAATTTCAGAAGCCAAAAGTATTAAGCTTCTGTTTTGAATAGCATGGCACAACCTTGGACCACCCTACTTTACACCATCCCTTGCTTAGTGTATTCACGCTATAAATGATACCAGCCCTGTGATAGCTGACAGAGAGGTCAAGAAACATCATTCACATTTATTGTTCCATTTTAAATCATTAAATTTTACTAATGACTAGGAATGCTAATCTTTCAGTGTGACTAATTTATTGTTAGTATGTTGTTGTGCACAGTGTCCAATACGGTCAGCATGCTTCACAGTATCAAGTGACTACTCCGTGGTCTTGAATTGTATCCTTTGTGAATGATGTTTGAAGGGACTATATACATAATAAAAAATCGTATTGGGTTGGGAATGAAGCTCAGTGGTAGAGTACTTGCTTGGCATATGGAGAAGGTCCTGGACCTGATTTCCACCACTACAATGAGTCAAACAAAGCCAGCCACAATTATACAGTTCTATCACCAAAAATTTGTTCATTCATTTTTGTTCCGTTTTATGTGTTTGGATGTCTGCCTGCATGCATATCTGTGCACCACATACATCTGACGGCCAGAAGAGGACATTGGATTTCTTGGGACTGAAGTTACAAGTGGTTGTGAGCCACCATGTGGGTGCTAGAAATTGAATTGAGTTGTAAGCCATCTCTCCAGCTCTAGAAATTCCTGATTTAATTAACTTAGTGATTGATATATTTTAGCCTTCTAGATTATTTTAAAGAGCACCGAGAAACTATTGGCTAAATAATACTACCATCACCCTTAATACTTAATGTGTATTCAATTTACAGCTTTCTAGTATACATGCTGTTGTGCTATATATATCACCCATCATATCATGCCATCCTTACAACTGTTCCCACCACTTAAAACATGTGGTAGTTATGTTTATGTGCTAGGGTTTATATATTATTGTTTGTGGTACTGAGGTTGGATCCCACAGCCTTGTACATACTAGGTATGTACACTGATCATGAGCTATATCCCCAGCATGAGAGGATAGTTTCATGACACCTATTATAGAGTTGAAGTAACCAAGGCATAGAGAATGTTGAGTCACTTGTCCAGGTTCACATAGACCATATAGTTCAGAGGCAGGATCAGAACCCAGGTTTGATATCTTCCCATTTTAGTATCTACCAGTATGAAAACAACCATGATTGTTCATAAGTAGACAGTGAAGTTAGAACCCAGAGGCTATTTGGCACAAGTATACCCTATTGTGAAACCTTGTTGGATACAGATCTAGGGGACCATGCATGGCCCACAGAGAAAATCTGATAGCAATATGGGATGTCAGGGGTCCATGCACATTCTTTTGTAAGTCATGCCTATTTAGACACAGGAATGGAAAAGGTTATGGTCTTAACATAGCCCTTCCACAGACACTTCATCACTTCTTAGTCTCTTCATTTCCCTCACATTCTTACTGTCCAATGATGAAACTTGGACCCCCGCCTCAGCGTAGATAACACCCCACTGTACAGACATATGTTTGCATGTCATCAATAATCTCTCTCCATTCCTATTTTTTGCCACTCCAAATGTCATCTTATTGCCAGAGATTTATTCAAGTGACCAGAGAATTATATACTAATCAGCTCTACCTGAATCTACCTGCAAAGGACATTTCATACCAGGAACATCTACTACCTTGTCCTCAGAAACAACACAGGTTTCTGACATGCTTAGCCCAGACAGAGGCCAGTTCACTGAGATACTGATTCAAGCTACACATTCACACCCAAAGAAGCAGTGATCACCTCAATGGGCTCATCGATGCTTCTTCTTCGCTGAATCAAGGTAAACAGCAAGGCCACCAGCAGGGCTGTGGCCAGCAGGGATGGGATTCCAGCTGCTAGTCCAATAGAGGGACCACAGTCCTGGCACAGAGAAATAAAATGGTCAGGGAAGCTCAGGTTCTTCAAGAATAGAGGGATGCATTCAGTGATTTAAAACAACAACAAAATATGCACGGACTCTGGATACATTGGAAGAATGAAATATTTCAAAAGATACTTGTAATGTATATGACAGGCGTATTGCTCTTATAGGCTCTAATTTATATAGTCCATTGGGAATGGTAATCATCTACTAGAAAAATGAACAACATATTTAAAGCAGGAGTCCCAGGGAACAGAAGCAAAACATCCCTTCAGAAGAAAAAAGGCAAGGTGCAGTTCAGAGCCACGCTTAGATGCCATGTTCACCTTCGGTCTGAGAAAGTCACTTCTATTTTTAGTACTGGGGACAGTGGTTAATGCAGAGACTCAGAGCTAGCGAAAGTGCAGGCAAGGGTCTGTGGGGTGCTCAGTTGTGAGTAGGATTCTATATTTTGCCTCCCCCAAAGCTCAAGGAATGTTTCAGAAGGAAACCGAGGAGAAGAGAGTGAGACGTGCACACTTCAGTCCGAAGAGGTCAGAAGAGGATGTAAGATCCTCAAGAACTAAGTTACAGGCGGTTGTGGGCTAGTATGTTGGTGCTGGGCACCAAACAGAGGTCTTACATAAGCATTAACTGTTGAGCCTTCTCTCTAGCCCTGGGGCCTGTGGCTCTACAGTCTGTCTCATGTTTTTCAGCAGGGTAGTTATAGGAATAATTAATTTAGTTCTGGGCTTGGTGACAGTTCACATGTCAAACTTTAATCATAAAAACAAATACAGGAGATAGGGAGAGCATTTGTATCCTCACAGATGACAAAACCAAGGCTTGGCCATTGAAGAGGACACTTACATTGGCTTTGGCACTTGTGGCAACTGGAGAGGAAGTCTGTGTGTAAAGAGAATACGCAATATTAGAAAAGAAATTCTGTAGAACATATACCATGCAAAACATCCTGTCAACAGTGGAGTCAACTTTGCCTTAAATGTTTAACGACAGTAGCCATAGAGCCTCCTGTGAGTGTGCCCCTAGTGAGGATTAGAATGAGATTAGTCAGATAACATCTTCACTATCTACCTGGTAAATCTGCCAGAACACACTACATCTGTTGTCCCTAGCCTCCATGCGGGGCCAGCACACTTCAGCCCACTTTTCCCCACTAGGAGAAAATATAAGCACCACAGAAAGGTTTCATTAGGAAGTTTCTTAAGGAAGCCAGGCCTGTTTTCAAACATACAGTAGAGCATCTGTGCCTCACCCACAGGCCCAGCGTGAGCCACACGGAACAGTTCATCTTTCTGGTTCACAGCTCCACTTGAGGAAGAAGGGGCACTGCATGTCACCCCTGTCTGAGGTAGTTCAAGTGCATATCTAGGAACAAAGCTGTGTACACTATGTTACGTGGAGTCATCCTGGGTCCTTGGGCTCGGTGTGCACTGGATTCCTAGCACCACAAACAGGGATAAAATGATTGAAGGTTGGGGGTTTATACTGCCTGCAATGGCATGCTCCTTCCTCTTCCCAGAACTTGCAGGGTCTCATCTCATTTCATCAGATAAGTAAATGGCTGCTGATGGTGGTGGGAACAGGCGGGGGTGAGTGGCTCAGTGGCTAACATTTAGGACCAGAAATCAGATCCCCAGAAGCCATGTAAATACCTGATGGGTTTCAAATTCAGAAGGCAGAGATGGGATTCCCAAAGCAAACTGGCTATCAAGACTAGTCCTACACATGTTGTGAACTCTTGGTTTGATTGAAAAACCCTGCCTCAAAGCTGAAAGAGGTTGATTCTTGACATCAACACCGGGCCTCCACTCGTACATACATGTCGTGTACACATACACATGCAAAGCATGCATACACATGAATGCTTACCACATATACATGTATGAAAATGAAAAATAAATAAAATGGAAAAAGTAATAGCTACCTCTGGGGATTTAGAGATCACATGAGCACCACAATCATCACCTTATTACGTTTACAGCACTAGTCAGGTCTGCTTTTATTTATCCCTGTCAACAATCCTGATGGTTGCAATGGCGTCTCCAGACTTCCTATAGTTAGCGTCTCTGAGAAAAGGTGAAACAGACCTCAGAGAACTTACACAACTGAGAACCAAGTTTCTATGGATGAGTCTAACCTGCACTTGAGCACTTGAACTTCAGGACAGACCTCTTTCCTAGTGAGCGCCCATCAGAAATGTTGACAGTGTTGCCTTTTATTCTTGAGATGGCTATTTTCACAGAAACAGGACCTCACATCTCTCATATCAGTGAGGTCCTGCATTGGTGTAAAGTATTGTCCTGCTTCCGCCTCCTTCAGCAAATCCTACCCGTGTGCACACAACCAGCAAGTATTGTTTTTCTGAAGATGGCAGGAAGAGCTGACCATTGTTCCAGATAAGGTGTTCTGTCTTCAAAGTACAGAAGACTTTTTTGCTGGTTAGGGCAAAAAATAAAAACATATCAGGCATAGTGGGCACATGCCTTTAATCTCAGCACTTGGGAGACAGAGACAGAGGGAGGGATCTTGAGCTCAAGGCTATTCTAGGCTACAAGTCAAAATTCAGTTTCTGAATAACATTTTGCAAGGCAGTTAATGGCCAGGGCACAGAGGCAACTACTGGAGCTCAGAGCTCAGGGTGGTGTGTGTCTGAGAGAAAGGCTGGTTTCTCTAGAGCCTGGAGGTAGGAAAGGGAGCTTGGTAGAGGCCTCCCTCTCTCCATCTTTCCTAGGCAGCATGGCTGCCTTCCTGATTACTTCCTGTTTCTCCTGATGGGATTTCTGCTCTCACAAGCACCTGTTAATTGCATACCTAACGCTTGTGGAGCATCCACTGTGTGCCAGGCTGTCCAAAACCTTTTCTTGTATTAACTGACACACATTTCACAGCACAGCAGGACCAGCATGCCTCCATTTTACAGATGAGACAAGCACAGGGAAGGGAAGTGAGGTGTGTAAGGTAACATACAGCAATAGCCTTTCTCACTGAAAATGCTCTTTCTTGACTGGCCCAATCATTGTCTTCACAGACTCCACACTCAAATACAGATGCAGCCAGACATAGTGTCACATCACTAAGGAGGCAAAAATAGAGGCATTGCAGGCCCACAGCCAATCAGAGCTACCTTGGGAACCCTTGTTTCAAAAAGGAAACTACAGACGAGCCTTATCTATAATGATGTTCATCACACAGACACTCCTATCTGGAACTCATTACATAAAACAAGGCACTTGAAGAAACAATGTGTGACTATCCTCAATTGTGGTTGTAAAAGCTGATGGAAAAGTCTGTGTAGAGCTGGAGCACGTGCAATGTCAGACAGCAGGGGGCGCTGCCCTGGTGTTTTCTGCTGATGGGAATTTAGTGATTTAATCTTCGTTTTTCAAGATCTATATTCATAGTTTTTAAGATAAAAACATTGCTCCCGGGGCTGGAGAGATAGCTTTGTGGGTAGAGAGACTTAATGCAAAGCCTCAAGGTCTGAGTTCAATCTCTGAACCCACATCCTATGGCACGTGTATGCTCCCCCCCCCCCCCCCCCCACGCACAGACGCGGGATAGTTTAAATCCAAACACGCGCTGTTCCCAGGACCACCCAACACAGACTGTGCCCTTTATGGCAGTATTGGGGCCTGTGGGACGGAGTTGCGGAGCTCTGCTTTGACTTTCTCCCACTTGCCTGGTGATAGGGGTCTGGCCACTCTACTTACTGTATTCACCGGCAGTGTAAAGTTCAGTGAAAAACTCTGCAAGAGAGAAAGAAACATTAAAAGTCCCAGGAAAAGTTAGCAACCTCCCGAACCTCTGCCTCCGAGCCTTAGCAATCCGGCAAAGGGGAAGCGAACCCAAAGGGGGCTCCACCAGGGTCCTTCTCAGTTCCCAGTGTCAGCCAAAGAACACAGAACAGGAGCCTGGGGTAGTGGAGGGCTGTGCCAATGACTGTGGGCCGTCTTCTCCTGCTCCATCTTCTAGGCAGGGCTAGACTGAGGGTCTCATCAAAACACTGGAAATTGGTCCCCACCCAATGCCTTTTTAAAGGGAGAACTGAGAATTTAGAAATATTACTTTGTAATATTTTCAGCTTAAACCAGATCCCCTCCCCCAAAGGGCATGATGTAAGCCCTGACTATTAACCACCTCCTCAGGAGAATTAACCAGAGACAGGTGAAGTCGTGCGTTTTTTTACCAAGTCTGAGCTGAGGCTCTGAGGGTGGGCTGAATCAGTCAGGGTAGCAGGGAACTGGAGTTACACTCCTCTCCCTGGGATTCCCTCTGTGCCTGGCTTGTCCCTCCCCATTGTGTGTAATGAATATCAACTTTCCACCCCACAGTATACCAAATCTCCCGCATACACCTCTCATCAGGGTGAGGTCATGCCAAGGTGTCTGGTGGCTCCTTTCTGCTCCCTCATCCCTGTCCGTCATTCTGGTTTGGGTCGACTGTCACATCTTTCCAGGATGCTCCACCAAGTTCCTTCCCTGATGCTGGGAGCAATCTGTGGACCCTGCTCAGCCAGTGGTCTTCCCTGGCTCCCTTTCTCTGCTCTACCTCCTGGATTTTCGTCCATTCTTACTCCTGGTTCCTGGCTGAGCCCTCCTCTAGTCCCATCTCCTGACATCCTGGTCTTCATGGCCCCCAGCTCTTGATCTCCCCTACAACCCCCTCCCCCACCTCCACCCCCTATCATTCAATCAGCAACACATTTGCTAAATTTTGACATTAAATGCACTTCGACAATAGAAAATAGAGAAATGGCTCAGGGGATAAAAACACTGGCCACACAAGCCTGGTGACCCGAGTTCCATCCCTGGGACCCACATAAGGGGGAAGAACCAACTCCACAAACGTGTTCTCTGACCCACGTATATTTGCCATGACATGAGTACACCTCCATACCCAAAATAAAAACAATGAAAAAAATTAAAGTGTCCTGTAGTTAGAAATCTTTGTCTTGGCCTAGCTCAGTGGTCCACACCCACCCGTTGTTGTCCCAGATAATCACACAAAGGCTTATATCAATCATATGCTGTTTGGCCTATGGTTCAGGCTTATTGCTAGCTCCTCCACCTTAACTCAATTCCTCAAAATAGTAAGGAATTGCAACACTTGCTCTTTCTATAACCAACCATCTTTACCTGCTGGAAGTAATCCTAAAGGTACACAGAGAAATGAGATCTGGCAAATGGATGTGTTTCACTTCCCAGAATTTGGAAAGATGAAATATGTACATCATACTATCAATACTTACTCTGGAATGCAATGGGCAACTGCTCTGAGTTCTGAAAATGCTGATGCTGTACTAACTCACCTTTTGGAAGCCATGGCCATAATGGGAATTCCCACTCAGATTAAGACTGACAATGCTCCAGCTTACGTTTCCCGAAAAATGAAGATAATTTTTGGATACTATAATATAAAGCATATGTGGCTCACCTGTATTCCATTACATATTGCCTCTTGGGCAGCTGGATTCTTGTCTTCACCCTCCTTCCCCTGTATCTATGTTAGGATTTCCCACCTGCTTTTAAGCTGCTCTGCCATAGGTCAGAACAATCCCTTTATTGACAAACGATATTTCCAGCATACAGAAAGACATCCCACATCAGTGTCCCAAAGAGTGGGAACGTATTAGACTCATAGCACCTCAACAGTCATTTTATACCCCAGGAGCTCATTGTAAGGATAGAAGAGTGTGGGCCAGGGACTCATGAGAAGTCATGTCATGAACAGGTCAGAACAGTTTAAGCTCCTTTCTGAATCAGGCAGCTTATCCTGGTCCTGGATTAGATTCGGCCCAATAGATCAGGGAACTGGGTTTAGCTCACACAGTGCTACATGTACAAAAACAAGAAAACTAAATCACCTGTGAGCTGGAAGTCACACGGGCTAAAGAATGAGAAAGTGTTATAACCTGTAACCTATACCTCCCCTGATTCCACCCTGAAGAGGATACCTTTTTACTAAAGCAGCTCCTCATACATTGCAACAGTGACTTTGCCCATGGCTCTGCCACTTAGTAACTGTACATTTTCCCTTTACAGAGCAAGTACCCACGCTCATGCACATGAGTGAGTCATCACACAGCTAAGTTAACTGTTGTCAGAACCGAGTCTACTGGTGACATTTCTCTACCACGCCACAGGTTTTCCCTGTAACCCCTCAGTTTCTGCAGGTGTATCAATATACTTCTTCTGGGCTACTGGGTCCAGGGTGGCACCTGGGACTCTCAGATCAAGATCGCCTTGTCCAAGGGCTCCAACCACTGCCTTTCATGCTGACACTACCCTAGCCTACATGTGCCCGAAGAGCACTCTCTGATCACTATGGTATATGCAGCTGCCCAGACTTATCTCATCAATGGTGATGTCAGGGGCCACAGACAAAGCTTTCTTTGGGAGAAATTGAAGAAGGCTGAAAGCAACAAGCAGGCCTTTGCATGAAGTGTTTATCAACATTCAGATGACAAAGGTTTTGGCTAATTTCAGAAAGACTTTCATATTTTGTAGAAACACAGTGCCATGCTGTCATAGAGAGGAAAGGATGGCATAGTGCCCTCCAGAGACGCAGCTGGGTGGGGTGAAGCAACCCTGGGCTCTGAGCCACATGATCTAGGTTTGGGTACAGCCTTTGCCACTCTATAGTTGTGTGATCTTGAAGAAGACAAATTTTCTGGTCTCCGTATATATCCTCACAGCTCCTTTACCCTGCCAGGCTTATTTATCCATTCTGGAACTGGGATATCCTTTGCTTGTCCTGCCCACTTCCAAGAAAATCTCAAGGAATACTTTGTGGCAGCTCCTTTTAATGATGGGAATGTTAGATCAAGTAGCCATAGCCAAAGGAAATGAATTGTAGACCAGTGTCACAGCTGTAGAATGTTTCTAAGGGACCTTGGCCTCTTCTGATGCTGAGCATCCCTCATGGGTTTAATGCTTATGAGGGGGAAGAGGGAACAGGGCAGTCACTGTGATTGACTCTGTTCGGATGACTTCCCATAAGGACAGAGCTATTATCCCTGCAGCATAAGTGTGGAAACCTAGACCAAGGTGGATTTTCTTTTAGGGGTCAGTGGCAAATATTCACGTTTCCTGACTCCTGTGACTTCTCATCACTTCTCCCTAAATCCTGTGTGAGATCTGCAATAGTTGTGCATGACATACCTCTTTTAGCATAATGTCCTCTAACCTCTCAAGATTGTGGCAGACCTCAGGCCCTCCTCCATAAGGGCTGGATGATATTCATCCAGGAATGTCATATGTATACATATGTGTACACACACACGTATTGAACATATATTTAGGATAAGCGTCCCACCATATCTCTGGTCACTCACCCATTGGCAGTTCACAAATTTTAGTAGCACTGAGCCGGAGATGCTCCAGTACACAAACGACTTCAGTTCAGAATGACCCTGAAATTATCATATTAATGAGAGAGTTGATCCCTCATCTCAACTCAACCCATCTGAGACACTCTGTTGAAACACATCTAATTTCCAGTCATGCACTAAGTAAGCACAATTTGGCAAGAATTTTCTTCTACTACTTACTTTGTGTTTTTTCCTAGAATAAGTAGATGATAATAATAACTAAGGATTATAAACTAATGTTTATAACCAAAGCCATCCTAACTTTTAAATTGTACATATTATTTCTTGTATGTTACATGCTACTACATGTTTTATGTTATATATTATATACAAAGGCATTTTCATATAGATTTGTAACGTGCTTTGAGCATGCCCCTGCAACCCACCTTCCCTTTACTCACTTCCTGACAATTTCACTTCTATTTTCAAGTTAATATATATGTGTGTACATAACATATATAATCAGTATATAAAATCATCCAAATATTTGCATGTTCACACATACACATATGGGTGATTTCATGCATCTATAAAGTCTAAGAGTTGCACACAGAAAAAAAGAACCCACATAAGCCTCCTGATTTCCTTCCTGGTTGAGCAAGCCTCTCTTGGCCACATCACACCGAATATGTACCACACATCATTAAGAAAGGTGGAGAGCTTCTGGTTCAAGGTGCTGAGAAAGTAGCAGGCAGAAGGCTGAACTAGGAAAGAAGAGATCAATGATCCGAACCCAAGGCTTCCACCAGGAGACAGCTCAGACACCTTCCCTGCATCCCGGCTGAGTGGGAAGCATGGGGAAAAGCTTCATGTCAAGTAAAAACTGAGCTCAGCACATATGCAATGAATTTTTTAATTAGTATTTTGTGCCTAGGGAAAACATTTGAAGCCAAGCTCTAGGACTTCGTTGTGGTAAAGGTGCAGCTCTAGGTATTGACCCGGGAGAGTTGAGAATTGGTTTACAGTGAGAAAAAAGGTCAGACTTAGAAAGACGCTAACTCTTACTCACCATTTCTAACAGGCTCCCTTGGCAAGCGTCTCTGTCACTGGCACTGTTGGCCAGTGTCTCCCATTTGTAGGGCACCAGCTGGGAATGCTGGAGAGGTGGGGCTAGAGGCAGTCACAGGAAAGTCCTTGTCATGCCATGTATGGTCAGGGGAGCAGTTAAGCCCTCAGCTGCTGAGCTTCTGTCCCTTGCACACTGCACATGGCCTGACTCTTTCTTCACCTTTGTTTTCTGTCCTTTTGACTTCACAGCAAAGAAACCACAAGCTAGTGGGAGAGTTTGAAGCTCTGGCAGCTCATTAGAAACTGTGGGTAACAGGGCTGGAGAGGCGGCTCAGTGGTTGAGATCACCTACCGTTCTTGCAAGGGTCTGGACTTCAGTTCCTAACATTCTCTCTAGATAGCTCACAACTGCGTGTAACTACAGCTCCAGAGGATCCAACATCTTCTTCTGACCTCTGTGGACACAGATACAACCTACAAACATGTGTGTGCTCACACACACACACACACACACACACACACACACACACACACACACACATACACACAGAGAGAGAGAGAGAGAGAGAGAGAGAGAGAGAGAGAGAGAGAGAGAGAAGGAAACAAATCTTTAAAAATAAAAATAAAAATAACCTGATGTTGACTGCTCTATCCCCAGCTGACAGGCACCACATTAAACACATGCCTAGCCAGGACATGGGCAACATGACATCGGTATCACCACAAGGGATGACTACATGATAGGTGCTGAGAACACTCTGCAGGGCTGTGACTACTGCAGTGGACAGCACACCCAGCAGTGCAGGGCCCCCCTCCAGATTTCTGTCGTTGGGTCTTGAGTGCCAGTGTCTTAGAGCTGAGAATGTTTTCAATAGCTTATGATTCCTGTCATGAGTTTGCCTCTTAAAATAATGATTGTAGTGCTGGAGAGACAGCTCCGTCAGTGGAGTGCCTGCCTAGCACTGAAGGCAGAGAGAGGAGGCAGAGAGAGGTGATTCCTACATCCCTGGACTCCACTGGCCAGTCAGCCTAGCTGAACCCCAGACTCAGTAAGAGACTCCACCTTAAAAACTAAGGTGCAGAGAGAGAGAAGGCCAACACGGCATCAGCATTGACCTCTAGCCTTCGCACATGCACACACGAGCAAGCACACTCACTCACACACACACACACAGAGAGAGAGAGAGAGAGAGAGAGAGAGAGAGAGAGAGAGAGAGAGAGAGAGAGAACATGCACCACATACATAAAAGCACACAAAAATAGTAAGTTGCTAACAAAAAAAAAAAAGGAATTATAATATTCTGATCACTGTGTCAAAGCTACCAAGAAAATAGTAGAGTGGGGTGAAGAGAAGCTGAAATTGTCAGGAAGGCTAGGGTAGGTCTGGTGGGCACAGACCTGAAGGTGTGGCATACATGAAGACTTTAGATGGTGTGCACTTAGAAGCTCAGGCTGGTGTAAACGACAGGCATAGGTCCCACTGGGTGTGCATAGAGAACAGTTTCATGTCACACTGGAAGAATCCTGGAATGGCTTCTATTTGGAGGCCTTTCCAACCCACCTCCATAACTCAATCCCATAGGCCCTTGGAAAATTTCCAATGCCAAGGCTGACCCACCTCTAGAGGCTCTGATTCCAATAACCAGTTCAGCAAGTCTGTTTCCCAGATGCTAATGAATGGTCAGCGGCAACAGTCACTGTTGCCTTGGTCACCTGAAATGTGCCAGATATTGGATCCTTCGGAGTTAATCCTGCACACCTCAGATTCTCCTGCAAACGACACCTATTTTCTCCCACCTAGTTCTTGGCCATTTAGCTCTTTGTTAAAACAATCAGAAGGCACCTTAGGCAGAGACACATCTTTACAGTGTACAAAAAGATCATCTTGCAATACATAGTGACCGTCTAATCTAAATATAACAGCACTTAGAAGTCACAGAGCCAACACAGTGTGACCCAAACATAAACCCACGGCTGCCTCTGTAGGAGCTCAGAGCACTCACTCAACCTTCACCTCTGAATCTGTCTACTGGATAGTTAATCAACACACCTGTTCCAAGCCAGGCGGCTAGATTTTCTTGTAAGACACAGAATTATAGGTGGACATGAGAACTTTACCAATAGCCCCGACCCATGTCCTGTGGCCTGGCTACAGATGCAGATGGCCACTGAGATCTTTCTGATGCTTTTCATAATATCTCACAGATCCCCATCACTCCCTCTGATAGGCATTGCCATCTCTTTGGAATACTGTTGGCACCTTTAGGTAAGTGTTACTTCACTCTCAACACCTTGCGTCAGTCATTACAGATCGTCTGATTGGAGCATGCAGGGGAGAGGCAGTCGAGGAACAGGGCTCTGGGAGACAGTGATTTACAAGGCAAGGGCTTGGTCATCTTTAAAAAAATCTGTCCTGTCTAAACGCTAAGTGGCTGCCTAGGTTGAGAGAATCCAATATGCTGGGAACCTTACAAACAACAGAATGTCTATATATGTGCTTCTGGTACCTGTCAAGTCTAAGATTAAGGTCCCAGAAATGTTGATGTGTGATAAGGGTCCATATCTGGTTCACAGACAGCCATGTCCTTGGTTTGCTCTCACAAAGTGACAGGGAAATAATGTTGTCATTGGTCAAAGGTTTACCCACACTGGAGCTAGGGGTTCATTGTATCATATGTGGCTCAAGAAATACTATCGCAGTGAACTTGTTCTGATTTCTCCAAATGTTTCTCTAAAATGTCAGTAATGGAGACTGGAGAGACAGCTAAGCAGTTAAGAACATTTGCTGCTCTTGAAAAGGGTCTGGGTTCAGTTCTCAGTATCTACATGGTGATACACAACTGTAATTTCAGTTCCAGGGAATTATATGCCTTGTTCTGACCTCTGAGGATAGCAGGCACATAGTATACATACATACATGTAGGCAGACACTCAAACACAAAAATAAAAATTAATAATTATCTTTTTAAAAAAGGCTGTGTTGTCTGAACTAGTAACACAAACCCAGAACACAACAGCAAATCCATTCTTTAATGAAACCATCATTTTTAAACAAGGATTACCATCTCCCCATGTTCTTGCTGACATTTTACATGAAATGTAAAGTTACTCAAAATAAAAAATACCCTTATATGTATAGATAATACTTCTTTCTTTAAAAAGAAAAAAAGAACCTTTTTAGACTTTTGAGTGACTGATCAGAAGTTTGCCCATAATCTGCAAACTTTAATAACATATACGGATGCTAAGGGACTGTTTCTTCCCAAACTCCGTGAACAATACCAAGAAATCTAAAGAACAGCAAAGGGGCAAACCTAACAGCATGTGAGTTTTCTGGCGAACATGTGATTAAATACTTAAACAGGCCGAGAAATTTATGATTACCAAGAATGTGGAAGGGGAAATGCTGGGAGGGAAGCCTTAGAGAAAATAGTGAATCAGTACATTGCCTCATCTCGGTAGCTGGAGTTTTCTACCCTGGGATGCAGGTTCTAGCTTCTGCTAATTCAGAGCACAGTAGAATTAGAGCCTGAAGACCCATGTTCTAAATACCTCCTTAGGTCATTTGTCCCAGAGACAGTTCTCGGGTCTTAGAGCTTCATGGCACCCACAGGCTTGGTCTCAGATAAAGGGAAGGTAAATTGAAGGGCCCTTTTATCCATATACATCCAGGGACATTTTCAAAAGGCCACTGAGCACTGAAAGAGTTAAAGTGGGGGCACTTGGGCCTTTCTGTGTGGTGGACTGTTCTTGGAAGTCAGCCTGTGGTTCTTTATAGGACCTGTGTCATATGTGAATTCCTGGGGGTGTCAGCTTCCAGAGAAGGGGCCCCCAGCGGCCTTTGGTGAATCAGAGTCAGTCTTCTGGGAGTATGTCACTCACAGACCTAAACAAGGGCTTCCATAAGAGCCACATTGTTCTAAGTTGGCCTCTGCTAAAGCTGTGTGCTTCTGAAAACATCCATCCATCCACACTAAAAGAATTATCATTGTGTCACCAGAGAGACATACCCTGTCTCTCCACAGCTCCCATTTTCCATGGAATTTGTCAATCCTATTTAGACTTCTAAAGGTTAAGAAACAGAATTTTTATCTCTGTGGAGAGAGGTTGGTGACAGATACCTTATATATCCTGATTTCTGTTACACACACGCACATGCACCAGAGAAGTGGAATGTACCACAGTGAGTTGATGGGACCAGAACAATGGGATAAGGTGTCTCCTTTGCCAGACAAAGCTGGGTGGGTGTGCCATGAATCAGGGTACGAGGATGGAAGCCGAGCCTCATTTCAGGACCAGAGAAGCTCGAAGAAACCTCAGTTTTGAAGGGAGAGGTGTCATGTGTGGGGCCAGCACCGGAGTCTGATGACAAGCTACAGCCAGTGGGTTGGCACTATCACACTGCCCTGATTAAGGCTTTGATAGCTGATCCTTACATACATACATAGATACAAATATAAAACCATTTATTATTAGTAGTAATAATACTTGGATTTTTTCTGTTTTAAGGAGAAAATATCCCCATGCATTCCTTTACCCTTTCTTTATATCATTCTAGTTTTTATGCCCAGAAGTCATTCAGTTGGATGTCATCCTCTGACTGGTACATTGTGTTCTTAAACAAAAAAAAAAAAAAAAAAAGAAAGAAAAAGAAAAATCTTCAGCTTTCACAAACACTTTGTTTAAAGTCGTGGTTCATCACAAAGGGTTTCCGGTGCTTGGGAGCTACGCCATCTCTAACGGAAACACTGTCCTGTGCTGCCCTGTGTTCGCCACCAAAAGCAAGACTTGTGGTTATGTAAACATTATTTTAAAATTATTCCAACATAAATGTTCTTATAAA
Source organism: Phyllotis vaccarum (assembly GCA_033318265.1). NCBI lineage: Eukaryota > Metazoa > Chordata > Mammalia > Rodentia > Cricetidae > Phyllotis > Phyllotis vaccarum. The sequence continues at coordinate 20,548,162 of JARWLC010000004.1, read as the reverse complement.
GCTAACATACCACAGCTTTTAGCTCATAATGCCCAGAGATGCCTTAATGAAATGCCATTCAAAACTACCTCACCACTTCAGTTATACTGTGAGGTGCTAAAATTATGTAAACATCAACCCTCTCTACGTCTCTAGGACGCATCCACAGTGCTGAGAATTCTGTGTGCAAGCTAATGCTGCATTCTGCTTAGTTGCAGCAAAGTTGCCAGTGCACTCTTTAATCCATCTGGCTACACGAAGCGTGCCACAGACTTGTCCCAGAAGATGACAACTTTTACACAACTTGGAGTTACTAGTTTCTACCTAGCGAGACCCGAATTGTTCCTGAGATGACTTGGCAGATGTTTGAACTGGCTGTGCAGGGGCTGAGGTTCACTAGAGTAGGTGCTGGAAGTGCCTGGAAGCCAGTGGGAACTCCAGCACAGTGGCCTGTGGTGTTTGTTCTCTTGCCTCTGAGGGTCATCTCAGCAACCTGGGGGCGCTAACCAGCAGGTGTTCTGCTGGGAGCGGATTCCCCCTCATGAATGGAGACGAATGAATGGAAGGATAGGAGCACCCTAGTGGAGGCAAGGATGGCCAGTGACAGCATGAGGTCTTCCAACTCCATGAAGGTTCCTAGGCTAAGCCTCCTCTCTGTACACTGGGATGCCTCTTTGCCTTGTGTGTTCATTGTCTCAGGTTTCCTGATTGGCTTGACTCTGGAAGAGCTAAGTGAAAACTTTCAGCCACACTGTAGCAACTCACGCCAAGCTTTATCCTCAGGGCCCAGTGCTGACAGCAGGCAGCCAAGTCATCAGGATAGGCTCATGCTGCATGTCACCTATGGAAGTCAGTCCAGAGTTGAGGAAGGGGTAACCCAGGCTAGCCTTCTGCCCCATAGGAGGAAGAGTGGAAGAACAAGTGTGAAGATGCTCAGCTTGTCACTGACTTGGAATTTTAACCTCCTTTTGAAGCTGCAATTGATAACATTGCAGATAGAATCAAACCGGAAGCTTTCTCTTCCCGTTAGCCAAAGGCCGGTACTTTCATCCAGATATATAATTCCAGGGATGTAGTTTGAGTTTTTGTTATTGAGAAAAATACTGTACATTGAGGGCTGCTCATTCACAGGTGTTTAAACATCCGTGTAGTCTCTGTCTTTCTAGAACCTTGGTGCTATTTCTTCATGTGCAAGGCATCCTGGAACTTGGTGCTGGTGTATCGGGCATGAAAGCCTTTCTTGCTGATGGTGTCATCTGTGTGGAATCGAATCATCAGTGAATCCCCTGCAGAGTAGATTTCCTCTAATGGCTGAGGGAAAGAAAAAAAAGTTACATTTTAGGTCGGTCTGTTATTGTTGGAATGTAGGGAAAGGTGTACTGAGATGGTGCTTCAAGGTGACCATGGTAGCCATAAGATCACCAGAAGCTCTGACAGGCATCCAAGCAAGCTCCTTCTCAAAGGAAGGTTCCTTGGATCTTGCTTTACAAAGTTGAGCCTAGACACATAACACGTACAGCATGAATGTGTTATCAGGGCACCAGTGGGCCTGGTACTGTGCTCACCACATCTGGATCTCATCTAATGCAAACTTTACAAGTGTGTCATAATGCAAGTATAACTCCATTTTACATGTGGGGAATCTAGAGTCGAGTTCACATAGGTCAGCAAGATTCACAGTCCCATCTTTCTGTTTGTTCTGTGGATCTCCTGCTCTGTGATTTTTAATATTATGATGTGTCTGCCAGGAAACCTGAAATGAAGACCATTGTTTAGGTCTCCATTCTGCCATGGCCCACAGTGGGCGGAGCTGTTACATTTGTTAGGAGGCTTCTGCCAGGTGGCCTGGAATAGGGTTAGAGCCAGATGCCAAGGCCACTGCCTGCCAGATCCTAGGGATGCCAAAGGGGTATTTCTGCTAATTAAGATCTCTAAGGGGAACCTCTTCATGGATTCCTTGGTTTCAGAAATTTTATCAAAGGCAGTGGATCAGGAGGTCTCATTTGGTTATTCTCTCTTTTGGCGGGGAAGGGAGAAAGGGAAGACAGAAGGCTAATCATTCAAAGACATGAATACCAGGCTGAACGTCTGTTTTGCACCAGGAGCAGAGATGATTCCAAAATGGTTTGCATAAGCTGAGGCATAGCAAAGAACACAAGAGATTAGCAGATACAAGGGTTGAAGCCCAGGACAGATGGCATGTATTTAGTGTGGCTGGGGAGTGGCCAGGACACCGTACTCACTTGTTTCTATACACCCACTGAGCACAGATTATATGTCCACTCTGAGTTGGGTGCTGAAAATACAGTGAGCCCATGAAGTAGGTAATAAAGAAAAAAAGTAATGACCTTGATATAAACATTGTGTTTATACTAAGAATGATGTGTAATCTTTATAAAGATTTTGCTTATGATAAGAATTGTGAATATAGTAAATATACACAAACATAATAAATTAATAAAGCCCAAAGGCTAAATAAAAATAAGATGTCTTTGTGTATGCTGTGTATACCATTTGATAATAAAGGAATTGTGTTGGCCTATGGCAGAGCAACTTAGAAGCAGGAGAAAAATCCAAGCATAGATACAGGGGTGGAGTCATAAGAGACACAATCCAGCCGCCCAGGAAGCAATATGTAATGGAGTACAGGTAAACCATGAGTCACGTGGCAAGACAGACTAATAGAAAGGGGTTAAGATGCAAGAGCAAGCTAGCAATAAGCCCGAGCCATAGGCCAATCATCATGTAATTAATGTAAGCCTTTGTGCGATTATTTGGGACCGAGCGGGGTGGGGGTGGGGGGCTGTAGGTCCAAACCTCAGGACTGGGCTGGAACAGACAGGTCAGAAACTATGACCACAGGAGAAGAATCAAAAATAGAGGCAGAGTGAGAAAGGATAATGTGCTTTTCCATAGCTGATAATGCCCTTTGTGTGACTTGAAGACCCCCGCCTGCCTCGCAGACGGTCTCTAGGAATTCTCCTTTCCACTCTGCCACAGCAAAATGGACTCTCGACTGAGGCTCACAGAGACAGGGTTCTAGCGAGGTAGCCCAGGCATCTCTCAGACTCACCCCGGAGCCACAGAAGCGGCCGAGCCTGGGGGCCGAGCTGTCGTAACCATCGTAGGCTTCCATGTAATCATAACCACAGTCTGCCTCTTCTTCCACCTCAAAGGTTCGGAATATCAGTTCCACGCCATAGCCATCATCTGCCACTATCACCCAGTCACAGCGGGCCTGGCTTGGGTAATTGTTGTCCCCAAACTGGGCATGAGAATAGAGCTCTTTGGTCTGGACTTCAGCCTTCAGCCTGCCCCCGCACTCTGCAGAGGAAAGAGAACAAAGACTCACCCTTTCCCTCAGCCCATCGCTTCCCATCAGCTTCTGTGATGTCCATCGCATGCTTTGCAGGAGGGAATAGGCAACCTCACCGCCTGATTCATGAGGAGTAAGCAGAGGCCAGTGGTGCAGAGGGAAGGGCTCCCAGGGGCATCCAAACAAGCTCAGGAATGCCGCCTGCCCTCTCTCCCCACCAAGGGGAAAAGGAGCGAAAAAGGGCTTGCCTGACTGCTCTGTTCCCGGGGATGTGACTGATCTAACGCCTCCAAACCTTGGAGGCACTGGAAGCAGAAAGAGCTTCCACCAGCTGCAATTTATGGTGTCTGCCAGTAGAGGGCAATAAAAGCATATCAGAACTGCAGCTTAACCCAACGACACAGAAACCTCAATATCTACTGGACTATGAATGCAGGATGGAGAAGAGGGGTCGGGGGTGGGGATATAGAGCTATTTTTTGGTAGGGACTGTGGTTATTTAGTTCTTAATATCCCAGCTAGAAACGTTCAGCTGGATTGGCCCAGCCCTGTCCAACTCTTGAGTCCTTACTCTGGCTACAGTTTCTTCATGTGTGACCTGCCTTTCAACTCATGAGACGTATAATGAGCACAGAGCGGGCAGGATGCTTCCTTCGCCACTGGCTGCACCACCACCCCAGGGACCTGTCACTCTGTAACTGGGTTCAACCACGGGCAATACTCAGAGACAGAAAGCCCTCACATGCAGTAAACTCCTGCCCATTCTCTCCTGTTTGCTTTCTGGGTAGGGGCGATTATATATCCATGTGGTTCTAAAACCCTGCCGTGTCCTTGAGATGTTCTCATGTTCCACAAGCCCTGCTGTGAATAATACCCTTATTAAATTCTGAAAATATTTCCCAAGTGTGCTCCAGCTTCCCACTGAGTTCCTAACCCACCCAATACACCTATGATCTGTTGTACTTTGTGTATGGATGTCTTGTCTTTATGTATATATGTGCACCGTGTGCTTGGAGGCTCTGTGAATGCCAGAAGAGGGTATCGCATCCCCTGAAACTGGAGTTACAGACAGTTGTGAGCCACCATGTGGTTTCAGGGAATCAAATTCAGGTCCTCTGCAAGAGCAGTCAGTGCTGTTGACCACTGAGGCAGCCCTCTGACCCAGAGCACCCATATTCTACTCTGTTGCAGGAACAAGAGGGTATAGTCACTCATCTGTGACCTTAAACTCCTGCGGGGAAGGAAAGGTCAAGAGACTACAGATGATCCCATGAGGTGAGGGTGTCTGCCTAGGCAGGGGAGGCGTGACTGATTGGACATGGGAGCTGCTATTCTGTTGCTCTAAGCCCTGGTTTCTGCCTCTGACTAAAGGGAGTGGGAGAATAGGAAAAGAGACTATTTTTGAGCCACAATGGGCAAGGGACTGATCATGACCTCCTGCTCAGTTCCAAAGACCAAAGCAGCCAGCAGGTTCTTGGGCAGCCTCGGTCTCTGCCAGTTAAGCCAGGATCAAAGGTAAAAGGTCCTACACTCCTCTGCAGGGCTAAGACTGAATTGGCAGAGTCTACTTCCTTATTGGTTTCCTTATATTTAACAGCGTAGATAAGTCAGAAGCATACCTATTTTCTTCCACAGGACCTGGCAGAGCTACTGACATTTGGATTGCCAGGGAGGATAAGTGTAAAGAAAAGCAAGGGTTTTCAGAAGCGGCCCCTTGAAGATAAAATGGATGCTCCCCACCATTTAATTCTCAACCTTTGCACTTCACAGGCCGGCAAGATGGCAAACACATTTTTTAAGGGAAGAAAACAGCCTTTGGCCAATGGTAGCTGCTGGTGCTTCTTTTAACAGGGGCATTTGAGGATGCCACTCTCTTTCCCCCACCCTGGCAGACAGACCAAAGGTGGTCCTTCACCAGCTATGAGCCTGTGAAGGGCTCAGCAGTGGCCCGCACCTGTGCTGTGCACAGCCTGGAAGCCTTTCCTCTGCACTGAGGCATCTGAGTAAAACCTGAGAAACAGACTGCTGCCCGTAGCCACCACGGGATCTGGTGTCTTGCTACCGCAAAAGCGGCCGAGGGTGGGGGCCAGGCTGTCCATCCCATCGTACAGTTCCAGGTGGTCATAGGCACATTCCTGATGCTGCTCAATCTCAAACTCATTGAATGTCTGGAGATGGGAGAGCAGAAAGTGAGGTTAGGATCTGTCGTTGAGAAGGGAGGGGGAGGGGCGGGGCACACAGGATCTGGAGGTGTCTGTCTACCAGCTTGGCAGGGGTGCCCACCATTGCCTTGATGATGCAACATCCAGTCCCAGGCAACCAACCTCTCAGATTTACTTCTTCCCACGCCCTCCTTTAATACTATAAGCCAGCTGAGTCTGAGTGCTCACCCATGCTAGCGGTTGTGTTCTGGGCTTTACAAATGTCCCCTCATTCAATCTTTGCAACCCTGTCCCATGCATGATCCCTGAAAGAAGGTGCCAGATGGCTTGTCCAGAGTCCTTACTGGCAGAGCCGGTATGTACACTGGGAACTGTGGCTTCAGAGACATTGCTGTTAGTCTGTGCCCACTAACATACACTTGAAATTCTGGTGGCTTTGAGCAGGGTCACACTGTTCTGCCATCAACTTCAAAGTGGCTGATATTTGTTGGGTTTTTTTTCCACACAATAAATTATGAGAATTTTCTCATGTAGGTTCTAATGAAGTTATGAAGATCTATTATTATCCTCCAGTGGGCAGAAAGAGAAGATGAGTTATAAAGAATCTAAATGGCTTGCTTAAATCTGTCCAGCTGGAGTGAGAATTGAACATGACCCAGAGCAAACCTTCTCCAGACCACACTATTAACCATATCCAGATTCTATTGTCATTTTCCTTTCTATCCCGCCACCAATACAATTGTCCCCTCGTTGTTGGCTGGAGAGATGGACAGTTTCAAGTCATATAGATGACTGACTGGATGATGGTCTGCCTGTGGTGTGAAGGTGAGCATGACCAAAGGACAGGGTGGGAAGAGGGGTACTGCTTGTATGTGTGTGGGTCACACTCTAGAAAAAAAAGAGGCAGAGTTCAGTCAATATACCCACCAACCATGTTCCAAGGAAATGCCCTATTCAGACTAATTCCTGTGTGTAGACACCTCAGATTAAGGAATCCTATTTTGCAGGTCTGAGGTCCCACCCCACGGTATGCTCTTCTTCATGGTTATCAGGAAAGGATGTTGTTGGGGAACAGTGCATCTTTCCAGCAGATGGCAGTCTAGGGCAAAACTGGCCTCTCAAAGGCTTAAACTCCTTAAAGTCCTTAACTCACCAGATTTCACATTGTTTTGAGGGACCCAGGGCAGAAGAAAGCAGTGCTTACATAGGCAGCACATGTCATGTATAGGAGGTGCCCAAGGAGCATTTCCTATGCTCTGGGGTCCCTCTGTACCCATGATGCCTTGGCAGCCCATTAATCTACCCTGTGCAGCAGGAAACTCCCTGGCACCATCACCTAAATCACGTTTCTCTCTGTTCTCATCTCTCCTCCATGCATTATTAGTCTGACATTCATAAAGTCCATCTTGAACATCTCAGCAATCTGAGGGGTGTGTGTGTGTGTCTAGCTTCCAGTTGCTTTACATGCCATACACTACAGGTTGGGGGTATGTGAGCTAAGACCTGGGATTCAGAGAACAAACTTTCTTTCTCTGTGTAAATAATGAAATGTACTGTGCGAGACTTTGTATCAGGTATACACAGATGAGACTGTAAATGCAAGGCTGCTCTTTTAACTGAAGGAAGAGTTGCATTGTTAATTGAAAAGATGTAGGTTGCAGAGGGGTATGAATAATTGTATTTATTCTATCTATATAAGTGATCTGAGTAAAAAAAATCAAGTATATGTTTTCCCATGTGTGGGAAAGTTCTCCAGATAAGTACATATGTCTAGAGGGGATGGAGCACCTGAGAACTTGCGACCTTCCCCTGCCAACTTTATGTCAAATTAAGTCTTTTGTTTTAGTTTTCTTCCTCCAGAGTGTAATGTTCTGTAAGAGATCCACTTTGGAAACAACTGAATTCCACCCAACACTGAAGACCGTATGGTGGCAATCACCTCACACAGTGCCACGGGAAGTAGTGAGGTTACAGAGCACTGAGTACACTCCCTTTCAACTGCTCAGCTGCCCCCACTGCAAGGTTCACAGCATCCCTCCATCCCTCAGCAACAAAACTGAGACCTGGATATGCTCCATGTGGGGCACAGAGCAGGAACTTGAGCTTGTGTTTGCCTAACACCAAAGTTTATGCTCTTAGCAAATGGATGAAGCAACTCACAATCTTCACCCTGTGGCCTGCGGTTGATGAAATGTTCCAGGTACATTCCTTGCGGCTGGGGTATTTGTCAGGCCAGTTGGGGCTCATCAGGGTCCCTTCTGCACTGCTGATCTTGTATACACAGCCAGCTGAAAGCCAGAGGGGACACACAGAGGGGTCATTCAACTGGAGTCACCACCACAAGGGAATATCTTATGTATAGGCACACCTGGATCTGGTTCATTGTTTTAATGGGCTCAGGAGAGGCGTGTCTGTAGCTATGACCTCAGCAAACATGATAGAGTTAGCCCCTGGTTAGAGCACAGGCCCTGGGGTCAGGCAGAGTTCAGGGAGAGTACTGGTTGTACAACTTATGGGATTAAGAAGACCTCTCATGTCCTTTTATGTGTAAAAGAGATGGTAAGCTCATAGGTGTGGGTTAATGTCACATGGAAGAGGCCTAGAGAGTGCCACCCATGGTGAATGTCAACAGAACTCTCTGGATCACTATGCTTTCCCTCCATCAGTCTCATCTTGCTTTGTCTAGGTCATCTACTATTACCCAAGTGGTACCATGACTTGGTGACAAGGATTTTGAGTTTGTTTCCGTCAGTTTTAAGTAGTTTCTATGCATCCTCTCACGTAATTTTTCCCATCTCCAAATAAGAAAAGAGAAAGAGGTATGCGGTCTTGCCATCTTCCTCCATTCTCAAACTCTTCCACTGATCCAGAGAAGAGCAAAGTCTGAAGCTGCATTTATCATGGATACACAAACTTCCTTCACTGGGCATGGTAAACCCAAAGGACAGGCTTCTTCCACAATGGCTGGACATGCAAAGTCATCTTGCTCTGAAGGAAGCAAGCAAAACTCTTCACATTCTATTTCATTCTCAGTCCTACATGTTGGCAGTGTCATGACAAAGACATGGGCCCATCATTTACTGACACCCAGAATACACAGTATGTGCCTGACTGTCTCAAAGGCTGTAATCCTTACAAAACCCTTAGGAAAGAGATTCACCATGTTTAGCCTGCTTGTCCAGACAAGGAAACTGAAGCTCAGATTTAAGCAACTAGCTGAAGGTACATAGTTAGGGAAAGACAGAGCCACCATTTAGATCTAGGTATACTGTTTCTGGAGCCTACTGGCTTAACCAGTCTGCAATAGGAACTCATCCGGGGCTTCCTGACTGGCTGTCCCTGGGACAATTAATTGCTGTCCCACAGGAGAGCCACCAGAGTGAAGTCTGAGATTCAGGTCCCACGGCACACCACCGATGGTGGCTCCCCATGCCGACGCCCGCACAGGGCAGCCCAGCAGCTCCAGCTCACCCTCTTTGCAGTCACGTCCATTCTCATGTAGTCGGTACCCGTTCCCGCACCTGCACAGGTAGCTCCCGAATGTGTTGAGACACTCCTGCTGGCAGCCACCATTGTCCTTGGCACACTCGTCCATGTCTGCTGAGACCAAAGGGCTCTCCTGAGAAGAGCTGCCAGCTTGCCGTGGCCCCCTCCCCCCCAACCGAACCCCCCGTGGCTCAGAACCTGCTCAAAAGTGGCTTCCTTCAAGGAGCCTCCCAGATCATATCCCCTTAAAGGGTGACAGTCACGGAGGGGGAGGGATGCTTGTTTGGAATATTTGGGGCATCCATCAGCCTCTTTGAGGTTCTCTGTGTGCCTAAAACACTTTCGTGTATGGAACATATGTTCTCTGTCCTGCTTCCCACCCAAACCAAGGAGCCCTCTGAAAGACAGGCTCACATGAACAGCAACAGCAGCAATAATAAAAATGACTAACATGTACCGAATATCCACCACAGAATGGGTTCTTGGCACTTCCTATATGCTATTGTTATCTAAGTCAATTTCCACTTGAGCTCAGCAGGCATTATCTGTACCCCCCTCTCCCCAGTTCACATGCAAAGAAACAGGCCGAGGTAGCTCATATGCCCAGTTATTCAAGAAGCTTATTATGACCGGGAGGTTTGGACACACATTGTTCCCTGTGTGTGGGGAGGTAAGTGTGTGGGCCAGGAGCCACATGGTGGGTCACCCACTTCTCTTCAGTAGGGCAGTACTTGAGGCTGTGCCTCAGTTGTCTCAGGCCTCAGATTGCTGGAGGGGAAAATGGATAGGAATCAGAAAAGCCTTTGGGAGAATATCGAGCCCCCAGGAAGTGTTGGTGGTTCTAATTACAGTCCCATGCACCCCTCCCCTGTGTTGGCTCTTATCCTGCGGTTCCTGAGGCTCTAGCTGGTATGGACTTTGCCATTGCTACCCTCTTCCTGTAGTACATGAGGCTTTGCCTTCCCCCCCATTCTATACACACCTTGGGGGTTATTGGTGTCAACCTCCTCTCTTGCCATCATAGCTACAGGGTTCTAGAATAGTTTTCATTGTAGTTGGGGATAACCACAACCCCAACCAGAGCTCTTAGAGAGCAAAGTGACTGTCACAGCCTAGGACGGTCCTCTCCTCCCCTTCTTCCCTTCCTAAGTCCTCCTGCTGATCCTCATGGGTCTTTACCTCCTTAAGATCTAGCTTCTCTGTCTCTGGATTCTGTGTGTAATCACAGGCCTTGCATACTCTCCTCTTAGGAGATTCCAGGTCCTCTCAGCTCCATCCTGCCTGGCCTCACATGGCATCTGTAGGCTTCCCTACTCAGAACATAGAGAGAGTTTTACATCCTATCTGACTGGATCCCACTCTTCAGCCAGCATTCAGGGTTCATTATGGTCAAACCTGCCTGACCTGACCCACCTGTGGTGTCCCCAGACTGCTGTGGCTCCTGTCAGTCTAGTCTTATCAGTCTTTGTGAACAATAAGACCGTCAAATCCATGCTCACGACACCCCCTCTTCTCCAGACCTTGGCCACTTTCTTTCTGGTCATACTATCTCCCTCTCAGCCCTTCAGATCTGGTCCAGATCACATGCATCAGGCAGAGAGCCTGTACCCTCTGCCTCGGGTCCTTCTCTTCCAAGTATCAGCCCTTGTCAGCCTGCCCTAAACTGAGACTTACTGGGATGTTGTCTCTCTGGCCTCCCCAACCAGGCCAAGCTTACGCAATGCTGAGTGCCATCCAGACAATCTCTGAGTGAGCTCAGGTCTGTGCTGTTCCCATAACACAAAACAGAACTTGCTCAGTGACAGACCTTCTCTCCCCAAAGTCAAAAACAGAGCTTTGAGTACCTATAAAGCTAGCAAATAATGGGCCTGCTTCAATACTGAGCACTAAGAATGAGATCTAAACACCCTTTGAACAGTTCATGCTCGAGTGTGACGTGACCAACAGGACCTACTACATTCTTTGTCGTGTCCTTGACTTCCAGTTCTGGCTCAGAGAACTTAAGAGAAATTTTTTGTTTGTTTGTTTTAAGCCACCCTTGGGGTGTCCCCAGGAGATGAACTGGGGCCACAGGTATAAAAACCACTCTCACAGTGGAGGATGAAGAGGAAGTCAGAAAAGGCAGAGAGGAGGCTGCAGGAATTCAGGGTCCAGGAGCCTTCGGGCCTCTGCAGGCCCGTCCCACCTGCCTGAGAAGAAGTGGGCCCTGAAGCCTCGTTTGGAGACCGTGTTGTCAGATTTGAACTCCACACGCATGTTGTTGCTCTGCGATGTGATGACCTCGGGGGTCTCGGAGCCACAAAACTTGCCATGAAGCTTGGCATCGGGGAACAAGCCACTGCGCACCTCTACGAAGTCATACTTACAGACCTGTGAAGGAACATGGACCGGGACATTGTGCTGCCCCTTAGTTATTTCATATATGTGCCTTGGTGACAATGATGTCACCTCTCCCTCCATACCCTCTTGCCATCAAAGTTGTGGTGCTCTAGAACTCTGTGATTGTAACTTCACCCTTGTACTTCATGCAACAACTAAGACTCCACCAAGAGGAGGTAGAAAGAAAAGTGAATGTCACTGCTCGGCCCCTCCTCCTTCCTAAGTCCTCCTGCTGACACTCATGGGTCCTCACCAGAGTGTCCACCCCAGAACTACATCCTTCCCTGTGGGCAAATGGCTTCAATCATCCCTGGAGCTGGAATCCTCTGGATTGTCACTGTGCTGGTGAGCAAGAGAGTGACAAGGACTTTGACTTTCCATCTGAGGCTCTGTGAGGTACAGCAGCCTGTCAGCAGAATATAGTGTCCTTACTCGCTTCTGCTTATTTATATCACGGGGCTTGGCTTCAGCAAAGAGCTCCTGCTGCTAGGAGATGGTAAAGGAAAGTAAGGGAGGCGATGTCTTCAAACCCTGGCCACAGACCAACCCCACCATAGTCTCATGTAAACAAAATAATGCCCAGAAAGAAAAAATTGTTTGTCTGATGTCCCTGGCTCAGCAGTGGTGGAGCTGGGACTATAATCCACATTACCTCATTTAGCACAGAATTTTCTTTGAAAATAACTTAAATGCTGAAAGTCTGATCAGTTATTTTCAACTGGCTGTTTGTTTTTTTTTTTCTGTGAAATATTCATTTTGAGGAGGTTAGTTCTGATTGACACCAGAGCCTCCCATGCATTGGGTTTGTTTGATTGATTTTATTTTTAAAGATGTGTTTTATTTTTAGGTGTGTGTGTGTGTGTGTGTGTGTGTGTGTGTGTGTGTGTGTGTGTGTGTGTGTGTATTTGTGTGCACAGGTGGCCATAGAGGTCAGGAGAGTTATATGTAAAGCTACCCAACAAAGGTGCTGGGAATTGCACTTGGGTTCTCTGAGGTAGTGATGCTCCCTTTTAGCTGCCAAGACATCCCTTGGGCTTCCTGCATTGGGATTTGAGGCATGGAAGTCTCTCTTGGTTCCCAAAAGGGTGACGAGCTGGGTAAGAGCTAAGCCATTGTTGTGTTGGGCTGTGTTAGGGCTATGAGGCAAAGCACATGTAGCTCCAGGGGCTCCTACTATTCCCAGGTACGGGCACGGGGTGCTCCTGTCACCCCTGACTGTGGAGCCACTTTTAAACGACAGGGGCAGGCTGCTTATAGTATCATTGTCTGCTGCTCGCCTTCAGCTGGACACTAGTCTCCCATGCACACCTTGGAGTTCAGATACGCCCTGACTGCCCCATCCCTACTTCCTTCACTCTTGACCCTATTTCTCTTGGACTCAGTGAACACAACACACAGATAAAGTGACTCAGTGAAACACCACCCTTTCTGCACAACCCCCAATTCTGCCTAGTCTACACCCCAGGTCTCCACCGGGAGCAGCAGTTTCATCGAGGTCACCTTGATGCCCATCCTAGCTCTGAACCACGTCTCAACACCTCCACCACCCCATCAGTTATGGGGCAGAGACATACATCATTGCCTTCCAGCTCAAAGGCTTCAAACTGCAGGGAGATACGGTACTGCGTGGGGGCTACCACCTGCCAGACACAGTTCTTGTTTGTGGGGTACTCCTTCGGCCACCCAGGGCTGGTGATGGTGCCGTTCAGCTTGGTAATGAATCCACCGCAGGCCACTGCGTGGAGAAAAACAGATTTTAGATTCATCTAAAGTTCCAAGTGACTGCGATTTCCCCCAAGCATTAGGAAGACCTGCTGTCCTTTGATTATCATGGAAAAGTTAGACACTCTGAACTGATTTAGATTCTTTTTTCCTAGATGAATGGTTTCTGCTGAGGCTTTGGAGGAACAAGCTAGGGACATATCTACTACTTCTCAAATAATACTGGAGCATTTAACCTGCCATACAGTAACACAGTTGGGAGCTCCATAGGTCTCTGACCAAAGGAGAGCTAGAGCCATCAGTATTAAGCTACTCACTGTGCCTGACTTGTGTAAGCAAGTGGATTCATGTAGGTAGGTAAGTGAGCTGAACCCAGGCCATGTGGAAAGAGGCAGGTGAGGGGCTATCAACTGAGTCTTGCCAGAGCACCCGCAGTTCTTGTGTTTCTGCCATGACAACTACATGGCTTGTCATAGAAGGGGACACAAGCTGCAGCCTCTGTCTCATGCTTTCAAGGATGGCTGAAACCTGTTATAGTTGTGGCTGGCCCCACTTATTTCTGCCTCAGAAAAATAGGTGGCTCTCCTGAACATCGTTATTTCAGTCACCCACCTGCCCCCCTCTGTTTCCACTTCTAAAACGTGTCTCCCATCCCTTGCAATCTGAATTTGACAGGTCTAATACCAACCTTCACATGTCTTCTTGTCGGCAGCCAGCTCGTAACCAGGATCACAGGCACATGTGTAACTGCCGAGTGTGTTCACACAGCGCTGCTCGCACCCACCGTGGTCTGGCCAGGAGCACTCATCCACCTCTGTGGGAGGAAAGGGGATAGGGCTAAATTGTCACCAAGATGCACAGTACGTTTCCTCTGTTCCATACCCTAAGGCCTCAGGCACATGTTTCTATGACAAGAGCTACTCCCAGTAGCCACCTCCCCAAAACTCCTGTGTCTGCACGTGACAGTCCTATGCAGCAGCTAGGACTGTCAAAGGTGGGATCCTGATCACGTGAACAGGGACATCTGGTTACCCAGAATAGAAAGAGCAAGACCTGAAGGACAGAATCATACAAGGTGCCTGTTCAGGGTATATGACTGGTTTATAAATCCCCCCAGGTCCCAGGGGCTCCTCATTTTAATGCCATGGAATTGGGATTCTCCACTGGAAGTACAGAGCTTCTTAAGCAAAGGATGATAATGGAGAGATGTAGTTTTAGATGAAGATGTTTAATTATCCTATACAGAACTAGAAGTCTTTTATAGAAATCCTTAAGAATGTACAGAAAACACTAGACTCTCAGATTAGCCACTGATCCTGGGAGAAATTGTTGGGTAGACAGGAAGAAGGCTTGAGGTTATGTAGCCTCATTCAGTATAAACTGGTGTCCAGTGGTATCCTCAGTACATCAGACAACAATGAGCAGGATGCCATGAGCTTCAACCATAGACAAATCACAGGAGTCACTGGAGAGTCCCCAGGAGATGTTAGCTCACAAGCCACAGAAATAAAGTGCCCAGGGAGAGTGTTAGAAGTAAGAGGAAACTGTTGCCAGACTATGGTGCTGTACATGATAGCACATGGTGTGCCCTGACTGCCAGAGGAATCTCATGGAGGGACCACTTAGCATCATTTAAGATGCAAAGTGGGTGGGGCGGAAGGGGAGTACAGATCTGTGGCTGTAGGTAAGTAGGGACAGGTAAGGCCTGAAGCCATTAGCCAAACCTTGAAAGAATGAAGTGCACACAGACAGAAATCAGAATATCTAAGAGTTGGGAACAGTCTGCAGAAATGCAACCCTCTCTCTTCTGTTTTTCTCTCTAAACTGCCCTCTCCCAACGCAAATGAGCCTACTCTCTGCCCATCTTCCTTGTTTATGATGCACGAATCCTTTATCAGCCTGGTTGCCCTTCTCCGGGAGGAAGGCAGCTTGGGAGCATCCCAGCATTCACTCAGCTGGTATTATACAGAATAACTCTGAACATCAGGTGTTCTTGGACCTAATAAAGACTAAAATGAGTTGGTCATTGGGAAACTAAAGGTGTTGTAGACAAGAAATTGAAGGTCCATAGTCATTAATAAATGTAGTATTAAACATATTGAAACAATGTTCAAGTAACTATTTGCTCAGTGTATTGAAATATACAAAGCACTTTCTTAGACATCTCCCAGAAAATTTGCAAAGATGAAAATATGTAGGATAATATATAGCAGTAGAAAGAGTCTTAGGTGACTCTTACATGAGCTGGGTCAGGATGGGCAGACTGATGTGAACTTGGATGCTGCTTGCTTAGCTTCTCTGCACTTCTTCTAGTTTGAAAACGGCTTTGTTTTTGTGGTGGCTAAAAATTATGCCTGTGAAGGACTGGCACATAGAAGGTGTGCTAGGTGGTCACTTCAAACAGCTCTGATGCAGTCTCTGAAATTCCAGCAATTGGAAAGACAGTGATAGGGACCGTGGAAGGAGAAAACAGCGTGGGCCCATCCATGTCGGGCAGCCGTAAACCGTTCAGGGAAGAGTAGGGCAACAGCAGATGAACCGCAGGGCTTCAAACATGGACCAGTGAAGGAGGAACAGATGGTCAGGAAATGAGTGGTACAGCAGGTTTGAGAACTGACTGGAGGGCAGAGGAAACTTAGGGAAGATCCCATGAGAAAAAAATCAAGATAAATAAAGACTCAAGGAGAGGGGAGGGGAGGCTCTGATGGCAGGAGGTGTGGTGGAACACCGTTTCTTAGCATAGTTGTTGCCAGGTGAACAGAGAAGCTGTTAGGATAGATTTAAGGCAAAGAAAACACCATGCGTGCAGAGACAAAAGGAGTAACATGTCAGCTGGGGAGAATGAGAAAAGCTGCAAGCATCGTGGGCTGTGTTGCTGTCTGCAGCACTGTGCCAGCATCGGTAAGAGGCAAGAAAGTAGACACCATTCCTGCTAGGCTCTGGCTGGCTATGTGGCCTCCATAGTGCCTCAAGATATCACCTGCACCAAGTCTTCTGGCTTGTGTTCACTCCACACAGGTGCACCTTTGAAGAAAATCTGAGTGTGTGCAGATAGAATCGGCTGGAACCAGAGCTCAGCCTATTATGGCCGGATCTCTGACTTCTTTCTATCCCCCAGGTACATAGGAAAAGAAGGAGCCATCCTGGGGTTCAATAAATGAGACTCGGACAAGATCTTAAAATCATTTTGGATAGAGATGAAGAAAGGGAAGTTCGAGCACACCCCAGGACTTTGAAGAAATACCTCGAAGAAAAAGCTCCACTACCCACCCTCCCCCCACATCCTGTACAGTCCTTCTGCACTGGAATGATAGTGTGTAGGGATTCAAGTGGGATTTCACACTCTTTGTGTAGGGCTGTTGGACAAGCCAAGCCTTGAATGCCACCATCCTCTCTTAAAGTAAGCCAACGTGTAAGGCTCTGCCTGCTGCCTAGCCAATTGGCTCTGAGGGGCTGCCATCTGGCACCAGGAGATCAGTGCTGAGGGCCAGCTGGCACCCTGTCCAGTGTTATGGGCCAGCTGGGCCCAGGCAAAGGCTGTTGCCAACTGGCATCAAGGCACAAAGTTCTCTGGCTCACCCTGGCTCTACCACAGGCTTGTGGCTATGCCTCCAGTTCCCTGCCATGACAAAGGCCTGAGCCCAGGCACTGTGCTCTGGAGCATCCTACTGGTCAGAGGAAGCTGGACATTAAGATTTTCATTCTTTCCCTTGATTTTCCACTCATGCCAAAAAGGAAGAACAATAATCCCACATCTCACTTGGGATGTAAGTTTACAAAGCATCTCCAAACCATCATTTCACTGGAGCTTCACAACACAACAGATTTCCTTCTTTCCGTTCTATAAGGGGAAACTGAGGCTTTGGTAAGAAAATGAGGCTGCCTAGCAGGGTGGCATGTCTTGAAATCAGTTCTTCTGATAGTCCCTTTATGGAGAACATAGGAAAGGTATCTAAGAAGAGGCAGGGCCAGGTATAGTGGCTCGTGTCTGATCTGAGCACACCAAAGCTGAGGCATGAGAATGACCATGAATCCGAGTGACTTACAGGCCAGCCTGGGCTACAGTACAATATCCTATCTCAAAACCAAAATAATAAAACCAAAAGGAAGATGAGGATGGAAGGAAGGGGTTGAGATTTTTGTCTGGAACATCCAGGAGACATAGAAGAGGAAGGGGGCAGAACATGGCCCTCCCTGAAGTGGGTTTGGGTGGCTGGACACCAAGTGGTGCCATGATGAGAGAGCCGTGAAGAGGGATCTGCAGGAGGGATCTTCTGTTTCTACCAAGGCTACCTGGAACTCAGGTGTGGTAGACCAGACCTAGGAAATACTCCTGTGTTCTTCTTAAGAATGGTGTGCATCCTTTGGGGGTCCTTACTGTCCATTCAGGGTCTGCATTTGTGGTCTTGGTCCATCAAGGAAATTTGTTCCCTTACTGTCCTCCCACACCCTTCCTTGGGAACAAGCATGGAGAATGGGAGCCAATGCCTCTGGAGTAGAAGACCTGGGTCTTTCTACTGCCTTTCAGGTCCACACCAAGGAAAGCCAGGCAAGGATATGGAAGGTCTGGGATCTGGAGTCCGACAGGGTTCCTAACTTTAACCTGCTACTCAGCAATCCTTCTCAGCTTGAATCAATACCATCCAGACCTAAGTGGAAGGGTCACAACAGGAACAAAATGCCACCAGGTAAAGAACTGCACCAGCCCTGGAACACAACTACATGTTGCCATGGACGTGTGGTTAAGTCAGGGTTTCACTAAGTATATCTGACCTGGTAAGATCACTAGGTCTTGAAGGCTGAGTTCAGCAGGTAAAGTTTTTGCTGTGTAAATGTGAGGACCTGAGTTCAGATTTCCAGCACCCACATAAATGTCTGGTGTGCATGGCCAACTGCTTGTAATTGCAACATCAAGAGGCAAAAGGATCCTTGGAGCAAGCTGACCAGCCAGGCTAGCCAAAATGAGAGACCCTGCTTCAAAGGATTAGGTAGAAATTATTAGAAAGACTCCTAATGTCGGCTTCAGGTCTCACATGCAAACACACACACACACACACACACACACACACACATTCACATGAATATGCTGTTACACACACACACACACACACACACACACACAGATATCCCTATAATCACTAACTCTCATTTCTATAAATAGAAATCTCCTTGCAGAGCCAAGTAGAACCTGTTCCTCCTAGGTATGAAGGCAACAGAGCCCTGCCAGCAGTTCTGAATGAGCAACCCCCTCCCTTCCAGAGTCTTGCTTGCTGTTAAGGCCTCATACAGATTTGGGGAGTCTTATACTAGGGAAAGCAATATTTCTTCCTGTGGACAAATACAGGAAGCAACTGCCAAGCCATACCCTTGAAGAAATTGGCTGCAAAGCCCGCTTTATTGATGGAACCATCGGATACAAACTTCACCCACAGTCGATTGGTGCTGGATTTGACAGTCTCTGGCTTCTCATAGCCACAGAAGTGGCCAATGAGGGAACTCTCCTCTGTGGGACCATCGCGGATTTCCAGATAGTCATATGCACAGCTGTCATGCCTTTCAATCTAAAGAGAAAGACAGATGCCATGTAGATGACGCTGGCTGGCCTGGCTTCGAGATTTTTAACTCAGAATCAAAACCTAACTGTCACTCTCAGATCTAACAACGCAGACGTCAGGGTAGAAATCTGTTGCAAGTGTCAGGGTGGAAACTCGTCTCTTTATAGATGTGAATGTGTGTGAGTATGGTGTGTGTGTGAATGTGGTATGTGTGTATGAGTGTGGTGTGTGTGTGTGAGTGTGGTGTGTGTGAATGTGGTATGTGTGTGTGAGTGTGGTATGTGTGTGTGTGAGTGTGTGTGTGTGAGTGTGTGTGTGTGAGTGTGGTATGTGTGTGTGTGTGAGTGTGGTGTGTGTGTGTGTGAATGAGTGTGGTGTATGTGTGTGTGTGCTTGTGTGTAGACCACAGGTAGACAAACCTTGGGTGTTGTTCCTCAGAAACCTCCTACTTGGTTTTTTGAGGCAGGATTTCTCAGGGGCCTGAGGCACACCTGTTAAACAAGTTCCAGGGATCTTGCCTACATTGCCTTCCCAACCTGGGCTGACAAGGGTACACCACGTTTGGCTTTTTAAAAACGTGTTTTGGGGATCAAATTCAGGGCCTCACGCCTGAAAGACAAGAAGACACTTCACTGACAGAGCCATCTCCCCAGACTCCACCCCCAAGCCTTTCTGCTTTTGGTTTGGTGTGTTGTGCGTTTTGTTTGTTGTTGTTGAGACAAAGTCTCACTACATAGTCCGGTCTGGCTTAAAACTCACTTTCCTCCTGCCTCAGCCTCCTGAGAACTGTGATTTTAGCATCTTTGAGGAGGCGTAAGAACCCATCTTTACGGAATAGAGAGGATAGAGCAGACATCAGCTCCCACACTTTCTAAGGAAAACATCCCAGCAGGACTCACCTCAAAGGACTGGAAGGTAAGTCCCACATGGAACCCATCCGCCACTGTGATCCTCCACACACATTCCTTGGAAGGTCGGTAGTCGTCAGGGTAGTTGGGAGATTGGATCTGACCGGCGTCTTTGGAAATGTCTCCCCCACACATGGCTGTAGAAAGAACATACAGAAAAAGGGGGTCAGTCAGTGGCCCCGTCTTACAAATGCAGGTCAGTGGCTACTTATTGCCACTAGGTGGCTCCAAGAGCCAGCGTTTTCTTTACATATATATTTTTTATTTTTTATGTGTATGTATATTTTTATTTATATGTAATTATATATGTATATATATATATACATATATAATTTTTTATTTATAAAAGTCTTTCTTTCCATGTATCCCTCTCTCCCTTCCCTCTTCCCTATCCCTCTCAGGCAGACTTCAGCCTCTCTCCTCCCCATCCCCTGATCCCCTCCCCCAAAAGCAGGAAGTCCCAAGGTGGGTCAGCTCAGCATGGTGCATCCACTCCAGGTAAGTCTGATTTCCACATTCCAATACCAAGTCTGGGTTAGGTGCTCCTCTGCAGGGAATGGGCTCCAAGGTGCCAGTTCATGCACAGGAACACAGTCTGATCCCACCCCTCAAGGCTCCACATACTGCCCATGCCAGTTGATAATCGCCTGCCCTTTGAAAGCCTACCTCCCTTTTCCATGGTTCCCCAGTGGCTGTTCTTGATTCAGTGAACTCCTCAGAGCTCTAGCCAGCCATCTCAGTGGAATTTCTCCTCATAATCTCCAACCCCTTGCTCATATAGACCCCCCCTTCCCCTTCAGCTGGAGTAGGAGCTCGGCCCAGTGCTCAGCCATGGATCTCTGCCTCCACCTCTATCATTGTGGGATGTAGGTTCTGTGATGACACTTAGGGTGGTTATTCATTTGATTATAGGGTAAGGCTTGTTTAGGCACCCCCTCCACTATTGGTTGGAGATCTATCCAGGGACATCCTGTGAGTTCCTGGAGGTTTCCCTAGCACCTGGTCTCTTTCCAACCCCACACTGGCTTCCTCTATCAAGATATCCATCTCTTCTTTCCCCCTCTTTGTTGCTCCTCTCACTCAACCATCTCCCTCACTCATGATTTGTTCCCACCTCTTCTTTTTTGCTATCCATTATGATTCCAATTTGCTAAAGTGATTTTCTCTATTTTCTGTTCTTAGGGGAATCTATGAACGTGTCTTTTAAGTTCCTTCTGATCACAAACTCTTCAGGGGTTGTGGTTTGCAGCTTGGGTATTCTTTGCTTTTTGTCTAAAATCCACTTATGAGTGAGTACATACCATGCCTTTCTTTCTGGGCTTGTGATACTTCACTTAGGAGGATAGTCTCCAAATCCATCCATTTGCCTGCAAATTTTAGGATGTCATTTTTTTCTGCTGAGTAGTACTCCATTGTGTAGATTACCACAGTTTGTTAATCCATTCTTCAGTTGAGGGGCATCTAGGTTGTTTCCAGGTTTCTACTATTACAAATAATGCTGCTATGAACATAGTTGAGCAAATGCCTTTGGGGTGCAAATGTGAATCCTTTGGGTATATGCCCAATGGTGGTATTGCTGGATACTTAGGGAGATTGATTCCCAGTTTTCTGAGTAACCACCATACTGCATTACAGAATGGCTGTACAAGTTTACACTCCCACCAACGAGGAGTGTTCCCCTAGCTCTGCATCCTCTCCAGCATAGGCTGTCATCTGTGTTTTTGATCTTAGCCATTCTGACAGGTGTAAGGTGGTATCTCAAAGGTGTTTTGATTTGCATTTCTCTGATGGCTAAAGATGTTGAACAATTTTTAAGTGCCTTTCAGTCGTTTGTAATTCCTCTGTTGAGAATTCCATTTTTAGCTCTGAACCCCATTTTTTAATTGGGTTATTTAGGTTTTGGGGCTCTAGTTTCTTGAGTTCTCTATATATTTTAGAGATCAGTCCTCTGTCAGATGAAGGATTGGTGAAGATCTTTTCCCATTCTGTAGGCTGTTGTATTGTCTTATTGACTGTGTCCTTTGCCTTATAGAAGCTTCTCAGTTTCAGGAGGTCCTATTTATTGATTGTTGTTCTTAGTGTCTGTGCTACTGGTGTTATATTTAGGAAGTGGCCACTTTCTTTTCTATCAAGCTCAGTGTAGCTGGGTTTATGTTGAGGTCTTTGATCCACTTGGAATTGAGTTTTGTGCAGGGTGATAGATATGGATCTATTTGCATTCTTCTACATACTACCATCCAGTTATGCCAACACCATTTTTTTGAAGATACTATCTTTTTTCCATTGAATATTTTTGGCCTCTTTATCAAAAATCAGGTGTTCATAGGTGTGTGGGTTAATGTCAGGGTCTTTGATTAAATTCCATTGATTCTCACGTCTGTTTTTAGGCCAATACCAGGCTGTTTTTATTACTGTAGCTCTATAGTATAGCTTGAAGACAAGGATGGTGATTCCTCCTGAAATTCTTTTATTGAACAGGATTGTTTTGGCAATCCTGAGTTTCCTGTTATTCCATATGAAATTAAGTATTGTTCTTTCAATGTCTATAAAAAAAAGTTGTGTTGGAATTTTGATGGGGATTGCATTGAATCTGTAGATAGCTTTTGATAAAACTGCCATTTTTACTATGTTGATCCTACCTATCCAGGAGCACGAGAGATCTTTCCATTTTCCATTTCTCTTCAATTTCTTTCTTCAGTGACTTAGAGATTTGTCGAACAGGTCTGTTACTTCTTTGGTTAAAGTTATGCCAAGATAGTTAATGTGATGTTTCCCTTATTTCTTTTTCAGCCCTTTTATCCTTAGTGTATAGGAGGGCTATTTTTTTTTTGAGTTAATTTTATACTCTGATACATTGCTGAAGGTGTTCATCAGCTGTAGGAGTTCCCTGGTAGAATTTTGGGGGTAATTTATGTATATGATCATATCATCTGCAAATAGAGATAGTTTCACTTCTTCCTTTACAATTTGTATCCCCTTAATCTCCTTTTGTTCTCTTATAGCTTTAGCTAAAACTTCAAGAACTATATTGAATAGATAAGGAGCGAGAGGACAGCCATGTCTTGTTCCTGATTTTAGTGGAATTGCTTTGAGTGTTTCTCCATTTGGTTTAATGTTGGCTGTTGACTTACTGTATATCACTATTATTATGTCTAGGTATTTTCCCTGTATTCCTGATCTTTCCAAGACTTTTATCACG
Source organism: Phyllotis vaccarum (assembly GCA_033318265.1). Classification (NCBI taxonomy): domain Eukaryota; kingdom Metazoa; phylum Chordata; class Mammalia; order Rodentia; family Cricetidae; genus Phyllotis; species Phyllotis vaccarum. The sequence continues at coordinate 20,525,457 of JARWLC010000004.1, read as the reverse complement.
AAGGAGTGTTGGATTTTGTCACAGGCTTTTTCAGCGTCTAAGGAGATGATCATGTGGGGCTTTCCTTTCAGTCTGTTTATATGATGGACGACGTTCACAGTTTTTCATATATTAAACTATCCCTGCACCACCTACTTGATTGTGGTGGATGATTTTTTTGACATGTTGTTGGATTTGGTTTGCCACAATTTTATTGAGTATTTTTTTTATTGAGTATTTTTGCATCAATGTTCATGAGGGAGGTTGGTCTGTGATTTTCTTTCTTTGCTGCATCTTTGAGTGGCTTGGAAATCAATCAGGGTGATTGTGGCCTCATAAAAAGAGTTCGGCAATGTTCCTTTACTTTCTACTGTATGGAACAGTTTGAGGAGTATCAGTATTAGTTCTTCTTTAAATGTCTGGTAGAATTCTGCACTGAATCCATTTGGTTCGGGAATTTTTTTTTACTTGGGAAACTTTTAATAACAGTTTCAATTTCCTTTGGGGTTATGGGTCTGTTTAGGTCTGATCTGGACTTAATTTTGGAGCCGGCATTTTCATCTGAGTCTAACAAAGCTCGCGTTTAAGGCACAAGAACTTCAACTCTAGCCATGTAGTGCCCTCTCCACACAGCAGAGCCATGTAGGGGATCATTCCAACTGTGGGAGCCTGAGCATGTCCTCAGAGTCTTACTCAAGCGGGCCTAGAGAAGGCAGTGCTTCAGAGAATGCATGCGCTTGCACACACATGTACGGATGTGTTCACTGTTCCTTTTATGAAGTAAAATTTTGGATTCTCCTGCTTTTCAACGATTCAAGGCAAGGCGCTTTGGTAGTTTTCAGTTCCATTCCTTTGTGAGATGAGAGAGTTAAAGCACACAGAAGCCGCTCTCAGGGTGACCTCCCTCATACACAAAAAGGGACCGCAGGGTGGTACCAGGTTTTCTTTTCACTGGTGAAACAAGAGCCCAGGGAGGGGTCAAGTCCCCTCTGCTTGGGCTCTCACGGGTGGCCAGAGGCCACTGCCGTCTCTTCAGGACTCTACCCTGACACCTTCCATACCTCTCCTGGGCTGAGAAGAGAGCTCAGGGGCTTGGGACAGTGGTGGAACCCAGCACACCTGGCCTTTGCCTGCCCAGTGTGACAGAGGCAATGTGCAGTCCTCAGCTCGAACCCTGTGATAAGAGCTTGACCCTCTAGCAAGCTCCCGTGTACACTTGAGAAGGAATCCGTTTGCATTAGGAAGACGCATTTGTCAGGGGCCATCTGCCTGGCTGCTCCATCAAGAACAAACCTTCATATACTGCAAAGAAGCCCTTGCCCAGGATGCTGCTGCTGCTACGGAATTCCACCCACAGCCGGCTGTCTGAGGACACGAGAGGCTCAGGTACCTTATCGCCACAGAACCTTCCTGGAAAGAGAAAGGACAGTCAGGACAGGCTCACCTCACCTCATCCTGAAGGAAAGGCAGGAAATAGACAGTGACCTTTGAAGTGACTTCTGATCTTGCAGTATACACAAGGCTGAAGATGGGCCCAAGAGTGGCATATCTGTGTGCCCATGAAAGATAAGTCCAAATTCTAGGCAATCAGATCATAGTGCAGATGGCAGGTACCTTTCCCTGCCACATGGGTCCTATGGGGGGTCCTGTGGTGGCTCTCAGGGCTAGGAGGATGGTGCAGAGCTATTGCTTATGTGTCTTTCGGATGACATTCATACCCTTCTCTTTGGGGCACTAGGCATTTTGCTGCCCTTGTCTCAGAAGTGGGGCCAGAGACCAAGAAGCCTGGTCCTTAGCATTGAACTGCTCAGGACCAGATGCAGCACCAAAGCATAGAATTGAAAAAGAGTGGGTTCCCCAGTGTGCAGCTTAGAGACACCCAGAGAGGGTTACTGTGGGACACCATAAGGACTGGCTCCTTGTCCCCTTCCCCCAAGCTAAGACAATGGCTAAAGCAGAATGATAAGGACCACAAGGAGACTTAAGGATCTGTGAGAACAGAAAACAGTGCCTTCAGTCCCTGGACATAGCCCCGCAGGGCAACATGACCCACAAGCCCTTGTTCTTTCTGGGTCCAGTAGGAAACTCTCTATGTGGCTTGTCCAGAACTTTGCCCATGACACAACAGTGCAAATTTCCCCATATTAGCCCTGATGTGATACAGCATCATTACTACAGGCTCCTGAGAGGGGATGAAGGCCATTTCTCACAGTTCGCAGGCCTTGGGGAGCCATAGAGTGTCTCTCAGGCTTGAAGGAAGGTGTGGACTTGCATATGACCTGAGCTTCCTCACTAAAGGAGAACCTTCGCTCAAATCCTAAGTCTCACTGTGTAGTCCCTGCTGGCACTGAAGTCACTAGGCAGCCCAGGTTGGCCTTGAACTTGCTGGATCATCCTGCTTTGGCCTCTCAGGTGCTGGAATTCTAAGCATGTGCCAACGTGACCAGCTCTTAATTTTTTAAAAAAAGTAGGTGCTTTAATAATTAGTGCCATGTAAAGCCCCCCCAAAAGACACTAGACACTATAATTATGCCTTATTCTCCTGAGAAATGTGGAAAAGGTGCAAGGCTGGGAAGAATTAATACCACAAATGGGCTTTTCCAGATGGTCAGCTCTGGTTTACATTCTTTGAGGAAAAGGATGCAGAGGCTGCCAGCCCATTCTGCTCCTCCTGGTTCTGGCTGCCTCTAGACATTTGGATCTGGTGGTCTCTTCATATTCAATGCAATAAAAATTTTGCCAGGACTTTGGCAAGAAAAAACACATTAGAAGGGTTGGCAAAATGTCTCAGTTGGTGAAGTTCTTGCTGTGCAAGAATGAAAAGATTTGAATTTGAGCCCCAGAAGCCAGATAAGAAAGTTAGGCATGGTAGCATATGCTTTTAATTCTAACACTGGGATGGAGGTGTCTCACTGGCTAGCCAGCCAAAAGGTGGATTATATGGAAGGAATGACACCCAATGTAGTCCTACCTACATGTGCATATATGCTCTTGAATACATGCTGACCCATGCACATACACACAAAGAAATAACATACTAGAGGCCTCTAAGCTTTGGGTGATGAAATTTGGTGTGGCCAACTGTTTTGATGAGTTTTGGAGAAACAACAGGTAAACATGAGGGAGCACCACTCTTCAGCAGGAGGAGCACTCAGCACTCAGACCATGGCAGTCCTAAGCAGGACTCCTTCGCCTAGCCCAAGTTCCAGTTAACGTTCTTCTTTTAAAGCCCTAGCTGCCACTGTCACCGAGGACCCATTACAAACGAAAGTAGGAAGGTCTACATTCTCACTGCCTATGGGCCTAAGTCAATGAGAAGAGCCATCGGTGTCCACTGCTGCAGGATGCTTCACCCTGCCCAGCTCTCTGGCCCAGGCAGGCATATTGTTCTGCTTTAGCAAATCTTCCACATTCCTAGAATTCTTAGCTGACATCTCAGCCTTTTTCTTATTATCACAGAAACTGTAATGGAAGCCCCTTTCATCACTGACCCTGTCTGCATAAGACCCTGTCTGAAGCGCTTGGTGTGGACCTATATCATTTCATCACCACGTGTGATGATTTGAGCCCTAAATGTGACCCCAAAGCTCCTGGGTTGAAGGTTTGGGCCCAAGTGATCAGATACAGGGCTTTGGGGAGGCTACTGCATCATGAGGTCTCTGATATTATCAATGGATTAATCCATTAATAGATTCATAGATTAAGGGCTATTTAGAGGTGGAGGAACCAGGTCAATGGGAATATGCTCTCAAGGAAGACCCTCTTCTCATCCCCATACCCCCACCCATCGCCATGACGTGAGTAGCATTTTTTTTTCTGCCAGCTGCTTCCAGCCTTGTCACCAAATGAAAAGCAATCGGGTCAGAGGACTATGGGCCAGTTTGATAAACCTTTTCTCTTTCAAGTTGATTTCCCTTGGGTATTTTGTCACAGCATGGGAAATCTGACAAACTGCTTTCCCCCTGAATTAGGTGCTGTTATTATCCCCATTTCACAGATGAGCAAAGTAAGGATGAGAGCAAAGCTGGAGGTGAAAGCAAAATTTGAAGTTTGGCAGTTTGAGATTCAGATTGTTATTGTCTCTGTCTCCCATCACCATCACTGTAACTGTCGCCACCACCATTACCACCTCCATCACTGCCACTATTGCCATCACTGTAACTATCACCGTCACCATCACTGACACCGTCACTGTCACCATTACCATCACTGACACCATCACTGTCACCGTCACCAGCAGAAAGGACTTGGGTGTTATTTTGAACCTTGTGCAGCTTTGGTTTCTGCGGAGTGGAAGGCCATATTCATGTCCCAGATTAAATAAGACAAACACAATTGAGGACCAAGGCCTCAGCCACAAAGCTCATCTGTGTCTGTGCCAGCTTGGCTGTTGGCCTCACACTATCATTTCTGTTCATTTGGGAAATTGCCTTTGCCCAGGAAGCCTCCATAGTGGGCCACGCGACTCCGATCGACTAGCCTGGCCTTTCTGAACTCCCTCCCTGTTTCAGGGAAATGGGCTAAGGAGCTTTTGTGTGTATTATAGTGACAATGAATACCAAGGCAGTTCTGTAGACAAAAGTATGGTGCTTGAAGTGATTCCTCTAACGGCTACAGGAGAGGAATCCATGTTGCAGGACAGTGTTTAAGATTACCAACTGGCTCCTCTGTAGACTTCACCCCGGAACCCCCACCCTCCATTAAAGGTAAATGGTCCCTGGAACAGAAAACCCATCTGCGATCTTTAACCAGCTGTGAGACATTCTCCTCTACTTAATTTTCTTTTGAAACCAGTAAGTGAAAACCTGGGTCGAAAGCAGCCTCCCTCCAAAGAGGCTGGGCTGGCTGTCGAGAAACTGGCATGGAGAGGTGTCAGTTCCTACACTGAAATCTGGTTCCTGGGTTTAGAGGACTTTAATAAGGATATCAAAGAGAGGAAATGCAGATGAGGACACTCCAATGGGCTCTGTGGGGAGTCATAAAGGGTCCATTCATAAAAAGTTATGCACGCATTATGCCTGGATTTTCACACACTGCCCTGGGAAAAAATGTGACGCAGAGCAAGATGTCTACTTTACAATCCGCCCTAATCCGATCTCCCTCCTGCCAAAGGGGCATTGACCTGCCTCCTCCCAGCAGATTTCATGGCACTGACCCCTCCCAGGGACCAGCTTAGCCAACACAATGCACTTGTTCCAAACACAAAAATTCACTAACGACTGCATTTGGAAACATCAGAGCAGACCAAAGAGTTGGCAGAGGAGAATGCTGCACATAAAGAATGGCGGCAGTTCCAGGCACCAGGCCATGTCCTAGCTGTGAGAGGAGAGAGAGACAGAGAGATGACAGAGAGAGACGGAGAGAGAGCAACTTAGGTAAAATATGAGCTCTAACTGCACTCCTTCCAAGAAAAAAATCAACCAAAGCCATCACCATCACCAATAAACTGAGTGCAGCGGAGACACCAGGGTCCCCACTGAGAAAATTCCCATTTGCCATTCAAGCAGAGAGGATGCCTGGAAACCGGCCTGTGTCCACTCCCTGGAACGTGCCTTGGGCCTTTCTGGGAAACCTTGGCTCCTTCCTTCCACGGTTTTGGTCTAACCTATTCCTGGGTGTGTAGGGCTGCCAACCCAGCAAGCAAAACTCCAGGAAGCCTGGTTAACTTTTCCCAGATAAACAGCACATGGTGTATTTCGCCTGACAATTTGGGAGGGAAGGACCTGCAAATATTTGGCAGTCACCTGTACCCAGACCAGGACATCGGAATTTTGGTCTGATTTTAGTCATCAGCTAGCCCTGAGGCCCTGGGCACTCCATGCATGTGGGAAGCTGGGCTTTCCCAGGTGGTGTGGGATCCAGTGACTTGAAGGTATCAGTCGCGATTCCTCGTACTCTCGAAGCTCCTCCAACATAGCATTTGTAAGACATTATTGTAAAAGATACAAACAGTAGAAAAGTGTACAAAACACAGCATAAAGATGCCCAGCACTCCCATGCCTCCTTCCCTGCCCCTTAATGGACATCCCTTCTGTGTTTGGTACTAGAGAGGAGCTCATGTAAAACTGATAGAATCATTCTCTGAACAAATTTGTGTGGGTTCTGGTTAAGATGTTTTCTAGGGGTCTTATCCAGAGTCATTTTCCAGGAAATGATCAGACAAGCCTAGAAACCCCTGTCCCCTTATTGGGATTTAGGGGAGCTTGGGTGAGCACAGTGTGTGCAGATATATTTGTACATGTGTGTCGATGTGAATGCACTTGCATGGGTACCCAGGTACATGTAGCGTTAGGGGTCAACATCAGGCATCTTTCTCACTCTCTTCCCATATTATATTTTTTGAAACAGGATCTCTTGTAGAATCTGGACCTCACTGATTCAACTAAATTGTCTGGGTAGTGAGTTCCAGGGCCCACCTATTTCCACTGCTACCTAGTACTGGAAATACAGACACAGTGCCTGGCCTTTTATGTGGGTGCTAGGGGTCCAAACTCAGGTCCTTACACTTATGCAAAAAGCACTTTTCTTACTGAGCCCTGCTCTGTGCCATGTCATTTTGGCACACCCAACCAATGCTACTTGTGACCTATATCTGCCTGCTACCACCAGGTCTGTTTATTTAAGTCAGGAAACAGAACCCAGCACAGCCAGGCTTTACCCTGTCATGGGCAGTATACTCATTTGTCCATGCCCATATTCGTATGATTACTTCCAGAGTACACTTGGTTTGTGTGTCTGGACTATTAGCTACATGATGGATTTCTCCTAATGATGGCACACAGACTGGATCCTCCCTGGTATCTTGGGACTTCTGAGAATATAAATTCCCACCTGTTTGTACCCTTGGGAATTTAAGGTCACATTCTTTCATTAGATATAGATGCGTGTGTGCTATTCCCATTGATAGCAGATGCTGAAGTTACTCATGCACAAGGCTACAGGTTCCCTAGTCCCTGTCTGGTGTGACTGTCTCATTCTAACCCCCCATGATCTAACACAACATCAGGGCTTTCTTTCTTGCCACCATTTACAGCTAACCACTCAGGCAACAGCTCCTTCCCAGGTGTACCACTTGCACCACAGCAAATGTGCCTTTCCAGTTCACATGAAGGGATGCCAGGGGCCAAGTCATCGTCAAAACCTTAGACTTGACCAGGCCAGGAGGCCATCCTACAGCCCATTCTAGCAATGAGGATACTCCATTCTCAGTTGTGACTCTTTCATCTGGCTCCTTTTTGGTCTGTTTCTCTCCACAGGTCCATTAGAGCTGGCCTCCTCAGGCCAATGAACCCAGCATCAGTTCTCAAGACCCAAGACTACTGATCCTCCAGGCAATATAATCCGTCCTGATCATCAAGAGAGATCTATTTGGGGAAAACTTTCTCTTTATAATGTCCCCTATGACTTTTCATTCAAAGGGTCAAGCTGCCTTTGGTGAATGAATCCATACTTTAGTCTGTTACACAGAAATATTATCTGCCCACCAGAAAATCTGGGAGAGTTAAGTAAGCCAAGAGCAGAATAGAAATATTGAAAAATCTGCTACCATTCCGAAATAACTACTATGTGTTATTTACAACTCTAACTTAATTTGAGATTATATTGTAAATTATAAAATGGTTTCCCGCAGTTGGATTCAGCTCGCACAATGGTGTAAATAATTTAGTTTTGAACAATTTGGGACAGCATGATTGGACAGTTATCATATTAATCCCATCTGTTCACCTCTGCCTGTTACAGCATCTAAGTTTACAATTCCTGCATTATACACAGCTGCATGTATATGCATATGTTTGAAATAATTCCATTTACTCCATTCTGTAACATACCTTTGATAGGTTATGGGGTGCCAGAATATTTCTTTGTATGAATACGCACTCATTTTCAGCTTTTTTTTTTTTTTTTAAAATGGATGGGAATTTTCTGTTGAAAAGATGCGTCACAATTTACTCAGCTAACCCCTACTGTTGAACATTTAAATTGCCTTTGATCCTTCCCGCTTCAGTGCGCCTCCCTGGAGCTAGAGCTCTGCACACTTCTTCAATTAGTTCCCTAGGAGAAATTCCAAGAAGTGGAAATGCTGGGTCACGGGGTACCGGACAGTTTTTTAAAGCCTTTAACGTGTGGTCAGATAGAATGCTCAGAGTTTTATAAGAGCACTTGAGAGCTTCCTGTGCTGGCTGCCACAATAGAACCTTCCAGATAGCAAGAGCATCCCAGAGAGCTGACCATCTCTCCCCTCTTAAGGCTGTCTGAATTCCACTCACCCAACAGGGGGGCCTTTCTCCAGTAACCATCCCGGACTTCCACATAATCGTACCAGCATAGACGGCTCTTAAACAAATCCATGGATGTGAAATTCAGGATGATCTGTAAAGAATTACCATAAAGTAGGTTTGAACAACAAAGCCTGAAGAGTTCTGAAAGACACATCTTACATACTGATGTTCTCACGTTACCCTTTAGCATACAGAGCCCTCAGACTGCAGTAGGAGAGTCTTTTCAAAACACACACACAGGAAACCTCCTGACATTAAATAATAAACCTTAGGCGAGATGGGGAATAAACAGAAGGGCATGGGTCCTTTAGTTCTGTCTGGGGAGTTGCTTGAGCTTTTGAAGTCACTAGGTGGTTTACAGAAAGCAAGATGCACTAAAAGATGCGCATTGAGACTAGGGACATCGAAGGAGGTAAGGGACCGACGAAGTGCAGAGATATGAAAAGATCTTGTAACATCATCAATCATTCAGAGGGTCTGGGGTTAGCTCTAGTGCATGTGAGCAAAGCTGTGATCAACATCCCCTTAGCCATGACCCCCCACTTCTGAAGTATTGTTGTCTCCAAAGCCTTTCTGAAGTTAGTTCATTCATTCATCCATCCACCCACCCATCCATTCTTCCACCCATCCACCCACCCACCAACCCACCCATCCATCCATCCATCCACCTGTCTGTCCACCCACCCATCCATCCACCCACCCATCCATCTATCCACCCATCCATCCACTCACCCATCCATCCACCCACCCACCCACCTACCCATCCACCTACCCACCTATCCATACATCCATCCATCCACCTCTCCATCCATCCATCCACCTGTCCATCCATCTATCCACCCATCCATCTGTCCATCCACCCACCCATCCACCCATCCATCCATCCATCCATCCATCCACCCATCCATCTATCCACCCATCCATCCACCCACCCACCTACCCATCCACCTACCCACCTATCCATCCATCCATCCATCCATCCATCCATCCATCCATCCATCCATCCCATTATTCTTACTGGTTGATCACTTCCTGTGTGTTACTGCATTGCTCCTCTTCAATGTCTCTTCCTAATGACTGCTATTGGGATGATTCCCAGATTACCCACAACTACATCAGCCTTCCACACGTTTTATCTCAGTCTATCAACTCATGTTTAGGGAATCCCTACAGAAATTCCTATGCCTTATCTCACAGGTCAGCCTCTGCTTGTTCTCTAGACTCTCCAAGACAAGCCTTGGTCCCTTTCTCAATGCTTTAGAAATTACAGAACCCGCCAGGCCCAGTTAGTGCTCACTCATAAGTCCTTGGTCAGATGAATCTTTGGGAATTTCATTCTCTCTCCTTCTCAGAGATGTCTCTAATTAGACAGGTCTGGACTATATTTCAGCTCTGCCCCTCACTGACTCTAGAGTCTTGAGGTAGTTGACTTCCTGGAGCTTTTTCCTCATCTGGAAAACAATATGCACACCAGCAGGCTGTGAAGGAGTCTGTGAGCGAGGCTGTACACAGAGTGACGAGCGCTGTCTGGCATACTCCATAAACACACTTTTAAAAGTCAGACTGCACTGAGTATTCCCTTAGCATACCACAACTGGCACCCCACTGCCCCTCACAGGCTTTCTTTTCATCCTGATCGTCATTGAGAATGCCCACCCCTTCCCTGGGGCCAGTAATACCCACCCAGTCAGATTCTTCTGCAATTCTAGTGGTCCCCTCGGAAATAAAGAGTGAGTACCAGAAAATAACAGATGGAGTGCATGAGTGTCAAGGATTTGTTTATCAGACTCCAAGGGAGTGAAGAACCCAAGCTTAGTATTTTAAGACTGGGGTGTCTCTGGGTTTCTCTCAAGTTTGCAACAGGCTTGTGATCGAGTAATGGGGCTCAGGAATGCTTATAAGCTGGTCCCACCGAATTCTTTAGTCTTTGCTCTTTAAAGATCACAATGAGGAAATGTTAGTAAAACTTCCTTGGAAACACATTCATGGTTTAATGGAGAGGGATAATTATTCAGGCTAATTATTTTAAGTATGTTAGTGAACCATAAAGACCATTGGGGGAGAGGTGATGGGCAAGGGGTGATACGAGAATCATTCATGTTTGCTAATTACCAGCAGCTCTGGGGAAGACTGGGTGAAGCAGAAATGGAAGTAATTGTAGGAATTTCAACGATGCATATTCTCTGTGCCCCCAGTGAGCACTAATAATTGAGACTTAGTGAAGCTTACATGGTTCAAACATATCACATAGGCCTGCTGTGCAGCAAGTCAACAATATGGAGATTACCAAGCTGCCACCTCCTCCTCCTCCTCCTCCTCCTCCTCCTCCTCCTCCTCCTCCTCCTCCTCCTCCTCCTCCTCCTTCTCCTCCTCCTTCTCCTCCTCTTCCTTCTCTTGTTGACACTCTAGGAGGCATGGTCATATCCACACAAAAGATCTATGTCTCAGGTTCAAGATGACAACCACACTGTGTTGTGTGTGTGGTGGCACATGCCTGTAAGTGTGTGAGTGCCTATGTCTGTGCGCAGGCACACAAAGGGTGGAGGGAGGTGCCATTTACCTTCCTTTGTTACCTATTCCCTTGAGACAGGATCTCTCACTGAGCCAAAAGCTTGCCATTTTGGCTAAGCTTGTTTGCTAGCAAGATCACAGGATTTGGCTATCTCTGTCCCCCAGTGCTTGGTTACAGGCATGCATAGCCACACCTCTCTTTTTGTTAGGGTGCTAGAGACTTGAACTCAGGTCCTCGTGCTCCCACAGCAAGCTATCTTACCTACTCTACAGTCTTCCAAGCCTGGACAATGCCTTAGTACTTAATTATGAGAGTGCAAATGTCTATGTATATGAGCTCTGTCTCCTTTGAGTAACACGATGATGGTCCACTGTTCATTAGCCAGTGGTATGTGTTCACCTCCTAACTCTCTATCAGATTTAGCCATCTTGAATAAACCCATTTTTCTATTGTATGATAAGTGGGATATCTGCATCTAGCATGTAAGGTTGATGCAAGGATGTGATTAAGTGACCTATATGGCTGACTGAGGAAAGAATCCAGTCTGTAAAAAATGCCACTGCTTTCTAGTTCTCACATTATAGTTATGATATGAAACATGCTATGACACGTGTGATTCTAGAGGGATCTGGGAGCCCAGAGACATTTCCTCACCGAGACCAAGAAGGCTGATCTGGTTTGAGACAACTTGAAGAATATCTGGATTTGTAGAACACGATAAAAAGATAAAGAATGGAGAGATGGCCTGGTAGTTAAGTGTGTGTACTGCTCTAGTAGAGAATCCTAGCGGTTCCTAATGCCCATGCTGAGTAGTTGATAACTACTCTAACTCCAGCAATAAGGGATCTGAACTCAGGTCATCTGGATCAACTGCAGCCCCTCTTCTGGACTCTATGGACCCTGGACATACACACAAACACACACAAATGCACATACACACAGGCACATATACTCTCTTCAACACACATAAACATATAATGAAAAACAAATCTTTTAAGAAAAGATTAACTTTAGAGTTCAAACCTCAGTTCTTTATATTAATATTTGATAGGGCAATTTTCCTTCAGATTCCTTGTCCACAGAATGGGCATAACTATACTCTGTAGTGGAGCAGAACATATCCATCTTAGACCAAGGAGAAGAGGCCCTGGTCCTGAGTTCAGCTCCAGAGGGTAATGGAATCTTCAAGGCCAATGGGACTTGTGAAATTCATAGCTTGGTAGGCCCCTAACATTTTCTTTCAGGGACCCAGAGCCTTGGCCTTCCTTGAGTCCACTTATAGGACATGCTATAGCTTCCTTCCTAGATCTGAGAATGGACACACATCTGGAAAGCTCACCCTACCAGAGGGCAGCCATAGAGAAGTTGCTTGCAAGGCTGGAATGAATGATACTCAGGAGTGTGGGTTGGGGTATCAACACAGATGGAAAAAGAGAAACAGTAGGTCAGTCACATTGCCGCCTACCAAAGCATCACTCCAAGGTGACAAGAAATTTTATATTGGACACTTGCCCTCTGAAGTGTGTCAGTCAAGCTAAAGGACAGATTGTGATTTGTCTGACAGGTAGCTTCTTGATTCATGACCTATGTGGACATTTAGCACATGCCAGGCCTCCATTTGTGTGGGTTAGATTGGTTGAGAAGTCATAAAACAAGAAAGGCAATGCATTCAGTGGGTATTCAGAAGAGCTGCTATCATTACCAATACAAAGTCTCCCTCTTCCACCAACCCAGAGTGACACGCTCTTCCTGATGGGGGTCCAACCTACCTTTTAAAAACTGTGTTCACTGTTCGTGTGTATGAGGCGCAGTGTTATAACCAGGTGTGTGGCCAGCATGCAACGACCAATCAGGGGAGTTGTGTGGCCAGCATGCAACGACCTATCAGGGGAGTCCATGTTCTCACCTACCTTTTCCCCTGGGGTGACAGAGATTCTCCAGACACAGTGGGAATAGGAGGGGTAGCCATTTGGGAAACCAGGTGCCGAAAAGTTTCCTGTTGTGTCCTGGAGTGTCTCCCCACATGCTGTACAAGCAAAACAACAACTCTGATGCAGGCACACACAACCACCACCACCCCCAGCTACCCATGCCCAGGGCTGAGGAGCCACAGACTTTCCCAAGCCAAAGCCCTGTGAATGATAGATGAAGTATTGAGCCAAGTCAGGGCAAGCAAAAGTAGATCTTGGTGCCAAGAAGTAGTACCCAGGGCTTCTGCCAAAGGCTCTCAGTACTCGGTATGGCTTGATCCAAGTTCAGAACTCAGTTCTCTAGCTGTAAGATGGGCCAACTCAGGGGCTAGTAAGATTGCCTGAGTCACACAGAATGGGTCCACTTAGGGCTTTGGTACCCACAGAGTGTTTCAGAGATTGTACAACTGATTTACTGATTGATCAGTGAGAGAGGTTGAGCCCAGAGCTTTAGGCATCTGGACAAGTGAGCTCCCAGCAGATATACTGGAACCTTTGTAATTGCTAATAATAACATCTGTAGCAGGGAGAATACAGAAGTATAAGTCAGTAAAGCCATAAACAAACAAACAAACAAACAAAAACCCCCAAAATGCTCTGAAACTCATTTATGCCCCCTTTTAAATTCCTTTCTTTTTGCTATTCACCTCTGAGAGAGCAGAGAAAAATTGTCCTTAAAAGAAACAAAGAGAGAAGAATTCCTGTAGTTTGGGAGCAAAAGACATTTGTATTTCTTGAACCTGGGGGATTGATACCTGTAAAATACAAAGGCAGCTGTTTGCTGAGTGACCCCCACCTTGGGGTTACTGAAAAAGTTCAGGGAATGAGCATCCTTAAGCATTCCCCTCTTCATCACTGCCCTAACTTGCAGTGACCCCTTGGAGCATCCTCTGCTGCTCCTGGAGCTCCAGGAGAGGGCATGTGGAGGGCTGCCCATCAAATGCCCCAGGAAATCCCGGCTATCGGGGGCCTTAGTGTCACATTACAGAGCAGCTGCCAAGCATAGTGAGGCTCACTCCCAGCAGCCAACACCCCCGAGGGTTCCATGGAAATTATTTTAGAATAATCATCAGCATTCTGCAAGAATAGATACATTACTGTGTGCTCCAGGATATTTACCAGCTGCCGGGAAGCCATTTGGGAAATAAGCAGCATATACAGTGTAACTAAATAAATACTCCGGCATTTCCCAGGGAATGATATAAGGTTTCCCTTTACACTCAGAGGGTTACATGATATGTGTGTCCTGTATTTCAGCCCTAGAATGCCCACAGATGACTGAAGGCTGGGTGATGAAAACATTTCCTCATTCTACAAGGATGCAGCCTACACATTTTTCAGTCTCTATGGTCCTGCACTGTAGGGCAATGTCATAGCCCAGGTTTTCTCCAATGACCTCAGTTTCAAATATTCCACCACAAATCAAAATACATCTAGCTTGAAGGATGTGGAAAAGGCTACTGGAGCCATTGGTAATGGACCTTCCTTCTATCCCCACCACACACACCCCTAAAATTCATTCAGTTCCATCAGTGGTACACACTTGGCTGCTACAATCAATACTTTGTATGGATTCAGAAGTGCCTTAGGACACTGACCCCAGGAAGACATGAAATGAAAAGTTGCCAAAGCTGGTTAGTTTTAACTGTCAACTTGATACAAAACAGAATGCCTGGGAAGAGAGTCCTGGTGAGGAATTATCTAGATCAGGTTGCCCTGTGGGCTTTTTTGTGGGAGGCTGACTTGACTGTTATTTGATGTAGGAAGATCCTGCCCAATGTAGGCGGCACCATCCCCTAGGCAGAGTGTCATCCCGAACTATACAGGAGAAGCAACATGAGACAGCCTGTAGGACCCATTCATTTATTCTCCCTTTGCTCTTGACTGTGACCATTTAAGTTCCAGACTTGACCTCCACACAATAATGGATTCTAACTTGAAACTCTATGCCAAATAAACTCCTCTCCTACATGGCTAAAATAAAAATATGTGTCTATATATTTTATCACCTCAGCAGAAATGAAACCACGATAGAGATGAAGGCAAAGAGGGCCAGTCTGAGCAGAAGGAAATGTGGCTCTAGCCCAGGACAAGCCTTTGCTCCACCCCTAAGATACTCTCTGTCTTTAATAGGATGTGGCTGGTAACCATCCCTGAGGCCACAGCGCTAAACCTTGCTGGTTATAATTTTTGGAACCCAGACCCCATCATCCCCAAAGAATTTCTCTCTCTTTGCCTTCCTGACAGAAATTCTTGGTTTTTCCTTTGCCATATTCACATTCTCCAGTTTCCTAGAAAGAGGAAAGGCTCTTGGAGAAATGGGTCACAACGTACTGCCACCGTCTACTTCCTTTCTTCCCTCTGCACTCAGGGCCTTGCAGAAGAACTTCAAAAGCCTCCCTTAGTCTCGCTGTGGGCTTTGAGCCTGCTCTGTGCCTTTCCAGTTCATCATTCTACACTGTACTCCCTAACAAAGACACAAGAAACCACAGCTGCCAAAGAGTGGTCTCTTCAGTTCCCCACTGCTCTTCCCAGAAAGGATGAGGTTGGTTGCACACAGCATGCATTGTGTAGCCAGGGATGCTAGGAGTTGCTGGGAACCTCCGTAGTTCACAGTTACCTGGGCATTTGTACAGCTTCCTGGCTTGGGCTATATCTCCCTGACTGAGCCGCACGCGTTGGCCAATGGTTGGCCTGATGCCATTGTCATCTCGACGGGGGAGGATGGTGTCTAAGAAAACTCCTCTACAGGACAAAAAGAGAGAGAGAGAGAGAAGTCAAGGCTGCCAGGTTGTGTACGAGAAGACTCCCAGTCTTCATTTATCCTTGGTAACTCATCAATATTCCCGTCCCCATTACTTGCTACACCCTCCCCCTACTAGCATGACTGGGTGATTTATTCACTCAGGCTACCTTACAGCGTTCTGTCCCGTCAGCCGCCTACTCATTTCCCAATGGGAAGACAACAGCAAAGTTGAAAAATATATCCTAGTTCAGTAGCCTGAAGCCTACCTTACTTATGTGTACTGAGTACTTCCATGAAGCACTTGACAGGTCCTTATCCTGTCATCATGTTGCACAAACCAGGGACTACCATTCAGAAATCACGGTGAGTGGTGCCTCCTGGAGTTGTGCACTAGACAGTACTTTGTGTAGATAAGGCTTGGAGCCGCTTCAGGAAGAGCCTGGGAACTGGTCTAGTAGCTAAATCAAGACCAATAGGGTCACAAAAAGATGCTAGCTGTGTATTCCTAAGTCAGGCCTGACTGCCATGTAGGTTAACCTGAGAAGCCTCTTCCTTTCTTTGAACCTTTCTGAGCCTCAGTTTACTCCTCTACACAATAGAAGATGAGCTGGTTGGCCATGATGGCCCTGCTGAGCCCTGGTACTTTATTCTATACTGTGTGACTAAGATCTAAAATGTCAGTGACGCCTCACTGCAGGATCCCAGCCCCTTTCTCTGCCTGTAGACCCTCTATTTGAGCCTGTTCTACACATTGTCCACTCCCCAAGTGCCATCTGTTCCTTAACCAACGTCCTGGAAAGCACTGTCTCCATTTCTTTTTGATGTCAGCTTTCATTCACTCTGTATTCCAATTGTGATCTAAGCAGACTAGCAATGATCTCATGTCCCTCCAGTGGGCTCTTCTCGGTCTTCATCTATCTCTCTCTATCTCTGGAAGCTGTCGGTGTCTCTTTCCTCATTGTCTCTCCCGGTTCCCAGGCATTGCTGCACGAACTGGGAGAGATCAGCCATTTCTACTTCCCGCTTGGATGATGCCCCAGCCTCTGCTCCCTGTCCATACACCGCTGGAGAGTCTTAACTACCCACAGAGAATTGTTTCCAGTTCAGAATCATCTAGTAGACCCCAATACCTGATACCACCTTCCTGAGCTGTACCAGAGACCTAGATCCTGCCCTAAATTTGGCTCACAATTGAGTTTATCTCATCCCTTTGCTTGTCCCCGACCTTTATCCCTGGAGATTGGACCTGAAGGTGCTCTCAGCTCCTTCCCGTTCTTCCTCTTTCTCTTCTTACTGAAACCCGTGGCCAAACTCTGTCCGGTGTACACTGTAGGCATCCCTTGAGCCCAGGCCCTCCTTCTGGCTCCCAGACCACTGTCTAAACTCACACGATTGGCACCTCTTTCTGAACTTTCTCCAGAAGCTTCCTGACCGTGTCCTTTTCTGTGGGCTCACTCTCCTTTGCTCTGATGCTACAATGCTGCAATATGGCCACCATAGCAAGGAAGGATAGGCGTGTGCTTAGAAACTTCCTGTCATTTGGCTGCTGTGCTCTTTGCTGGTCTGGTGAATTCTGCCTACCTCTTCAGCCACACCTCTGTTACCTCGTTTCAGATTCCAAACAAAGCCCTACTGTCCTCTCCCCAGGCTACCCATGCTCCCTGTTTCCTTATTCATTCTCCAGATCCCCATCAGTTATCCCTCCCTCTAAACAGCCTTCTGAGAACCTCCTGACCCCTCCCATCTGCTGTTACCATATTCTCTTGACTAGCTTTCCGTCATACTTTTTTTCTTTTTTTCTTTTTTTCTTTTTTTTTTTAATGGTTGGTGATATTTTCTCCTCTGCCAAAAGTAAGTTTCTCAAGACTGCATTTTTCTGTTCTATCCTTAGGGACTGGGTAGGGGCAAGCCCCATCTACTTCTTTAATTAAATTATGCAACCATAATCAGGAACTATTTTCAAAGAACTTCACAAATTAGTTATTTACACCCAAAAGAATCAGCTAAAACATATACACCATAGCTATGAGCTCCCCCCCCCCCCTGCCCAGGTCTGTGTTCTCCTAAATTCTCTGCCCCGCTGGATAACACACGTCTCCATTTCTCCCCCTCACGTCACCTTGTCATCTTTTTGGCTGTGAAGCGTTTGTTTTTCTCAGTCAGATCCGAGCACACTTTCTCTCCAAAGAACCCAGATCGTCTGCAGAGGTCCTTTGCAGCTTCCTTTGCCCAGTGCTTAGCCCTTCCACCCTGACTGTCTCTGAGTCTCATGTTCTCACCCTTCAGAGTCCTCTAAGACACTTCTGTGGCACCCCTGTTTTTCCCTCCTCACACCAGGCTTAAAATCCTAAATCATGACTCCTGAGACAACTAAAATTCTGAATTCAATTACCTGCTGCTCATCAGAAAGACACTTCTGCCCTAACAAAGGACATAGCACCCTGTGACAGCTTCCCCAAAGAAGAAATTTTGCCCCCAAACCCAAATATCAGCGTGTTGTATAAGGAATAGCCTGGGCTTAGCTGATGACCTGCAAAGCCACAATAGGCCTGGCATGTTTATTCCATGTTTCTTCCTGTGCCGTTCTCCTAGCCTCCCTGTGTGACAGACCCGTCCTGTCATTTCATCCTCCTGTGACCCCTGTTCCTGTTGTCACTAGGGTCCCCGAATGACTCGGTGTGTGAACAGAGGTAGGAATGAAGGGCCAGCCCCAGTACCTAGGTGGGCTGGAAGCCTTCCACCAGCCATCTTCATCATTCCATCCACTGTGTCTCGCTGTTCAAGGACCAATAAGCTTCCGTGCACAGTAAGTGGTGGTGTGAGGTCATGGGAGGCTTGACAGGCTCACACCAGTCTTTGGAGTTAAGACATCGATACAATTCCTCGAGTTACTGACAGGCCACTGGATTCTAAATGTTCACTCTCAAGGCCATCCTGTACGTAGCAATATTCCTTTACCCTTTCTGGATAGACAGTGTCCAGCATTGACCCTGGGCTAAACTGGCAAGGTTTGACAGATGCCTTAGGGAATAATATTGTCAACTCTGAGTTTTCTAAACAAAGACATCCCTGTAAGACAGAACTGTCTCCTTGTCTCCTGGACCCATGCCCAGATAAACTTCTAAGGACACCACTCCCCACCGCCTGGGTCCAACCAAGGGGGGAGGAGAAGAAAGGCGATAAAACCAGAGGGAACAGAGCTGGAAGGAGGCAGCTCAGGTTGTACAGTGACCCAGAGACTGTGTTTCCCATCAGCAGGAAGGGCTTTATCCCACAGGCCTGTGTTCTGCAGGAGATTCACTGCCCTTTCATGAGCTAAAAGGCGAGGTACAGTGCAGCCCCAGGGGAGAGACGACGACCAAGAGAAATGAGTTACAGTTATGAAGTAGAGAAGCCTCTGACATAATGCCAAAAAAGCCTGTCGGTAAGAGCCTGTGGCACAGAACAGCTTTCTAAAACTTCATATAGAAAACCATCACAAATGCAATGCAGGCATCCACTTGCAGCAAAACATATTTGTGTGTGGGGAGGGGGAGGTTATTCTAAACTCTAGGGTAAGAGATGATAAGAGGGCTGGGGTAGACAGTTAAAATAATAGTGACGCCCTTTTGAAAGGCAAAGCTGCTGGTCCTCTCATTTAGAGGCACAGTGTATTTCCTCACTTCACTGATCCTGGCCTTCTGGGTTGCTCTGATGGATAGGATGTGAGAGAAGTGTTGTCATGCAGGTTCTAAAGCCTGTCCCTTTAGAGGCTTGTGGTGACCCATGCTGCCCTCCAACAGCTTTGGAACCTCAAGCAGAGAAGGGCCTGGCCAAATCTACTGAACAGTGAGAGGTCAGCTGGTACTGAGTGCTAGATATATGACTGACCACCTTTAGACTCCCCAGCCAGATCAAGCTGCCAAATGATCGGTGAGTGTGTTTGGCTCTGGGCAAGGTAGAGAAGAATGAGCTGGGCTTACCTAGAGTAAAAACAAAACAAACAAACAGTTTGTGGTTTTTAAGACCCTAAGTTTGGCAGGGAAGTTGTGCAGCAATAGGTATTATAGCAGAACAGAAGTCTGCCTGGGGGAAGCTGCTCAGCACCAGTTACCCATCACGCCCTGGTGCTGTTCCTTGCCAATTTCCCTCCTAGGCACTTAGGATGAGGTGTGATTATTTCATGGGTTTGGCCTAAAGATTTCCTCTGGTCTGTGCTGATAAGACAGTTCCGTGCTGACTTTGGAGTTAGCAAAGTTTCCCTCCGGAGAGGCAGAAGCAATGGGATTATGAGCTTGAGATCACAGGAGGGGAAAAGATATTTAGAAGAAAAGGAAGAAAGTTAGGAAAAACAGGATGAGCCTCTGCTTAGCCTCTGGATCCAGAATGCAGTGCAGTGAGCGGTACAGAGCCAGTGAGAGAAAGATGGCTTTGTTCCTACAGCTCTACACGCCCTACACAGGAGAGACTTACTGCCTACCTTCTGGAAAGGAGCAACTGCCATAATTGTGACTATGTGCAAAGATTTAGAAAAAATAACAGGGTTTTCCTTGCCCATTCCTTTTCGATACAGCTCTTTAGGCCTCTTTGACACTCGTTTATAAACTTGACAAAAATCCATTGGGATATCTAGTCTGTGTCAGGCACTCTATTGGATGCTGCACACTGGATGAGAATAAGACAGTACTGTATCCAAGGTTCTCTCAGTCTTCTGAGATATGGAGGAATGTGGTAGATAAACAGAGATGGCTCAACTGTTAATGGCTAGTGCGTTTGAAAAAATAAATTGCTTCCAAAGGGAGAGGCATTATTAGGGAGATGCAGCCTTGTTGGAGTAGGTATGGTCTTATTGGAGGAAGTGTGTCACTGTAGAGGAGGGCTTTGAGGTCTCATATATGCTCAAGCCACACCCAGTGAGACAGACCACTTCCTGTTGCCTGCAAGTCAAGATGAAGGACTTTCAACTGCTTCTCCAGCACCATGTTGCCCGCATGCCACTATGTCACACCATGATGATAATAGACTAAGTCTCTGAAAATGTAAGCCAATCCAGTTAAACATTTTCCTTCATAAGAGTTGCCGTGGCCATGGTGTCTCTTCACAGTAATAGAAACCCTAACTAAGATAGCGAGGCTCACAACCAAAATTTATGAATTGATATAAAGAGTTATGGAAGCTACCAAAATAAGACCCAAGACATCACATTGGCACAAGTTTCTCAGTTGGGCCAATGTGATGTGTGTCTTTGACAATGTTGATAAAACCCTTGGTCAATGGGTGGCACTGTGTTGTTCTCTACATGCTTTCCAAGTGAGTTCTTAGTCACCTCTCTTATCCATGGTTAGGCTTTCCTCCTGCCAACTCCACAGGCTTCCTGGGACTCTCTCTTCCTCTTCTAATTCTCTTCAACTACTAACTTGACAGACGAGAGTCATCTAAGAGAGTGGCCTAGATCAAATTGGTTGCTGGGCATGCCTGTGGAGACTGTGTTGACGGCTAACTGATGTAGGTGGGCACAGCCAACTGTGGGTGGAGCTACTCCCTGGGATGGCGATCCTTGGCTGTCATAAGAAAGCTAGCTATGGGACTGGAGAGATGGTTCAGTAGTTAAAAGAACTTGCTAGTCTTTCAGAGGACCCAGATTTCAGTTTCTCAGTAGCTCACGATAGCCTATAACTTTAGTTTTAGGGGACCCAATGCCCTCTTTGGCCTCTGAGGGCACCAAACATGGGTGTGGCACACTTAGATACATGCAGGCAAAGTATGCATACATATGAAATAAAAATACATAAATAGAAAGAGACAGAATGAGACAGAAACAGAGACGGTGTAAGCATGGGCCTATGAAGTGAGCCAGAAAGCAGTATTTCTCTACAGTTTTTTTCTTCAGGTTCCTGCTTTGACTTTCCCCAATGATGCACTATGACCTGGAAGTATAAGATGAAATCAATCCATTCCTCCTAAGTTGCTTTAGGTCACAGCCATATAAAGGAAACTACACCAGCCCCAGCCCCAGAATGGACATCTCAAGTCTCATTTACCAGTCCAGGAGAGGAAGTCCCTTCATTTTAAACTTCCTGTGTGGCAGTGCACAGGGTCACCATCAACTCCTCACTCACCCACCCTAGACTAAGAGATTGCTGCACCAAGGCTGGGGTTGGAATGGGCTGAGAAAGCAGCTCCATCTCCCATCTCAGAAGGAGACCTGTGAAACTCTGACCTGAGCAGCACTCTCTGGTTAGGGAGCTGGGAGCCCTGCTGAATTCAGCAGGAGGGTCACGACTAAAGCAGAGAAGTGGTTCGAGGAACAGTGTCCCTAAGGAACTTGCCAGCCTGGCAAGTTCATGGAGAGAAGAATGCCCAAGAACCAACGAGCTCTCAGTGGTCAGTTTCCTACACGTAGCCAACACTCCCAAGCCAACTGCTCCCTTTAACCCCCACACACATGGAGATTCAGGAAACGACCTGCTTCTCCTCTTTGCCTTTCCTACTAGGTAGCAGGATTTGCTGTTTGCACTGACAGACTTTCTACTGCCATGTATTCTAACCACTGAATTTATCCTATTTCAACATAGCTCTCTGTCTTCCCACTTAACCCTTGCTGTCGTGTGCATGTGTGTGTATGTGTGTGTGTGTGTGTGTGTGTGTGTACATGCGCGCACACACACACACACACACACACACACACACACACACACACACATGACACCTTGGGAGGAAAGATGAGGTATACAAACAGACAGTTGTTAAGAGGATGCTTAATGGCCAAGAAGTTAAAAGTATTTGCAGCGTCTCCTTTTACTTTTAAGTGTTTCTTTTAAGGGCCAGGGAGCTACCAGCTGGAACTACCTAGAATGCTCTTCTGTGCACAGAACACTTACATGACCTAGATGCAGGAGCAGTATGAAGACTACTTAACATCTCCATGTATAGCCCCACACATGGGACAGACCCCGAGGGTACCTGACGTAAACAACAGGCCTACCCTTCTCTGGTGAGTAGCACCCATTTCCCAAGACCTGAAGGTGGGGAACCTTTGTCCTGTTCTACCTGATCTGGGCCCTTGTGCTCTCTCAAGATGTTTGGAGCTCATTTTTTTCTCTATATAAAGATGATTTATGATTTATAGCTGTTCCATCTCTGACACAACCTAGCTTCCAATATACATCCCCTTCCAGGACAATAGCAAGCTTTTTCTGAAATGTTTAGGACATGTGTTAGAGATACCCTCTCACCCAATGGGAATTTTACAAAAAGCCTCCAAGATGACTTCTCCATAATTTCTCTTTTCTAGTTTGCTCCTTATGACATGAGAGCATGATGGAGCACCAGCCTCACAACGGGACTCAATCCTATTAGCAAGAACATGATTAGATTGTATTTCACTGCAGCCCAGAGGCCACTGTATTTCAAGGACGGACAGGCCTGCCATGGAAGAAGCATGCGGAGACCTGCTCACTCTCCACAGACCTTGAGACTCCTCAGATCCAAGCCTGAGGCAGGTGCAATGAAAACAGATGGTCTCAGCAAAGGTTCCTACCTTGAGAAGGTGTTCCGGGCATAGTGCATGATGCTGTCAAAATCGTAGGTCTCTCCCAAAGAGCTCACCTCACCGGCTTCCATTTTTAAGAAATTATACTCCTGACCTGTGAAACAAGACTCCACTAAGAACTGTGGAAATAAGGTAATGCCCAAAAGGAAGCTGTGGGGAGAAAGAGGTCCAGGCAACTCCTGTGAGCTCCTGCTGTCGGAGTGGCCAGATAACAGGGCTTGTGGGCTTGTGGTGATCATAATAGACTAGAAATTTGAAACACTGGACAAGCCCCTGAAATGCCGCTTGAAGCTTTCAACTCTGCTTGCTGAAACTTTAACACTCAATCTATTTGTCCAACATATTTTGTTTAAAAGAACTCCCCTCCCCCCAATTCTGATCTTGCACTCTGAAGAAAGAAGAAGATAAATCAGATGGTTAAATCCCAAATGCTGGGTCCTCTGAAGCAGTTTAAAGCAATCTGGGGAACTTGCTTGAGAATGTACTTGCCCCATAAGCATGATGACATGAGTTTGATCCTCAGAACCTATGTAATAAATGGTGGTACATGATTGTAACTCTAATCTTGGGGGCAGAGGTGTGTGGAGCCCTGGAACTTACAGGCCAGTCATTTTAGCCTCCTTGGCAAGCTCAAGGTTAATGAGAAAACTTGTCTCAAAAAATGATATGGAAAGGCCCGAGGAGCGACATGTTCTCTGGCCTCCACATGCCACTAACGTGCACACATACATACCACAAAACAGATTTAAGCAGTCACGTTACTCAGCTAGCTACTTCCATGTTCAGTATCAACTTTGTATGTCGTTTTTGGTTTGTTTCTTTGAGGCAAGATTGACTGAGATGGATTTGAAGTTACTCATAGTCCAGGCTGGCCTCCAACTTGAGATCCTCCTGCCTCAGTTTCCCTAGAGCATAGCTTATAAGCAAGTACTACCTCACCAGGCTCCAATACAAATTTTACAACAAATTATTTGACATGAAAAAATGTGTACATGTTTGATCTGTACATTCTGTCTGCCTTGGCTCAGAATGCTTCTAGGCCAAGTACTGGGTTTTTCGTTTTGTTTTGTTTTACATGCATTTGTATATTAATTGCATTGCGCTTTCAAAAGGTGCATTGCATGGCAAAGGTGATTCATGAAAACTACCAGAAGAACTCTTCTTTCAGCTAATCAGCCCTAGGAAGGTGGATTGGACTTCATTTTCCTTTACAACACGAAGAATCATAGTTTCGATTCTGTTATAAGTCACACACTTTGGCAGATGTACTATCAGGAAGGCCACACAGGTGGATGGGGGCAGGGCTCATAACCAGCCTACAAAGCTGGGTCACTGCCTCCAGTTAGCTATGAGTCTTGAACAGCTCCCAGCAGGCTCTTCTCTGACTCTCCCCTGGCCTGTGGATGTCCCAGCCTTGCTGGCTTCTAAACTCCACTCAAGATCCTTACCTGGCTGGATGTTTTCTCTGATGATGGTGACATGCTGGTCTCGGTCTGGCCGAGTGTGTTCATGCCAGAACCCAACTACGTGGCCCAGCTCATGAGCCACAATGCCAAACTTGTCACAGTTCTTCCCAATGGATATGGCCTGTGGACCTCCTCCTCGGCGTCCTACGTAGGAGCAACAGCTGGAAAATAGAAATATGGAGATTAGTAGACTTGAGGATATCTAAGGAGAGAGGCAAGCTCCATCCCACTTCATCTTGTCATCCATGGTGTAAAGGTGTATTTTTAAAAAACGAAAAGGAAGGAATGAAGAAGTAAATAAAGAAAAGAAGAAAAAGAGAGAAAGGAAGAGAAAGGAAGGAAGGAAGGAAGGAAGGAAGGAAGGAAGGAAGAAAGAAAGAAAGGTCAAGCAAGCATTTCAGAGGCAGAAGCATTTTCATTGTCCATCCCCTCCTCACAAGACCACCATCCCCCCCCCCACAAGACCACCATTTCCCCAAAATGCATCCTTGCCTTTCAGTGATCATAGATCCCATTTAGAACCTAGATAGAAATAACCTTTCTAATCGGAATGAAGCATGCCCACACCCATCTTTCCTTTAAGTTGTGTGTTCATGGGGCCTTCTTTGAGGACAAGAATAGATAAGAAGTAGGTGGCTGAGTTCTAGAAAGTGTGCCCCTAGATGTCATTGTCAGTCAGCTTAGTGGGAGTCTATACTGAGCATCTTTTTCAAAAAAATTATTATTAATAATATCTTAATATACTGGTAAAGACTGGTTTTATGAGACTTTTATTATTATTTTGTTGGTGGTGTGTGTAGGGAGAAATGGTGTGTGTGTGTGTGTGTGAGAGAGAGAGAGAGAGAAAGAGTGAGAGAGAGAGAGAGAAAGAATAACACACTAATGTTTATACCCTTGCACATACATGAGTTTGTCAGAAAATGAAGTGGGTGCTGGAAATTCAAACTTAGAGATCCTCAAGCATCTGGGACAAGCACTCTTATACACTGAGGTATCTCTCCGGCCCTTTGGTATTATTATTCAACTATGTAGCCTAGGGTAGCCTAGAACTCACTATGTAGCCCAGGCTGACCTTAAATGCCTAGTGTCTCATCTTCTGAGTTGATGAGATTACAGGGGTATGCCGCTGTATGGGGCTCATCATGCTGCTCCAAGAAAAGTGTAAAAAATAAATCAAAGGCATTGGAGAGAAGTCTGAGTAGTCAAGAGCACTTGTCACTCCCCCAGACGACCTGGGTTTAGTTCCCAGCACCCAGGTGGCATCTCAGTTTCCTGGGATGTCAGCTTCCAGGAATCTGATGCCCTCTTCTGGCCTCTGAAGGCACCATGGGCACATTTTACACACAAGTGAAACATTCAGGCACCTAAGACAAACCTTTTTTTTTTTTTTAAGAATTAAAACATTGAATTATCCCATCACTCACATGTTATCTACTGTGCATGTAAATATACATGTGAACATACATGTAAGCATTCATGTAAACATACATGTAAACATACATGTAAACATACATGTCCACGTTGCAAAAGACTGAGCTCTTTTACTCTACATTCAGTTCTTATCCCAAAAACCAAAAGGTGTATTTCCCCATTGTAAAAATCTATCAGATGAAACATAAAGAACATGTTTAACTTTTTATTCATTTTTTGATCAGTCACCTGAGTAGAGTCTCGTAGGTTTTAAATTTCTCAGGTGACTTTCTAGGTTTCCAGGCACATGGTCACATTAACTCTCAATAACACCATCTTGGCTATGTACCTGTCAATCGTCACAGTGTTGATCTAATTCTTCAATATGGAGGATTAGCATTTCCACAGCAGTGTTAAATAACTGTGGAGGTTAGAAATCTCTTTGAATTGTCCCTTATTCTAAGGGAAATACTTCTAGAATCAGTACATTCTTATGCACACATAAAATAAACACATAAGAATATAAAGCTATCTCCACACCTGAAAGCATATACTTTAATAATTGACATTTACTGTAGGGATATGTTTCAAATTTAATAAAAACCAGTCTGAGATATCAGAGGGATCTACCCACAGTCTAGGAGGGTCAGATAGTGGTAACTCACACTTTTAATCCCAGCACAGGGAATATTCAGGAGTGGTGACCTAAGCCCTTAATCCCAGCAGATCTGAGTTTGAGGCCAGCTTGGTTTACAGAGTGAGTTCCAGGCTCCCAGGCAGGCAGTGGTGGTGCCAGGCCTTTAATCCATAACTCCAGTGACAGATTTTTCTATGTCTCTGTGAGTTCAAAGCTAACTATCAAATAGTAGTAACCCAAGCCTTTAATCTTAACCTGGATGTGAAACAAGGAAGAAAGTCTTTAAGGCAGGCATAGAAAGACAGAGCAGGCAGTAGAAGGCACGAGGAGCGAGGCTGAGGAAGCTGGAAGACAGCTGGGTGAGATTTGACTGTGGTGTTTCCTCTCTCTGATATCTCAGCCTTTCCCTGAGATCTGGCTCTGACTTTCCTTTATTTGTGCAATGTTTTATTCCTGTGATGCCTTGGCTACTTTTCTATGAAGCAGGAAGACCATGTTGGTCATCCAGATGCCATCAACATCTGCTGAGATACGCAGGGATCTTCTTTCTGATCTGTCAGTTATGTGGGTAGGCTTCCTTCATGTAAATGGGTCTTACGGCCTACACCATGATGGGGCGCCTTTTCTCCTACTCTTCACTGGGCAGTCTAGCACCTTAACTGGAATTTTGTGTGAGGTACATCTGTACCTTGTAAATTTCTTCATCCGTTATGGATGCTTTCAGGACACCAAGCAATTCCATGATAGCTCTCTAAAAAGTTTGGAAATGTTCTTTCTCTCACACTCTGGGAAGTTTCAGTATCAATAACATAGAAAAATCTAGAAGAATTCCTCGTGAGACTCCAGATTCAATGCTCAGAGGGAAAGAATTTCTTCCTCTGTTCATCAGTTTCTTTAACAGAGATGTTGCAATCTGGATTTGTTGCTGTTGCCTGTATTCATGACAGGAAGGAAACAGAACCAAACTAGGGGCCCATCAACAGATCAATGGCTACTGAAAAGGTGGTATATAAATACAACAGAATGCTATTCAGCTACAAAGAAAAATAAAACCAGGAAAATGGTAGGTCTAGAAAGTATAATATTAAGCAAGGTGACTTAAAGTCAGAAAGACAATTGCCCGTTCTCTCTCACTTGCAGATCCTAGCCTATAATGTATATGTGTAAACAGGGGAAATGTGAGTAAACTATAAAAACCTATAAACGTGACTAAGAGATGATGTTAGGTAATGGGAAAGGGACTGAGCATGGGCAAAAGGACACATGGGGCATGAAAGCAGAAAGGGGCCTCTAAAATGACAACAGTCATGCATTTGAAGGAAAAGCCTACCACTGCACCAGCTGATCATCTGTCAGTTTTTCAATGGAGTCACTGACCTGAGTCTTTCTGTACATCACCAGCCATGCTGTCCTGGTGACAGGACATGAGTCTCCCTGGAGTCACACTCTGAAC
The DNA here is from genome assembly GCA_033318265.1 of Phyllotis vaccarum. Taxonomy (NCBI): domain Eukaryota; kingdom Metazoa; phylum Chordata; class Mammalia; order Rodentia; family Cricetidae; genus Phyllotis; species Phyllotis vaccarum. Next base: position 20,497,474 of record JARWLC010000004.1, on the reverse strand, counting down.
TCACCTGCTTTCATGGAGGACAAACAGAGCTTCCAGCAGATCCTGGCCTCCCACAAATCATATCTCAGTGGAAATGCACAGTGTGCCAGAAAGTTCCAGACCCACACATCCTTGCACCTGTCCCCTGGTACTCTGCTAAGGCAGTCTTCCAGCCTGCTTACCCACAGGTCCTGTAACTGAACACAATGAAGCTTTCTTCATCTGTCCTCTCTACGAAGGTCACACAGGTGTGCTTCTCCCAGTGTCTCATGGCTTGTTTGAAAATGGCCCTCTGGCTGCCTGAAACAACAGGGGAATGCTGGTCACTTCACTCCCGGGTACACCACACCCTCTTTAGACATGAAGGCGCAGTCTTAAGACAATGTTTGCTCTGATTTTTAAAAACCTTCTGATAATGGTGCTTTCTCACCTGAGGCTTAAGAGAGATTTGAAATGTCATCATCACCTACACACACACACACACACACACACACACACACACACACACACACAACTGTAACTAGGGGTGGTGATGGATGTGTTCATTAATTGGGTTGTGGGGATCATTATACAATGTTTCATTATACATGTAACAGGTCAACTCTTAAAATGCCTTGCATATATAGGTTGTTCAAATATTTTAAATTGTTTTTAAAAGCTCTTTTTGTGACTCAGAATAGAAATCCATTGGGACTCACTGATTCCTTCACTGAGGATACTGATGCATATCTGCAATCCAAGCATTCAGAACACAGCGGTAAGAGCATCACCATAAGTTCTGGGCAAGTCTCATCTACACAGTGAGTTTCATCTAGCCAGGGTGACTTTACAAGATCTTATCAAAGGGGCAGGGGACTGGAAAGATTGTTGAGTGGTTAAAAGCACTTGCTGCCCTTCCAGAACTCAGGTTCAATTACCAGCACCAAGAAGGAAGCTCACAATTGTCTGTAAATCCAGTCCCAGGATATTTGATACCCTCTTTTGGCCTCTGCAGGCACTGCATGCATATGGTACACAGACAAACACATAGGCAAAACACACATAATAAATGAATGAATGAATGAATGAATGAATGAATGAATGAATGAATGAATGAATAAATAGCTAGCTGTTCTGAACAGCCAAAACCTAGAGACTTAGAGTCTGGGGATTTCAAGGGTTACTAACAATAGATGATGTCCTAGGCTCCCTAGCTTTTCCTTTGTATTAAAATTACTTTTCTAAACTTTTTCTTACCCAGGTTACCCAATCAGTGGTCATAGGTTTCTAGACTTAGGAGAGCCCTCTCCCCAGTGTGGCATTCTGCCCTCATTCTCTGTCACACCTAAAGAAGAGGGTGCTCCCATGCATTCTATAAGTCTATTTGCACACCTTCAAGAGAGTTCTCTTGTGCATTTTATAATTTTATTTGCACACACATCTATGCACATTGAATGGTGTTTCAGTGCTTTCTGGGTAATCAGGTTTGATTTCCTGTAAAGACTTTGACTTTCATACTTTTTTTGATCCTGTCTTCAGAGTTTCTTGATTGTTTTTTCTTGATTATTGTGTGATGTTTTGTCTGTGTTCTGACAAATAAAGCCTGGAGATCAGAGGGCAAAGCTAACCGCTAGTAAACCATAGAGGCCAGGCCGTGGTGACACACACCTTTGACCCCATGCCTTTGATTCCAGCACTTGGGGGGCTCATGCCTTTAATCCCAGCACAATCAGGAGGTGGACACAGGAATATAAGGCAGGCAGAGAAAGGATCTCAGCCCCTATTTGGTCTGAGGATTCGTAGAAGTAAGTCTCTAGTGGCTGCTCTGTTTCTCTGATCTTTCAGCTTTCAACCTTGATATCTGACTCAGGGTTTTTATTTAATAAGACTAATTAGAAACACACTTCAAAAGTTACTGAATAATAAAACCCCAAGCTGACAGTCATGCAAAGTCAGTAAGTATTCTCCAATATCTATCAAGACGACCGAATAAGAATATTTTAACTTCGCTAGAAGCAACAAGAAGTTTCTAGAAACAAATTATTGAAATCTACAAAGGGTAATGGAGCAGAGCTGTGAGTTTAGGATGATACTAAACAAACAAACAAACAAACAAATAAATAAATAAATAAATAAATAAATAAATAAAGTGAGGAAAAACTCCCACCTTAGCCCAGAATATGATGTGGGTATAGCGCTATATTGTCTCTCAAAAATAACCCACATAAGATTAAGTTGACTGTATTTATTGTTGTCATCTTGACAGGCTAAGGTTCACATTACTTGTAGCTTGCACACTTATCAAAATAGCAATTATACTAATTATATTAAAATATGGAGTGTTGTAGAATATTCTTTTAACGTGTGTTACTTTTGTTTAGGTTATATTTGTTTATCTCTGCGCAGCTGTGATACTTTGCCTGTCTAAAATGCCTGATGGTCTAATATAGAGCTGAACGGCCAATAGCAAGGCAGGAGAGAGAAATAGGCAGGGCTGGCAGGTAGAGAAGATAAATTGAAGGAAAGATCTGGGAAGAAGAAATAAGGAGGATGCTCAGGGCCACCCAACTACACAGCCAGCAACGGAGGAAGAGGAAAGTAAAATTATAGAAGTAATGAAAGGTAAGAGCTTCGAGGTCAAAGACAGACAACAGGATGGTTTAAAGTTAAGGAACTCAAGCAACACATTAAGCTAAGGCTGGGCAATTATAATTAAGAATAAGCCTCCATGTGCAATTTATTTGAGAGCTGGATAGTACTCTTTTCACAAAAGAGGTTTGTTTTTTTTTTAAGCAACAATAAAGCCCTGTGCAAGATATTCTAATATAAAAAGTTAGTTCGTGTTGATGGAAGTAATAATATAAATCATTGGTCAGAAGGACACAGAGCACTGCAGGCCAGAGAGTGCACGGCACATGGGTGTACCAAGGATACGTGTATGTACAGGGATGCATTTTAATCTCTGGGTGTGTGACATTCTCTGTCAGACAGCCTGAATGACAGGGAAAAGATTCTCCATTTTCTTATAGCAGCCCCTGAGTAAATACTTGGAAGCTGAAGTAATGTCACCACACAGAGCAGAAAGGTAGCCCAGGAAGGTCCCCACCTCTCCCAGGTGTTCTTCATCTACCCTCAGGTTTGCCAATCTGCTCCTAACTTGCTCATTTATAGTTCTTGGCATCTGTGGCAAGTCATTGGGCCATCTGCCTCCATCAGCCACCTCTTATAGAAGACACAACGCCCCAGCTAATAAAGACGCTGAGGGGCTGGGGTGTTCACTCAGTGGGGCTTTTTGTTTGGGCATTCAGCCAGTAATGTACTGTGGGCTTGCTGTAGTCAGATTTGGGAAGCCTCTTCCTTGTACCAGGCATTGCCCTAGGGTCTGGACTTGTAGGAATGAGAAGGGCAGTTAGTTCCTGACCCCACAGAGCTTGGGGAGAGAGCAGTAAACGCTAACAGAAGTAAAGAAACTTTGGGTCATGGTGTGTGCTGTTAAGGTTACAGAGGGAGCTGGGTCACAGAACAGCTGGTAGGGCTGATGAGGAGTCAGTGGGATTGTCTGTGAATAGATCATTTAATCAGAAGCCAGCCAGGCAAAGGTTTAGGGTTGTGTCTCAGGGACAGAAGTGCTGGGGAGCTGCGAGTGGGCAGGCCCTGTAACAGGACGGTGGCTGGTGAGGCTCAGAGCAAGGAGAAAAGAGAAAAATAAAGGAGACAGGACTCTGCAGGAAGGGCCTGAGGCCAGGGACGGCAGCCTCAGCCTCAGTCTAGGGGATTTATATAGCCCAAAGATAATATCATGATCCACTGAGCATAAGTTCTTATCAATATTAATTCAATTCTCTATCATTGTCCCTACTTATAGAACAGAGGTGAGAAGTCACTTGTGAAGTGGAGCCAGAATACAGACCAGGAATACCACGTCATGTGATACTGGGATACCTAAGTATCCTCTGGTTACAGCATGGAGCATTGTTCCTGTGTCTAGGGACTAACCGGGTCCATGCTGGTAATTCAAGCTGAGGCGGGGAGTCACCATGGACAGCTCCACACCGGCCTTCCTCCTGCTCACTGCGTAGGACCTGCAGCTCTTTAAGGTTAAGCTGTAAGAACTCTCATTTTTTTAAGCCTTCGGGAACTGTGACCTCTGCAGACACAGCCCCAAAGAGACCTGGTTGGCCAGGCTACACGGTACAAAGGACCCTTAACCGATGGGACTGATGGGGTCCTAGCAACTACTCATTCCCACTGAGTTTCTCCTAGGCCAGTTCTCTCAGGCTCCAGTGTGGTCACATCTAGGGCTACTGACCAGTAAAGTTCCCTCCGATGACATAAGGAATGACCCCTCCAGGCCATATCCGCTCTGTCCTTGAGGTTGTGGCTCTTCGGACCCTAGCAGAGAAGGTCTTAGCTGTGGTGTTCGAGGTCCCAAGGCCAGGCAGAAATGTAGCATCATCCTTGCCATCTGCAAGACAGTCAACGGATCAATTGCTTTCCCACAAAGTGTTTTTCAAGTTATGCTTAAGCTTAAGGTTTTACGATGGTGAATTGAGACAAGGGGTGGGAAACTTGTATTCTAAGGAAACATTTTGCCCACAAACATTTTAGGTCCCTGGGAGGTAATGTTCAAAACCCAGGGGGAAAATATGTAGAAACCCTGGGCTTCTGATCACAGAGGGTTTGACTTGCTTGGGGTCCTAAAAATCCCTTTACCCTAGGGAGGCATAGAATCAAGAGGACCCAGATAACTCTGAACCCTGTGTGGGTCCGAAGCTGCACAACAGGGAAGCAACAGACTCAGTCCTATGCCTTGATCTAAGAATGTCAGTGGTACAAACTTTGAAATAATTTGGGAAAAGCTAACTAGTTTGTGATCCTAGCAGGGGGTGGGAATAAGCCTTTGTAAAATGATTACTGGAGAGACAGAGCCTCCTAAAATCTTCCCAGTCTCCATGTTTCCTAAGCCCTTAAGAGAAACATGCCAGGCACAAAGAGCTTGTTTCTGAGTCCAGAGCTTGAGAGGTTGCTCAGTGGTTAGGGGCACATATTGCTCTTGCAGATCTGAGTTCAGTTCCCAGCACCCAAGGCATGTGTCTTCAGGGGAGTCAGCATCCTCTTTGACCCTCCATGGGCGCTGTACTCAATGCACCTACCCGCCCCATCCCACCCACCCACCTCACACATATACACAGAATTAATTTTTACATTGAAAAAGGTGCTGAGTCCAAAAGGGGCCCCTCAAATGGTGGGGATTAGGGGCAGAATGTTCAAGCTAGGGGACCCAGACTGAATCCACACCATGCTGGACCTCCATAGCACCATTCAGTGTGCTTGCTCAAAACTCCTCCTCACTCCAACTTGGAGAACTTCCCCAGTTCTTACATTTTTCCTTCTAAAAAGCCGCTATTAAAAATCACGTTTTAAAACCTTCCTTTATTTAACTTTTTATTTACTTCCTTCTTTTTTCATATTTTTCTTTTCTTAGTTTCCTTTCCTGAAAAAAAAAAAGAGATATAATTCACCGCCATGGCATTCACTTTCAGAATGTACAATTCCATGGGTGTTAGTGTGTTTACCAAGTGTGCAGCCATCACCACTGTCTAATTGCATGAGTTTGTCATCACTGCAAAAGGGAACCTGTCCCCATCAACAGTCACTTCTGGCTTCTCCCTCTGTTGGGCTACCCTGTGGTCTGCTGGGTTTCTGTGGCTGTTCCTGTTCATATGCGTAAAATCAGCCTTCTCACTCTGCATTTTCATTTGGCTTATTTCGAGGTTCATCCACAGTTATAGCATGAATCGGTTCTTCATCCTATTTTGTGGCTCAGTGGTTAGTACCCCACTGTAGGGGTAGACCACATTTAGCTTATCTATTCTTTGGTTAAACGCTGTGTCATCTCCACTTTGGGTTATTATAAATTATACCGCTATGAACACTCATGGGTGTTGCTTTGGTGGGCATAGATTTTAACTCTGCTGAGCATGCTCTGGGTGTGGAATGCTGAATTGCATGGCACTGTTTAACCTTTTAAGGAACTACCAGGCTACTTTCGACAGCAGCTACACCATATCACGTCCTCAGTAACAAAGAGAACTAACTATACATATAACCAAGTAAGATTTGTCTGGGTTGCAAAGTTGTTTTTAGCATTTGAACCATATACATATACCAGTATATCAGCAACCAAAAAATAGAAAAAATCTTTCATATTATTAAATTTTCTTCTATTACATTTTATTTGTTTATTCTGTAGCTATGTATGTATGTATGTATGTGTGTAGGAATTCATGCCATGACATGTGGGTAAAGGTCACAGAGGACAGCTTACTGGATCTGGCAGTCTCTTCCTGCCACATGGGTCCTGGGAATGAAATTCAGATTTTCAGATCAGGTGCCAGATACCTCATCCACGGAGCCAGTCTCTCTAGCCCCTACTCACGATTTTGAGGTTTATTTTTTATTTATGTATATATGTGCAGGTGAATGCATGCCACATGTATGTGCCAAGAGAGACCAGAGGGGACACAGGCTCTCATGGAGCTAATCTACAAGCAATTTTGAGCCTCCCTGACATGGGCTCTTGGAAATGGAACTGGAAAGTCCTCTGGGAGAGCAGGAAACACTCTTGAACGCTGAGACATCTCTGCAGCCCAGAATTAGTCTTGTTTTATTGACGTTTGTTGCATGTAAGTTTAATTGGCTGGAGGTGACTATCTTCTTGACTGACAGCTCTTCCCGGTGTAATCAATGTGCACAAGCTGATTCCCTTCTCTCGGAACTTTCTCTTTTTTTTCAGCCTTTTTCTTGCTTTTAGTTAGATTAAGAAGACTCTCTATACTTACTTTTTTACTTCCCTTAACTATCTTTCTGCTCATTAATTGGTTTTTGGTTTTAACAATCATGCACAACTGGACAAAGAATTAAAACATTAGTGGACTAGAAGATCTGTCTGAAGAAAGAGTCCCAAGTTTCCTTCTGAGAAGCGAGACTCTTAAAACCACTCCAGACTCCACGTTTTCTTGTTACTGTTCACACACCTTAAAATTCCCAGTTAGTCTGTATTAGCAGCACTTTGTATGTTGATGAGACGGACACCTTTCAAATGGCCCATTTCCTGTTGACAACTTGTCATGCCTGTGTAGTAAGAGGTTTCTGGCCCGGACTTTCGGGCATAGCCTTAAGGTTTAGACGCGCAGAGACATACAGACACTTACATTAATTTTAGGCTGATTAGCCTAAGGCCCAGGCATATAACTTGCTAACTCTTTACCCTTAATCTGACCCATGATTCTTATCCTGTTCAGCCATGGGGCTCAGTACCTTTTCTCAGAACAGCATAGTTGTCCTCTGCTTCTTCTGTCTTGTCGGGCAACTCTGGAGTCTCTGTGGTATTCTGCTCTGTGCTTCCTGTTCCAGAGTTTTCTTAGTCTGGTAGCCCCACCCACACTTCCTGCCTGCCTTTGGCCAATCAGTGCTTTTTACTAAACTCATAGGCGGGACAATTATTTACAATGTAAGATCATAAACCCACTACATGCCTGGAATCATGTTCTGTAATGAGTTTAATTGTTTTTTCAGGAGGATAATAACATTTTTCAGCCTTTATCTGTGTTCCCCTCTTTTTTAGGGGAAAAAAAGTGTTTAGTTGGGACATTTTAGAAATCTAAGGCAACAGTATTTTTTTTTTTTAATCCATTCTAACTCATTGTTAGTTTGGTCCCTTCCAGTCTCTGTACAGGACTCTCTGACTTTCTAGAATTTATATTGATTACTGATTAGACTCAATCATTCAAACCTCCATCTCTTTCCACCTTTTGTTCATTTGTTCTTTCTTATTTTTGTTTTGTTTTGCCTTCACATTTTGTGTCTTTCTCTGAGTGCTTAAATGTGCATGGTTTCCTGGGATCTATTTTCCACTTCACTAATTTTCTCTTCAGCTGTGTTCACTACACTTCTCTTATGGATGTAGCTACCATCTACTAAAGACCTAGTCAAGTGCATCTTCAAACATAGCTTCTTTTTAACAATATCTTTTTTTTTTTGAGCTTCTGTTTTAAATTCTTCCTTTGGCTTCTTCCTTGTTTTAGTCATGCTTATTAAAATTCTTCCTGATAGTCATATTCTTGGAGTGAATTCTCCAATTTGTTGTCTTCTGACTTACCCTTCATTGATTAACTTCCTGTGTTCCTAGTGTTTCTAGGCTAGCCATGTTTTTAATTTAAGAATCTCTGAGAATTTAGTACATGAGTCCTACATTTACATGGTTTCTTCTCTTCTCTCTTTCCCTCCAGCTCCTCCTGTGTGTCCCAGACCCCTCCCAAATTCATGACTGCTTTTGCTAGAATTACTCATTTCACACACATACACATTAAAAGCTCTACTGAGTCCATGTAGTGTTGCCATACATTCATTGGTTTGGGGCCTTCCTCCTGGGTGTTATATATTGTGGATCCTGGATGGAGACTTGCTTTGTATTTTTTCAGTATTCTTGAAATTCTATGAATCTTAGGTGGATTATTACATTGATTCCTAGTTACAGGGTTCATATAGAGGAAGACTGAAAACCACACCTTCGTGAGAACCAAACTTTGTGATTGAGACTCTCCCAGAAGATAGTTCTGCTCCTGTTTGAGCCTCGGACAGACAATAAGGTTTCATTCCAATCCTCTGAGTCCTTCGAGGACCTGTTTTATGTGGGAGTTCACTTTCACCAGTGCCTGCTTCCCATAACACAGGGGCACACCCCCTGAGCCGTTAACAGGGTCCCACCGGTGTTAGTGCAGCAGCCAACCTCCAAGTCTCAGCCTAGCTTCTCTGTCCTGAACCTTCTGAGGATTTGCATTCCCTGGTCTTTTCCCTTCTGCCTGCTCACCTTTCCTTTGAACTTGGCAACACACTTCTCCTGGGGTGGATAGACAACTGCACACACAGCCTGTACACAGCTTCCTAGAAGTTCTCTGACCCTATTTCCACACCTAGAAATTTCTATAGAATACATTTTAAACCTGAAACTGTTTTACTGCTTGAATTTCTAGAACAGAAGTCATACACTTGCAATCTTGGGATCAGTCCAACCCACAGATGTGTTTTGTTTGGCCTGAACGCTTTTGGCACATACTGTGTTTAAAAAAAAAAAAAAAAAATCTCACTTTGGGAGCCAACTCTTGAAAACTTGAAAACTCCAAAGATTTCACATAACAATTTTTCTTTTCTTTTCTTTTCTTTTTTTTTTTTTTTGTTTGTTTTTTCGAGATATGGTTTCTCTGTGTAGCCTTGGCTGTCCTAGAACTCACTCTATAGACCAGGCTGGCCTCAAACTTACAGAGATCCTCCCGCCTCTGTCTCCTTGAGTGCTTGGATCAAAGGCATGGGCTACTGCCATCAGGCCAAAAAAAAAAAAAAAAAAAAAATTAAGACAGGGTCTTTCTCTATAGCTCAAGCTAGCCTTGAACTTCTTGCTATCCTCCTGCCTGTGTTCTGAGTGGTGGGATTAGAGGCATGGGTCACTATACCTGGAATCTAAAACACCATACCTGTTTGTTTTAAAATGGAAAGACCTGGATGTGGTAACAGTGAGTGGGGCCATCTATTAGCTGGCTATAACCCACTGGAGTGGGGAGTCCTTCATTCCACAGTCAGGCTGCGGGTTTTTCACCTTCCTCTTCACACTGTCCACCAGATCATTCACACAAGCCCCCATGCATATTCTACTTTGCTATCCAGCCTTAGAATTAATTGTTTCAAGATGTCAAATGGTCTAGCCGACCAGAAGCCCCATGAGGGCAGGAACCATGACTGGCTTCTTCATCATCACCCTGTTTCAGATGCCTGCACAGTGCCTAGAGGGTGGCAGCATTCAATATTTTTGTATTTTGAATGAATTAATTAACAAATAGACAAGCCATTCTAAAAATAAACAGCCCAAGAGTCCAAACAGTTCTGTGGCAGAAACCTCTCCAAAAGGTTGGCAGCAGTGAAACCCTTAATGTTCACATCCTGAGACTCATCCTGTCTTAAGTAATCACAGGCAGAGATGTAGCAAGTGGAAGTTTGTTATTCATATCCCATATGGTTTTCAACAAGTCCCTTAATTTTCCTCTGCTGCCAATTCTCCTTTGGAGAATGGGCAAAAAAAATACTTCTCCATTCAAAGAACAAGCACTGAGACTTCCCATGTTGCCTGGACAAGCTGTGTTATATGGACACGTGACCTAGCATTGTAAGGGCCGGTTTTATGTGTCCAAGTCAGCATGGGAAAATCTTAAGTGCACCTGGAAGCAGACTGGGGTGTAATTTCCAGAGATGGCTTATTGAATGACAGCTTCCCCTTCGGTCCAGTGAGAAATTTAATTTGCCGAGGACTCAACACAGGAAGCATTTGCCGATTAAAAATATGTCTAAACAGATGTTCTGCTTAGCCTGGAAGAGGGATCTTAATGCAACTATCATTATTGGATTTTCTTGGATTACTACTATCTGGAACCAGAGTCCAAATAGAAGGATGTAATTATTTATTATAGCCAAGAGCTCTGCATTTCAAGAAGAGTCCAGGGGCATCTGAAAGGGTTTAACACACTAGGGGGAGGGAGGACTCAGGCCATTTAAATTCCCTGGCTCTGGGAGTAACATGCCCTCGCTGAAAGAATGAAGCAGTCATTGCTATTCAATATTTCATTTCCAGCTGAACGCACAGCCATGCCATAAACAGAGCCATGACTGACCAAACTTCTCAAGCAAAGAGCTGCAACTTTTGCAATAGGCAGGTGGTAACTCATACACTAGAAGCAAACACCCTGGACGTATAGCAGTCTCCAAACCTCTCATCCCACAGGTCAACAGCCAGAGTCACATCTTGCAAACCATTCAAAAGACTCAAGAGAAGTTCCTTGCGGAAAAGAGAGCTGTAAATTATCCCATGCAGTGGCTCTCGAATCTGAGTGCATTTTAAAAACACCGAGACAGCTGATTAAAAAGGTACAGCTATTTGCCCCTAAACTGTGACCCCACAGGCCTGGGGTGCAGGCACCTGCAGTTTCGAAAGTTACTATTGAGGACAAAGTTTGGGAACCGTTGATAAAGCTTAAAGGCTGAGATTTAGAGTTTTAGGGACAGTGAACTTAAGGTAGATGCTCAAGATAAACACTGCTGTTTACTGGCCATATGGCCATGCACCAACGTACGCCCTGAGCCTGACTACTTCCTGCAGTGGGGCTGTGGGGTGAGGAACCAGATGGAGACTGTCAGTCACTGAGGAGGAGAAGAATTGGACAGAGCTTCAGGGATGGCCTGCAGTTGGAACAATTTAAAATGGGGGCCGGATGTTAGTCAGGCTCTGTGATTATACCTGGACACAAAGATGTGACACTCAGAGGTTCGGGTATGGAATGACACTTTGAGATGCCTGATGTCTGTGGGATGTTTGTTTTGGGGTGCAAACAACTCTCACTTTTCTTCACATTGAAACAAAGGCTTTGCAGTTTAGTGCTGAAAGGCAAAGGACCACAGTCTCTTATAAGTATAGTACTAGCTATCAGAGTCAGTAGCAAAGGTTCATCCTTGTAACAGTTATACACCCACTCACTAACAGCATCATAGACCCGAGGATATGCTAAACTTCAGCTTTCTAAAAGGGGCTGCTCTGATCAAGGTGAGTGACCTCGAAATCCAGCTCAAAGCTGCAAGCACAAATTCCCACAGTTAGGACTGAAGGGGGCCACATAGTGCCAGGAAAGCATCCTCTGCTACAACTCACCCAGAACTCCCCTCAGCTATACTTTTCCGCTTAGATAGTTTCTCTATATTTGTGGAAAACAGGTGGGCTGCAATTAAAGAGAAATCTGGGGTTGACATTTCATATCTTCAATTAAAATAAAAACAAGATATGCCTCAGGTCGGCATCCAGCAGTGTCTTAGAAGGACGTGATGGGAAGGAGAGAGGGGCAGACTTAAATAACCTGTCTTTTCTTCAATTTTGGTGTCTTGTTCCTCTCCTGGATTAAAAACCTATTTGTCTGAGGCTGTGATGTAGAGGAGAGATAGACATAGCCTGGACCAACATTCATTGACTTCTTTTAGACAAGTGAGGGTCATTGTAGAGGCAGCTCTGGAGACCCAGCAGGTTTCAGAGGTGTGTAGGAGAGAAGGAGAAAGTGTTATCTTCATCCCACTTTAAAAAAAACTCCAGCATCTGCCACAGTGCTGGTCATGTACGCAGCCCAAGGAGACACAGAATTTTAATGGGCTGCAGGAGGCTTACTCCTTCCTGTCCTCTGCACAGCTGTGGAGCAGCTGTGGAATCTCAGTCCAGGGGTAGATGATGCACTCCGTGCTGGTAATGTCACTCTTAGAGGGGAAGGTGGGAAGAGAGACAGGGAAGGAGGCTTAACTGGGTGGTGTACACCTGTGATTCCAGCATTTGGGGAGGTTGAGGTAGGAATGTTTTGAGGCCGAGGCACATAGACTCCACACTAAGACAAAGCAAAAATGGAAAAACTGAGCTTCATTTAACCTTTGGGAGTCTTGGTTATGCATTCTACATGAATAAGTATTTCTAATTCTCTCCAAGCTTCAAGTGAGGATTTAGTTAAAGTATCCAATGTCATAGCTACTAAAAGGCTGAGCCGTGATTCAAACCTAAGTGTTTCTGTCTTGCCTTGCTCGTTTGATGGAATGATTTTCATGCCCTCCAAACTAGTAAATACAAACATCCCAATGTTATCTACTGCTGATGAAAATGTGAGATGTAATGACAGTGTCTTACATAGACCAGCAAGTCCTCTGGTCTTTGTGAGCTCATAACAATGTTCACATTCAGTAGAATCCACTTTTCCTCTCTTTAAACTTGGACATTTGTCTTAAGTTAAATGTAAAGAAATAACATTAGGGTTTTGGTCCAGGCCCAAAGCGGACGGTTCTCTTGTGCTTTCTCCATCGTGATAAGCCAGCCGTCTTGCTGTAGACCTGGATCATTGGAGAGAGGGGTAACTAAGCTGTCTAGACCATCCAACCCAGGCTAGCTGCCAGTATGCAGTCAAGGGAGTGATCCCAGTTGACATGAAGGGAAAAGCCATCCCACTGATCTCAGTCACTTCATAGAATCATGAAATGTCATCATCTGAAGCCAAGTTCAAGGATGGTTTTTACGCAACAGTAAATCACATAAATAATGAAGTGAAGATTCAACATGGCACCAAAGCTATTTTGGTGCTATAACAGCTCCCCACACTCTGTACTCCATCTTTACTACTGTGTACTGCTTGACAACAGCCAAATGAAATGTCTCTGAGTTTCCCTGAAGCCTGAGAAGCTAAAGATCCCATATACTGGCATCATAAAAGATAGATAAATCAAACAGGTATTGACTTGAAAGCTTCATCCTTAGGGGCAAACTTTCATGGTACGGTAAAGTGCTACCATGAGAGAATAGTAATCCACAGTCTTTTAGTCAGATAAAAACCTTGTCAGCTACAATTATTGACTGGTCAAGATATGCCCAATGGGTGCAACAGGGACATGAATATTATGGAAGTAACCAGCCATTTTCTGATTGAATTTAAGGCCAGCTCCATGAGTTGGAACCCATACTTGGCACTGTTATTAGGACTGAGAACCTGTTGCTAGATAGAAACTATTTCCTAGGAAAGAATCTACATGTTATTCTTCTTAAAGGCCATAGTATTAAAATGACTCCTGATGAGCTATTTCTATATCCACAGATTAGTGAATCTCTCAAGCTGAATGAGAGAAACTTCTTGCAATAGATGGCAGTTAACACAAAGACCCACAACTGGCCTGTGTGACAAGATTAAAAGGCTTCTGAGTACTCAGCTCTAAATGGGACATTTGATGTGGGATGTCTTTCTGTATGCTGTGAATTACCATTGGATAATAAAGGAACTGTTTTGGCCTACAGCAAAGCAGCTTAGAGGTAGGCGAGAATTTCAAGCATAGATAAAGGGAAAGGAGGGTGGAATCACACAGAGATGCTGCCAGCTGCCATCAAGGAAGCTAGATATAAAGAAACACAGGTAAGCCAAGAGCCATGTGGCAATACACGGATTAATGAAAATTGGTTAAATTGTAAGAGCTAGAAAGTAATAAACCCAAGCCATAAGCCAAACAGTGTGTAATTAATATAAGCCTTTGTGTGATTATCTGGAACTAAGTGGCTGAGGGACTGCAGGTCTGGACCTCAGGCTGGAAGAGCCAGAAACCTCTGGCTATAAATATATCACATTCCTCCCTGCCCCCACCCCAAAGCTCAAGGATTATTGTGAAAGAGAGAGCAGAAAAAATTTTAAGGATCCAAGCAGATGTATGACTATAAGGACACTGTGTTTTATGGATACAACAACAGGGCAGAGGCATATATGAACTCACAGTGATTGTGAAAGCATGCATAAGACCTGCATGATCTCAGGCCAGACAAAATCCCAGTGTGTGGGGTGGGGCACAAAGTCCTACTTCTAACTGGGAAGCTAATGGCATTTGATAGCTGCTGGGAGGGAGTTAGTTTTCTTTAAGGGTGTGACTACGCTTCAGGGCAGGCTCCACGCCCAAGAGTAATTGGGCAACATACTGAACTCAATAGGTTAGAGAGAGAGAGAGAGAGAGAGAGAGAGAGAGAACATAAAGTTGGATGAGCAGGGAGAGGAATGGATCTTGGAGGAGTTGGAAAAGGAAAAATAAAATTTTATATGAAACTTTCAAAAATTAATAATTGTTTTTAAATATCAAATAAGCAAAGCATAAAAGTTCATGTTTTGTTTGTTTTGATCTTTTGAAACAGGGGTTTGAGTAGCTGAAGATGACCTTGAACTTCTGATCCTCTTGCATCTACCTCCTGAGTACTGGATGACAGGCCTGCACCATGACATTTGGTTGATGTGGTACTAGTTACCAAACCCAGAGCTTTCATGCATGCTATGCAAGCACTCTACCAAGTCACTACTACAGCCCCAGACCACCCCCCCTAAAATATTCTAAAGTGGACTGTCTGTTCATGGCCCCAGCCACAGGCTGTACAGCTAGAAACAAATGCAGGCTCCGAAAGCAGTGTGGTGGTGGAAGATGAAGAACCTGCTTCTCTGTAAAGGAAGGCAACTTGAAGAAGGAGATCAGCAACCCAACAGGAAAATAAAAGCAACGAATACAAAGAGGTGGACTGCCAACGTGCACACCCAGGTCACTAGCAAACACGGGAAAGGATGCTCAAAACCTCCAGCAGTCAGAGAGAAACACCGGCTAAGTAATAACAAGCTATTGCTTATTGGTTTAAAACACCTAGTACTCGTGAGGCTCTGGGAAAAGGGATAATCCTTATAAATTACTATGGAGACACGGATTGTTATTCTTGGAAACACTCGATATTGCAACATCTATTTAAAAACATGCTAAGTGGGGCTGAGGAGATAATTCATCCGTTAAGAATACTGCTCTTGCAATGGACAAAATCCAGGTCAGGTCAGGTGCTCACAACTGTTCACAGCTCTACTCTACGTGGTCTCCCACCCTAGCCACAGACCCTCTCCTTCTCTGAGACACATAAGTCCTCAAGCCTTGTTATCTTTCTTCTTTGCTCCAGAGGATCCAACACTCTCTTTTGGTCTTCATAGGCATCTAGTCATAGATCCACACCTTTGCAGAGACACGCATGATACATATAGTTAAAAATAAAATATTTTTACATCATGCTAAGTAATATGTCCAAGTATGTTTGCTGCAGATATAATTCACAGCAAGAGCTGTAAGTGGAGTGAATGGTAACAATAAGGGAAATTAAATAAACTATCTATTCATACTAAAAATAATTTGCAACTATTTAAAAAATAAAATAATCATTAATCACAGGTACTTTGGAAGGACTTTCCATGAGGCATTAGTAACAAAACATAATACATTAAAATGTATGTAAAATGCAATCCTATATCTTAAAAAAATGACAAAATCTATACATGAATGCATGTTGATGTGCATGCTTATATATGTACATTTTCTCATGTATTCATATGCCAACACAAATGTGTTGTGGAATATTTAACTATATAAAGATGTGTTACATTTGTTTATGCTGCATTTATTTAATTACATAAAGATATGTTGCTGTTTCACCTTGCCTGCCTAATGCATCTGATTGGTCTAATAAAAAGCTGAACAGCCAATAGGTAGGCAGGAGAGGGATAAGCAGGGCTGGCTGGCACAGAGAATAAGCAGGAAGAGAAATCCAGGCAACAAAAAAAGGAAGAGAGAATAAGTGAGAAAGATGGGAATCACTCTGGCCCAGAAGCCAGGCAACTGCCAGACAGACATGAGAATCAGTGAAAATAGGTCATAAAGAAAGAAAGGAAGGTAAAAATCCCCAAACAAAAGAGTAGGTAAAGAGAAACAGATTAAAATAAAGAGTTAAGCTAAGGCAGAACATTCAAAGCTAGTAAGTCTCTGTGTCATGGTTTAGGAGCTGGTTGGTGGCCCAAAAGAAAAAATCCTGCTACACAAATGTGTTAAAAAAGCATGTAGGGGAATGAAGACAGCATCATTATCTGGGAAGAAGTGAGAGGTGACTGGGGGGAGGTAACCAAAATAAGGGGGACAACATTAAAGAATAGCACAAATATAGCCATTTGTGCATTTGTAGGAAAGTATATGAAGTTTTAAATATTTACATATGTATGAGGAAATAATATTGGAGCAAATCATAACCTATAACAGATAATTTCTATTTTATCCCTACAGAGAGGCATTCTCTAAAAAACAGGATTCTAGCATTTAAAAATTATCCCTTTGCTCTGCAGCTCATTCTAGCACTTCTCTGAACAGAAAATACTTCTCCAAAACTGAGATATGTCCAGCATGACCAGAAGCTCTTAGGACTGCTGATCCTTGGACCTCTGAACCTTAGCAAATAGAGCTGCCATGGGAGTGCTGTGGGATAATGCTCTTGTACACTGAAAAGATTGGTCACATTTATTGGTTTAATAAAATGCTGATTGGCCAGTAGGCAGGCAGGAAGTATAGGCAGGGTGAGCAGGCTAGGAGAATTCTGGGGAAAGGAAAGGCAGAGATGCAGTTGCCAGTCAGACAGAGGATGCAAGATGAGAATGTGGGACTGAGCAAAGGTACTAAGCCATGTAACTAAGCACAGATAAGAATTATGGGTAATTTAAGTGTAAGAGATAGTTAGTAATATGCTTGAGCCACTAGCCCAGCATTTTCTATAATAATAAGCCTCTGAATCAATTATTTGGGAAGTAGCTGATGGGTATTGGGAGTTGCTGCCGAGGCTGAAACTTCTGACTTCATGAGTGTTTCTGCGAAGGCTGTATTAGCCTCTAGCAATTGTCTGGTTCCCTTATCACTCCCTAGGCAGTCAGGAGTAGACTATATAGCCTCTCACCCCTACCCCAGATCTACTGTCCTTTCCTGCTTCATGAGCCTCTACTTCTCTGAAACATAGTTTGCCAAATCTTTTAATTTTTCTTCTCAGGCCTTCAATTCGTAAGCCAAATACCACAAAGAAAAACCCAACCTAGAAGGTAGAGTTTTCTAGTCATCTCCAGACAACAAACCCTGCTTTTCCATACCCTCCCCACAGCAAAAAACAGTTTTCCTTAC
Source organism: Phyllotis vaccarum (assembly GCA_033318265.1). NCBI lineage: Eukaryota > Metazoa > Chordata > Mammalia > Rodentia > Cricetidae > Phyllotis > Phyllotis vaccarum. The sequence continues at coordinate 20,479,906 of JARWLC010000004.1, read as the reverse complement.
CCACTCCTTCCATAGAAAGACAGCATTCCATAGCCAACCCAATCCCCATGCCCACCCACAGCAAGACAGACCTGTCTCTCCAAAGGAAACATTTCTTCCACGTGCCCACTACTGGCTACATGCACGCCAGACCCAAATGCTGGTACAGTAAGTTCCAATATTCAGAAAAGCTGGGGTCTGGGGGCCATGGTGACACCAACTGATGAGTACAGGGTCTCCTTTGGGTCTGAGCATAAAGGTCTGAACAAGATAAAGAAGGTCACACTACATTCTCAATGTCCTTCCTACCACTAGACAGTACTTTTTGAAATGGCTAAAAATGCTAGATTTAGGTTATTTATCGAATTCTGCCATAAACTTAAAGGCAGGTAAAATAAAGTGACCTCAGAGGACACTTTACATACATTACCTTTTCCTGCCGCCCGGATGCTGCTAGTGTTGGAGGCTGTGACATTTGGCCACTTTGCAGACGGCTCCTCAAGCCCACCTGAGGGAGGACAAGAAATAGAGATAGGGACTTATCAAGGGAGCAAAGCAGGCCACTGGTCAACACTCAAGACAAAAAGGATGTGGCCAACTAACATTTATAGGGTCAATAAATGTCCCTATTTATATAACCACTCACAAATTAGTAAGATTAACATCTTCCTTGGTCAGTCAAGGGTGCTCAGAGTGGGATCCATGGAGTCCATGGGAGTCCAGGTCAGCTCCTTATCCAGCTAGAGAAGGATTGTATAGGGAAACTGAGGGGTGAGGTCCACACAGGTGGAGTACAAGGTGGAGTTCAGTGCGGCCGATAAAACTCCTCAGTATTTACCTTCCTCAAAGATTTCAATCTCCAAGTACTAATCGATCTTGCTGTGTGCTAGGAACAATCCCTGAAACATAGATTCGGCTAGGAATAAGGCAGGCAGGGTTCTTGCCTCAACACTAGCACTCTCTAAATGAGCTGGAATAACAGTGGAGGAGCTGGCCACAAGTTCTAAAGACCAAATTTAGTATGTGCTGACAAAGGGGCTAAGGCCTCTAGTGATTAAAAATGAGAAGGGTCATGGATGGTTGCTGGGTAGGGCAGCAGGAACAGATCAATGCTCAGGAAACATAATGACCAAGAAACAGTATCAAAGCCTCCAAAGAAGAATCTATTGACAAATAAGGTGCTGGAGAAACCTGAAGCGTATGAAGCAACCTTTCCCTAGCTCCTTTGTCCCCATGAGAACACTCTGGGAAACGTGAAGTATAACCTCATTTTAAAGAATCCAAGGCTGAGGTGCATGTTAATGAGCCCAGGATGGCCTGGCTCAGGTCTCTTGGGCAAAGAGTCAAAACTTATCTTGTACCACCACTGCATGATAGAGTCTGGCACCACACTGTCCAATAGGTATGCTGTATCCAGAACCATGCTAGTGAAGGCAGCATGTGGCCCTGGCACCAACTCCTGAGTGGCAGACTGCCTCATCCACCGCAGTGACTCAGGCAGGGCCTGTAGCTGCCCTGGTCTCCTGTAGAGAAAGGACCCTAACACCAGTCAGGGACAGGAGACTCCCTGCATCCTGCCTGGCTGGCCGGCTTGGAATGCGCTCACACAGCCCCTGCAGCTGCCGGAGTCTGCACTGCCAGCTCCCGGCCCTCGGGTATTCCAGTTGCGATATCATTTCCTCTCGGGCTAAAGGTCAGGGGAAATCCTGACGGTATGAAGTCGTTCCGCAGCGCAGGAATGTGCCATCTGCACAGAGAGGCGGGTCACCGCCAGGCTCCAGGTCCAGCTCAGCCTCCACCCCACAGGCTGTTCAACTGCTGCCGAGAACCTGGGGCGTTAGCATCTTTGGTCTGTCAAATGGGCTGCTGCAGGAACCCAAATGAAGTAATGGGTTTGTTTAGGTATGTGTTCATTCAGAAAATATGCATCTGACACCTGCTATGTGCCAGATTCTGTTACTACTGCTGCAAGGGTGACCTCAGGAAATTATATTCTCGTGGAAGTGGGTAGAAGGAGCAAACAGGAGAGAATTTGAATTGGCTGCTGGAGAATGCTGTGAAGAAAAAAGGGGGACTCACGGGGGCCATTTCATCTAAGAAGGAAAAGAAGAAGTCCGAAGAGATAAAAATCTATAGATATCTGTCCGAGAGCATTCCAAACCGAGGAGACAGCAGGTTCAAAGGCCCTGGGGTGTGAGTGTGCTCAGCAACAGGGATCTGCATATTCCAGGAATGGAATGAGATGGACAGAGAACCCTGGTAGTGAGGCCCTTGGCCATCAGCATCTGCAAGAACAGCTAGTGTGAGGCCTTGCCGACATTCTCTGGACTTCAGCTTTTATTTTGAGTGTCCTAGACAGGGTTCCGAAGACGTCTAACTGTATCTGGTTTTTTGTGTAACAGGAGTTGCTAACAGTGGACAACAGGGAAGCATGGGGGAGCAGAGACTTAACGTGACTGTTTGTAGAGCAGTGGGAGCCCAGAATAAATGACTTCAGTCGATTTCATTCTATTCGGCTTCCCAAAAATGAAGGGGGAGGGGAAGGAAGAAGGATCTGTAAGCTGTGACTGAGCATAGGCCTGGTTCAAGATGAGTAGACACAGTTAGGGCAGTGATGAAGGCTAGGGTTGTGATGAGCTGTGGTAAAGGCCTGGATTGTGCTGGAGGGAGCCAGGCCAGGAGGGATGGATGACACCCGGTTTCATAGAAGGCAGAGGACTCAGTGGGGTTTTCTGGTTCCTTGGGCTTTTTGACGCTGGGGCTGGGATAGGTGAAAAGCCTTGGATTTGGAGGAGACGAAGTAGTGACATGTTTCAGAGCATCTGTGTTAACAAAGTGCCAATCACCTTGTTATCCACAAGCTAAGAATGTGGCTAAAGACTTTCCTTACTTGGGTTTGTGGCTTCCAACCACATAAAGATCCAAGGGTCAGGAAACACAGCCCATGAAGCAAAGATTGCCCTGAGGTGTCAGTCATAAAGGGTGCTTGTCACCCTTTGACAACACTCACCCCCTTCACCAGAACAAGTAAGGTGCTTTGGAGGTATGGGCAACTCCAAAGGGCCCAGAGCCTTGTCCAGGCATCTGTAAGAGAAACCTGACGTTTGTCACAGTGCTGGAGCTGTGGCAGTTAGGATCACAAATCTCAGTTAGAAATTTATCATCCCAGCATGTGGTAGGTGTGGCCAGAGGTTCTGGAATTCAAGGTCAGTCTTAGCTATACAGCAAATTTAAGGCCAGCTGGGGTTACAGGAGTTCCTGTCTCAAAAAAACAAAATCAGAACACCCCCCCCAAAACACACACACACACACACACACACACACACACACACACACACACACACATACACACACACAAGCAGGAGCACATCCTTACCTGATTTTATCCTCTAGAGGGGAACACATCCTGTTCCTCAGAGGGACACTGGACACAGGATTCCAGTTCTGTCTGGGATCCACCAAGAGGAGACAGTTGAAAAGCCTTCCCCAGTGTGAGCTCTCCCACTGATTTGGGGTGAATTCCCGCTTTGTGGGTGACTGCTGAGGCTGTCAGTGGCATGGCCCTCTCAGACTTCTCTGCCTCACCTCTTGCCTCCACTTCCACAAGCGGAGCCAAACCAAGCTGTAGGGACTGGGTTTCTGGGTTTCTGTTTTTTATTTTTGCCTCCCTTACTGTTGAAATAAGTCCTTATTATACAAACTAGGCTGACCTTGAACTCAAAATCCCCCTGCCTCTGCTTCTGCCTAAGTACTGGAATCAGAGGCATGTTCTACTTCACTATTTTCATCCTAACGATCTTCTCCAAGCACACTCTCCTCTTGGGGCTGCTAGATCTCACTGGTTTCTCAAGTCTCTGGCTGGACACCATTTCCTCTGGGACACAGCAGCCCCGGCACCTCTATTCTTTCTGGGCTTAAGGTCATTTCCTCTGAGCTTCCTCATCCCCTTATCATGTTCATAGCTCTCACTACACATTCCTGACATCTCTTTAGTGCTAGGCAGAACCCCCTTGTTAAGATTTTAGATTTGGTAACAAAGGAGAGGGCACTTCCCCCCAGAACCTGGCATAAAGCAGGTGCCCAATTATATAGGTGATGAATGAGTCAGAAAGCAAAAGACTGGGGCAGCCTAATGGTGTTTTCAAAGATGATGGCAATCGTTTCCAGCTCAGCTTAATGCTTGGGGGAAAATGTGTGTCCCTTAGCTTTACTAGAGGGAGGGAGGCAGCTCATGAGTATTAGCCCTCTACACTGGCCAGAATTTTAATGGCCCAGAAAACCTTTGTAAAAAAAAAAAAACAGAGGCCTGCCCCCCCCCCCCACACACACACACACTTCTACTCTCAGAAGCACTGTTTTAATTGACCCGTGGCATGGTCTGGACATGGGGACTTGGAAAAGCTTTGTAGGTGATCTGAAGGTACATTGAAGTTGATCACTATAATCAGGGAAGGAGGCATATACTTAATCAGGCGGTGCTGGCACACACCTTTAATCCCAATACTCAGGAGGCAGAGGCAGTCAGATTTCTGTGAGTTCGAGGCCAGCCTGGTCTACAAAGTGAGTTTCAGGACAGCCAGGGAAACAGAGAAACCCTGTCTCAGGAAAAAAAAAAAAAAAACAAACCTGCATGTACATATCTGTACCATATGTAAGGGTCAGAAGAAAGTATTAGACCCTCTGGAACTGGAGTGACAGATGATTGTGAGCTTCTATGTGAGTGCTGGAAAGTGGAGACTGCTCCCTGGAGAGAAGCAGGTGTTTCTAACCACTGAGCCATCCCTTCAGCCCTTGTATGATATTCTTTTTGTTTATTTCTTTGCTTTGTTTGTGAAGACAGGGTTTCTCTGTGTAGCCTGGCTTTCCTGGAACTCATACTATAGACCAGACTGGCCTTGAACTCAGAGATCCACCTGTCTCTGCCTCCCAAGAGCTAAAATTAAACACATACTCCACTATGCCTGGCTAACCTTGAATAATGTTCTTAACAACTGACCTCTTTCTTTCCAATGTCACTAGGAACCAAAGATTTAGAGTTGGAGTTAGACCCATACAATCCTTTAAAAAAGCTCTGTGTCAGCAGGCATGACTTTAATCTCAGCATTCGAGGGGTAGATTCAAGTGAATCTCTGAGTTCAAGGCCACCCTGGTCTACAGAGTTCCAGGACAGTGAAACCCTGACTCCAAAAACAAGAAAAAGAAAAATCTATGTGTCACCCCTAGAACAAAGGAAACTGTCCTTTAACAGGCAGAGGCCAAGGCTGCAGCTCAAAGTGATGTAGAAGAGGAAAGACAGGAGCTAGGGAGATGACTCAGTCAGCAAAGTGCTTGTCTTGCACCCTGGAACCCACATGACAAAGAATGATGGACAATTAACTCTGCAGTGAGGGGCTCAGATGGAAGATTCCTGGAGCTTCTGGCCAGCCAGTCTAACCCATGTGGCAAGCTCCAGGTCTGTGAGAAAAACTGTGTCAAAGGTAAGGCAAGGAGGACAGCATTTGAGGAATCACAACTGAGGCTGTCCTCTGGACTACACACACACACATGTACGGGCACACATACATACATTAACATGTACATACACACAAACACACAAAATAAACAACCTGATACAGAGAGAAACTGGAGACAAGTGGGTGCATTCATGAACCCACTACAGGAATACATTCTTTCTAAAGAATGACTGCAAGACAAAAGGGGTACATACACACACACACATATGCACAGGTATGTATACACATACATATACAAACAAATATATCTTACACATTTGACCATTGTGTAAATACCTCTTCAGTGTAACAATATGCAAAGCCTTGTAAATTTCATTAGTCACAGGGGTTTATTCAAACTGTCTCCTTTGCATAAGAAACCCAGACTTACAGCTGGTCTCTGGGAAAGAAAGCCTTCCAGGCCTTGAAAAGAGAGGTTGGCCTGTCCAAACTCTCTCTGAAATACAGTGGAGGTCAATGGCCATGATGCATGGGGCCAGGCTGAAATGTCCCTAACCAGCATCTGCAATTCAATCCCACACTTTCCTTTATGAAACAATTCACTGAATTCCAAGTTGTTCTTTTTTTCTAATTCACCATATAATTCACCTCCCAAGTTCAATTAAGAAGCAATCTGTTAGCAACTTCGTGAGCAAGCTGCTTTTCTTTGGGAAAGTCCAATTTTCTTCCGCTCCCAACAAAAAGTGCCTTAATTACATGCATCATAGTAGACACTGGTGTACACACAACGCCCTTCTGCCATAATTAATGAAACGTCAACGATACACACCCAAGATATCCAGGCAGGGAGAGACAGGCTCCTTCAAACCCAGGGGACGATGCCCTGTTTCATAAATCAATATTTAAATAATAGTGACTATGAATATTCATTAATATGGAAATGCTTAAACAAAACTTCAATTACTCCTTCTATTCTTTATTCTTAAAGCATAACATTACTTGATTCCCCAGTTTTCTTGAACTCAGTTGCTACTGTTCTTAATTGCAGATTATTTTAGGGTTCCCTTATAGGTAGTTATAGCAGAAAATGCCTTTGATTTACTTAACAAAAAAAAAAAAGGAAGGAAGAAAGAAAAAGCAAAAAATCAGCACAAGATCCTAAAAACCAGTTTACCAGCAGCCTATTCATTTCAGAAAATCCCAGCTGAGCACCTGCCCTGGGCACTGGGTGCAGGCTCCTCCCCACATGGCCTGCCTTCATGGTGTCTGAGTTCTAATGGATTAGCATAAACAATGAGCTTGCTTCAGGGAGGGATTAAGCACTTTGGAAAAAAAAAAAAAACTGTTACTAAATTTTATCAAACGGTAGATGGCTTGTGAGCTGAGACTTCAGTTTTGATAGGGAGACACCTATGTGCAGACAGTAACAAAGAAATCCACCGTAAGTCAGTCCTGAGAAAGAGCATGTGGCTGCAGTTGGGGCTCAGTGCAAACCTGTCAGGAATAACACTGGGAGGGACTTTCTGGGGACACCTCACCACCTGGTCTAATGGTCCATTTAACACATAGCCATTTCCCAAAGAAGTGTTCCTGTTCCCATTTTATACATGGGAAAACTGAGGTTTGTCATATATAAACCAGGCATTTAATTATTGGATTTGCATTTCCATTCCAACGCTGGCCCATCAGAGTCCAAAAGCCACTTTACTTCAAGTCTTCACGCTTCAACTAGATAGCTGTGCCTAAGCCACGCCCCTCAGACAAGGCCCAGTGGGTGCACACCTCCACCAAGAAGACTAGCAAAACACAACTTTTTAAAATTATTCATTCGGGGAAAACAGCAAAGCCCTTTTAAAAGGTCGATCCAAGAACAAACAAGGCGATCACTATGGTAATCAATGTGTGATCTTGAGCAATCCCGTGCCAAGTAGCTTTCAAATTCCAAATGCTACAGAAGGGAAAGGGAAGATGAGTTAAAAGATTACTGCCAGGTTTTGTTAATGAAATGATTTAATCCTGGTGAGGGAATAATGACGGAATTCTACTACAGTTCTGGTGGAAGAGAACCATAAACTGGGAGCATTTTATAATTTTATTAGATATAACAAAGTCTTCTAAAGCAGGCATTGATAGATAATCAAGGTCTGCAGGATAACTGCATCAGCAGAAAGACAAGGGTCACTCATCCCAACCATAACAATAGATGAGCTCCGCAACAGGGGAGCTCACTAAGACAAATTATGACACAGTGGAACAGTCTGTAACCTTTTAAACTATTTTAGATGTTTGCTTGAATGAAAAAAAAATACTGCAAGATTAAAGATATAAAATAAAGTAAAACACAAAATTATTATGAAATAACTCCCAATATAACTCAGATAGGATGCATCATGGTCCTACAGTCTCATAAATAGCCCAAAACACATGGGACAACCTTAAATGGAAATGACCTCAGTGACCATTGTGGAAGTCTCTGCCTCGTGATTTTTGAAGCGAGCTCTATGCTCTTTATATGATTTTTATAACTTCCAAATGCTATTTCCCCATGTTGCTTTTATAATAGAGAAATAATTTTTTAAAAAACTCCATTGCAATGGATATTTTGCCGAAGAACATGTTTTCTTCACTTCTGCACACACGCATAAGTACAAGTGCGCACGCACACGCTCACAAACAGAAGTTGCCAGGGAAACCTTCTGGAGGGGAAGAAACATAGCTGTGTTTATGCAGACGGGAACGTTGTAGGCCACGCCTCATGCCTGCTTTTCTCTCCCACCACTGGAAGAAACGAGCCCACACCTTGGCAGGGTGGATCTTATTGGTGGGATCCCAGAGAGAACCTGTTATCAACCTCTTCGGCTTATCAAGAGCCAACCCTCTTTTTCTAAGTTCACGGGCAAAACATTGGTGTTTTGCCACAAGTTGATGAAACCTAGAATTTGTTCTTATCCCCAGGCAGAGGATCATGGGAGACTACTTTAGAGATAGGACATTAGCCCAGACTTGAATGGAACTCACTACATAGGCCAGGCTGGTCTCAAACTTGAGGTGTTTCTGATCCTCCTTCCACAGGCTCTTGAGTGCTGGAAGTAGAGGCAGAGTCACCATGCCTATGCTGCCTTTTTATGCCAGACACTATTCAATCAAGCCAAGGTGAGCCCCCCTTTTCCAAGGGCCACCAAACCAGATAACCGTTTTGCTTGGTATTGGGCCTCTGCTCATCTTGGATGCTCTGTCTGTGTGTTTCTGCTCCCTAATTGGTGGATGAGTTAGCACAGGCCCTTTGCTTAGGTATACCCTGGGAATACCTGGCACTTGGCTTCACGCTTCCAGCTTTGTCCTGCCCCTGGGCTCCTTGTATCCTTGTCTGCCCACTCCACATCAGTTATGCCCAACATGGCCTTTTTGGCTGTGCTCACTATTTTTTTTTTTACTGTACAAGAACTATCTTCCTTCTTTCCAAGGTTGTTATGTAAATTAAGAGAGTATACAAAATGATGCCTGGCATAGTATACAGCCACCACTCACCAGTCAGCTCATGCAACGTGGGATGGGGTTGCTGAGGACAAACCTAGGTTCTGTGAACATTAGGCAAGTGCTCTAAGACCAAGCTACAACCCCAGAATATGACTATCACTGACATAATCAACTCTCAAACGCCTCTTGAAGTCTGAGGGAGTAGAGCTGCATGAAACAGCCAACCACAGACACAGGACTTTTCGTACTTGACGCATCATAAGCAAAGATAAAAATTCAAGTTCTCCTTACAGCAGTGAATGAATGAATTCAACGTCAGACTGAGAAACTCCTGATGGTACCAGTGATCAAATGGAGGTCTTTTCCTGCAACTAACAGGGTGTCTTTTTTTATCCTTTCCATATGGTGCTTGTCTGGAACAGTGTATAGGGAGATATTAGATAACAAAAGAAACATGAGAGACCTTAAGAAAGACCCCAGGCCGGGTGGTGGTGATGCATGCCTTTAATTCCACATTTGGGAGGCAGAAGCAGCCAATCTCTGTGAGTAAGGGCCATCTTGGTCTACAGAGCACGTTTCAAGACAGGCTCCAGGATACAGAGAAAAACCTGTCTCTCAAAAAACCAATAAATAAATAGCAAATAAATAAAGAAGAAAGAAAAGACCCCCAGAGGCTAGGCTCTGCATAGTCATTGTTACCCCTGGAAGAAAGGCACCCAGTGGCCAAGATTCTCTCTATCATTCTCAAACTGGAGGCCAACATTCACAGAGGTAACTGTCAACATCTGTTGGGTGCTTGCTAAATACTATGTTCCTGTGTGTGTTCCCATTTGCTTCTCGGCACAGTTGTATGAGGTAGAAACTATTAATAGCTTCTACCTATGTGAAAATTGAGGCTCCGAGCACCTCAACCTTACCTGTGGCACACAGCAGGGAAGAGGCAAACCCAGGGACAGTCCTAATCTCTGTTCTCCGAGTGGTCTTTGTAATCTAGGACTAGAGATGCCAACCTTGATCTTAGCCATATAGCCAATGCCCCAATGGAAGAGAGAGGAAAACCCCTGCTCCCTGGGCAACTAGAAGGTAACAGGTCATATTCATAACAAGAGCTCTTTAAATGTATCTCAGGATGGGTTCTGGAGGCTCAGGGGAGCCTTTGGTGGGCGGAGGGGAGACTCTTTATATTGACTTCCAGAAGTCACTTCTGAGAATGGCTTGTGAAGCGAAGAGCTGGGGGTGTCAGCAGTGAGAAAATGAGTCCCAAAGTCTTGTGACTGAGAGGAAAGCAGGAAGAGATTGACAGGAGCCATAGTCCACTAAGACAAAGCAGGCTACAGTGGAAGATGCGTGGGCATCCCAGCCTTCCCGAGAAGGGCTGGCTGAGCCTGAAGGGATGGCGGGTTGAAATGGGAAGAAGGGAGAAAAGATTTAGACTATCCAGGTATCGCTATGGGAGCTGACTTGTCTTAGATCTCCCCACGTCTGATCCTACCCACACATCCCGCTTATGTCCCAATCCTCATGCCCACCTACCAGCTATCCACCCTGACCTGTGTGCTTCCTGGGTGTTCAGTCTCACTGCCTGGTTCCTTCCCCTATGAGTTTGTTTGAGCTTGCTTCCTCCTGTGATGTCCTCCCCATTGGCTCCCTCAGCCTCTTCAGGGAAGCCACGCCCCTCCTTTATGCTTCCTTCACATCCCTCTCATGGCTCTCCACTCATTGTTTACCACCCCCATTTAACAAGTCTCCATAGTACCTCATGCATATAAGCGTGTGGGTATGCACTCCTATGTATGAGCATATGGAGATCAGAGAAAGACGTCATGTCTTCCTCCATTCCCCTTTCTTGTCACCTTGAAGCAGGGTCTCTCACTGAACCAGAGATTAACATTTTGGCTAGGCTGACTGATCAGCAAGCTCTCAGAGTCTACTACTCTCCACATAACAGCTTGTTTATGTGGGTACTGGGGATTCAAGCTCAGGTTCTCATGCCTGCAAATCTAGTGTTTCTACTCATCGACCACCTCCTCTTCCCTGGCCAATGGCACAATTCTCTGTGAGTCATCTTGACAGTGTGACAATCCTACAAAACTGTCTACTCCTTGAGGACCAAGAGAATGGCTTGGACATCTCCAACCAGATGCTAGTGACCCCAATTACCCAACAAGTGTGTCCAGGGCCTAGAAAGACGCCTCAGTGGTTAAGGGCCTTTGCTGTTCTTGTAGAGGTCCAGGGGGGTCCAGTTCTCAAAAACCATGTCAAACAGTTCCCAACCACCTGTAACTCTAGCTCCAGGGGAACCTATCCCCGGCTTCTGTGGGCACCTACATATATGTGGTGCACAAACAGACATACAGACACACACATACATATACCTAAAAATAAATCATACACATAAACACACACACACAAGTGTGTTCAGCCCAGGTAGACTGAATCAGATTGAGCACTATTTCCATAATTCTCAGTATTGTATCTGGGGTAAAGGACTATCATTTTCTTCCCCTTTGCCAGACAGGAAGCTGAGGCCCAGGGAGGCATAAGTCATGGTTTGTAGTCACCAGCTGCTGCTTGGGGATCTAGGCCTGCTTCACCTCACTCAGCTCTTGTCTTATAGTTCCCTGGGTCTAACAGGAGCTGAGGAAGTGGAAGGAACACCAGGACAATGTGTAATGTGTCCCACAGAAAGAAAATCCAGCCAATCCTAAGTACTTGCAATGTGTTCTTCAAAGTGAGCACTAAGCTAGTGAGCCCTGAGTCTAGGTCCTAGGGAAGTAACACATGGTCTTGTACACAGCATGCAACTGACAGATACATATAGCACAGCATGAAGTATTTTGTATGCTATTTGGAATTCCCAACCACTGATCATTGTGTGTGTGTGTGTGTGTGTGTGTGTGTGTGTGTGTGTGTGTGTGCGTGTGTGTGTGTGTGTGTTTCTGCTCAAAGACATTATTTAACATCTATTGGGCATCATCAACATTGACTTCCCAGCTACTAATGTAATTCAGGCCTCAATGCCACTCCTGGGTAGAAACCATTGATACCAAGGCCCATTGATACCGTCTTTGGATTAGGAGAGGCAGGCAGCACTGCACTACCACAACGGGCACCACACTATATGGTTAAAAAAAAAACCAAAAAAACAAAAAACAAACAAACAAACAAAAAACAACAACAACAACAAAACACTAGCAAAAACCACAGACACTCCAAGCACAGAGCAGGGAAAACAGTGGCTCACCCTGTGGGAGCTGAGGGAGAGAAGGCCCTCAGAGAGAACAGAAGCCAACCAGAAAGTAGAAAAATACAAAAGCCCTAAAGAAAGGAGGAGGCAATCCTGAGCCCCTTTTGGAAAATGGAGGAGCTCGGAGTTGTGTGGTGGGAATGGGGAGTAGGTCAGACAGACACCTTCTTTCTAGAAGCTGCAGAGTATGTGCACTCATGGCTCAGGCTGCCCTGCACGGTGGCCTTGTAAAGAGCAACAGTAACAATGGTGATATACTGCTCACATGCCCAGGCCAGCTAGAGTGATGGGCAAAGTGGCCACAAGGTCACCCCTGAAATGCCAGCCCCTGGGCAGTGCCCAGCCCTGTCCTGTACCATCTACTCTGTCTGATTTTTGGAGAAGACACATCCATAATGTGTCTTTGAAAGCAGAAAATGTTCCTATGTGGACAGAATGAGAACAAATATACCTCTAAACCAGCTCGTATGACTGGGATTGAATCCTGAACTGAGCCCTGAGCTTGAACGTAGAGGAGCAGAAAAGGCTGCCAACACATGGGACTAGGTGATGCGGGATGTCTTTCTGTGAATATGCTTTATTGCCACTGGTTAATAAAGAAGATGTTTAGCCTATAGCAAGGCAGCTTAGAGGAGGTGGGAAATCCAAGCAAAGAGACAGGAGAAGAAGGGCGGAGCTGGAAGCAAGATGTGAAAGTACTGGTAAGCTACTAGCCATGTGGTAAGACATAGATGAATAGAAATGGGAAGTTAAGTTATAAGAGGTAGTTGATAGTGAGCCATAGGCCAAACAGTTTGTAATTAATATTAGCCCCTGAATAATTATTTTATAAGTGGCTGCAGGATCACAGGTGGGAGAGATTCTTCTGGACTTCTGGCTACATCTAGGACTTTCTCACTGCCCAACCAAAACATTGGGAGAAGTTGTAAAATTCTATCCCATGCTCTTTGCAGAGCTGCCCAATAAAGATTTACAGACTTCTCAAAGGACAAGTCCCATATGCCAGGTCACAGACGAGTATCAAGAGTTCAGGAAATTAAAGACTTAGAGAAAGAAATGGACCCAAGCCATCTCAAGCAGGGACATCACATGGTTCAAGACCATCCTAGACTATATAGTGCAGGTATGCAAGAGAGAGGGGGAAGGGGAGAGGGAGAGGGTGAGAGAGAGAGAGAGAGGGAGAGAGAGAAGTCAGAGGCAGAGGCTACTGTAAGTTGGGTTTTGAGTACTGGAATGTTAGTAAAATACTGTAGAGAGATTGAGACATACTCATAGTCACCATCCCACAGATTCATTGTGACAAGAAGCACCTAGTCTGATGCCAACCTGTATGCAGAGCCATAATCCTTTCAGGCAAAATGCTGACTATGTCCCCTCCACCTGCGTTTTCTGTGTCCCTAGTGTCAGGAGGTGGCATGCTGTACTACAAGCAGGGGCTTGAGACTGAATATTAGCAGAAAGAAGAAAATAAACTCCAGAATAAGGGCCTTCTTTCAGGACTCCATAGCTGAAGTGCTAAGATTCTATCTTTTTTTTAAAAGAGAAAGGGGGGGGGTGACCTTGAGAAGCATTATGGGATTTGCATTAGGACCCAAGATTGTGCCTTTTCCCTGCTGGCCCAAAGTGTAAGCTCAAGTGACTAAAACCAGTGACCATGCAGGTGACACATGAGGTTGTCAAAAAGGATTCATAAGCGGTGGGGACCATGGCAACTCACAGAGAACCTGCCCCTCCTGAGCTCAGCCCACCCATTATAACCCACTGATTGTTGCCATGTGGACTCTGGACCAGCGTGGTTAGACATCAGCTCTTCAAGGCAAGCCAGAGTTCTGAGTTTTTATGGGAAATCTGATTTTTAAATGTTGGCAGTAAAGTTTAAAAATGTAAGCACTACAAAACAAACAACACACATCTGCAGACCAGATTTGGCTGGGGGGCTGACAGCTTAGGACCTCTGGGCTGGAGGGTGGACAGGAAAAGTCATGCCTGTAGGCAATGTTAGTAGGAGGCAGAAAGCTATAGTCAGTGAGGCCTGGGGATGAAAGGGTACGAGAGTGCAGGGAGGCAGAAAACAAGGTGTGAAGAGGTGAAGTCCAGCTCTTTCCTCAGTATCTGAGGAAAGGTCATTAAAGGGGAGCAGAGAATCAAGATGACCAGAGCACAGTGTGATTGTCTGGCAGCTACATCATCACTGTCTCTCTGGATCTCCTTGGAAACCACAGAAATAATGACATACCAGCTTTGGAACCTATAAGAACAAGAGCTTAGTCCAGTTCATCATCCTCAAGGAAGTAGCCAAAAGTCTCATCCTAAACTCACATGAGCAGACCCACCTGCCACCCAAACCAGTGCCCAACTTATAGCCATGGCCACAGGGGCATATTCCCATTCCTTTGTGGGAAGCAGGCTAGGCTTCCTTTGGCTTTTATGTCTGGCCCATTGATGTAGTTTTCAAAGAAGGAACAAAGCAATCCCATAGTCACAAGCTCTTGAGTTCTGGGAGCACTCCTGACAGTCTTTATAAGGTGCCAGCCATATTAGATGCAATTTCAACAGATTGTTCTGAAGATCCATGGAGCATCCGATGAAGGCAAACCAAAGGTATTATTGTGACCCCAGTCTTCACCCTGTGAATGGTGGCCAGTCCTCACAGCATTCAAGGAGCTAACCACCACAAACAAACAAACAAACAAATGAACAAAAATAAACAAACAAACGAAAAACCCAAAAGACTCGTTCCTGGCTCTCAGAAAGAATCCAAACATTCATTTCATAGATTAAAAAAAAAGCAGAGTCCCCCAGATGTCCCTGAAGCATGCTCTGTCACAGGGAACTCCAAGGCTGTGGCATGGATTTTATTGAAAGCCTGCTTCACCCGTCATGGTGCCCAGCAAGAACATGCTAGATCAGCAGGCACAAGTCCCTCAAGGGACATTTTCTAGTGGTCACCAGGAGCAACCAACTTGAGATAGGCAAAGAGAAAGATTCACAAGGCCACACTAGAGAGAGACAAAAGATGCTAAATGAGACAGTGTTGGAGAGGCAGAGCATGGTGATCCCTGCAATCCCAGCACTGAGGCAGGGGGATGGCAAGTTTGAGGCCAATCTGTCTACACAGGTTAAATCCTAAATTTAAGGGGTAATCCTTCATTTTTACCAAAAGGATTTACCTCGGCTTCCTTTTAGGTCAAAGAAAACATCTTTTTTCCCCTCTAGCTAGACCACTGATGTTGGATCTATTTATCGGAGGCTATATTAATAAATGACCTTTAACAGGCTTACTTCATTTTATTATGCTTTAGAAATCAACTACTATTTAAATCAAGAATGTCATCAGTACAACAAGAGCTCATACATGGCTAAAGGAGAAGAAAGGTTGACTCGGATTAAGGAAAACCAGATAATGGTGTTTGAGACACAATCTTTCTGATGCTCAAAGCCACATGAGACAGTCCCCACCTCTCCTGAAGTGATGATGTCAAATTCCATGCATTAAGATGGCTGATGGAAACTCACATTTTCCCATGAAAAACGACACAGTCCATGACATCTCACTAGGCTGGCTCATGAGGCTGGCCCTAAAATCCAGGCTTACTCCAAGGGAAGTTGAGCCACTACAGGGGATCCCATTTCCTTCCCCTGGTTGCTACAGACATGGGCACCGCAGCCTCTTCAATATCTGTTCCTACCTCTTACTATAATTGTCTTCCTTGGCAATCTTCTCTACTCTCAGCCCTTCACGGAACCCCAACACATGTAGGTGCCACAGTGGGGGACATGTGAGTTGAAGGATCATGATAGATCTGTGTGGTGGCTGTAGTAGATCAAGTGCAAGAGCAAAGGGCATTTCCGGGGCTCTGAAAAAGACGTCAGTTTTACTCCTTTCTTTCCACCCCACAGATCCCAGGAGGTCAGCCCTTCTCTCTCCTCTTTCTCCCTCTAGCCATTGTCTATCATCTTTTATGTGTGTTTTTTACTATGTGCATGGAAAGAATATATATGTGTGTGTGTGTGAATTATGTGTACACGAAGCATGTGTGTATGTGAACGAAGTCACTTAGGTGTCACAGCATGTGTGGAGAGGCCAGAGGATCACCTTAGTTGTAGGTTGGTGGTCCATCTCCTTCTGCCTTATTTGAGACGAATCTCTTTGTGGTTCACTGTTGCATATTCTAGGATAACTTCCAGTGAGCTTCATGGAGTTTCCTGATTTAGCCTCCCGGCCCATTTCACAACAGAAGCCCTATGACTGTAGATGTACACCTCTGTGGGTTCGAACTCACTTCTTCATGCTTGCACAACAAGAACTTTATTCATTGAGCCATATCCCCATTCCTCATGCATCTGTCATCTATTATTATTCAACCACCTTATCTTCTCAGAACAAACTCTTTCTTTAGAGCATCCTTGAGTGGATTTTGTATCTCATCCCTGGGGACACATTGACAAGAACAGGCATCACCCACTGGCCACAGCTCCTCAAGCTAATCTTCTAATTTTGATGCAAACCCCCAGATCCATGTCCCTGGAGAGCAGCAACTCCCTGGGTCAACTGAGAAAATTTGCCTGGGACCTGCTGTGACTCCAGTTCCCACAGACGCCTTGGTGATAGATATCAACTCAAAGGTAAGCTTGCTCTCTCAGTGAGCGCTGGCTGCTGTCCAAGGTACAAGTCAGCCTTGACTGGGCCCCAGAGGCTGAAATGACAGGATCCTTATGTTGCAGTCTTCCTTCCTTCCCAGAGAGCAGATGTGCACTTTATCAGATGCCTCTTTATCATCTCAAGCCATCTCACCAAATAAAAACACTTCGTGGGTAGAGGCCTTGCAAAGCCTTGCTGTGTTCTAATGCTTGAGTCCTGGTCCAACACCTGCCGAGTTCAGGCTCTGTCTCTGGGGCATCCTGACCTCAAAGAGGCTCACCCTGGTCTCTTTGGGCTCTTATCTATCCCCTTGGCTTTTATTACCTAGCCCCTAGTTTCCTGGGCTGGCACTTCCTTGGGTCTTCCCCAGGCTCTACTCCCAACAAGGACCAGGGTCTGCTCTGCCCCACTCTTTATAGCTACAAGCATGGAATGTGAAAGCCTTCTAAGGATCTCCCTGGTTCTTTCTCCTAGGCTGTACTCCTAGGCTGGCAAACACTTACCCCAGCCTGGAAGTTGGTCTTTGGGGAGATCGGTGGCTGCTACAGTGAAGGAAGCCCCTGAACCCAGCTTCTACGTTTCTGGTACTTTGAGTTCATAACAACAATCATGTGTCATTACAGGTCACTCTCCTTAATGGTGGAAAATGCGTGGTACAGCTTTATCTCAGTAGTGAGCACCAAAGGCTTCCAGTTAGCACTTCTTACAGGAAATAAGGGAGGAAGGGGGGAGGGATGTTAATCATTAAGTTGACATCAGAGAGACAGCAGGGTTGTTTGACAGAGCTCAGGGAAGGGCGTGGATGATAACATATGAAGATCAAGTTCCATGCTGTGGAAGTCCAAGAGAGGTCTCCTGGAAGGGCAGGCTGATCATGGGAGGTCAGCTGATGGCTTTAGTCTAGGAAAGGCTGGAACAGTGGGCAAGAACCTGGATATTCTCTCTGTCTTGGTGATGTCCTGAGGACCATGTATTCCGTCTGAGATAAGTAAGATAAGCTGTTGCCTGTGTGCCTAAGGACATCACTTTTCAGGCATTCCCTGCAAGGTAATGTGGGTCTGCTCATCCCTGGGCCACCACTCTGAGGCTGAGATCATTTCCTGAACTTATACTTACTCCTAGGGCTTTTAGACATGACAGAGTCACCCTAATGGCCTCTGGGGAAAGGTGTTGGGGATAAAGGTCAGACCCAATCATTGTAGAGAATATAGTCTACTACTGGCATCGTTTATACCCCAAACCTGATACTGGTACTAAGGAAGAAAGGCCAAGACCAAACTGAATAAGTCACTACGGTTGAGAGTCTGACGAAGGAGAAATGTAAGCTGAGTTGTGAATGCTCAATGTAAGCAAGAATTCTGTGCAGGATGAAAGTGGCCCCCACATGCCCATGGATTTCATCTTTCTTTTCTCTGACCATCATTTTTGAGAATGGGGATGGAGGGAATTAATAGTTAGTAGCTCAAGGGGACAAGTTAGAGATAATATTCAAAGCTTTTTCTAGAACCAGTAAAGTATAAACCTTAAAGTTTGACTTTAACAAGAGACATACTTACTTGTTGGCTGACACAGAAATTCCCTACGTGTTAGTTAAGATCAAATTGAAGAACCACCCAGGCATGTTGCTATAGGCCTGGCTCTGGCATTCCCATTGGGTCATGGCAGAGTAGTGCACAGAATCCTGGAGATCCCAGCATCAAAGACACAGAGAAGAACCAGAAAGACTAGGAGATAAGGAAACCAGCAAAATGTCAACCAAGGAAGATACTACAGCAGCGTCACACTATGGGACAATGTTTTTGCTAACTGCACTTATTTAATTTTCCCATGAGGTAAGAATTAGAATATTGGTAATAAGTTAGTCCAAATCCACAGCTAATCAATACAAAGCCAAGCCAGGGATGCAAACTTGAGCCCAGCCAACTCTTAGGCACATCCATCCACAGCAGAAATCCACAAGGTCAGAGACCCAAGTAATCATCTTCAAGGATGTGAAGGCATCCAAAAAAGAGAGGACATGGGCCAGAGTCTAACAACTTAAAGATACATAGTGTTTAAACTTCCTGAACTTCCAAGTAAACGTGTGTGTCTGTGTGTGTAAGTGTATTTCTGTGTGTGCCTTTTTCCTCAAAGAACTTTTTACTAGTGTTCATCACACTCCTTCCAAAATTAAAATGCCAAGTGCAACATACTTCAAGAATAAAAAGCACCTAGTCTATTGTGGTTTAGGGTCCTCCTCAAGCAGAGGGAGGGACTCAGTGGGAAGGATCCAAGAAGAGGGTTGTTGGTAAGGAAAACTCCTTAAACCCCCTCTCTTCAGCTTCCCAAGCTAAAGGTGCCAGCAACTAGATCCTCAACAACCAGGTGTCTCCAAGATGGCACTTGGCAGTTTCTAATGTGTGAGTAGACAGATCTAAATCCTGGGTGCTGCCCCAGCAAGAGGCAAGACCAACATTCATATCTTGGTATGCTGAGTCTCCGGTAGAAACAACACGGGAAATCACCACTTAGACATCTTTCACCTAGACACTTGATATCTGGCAACACTCCCACTCCAACAAAGAGAACTGGTAAAATGGGAAGTCATATCTAAATAAGTTGGAGAATGTCTCACTATGGATGTGGCTACTTAGAACTTATGGTCCCTCCATCTATGGACCTGTTTAAAATCACTCTATCCACTAATTCACTTAAGAACCTTAAGGTTAAAAATTGTTGGGGAGCCCATACATCCTGGGTCTGTTTTCAGATCCTCCATCCTTGGGAAACGGAGCTAAGAAACCCTGAATTAGAGTATTTGATTCAGATATCTACATGCCTCACAAGTACACAGCAGTCTCTGATGTCTAAAGTGAGCTCTCTCTGATGTATAAGTCTTTGGTCATGTCTCTCCTGTAGTCTGAAACACCAGAGCTCAAATGCTCTTGAAATAAAGGAGACTGTGGTTACATCAGCTCCTCCATCACAATGGCAACACAGAGACCAGAGGAGGTACCCTCTGCCACACAAGCTGTGGTCGGAATCACAAGTGGCAGTCTAGAAGCCAAAGAGACTATGGATGAAGACTTTATGATTCAAAGATCACACACCCAGGATAGGACACAAGCTGTTATGTTTTAGACTAGCTTCTGCTCGTTCATTTACTTTGAACCCAGAAGCCAAACTGCCAGGGTGGGGGCTGCATATGCTCTGTACAGGTGCCAGGGGTTAAGAAAGTAAGAGTTACAGCAAGGTTGACCTCTTCAGTGGGGATGGACACAGCCCAGTAGCTCAGAATGGACACGATGGGAAACATCCGTTTTTATCAGCACTAATAAGTAATTAAAACTGCTTCCCATTTCAGAGCTCTCATTATAAAGATCAGAAACTCAGATTCCTTATCCCAACAGAGAGAACTGCAAGGTAAATGTACCTTCCTTGCAAGGTACACTTTGCAGATGGAAATGTTCAAAGCGAGCTTCCTTGGCTCTTCAGGGAGGAAAAAAGCAGACAATAAAATGCAGCATGTTGACCACAGAGGCTTCTTCCCAGCTTCTGTTGTTAATAGGGCTGTCAAGTCCTGCCAGGCATACAGAAGAGGTACAAGAGGAATAGAAAGTGTGTGTGCCCCCCCCCCCCCCCCCGTGTGTGTGTGTGTGTGTGTGTGTGTGTGTGTGTGTGTGTGTGTGTGTGAGAGAGAGAGAGAGAGAGAGAGAGAGAGAGAGAGAGAGAGAGTCTCCCGCTAAGTACTTCCTTCACTACACAGCTAATCCGATTAGCAGCTTTAGGAAACTCCAAAATGTTAATTCAAGAGCTCCATTCACAGAGAAGCTTGGCCCATGCCTGCTCAGGACTTCATTCTTCTCACAGCAAATCAAAAGCATACAGAGGGGCTCTCCCTGAAGGATATGCTCTTGCCTCCTGGCCCCACGCACGTCTAAATGGCACTACCACATCCTCTGGTCGGCCAGCTTCAGAGACTGGGGATTGAGCCCATCCAGAAATGGAGACGCTAGAGTTCTTTCCACTAAACACCCAAATGGGGCCATTTCAGCAGCCTGGTGGCCTCCTGCAGCTGGCCGCTGTACTGAATAAAGAGGTGTCCAAAGGCACCCCACTGCAGAGCTGAGGATGATTCACCAGCTTTCTCTGGTCTTCATTTCTTTGTCTGTAGAATGGGGACTTAGAGCAGAGTGAGTGGCTGGAACGGAAGGCTGGACGGAAGGAAGCCCAGGGTGTGGACAGACACGATGTCATTGGGGTTGGACAGAGGACAGAGGGGAAGGGAGTCTGTCTCTGTGGACTATGAGTTGGGAGCCAGATTAAGGAAGCATTCGGATACGCAATGGGAACATGTGAAGGGATCAAGGGAGCAGAGCTGTTGTTGGCTTGTGGCAGCATCTCTCCAGGATCTGCCTCCATCTGTGTCCATCTTCTCTGCATCTCTGTGTCTGTTCCTCCTCTTGTGAAGACTTGGGTCACTGGATAGGGGGTCCACTCTAAACCAAGGAGGATCTCACCTCAAGACTCTTCACTAGCTACATCTGCAAAGTCCCAATCTATGGGTCACTTTCTGGAGTTCTAGTAGATATGATGAGTGTGTGGGAGGGGGAGCATGACTCCATAGAGTACAATATAGTACAGTGTCCAGGAAGGTGACCTGGAAGCGTGTTGAGAACAGAGAGAGATGAGGCAGGAGGCACATTAGAACTCAACTCAAGCTTGTGGCCTAAGTGAATAGTGACAGAAGACCCCACTGAGAGACCCAAAGATCTCGAAGGCTTCCTATGTGCCAGTGCAGAACACCGAATAGAAACAATTGACATCCCTGTGTTGTACAGCCTGGAGGGGAGCTCCAGCTCCACCAGGGAAACCAGGACGAGTGACCTGTGGGCTGCTGTGTGGTGACAGCCCTGTCCCTGTTGCCCTGTGCAGGGACTTCAGTCCTCTCCTGTTGGTCCTTTCTTCTCAACCTCCAAGAAAGAAAACCACACTTATCAAAGCTTAGAAACTAGGCGAGCTGCAACAGAGCCCACACCCTTCCCCACATTTGAAGTCAGCAAGAGTGGGTTAAGGTATGGCTCCTTTTAAGTTTATTTTTTTAACCCAGAAAATGCTTAAAGATCTATGTATAAATTTCTTCCCAGAAACACCATCTCTCATATAAAAATTACATCAGAAGTGAAACAACCATCACATTCATATATGAAGGCTTAGATGAAGTGTGGCAGGGCTGCCTGTGGACCACTAATGAGTGCCTTTGTCATTACAGCAGCTCACTGGTATGGAGTCAGGGGCATTCATGATGGGATATTACCGCGCATGCAGACTACACCAGCACATTCCAGTAAGATCTTTGTGTTTAAAACATGAAAGTGTGTGTGTGTGTGTGTGTGTGTGTGTGTGTGTGTGTGTGTGTGTTTGCACACAAGGCCATAGCACATCAAGGCAGTGGGCCTGGGATAACAGGATATTTTTTTCTACTTATGAACTTTACACTTAAAAAAAAAATTAAGCAGTATTAGTTTAATCAGAAAGATAATAAAAAAAATTCCCAACCTGAAAATAAAATAACTATTCTAGGTAGATACAAAATGCAATTGACCCTCAGAGAAAAGTAATTGAAATAAAAATCATCTTGCCATAAAAACACTCTGAGGAAAAAAAGCCTGCACTAAGCTGAGAAAGGAAGGAGCAGCAGTGGCATGGCGTGTTGATAGGCTCGGTGTCCAGGCCCCAAGCCTCTCCACATGTGGCGGTTTCTCTACCTTCACTTTAATCCCAAGCCTTTCTGACATCAGTCTTTTCTTTGCAAGTATTAAGAAGAACTGATAATTACTGAACATTTATCAGGTGCCAGACACATCACATTTATTCTTTCCTGTGTGCTCATGATCTCACTCAGAGGCAAGAATTACTTCTCATTTAGCAGATGAAGAAACTGAGGCCCACCTCTAGGATTCAGGCCAGGTAGTGTAAGCCCCAAGCCTGTTACTGTGATCAGTGGTCATAGCATCCCTCTGGGACCAAAGCCCTATTGGCATGCCTGACTTCCTAAAGAAGGCCCGGTGATAGGAGAAGTCTTTCTGTTTGCTGTGAATATCATTGGTTCATAAAGGAACTGTTTTGACCTATGGTAACCCACATTATAGTCAGGTGGGAAATCCAAAGATAGATAAAGGGGAAGTAGGACGGAGTCAGAGTGATGCTGTGAGCTCCTGGGGAGAAAACAAGATATAAAAGTATAGGTGAGCCATGAGCCACATGGCAAGGCAGATTAATAGAAATGGTTTGAGTTAAGATGCAGGAGCTACCTGGCAATAAACCTGAGCCATAGGTTTATTAACAGCATGCAATTAATATAAGCCTCTGTGTGATTATTTGGGGCCAAGCAGGGTTGCTGGTCCGAACCTTGGGCTAGGCCAGTATATGGGCAGAAGAGATACATTTGGACTGTGGGGCTAAGCTGACTTAGAAATTTCTTACAACAGCCAGGCTCTCCAAGTTTCTCTACCATCATCTTCTTGTCCTCATCAACACTAGTCAGTTTCTTCTAAGTTAAAGGCACTGGCCTGCCTCTGGGGAATCCAAAGCTGAATGTGATCTGTCTTCTACTAGATCACAGGATAAGGATAGAGAAGATAGGCATTCAAGTCACACATCCATCCTGGGCAAGTGTTCTGAGAACAGCAAAGCACTGGGCTTCCCTTCACCACAGCATCCTCAAGTGATTGTCCCTGAAGGGGACTCTCTACATGGTATGGTATCTGGCCACTGCCTTGCCTCTCTGGAGCTTTTCATTCACATTTCCTGTTCTTATAACTCTCAAGCTATACAATGGGAAGTGTCATGGGAGCATCAGAAAGAGAGCTGATGGGACAATTCCGAGAATTCCTAATAACACCTGGGCCTGTTGTGTGGGCCAGAGCATGACTCACATTGAGGCCGAGATTCAAAACCAATAGCAGACTGCACTGGTACCACTCCTGCTTCCTAAGCAAGTATGTTCAATCTGGAGTGTGAATTGGCACAATCACTTTTGAAAATGATTTGATGGTATCAGCTTGAATCCTGGACCCTGCCATTCTACCCAGGGCAGCTGTCCAGAAGCAATGGGTGCTTAAGGTGATTATTTTCTTCCATTATCAGATTTATTACATACAGCCAGAGACCATGAGCTGCCCAAATGTCTGTCCACAGAAGACTATTGCCCAGGTTAGGGTCCATCCAAGTAGCAGACCAGTTCACAAGACTGTTCCATCAACCATGTAGGTGGATTTTGCAGTAGTGAGAGTTAGTACAAGATGACAGCATGATAATCTAGTGGGAAAGGGCTAGATTAGTGATGACTCTGATGAGCACTGACTATGAGGACATAGGAGTCTTTGGGGTCTGGAATATACCACATGAGTGTAAAGTTCATCACAGTGCATGTGCAAGATAGTCAGTGTTAGCTAGTTTTGAGGAACACTTCAAAAGAAGTTTAGGAGTCATGTTAAGCACAGATTCATTAACTCATTTTCTCTAGAACCCCAAGAAAGGTTGAGGAAGAGTGTAAACAGATATTACAATAAATCATGAAGGATGAGTTTTTCATGCTGGGACATAGATAAGGCTGTAGATATGCTGATATGAAGAATAATTCAATTCTTCATTTAAAATCCTATCCAGCTTTTCAGACCATGTGGAAGAGGCCACACAAATTCTAATGCTTCTTATAGACTCAAGACACCACAAAGGAAATCTGATGTGTCTAATGGCCCCTTCGGTTCCCTGTTCCCAGCACGTTCTGTGACCTAGTGACAACATGGGTTCTTCATCTGCCAACTCCTGTGGAGAGCTTTATAGCCAATCCCAGGAGATGCTCATTTTCCTCATGTACTCTTGGAGCCTCTGACCCTGAACACATCTCTCATTTTCAGAAATATTCCTGACATCACACCCATCATCCTACATCATCAGGGATACACCCATTTCTTGAGAACTCATGTGCCAGGCACTGAACTAACCTGTTACCTTTGGCATTGACCTCAAATCCTCTATGGAATAAAGCCTACTTTCGCTCCTATTTTAGAGCTGGAGAATGGAACCTGATCTACTCCTCTCTGCCTGGTGTAAGGGTCTCCTTACAGGGGAAGAGGTGGGCTGTTCCTTTCTCTCTCGCCAGCATGGCATTTGCTTCAGGGTGAGGGTAAAATACATGCAAGAGAAAGAGAGCTGTGTGTGGGCTGTCATGGCAGGCTTCTGTGAGCCTCAGTCACTAAATGGCAAGTTTATCACCTGCCTCATGAGGATACACTCATACTCAGTCTCCTGCACTCCTTCTAAGGGCCAGGAGGCTAGAAAGCCACAGGGCCCAGTGCCCAGGGAGGTGAGGAGCACCCAGGAGACCAGGCTTCTACTCTTCATCTCAAGGTTGGCATCCAGGAGAGAGAGAGAGAGAGAGAGAGAGAAGAAAGTAGCCACAGAATGCACACTGGGTGGGTCTCGTGCCCCAGATAACATAGGGAATTTCAATCAAACAAGTGACAATTCCCCATGGCCAAACATCTTATTTTGAGGTAGTCATTACTGTAGACAGTGTAGTCAGACATTATTCAAATACAGCCCACTTAGCAATTGTCTCCAGTCTGGGACAAGCCAAACTCCTAAGAACCAACCCTGCGTCCTAGATTGAACCTCCAATAGAGTCCACTGGAGATTTTCTCAGGAGGATCAGTTAAGTTGGGCCAGGACAATGACTCCATTGCAGTGCCTGCCGTATGTTGTGAGGACCTGAATTTGAATGTCTAGCTTTCATGTTAAAAAGCTAGGCATGGGAGCACACATCTGTAACTCCAGTGCTGGGTCAAGGTTAAGGAGAGGGAGATGGCTAAAGCTCCCTGGCCAGCCAACATAGCCATATTGATGAGCCTCAGGTTCAGGGAGAGACTATGCCTCACAAAGGTAGAAAATGGGTGAGGAAGATTCTTGACACTGACCTCTGCCCCCCCCCACATGCACACACAATTGTACATGATCCTGGATGCACACTTGCACAAATGTGAGCAAGTGTGTGTGTGAGAGAGAGAAAGGGAGAGAGAGAGAGAGAGAGAGAGAGAGAGAGAGAGAGAGAGAGAGAGAGAGAGAGAGAGAGAGAGAGAGAGAGAGAGAGAAGAATCAGCTAAATTTATAGTACCAGATTCATGCCTCTATCACAAGAGGTGGTGTGGTCCCTCCAGGTCTTCCATACAGGTCCCTGAAACTATACATACCAAAGATTCCCAGGGGAGCTCTCTAGAAGCCCACTGGGGCCCAAGAAGATCAGGGCGCTGATACTTGCCAGTGTCGTGTCCCATTTCCTTCGTGGATGGCCTGGTCCAGTCTTCAGCCTTGTCAATGTGAAATAACTTCAGATCCTCCTCCTCCAGGGCAATGTCTCCCCAGAAAACAGCTAGCAAAAGAAAGCACAGTGAGTTAGCTAAGTCAGAAAAAGAGACTTGCCAACCCCCAAGAAGGCAAAGGATGCAGGTAACAAATCCTAGAAAAGACAGTCCTGCTAAATGAGGTTCTCTTGGGGCCTCGTTGGTAATTGTCTTAAAGCCATGGTATCTGGGCCAACCACCATGGGAACCCAGAGCCTTACCCCACAAATACCCCTCCATCTCATCCTGTCTCCAGGAAGCTATGGGCAAAACATCGCACAGGGACAGCTGTTCCTCTCCTATTCTGTCCCCAGGATGCAGAGGAGAAAGCACAATGCTATTGTTTACATACCCCTCACAGTATCTGCTGCCTTTTCTTGGGCAGACTCCCCCATTCTAAATATTCCCTCTGTTGGGAAAAAGAACTATTCTATACCATTGGTTCTCAACCTGTAGGTCACTGCCCTTTGGGGCTTGAACAACTCTGTCACTTGAGTTGTCTAAGACCATCGGAAATATGGATATTTATATTATGATTCATAGCAATAGCAAAATTACAGTTATGAAGTATCAATGAAAAGAGTTCTCTGGTTGAGGCTCACCAAAGCATGAGGAATTGTATTAAAGGGCCACAGCATCAGGAAGGTTGAGAACCACTGTTCTAGACCGTCAAGGGCAGCATCTGGGATCTTGAGCACAGGTGGTGCAGAACACAGACATGGCTTATCAGGATGCATGTGTGATTCTGCTTTGGAGACGCATCCCCATAGGCCCTTATATTAAGTGTGGACCTACTGTGGCCCCACTAGGAGGTAGTGGAACTGTGAGGCTGGGATCATAGGCCCAGATCTCTCCCTTTCTTTCTACACTCTGGTGATGAAGTGAATAGTTCTGTCCTACCAGATGCACCCCCATGGTTCTGTTTGGCAATTACACTTGGCCCATCTTGGCTTCGGATTCCTTGTCTGGAGTTATGATTGTAATTGGATTTCAGCATTGTGTAGAAAGTAATCGAGATGAGATCTGCCCTCAGCTGGCACAGGACTAGCCATGGTGAGCATCACTGGACCACAGAGCCACTCCGAATTTCACTGAGTTCCTCCTGTTTCTCCCTTTGCTTCACCTTTATTCTAAGGACCCCTGCCAGCCACAACTCCCACATCTCTTCTGGCGAAGTCTCCTCCCACCCTGACATACACCTTCCTGACTTTGTGTTGTTGTAGGGTTAAACTGTGTCATCGATCACCTAACGGATGTGGTACCTATGCATGTACCTGCACACATCCTGGGCTTCAGGCAGACAGGGCTGGCGACCAGGGCATCACACCTAGAATTAAGGGTTTTGTGCTTTGCAATTGACAATGGATTCAATCTATGTGACACTTTCCCCTTTCTTATATTGATATTTTCATATTGATTCTGTACGTGTACAAACCAGAAAGAGCCTCAGCAAAGAAAATCACTTATACAGGGCCCCTCAAATCAGGAAGTAGCAGAGCCTGACTCCAGCCCTGATTTCTCTCTGGTCCTCATAGCTACTGTCAGCATCCCCCACTTCACAAAACTCTAAATGCCCTAAAGATAGGCTCTGGGTTTATGCACACACATTTCAGCCATCAAAACCTGTAGATGAAAGTTTCTGTCCCGCCAGTAACTCCCAAATACCTGGTACCAGCTTCCCAAATAATTGACTCAGAGGCTTAATATTACTTATAAATGCTCTGCTTGTAGCTCAGGCTTATTACTAACACTTAACACATAATTCTTATCTATGTTTAGTCATGTGGCTTGGTACCTTTTCTCAGTACAGCATTTTCCTCTTGCTTCCTTTGCATTTGGTTGGTGACTCCTGACTCCGCTCTTCCTCTTCCCAGAATTCTCCTGGTCTTTTCAGCTGCCTATACTTCCTGCCTGGAAACTGGCCAATTGGAGTTTTATTAAACCAATTCAAGTGATGAACCTTTCCAATGTACAAGAGCATTATCCCACAGCAGAAACCTACTTCCCGCACTGGAAAAGCCAGAGGCCGCAAGGTACAGAACAGAACCAGGTAGAAACTGCCCTTGAGACACCAGGCAAATGACTGCCTCCTCAGCTTCTTCATCTCTCAGATGGAGATAAGCAGTGATGTTACTTCCTTCCAGGTTGCTGAAAGCATCAGGTGAGATGGTGTGAACAAGTGCTGAGCACAAAGTGGGCACCTGAACCCATTCGGTAAATACAACAAAGTATCTATCCTGTAGACCACTAGGTTCTCAGCAATGGTCTACATGAGTCAGGCATGATGTATAGCTAGACTGAATGATGTTTTCTAATGGTGGGCCACCCCTCTGCCTTGGAACACTGCCCTTCACAAATGCACGGTCCAGAATGGCATACCCAAATCAGCCACAAAAGGCTTGGGGCTGGCTTTAAGGCGTCACAAATGGGCTGATTCCATCCTACCTCAGAGCCCAGAGAACCTTTGCCATAGTCAGTCACATGGGCCCCGTAGGCTTCCTGTGGTGGGTCTGGATCCCACAGTCTGCTTTGCTGTTCTATAGATTCCATTCCAAGACCTCCAAAACTGATCCCATGGATGTCCCCAAAGACAGTTCAAGAAGCTGCATTCAGTGGCTGTCTAGAAATCCCAATGTAGTTGGTTTTTTTATTCTTTGCTCTTTGGAGGTCTGCCACCCAACTCCCAAATAAACACATGGAGATGTATTCTTATTGATAAATACCCAACCTTGGCTTAGCCAGATTTTCTTAAATTGTCCATTCTAACTTTTGCTTCTGGACTTTCACCTTTCTCTGCTGTCTATTCCTTTCCTTCATACTCCGTGGCTGGTTGTGTAGCTGGGTGTCTGCCCCTGGGTCCTCCACTCCTGCTTTCTCTTTTTTCCCCTTCTTCCGTCTTCCTCTTCTACTTATCTTCTCTGCATGAAAGCCCCTATCCTTCCTCTGCCTATCTATTGGCTGTGAAGCTCTTAGTAGACCAATCAGGTGTTTTAGACAGGCAAGGAACACAGCTTTACAGAGTTAAACATATGTAGCACAAAGGAATGCAACACATATTTAACTAATATTCCACAACACTCCCAAGTCCTGCAACAATGCGTTCCCCAAACTATGGAGAAGGGCTTTAGTCTCCTCTCTCCAAGTCACTATAGTTAATATGGTGTCTCCCTGGAGAAGTAAAGGACACTGAAGAGGGAGGTTCCAATAGCAGAAAAGAAAGACCTGTCTCCAAAAATTAAAGAAAATAAAGAAGGAAAAAAGGAAGGGGGAGGGAGGGAGAGAATCTTCATAAAGTGATCAAAAGAAATTTTTGTGTATGCATGTGAATGTGGTATAAGTACATGTCTGTGTCTGTAAGGATGTATACATGTATGTGAGAGATGTGCATGCATATAGGGGTCAGAGGTCAACCTTCTTCACTCTCTTCCTGAAATACAACGTTAAAGTTAGTAGCTGTAAAATGTTGAAATAGAAAAGTATACTTTCTTTAAAAAAATATACATTTGAATTCATTCTTCTTCTTTTTCTTCTTCTTGTGCATGTGTTTATGAGGGGGAGGCACACACATGCATGTGGAGGTCAGAG
The DNA here is from genome assembly GCA_033318265.1 of Phyllotis vaccarum. Lineage (NCBI taxonomy): Eukaryota > Metazoa > Chordata > Mammalia > Rodentia > Cricetidae > Phyllotis > Phyllotis vaccarum. The sequence continues at coordinate 20,450,140 of JARWLC010000004.1, read as the reverse complement.
GAAAGCTTCATGGAGTCAGTTCTCCCTTCCCACCTTTATGTTCCTTTGGGTATTGAACTCACATTGTCTAGATTTCCAGGAAACACTTTTATCCACTGAGCCATTTCTCCAGCCCTCAAACAAACTCTGTAACAATGTTTAGTAAGGGTCATGCTGTTTAGCAATGGGCTGGAGCGGACACAGCCTTGCTTAGCAGTGTTGGCTGATTCCCTGGTGTAAAACTGATTTTAGTAGATGGTGGTAGAGTTGGAGGAGGTGTGTAAAGGGATTCTCAAAGCTGGTGAAACAGCTCCAACTCACCCCTGCTACGGTGATATGTGCATAGCATGCCACAGCTCCTGATATTTACTCTTTTCTGGGGCAATAGTATGTGCCTGACCCTTGTAGCTATAAAGGAGGAAGGTTCATAATCTGAATGTTGCTGGAACTGAGTCCTGCTGGGTATCCTCCACCCCACAGTGTACCCAGCAGAGTACCTCACCTTGTCTTCTCCATCCATAGCAATACTCTCTCTGAGGGAGACCTCCTCCTGCTCTGATGCCAGATTTGAGCTCAGTTTTCTGTTCCCACACAAGTCCAGCTTCTAGAACTGGGATTCTGGGTGGGCTCAGCAGAGAGTGCTCTGTTTCAGATGAGCACCTACATAGCCAAGACTGGACAGCTAGGCAGGTGTTTCGAGGGGAAAGAGTGCAGGAAGGTGGCCCCAGAGATCCCTCATGACCCTTCTTACTAGAGTTTTCTCTGAGTCTTGGAGACACTGGGATTGGGATTCTGCTAGTGTTTAATGAAACCAGGTGCCTGATTCTGGGTGCCAGACCCACAGAGCTGGGAGTCTGTGAGCCAGGCAGCGGCCCAGACAGATGGAGGAAGAGCTCTTCCAATGTTGCTGTCAGCACCAGCCACCCTTGACAAGCTATGCCTCACTAACTAGCTCCCAGATAGCATGGACCAGTCAGCCCCTAGCCTTCCCAGAGCTTCTCAGTCATATGCCTCTCTCAGTGGCTCTTTCCAAAACCCAGGAAACCTGGCCTCTGCGTGGAGAAACCTTGCAGAAGCAGTGAGCTCACCTACCCTCCATTTTCCCAATCAGTCATTTCTTGATTCTCTCATCTACACTTAGAGCTTGGGAAATTTTCAATCTCTTTCTGACCTAACCACAAATCTCACTCTACAGGGCTATGTCTCAAGATGTCCACACTGGTGTAGAGGGCACAGCATACACTTTCACAGCTTACCGGGGAAGCTGTTCATGATCCCATATAAGTAATATTTGTCTTCCCTGGCATTTCTTTACCAGCACATGAGACAGCTGAGCAGCTCCAAGCTGACAGAGATCTGGCCCACAGTCCACTTACACTGAGCATCTAAGGAGAATGTTGATGTACGAAACTCCAGGTCTCAGTCAAAGTGATTGAACAACATCTCCAGGGACAGATCCCCAGGAACACACATTTAAAGACAGGCTCTGTCACAGCCCGTTCTGATTCACACTAAAGTTTGGGAAACCTCCCTCAAACCTAATCATTGGTTTTCCCCCCAATGTCTTTTAGACATCCACTGAGATCTGCCTAAGGCTTGTCATTTGCCCATCCCTGGGACAAGCCACTAAGGCAGCTAGGTTCCTTTGCTGATTCTCTTTTAGATGAACACCTGAGGAATAAGCCTAGGTCACCGCAGGATCCAAGCACAGAGGGTTCAAACTATTACTATTAATCTCAGGAAATTCTCAGAGGTGGGGCAGAGGGGCCAGAGGCAGAGAATTACAGGGAAATCCTACCCAGAGATGCTTTGAGTTCTGTGAGTTTTCAGCAGAAGGATTTAACAGGTTTGAAGCAGTTTTGTGTGAATCTTTGTCAGGGCAGTGTATGTACAAACAAACAGGGAGGGTTTTTTTAGTAAAAAGTTAATCGGCTTAAAGTGTGCAACTAAATCGGCAAAGCTTACATTAAAGTGACCCACAGAAAAAGGACCCCATGGAAGGAAAATCTCTGGGGAATACAATATGGCCTCTATGTTCTTTTGTAGTTCCCAGTTATAAATATTCATGGGACAGTGTTAATGGGGTCCACAGCTCTATGCAACCACAATAGTTTTTTTGTTTATTCTCAGGACCATGAACTTTGAAACCATGACCCTAAATTTCAGCACTCTGCATTCAGACTCACTCAGTAGCAAGTGGGTGGGGAGAGGTTTGGCTTGCAGGACCAGGGAGGAAGCAGATGAGTGTGAATCAGTGTGAATCGTGCCTCCTGGATCTTTGGGTGTAGATTAAAGGGCAGGATCTGTTTAGTATGGGAAGCCTCCTGTCTGCAGAGTCCACAGCTGCTCCTGGGGAAATGGCCTTCTTGAGGGACGGATGGCTAAGTTATGTGAGCATATGGTGGAGAGGAGTAGGAATCAGTAAATATTTTAATTGGGCAAAACAGATTCACTGTGAGTTTTATATCAAAGTCTTTGGGGGGAAAAAATCAAGTTTGGATCCAGGAATTTCTAAGATGACAAAATGTAAAAGCCATCTAAGCATTGTGCATGTTCTCCACAGGGGGAAACCAGGGCACAAGAAAGCAAACCAGGCACCAACTTCTCACCATGGTCTTCATCACATGAGAGGTGACAAATAGGAGACACACCTGGACCTCTTATGACTTGCTCTCACCCAGGACAAATGTCCCTCATTGACCTCAAGCCTCCTGTCCCTTGGGCATGCTCTCTTAGTCCATCTTAGTACAGAGCCACACAGCCCAGAGAGTGACTGGTGGACTTACTTGCTATCTCCACTCTACATTGTACCAGAGCCCATTACTTATTTGTTCCAGTTAAGGATGCTCTAGTCACCACACTCTGACTCTGGGGTCCAAGTGCATACACCAGACCCTGTAAGATCCAAGTATCCATGGACTCTAGGTCAGTCAGGACCTGGGAGAGCGCCCTACACAGCCGAGCCCTACAGAATAGCTCTTGGCACCTCACATCAGATGAGATGGCGCCTATGGCTGGTGGTCCATGGGGTAGATGTGGTCTTCTGCCTCGAACCTTTATAGATCACCATAAGTCACGCAGATACATCAGTGACCATGTCACATCTAGACTAGCTGAAATTAAAAACACCTGTCAGCAAACTGAAACTATAAGATGTATGCAGCAGAGTGGTGTGGGCAGGCCCATCCCAGCTGCAAGCTTGCTTAAGCTTTAACAATCCAGATAGATTTCATCTCATGAGCCTTCCCCATTCAACTGGTGACTTCTTTGATGCCCTGGAAAGAGCTAAATCCATTAGCAATGTCTACTACCAGCACTGGAGCACAACACATGTCCGTACTTTTTCCACTCACTAATTTTAGAAATGTGTTAAACATATCGTGGTCATGGTAAATGAATAGCTGGAGCCAGACCTGAGCTTCCTTCCTGCTCCAGCACCTGCACACCCCCCCACTCCCTTGCCCACTCTCCTTGGGGTTGCTTTAAACAAGGAAGCAACACTGGCAGACAGTACAATGGAAGGGGGAGGGGAGACCTGGGTATTTCTTCCCTGCTGAGGTGCTCCGGGCCTGGCCACAGTATCTCATGATTCTGTGTCCCCTCCTACAGGTTCTGACACCAGTAACATTGCTTTCTCCATGATCCTTCACCACACGGAGGGCTGTCTTGTCTCTGGGGACCTTACTACTCTTGTTTGTTCCTTAATTCTGTGTCTCTAACTAGTTCTTCATTAATAGGAAATACGTATTGTGAACCTTTTCTCATAGGGCACCCTCACTCACATAGTTGTTGTGAGAAAAGCCTTTTGGTTATTTCTACAGCTAAGAAGATGGGAAGCAAAGGAACTCCTTTGACCCGGTGATGCCCCCCCCCATAACTCCATCCCAGCAGGATATGATTTTTCTGCCATCTCAGACCCACCACCTCCCACAGCAGAAGCCCACACCAACTCCAGCATCTTGGATTTTAATTGCACATCATTTAATTGCGCTTGACTACAGAACCAGGCACATTTTATAAATCCTAATCTCTCCACTGTGGAATGATCTTTCATAGAGCCATAAATTATACGAGCAATTGCGCATGACTCATTCTGAAGCTGAAGGCCACCGGAGACCTAAGCAGTGAGCTGAGTGGAAAGATATACTAGGTGAAGAGAAGAGGAGACCCGTGGCCTAGCTCTGGCCAAGCCACAGCTCTCCCTACGACTCTCAAAAAGAAACCATCTACCTCTCCACACCACAGGGTTCTCACTGGGAAAATGAAATGTCTATAATAGGCACAGTCCCTCCCAGCTCTGACATTCTAACTTTCAGCGGTACCTGTGGATTGTTATCTTGACTGAACCTTCTGCTTAAAGGCCAGCATGTTTGGCCGACTGTGGCATGGGCTGCTTTTGCTTACAAGTTCTCTTTCTGCTTCTACAAGAACTTCGATTTGATTTCAAGTACTCTAGGGGACAAAGCTTTCAGATTCCCAGGTGGATATCTGTGGCCATGTGACTAAGTTCCAGCCAATGAGATGACACATACATAACAAATGGGAAGCCTCTCTTTGTGTTCTCTATGTAATTTTCTTCTCCCTGCCTCTCAAAGCCAGACTGGCGGTGGTGGCCTAGGCTTTGGCTGCCATCTTGGTCTACGAAGACAAGGGCCTCTCTCTTGCAGGGAGAGCAAATAGGAAGATGGAGCATCTCCAGGACGGGGCTTCCTGGAGTCCAGACTGAAGACTCCAGACTCTAATGTACCAAAGAAACAGATGTCCAGCTTTTTCCAGCTGTGAGCATGCACTGCCCATCAACCGTGGCCTTCCCTGTACTCATGTTCTGCTGTTCTGGAGCTGGAAGCTATAAAAATTCTCCCCTTTACCAGTGTGGAGTTCTGTGGGTAGAGAGCCCTGGATGACACAGCATAAGGGAGGAAGGACATTTATTCCCTGATTCTGGTGGCCTCATCTCTCTCCTGTGGGAGGTGCTGCCAGCCACATTCAGGAGAGCCCCTGGCACGGTCTCTACCAGGCAGTTCCTTGCCAGCAAGCGGTCTCCCAACATACATTTGCCTACTTCCCTATGGCCTCATCCACAATCAACTGAAGTTGAAAATAAATTAAATGGAAAGTTCCAGAAAGAGATAATTGTTTTAAAACCCATTTGTTCTCAATAGTATAATAAAATCTTGCACCTCTATATCCTGTTTTGTGTGGCCCATGACTCTTTATCCAACACGTAGGCATTGTATACACTACCTTCCTGTCAGTAACTTAGTGGTCATCTTGGTTATCAGAGCCACAACCACAGTATCTCTGTTCCAGTTGTCTGCTTCTTTCTTGACCATAGCTGTTTGTATCTTTCTGTTAAGAACAAGCTTAAGCCAGGTGATTAGAAGGAAGCTCCAGGGCATGAAACATGAGACAGATTAGCTTTGGCAGTAGGGCCTATAAGGGAAAAGCCAGTAGAGAGGAGATTCTGAACTTTCAGTGGCTTCAGTGATTCACTGTTGACCTTAGAGCATAACTCCTGAAGACAGGGAGCCAGAGAGTCTCCATGAACCTCCAAGGGCCATAGTCTCAGCCTCTCCTAAGAAGTTGGAATTTCAGCCTGAGGAGTGGGGGTGGAGAGCAATTGCTTTATATACCCAGCATTCCTGCTTCCTTCAAGGTCCTGTCTACCTCTTCCTGTTCCCTTTGGCAGGTTAGCCGCTATGCATACTAAATTTACTAATTGCTCTTCAAACGCCTGGTGTGGTTTTCGTCTCTCACTGTACAAAGATAAACATAATGAATTAACTTGAGCCACTTAATCTGGACTAATGCAGCCCTGGGTTTGGGGGGTAGAAACAATGCCACAGTACAGAATACCTTTTCTGTTTTCCAAATAAATAATAGCCCCCCCCAAATTACCTGTAGCAAATATGACAGAAAACAATGGACATTTTTACTCTTTAAGAGAACCCACTTGGTGTTAAAGGCAACTTCTAAGTGTTCAAAATCATTTGGAAAAAAAAATGTGAATTCAATTTTAACTGTAGGGCTGAAAAAAAAAATAACAAAAGGCTTTTCTCAAGCCCACACCGATCTTCAAAAGCTATACACATGCTATAAACCCTCAAGGGAATCAGGGAAGAGTAATAACGTGATGGAGTATTTGATTCATTTTGCTTTGGCTCTGCTAAGGATCACACCCAGAGCCCCAGGTGTGCTAAGCATTCGTGTTACCATTGAGCTATATCAGAAGCTCCAAATCCCAACAGCATCTATATTTTGAGCAACTTTATTTACAGAAATTTACTATCCAGAAATAAGATGTATATAAAAATCTAATTAGCTGAGCGGTGGAACGCATGTATAACCCTAGCTATTTGGGAAGCTGAGGCAGAAGGATCATGACCAGTTTGGGCTATATGGAGCATTAGAGACCAGCCTAGACAATTCAATGAAACCTGGGCTCAAAATAATAAATTGAGCTGTGAGGAGGGTGTTTCTGTAGCATGCTCAAGGCCCTGTCTGGGCTCACTCCCCAGCCTACAGTAAATAAATACTCAGGCACAGGAATGATTCCAGCAGCATCACTTACAAAAGATAAAGAAAAATGATTGTTGGGGCAGTGTGTGTGTGTGTGTGTGTGTGTGTGTGTGTGTGTGTGTGTGTGTGTGTTTTACAAAGGACTTGTTAAGCAAATGATGATGTATCTGTGCAACCATGAACAAAACAATTTAAACTGATGCTATATAAGTCTACTTGTTACATGAGCATCTTCACTGCCATAGAAAGAGGTTCATGGCTCTAAGAAAATGAAGTAGGTTCAGAGCAGCTGCTAGGTATATTTAGGAAAAAGGAACTCCTGTTCCAAGCACACACAGAAGGTCTGACAGCATACACAACCATCTTTAGAGCAGTCCCCTCCAGGAAATGGGATGACTAAGCATTTTCAGTCCTTCTGATACGTAATTTCTGAATGTTCTACCATGGTATATAAATCAGAAAAACAATTTAAAATCTCCCCTTCCTATCTCAAAGGTGCCCCCGAATGTACTGAACGTGTCTCAATAACCTCATTCATATTTCTGTTATGATCTTTCAGCTCAGGACTCCTCCCCCACACAGAGGGTAATCTTGTCCCATCACCCCTTCTTTCCCGTTCTCAGGATAATAATGATCCTCATCTCTCAGGGCTCGATGTCCTGATCAGGTTGATCCCTGTTTCGGTAGATCCTAAGCATTGAATATTCTTCCACTCAAAAGCAATCAGCAGCTCCCCGTTTCCCTAAGATATATTTCAAGCACCTCATCTTGACGTTCACTTTTTCCATGCTTATTTTAATCTTGTTACTATTGTTCTTCAGTATAAGCCAGAATGAAGTCCCAGCTTCACTGTGCCCCAAGCATCCCAAAGCTTCCCCCTGACTTGCATTGTTCTATCCAATGTTCTGTCTGCAGCTCAACTTCTCCCAATTCCACCTATGCATCTGGCCTAAGCTTGGGGCTTACCACACCTTCTCCAGTATCCTTCATTAACTTCCCATAGTGAGTCCTACTTTTTGGTTTCCTATGGTGTTCCATTTACTCAGGTTTTCATTTGACACTGTGCTGACACTGTGCTGGTGACAGGGACTCCCCCTCGCAGCTTATTGACTGGTGTGTGGATAGCTGCTGACCAGTTCAATTCAGAGACATAACCATGTGGAAAAATAAAGGCAATGAGAAATCTAAGAAAAAGGATCCAATTTGATATGGGGCTGGGCAGGTGGCATGGAGGAACTGCAGGCTGAGTCTAAAGAAGGAACCATATCTGACTACATGTAGGGCCCTGAGAGGATACTAGGAAGACCCTTCTGCAGGAGAGTGGTAGGTGAGGGGCAGGGGCTGCCAGAAAGGGTGAGCAGTAATCAATGTCTCAGTGCTACCAATCATTCTCATCCCAAGTGCCCAGGATGTTTTGAACACGCATAATCTGGCTCTAATTCTGCAGATGTGCTCAGATGTGAGTTTTAAAAGACCATTCTGCCAGCCAAGCGTGGTGGTGCATGCCTTTAATCCCTTCACTCAGGAAGCAGAGGCAAGTGGATCTCTGTGAGTTCCAGGGCAGCCTGGTCTACAGAGTGAGTTCCAGGATAGCCAGGGCTACACAGAGAAACCCTGTCTTGGAAGAAGGAGGAGGAAGAGAAGGAGGAGGAGGGGGGAGAGGAGGAGGAGGAGGAGAGGAGGAAGACCACTCTGCCCATAGCATGCACAGATTTGGGGAGTGTAGGAATCCACAAAGGAGCTTGCAGGGGCTCAGCACAAGTGGGCAGCAGTTGCAGTTAGAATGAAATGAGGCAGGCAGGCTCAAGGCTGGGTACAAAGCTGGCAAGACGTGGGTTGGGCTACCTGTCAAAATGAGAAAAGTCAAGTGGCTGGGCTGGCAACCAGGTTTTCAGCTAAAGACCTGGGCGGGCCTGGCACCTGTGAGCACTTCCTGAGCCAATGAGGGAAAGGCAAAGAATTTAGATCTGGCTTGACATGGGGGACAACTGGCCAGGAGAGTAAAAGAGCTGGTAGCTTGACATTCCTGTGAGAAGAGGCTTCAAGGACTCACATCAACTCCCACCAGTAGCCCGGGTGGGAGGAAATGGAAGCATGGGGGGTAAATTGCAGCATGAGAAGGGAGATAAATGGCCCAGCTGGTGAAGCAGGCAGACCCAGGCTCAACACCAACACTTGAGTGCTCATGCAGGCGAGCCTGAGGGTATTGATTGGCAATTGGCTAAAGTGGTTAGAGGATGGCGTGATCAGATAGGTCACTAACCAATCAGCAGGAAAGCTGGGCTCTGGTTGCTAGGTTTGCATCCAGACAGAAGTAGATTACGAGTGGGTACCAGGAAAAACCTCTTATGTATATCGGTATCTGCCACCCTCTCCTCGCTTCAGGAAATTAACACTTGTCACTCGCTGTGGATCCCAAGGGAACTCTGCGGCCTTGAGAAGGAGAAAGACACACAAGAAGCTCAGACTGTCACTCACAGGTAAAGTCTTAAAGGGGAAAAATGACAAACATAACAGCAGAGAATGAGCTACACTGAACTCAACACAGTTACTGAGACATTTAATCTCCAAACAAGCCATGTGATGGACTTGAAGCCATTCTCATCTTCCCAAAGGAGTAAACTGAGGCCCTGAGAGGTTAAGAAGTTTTGTCAAATCACACATGTGATAAGATCACCATGAACCGCAAGCCACAGGCTGCCTGATGCCAGAAATAGTGTCTTCAACAGGGTGTTTCTTTATGTTGGCTCCTCCAGACAAGGGCCTCTCTGGGAAGCTGGTTCATCACCTTCCTTTACTTCTTTGGGGTAACATGGCTGGATTCTCTCTCCCACCTGACCTTACACCCATGTTCTGCCCCTGGCTGGGGGAAAGAAAGGCGGTACATTTCAAGATCTTGCTTTATTCACAGACTGTTCCCAGTGCCTTGGAACCAAGAGTGTCTCAGGGCCAGATTTTATCAATATGCAGGCAAAGATGAGGGAAAGTCAGTGAGGAGAGGCTAGCCTATGGCATCCTGACAATCTTGAAACTGAGCACAGCAGAGGTGCTTGCAGCCTGTGGGTAGAGGGAGCTTCCAGCAGAGATTTGACATTCTTGTTCCTACACTAACAAGTTAAATATCCCACCTCAGGTTCTCACCTGGACATCACCTAGACAGTTGCTCGCATTTACTAAGTGTTTCTATTTGCTAGATATACTCTCAAGTGCCTTTCAATGGCCTGCTTATCTGGGCTTCTGTTAACCACAGAATATATTTGAGGAAATGGTAATAGTGTTTATAAAGGCCAAGGATGCTCTAGAGGTCTCACAGTAAGTGACAAAGCATGGAAAGCCTGGAATAGAAAGACAAGGCTAAAGTGTGGGTGTGGAACACTGCATGAGAGGGTGAGTCCTAGATGGAGTGGTCAGCCCGATGGCCATAACTGACCGCAGAAGCACTATGGGATGATAGGTACATTTGGATCCTATCCAGAGGCATTATCTTTAACCAACCATACCCAGCCTGGTGTCAGTCTTAAAAGTCCAACAAGCTCTTAGGCCTTTAACATCAGAGACCACCCACACCAGGGTGTTGCAAATCTAGGATTATTCATGTTCTTGCTCCAGACCTCTGAGCTGAACTGAAGAAGGAAGGAGACCTCAGAGAGGGGCATGCAAAGCCCTTCAGGGTGGACAGGAAAAGGTGAGTTCCACTCAAGTAAGACCTAGGAGGCAAGCCCTGATGTTTCAGGGCACACTTCTGTCTGTCTACTAAGTGTAGGCTGAGTCCACAGAGATAGTGTTGAAAGTCAATAGCAAACAAAGAGTCCAAGCCTGAGCCTCAGTTTCCCCGCTTGCAGGTAGCAAGGATCACATTGCATGTCTCCTCTAGGGGTGCTGTTTCTTGTTGTGGCTGGGCCCTAGAGCAGCTTTATCTTTGAGGGGCCTGCCAGGCTCCCCATCTTCACTGTCCCTTTCCCAGACACTGTTTACCCAACATATATCTTAGCTATTATTGGAAGCACTGGGTTCCACTTAGCATTTGATGCTATGTGTACTGCATCTGCGGAGCGCTGAACCGATCAACTGACCCTAACCCAGGACCAAGGTAGAGAGTCTCCTCCATAGACACACGTACCCTCTAGTCTTTCTTTACTTTTATTTTTATTAGAGTAAAAATAAATGGCATAAAATTCACCCTTTACTTACTTTTTAGAAGTAGTTTTCACACTTTTAAATTTAAATTAATTATTTTTATGGTATGGCATTTTGCCTGCTTGTTTTCTTGTGTACCTCTTGTGTGCCTGGTGCCCGCAGAGGCCAGAAAAGGCATCAGATCCCCTGAACTGGAGTTATAGATGGTTATGAGACACCATTTGGGTCCTAGGAATCAAACACAGGACCTCTGGAAGAGTATCCATGCTCTTAACTGCTGAGCCATCTCTCTAGCCCCACACACTTCATTTTTGAGATACTGTTTAACAGCAATGATTCCCCAACTCTGATAATGCAATATGAAGTCACTTGTTGCGAACTTTTCGATTACTCTACCACATTTCCACAGATGCATTCAGGAAGTGCTTATGGGCACCTGCTCTGTCCTCTGACGACATACATGTCAATCATTGGGTGCCTCCCAGTGCCAGAAAATGGGCTCAGAAACTGGAGAAAAAAAAAAAAACCCAAACCTTGTATCATTTAGTCCTGTGGTAACCCTGAACACTGGATAAGTAGCTCTTTGCAAGTGAGGAAACCAGATTAAGGAGGTTAAGTAACTTCCTCACACTGACATAGCCTCACAAAAAGGCCGACAGGTGGACCAGATGCTGCTCCTGTCTGGAGATTGGAAAGGCATTTAACACACAGGCCCTTAGAGAAATTTGATTCCATTAAATCAGCCATCTGCCCATCAGCAAGGACCTTATGACAGGAGAAAATGAAAATAAAGATGTAAAAATGCCAGCTGCTCTCACTGGGATATATGTCTTAGGAGCCTCATAAGGGACAGGAAGAGGCCACATAGCTTCAGCTCTGCTTAGAAAACCAGAGCACTTGGCCCTGCTACGTGTCACTTGAACCTACTGTCCCCTGCCTCCTCTCCTGACACGCTCTGATAAGGGCTGCTTACATGGCTTAGACTGATAGCAAAGGCATGGTTCCTTCAGCCACGAACCCAATCCACCTAAGACCAGCATCCTTCCTACCCAACTCATTCAGTAGATACTGACAAACACCAGAGTGAATGGGTGTTTGTTGCTCTGGATACTTGGCAGAGTTCAAACCCCAGATCTCATGGAGTTGAATATTCTCGCCTCATATCAGGATCTGGAAGGGCAGCTGATAACAGCTTCCCAGAAGATCTCTCGATGAATCTTCAAAAAAGACCTCATTGGTAAGGTATCTTGAAGCAGATGGCAAGGTAGAACAAGACCCCAAATTCCAGAGATGTGTGGTAAAATGTTGTATATTTAATGACATACACCATATCACCGCAGAGATGAGAGCTGAAATTGTGGGCAGGAGCTGGGGATACTCCAAACTGAGTCATGAGCCATTGTCACACCATACCCCTCACTCTGGCTCCTGAGCCTTAAGCCATTAGGAACCAACAACTCTGCATATCATATTTGCATCCAGGATTCACAGCTGCCGGGTGTCTTTGGCATCTGCCAAGCCACTAGCTAAAGAATAAACAGGCTGGCAGCCAGTGGATTTAGTGAATCCAAAGGCTGTCCAAGAACCTCTGCATCCCTCAAGTCTCAGGTGGACAGCTTTCATGACCTGAGTCTCCCACACTCCCATCAACTCTGGGGAGCAGCATGAACCCACTGTCTCTCTCCCCACTGTTCTACTTTACAACTGTCCCTAAAATCTAGAGAACCCAGTTAATGCCTCAAGACTGTGGCAGGCCATTTTTCCAAAACTGGCTCCAGCACTCTCTCGCACTCCACATGCTTTTTCAGAAAGTCACTTTGTGGACCAGGTTGGCCTCGAACTCTCAGAGATTCACCTGTCTCTGCCTCCCAAGTACTAGGATTAAAGGCACCACCATTGGTGAAAGGGAGTTTTGATCCAGTCCCTAGAAACTGGTTCACCTAAATTTACCTAGAATCCAGTTGCTATGCTGTGAGGAAGTCTATGGCCCAGCCATATGAGGAGGCAGCCTGAGAACCTCTACCCACCAATGGACAACCAGGCCATGGGTAGACATAAGGGTGGGACAGCCACCAGGTGGATCCCAGCCCTTTGTTGTCTGCTCTGCAAGTCTTCCTGACAGATACCACCACCCTATCTGTTCTTAATCCACCAAAGGCAACCTAATGACGTCACACAGCCAGGTTAGGGCTGGGTTCTTCCCCAATAATAGAGCAGAAAGCAGAGTGAACAAAGGTATTTGGATACACTTCAGTCTTCCATTTCCTGGATGGATGCTTCTAGGAGGTCCCGGAGGCCCAAGCTCACCACTCAGAGCAGTCATCTGAAACCCCCTCCCAACATAGATCCTCCTTACCTGACATTGCTTGCACCACTCTCCAGATGCCTACACACAGGCCTTTCTTTGTTTATGGCTCTGCTTCCTAAGGAGGCCAGCTAAAACCGGCTCCTGGTAACACTACAAAGCAGACAATTTTGCTTCCACCTCTGTTTTTCAGACAGGGAAAGTGACACTATGCTTAACAGCCACATGGACAGCAGGGATGGAGTGAGGAAGTGTGGAGGGCAGGCAGACACGGCGGTTCTGCTGGCATGGAGATGCAGAGAATGCCGTGCCTGGCTGTGAGGAAAGGCCAGAGACAGAGCTATGTGAACCAACAGATACTGTGTCCCAGAAGCCCACAGCTACACCCCAGGTACATGCCAGAGAGTTCCCTCTTTCATCATCTGACTTAGTAACCACCCTCTTTGCAGCATCCACTGTTAGTAAATTTAGAATTGACAGTTTAAAACAGCATCAGAAGCTTCCGTGATGAAGATGTTCTTTCAACACATTTCTAGAAAATCTGTTTATAAATACCCAGTGACTGACATATCTATCGTTCTATGTACTGTCAGAAATTATTCCTCTCCACAAATGAGGACCCAAAGGAAGAGCAAGAACTTGTGTCAGGCCATGGAGCTTCTACATGGCAGAGCTGGTAAAAGACGTTAAGGGTAATGCGATGCAATGGCAAATATGACTTTGAGAAGGGTTGTGGCACTAATAGTTTACACAGCTCTGATGGCTGGAGCCAAAGGCACGGAAACACAGAACCTGAGCAAGGAGGAGGCAGGAGACTCAGGCATAAGAGCCTACATGGTGTCATGTGGGTTCAGGGTAAGACAGATTATGTAGATCAAGAGAGGAGTTTCTTGGCTAGAGAGATGGAGTAGTGGTAAAAGCATCTGCTGCCAAACCCAAGCTCCTGAGTTCGAGCCCAGGAGCACACAGTAGGAGTAGGAGAGAGCCAACTTCAGTAGGCCTCTGATTGCCACATGCTTGCCATGGCATTCCAGTGCACCCCACCTGAACACAAAATAAATAAAATTGTAATTTTAAAATGTTTAAAAATGGAAACACTCCGCAGATCGGTCAGTTTACAGTCCTAATAGGGGAAGAAGCTGAGGCCCAGAGGAGACAGAACTTGCTCACTGATGGATGGAGAACAGAACCAGGGCTCTCCCCTCAGCAGATGTACAACAGAATGGAGACCTACCGCCGGGAAGGGACAGGTGGGGAAGGTTTGTATGTGGAGTCTGAGGCAAGGTTAGGAGCAGGCCTTCTGGATGAAGGGGTGCTTTAAACATGCTACCAGGAAGTACAGTTCCCCCTAGTGTGGGGAAGCTGTCATTCCACTGAGACCTCATCCCCTTCTTGGCCTTCCCAAAGGGTGCTCTCTAGATGAGAGACTTCCTAGGAGGAAGGGCCGACTGTCTTGCTGTAGGTCACTCTTGCTGGCTGTTCTTGGCATTAGGTTGGTTGAGGGAGAGGTCGGAGTACAGGTGGAGCCCTGAAGGATGCATTAAAGCTGATGAACCACACTGAGGCTTCTCTACCTTCCAGCCCCGCCTGCCCACCCCATCGTTTTTTATGGATAGCCAGAACATCCACATTTGTTCTTGTCTGTTCGTGCCTATTATCCAGCAATTTCTTTAAAATCACTGGACAGCCAATGGCAAACTTGTCTCAGGGTTGTCCCTGGAGGCTCAGACCAGGTACAAGCTCTGGGTTAGATCTGCATCTTTCTCTCAGCATCTACAGCATCAGGCCAGCAACCTAAGTATGGGAAGCACCCAGCCTATTTCTCAAACTAATCTCCTGTTGCCCTAACACCTCAGAGGCAGCTCTCCTCCAGCACGGCCAGGCAAGTGTGACTGTTGGTCCTGCTCCCCTCGGCTTTATTTTTAAGACTAAGTGCTTTCTTTTTTAAGGCGAGGACACCATTCTAACAGTGTTCAGGAGACAATGCTGACCATGAACAAGGCTCCACAAAGAGCTGGATGTCACAGTCAGGCCATAGTGGTGTACCTTCACTTATCTAGAAATCACCGTTTCTGACTACTTTCCAACTGAGGAACTATGCAGGGCAATGGGTGGATATCCCTCAGTGGTCTTCCCTGTGATAAGACTAGGTCCCCCACACCCATTGGACCTTCACCCTGTATTTGGTCCTCTAGTCTCATGAACTTCTGAGGCTCTCCTAGAAACCTCTCGTCTCCCCAGACAAGAGGCATGTGAAGCAACTCCAGTCTACACACGAGAGCTACCTGCGTGAACAGTAAAAATAAGGACAACTCCCAGTTTGTTCCCTTGGCAAGAAATTCCCACAAGCCCTCCTATTTATCTTCCAGTTTAGAGATGGGGAAACTGAGGCCGGTAGAGGTATTTGGTCATGAGAAAATGGGGAACTGGCCTAGACCTGGTGGCCTCTGTGCTCAGAGGAAGCACTCTGATCCCGAGTATCCTCACCTCCTTTCTCTCCTCATGCCCACAGGCAAGTGAAATAGGTGGGGCAATGGCCGAAGGGAAACTCTGCTCACGGGCTCCTGGCCACCATCCAGGAGAAGCCTCAAGGTGATCTAAGGCGAGCATCTCCCTGGGTCTGGAAACTGCCCAGGGCAGCTCCTGACTTTGGATGTGCAGGTCCTTCCAGGACGGACACTAAAGGAACCTTTGCTAGGGAACGCTTCGTCACTCCCCTCCAACCCTCGCCGTACACCCCTGACCACTCAAGAGGGTTGGTAGCTGAAACTGGTTTGCGCTCACAACGCCAGTGTGTCTGGTGCTGTTCTGGGGTGCAGCTTCCTGGTGGAATTAAGAGCACCTGCTGACTTCCATCTCAGCCTGGTGCTTAGGGGACGGACTGTGGAAAGGCTGGAGCGATTCAAACCGTAGGCGTTCTCCCTAGGCAACTCTTCATTCTGCCTCCTGTGAAGCTTTTCTGTCTCTTAATCTCTTCCCAAGAGTAACTACAGACCTTGGGAAACTTTGTGGGAAACTTCCAACTGCGTGAACTCCAATAAAACCAGCTACTCCATCAGAGCGCAGTGCCCAGCCAGGGCACTCCTGCAGTGTCCGAAGGTGCCCAGTGACAGGCGGCCAGAGCCCACCTTGCCCCACGCGGGCTTTTTCTTTGGGACCGCTCCTGAAGCAGTCACCCGATGTACACTGTTAACCTGGACCAGGATGTCCGGGAGTATTAAAGCAGTTTCCCTGCGGACATTGTCCTCTCTCCCCTGGAACCCCGGGTATCTCCCAGGAGCAGAGTGGTTAGTCTTGCCCACCGCTCATTTGCATTTCAAAGGCAAACTTCTGCCCGACTTGCCTGGAGACAGGGGACAGTGGCAGTACCTACCGGCTTTGCAGGGGTCATGGTAATGCAGCTCCGTGCCCTCCTGACCTTCCAAAGCCCAGTAGTCCAAGTCAACATCCGAGTTGTCCCCAAGTACCCCAGTATCGCAGGGGAGCGGCAGCAACAGTGGCAGCAGCAATAGCACCAGGGTGCCAAGTGCAGCCTCCTGGGGCATAGTGGCAAGGGGTTTGCGGAGACTTAATGTGCACGTAAAGCTCAGGTCCAGTGAAACACACGCACAGAGTCGAATGTGGTGGCCGCTGCTTGGCTGCCAGGCACCGATAGGGTAAGGAGCAAGCCCAATAAGGCGTTCCCGACCCGGAAAGCTGCTGCTCAGCACGACTTGCCCAGTGGCCGAGGCTGCGGTGGCTGCGACTGTGTTGGTGGCGGCCGTAGTAGGAACAGTGGCCGCTCCGCCCCTCTACACCAGGGCTGGACCACACGCCCTCTCTAAGGGCCCCGGACAGCCAATCACTTAGGCGCCCTAGGCGAGGCCCCTCCTCTTCCCTGCACCTCGGTAACTTCGGAGGAACCCAAGCAAAGCGAAGATGCTGATAGACAAGTGCTGGGGCACGCGGGGCGAGCCCACCTGGCCAAATGCACCCTTGTACTAACACAGTACAGCACTTCTCAGGACTGAAACTGGGGTTCGTGCCTTACCTCATTCTATTAACGCATTTCGAACTCCCGGATACACGCATGGCAGGAAACGGGACCAGCAGCCTGGTGTTAAGTGGTCCACTCCACCTCGCTGCCAACTGCATGTTTTTGTACATTTGCTTCTCTGCAGGACCCAATACGGTTCTACTCTATCAACAGCCCTGGTCCCGCCAGCACAGGTGCATGGGGCAGCATCCACCAAACCCAAAGTTGTGACTGGTGTATGTAAGGAAGATAGGGTAAGAGGGCAGATTTGCCTCTGAATGGCCTTAACCTTCAGTAAAATTGCTTATGGCAAAGACTCAAAAACAGTCTTGTGTTATTTAAAGTTAAATATACCAAGCAAGCCTTGCCATTAGTCTAAAATAAAAAGAGCGATTTAGATCTGGTTATTTTTCTGCCAGTAAAAACACACATGCCCAAACTATCTAGGGGGATAATCAGATGCTATTTGAAACTCACTTCTGTGATGTACCTTCAATGTGAAAATTGTCAGAACTGATCCACATTGACATACATTATTACTGCAAGAATTTTCAAAGATCTTCTTTATACAAGAAAATTACCCTAATCAAGCAGTATAGCAAGCACATCAATGTGTTGTGTGGATTTGTAAGGGCACTGCAACTTGACTTTTTCATTTCTTTCTTTTTTTAAAAAAAAAAATAAATTTACCTGCAAGAAAATGGATTGAGCTGTTGATTTCCTGGCTGCTAAATGGCAAAGCAGTTAGCAGCTCCAAAGCTATGATCATCTGTCTCATCCATTAAGTAGAATAACAACTCCTTCAATTCAGGAAAGATGGCAGTCAGCCACCAGAAGAATGCCATGGAGTATTTTATTTTGTCTTGGTTATCCTAAGGAGATGGATGGTTGACGCTGCCTGAAGCTGTCACCAAGTGAGCTCACAAGTTATAGCCAGGTTGAGGAAAATCTGTTAGAATTGGCAGGTTAGGGGGGACTTGAAGGGAATAGCTGGTACCAAATGGCGAGGAAGGCCAAGTGGTCACTAAAACAGATCATCAGTGTAAGGTGTAGGAGGCTGAATGGCATTTCTGCCTGATGGCTAGGAGTCAAACCCAACGCCATGGTTTGCTATATGCACCCCAGTGAAGGTCACCACCTGTCAGCAGACAAGTCCACAAAGTGGACATCTGAAGGGCTAACAAACTTCTATGACACTTCCAGGCTTCCAGATGGCCCTACGAAAACAGCCAGTTGGCTTCCTCATTAAGAGAGTTCTGGAAAACAGACGTTCAAGGCTGGTCTTTAGCGTGCACAAAAGTTGGAGCTTTTGTTGCCTCTAATCACCACCTGGTGGGTTAGCTGCCAATCTTTTCATCAATACCCTTTAGCCAAATATTTTGAAGACCATGATAAGCAAGCTGCACAGCTCTGTCAGGCTAGTTTGGACGCTGCTTTGGCTGCCAACAGGTTATGAGCAAATGTTTTGGATTGTACGAAAGGTCAGATGGGAAAGATGGGAGAGGAAATGTTCGATACTTTTCTCATCACCTCTACAGCTCTTGATGACACATAGTAGTTTCATAGCAAGTTAATTTGGATTTAATTCTTTCCTTAAGACAGGATTTCTTTATCCTGTTCAGAAACTCACTATATAGACTGGGCCTGCCTTAAACACAGAGATCTTCCTGCCTCTGCCTCCCAAGTGCTGGGATTAAGAACATGCACTATCACACCCAATTTCATTTCTTTTGAGACAGGCTACTGCTATTTAATTCAAAGTAGCCTCAAACTTTGTGGTAATCTTCCTGTCTCAGCTTCTAAGTGATGTTCTTCTCAGACAGACTTAAAAGCATATTTAAAAATCTAAATGGATCATTAGTTAAGAGATGACGGATTACTAGTTAAGAGCACTGGCTGTTCTTCCAGAGGACTTTGGTTTAGTGACCAGCCCCTATGTGGTGGCTCATTACCATCTGTAATTCCAGTCTCTTTCAGCCTCTTTGGGCACCAGGCACACACAAGCAGTGCACAGGCATACATGCAGGCACAACTTGCACACACAAAATAAATAAATATCCAAGTCTCATGGAAAAAGTGTATGTCAATTTAGATCAGGCACAATCACTTAAAACTGGAACTCAGTTCTATTTCCCAGGCTTCCCACCATGTCTTTAGTACTTGGTTCAGCAGGACATCTCTAAGACTTTTATGTCCTGCCCAGCTTGTCACCATCCGCTGCCCAAATGCATCAGATTATTTTGCAGCTGCTCAGGCCCTTTCAGATCTACTTCTAGCCTACTTTACTTCCCCAAACAGGCCAATTCTCCATTCCCATCCTTACCTCCAGCACAGGTAGCTCACAACATAGGTACTCTCCTGGCTCATCCCTTCCTTTGCATCACTGAGGTGATGTACTGAGTTATTTGAAGGTAACTCACTCTTAAAATTGTCATGATCTTTAAGACTATCCTATTCAAGGTGGCATCCTAGGCCCTCTAAACACCTTTAGACCTTTCTTTAGCCTTCATAAAGCCTGGACTCAACATCTACAACTCACCCTAACAGGTCTTGCCTCTTCCCAAACATTTGGGTGGCCATGGACCTGCATCTTCACACCAACATCCATTACAGTCACATCTAAGGTGCTTGAACTTTTTAGATCTTCTGAAGCTAACTAAGCTAACCCCAACCTGAATCACTTTTATCTCTGTAGACTCTCTCTGAATTTCATGGTTAGTCCTGTAGAAATGACTTAGATTGAGCCATTGTAAGTTAACAAACCAGCCAGTTTTAACGCCCCTGTAAGTCTTTCTTACACCTGAAAACATTAACATTTAGCAAACTATGAAAGTGAAAATAATTTAAAACAAATGTTCCAAGTAATTTATAGACCCCCACTTGCCTGAAATCAGGAAGCTGGGTATGTAACAACAGGCTTCTATGGTATAGAATCTACACTGAATTTTCTAATCAAAGTGTTCAGGCAAAAAAATATCAGAAGTCAGTCAAATCTGTACTAACCAAATTACATGCCTAACAGGAATTCCCAGGTATAGGTGTTGAGCAAGAAAACTATGAATTTAAAGAACCAAAGAGGTGGATAAGGGTCTTAGCAACTAGGTAAAAGTGGTAGTGAGAACCAAAAAGCACAAACAGGAGGAGAAATTAACCGATTCTATCACACATAACCATCAGTCATCTCCTTTGTGTACGCAGCTGCTCTGTGGGCTGGAGAGGCGACATCTGCATTTATAATGACAACAATGAGGATAACCAGGCACCAGTTCTAAAATTCCAGCTCAGCCCCTTTAACTACCTTAGTGTCTAACCTATTGAGGGGACTAAAATTTCCTAGAAAAGGCAACAAATTGTAGACAAAGCCAGTGCATTGTCAATCACAGGACTGACAGGTATGGGGCTGACAGTGGTTCAAAGCTTGTCTATAAACAACAGTAAAAAGATAAAACAGCTTTTAAGAGAAATCTTATTCACTATACTGTTCCTTCCACTTTCTATTATAATGGGATTTTGTTGTGTTCTTCTTTTTCAGAACACAAATGGGGGAGGTATGGAAATTAAACCTAAGGTGTTAAATCCTTCATTTCAGAAGTTATCAATCTCTGGACTGCTGGCTACTCCTGTAGTTATCTATTGTTGTCTGCATTGCTCTATAACGCCTGAGTTGTCACACAAAGCATATGGGCTTTCAGCACAAACTCATGCATTATCCTATCCCAGACAACTACTGAGACCTGAGTTACCTAACCAGTCATCTCTTGGTAGGCTGGCTGATGATGACCTTATCCCTCACACTTTGGTTCACCTGTTTCAAAAAGGAAAGAAAGCAAGCATCCAAGGGAAGTACATTTAATTTTTTATTACTTTTTAAAAAATCCAACTTTAGGTAAATTAACAGACTAGATTAGAACCTTAATTGTATCTGATACATTAAATACTGAATTTCTATTACTAAAAAGCCAGCTGGAATACAGCCTACACAAACCCAGAGTGTATACAAAATGGAAGTGATAATGGGCAATCACCGTGTCTTCCCACCTGTTGACTGTCATGCTCTGTGGGGATCTGAAGGTTCAAGGTGAACACAGATGAAAAGCCCAATGATGCTTTTATAGAAAACTGTCGTCCTTCAGACAAGCCTTTCCCACTCCCCCACCCCCTTTCCATTTAGCTCTCACTTACAGTACTTCTAACCTCCAAAGGGCCTCCACTGATGAGGTGAGGGCAAGTACAAACTGCCTTGCCTGTCCACCAGAACTTCATCATCAGCTCCTTACAGCAACCGTGAAGTAACTTTTTACCTTTGCATACTGCACACACATGGCTCCAGTGTTAAAACAGGACACCTTCAAGCATGCTTCTAGGAAAGGACTGGCACTTCCCCTCATACAGAATGTCTGCAGGTATGTACCACCCTTCTGTTCTACCCTTTCTGCAAAACTAGTCTAGTCCAGTCCTACTTAAAAATAATCCTACATTTCTACTCCTCTGATCTCTTTAATGCCTTGAATGCTGAAATAGAGCTTAACTACCGATTTTCACATGATAGAAAACACAAACCTGTGCTCTGTAAACCACTATTGCTATTACATGTTCCAATAAATCAATAGAATGAAGCACTATGAGACACTGAAATCTGAACTTAAAACCCAGATGGAACTGTAGTGTATAGGTTTCTACATAAGGCTTTTGCCCCTAGAACTCATGTATAGAAGCCCTTCGGTATGTAGCTATTTCTGAACAAATTACATTAATACACTTTTTCCTTTTTACATTTGTAAAAATTCAGGAAGTTTAAAAATAATATCTGCAAGACATTTGGCATAAAGTGATTAGTAAACATTAGGAAACAAATGCTATATCAAAATGAGCACAATTTGTGGATAAACCCTTAAAATAAGTGGCTTTTGGAAGAACTGGTATTTGCAGTAGCCACCTTTAGAAAAAGGGCCACCCACCAAAAGTGAGAAATACCCAAGCATACCAGCCATGAGGTTCAGTAACATAAGACAATGATTCTAAGGGCTAAGGGCATGGGGTTTCTCTGCAAACCAATGCAGCCTGGGAGCCTATACAAATACACTACACACTTGAGGTCCCTCTAGCCAGGTCAGTTCCAATTCTTCAAAAATGTACTCTTGTACTTGGAGACAAGTATAGAATGTCAATTTCTAATGTAGTTAGTTTTCAAGAAACATGCTTAAAGGTACAAAGTATGTTCTTAGTTTTTAATAGTATTTAAAGTATCAGTGACAAACTAAGCAGACGATAGTAAACTAAACATACAATAATGGAGTACAAAAGCTCCGCCTTCCAATTAACTTAGACATTGTTTGAATGATTCTACTAACCAAGAACTAGGGACAACAGAGCCACCTGTGGCCTGTATCTTTTTATATCTCCCCTCTGTGAAGTTATAGACAAACCAATACAAATCTTTTTCCAAAGGATCTTTAAAAGCAATTTATATTCATCTTAATGTATTTAACATATTCAAAAATTATTTTTCATTGTAGACTTCAAAGAACGTTAGAGCTCAACCTAGCAGAAAACAGGTACACCTGAAACAGCTATGTTCTCTGAAAACCCTACACCTTACCTCCAAAATTATGAGAAACAAATATTTTATTAAGACACAAATTTCTGTTATGTATATACTCCATTAGACAGAAGAGGTGTTTGTCTCATTTTTAGAGATGGAGTGCCATATAGCACAGGGTCCTGCTGAACTCACTGTGTAGCTGAGGGTTAACTTTGCATTTCGGATAGCCTCCTGCCTCTATCTGTTGAAAGCTGTGATTGCAAATATGTCTTACCACACCAGTTTATGTAGTGTGGGGGATCAAACCAAGGCTCTGTGTAAGCCAGGCAGGCCCTCAAACTGAGCTACATCCCAAGCTGTGGATTAAGTGTTCTTATATTAAAAAATACTTTACATATTTAAAAGTTACATGATATAAACAAATAGTGCCTTTTAGATTAAGATCACAAGGGCAGGTGAGAAAAAGAAAATGTTAAGAATTAGTAGGTGACATTGAACCTGAGATTCTGGCTTGAAGATGACTGACCATAACTCTATTCACATTGCTTACAGCTCACTTAAGGTTAAGAATCCAAACACACTAAAGATGTCACAGGCCTCAGTTTAAGAAAGAGTCCATCAATTTATAAAAATATCTCATGTAACTATGAATGCATGAGTTTCACATTAAAGTTTAATACAGATAAATTTGAGACTTTCTAAAAACACCAAAATACAGCATAGTTTTGTGTATCTGCAGTGCAAAGTACTGAATTAGAAACTCAATGGTTCTAGGAAAACTTCACAATGTGGGCAGATACAGAAATATATGCGCAAATTCTGTAGCCTTCATTTGTTTACCCACTGAAGAAGCTATTGTTAGCTTGGCCACTTATATTCCCTTCTATCTTACATGGCACAGCAGTCCAGTGAATGTTTAGATTTGTATGCCATATAAAAGGTTTTATCATTAACTGTAGTATCTATCCACAGCCAGGCTTCTGGACCGTTGTTTTTTATTCTGAAATGATCTTACAAAGTCACATAACTCAAAAGGGCCTATAACTCATTCTGTAACCCAGTTCTCAAACTCATTTACAACCTTCTAAGCGTCCCTGGTGCTGGGATTATAGGCATAAACTATCACACCAGGCTTGGTGTTAGGGAATTTTAAAGTGTGAGTCCTCTGCATTTGAAAAGTATTCTTTATAGTGTATTAAAAAAATAATAATAGCATTCTATAATATTGCCTTTCTGAGCAGGTACCTCTAAATTATAAACACATCTACTGTCACAAAACAATTTGGTCAGGAAATTTTATTTGAACATTCTAAAGCAAGAATGCTTTAGATGTCACTTAAATGTCCCAGACAGGATTAACAAAATTAAATGTTTCTAAATTACAAATTTAGCTCCAGTAGGAGTTTCATAAAAGAAGAAAACAACCCCTTCCCAAAAGAAGTATGACACACACATTTTGAAGAAACCCCAATGTTTCATGCAATGGTCGGCAAGATGTAAAAAGCCACCCAAACCCACACATTTCTACACCAATCATCATCCCAAAGAAGTCCTTCAGTCAATCTGTACATCCAAGTGCATCCAGGAGCCTACGCTACACAACATTATTAATGTTATATACACTTATTGTCCCCCCCTTTTTAATAATTTCTTATTGTAAAGCCTTCATTGAAACCCAAAAAGATGTAAGACTAACTTGGGGGAGGAAGGGAAAGATAATCATTTTAGACATTCAGTTAAAATGTAATTTATCTAAATCTCCAAATGTTTAATAAAAACAAGTATTTTCTCCATTTAACACTCTGCTTTCTAACTGTACAGTAAATTGCATTATAGAGAGCAAACCTCTATTTTCATACTGTATTTTCTTTGGATGGAATTGAGAGAGAACTAGTTAATTTTAAGATAAATAAATGAGGTTGATCCAACTAAGATTAAGATGACAGTAGATATATTCCATGCAGAATTTAACAGCTTTTAATTTTGTTTTTTTTTAAAAAAAGATGCAGTTGAATGGAGGGACGACCAACAACAGGTCAAAGGAACCCAGGTTCAATATATAAAAATGTCCCACAATAGATCAACAATGGCAGTAAAAATAAGAGAAAAAATAATCTTTCTGGAACATCATTTTTCAGTAACATAGAAACACCAAGTGCCAAGAAGATTTCTACTCATGGAATCTTAGCATCCAAGTTTCCCTCGAGTTCTTTTATTGAAACAAATGCTGTAAATAAACTATGTGTCCTCTTCACTGAAGAGAGCTGGTCTATTTCATCTTTAATGAGCTAGTTTGGGGAAGATTAGCCATGTACTGTAGTAATGCCTACTGCATAAACTCAAGCATTTGCTGTGGACAGTTGGAGAAAGCAGTCAGTAAGAGCCTAGGATCGATGGAAGTAGATGTTACTTTACACCATCCATGAAAGAGACCCACAAAGTACCCAGTGTTAAGCCCAAATCTCTTCTTGCGCTTATTCTTCTTTGCTGTGCAAGTTCCACCCTCATGACAGAGAAACTGATCCGAAGTTCCAGGTTGTCTCACGTGTCTAGTCAATTTTCACATTAGTATAGATTTTTCGAACAAAGGCACTTGTTCCCATGTAACCGATTGCTCCTGAAAAAATGAAATAATGTATTTTGAAACAAATACAGTGGGATCAGGGTCTGCCATTTGCAAATATTAAATGTTCTCTGATCTAAAGTTCTACTCCTTTTTTAGGGTAACGTCTTCATGTTAGTATTCTCTCCCAATTTCTCAGATACTATCATTTGCTCTGGAAAGATCTGTCATAGCCACATCTAACCTATTATTTAGAATCAAATCACAATTATTACTTACGTGGTAACAGTAGATTAAAATATAGCTCACAAAAGAAAGAGGAACTTAATAACAAATCCAGCCCATTAGAGAGAGTCTTGCTATGTAACCCAGAATGTGCTTCAATTCTGGAACTTTCTGTCTCAGCATCCTGGATGCTGGTATTAGAAGTGTGAGAGAACATTCATGGCAATATACAGATGTTTCTAAAAACTTAACAGAGCCATAAGTAATGAAGGAGGCTTTTGAGGATTGAGAGACCAAATAGTGTCGCAACTCTAGAGAAAGATACTTTCTGGTATCTCATTTTTATATTTAAGTTATAAAAGCTGTATATAGGATTATATACTTTAGGAAATGGACAAGAGATAAGTAAGTGGGTCAGGAGTTTTAAACTGCTGGTTTTAAACAATAAATCTCAAATGGGAATCAAAATTTCAGAAAGCAAGACATCTAATATTTACCTTCTGTGTCTAAGAGCACCTAGCACATGAAAGCTACTCAATGATTATTTGCTGAATAAGCCGAATGAATGGACAAATGAACGAACAAACCAAATAGTCTTCTTAGACAAATACCGCCCCTAACACAGGGTTTCTCTGTAGCTTTAGAGCCTGTCTGTAGACCAGGCTGGCTTTGAACTCAGAGATCCACCTGTCTCTGTCTCCTGGGTACTGAGATTAAACGCATGGGCCACCACTGCCCAGCTTCTTCTTCTTTTTTTTTTAAAGGCTAGTCAATAATCATTTTCACTGGATTTATTCCTTAAAAAATTAAAATTACATCTTCCATGAGTTAATAGTACATACAGACCCTTCACACACACACACACACACACACAATCTAACTAGTTATTCTTCTAACAATACCAGGGATTGAACCCAAAGGTTTCCACATGTTACACAAGCACTCTGAGCTATACTCCCAACCATGAACTAACTGATCTGTATTCACCAAACTGGTCTATCTCAGGGTAACAAAACAGACAAGAAAAAAATTCTTTATAACAAATTAATGCTAATAAACAGGAACAAGCATTACAATAGTATAACAACCACTGAATTGTAGCAATAAATATCAATGTCTTCTAACTTCATACACACACATCACATGCCTCCCAATAAAACCCTAACAACCAACTGTTGAAGTATTCTTGAACAAGCCTTGAGTTAAATAGGTTTACTGTAGCTTAAACTGTTCTTTTATAGGAGGTATGGAGGAGTGGAGAGGCACATGGCAAAACACCTCAGGGATACAATCATCCAAATCCATTGTGAAAAACTACATAGGCATGCTGCACTCACTGTTAGTAAACTGTGCTGCCGTCTTCAACAACTTTCCTAGAAATGTCTACTCAGAAATAGTTTAGGCAACAACTTACACCTGCCCGGCATAATAATCCTTTCCAATGATCACATGCTTTAAAATGCCAATTCTCAATTGTGTGGTACCCACCCCCCCACACCCATCTACTCAGGAGGCTGAGGCAGAAGGATGACCTAAGTCTAGAAATTTAAGATTGGACTGAGCACACAGAAAGATACAGTATCAAAACAAGGTAATTCCCAACATGAATGAGAAACTAACCATAGAAATTCTGTGTTCTGCAGTATCATTAAAACAGCTATAAAAACAGAAATTAATCAAACAACAGGGCATATTTTAAGGGAGAGTAAGAAAAAATGAAGGCAAACTTCTGGATTCATTTTGGTGTTCCTGATAAAGTAACAGAACAGAAGAAGCCCTTGACTTTGATTTAATTATTATTGGGTGAAGCCTGAGTGAGGTCAGAGAACTGACAGTCAGTTCTCTGGATCAGGCTTTCCGGCTTCCAGGGATCAAACTCAGGTTGGTCAGGATCAACCACCCTGCAGCCCAGAATTTTTAAATTTCTAATTACAATCTTTACCAAAGTCTAAGGTGCTTAAAATTGTTCTCATGATGTTTGTAGAACTTAAAAACTTACCACACATTATCCCCAAGGCTGTGCTAAATACCGCCATATATCCGAAGTAAAATGATGTTTGAAATAAGCCATACATCCTGCAATACAATAAAATAATATTCAACACATACATTTTACTTTCAATCTGAGGCTTTACATTTATTATATAAAAGGCAAGTGTAGTTAGTTTTCCTAGGTAACAGGAGAGGAAAACCCCACTTACTTTGTCTTGAAAAAATAGTAGTAGAAGGAATACATGTAAACATAGATTGCAGTTGACGCAGCAGAGAGAAAACTTGTCCATTGCCTGGAAAAGCAAAATAAAAAAGATTATGCCTTTGAAATGATTGACACTCAAAATTTTACAGCAAAGAATTTTACAAAAAAAAAAAAAAAATCTTTAAAATTCTACATCTTAAAAACAAATCCTTGTGCCTGATATTTAAATATTAACAAAGAGCCTAGGAACTAGAAGCTCCAGTCCTGACATATTCTCTGAATGAATTTAAATAAACCAATTTCTTCCTTTCAGATTTAAGTTTAAAACTAAGCTGCTTCCCCATAAACTCAGTGTCAAACACTTTGCAGAAGTATTTCAAATCGGACAAAGTTTGGACTGATACCATTTTCCTACAAAATTTTCATTATATTTACAACTAGAGAAAAACATCCCTCTACTATCTTTTTTATTCATTCATTTTATTTGAGTCAGAGTATTCCTCTGAAGCCAAGTGCCTCCTCAGTGACAGGTTACAGTGTGCATCCCAGCCCTCTGTTATCTGAAACAGCACGTCTGTGTAATTCCTTTCTTCTGCTTAACAGGCTTCAAATGCAATCTTAAGATATTAGAATTCTGCCTGGTTGTGGTGGCATATAACTTCAATCCCACTACTCGGGAAGCTGAGGCAGCTGGATCTCTCTAAGTTTGAGGGCAGCCTGGTCTGTATAGCAAGTCCCAGGACAGCCAGAGCTACATAAGAAAGAGATCCTGTTTCAAAAGACAAAAAGGGCTTAGGATACGGAGAGATTCCGCCTAGAAGCACTTACCACCTATAATCCTCTGCGTTTAGCAAGAAGTACGTGCACACGATGGTCACACAGACGGTAACAATGCACAGGATGACCAGCACCAGCATCATGAAGCCATACACATAGTAGATCTTGTATGCCCAGAAGGACGTGAAGATGAAATACCTAAGAAGCAGTGAGATCAGCCTTGACGCTTGCTCTGCTCTGCCAGTCTCCCCCAGCTCTCATTTTTATTTTACTTAAAAATTGTTATCATCCTCCTAGTAATTTCCAAGTTTCTCTTAACTCATCTATTAAATTCTCAAAATATTTTTGTGGTTTGTTGTTTAAAGAACATTAAATAACAAATTGAGCTCTTGCTCTTTCTTGAAGTTCTGGTCGTGCATTAATCTCTGAGCAAAATGACTAATTAGAAATTTAAACAAGTTAAAATGTGGAAATTGAGAATAGCCTCGTCTACATTCTTAAAATAGTCAATTCCTTCATTCTTCCATTTGTCAAAGATGACACACTCTTCAAGTAATATATTTAACATTTTACAAAACATCCCATTAAACAGAAAAGTAAGTGATAAACTGAAGAATATAGAGCTAGCAAAGGAAACAAGACAGGAAGCAAAGTCTAAAGTAGACTGACACTGTCTCCAGAGTCTGAGGTCAGTGGAGAAATAGTGGTGATACTTTTCATTAAGAAAAACAAACAGCCCTCAAACTCTTTAACTTCATTAATTACTCAAATCATCCTTAACTCAGACAGGGCCTTTTAGTTCTTTTAAAAACATTTCTGTTTTATAATTCATTTATTTAATCACATGTCCACATTGTTTCAACAACTGTTTATAGATCCCATGGCACATATTCAGAGGTGACAGAGGAAGGTTTGGCGGGAAGAAAGGAAGGAGGAAATGATGTAATTATATTATAATCCTAAAATAAAAGGCAGAGCATTGTAAGGAAACACTACTTTCCAGGAGACTTGGTTGGTGGGAGACCCCAGCCTGTGATGTGCACTGCACCCAGTGAATGAGAGGCTCCTCAAGCAGCCCGGCCATGGGTGGGTGGGAGCAGGAAGACTGAGGGCAGCACAGGAGCACGACTGCTTCTAAGGAAAGGAACCCACTAAGTCCAACACACATAAACTCTGGGGATTTAAAAGCACCAACTACTCTGCAGGGACCTACACAGTGGCTCCCAGTCTCGTGACTACCCTGGGCTCCACAGGCACCAGGCGGGCACATGAATGCAGGCAAGTGCTCATACACAGTTATCTAAAAACAAAACAAAACAAACACTCAAAATGTTCAGCACAACCAAAACTTCAAGAAAGGGCAAGAGCTCAGAGAACGATCAGGGTCAGCTCATTCTACGGACCACCCGACCACATCACGAAGGCAGCAGCATTGCATCACATTGAGACTCAAAGTCCTTAGTGGGAAAATGACATGAAGAGACTGAACAAGATAATAAAAATAAAATGAAGCTAGATCAGCAGGTTCAAGATGCCATTTCAGGAGGACAGGGTATGAGAAATCCAAAACAAGCATGGCTCAAAAGAACAGACGCCTAAGGGGAGAGGGGGCTGAGGGCAGGAAAGGCACGACCTCCAGTGCCGGGGCAAGTGGTCTGGTCAGAGTGAGGATCATCGGCAGCAAGTACACAGCTCCTGAACTGGCTTACTGAACAAGTCAGTGACCCACTCCAACCTTCTTCTAGGTACCCACCAACGCTTGCAGTGGACTCACAGCTAACAGGGAAAAGACCACACATATTTATGTATGAGTGGTGCTGGTTCACAGGAAGAATAATCTGGAGAGACAATGCCTCCATCAGACTGGCTTGTAGGCAAGTCAGTGGGGCATGTTCTTATATATGATTGATTTGAGAAAGCCCAGACCATTGCAGGCAATGTCATCCCTGGGCAGGTAGTGTTGTTGGGTTTTAGGAGAGCGGGCTTAGCAGCCATGGGAGCAAGCCAGTAATCGGGTTTCCTCCATGGTCTCTGCATCAGCTCATGCCTCCAGGCTCCTGTTTTGACTTCCCTTCACGATGTACTGTGACTTAGAATCTCTAACCCTGTAAGTTAAATAAACTATTCATTAAAAAAGTTAGCAACCTCAGTATTTCATTATAGCAGTGCAAAACTGACTCCAGAGAGACGTCGTCTGATGATTCCACACAAAACTAGCGTGCTATCATTCTTAAATTCTTGTTGCAATCCTTCAAAACATGAGAACACTGCCAAAACTTACATTTCAATAAAGATTGAGCCAAAGGGTAAAATTCCTCCCAGGCAAACAATAACCGCAGGCTCCATAAACCTGGAAAATATCAGAATTAACAGTGCACTTCTGGCATGAATTTTATAATATATATAAATCCCAATAATAAAAGGTGACTGTAACACTTTAAAAATCATCCCAATGGATAAAGACAAACCAATAAAAAAGAAAAATCAACATCGAAAGAGGCAAAAAGATGTGGGTACGGTTTCAAGTTAGTCATCAGTTGTAATCAGTATTCTCTCCACATTAAAGCCTACGTGAGGTATTTGAGGAACACAGATTGTTGCAACTGCAGAACAAGAAACATGCTAAGTATTTATTCCTACCTTACCAGTTTTCAGTAACTTCTGAGAACTCCATAGGCATCTATTTACAGAAACTCAATGGGGAGGGGGAGGGAAGAAAACAAAGCTGGGAGCCCTATCTGGTGAGTTTTCATCAACTGACCTCGCCATTTCTTTACCCACTTTCTTCTTGGCTCTAATTCTTTCCCTAAAACTAAACAATCAAGGTATTGTCAACTTAGCCTGAAAACTGGGCAAAGACAGACTAGAAATAAAATTCAAACTCTATCCCTTCTCCTAGTCAAAGTCGCTGAGTGGAAATCACCAATTCTCTATCTGGAATGCTGTCTTTAACTTCATCACGGGCAGTTCTCAAAGCCTTCCCTTGGTATCGCAGGAAGATGCGTCCTTTCCCATCCTCCCACTGACTCCTGAACATCCCTCCATCACAGAACTTACTAACTGGATCTGTCTGCTGACCTACATCAGGTGCTACTAATTAGACTGTTGGCCAGCAGATGCTGTTCAGCCAGATTTTCCCTGCCTTCCAACTGTGTCTGCACAAGTAAAGACACCAAACTCTTATCTCTGGGGTGAGCAAACTTTAAACAAACAAACAACAAAAACATCAGAGACAGAAAATAAATTTAAAAGTCATTTACTATAATCTTCCTTGTTTTATAGAAAGCCAAGGTCCTGAGGTTAAAATTGATCTACCCCAGGTAACCATCCAACCAAAGGCAGATCTAGTACTCAGATTTTGGTTCCCGTGACTAAAAATCAATGAGGCAATGAAGCCCCATGTCAGCCTGAAAGAGACGGAAGCAGGTAAGCAAGGCATGTGTTGTTCACACTTCTCCTCACTAACCTTACTTCCCAAAGATCCTCTGTGCTTTTTAACTACGCTTTTCCTTTTACCTTTCTCTCTCCAGTAATAAGCCAAACGTGAGTAATTAATGGGCTCTAGTAATCTAATACTAATTTAGGGGGAAAGCAGCTTAAAAAATGAACTCAAAACTCTTCATTCCAAAGGTTCTTAAAAGCACCAATCTAACAAAGAAAAGCACACAATTCATAAAACTAGATCTCTAACACTAGGGGTTCATATAACTGAATGTGTAGGCTGTGAAAAATTCAGCAAGAATAAAAGATTTCTGAACATTCAATGACCAAAAATCAATGCAAAATCAAACACATATGAACCCAAGGTGCTTCTGGCCATGCTCGCCCATTACACTGTAGGACTTCACTGAAGTCTTGGTCCTGAACACTGCCATGCGTGGGCCTCGATGCCCTGCAACACCAACCAATGCTATCTATCCGAAACACAGCTCAGATTCAAGCCTACTGTGTTACAAACTGCAATGTTTACTATCCCTACAAAGCTTTTTGCTTACAGAAACATAAAAGTTTAATTATGAAAAATACAGATGTTTAATATTTTCCTATTATTTCTTCGCAGAAAAGTATCAAATTAGTATATTTTTTGGATTATTTTGTGTTCAAATATTTCATTCAATAATAATTCATCTCTCAATTGGTGAACTTATATGGAAATAAATGGGCCAATATTTATAATAAAGTATCAGGAAGGGAAAAGGAATTATAAGCAAGTAGTTGGGAGATTTTTTTATATATATAAAATTCAGAAGGTTTCAGATTTTGCTGTGATACAGTCTCTGTTCTAACCACGGCTCTATCAACTCTGATACTGGAGAGTAAAAGCCATAAGTAGTATGTGAAGACTGGGTATGGCTGTGTCCCAATAAACAGGCAGCAACAGCTGGGCAGTGGTGGCACACAGCCTTTAATCCAAGCACTTGCTCTACAGAGCCAGTTCCAGGATGGCCAGGGCTATACAGGTTGGTTTCAACCAACCAACCAACCAACCAACCCAAACCAAATCAAACAAAAAAAAAGAAAAAGAAAAAGAAAAAAACCCAACAAAACAAACAAACAAAACCCCAGCAAAATAGGCAGCAGCCACATTTGACCTTAAAAAGCTACTGAAGCTTTCACTCCCACCTACCTCTCTACACACTATATATATTTATTTATACAAGGTATATTTATCCAAGTTTGACATGTGAATGGCACCAATATTCAGACAACAAAATAAAAGCACAGATATATTTTTTTACAATGTAAATTGATGGGAAAATTTAAAATAAATTCTTAAACTTAAAATACTTGTTTGCATAAACACAGCTGCTTCTAAAGTTATACATACAGAGCAGCCTTAAAAACTTATACACCGCTACAACATTGGAATAAGTGTTCAGCGTTCTCTTTACCATTTCTTCTCCGGGATAGGACGAGGCACAGCATTGACACGACAAGGAAAGTTGGGCTGACCTGACAGATTTCGGCCAAGGATTGTACCAACAAGATTTAGAGGAAGAATAACAAAAAAACAGATGCAACAAACAGCCACCTGTAGATAAATAAAAATGGGTGTGGTTACTCAGAGAACAAAACACAAATAAAAACAAGAGAGACACCTGGAAATTCAAATACCCTTTGATCACAGAGAAAACATTTAAGTTCTAAGGGCTAAAAATGATACAAGGAGTGCACCACCGGAAAAAACAGGAAAAATGTTCACACTGAATTACACAAGACGGCCCTTAGCTCCCACTGTCCATTAAGACCTGTCTCCCTGCCAGCTGGCATGCTTTTAACACGTCTACCCCTTATCTTTCATTCATAAGGTACTTGCTTTTATTTGATTGAGCATTCCAACCAATGGATCCTGTAATCCAGGAACTGCCAACTCGTGGATCTAAAGAACCTGGTTTCGTGTCCAGAGAGCTTCAACATGCAGTTCACATTGGCCATCCTAATTCTTGAGTCACTTCAGTTCTATACAAAGATACTACACTTAAAATGAAAAGGTGCCGCAGAAAGCTAGCTTTATTTTAGAAAGACATTAAAAAAAAAAAAAAAAAGCCACAGGTCAGCATTCCTCATAAATATAAACATACAGACAAATCTAGCAAATGGAGCTTCATCAGAGAAACATGGCCTAACTTAAGATCAGAGGATCAGTGCTAGTCACCCTCCTACCTGGCACAGTCAGCTTGCCACATCTACTCAAGCACTTCACTGGTTAACGCACTTTGTACACAGTATCATTTTATAAGGCAATTTAGTTAAAGAGAAAATCCCCACGTCCACTTTGCCTCCATGTGGACCTGTCTATGGCTGTGTAGCCATCAGCAGGTGCTCCAGAAATGCTGTGTGTTAAGGGGAGCCTTCCCAATAGAGGGTGCTATGTGCAAATAAAATCTCTCAAATTTCTCTCAAGCTTTCAGAGACGAAACTACAGTATTTCTAAAAGACAACACACAAGGAAAGCTTGCTGCTGACTCCCTAAATAGACAGTTCTAAGGACAGACGGGAGGGCTAGGAAAGGGGAGGGATACCAACATGCAGCTCTTCAATATTTGTAACTTTGCTCTTAAATAGAAACTCTTGAGAAAATTAAAAGATAAGCCATACAATAGAATATTACTATAAAAATACTTTAACAACAGAGGACTTCTATCTACAATGTATAAAACTCCTCTCATCCAGTAAGTTACACCCATTAAAAACATAAGAGGTGGCTCACTGGGCATAAGGTGCCTGGTGCCAAACCTTATGACTGCATATGATCCCTGATGATCCTTCACATGGTGAAGGAAAGGACAGACTTCTTGCCACAACCATGTCTCTCTCTCTCTCTCTCTCTCTCTCTCTCTCTCTCTCTCTCTCTCTCTCTCTCTCTCTCTCTCAAGCACAGGGGCACACAAGCACACAGAGCCAGGTATGGTGGTTCATGCCTTTAATCTTTAATCCCAGCCCTCGAGAAGCAGAGGTAGGTGAATTTCTTCAGTTCAAGGCCAGCCTGGTCTTCATAGTGAGTTCCCGGACAGCCAGGGCTGTTTAAAGAGACTGTCTTGGGGGAGGGGAGAAATAAAATAAAAGCCCAGAAGATTTTAACATTCATTAAAGAAGATGCATATAAAATAATCAGTCTTCCCCACACACAGCCTTCAATGTGAGGACAAGTCAACTAACAAAGGAAATGTAGGAGCAATAGACCCTAACTGGATAGGCTAAATTTAAGACTGAATGAAGACTGACTGCAGGGCTAGAGGGGTGGTTTGGTGGTTAAAAGCACTGACTGCTCTTCCAGAGGACAAGGGTTCAATTCCCAGCACCCACATGGCAGCTCACAACCAAGATCTGACACCCTCACACCAATGCAAATAAAATAAAATAAAATAAAAATAATTTTTTTTTAAAAGAAGACTGACTACATCAAGTGTTGGCACTTTCTTTTTAGATGTTATGTGTATGGGTGTTTGGCCTACATGGATGTCTAATGCACCACTTGGAGAAACTCATTTTGACAGAAAGGAGGAAAAAAACAAACAATAAACCCAATGAACAAAACCCCATCCTCAGAATTAACACAACCCAAGCAGAAGAATCGTGACTGAGCCAATTACTACATAAAAAACTTCGGAGTTTAACTCTACGAAACACGTAATTATTCCCACCCCATTTCTATTTAGTTTTTTAAAAACACCATGAACTATAAAATATGCTGCCTCCATCAGAATGAATCGCTTTAGATCTCAAACATCTGAGATCTCCTGAGATACTATCTTCAGCACTCCACAGTGGTCAGAACTGAGACCATCTCACATTCTAATGAAGTGCACTAGGTGCAATGTACTCTGCAGCTAAGAGCCGCATTACTATGACTCTGGCCACATTTCTTTATCTTGTCCAATAGGATGCCATATTTATTTAAGTGTGAAATCTGATTTCTAAAGTTTATGGCATATTTCTGACTATGTTCAAGATTCCCTCCTCAGCTAAAACAAGGCCTCAAAATGACAAAATAATACAGACTTCCCATTACCTTATCAACTACTCTAATTCCCTCACAGACAAAACCAAGAGAACACAGGATTTATGGATGCATGCTGAGCTGAACACTGTTTAGAGGAGAAAGGTGACTGATTAGGTCTCATGAGACTGCATTTTTTAAAACTACAACTATGCTTCTTTGAAAGCCTCTACTACCAAATTTAGCATTTGAGACTTATAGCTCACAAGGATATCTACATTATTTTCTCAAAACACCTTGGTAACCTGTCCTGTCCCTATTCACAAGTGATATGGTTTAGGTATGAAACATTTCACCCAAAAGGCTCTTGTGGTTAACAGTGTGTTTGGTCTCTACCTGGTAGAGTTAACAATGACATGATCTAGTCACCTTGATCATGAGGGTTCTGGTCCAATCAATACATGAATTCACTATGGATTAACAATCTGCTAGCAATACTGATAGCTAAGGATGCAGTTCAGTGGCAGAGTACTTGCCTAGCATTTATAAAGCTCTGGATTTGAACTTAGTTTGGTTGTTTGAAAGAAAATGGTTCCAAAGAGAGTGGTACTATTAGGAGGTGTGGCCTTGGAGAATGTCATTGTGGGGATAGCTCTGAGGTCTCTTGTTCAAGCTTCATTCAGTGGTAACAGTCTACTGCCTGCATATCAACATGAAGCAGCTTTCCCCCCAGCACCATGTCTGCCTGTACACCACCACATCCTGCCATGATGGTAACACACTGAACCTCTGAACTGTAAGAGAGCTGCTCCAATTAAATGTTTATAAGTGTTGCCATGGTCATGATGTCTCTTCACAATAGAAACCCTAACTAAGACATCCACCAATAAACAAACAAAACACATCAAAACACTGTGTGATGAAATAGAACAGAGAAGGGCCTACTTGGGAGAAGCAGGTCACTAGGACATGTCCTAGAGGGCTATCTCCCTGCCTGCTCCACAGCTACACCTGACTGCCATAAAGCAAGCCTCTCTGTTCCATGATAACCTTTCACCATGAAGCTCTGCCCTCACAGGTTTAGGAATAGTATATCTAGCTGACCATGGAAGGCTCCTAAGTCATCAACCAGTTGTTTTCTCAGGTATTGTGACTAACTGTGATGGTTCCTTTTAATTATCTACTTGAGATATTCTAGAATCACCCAGAATAAAGTCTCAATGAGGGATTATCTAAATTAGGTTGGCCTGTAGGCCTATCTCTAGCAGACTGTCTTGCCTACACTGATTAAGGTAAGAAGACCTACCCACTATGGATAAAACAGTTCCTTGGGTAGAGAATTCTTTTTTGTTTGTTTGTTTGGTTGGTTGGTTGTTCCAGACAGGGTTTCTCTGTGTAACAACCCTGGCTGGCCTGGAACTCACAAGAAATCCACCTGCCACCGCTGTCTGGTGGTAGAGGATTCTTCACTATGCTGATGTAGAAAAGAGAGCTAGACTAGCATACATGCACTAATTAGCTGCTCTCTGCTCTTGACCTTAGATATAACGTGACTAGTCAAGTTCCTACCTCCCTGGCTTCCTCCATAGTGATGGACTGTAACCTGGAATGGGAGCCAAATAAATCTCTTCTCTCTTAGTTGCTTTGTCGGGATACTTTTATCATAGCAATAGGAACAAAACTAAGACACTAGTACACTAAGAAATTCATAGAACCAAAATTCCTGTGTGTTAATACTTAACTCATTATTGAACAAATTTGCCAAAGAAAAAGATTCAACTTTCCCAAAATCAATTTAATTTCAAGTTTTCTCTCTCACTCTCTGTAGTATAACTGTTTAACTGTCACAACACTTCAACTTCAGGGGCAGTTATATACCTTTTAAATGGTCTCTTCCATCTTGTCAATATTCTCTTGAAGGACACTAGATTTTATTTTTGTAAATATTTGATGTGTAGGATATGTGATATACGACCCCCGTGAAAGGGTCATTTAACCCCCAGATTGAAACCACTAATCTAGATGGTCTTCAGAGAAGTCATTTCCTCAGGGTCTGCACATACAATCTGTAGTCAGAAGAGACCAAGGCTGCACACCAGGCTAGCAGCAAAACTTGTCATATAATGTCTAAGAATCTCCAACATGGTACTGGGTTTAAAAGCATGAAAGAGTCATGAAGTCTCTGAAGTTTGGACTGTGTATCAGGGTCAGAGTATCTCTTGAAGAGAGAGCCAAGGAGAGGTGGGAAGGTACAGACTCATCGCTGTGGAAATCCCAGGAATGAAGGGGTCCTGGAGAGAAGTTGAGGCTTAGTACCAATTGGTAGAGATAAAGTCCCAAAGAGGCCAACAGAGGTCACTAGCATGGGTACAGCCTTAATATTCAGTATACCAGAGACACCCACCAAAAAGAACAATCAGCAAGTGCAAAATGGACATGCTCGAGCCCACGAGACAAGCAGGGGTGTGGGGGTATGCAACGTGGAGCTACCCAAGCCCTTTGGAGCCCGGAAATTGTGAGTCCTAGACTCTGGACAATGATTGGAGGTTTTAGTTTAATTTCGTTGTACCTATGTCCTGATTCTCCCTTTTTAGAACATATATAAAATGTTTTTTATCTTATGGGAGCCAGAAGTTAAAGAGACTGGGTTTTAAAACAGGTGTTGGACTTTTAAAGTGATGAAATTTTTAAACAGGGAACTTTGAAAGGTACACTGTATGTTATTATAGTAGTAATAAGATCTTGGGGAACAAGAAGGGAACAGTTCTGATTTAAAGTGATGTATCTGTGTGTCAAAGATGACAAGGGGCAGAATCTCATCGTCAGCACCAGTTGTTCACCCAACACAATTGGAAAGAAAAGAATCTAATTGAAGAACCACAACCATCAGACTGGCCTGTGGGCATGCCTGTGAGGCACTTTCTTAATTGTGAATTGATGTAAGAGTGTCCAGCCCACTATGGCAGTTAGTCTTGGATGTATAAGATAGACCATGAACCCAGAAAGACAGTGAATAAATAACACTCCTCCATGGTTACTGCCTTAAACACCTACCTTGAGATCCTCCTCTGGCTTTTTTCAATGAGGGCTTATAATCTTTAAGTCAAATAAACCTTCATTTCAAGTTTGTTTTGGTATTTTTTTTTAAAGATTATTTATCTATTATGTATAGAGTATTCTGTCTGCATGCCAGAGTTCATTATAGATGGTTTTTTACCATCATGTCGCTGTTAGGAATCGAACTCAGGACCTCTGGAAGAACAAACCAGTGCTCTCAATCTCTAAGCATCTCTTTAGCCCTGGGTCAGTATTTTATCACCAAAACAAAAAAGCAAGTTAGAACACTAATCCCCTTAATAATCATGCTTCTGGGTATTTTTTTTCCTCTAAAATATACTCATTCATCAATTCTTTTCCATCTCTGATAAAAACTATAAAATCAACTTCACTTCACAGAATCAATAAAATGTAAGGGACCTAGATTAAATCTAGTTTAACCAAGTTTTTGAAGCCTAATAAACTTTCCAAGACTCAACAGGGTCTGGCTAAAACTTCAGAACATCAGTAATAGGAGGGGACTCTAGAGAGACAGCCAGACTTGTATTAGAATGGCTATAAGCATTCTGTTTCAAATTAAAACCCAAGCAACTCACCATTGTTCCAAAAGGAATGGCTCTGGAGGCATGGTAATAAATGGCTATGAAGTTGATGAAGAAGGCAGTGCCACACACCATAGCTGGAATAAGGAATGCCCCAATAAACATCTGCTTTATCCATCTCCTTCCTGAAAGAAAAGGGAAGGATAAAAACTCAAGCCACACAAACATGCATTAATGTTTACAATGTATTATGTAGTTCCAAATTATTTACTTAGAAATTCAAAACAAAGCTTATTAGACCCGATATACTAATAGTTTCAAATCAATGATCTAAAGATGACAAGCCTCGATCTTCAAGCCTGTGTAGTACAAACAGTTTATAGACAGAGCAATGACCTGTTGTATAATACTCTGCTGTCTTGTTTTGATTCTGCCACAGAACTGTCCAGAGCTTTTGTACACCATCTGTTATAGTTTGGATATAAAGCTAATTGTTCTTCTAGTTCTAATTTCATCACAGATTTTTCATTTTAGGTGGGAGAATTACCACTCCCAAATCTTAACATTCCTCGAAAGAAACTCAACTATGAACTTTCTCTTACAGTTCATTTTTTTCCACAGAAGGCTCAAGAACCCTTCCTTTCCAATTTCATTGAAGTCAGTTATAGAAGGAATGAGCACTCATTACAGTAAAACTACTGCGGCGGCGGCGGTCTTTGGTTTTGGGGTTTTCAAGACAAGACCTCTTTGTGTTCCTGTCTGTCCTGGAACTCCCTCTGTAGACCAGGCTAGCTTCAAACTCAAAGATCCACCTGCTTCTGCCTCCAGAATGCTGGTACTAATGGAGTACATCACATCCATTAAATGACAACTCTATCTGAACATTGTCCTGTCCTGTAACTGCACTTACTCTCTCAGGTACAGACACATTCAAATAAATGATCCTCATCTACTTCTAGTTCCCTGTCCTACACCTACCTCACAGGACACCATCAGTACCTACATGTGAGCTGTGCTCCCTATTGCTCCTCACACGTGTGGAGACTCTGGCCAAAGAACAGGTTATCCCCAGGCTCAGACTGGATCAACAACACTGCAGGTTGGGGACAGATATGGAGTCTCAGTATAATGTAACCTGAGACAACGAAATGTTCTCAATTCTCTGAGCTGGCCTCTTTATTAACCTGAATTTTAAGGGACTGCTCAGACAAAACTCAGCACACAGTCTCAATTAGAACACAATCTTTAAATTAGTTTCTAAAATCTGACACTCCTAGGCCTAAGCCTGTTAACATTTAAGAACAAGCACAGTACAAAGAAGTTTGACAGACTGCTCATAACTTATAATCAAAGTGCAAACATATATACAGATATAAATACATTTCCTGTTTTAAATAAACTTGTTTCTGCTGTAGAAACCTGGGACTCATGTTTAGCCTAAACTAGTTTCCAACAGTAGAAGTTAAACTAAGCACCTTGCTTCCTTAGGACGTCATCCTATATGGCAGAACTTATTCCCATACCTAGCTGTAGAGTTAGTGTTTGAAGATTTAATAAAATAGGAATCCATAATGATATGTCTGCAGTCATCCAAACAAAGACACTGTTCACATTGTATCTAGTAAAATCCACAAAATAAACATGGCCATCCAGAAGGATTTTAAATGATACTCTGCTCTGATTTCCTACTAGCTATAAACGTTTTCAGATTTCTGTACTATTCTTGAATATGTGACAATTTTATTGACTTAGCTTTCAAAGTCCTGGGATTATAAGTATGTGCCACTGTGCCCAGCCCTATCCTGCTCTTAGAAGACTGCTAAATATATGTACACAAACACCCCAAAACAAAACGAACAAACAAAAATATCAAGACAATATAATACAATTTAAGGCAGGATCTCCTAATACTGACCATATATAGATAGGCTGGAAAAAAAAACAAAAACAATAACAACAACAAAAAAAACCCCACCACAGTACACTGTCTCATACAGACTTGAGGTCTTTCAAATTCCTTTCAGTCATAAGTTAAAATATGCATATTTATCAATGCAAGAACCTACACTATTACGGGTGGAGTGAAAAACTTAAGAGACATAGAACATCAGCATAGAAAGAAGCCCCACCACATATCAGCCTCATCTTGTGTAATTAGTAACAGCAGAGGAACAAAGATGGTATTTAAGATGAAATTCTTTACCTGAGAGATTGAGACAAAGTAACAGAACTTTCTGTGAACAGTCCTTTGATGTAGGAGACACTAGTATCTGCTTCCTAAACTCTAGCATTATCCATGAGCTTTATTCATAAGCCACATGCATCCATAAAACACACTTTTATAGTCACTCATAAAAAGTAACTTTATGGATGAATATAAAGGCAGGCTCACCAGGAGCACATCTAGGGACCTATGTATCTCGAAACATAATACCAATTATTTACAAGTACTTTTGTACCTGTTCTTTAGTACTACTTTTACAATGAAGATAATCTATTAATTATTCATAGTTTCAGGAAATAAAACACAAAGGTTCCATAAAAACAAGATTTTAAAAAAAAGATTTAATAAAGATATATATAACACAATATAACAAGGGTCCTTACTATTTGTTGCTCATTTTAAATTTCATATTTTACAGAACTTCGAAAAATAACATCAATAATTAAATATTTAAGAGTGCTAAGTCATAAGTTACCTCCTTGTCTAGCATATAGACTTCCTCCAAAATACCCGTTCACTGGAGATGTAGCAGCATAGACAAATATGGCTGTACTGAGCATTGATCCCCTCCTGAAAAGGCATAAAAATATATATGGTAAATTAAAACAAACCAAACCAAAAACATGGAGTCTGTCCCCTTAGCATTATTTTAGTATCAAAGATCAATTTACCAGAAAGAGAAAAACATCCTATTGTGGATTGCAAAAGGCCATAATAGATGAACTTAAATGGTACCAAGTTGTGTCTAGTTTGCAGGTGAATTTATAGTACAGTCTAAATAAACACTTCTCATTTCTTTGACATCAATGACAAGCTGGCACTAAAACTCTATTTACACCTCTATTCAGAAGTTTCGTCACATGGAACAGGAGGATATTCTCCATTGAAAAAAAGATCCCAGAATATTTCTTTTTAAAAAATGGTTCAACACTAAGATTTCTGCCTACTACCAAAAGTAAAATTCAAACGGCTAATACTTTATCTGGCTTCTTTTTGAATGTAAAAGATGATTTAAAAAAAAAATCTACTTGTCCATAAGGCAACCTATGTCAGATTGACAATCTCTAACTTCTTCCCAATAATGATATCTAGAAAATTAAACCAACCTTCATTTGAGTACAGCTATAAAAACCTATTTTTAAAATGCCCAATTGAAAAGAGATATTAAAATAAATGACAGTGCAATTTGCTGTAAAGTAGAAGCATTTGCTATTATTAACATACTACACATGTCAGCCCACTGGGTTTGCACTATGTAGCATCTGTTCAAACACCTGTGCTCATTTCCTTAAAATGGTTGCAGAAGAAAATGAATAAATACACAGAGCATTTCAATAGTGAAAATACTGCAGTGTTTAATTTCTAGCCACATTCAACTAAATCCAAGTATAAAAATTTGGCATTCTCAGAAAGATACAGACCTAAAACAAAACAAAACAAACAAAACAAAAACAGTTTAAAAAACTAAATATGCCTTTTCCAAGAACTCAAATTTCCTAAGTGCTAATTTACTCCTTCCACACAAAGACTGACAAACATGACCCATTCTTTCTATAGAGGTTCATTAAAGGCAGATATAGATCTAACTACAAAGAAAATAGAGCTGGTTTTAGTGTAAGATGAGCCCAGCACCAGGCAGAAGTTCTTAGTATCAACAGAGTCCAAACTAACTTCTGGGTTACTTCTGCAGTCTCCATTCACAAGAGTTTCAGCATTCAGATTTAGCTTTCGTTTCTTTGTTTAAAATACTCTACAAGCATTTGCCCCCACCCTCCAAATAAGCCACTCTCATTTACAGTGAAGAGTCACCTTACCATCCCCAGAGAGAGAGAGAGAGCGCAGGAGGTGGGCGGGATTAGAGGGCTCTCTCTAGAGCTAGTACTTCTACCTACACCTTCCAAATATTTTTCCTGATTGTCACAGTGATCACAGAGGCAAGGTAATTTTCACCTATTATGTTAGCTGCTCTTTATTCTTAAGAATCATGTCACTGGAGTGATTCATCCTAACTTCACATGCAAATGTTTCTTTTCACCTTTCTCACACTTCACACTGTTGTATCAAGATATAACACTGCAAATTAAAAACTCTGAAATTTGATCACCCTTTAGTAGCATCATATAATTTGGTCAAATTACTTTACCTTTCTGGGCTTTAGTTTCCTGTCTGTAGGATAGAAATGTTAACATACGGGGCTGATGTGCACAATGAACGTGCAAATGTGCACAAAGTAAAAACGTAAGACCTGATGTTGTCAGTCACTGCTCCACCATAGCAATCCTGGCAGCTCTACTATCTTTAAATAACTACAGCCACATCAACACAACAGTCCTTACCACAGTAACAGGCAGAACACTGCATGACCTGTCCCTAACCCCAACAATTAAAGGACAGCTTCTTATACCTCAAAACTGAAGGGCATTAAATTACAAGAGTTTGCATTAACAAGAGATGCTTAACACTATCATTTTGAAAAGAAAATCAAAGCAAAAATCTAGATTCGCAAAGCAAAAACTGGATGCTAGAAAAAGTTTTTTTTTAGTCACAATACTAAATAATGAGGGTTAGCATCAACTCAAGAGAGATGAATTAGAATCAGCACTTAACACCAAGCATGACTGCTTGGCAGACCTGGAGGTTTCTTTGTTTGGCTGTTTGGCTTGTTTTTTCTAGAAAGAGTGTCTCTGTGTAGCCTTGGCTGTCCTGGAACTCACTCTGTAGACCAGGCTGACTGTGAACTCACAGAGATCAATCACCTCGTCTCTCTGCCTCCTGAGTGCTGGGACTAAAGGTGTGAGCCGCCATACCAGGTTTGCTTGGCAGATTTGAATTGTTCAGGATTCTGTTCACCTGAAAATATACTATAATCTAAAATATGAACTACTCATCAAAGCTGTGTAGTTTAAATTTGGTTCAATTATTTCAAAATGTGGTAAATGAGTGG
Organism: Phyllotis vaccarum; assembly: GCA_033318265.1. Taxonomy (NCBI): domain Eukaryota; kingdom Metazoa; phylum Chordata; class Mammalia; order Rodentia; family Cricetidae; genus Phyllotis; species Phyllotis vaccarum. The sequence continues at coordinate 20,405,673 of JARWLC010000004.1, read as the reverse complement.
CAATGCAATGAAAGGTTAGATTACAGAAACACTACAGAAAATTTTTAAGAAAAAGCTTGTTTGTTTGGTTAATACATATTCTCTTCAGTTAAATAAACATTAAGTGCTTTTATATGAGTGGTCTAAGAATTCATCAAGACCTAGTTCTTTTCTCAAGGAACTACGCAGCAGAGGAACAGCAATTTAGCACATAGTTAAACTAAAAACTATTTATTATTACTGTGTATGTCTGATCTATGCCTGAGTGTGGACATGCACAGTACAGCATGCATATGGAAGTCAGATGTCAGCTCTCTCCTTCCAGTGGGAACAAACTAGAGTCATCAGGGTTGAGGGAAAGCACTACTACAACTATAACTTACACTAACAACTATGTTCTTTCAGCAGCATAAATTTATTACCTGTACATGAAATGCTACACACAAGAATGTACCATGAATTGAAATTTAACCGCAGTAATTCTGACTGAAGCCTTCATAAGCTTCTACCTGAATTATAATGAATACACTGAGACACCACTGTGCATTTGTCTGTACGTGTTGTGACTCTCCGAGAACAAGGTGATAGGACCACACTCAACAGCCTGGGCTGGTTCAGCAGGTAAAGGCAAATGTAAATAGTTCGGCAGATAAAGGGGCTTGCCGCCAAGCCTACGATCTATGTTCAATCCTGAGAATACCTGGTGGAAGGAAAGAACCAACTCCTGAAGGTCTTCTCTGACTGCCACTTTCGTGCTGAGGCATGCACATGCCCATACACATATACACTTGAGTACCCAAAACACATATGTAAATAAAACACCAAAGGGATTTAAAAAATGTTGGCAAAGGGTTCTGGTTGCTAATACAAAGTATATCCAAAACCATGCAAACATAGAATACTGACTGTGTCTGTTCTACTCTTGCAGCGGTCTCAGTCTGAGTATAAATGTAAAATATTAACTTGGTAACTGAAATTATAAAGATCCATTTGAATATAAAAAAATTGCCTATTTCCATTTTCAAACAGCTCTGGGCTGAAAGTAGCTCTGCCTTTCTAATGACATAACCAGTGTAAGTTGGAATGGTTAGCAGTGTTGGAAAGTTTAAGTATGTTCACAGAAACATGATTCAAAACATTTAGAGTTAAATAAAGATTAAGATGTGTCTGCAATGATGGCATAGACAATATTAAAATTCTAAGTTATTGAAACAAGCAAATATTTAATAATGATTGGCTTAATAGATTACAATGACTAATAAAACTAATTACAACAACAAAAAAGAGATAAAGTACAAGCACTTACTCTGTATATAAATCCTCTATCATGGCAACAATAATAACAATGAGAGACACAGCAAATATCTGACACCCAGAACCAATGAGAGAAGAAAATATCAGAGGGTGACTTGATGGTCTAAATACATCTCCATGCACCTGCTTCCATCCATATTCATCTCCTAGGTCTCTGTCCTATAGATAAGACAGATATAAATAAGTACAGACAAAATTAACCCATTCAAGAATCAAACTGAAATACAGTACATAAGAAATTACAGTGTAGGCTCCCTCCCCTTCCACACTTAGTTGTTTAAGAGTTCAAAATATTGAGGACAGATACTTCTAAGTTAAAGTAACTCCTATCCCAGTGACTCAGAATGTTACATGTACTGTTAGTGAGACTCCTGAAGGTAAAAGCAGGGGAGAGAAAAGCCTAGGGAACAAAGGAAACAATTGGGAAGAGAAGGTCCCCAGTAGTGCTTCACTCTTAGGCCCTACCTGCCACTCACATGGTGACTAAGGTTTATGACCATCAGTAGCCAAGCAGACTAGAGTATATTTATACTAATACTTGGCCTAAAAACACAGAAATGCCTTTTATAGGCCAAGGCAAGTATTAGATATGGATATTTAACTATCTACAGCTTTAAAAAAAATCCATGTTTATATTCAGCCTGAATAACACTCAATGATCCTTAAATAATTTCTGAAGCAAAGTTTCTTAAGGAAACTATTTAAGAAAATTTTTTTTATCATTATCACAAAATGCTTAGCATGTTAAAATTTGACATTTTAAACTACCTCTCAAGCCTATTAATGATGAAGGTATTAATATCTTATGGAACACGCTGTTCTGTAATTTAATAAAGTAAAGATAACTCTTTTGAACCATTAAACTACATATATGTTAATCCTTCCACCCACCCCTTAAATTTAATTCAACACTTAACAATATTAAAAAAAAAATGTCAAAACTAGCCTACATTTCCTTAAAACTAAAGTTTGTTTCTTTAGTATGATGTGTCCTGATTTGGTGACAAAATCTGGCTAGAGATCACAAGTTTACTTCTTTCTTAGAGGAACATTTAAGTTCTACTGGAAAAAAAAAAAAAAAACCCTATTTGAATAGAACATGAATCTAGATCTCACGGGGAATATTATTATTATTGTTTTTAAACTTTGCAACACTGGGGGGGGGGGGGATGGTTTAAAACCAATACTAGGCAAGCATTTTCCCACTGAGCCACAGCCCCAGAAAAATAAGGCTTGTTTCAAACTCCTGGGCTCAAGTAATCCTCCTGCCTAGGTATCCTGAACATCTGGAACTATAGGTATCTGCTTCTACATCTGGCTTTATACCTCCTGAATTCTTACTAACTTTGGATGAGGAACTGCAGTCTACATTTCAGCACTGCAAACACAATAGTTGGCTGGAGAGATGGCTCAGCAGGGCAAGTCTGGCCGCCTGAGTCCTACCCCTAGAACCCATGTGAAGGTAGAAGGAGAGAACTGACTCCATCAAGTTGTCCTCTGACCTCAACATACATGTTCTGAGATGCATGTCCATAGACATCAAACACACAGACAATACTAATAAAGTTTTTAATCTTTAAAAAATATCTTAAAAAGTCTAGGGAAATGACTCTGCAGTTAAGAGCAGCACAGCACACTGCTGTGCTCATACATTCAATAGAAATAGCCTGAAATATCAGAGGATAACTATCTCTGTTAGTTCAAGGCCAAACAGGGACAGGTGTTGATGGCATCCACCTTTAATCCTAGCTCTAGGAAAGTTGAACCAGGAAGTAAAATAGATGGGTGGGAAAAGAAATAAAAGGCAGGAGAAGTTCTGCCCTTTTGCCTGTGAGCCTAGATAATCTGAGGACTCCCTGAGACAGCACCTTCCCTGTTGGGCCTGAGGAGTGGTTGAGTGAGAATATGCTGTGGTTTGTTCCGTCTCTCTGATATTTCAGCTTTCCCCCCAATATCTGGCTCCAAGTTTTTATAATGCTAAACAGAATTCATGCAATACACTGCTCTTTAAGAGGACTCAGGTTCAATTCCCACTGCCCACATCAGGTAGCTTGCAACCACCTGTAACTCCAGCTCCAGGGGGAATCCAACACTTCTAACTTGTCCAAGCACCTGCAACACATGCATGTGCACTCACAGGCATATACACACATACAACTACAACGAAACAAATCTAATATATGAAAAAGTTTTTAATTAAATATAAAACAATGTTTGCTCACCATGTCATCCATTTCTTCTTCTTTGCTGTATCGAGCATAATCTTTTCTTAAAGTTCTCATTAAAATCATTGAAACTAAACCCACTAAGAAGATCACCATCATGAAGGAATTGAAAATTGAAAACCAGTGAATCTAAAATAACAGAGAAGGAAGTGTTACCAGTGTGAAATATCAGCTATAAAATTCATCTTTCATGATGTCAACTGAATGTTAACAGGGGAAAAACAGCATTTTTATGTCTCTTATATAAAAATCCACGCTCTAGAGACTAAGTGTTCAGAATGATAAAGGACTAGACTTCCTCACAACCAACTACCATGAAAGCATGTCAACTCCACAGATTTTTCAAGTCAGACAATGAAATCAAAAAGGCTTAGGTTTTAACCTTCCATGTACCTTCAGTTTTCTCTCGTGAAAACAGGCAGGGGGGCAGTATCCTGTGTTCTGTGTGGTGTAGGCATGGACACTGTGTCCGGCAGGAACTAGTAGATAATATCCCAAGTAGTCACCCCCAATGGCAACCAGAGCATTAAAGTATTCCTCAAGTCCTCAATGTTCTCAAGGTTCTTGCCTTTGACATCATCTGTACATCTGTCACAAACATATGTCCAGATTCTGGCCTATATTTACAAAGCACAACTTTATCTCCAAAGACATCTCTGAATTCAGTACATCTGACTTGAACTAAACCTCTGGTTTTGCACATTTACTCTGTTATTTGTATTTTAACCTCCCGAAGGTCCTAAGGGTACTTCTGAAATCTCTCTCCTCTTCAAGCTCACAACATCATGTTTCCCCCGTCTTCCTAGATGTGCCCTCCTACATTTTGCATTGCTTCGTATTTACTCTTCCCACTAGACAACACCATCTTATTCCCACCGAGGTGTCCCCACCTCTACACACATCATCACCATCCCCAACACACACCACTGCCTCCTCAGCACCAGCATTTCCTGACCAAAGAGGACAGAGTTAACTCAGCTAATGTGCTCGGATGTGCACAAGGTGAACAACAGTCTTAGTTCCGTGACCCTCCCGTGACAGCAAACTATGGTTCTTCTCAAGAGCAGATCACTAACTGCCTCTGCCTCACACCTTCTTTCCTTCCTCCACTCACTTAACTGTTGAGCACCTACTAGAATTATAAACAAAACAATGAATGCATATTTCAAAAACTTTGCAAAAAAGAAAATATTCAAGTTTATCATAAAAGCACAACTGAAAACTTGTAAAAATATGCCTCCCCAATGAATGGGCTGATTGGTTTCTATTTCCACTTGCACTGTCTACTTCCTAAAATCATCACAAGGTTTAAATGATAACAGGAAAGCAGAGAATATAGAGTATAGCCCATCATAACCTCTATGCTGTGACTACTCACATCTTTTAGATTGTCTACTCCATATTCTTTGACCTACCAAAACCAACCAACACTTTTCAAACAAGACATTTCTTCCTTCCTTCACATCTTCACAATGTAATCTACCCTCTAAGAACTGAAATGAAACTTCTGTTTGCTTTTACATTTATTAACTTTGTATGTATGCATATGTATGGGGGGCAGAAAAAAATTTGTGGGCGTTCTTACATTCTATGTGGGCTTCAGAAATTGAGCTGAAGTCATTAGGCTTAGGGTCAAGAACTTTTACCCCTGAGCCAGCTCACTGGCCCCTGCAATGGGCTTCTAAACTGATTCAGAAGTTGGGTGATCTGTTCCCTCTCCTTACCTCTGCCAGTTCTAATCTTTGCTGAAACTCTACTATCCCAAGTCACTAACTGCTGCTACCTTTTCATCTTTCCACTGTTTACCCTTGGCCAACTTTTCCAAAAGCTCATCTTGGCATTCAACCACAATTCCTAGACTAAAGAACTTTTAAGCAGCTCCCAGTAAAGATGTTGCTAACACCTTCAGCCCTTACCTGCTCAAATCTACAGCTTTCTCAGTTTAGATTTTCACTAACTACCATAATAACTTCCACTTAAAATGCCTTCCTGGAATTTCAGGTTGGGACTACCCTTAGTAAGTTTACCATCTTCCCTCACATACACCACCCATTTTTTATTCTCTAGCTTCTATTAATTAAACTAGTATCTGGCTTCGAAAATTTAGAATTATTTTTGGTCCTTCTTTTTCCTTAATCCTTTATAAGTAATAGTTATTAAACCTAAAAAGATTTACTTTAGTTTTAATTATGTATACATAGCAGTGTATGTGTATACATACATGTATGGGTACCTGTGGAAGCCAGAAGGATCCCCTGCAGCTAGAGTAACAGGCAGCTGTGACCTGTCAGACGTAGATGCTGAGAACTGAACTAGGGCGCTCTGCGAAAGTACTAAGTGTTCTTAACTTCTAAGCCATCTCTTCATCCCTAGTTACTAAACTTCTGTTTTCCTTCAAAATTTATCCCTCCTCTGCATTCCCACAGTGTCACCTCACAACTCAACAAGTCTCACTTCCTTAGTTGGCCTTTTGCTGCTGTCTGATTTCTCTCCTTTACAGCGGTATGCTGTAAAACGTTATCAAGCAAATCTTTCTACAATGCAATATTCATTATCACCACTGTTCTAAAACTTACAGAGCTCCATTCCTCCTATCTAACCTAACCAATTTCCCAGGATTCCATCTGTCCTGTAACATAGCCTTCTACATCTTCAACCACCTTTCTCTCCATCATACCTTATAGTCCCAATCCCTGATCAGTGATCATGGACAGCACATTCACTTTCATCTTATTTTTCATATAACGTCTTCTCACGTGTGAGTTATATTCCTTTGTAAATTCTCTCTAGTCTTCAAATTGCAAGCTAAATAGTGTCCACTCCACTACAGAGCCTTTCACTTTCATACTGCAGTTATTCATAGAAATTCTACTCTAAGCTACATGAGTCTCTAGAAAACTTAACAAAAGTGTAGACCGGCTTGTACAGTGAGGGAGGATTTTTACTCTGGCTAAAATGCTAACAAAGTGCATGAGTGGGAAGGGTAGTCTTGGCTCTGCCACTCACACTGGGGCTTGGGGAGAAGACATGTGCTATGGATTCCCCACCAAAACTGTTCTTCTCCAACAACTTTTACTAAGCACCCACTGGAAGTATAAACAAAACAATTAATGCATTATACTTTAAAATATTTGTCCCAAAAAGGTTATGTAAATTTATCATAAAGGTATCACCAAGGATTTTAAAAAAGTTTAAAATGAAATGGCAGGTGTCTCCAAAAATGGAATTTTTGTTTCCACTTAAGAAATTAATAACCTAGAAAAGGTCATGAGAAGGGGGAGGTAATGAGTCCAATCTTTAGTCAACTGATCAAGGTTTTAAAGAGAAAAATTTTATACACATTTAGTAGCAAGAAAGGTATGCATTAAATGGCAAAACTTCCCACATGGAGCTAAAGATGATTACATAAAATAAAGCAGAGAAAGACAAGTACCATACTCTCTCCCTGGAGCATGTGCTATCACAGTGCATGCTCTCTCTCACTGAAGCTGACAGCAAACAATGTGCCAAGAGGCTGAAGGGAATGGGAGGTTGGGAGGGTCAGGTCAAGTCATCAAAGAGCACAGAGTTATAGGTGGGAAAATGCATGTTCTGCTGTGTTATCGCACACAGGGTGTTTTTCTTTTGTAGATATTCATGTGAACTTATGTGAAAGGTTTCTTTTATAGGTAAGCTCTTTTGTAGGTAGGTAATTACAATGTACAATACATTTCAAAAATCGATTTTGAATGTTCTTTAAAAACTTTGTTACATTCACTTGTTTATCTGGTAGTTGCATACTGAAGCATTAGATGCTATCTCATAAAAATATGTAACTTGAATGTTTTATGTATCAGTTTAAAATATAAAGTTAAAATTTTAAAGTATTAAACTTTCTAATGAGGTTCTCTGCTATTTTCTAATCAAAAAAAGGTATTAACTTTAAAGCAATATCTACGTTAATGCACTGCCAATAATATGAAATTTCTCTTTGATATTACTCTAAAAACTATATCATGTGGTATACTCTTAAGATTTTATATCTGTAAATAGTTATTTAAAATAATAAAGCATCATTGATAAACCTTTTGGCTATGATAAGTATAAAAAAAAAGTAAACAAGTATCACAGATTACTGAACCTACCAACTGCACTCCAGTGCCCCCTAGTGTTACTAATCCTAAATTTTGCTAGCCCCTCTTTTGACTGCTGAAATTTTTAGACCATAACTGGAGATAACAAGAATCATCAATAGTGCTGCCTAGAGTTTCCAGCCAAACCCCGACCTAGACTCTTTAGGCAGCCTACATGTGGTAGTTAGTGAAGAATGAGGACTGTGAGAAGCATTTATTCCCTTTCTGTTCCCTCATCTCTCCATCTTTTCTCCAGGGCAGGTGCCCATGTAGGGAAGTCTGCCAATAAAGATTCATCATGGACAGGAAAGGTCTGTCTAATCCTGAGTTTCAGTATTAAGAAGCCTGTCTGACCATGGGTACAAACCACATTCTCCAATAGTACCATCATTTGCAATTGAAGTTCTGGCTTCCACATAGTGTGCTTTTCCCTATATATCTCTTAAATGGTTTAAAACACCCCCACTTCCACCCCAGCCTCAAGGCTGGTTGCCCTTGGTCCCCTGCAGGCTGCCCTTATCCTAGGATAATCTCAGGGCAGCGGTCAAACCCCTCTAGGATCGGGAGGCCAGTTAGGCTCTGCCACCCGGCCATTGTCTGCATGCAGACTACAGTATCATGCAAGCTAGTTATACTGTTCCTCTAAGATTCCAATATCATCCTTATGACTCTAAATTTACATCTGAAATCACAAGTAGTTATATCTTGAAATCCATAGTCCTTAGCACAATGACCCACATAGACACTCAATGTGAAACTGATTTACACACATATGTTATACCTTAAATACCTACCCTATGTTGAAAAAAAGATGGATCAAGATATTTGTCAAATCGATCTTCAAATTTTACATCTGATTTTTTCCATTTTACCTTAAAAAAAAAAAAAACTCACTTGAAAATTCAGGCCAATAAATAATTAATAATCTAATGACAAAACTCATAAAATTCAGAAATACTTAGAATTAAAATTAAATGATGAGAATATACTGACAGTACCAGAGGTTGATTTTAAAAAAAAAAATTTATTACTTTATGTGTATGGGTATGCATCTGTGCACTACATGTATGCAGTGCAAGCAGAAGCCTAAAGAGGGTACTGGCTCCCTTGGAACTAGATGCTGTGAGCTGCCTTGTAGCTGCTGGAAGAGCAGTCAGAACTCTTAACCACTAAGCCATTTCTCCAGTCCCAGTATGAGAAATTTGAACAAGGACAATATTACATCTTTTCTTAGAGGGATCATTTCAGCTTTCAAGGACTAATTATTGTTGACTGACTATCTGATATAGGTGTTAGGAATTAACACTAACTCATGTTATAAGTATTTAAATCAGTTAAAATAAGAATACATATTTTTTGTCTTTAAATTGTGGTTTATGACAACTATTAAATTTCTTTGTATAGTTATATAATAATTATTTATATTGGGTACATATAGACAAAAGAATTTTCAGAATTGGCTATAAGCAGGGGATTCTTTTTAATGACCAAGAAAATAACTGGGAAGAGAAAGCATCCCTGTACTGGACTTCCCCTCTCTCTTTCATCATTTTTAAGCTAACAGAACAGAATTAACTTCCTAGAAGCTCTTACTGTGCAAGAGTCAGTCCTCCCATCAAATAAAGTAAATCATAGCAATCTACACCTACTCAGAGACTTTGGTTCTATCTTTATCTGCATCAGCAAATGAAAAGAAAAATAATATGAGCTCCTACAACCTAAAAACATCAGGAAGATACATGGCTGAGTTGTCCCTTCTGGTGTTAACAGTAACTATGCTAGAGCAATGGTGATTAATTAAGTCAATGCATGACATCCCATACCATGTATCGGAAGCATATACCCTTCCTTTAGGAGCCTTAATGTAGATACACTGAGGAATTTTGTTGCATCTAATTTTCAGATATACGATTACCTTCTAAAGTCAGCAAACAACCATTTCTTCCTATACACAATTATTTTAAAACTTACTGAATATGACATCTGAATTTTAGTATTTGGAACCAATTTGACCTTTCCTTCACTGGTCAGATTAACATCAACAATTCGATTTCCATTAAAGCCTATTTCAAGTTTTTTGTAGGTCCAAAGATAGTAATCTTCCCCATTTTCATCTGCTTCACCAACAATACCTACAAAAGAAAAAAAAAAAAAAAAAAGGTAATACCCACTTAGTATTCAAAGTACCTGGAAGCTAAGAGTTCATTAAGAGGCAATACTATCAACATCCTCATGATTAGCACAAGGCAAAGGAGCAGGCTACACTTGGTAGCAAACACACACCATGGCCACACTAGTACAAAATAATGAGAAGTTTAATATACGTGGTCAGATATGATACTCAGAACCCAATCTGTCACCACTAGCACCTCTGCTGCTGCAATTACCACCTTACTTGTGCACACCACCTAGTACCTGGGGTTAGTTTCTCAGGTTTTCAGAAACATGCTGTATCACTATCTATCAAAACAATCCAGCTACTTAGTGACCACCCACAACCACACACACACTCACACATATATACACACACACACACAAACACACACACACATAGAGAACAGGAGGATGAGGAAGAGGAGAGAGGAAGAAATAGAGAAAAGGGAGAATTCATTTGACCATCTATTCTAAAAACTAGACTAGCTAAAGACACAGCTTCTCTAAAAGGCTTTTTCAAAGACTGAGACTTTGTTCAAGAAATATCATATTATCATATTGGAATTTTTTTTCTTGAGAAAGAAATTTCCAGATTAAGATATTGCAGATTATGCAAAAACATTTAAAGATGGTAGACACTGAATTCTAGTTCTAAAAACAGATTTTTAAGGGGTCAGGGAAACTGATCAGTTGTCAAAGTCCTTGTTACACCAGCATGAGAACCTGAGCTCTAGCCCTATGCGAAGAAACTGAGTATGGTGGTAAATGCTTATAACCCCAGGGTTGTCTAAGTGGAGACAGAAAGACTCTTAGGGCCATGACTGGCTTTGCCTAATCAGTGAGTACCAGGCCAAGTGAAAGATCCTGTCTCAAAATAAAAGGTGGTCAGCACTTGAGGCACAACATCCAAAGATTACCTCTGGCCTCCATATGCTCACAATGATAGACAGATGGACACACACACACACATACACACATACACACACAATTCATAACAAAGAACACTTGTCTCTGTTGCTAAACAGATTCACAACGATTAGGAAAGCAAAAACTGAAGATGCAGACTTGAAAAAGAATACAGTGAGCCAGAGAGATGGCTCAGTAGGGAAAGATATTTGCATCAAGCCTAAGAATCTGAGTTTAAACCCCAGGATCCACATGGTGGAAGAAAAAAACAGACTCCCACTGTACTTTTCACCTCTACCCATGCTATGGTACGTATGCACACTCAATTTTCCCAACACTAAATGAATGTGATGGGGGGGGGGGGTAAAACAAGGTCTTATGTAGTCTTGGCTGTCCTAGAACTCATTATACAGATGGGGGGGGGTGTCTTCAACACACAGAGATCTGCCTGCCTCTGCCTCTAGGATGCATGAGCCACAATGACTAGCATATGTGATAAAGTCCCTTATAACAGGAGAACTATGAAACGAATCTGTTTTCACTGCAAATGAAGAAAAGTCTTGTTTAATGGGTTCTCCTAAACTATAGGCTCAGAAATCATCAGTCACCCTCAAAGCTGATGACAGAAATACCTGTGTCCTATAAGACTAATACAATATTTTATACCAAATGCTTATTCTATGCACCTAATTAACATATACCAGAGTAATAACTGTTGTATGAGGTTTCTGGCCAGGACTTTCAGACCCTCAGTCCCATGGTCCCACTGAAACACACAGACACTTGTATTAATTGTACGCTGATTGACCCTGGCATATAACTTGCTCACTCTTGCTCTTAATCTAATCCATGATTTTTATCCTGTTCAGCCATGCGGCTCAGTACCTTTTCTCAGAGCAATATAGGTGTCCCCTGCATCTGCTGGCTTCTCTGGCAACTCTGTGGCATTTCTGTATCTCTGTTCTTCCAGAGTTTTCTTAGTCTGGTAGCCCCACCCATACTTCCTGTCTGCCTTTGGCCAATCAGTTTTTTTTATTGAACTAGTAGCCAGGACAATTATTTACAATGGAAAAACATAAATCCACTACAAATAACAATGCATGCAAATGTCTCTTGAAACTAACTTTCCATTTTTTAAGACAGGACCTCCCTATATAATCTTGGGTGGCCTCAGACTTGCTATGTAGACCAGGATAGTCTTGAACTCAAAAAGATCTTCCTGCCTCTTCCTCCCAAGAAATTAACTTTCTTATAAATTTCTTTAGCATATTAAATTCTGATCTAATGTTCTCAGTTTTGCTATATATGAACATAATGATCAGCTAATAATTTTAAGATTAAAAGATAATTCTTACACATAGAGCTTATGTCTAGAGACAGAAAAAAAATTGTGATCAAACATGTTGCCCATGGTGACTGCCTATTCTTTGCATTTTAAATAAGTTAATGATTTAAGCTATTTTTGGACTAGGCCTACGTTTGTATTAATCATATTATGTCTGTTCCCCAACAGTATAGACAAGCAAAAGCTAAACAAGAATAATTCTTCAATATTAAATGTTTCAGAAAATGACAAAGAAACCGGTAAAATAAAACATTCAAGAAATTATCATGCCCCTAAAAACATACTACTACAGTGTCACATAAAGAGGTAAATTTCAAAAATCCTATTCAGCTTCCTGACCACATTTAAGAGAAAATAAGATGTGAAGAAACTAGGGAAGAAGAAAATTTCAGATGTTCCAAGAGTCTTTGAATTCGTGGAGTCTGTAAAGTTTCAGTACAAACCTTTTATTTTGACAGTTTCCAATAAGGTCTGGCAGTACCAAAAATGCCTCCAGTAGTAGAAAGCCATGAGATCAGCTTTTAAAGACTATTCTGGGGTGGGAAAACATTTCCATCATGGTCTGCAACAGTCACCTTAGCACACTGGTTCTCTCACTATGAGATGGAGAGTACTTACCCCATATTGGTAAGTCATCTATGTACATCTGGTACCAGTAGTGATTCTTGATAGCATACACAAATGCATCTCTCTTCTCTTTATCTAAGTCAATTTCACAATAAGTGCCTGGCATCACATCATCTGCAAAGTAAAAACTACAAAATTAACCTACTGGCTTGCAAAAATCGTCACAGGAAATATAGCCCAAGAAGAAAAGTCAGTATTTGCTTATAATGTCTATTCCCGATAGCTCAGTCCAGTGATAAGTACATGAGACTCAATAAGCTCTTCTATCCGGTTTTGGTATATCCTCCATGACCTTAAAATGAGATTTTGATCATCTTTATTTTCAAAGGTTACATTACATAACTAAAATCTTCATATAAAGAAAACAATACAAGAATAATAACAAAGTCACTTTAAAATAAATAAACTGACAAAAAATAAGGAACATTTAAAAAAAGTTTAAGACACATAAGAAAATCTTCATGTACTGTGTGGGAAAGCTTAAGAGTAGGAGCCTGAGCAGAGATAACAGTGTAGCTTCAGCTCATTCAGATACACATTTATTCAAACAGCACACACACACACAAAAAAAAACCAAAGTCATCAGTGACCACAGAGACCATAGGACTCCTAGTGATTTTCTGTAATTATTAAGATCACAAGGCTAGCCTCTATCTAATAGGCATTTCTGCTTATAAATCACTCAAAAATACTCTAAAGGTGAGTCATTCCCATCCTTGATAGCTTGCAATAATAGTATTCTCATAACTGTGTTCAGTTGGTCTTTAATTTCTAATGTTTTAAAAATGTGTTTGTTTAAAATAAATTTACTAAAGCAATTACAACAATATAAATCAATCTTAACAAAAAAAAAAGATACTGTCATACTGGTCATTTAGAATCTGAAATGCAATTTTCCCACAGAAACATAAAATTTCTTAAATATTAATATTTCTTAAAGTTTATAGATGAATGATGAATTCAGTGACTACCCATAACATTATTTCCTTAAGAACTAATCTCTATGAAACCATGTTCTTGTACACTGTAAGTATTGGTTTAATAAAACACTGATTGGCCAAAAGCTAGACAGATAGTAAGTATAGGCAAGGCGACGAGAAGAGAAAAATTCTGGGAAGAGGAAACACGAGCCAGATGGGAGGATTCTAAATCACCAGCATGTCTTGAGCTCTGATTTGAGTTTTACTACTCACTAGCTACCTCAACAAAAAACAAACGGTTTAGCTCTGTGACCCTGGCACAGTCCCTCAACTGTGAAACTGAAAACAACTATGCCAGCACCTTTTAAGGCTGGAGTGTGGATGTATTCACAGTGTTCGTAAGTATCTTTGCCCTCACACTCTTGAAAATATCATGAAAGTGTTACTTCCTCTGCACCACAAACACACCCCACCCCACCCCACCCTGCAAATATACAATTTCAGAGTGCCCATGGACAGACCCCTGAAGCCAGAATTCTGGTTAGACTCTCTATATTCACAGCCCAGCACAGTCTAGAATGTAATTACATACTCAATAACTGCCAAATAGATTTTTCTTAAAAAGTATAAACTGGAAATACTGGTATATGCACAGTTAATTTAAAAACTACATAAAAGGTACAGGTTAACTGAGCCACCTGACTGGCAGCATAAACCACACAATTTGTTAGATAGCTACTTGGTAATAGGTATCAATAACAGTAACTGCCAACTGGGCAATCCTGGTACAATCTTGTAATCCTAGCTACTTGGAAGTTAATACAGAAGGACTACAAATTCAAAGTTTACTAGGGCTACAGAGTAAGCCCAAAGCTAGGCTATGTAACTTAGCAAGGCTGTGTCTCAAAGAAAAAAGTTTTAAAAAAGGGTCAGGGAGGGAGGTGTGGAAATGTAGCTCAATGCAAGATGCATTAAAATACCTTATGTAGAAATTGACAAAAAGAAAGAAAGAGAGAGAGAACAGATCACCTTGTAACTAGAGTGGGGAAAATCGCATAACCTAATTAAAGAGTAATATGTAGCTACATTTGAAGAATAACAGTAAGAATAAACTCACAAAATGTTAAGAAAAAGGAGTATAAAAATAAATGTATATAACTTAATGAGTTAGAAATACCTAAAATATTGTCATATAATAAGCGCTATATAAGGGTTGAGCTTAAAAAAGCATGTGTAACAAATTCAACTTTCACTTTCTTATATTACAATTAGCACAGGATAGTAAAAAAATCAACGAACTGACAGCTTTCAGATTCTAATTTTTGGGTCTTGTTAAAATGCTAACGGACTGAAAGCAGCAGGAAGAAAAATCTAGCAGCAAGCTCCTATACTTCCACAGGTGGTTTTCTTCTCTCCCTCCTAAACCCCTCAAATGTCCACATAGAGGATGTGAGTCCATCAAAACAAGCAGAAAGTAGTGACAGTACTTCTCTACTGCTGTGACAAAACACCATCTTACTGGGCTTAGGGTTAAGAGTAAGGGTCCATCACAGCAGCGAAGCACGGCAGCTGGAGCAGAAGCTGAGGGCTTTAAAAATATCCTACTTCACAGATAAGTCTGTCAGATATGCTAGGTCTGTAGGCTGAAGATGGATGCCCTACTGCTGCAGAGGAACCTTGGGTGACTGTCCAGGCAGTCAGCTGTTTCTATCATTTTTCACATTTTTTGGAAGTCGCTAGTTTGTACTTCCTATTTACTTAATATTATTTCCTTCTCAGGTCTCTGAGGGAGTTGGAAATGAAACAGTTAGTTATATTTATAGTTTTCCTAGTTACAGACTCAGGAAAGAAACTCACGAAGAAGTGTAAAGTATGCTAAGTTTGAGAGACATCAAAAGATACTTTGCAGTTTGTATTACAAGTTATCTAGAAAGCGAATTAGGTACAATCCTTTGGACTCACCAAAATAGGATAAGTAATGGAACAGTCTCTTTAAATTTGTCAACTGTTAATAGACTGGGCATTGTTGATGTGATTATTGTTTTTATATAATGTTATTGTACCTATTATATAGTTTTCCTTATATTATAACCTTTTTTATTTTGACACAAAAGGGGATATGTAATGATATATTACGTACTTAATAAAAATAGTCTGGAATCCCAAAGGACAAAGCCACGTTAGTCAGAGCCAAGCCAGGAAGGTCAGACTGGAGACCCACAAATTTAATCCCATCACTCCAAAGGCAGAGTTCTTCTGGATTTCTGTGAGTTCAAGACCAAACAGAGCGAGGTGGTGCTGGCACCGACCTTTAATCCTAGCACTAGGAAAGTTGAACCAGGAATTGAGATAACTGGGTGGGGAGAGAAAGGCAAGGAGAAGGCAGTTCAACCCCTTTGCCTGTGAATGTGGGATAATGCTATAAATATTTTTTACTTGTATTTATTTAATCAAACGCTGATTTGGACAAAAAGCAGGAACGAAGTAGAGACTGGGCAACCAGACTAAGAGAATGCTGGGAGAGGAAAGGCAGAGCAGCAGACTCGAGCCAGACACAGAGGAAAGAAGATGAGAATGCTGCTCTGAGAAAAGGTACCAGGCCACGTGGCTAAACAAGGTAAGAATCACAGGTCAGTTTAAGAGTAAGAGTCAGCAAGTAATGAGCCTGAGCCATACGTCAAAGAGTTTATAATTAACATAAGCCTTTGTGTGTTTATTTGGGACAAAATGGCTGTGGAAGTGGCTGGACAGGAAAGAGAAATTTCTGGCTAAACATATTGAACCACAAACCACAAGCCCCAAAAAGAGAGAGCAAACTAAAATGGCTTTAAAACCTCTGTAACATACTTCCTTCAGTAAGGCCTATCTCTTAAACCCACCCAAACACCACCACATATCAATGAACAAAGTATTCAAGTATCTGAACTATGGGTACATTCTCACTCAAACCATCCCAAATGAAAAGAAGAGCTTAATACATTATTGGAAAAGGAAAAACAGAGAATACGACCAGGAACACAGAACACACAGGGAAAAACAAAACAAGAGAGTTGGGGGTGGGAGGTGGGGGTGGAGGACGGACATAACTCATGTCCTAGAATGCCTCAGACCTGGGAACATAAACAACAAATGTAAAGGTTGAACATATAATTACATGCAAATATGTATATGGAGTGGACACGATGGTAGCTCATACCCTTGATCCCAGGACTTGGAAGGCAAGAGACAGAAGAACCGCAGTTTGAGGATAACCTGGGGTACTTAACAAGATCCTGTCTTTAAAAAAAAAAAAAAAAAAGAGCTGGGGGTGTTACTTAGCTTGATTCCTAGGATGAAGAAATAGAAATTTAAACGGCTATGAGGCTGGATGCTTGTTTTTCCCTACCCACCACACAGCTAGATGAATACCCTCAACTTGTCCCCTGCTGCAGGAGACAAGAGACAGATCTTTTTCTGGAGAATTTCTAGAGGCTCCAGAAGTAGTAACAGTGGAAAGAGAAGTTAGGAGAGACAACAGGGTGAGAAACTGCCTTCAGTAAAAAGTCTTCCAGCTCAAGAAATGGACCTGCTTCTTCTCCAAGCTCCTTCCCCATCCTTTGGCAGTCAGATCTATTCCACCTAGGCATATTTGACTGGAAACCACTGCCTTTGGGAATGAGAGCAAACAAGACAGAGAGTCATTTAACTCTAAGTAGTAAGGATTTAAACAGCACTGATAGTTCTCTAAAGTTACAAAATCACAAGAGGTAAAAAGAACTACAAAATGCCATCTGTATATTAGGTCATAATATTCAAAGATGAAATAATTTAAAAGAAAACTAATACAATATGAAGAAAGGAAAAATCCACAGAAGTCATTACTTTTCAACCATTAATGCCCTTTATCATACCATAGGATTCTCAAATAAGAGGGGAAGGTGCTGGGCAGTGACTATCCCAGGTGGACACAATGACTGTAACTGTAATCTCAGCACTCAGAGACTGAGGCAGAGGATCATTAAGTTCAAAGCTAATCTCAACAAAAGCCAGCAAGGGATATACAATAAGCTCTAGGCTTACTTAGCCTAAGCTGGTCCACATGGACCATGGCGGACAGGATGGTAACAAAACAAACATAAAATTACAATCTCAAAGAACAAATTGTCATCAAAGTAAGTACATATTGTCCAGTTACTAGACAATTTATTAAGAGTTTACTCAGTCTTAGAAGCGAGGGTGTGCAAGAATGCATTAGCCTAATAGAACCAGCAAGAGAGTACAGTAGTTTATGAATACATAAAATTCTATAATGAGTAAACTAACATTTCAGAATCGTTAATATATAAGCAAGTAGAATTAAGATCCATAGTATGTATATCAGAGGCACAGCAATCACCATTTCTCAAACATAAATATATAGCAGGTACTTTAAAAAGCACATTATCTCACTTAAATCTAACACTGATTCTATCAGCTTATTCCTCATGCTTCCCAGACAAGAACTACAAAAGATCAAAGAGATTCAATTATCTGCCTACAACCACACAAGTAGGCACAGGCAGAGCTGAGCTGTACTATGTCTGATTCTAAAACACACGTTCTTTCCAGTCCATAACAGCAATGTTCTAAGAGATAGTACCCATAATTAGAAAGTAGTAAAATCAGGCCTGGTTCAAGGATGCCTAAAAGAGATCTGTCTTTGTATATGTTTTTAATGCATTTTCTCTAAATGGTCTCAATTAGCATGTATCAGCATATTAAAAGAGAGGGAGAGAGAGAGAGAGAGGAGGAGAGAGAGAGAAAGAAGCAAAGAAAGAAAATCTATGCATAAATTCTGAAGTGAGAAGCAACCTACACAGCCCAGACCTAAAATGGTCTGTCTTCAAAATGAGACTATGGCTAGTTCCTTAATATAATCTCTCTGGTGACCATCAATGCTACAAAATGGTACCAATCCAATTAGCCTGATATAATCTGCTAGGTTAAAAAAAAAAGTTTCTGTATACATGCATATGTGTGTATGTGTGAGTTTCTGTTTATATGCATGTGCGATATGTGTTTTCAAATTTTTACTTCACATGAACATGCCCTTCAGAAGAATCATTAAAAGTCAAATGCTTGATAAGAAAGACTAAAAGCAAATAGTGGCTGTATATAAGGTATATGTGTGATCCCAGTACTCAGGGGGTAGAGACAAAAGAATGAGCTGAAGGCTGGCCTCAGCTACATAGCAAGTTTGAGGCCAGCCTGAGTCCCTATCTTAAAATAACTCAAAATAATCAATCAATCAAAGGTTCACATTGAGATAATACTGGTTCTGGTTTCTACAGCATTGTTAGTATAATGATATGCAATGAATAAATTGCTCATATTTGGGTCTCCAAAAGTGCACTCTACCTTTAAGTTTATAAATATATGAGTAAAAGTTTATAAATATGTGAGTAATAATCAGGAACACTTTCAAAGCATGATCATCTCTATCCATGAACTGAAGGAATAAAAGCCTACAGTAACAGGAAAAAAAATCGACTGGCTACTTCCTCTGGACTACACAAGTTAGCAGCTGTTTTGGCAGTATTCAGCTGCTGGTAGAGAGCTGGCTAAACCCCAGAACTGCTACCTTTGGAAGAGTAACAGCAGGTGGTTCTTTCATCCCTCAAGGGCTTGGCTTAATCTAAAAAGAAAATAAACCTCACTTTCAGATCCATGAAAACAGCCCCTGACTATTTATTTCCATCTCAGACTCAGGGAATTAGAAGTAAAAAGGAAGGTTAAGACTGCTGAAGAAATTATTTCTTCAAATAAGTAAGGCGTAAGGATTTCAAGTCTGATGAAATCCCCACTTTGGCAGGGCTTGTGAGTTTACTCTCTTGCTGGCTCCTGTCTATTAAATAAGACATGTCTACCGAATAGGGAAAAGGAGAAGCTAGGTGGATAAATACAAGATTGAGGTTCTTAAACATCACATGTTCCAGTTTGTTTCTTCATATCTGTGATTAAATATTTCAATTACCTTATTAAATTAAAACATGAGCCTCAGGGTATTTTCCAACACTGATAAAAGTATAGGCCAAAACCACTGTGGTTTAAGTTTACAACTCAATTTTATAACTAAGTTCCAAGAGACATTAAAATGTGCACCCATTTTCAAAACAGCAACAACAACAACAAAAAAAATCTCATAAATAAGAACATCATTTAACAACCAAAGTATTATCTTCATATCTCATTTCATAGCCTACTCTCAATGCACTAAAAATCAGATGACAGTTACTATTCATATTACATACCCATAAACCCACAATGAAGTCAAAACAATTTTACTATAGTTGATACAGTAAAAAAATAAATTAATTTAAAAAATGAGGCTGTAAACAAAGCTCCTGAGTACAAAGGCCATGTTCTATTAAAAGTCAAGACCGCCGATCGATCAAAGAACCTGCAGAACAAAGAACCTGCAGAACTCCAACTTCCCAGAGACTCTTGGCCTTGGTACTACCGATGCCTGTGCAGGGAATACGGGAATACGCTGAAAAACCCCACAGAGGAGCACACTAATGAACAGAGTCTCACAGATGATCCGATAGACGTCCCTCCAATTTAACAGTGTCTGACTTAAATCTTAAATATCCTACAGGTGTTAAGAGGGCAAAATAATCTAACAAAGCAAATACAGCCTGAGTATATTGTACAAGTTAATCTGAGGTTTTACACAAACTTCTCAGAAGCCACATGTCCCTTTGGAGACCCACATCTCTAAAAATTACTGTATTATGAATTTGTTAAGGCCTTTCCTGGCAATATATGTATCTAATAACTAAAGAGTTTACTGAAAAATAGTTTTCAGAAAGAACTATGTTAGAGAAACATTCTATTAACAATTAACTTTGCTAAATATCTTATAATGTACAACACCATACAATAAAATTACCTTGCCCCAATGTCAGCAAGGACTATTAATGTTGACATACCTTTAAATTTAATATCCAGGCCGCTAAATTCTAATTCAACTCCTTGAAGTGCTTCTCCCAGAGTTTCATGGTAATGACTGATACTTTTTTTTGACCCTACACAGAATGGAAGTGAAAAGTATTTATATGTTTCTTGGCGATTGTGATAGGGCCCAACAGTATTCATCCATAAAACAACTTCTTCTTTGTCTTGATACTGTAACGAGAAAACAAGATATGTACTTAAGACATTTAATTCACTCAAGTGCAGTGTCTATTTCAATATGCTAAAAGGTAAAACAGTAGAAATTTGAGTATCAATGCCCACACTTTCAAAATCAAGCTTCATGACTCTTAAAATTTTATTATGACTGTGGTCTTAGGATCCATTTTCTCCAAACTTTGTTTTACAAAAGACAATGGTTTTTAACAGTCCAACAGCCTGTAAGAATAGGTTTATAACTATTAAATAATTGTAAACCCCAAACCAACATAATTTGACAGGGAAACCTGCACAAAGAAGGAGGGAACAACAGCTTATCTAGAACCTCATGTTAATCATTAGATTCCCTCTCTCCACAAATAAATACAACCTTCCCTCTCTCAATCTTTCACACACACACTGGTCAAAGTACTACACGAGACAACTGAAAAGGAGCAAACCAACAGAGAACATTCAAAGTCAATCCCACCTGGCAAACGGCATATATAATTATACCTCTAACCATCAGTGAACATTACATGTAGCCACATATGGACCTGCGGCTTCATCTTTTTATGGCCTGCCAGTGGGCTCTGCCAAAGACGACTTCTGTTGAAAATTCATAGCAGTATTAACCACTATCAATTTTTTAAAAGTATTTTTAAATTATGTGTATGTGTTTCTATGTGTGTATTCTTGTATGTGTGAGTGTGTGTGTGTGTGTGTGTGTGTGTGTGTGTGTGTGTGTACTTGGAGGCCAGAAGCATAAGATCTACCCAAAACTGGAGGTACAAGGAATTGTGAGCTACCCTATATGAGTGTGCTAGGACCCAAACTCTGATCCTCTGCAAGATCAGTAAGTGCTCAGGTACTTTCAGGTAACAGTATAAATGTTGATTCATTATGAAGTGTCTAGCATGTGCCAATACTGTGTTGGTCACTGAGGATTCTGCTTTCAAGACGATGTGCCCCCACCCTACTGATCTCTTGAAGGGAAAGAATTAGGTAACAGGAAGTTATCCAATTATTTCTAGTTCTCCCACTGAAAACTGATCAATAAACACTTTCGACAAATAATCTATCATTTTTCTTTCTCTTTTTGGTTTTGGTTTTTCTTTTCTTTTCTTTTTTTTTTTTTTTTGAGACATGGTTTTTCTGTATATCCCTGGCTGTCCTCGAACTCACTCTATAGAACAGGCTGGCCCTGAACTCACAGATCCTCCTGCTTCTACCTGAGTGCCGAGTTAAATGCATGTGATACTACTGCCCAAAATCTATCACATTTACAACCAAATTCACACTACTCAAATTCACCAATTTCAATTCTGTTTTCCTAATGATATTACAATTCTCTAGACATGGGTATTCAAACCTGAGGCTCTTTGTCTTCCAGAGAACCCCAATCCACTAGCTTATCCACTCTTTCTCCAAAAATACATTTCTTCCTTTCTGCTGTACCACCAACTAAACATATTTAAGGTCTCATTATTCATATAAGGCATCATTTGGGTCATCAAAGAAAACAAAAAGGACCTTATTCAAACACATAGGCAGAATACAGCGAGGCCTACGCTGGATATAGACATACGGACAATAAAAAGATCCCTCTTGCCTAGCATAGTGATGCCAGGCATGAAGACACATTAATCCCAGCTCTTGGGATGCACAGACAGGAGGTTCTGAGTCCCAGGCCACCCTGGTCTGTTCAGTACATTCCAGAGTATACAGAGTCAGACCCTGTCTCAAAAGTAAGGAATACTCTTCTTCCCTTCAAGTTCCCAATCCGCAAGTAATGAGTAACAATGGAGAAAAGGTTATGAGTACAGAAAGCTATTGTAGCAACATTAAAGGAACAATTAATTCCACTTTAACAGAGAAAGGACAGGGTAAACAGTAATACAGAAAACCGTAAGTTGCTTCAAAAACTACTACAGCTAATCTCCACTCATGAAGTAAAGAATCAAAGGTCTGAGTGTTGATATCTCCATAGGCCACCACCCATAATTATTCCTTTTAGTTGGGGGCAGGACTGACAAGTCTGCACATAGGTCACTGTTCTCCCATAATGCACAAACTTCTTTCTACCTGCACATCCTCAGAATTCTCCAAAGGGAGATCTACAACCACTCTACTTCTCTCTGATCAGAGTTCAAAGAATTAAGAAATGCTACTATGTACAAAAGTATTTGATACCACCAGTAAACACTGAAGACTTAGTCTAAAGCATGCACTGACCACAACAGTATTCATTCAGTGATAAAAGAAATGAGAGAGAGCAACCTTGAGAACGGAATATTGTAGAGAGGGATCCTGCCAAGTCTGCTCAAGTGCTACATAGAACTCTAGAAAGGACCTTAGAGACAAATCTCACAATATACCTAATCTTTAGAAATAAAAGATGGGAACATAATCATTTCTTTAAAGTAGGGCATTCATTTATTTTACATACACTGAAACAGTTTAAGGGTTACAATGTAGATTAAACCCACATTTTGAAATGAGGTTGGTCATTTTGAACATCTGTGAAGCTGGTAGAGTTTGCTTCATGAGCCAAGAACTAGAACAAAAGTGTGCACATTCTCTGGTCTAAGATGTTCTCTAGGAAGAAGACTAAGGTAGCCAGAAACACAAAGCTGTAGGTAAACTGTAAGAACTGTAATGACAATGGGTCCCATTCTGCAGTCTAGGACTCTCTGGGAATAGGACAGTGTAGTAGTTATAGTAACAGTAATAGTAATAATAGTAATAATAATAATAGGTAAAGTAGTAATCAGGAACACACTGGAGTTGCAGGTGAGCACTAAGGAACAAACAATGCTTCACTTCCTTTGCAGGGCTCCTTTTATGCAGTCAAATACAATGAACTTTTATCATTTATTACTTCATCCCAGACTTTATTCGGCCCTGAGAATAAGAGCTCCCCAGCCATGGTCAAGGATTTAGTTTCACTGAGCATGGTGGTACATATTAATTGCATGCTCAGGAAGTTGTGGCAGGAGGATTATGAGTTTCAAGCTAGTCTAGGCTGCACAGTGAAACCCTACCTCAAGAAAAGCCAGAGTTTTATCTTAAGAGAAAAAATATGTCTAAAGATATCTTGAAGCTCAAAGAACCAAAGGAAGGGGAAGCTTTTTCTCCCTCAGACTGCAGACAAATTCTCTAAGCTGCCTAGGTCTGTAAGAAGGCTTTTCCTTCATTAATCTACCTATTAGAAAGGTGTGGTAAACACTGGTCGAATTCCCTCCAAAACATCCCAGGAAGTCTGAGCCAACACTTAAAATATTTAGAATGCTTAGAAAAACTGCACTGGGCAATGGCACTGAGATGGGGGGGGACGGGACTATCAAGGAAGCAGAGTAGAGGTCTCAGGGGAAGCAACCAGAGGAAAGGATAATCTACTTACTCTGTTTATGATTGAGGTGAGGACTTCCTTCCCTGACAGAGGTCATCAATACCACCATCACCCCCAGGAACACTAAAAAATGTTGCTGACCTCTTTCTAGAACCTGAATAGAGAGATCAGAAATGATGCTGCCCACCAAGGATCAGGAGCCCTGAATGCTACCTTTCATTTTACAAAAAAAAAGGTTAATAATAAAATGCTTTTACCAGAGAAAGCAAAATCCATTTCTGTATTTCAGAAATTAGTTTCAAAAGCCTTTCAATTATTTAAACCCATACATAAGAATGCTAATACAAATAAATTGGAAATGCATTTTGAATAACAGATTGAGATAACCACTCTTTCTTAAAACAGCTTTGTACCTAAACTTTCAGTCTATCATTAAGTACAGTCCAAAACAGGCCCAATTACAGCATTTCCTACAAACCAAATCTACATCAGCACACTCACAAACTCACTTATAGGACAGGCCTTATTCTCAGGATAAATCTTCAAATGTTTCTACTCTTTTAACAAGACTAAGACAAAGATTGCTTTGCCAAGCAAGCAAATCCCACTTCAGGGGCTAGAGAGCTGACTCCGTGGTTAAGAGCACCTGTTGCTCTAGGAGAGGCTTCAGGTTCAGGTCTAAGCACTCACACGGCAGCTCACAACCAGCTGTAGTTCCTGTTCTAGGGCAGCTGCTGCCCTTTTCTGGCTTCCATGGGCACTGCATGCACATACCTTTATATACATATAAGCAATCATACACAGAGAATAAGTCCTAAAACCTTTTCCCAAGTCATTCAGTGGTACAATATAAAATGTTTCCCGACAGAGGCAAAGTAAGCTGTAGCCAGAATTTTTCTAACCTGTTCAGGCCTGTGGTCCAGAGGAATCTCTCCCACCCATGGTCTTGCAGCCGCTTATAAAATAATTACTCAGAGGCCTAATTAATTACAAACTTACGAGCCTATAGCTCAGGCTTGTTACCAACTGGCTCTCACAACTTAACTCATTTCATTAATCTTTGTATTGCCACATGGCTCAGTGGCTTTATCTGTATCTCATTATATCTTGCTTCTCTGGGCAGCAACTTACAAGTATCTCCCGACCCCGCCCTTCACCTTTATATCTCTGCTTGGATTTCCCACCTGCCTCTATGCTGCCCTGCCATAGGGCAAACAGTTTATTAACCAATGGTAATGAAGTACATTCACAGTGTACAGAAAGACATTCCGCATCAGTAAGCCACCCTAAGCACAGGTAGGGTCCTCCCCACACCAGAAGTCCTGAAACTACAGCCACAGAGGACTGCAAAGAAATGACACCCCAGGAGAGTACCTACAGATGTATGCCTACATGAGGAATGGTCTGGTTTTGTTCATGGTGCTTTAAGCAAGTTTCATGCTTCCAGCACTAAGTATCTTTGTCCTTAGTAGTTACTCAATTACTCGTCACTCAATAGACACTAGAACGTACTCCTGGGACTAAGCACAGTGATGTAGCAGGTGTGAAGGAGAGGAACACAAATGACAAGGCACAATTTTGTGATCATGCTAAGACACAGAACCGACAAAAATCCCAAGTGCTTTCCATCCACGGAGCCATCTTCCTTACCCCCTGACTTACTTTAAAGGCCTTTAAAGGGGGGAGGGGAGTGGATCCTCATTATGTAGTCCTGGCTGGGCATGGAACTCCCAGTGCTAGGATTACAGGTATATACTACTAGGTCTAGTTTTAAAGAGACCTTCTGATGACTCTTCATGTAATAAACTGTCTTTAATGAGTGGAAGTATTCTTTAGTTTTAATTTCAAACAGTATGTCCTATAATCTGCACAATCCAACTTTTAAAAACTAATAGTAGCACATTCTCCAGAAATCAACAGAACATTTCCTTCTCATTATTTTTCTAAGGATATCAAAAGAACTTTGGATAAATCAGCACATAAAGATCACTGGGGAGGGGGAGTGTGACTCAATGAGCAGAGGTACTTGCTGCTAAGCCTAACAAGTCTACATGGTAGAAGAAAAGAACTACTTCCCATTAGTTGTCCCCTTCCCCCGCCGCCCCCCCCCACATGCCCACTATAACACATGCTCACTCACCCACCCAAACCGCAGGGGGAAAAAAGTAAATGTAAAAACATTAAAAAAAAAAAAAACCCACAAAGAATACTATATGGATCAAACTAAATCCTAGTTTAGTAGATATAGGAAAAGGGGCGGAATGGGGGATTTGGAGGATATCAGGAAGTAGTTATTCTTTCTTAGAACCAGCTACTAAATTCTCTAACCAAGAATAATGATGCATGTTAGTAGCCCCAGCTATTCAGAAGGCCAAGACAAGAGAATCACTTGAGTACAGCCATGAATTCATGACCAGTTTGGCCAATACTGAGACCCTGTCCCCATAAAAATAATAGCAAAAGGCTAGAGAGATGGCTCAGCAGTGAAGTGTATTAGTTACTCTTCCAGAGGACCGTGGTTTGGTTCCCAGCACCCACAGTGGGTGGCTCACAACAACCTATAATTCCAGTTCCAAGGGATCCAACACTCTCATATGGCCTCCAAGGGCAAATGCATACATGTGAACACACTCTGAAAGACATATGTACTTAAATAACAAATGTTTACAAATAAAATTATTTGAAAAGCATTAAGAAAGAAATAGTAGGATCCTCTGTTCAGAAGTAATTTCAAGACAGTGATAAGTAGGCACTGAAACAAGGAAGAATGACTGTTCATTCCAACTGCCTACTGTGCCAGGAACTAGTCCTATCCTTTCTTCATGCTAGTACAAACATCTCAGTAACAACACAATGGGGACCTAGGCTCACCCAAACATTTCATCATGAACATAGTTCTATCCAGATTTTTACCGTCCTAAGTTTTAAGGAAAATGAACTGTAGAGAATCACCTGAGTCAACTAAAGACATTAATGGGGCCTAGGAAGACGGATCAGTTGGTAAACTTCTTCACCCCCGTAAGAAGCCAGAGGAGGTGTAATCCAAGCACTTAGGACAAAGAAACAGGCTTACTGACTGGCCAGTATGGAGTGAGCTTGAGGACCAGCAAGATAATCTCTCAAAAACAAAGTGGAGAGCAACTGAAGATACACTTAATACTAAATTCTGACCTCCACATATATGCTCAGACAGGTACACATATACACATCATATACTCATATAGGAAAACACGCAATTTGTTTTTTCAAAAGACTTATTTACTCATAGAATGTATGGAGTCAAATGCTACCTCCATCTCTACCTGGTACAACCTCTCTAGGCCTGTTTCCTTGTCTATTAGACGGGTGCATTATCTGCCTCCCATGGTTATTTATTTGGGGGTTCTGTGACTTCAAACTGGGGCCTTGAACACGTTAGGAAAGCACACTACTTCTCTGCCCTCACAGGCAATCTATTTACGTGAGTTAACTGAGAGCACTTACAGCAGGGCTAAGCACATACCATTCCAAACTGTACTGGTATTACATCTATGATGTCTAAGAAAATGGTCCAAGGGACAAGCTTTAGCTTCTGAAAACTGTTCTTTAATTAAAAATTCAACCCCACAAGTGTTTTTTCAAACACCTACTCAGCAATCTTCCCTTGACAATTTGTCTCTTCCCTCAATAAATTCTCTTCATTAGCTACTTCTGCCTTCTTGGAATTAAAAAAGAAAAAAAAAATCCCTTGATTAGAGCCCTATAATCTGGCCAAGGTGAAGATCTACATTTCAAGGAATATTTATAAGAATCTTAGAAAAAGTAAAGGATCTGTCCAATGCAGACATGCAAGGAATTAATATTCACTCTCAATGTTTGTCCAGCAACCATCTCAGATGTGCCATATCCTCACATCTTGACACTAAGTCCTTTGGAGATAAAAGTGTAGCTCAGAGATACAGCTTAGCATCTGTGAAGCCTTGTGTTCTAGCCCCAGTATGGGTGTGTGTGAGGGTGGGCTGGAGTAATCATTTGTCAAATATTTTGTATGCATAAAAATTAAAACATTTCAGTTGTAACCAGATATAGTAGCGTATATCTTTAATCCCAGTACTGGGGAGGCAGAGGCAGGTGGATCTTGGAATTCAGGGCCAGCCTAGTCTATAGAGCCAGTTTCAGGAAAGCCAGTGCTACCCGGCCAAAAAAAAGGGAAGAATTCTATTCTGTGGTGGAGTTATGTACCTACAACACACAAGGTCCTGGGATTCAATCCCAGTGAGTGAATGAAGTCCATAAATATGACATTTCTAATAAGTTCATTAAATTTGAGGTTGGAAGAAGACAGCTTAGCAGTTCAGAACATTTGTTGCTCTTGAAGAATTCCCAGATTTGGTTCTCTAAAGTCAGTGGATGGCTTATAAACCACCTATAACTTAGTTTCGAAGACACTCAGCACGGTACATATGTGATGCACATACATGACGCACATATATTCATGCTGGCAAAACTGTCACATAAAATAAACTTCAAAATGTTTTTGTGGAAGAACTTATTTATGCTAGTTTTTGTATACTTACAATTTATTATAGACTAAGACTTCCATCTTCATAGTAGTACACAATACAAGATTTAAAAGTAGAATATAAATTTGTATGTCGATATGGTGGCACTGTAACTAATTAAAAGTTCAGGATTTTACATAGAAACAGAAATACTAAAAAATTATAAAATACTTGCTGGGTATTTAAAAGAAATCAAATTACACCAGTCCATGTATGGTTTCTGCATAATATATAAAAATTACCTTTCATAAACTTTAAGACAAGTGAAAGAAGTGAAGTTTCCACTTAACTGCTTAAAATCTGAACAAAATTATCTTAAAGTGAAAACTCGCAAGTGTGGCAGAAAAAACATGTTACCAGTTCGATGTTTCTCTGAAAAAAACTTATACATGCAACTGGATTCCGGCTAAAAATAAGATATTAGCTACCCAGACAATAAAACAAAGTTTTGTTAATACAAACAAAATCCGAAGTCTGGCCCCTTAAATGAGAATGCCCATATCGATCAGCTACAACTGTACATTCTCCCTATCTTTCAAATTTAGTAAATACACAGCTTCTCAGGCAAAAATCCTATCGATAGAAACAAAAAAAAAAAAAAAATCATTCGACAAGGAAACTTGTAGATTTATCTGACTTTTCATGCATCCCAGCCTCTACCATGGTGGGGGGACCCACAGAGTTACAACTCTAGGTGAAAGTCACTCCCAGAGTCTTTAAATCCAAGCTTTGATGTGAAAATACAATTAAATGAACCAACCGCCAATCACCTTCTGATCAAAAGCAAACGTGAGTGGGGATGTGGGCTGAGGGCCCCTAGGCTCAGAGCTGCCCCGATTAGAAGCGGATCACCCGGACCCGATGTCCTCTGGGGACTCGAGGAGCGCGGACTAAGTTACAGAAAAGGCCTGAGGACCTAGTGCGTGCAGAGTGGAGACGTGTCTACGTGTAAAGCGTTCACACCTCCGCTCCACTAAAGCTGTCCCCCCATCATAAAGTTTAAATCTGGTTCGGACAGGAGCGAGAAGGGTGGGAAAAGGCCGGAGCCGGCCGTAAAGTGATGGGTATTTCCTGGTTGGCAAGTGCCCGGTGATCACTGTGCATCCATCTTCCGCCGCGTTATGTCCCACAGCGTCCAGCTTCCCGGGTTCAGAACCCGCTACTGGGCGAACCCCGGACCCCAGCCCCGAGAGGCGCAGCCGAGGAGCAAGGCCCAGGCAGCCGGGAGTGCTCGAAAATGCCTCCTCCCTGGTCTCCGCGGATCCGGCCCCGCCATGCCCGACCGGAAGGAGCGCCGTGGGGCTGCACCGGGCCTCCAGGCCGCGCCGGGCCTGGCGGGGTGGCAAGAGGGGCAGCGGGCCAGGCGTGGCCGCACGGCTCGCTTCGCCTCACCGTGTGTTCGTGCTCGTCAGACCGAGCCCGGGGCAGCAGCAGCAACAACAACGCGGCGGCCGCCGCCACGCTAGGAGCGCTCGGCAGCGGCCTCATCCTCCGCGCTCCCACAGGCCGGGCGCCGGCCCACCGACTCCTCCGCCGCCGCCGCCGCCGATTCACATCCACCGGGCGCGGATAGACGCACGGGGCCCGGGCCCAGCCGCTGCCTCCGCCGCCGTCACCGCCCGCTCCGCGCCGCCCCCGCCCCCCGGCCTCCGAGCCTCTTCCTCTGACTCAGCCACGTCATCCGGCCACCCCGGCACACACCGGAAGTCCTCCCGACGCGGGGCCGCAACTGCCGCCGGCGCGCGCAGTCGCTGGGGCTGGAGGGTTCCGGAGCCGTCGTGCTTCCGAGCCCTCGCGCCGGCCGGCTAATATAACCTCGGCTCCGGCGCCTAGCTCGCCGTGGCCTCGGGGTGGGTCATTTCGCCGAGGGCCTGAGGCTCAACGCGAAGAGTGTTGGGTGTTTTAGCATCACCGAGTGCTGATGGGACTTAGTTCAATCAAGCGATGTGGGCTGAGTTGACGTTCTTGTTCATTTGTTTGCCTAAAAACGTGTTGTTTTCCGCCCATCATCCTCGGTCATCAATGTGTCGGGAATGGAAGCTCCTCGGCGCACCAATCACCGGTTCTTATTTTCTCTGTACCTCACTCCTGTAACCTCAGCACTGGGGAGGCTAGACTGATTGTTACATAATCAGTGCTTGCTTGGGTTATGGTGTGAGAAAAAAACCAAAATGAAACGAATCAGGTCATGGTGATACAGGCCTGTACCCCCAGCAGCACTTGAGGGACAGAAACAGAATTGCTGAAAGATTGGAGCAAACCTTGTCTGCAGACTCAATACCAGGCCAGCCATGCCTCACAGCAAGACCCCCTCTCAAACCAAAACATTAAGGACTCAGAAATACCTGTCAAATGAACAAAACAATCTTCTAGTTGTGGGGCTTTGAAGGATGATTGTCTCATCCATCAGTATGGGGAAGAGTCTAGCCTTTGGTCATGTAATACCTCAACAGCCAATATTCCTTACTACCATGCTGTTCAGAAGTCTGAACAAGATCCTACTAACAGTTTTCCTTCCCTGTTCATTTCCAAAGTGCTATAATGACTGTCTACAAAGAAATCAGATTATATCACTGTAATAGTGAACAAGAAAATCATAGAATCATCACTAAGGACTTCATCTTCCAGGCACTATTTGATACTCACACAGATCCTATGAAACAAATGCCTTCAGTGTGCTGTTAACATTACAGAAAAGCAGCTCAAGTGCAGGCCGAGTGACTGCTGAAAGACCAGAACCAGTTTTCTTCTTTAGGTTTTTGTTTTGAACTGCTAATGTACCACCAATCATACAGCTCTTTAAAAGATCAATCAGATTGGTATGAAATGATATCCAAGAAGTGCTTATAAAGAGAAATACTTTGCTTTCATTTTAAATGATAATATGCTAATTCACTTGTAGAAAACTTTGTTGTTTCAAGACAGGGTTTTTCTGCACATAGCTCTGGCTATCCTCCAAGTGTTGGAATCAAAGGCATGTACTACCACAGCCCCGGCTAAAAAACAAATGATTAAAAATTCAAACCATAACCAGAGTGATTTACTTTGAAATTTGTATGCACCTGTTTGGAAATTTCTATACATGTGTGTTGTGTATGTGTGTGTATATACGTGTATGTGTGTTGAAGCCAGATATTGACGTAGATGTCTTTCTCCATCACTGGTCACATATTGTTTGAGGCAACATCTCTCTGAACCTGAAGCTCAAGTATTCTGCTAGAAGACTGGCTGGCCAGCAAGGTCCAGCACTCCTTGTGTCACCACTTCCCAGATCCAACCTTTATATGTGGGTTCTTGGGATCTGAAGGCCAAGTCCTCATACAAGCAATTTACCAACCGAGTCTTATCTCCAGCCGTTTGGATGTTTCTTATAATAAGTGTGCACTCCATATGTAGTGAGGATGGAGAGTATTGCCCTTGCTAAAGCATACAGTCCGACTCCCTTAGTCTGTGATTATTGTAGTTACTACTCTATTGCTGTTAAGAGAGACTCCATGACCAAGGCAACCCTTATAAAAGAGCATTTAACTGGGAAGTAGGGTTTGCTTACAGTTCCACATGGTCAGTCCATCATCATCATGGCAGTGTGCATGGCACTGAAACAGCAGCTGAGAGCCACATCCTGATCTCCAAGCAGAAAGTGAGACTACATCTGGTGGCATGGACTTTTGAAGTCTCAAAGCCCCAACCCCAGAGACATACTTCCTCCAACAAGGCTACACCTCCTTTTAGTCCTTGTAATCCTCTCAATCTCCCTGGTGACCAAGCATTCAAATAGATGAGACTATGGAGGCCATTTTTATTGGTTGTGCTCCTGCACATTCAGAACTGACTTTACTGTGCAAGTTAGTTTTTTGTTCACTTGACACAAACTAGAACCCTTCGTCAGATTGGCTTGTTAGATTCCGGATTGATGTGGGAGGAACCAGCCCATAGTGAAAGTGCTACCCCTGGTGGTCCTGGGTTGTATTAAAAAAAAAAAAAAAAAAAAGCAGGCTGAACAAATCTTGGAGAGCCAGCCAGCACTCGCCTCCAAGGTTCCTGCTTGAGCTCTTGCCATGACTTTCATCAACGATGGAGTGAGACTTGAAAATAGAAGCCAAATAAACCCTTTCCTGCCCAAGTTGGTCATGGTGTTTATCACAGTAGCAGAAAGCAACACAGAACATTTGCCTGTTATTAATACTTGTATTGTGCCTTTGCTTAAATATACACCATGTTCCTTACACTTCTGCGACCTGTGCAGTGCTGGGAATGGACCCCAGAGCCATCTATGTGTTAGGCAAGTGCCTTACCACATAGCTACTTCACCAGCCTTAAGCCTTTGCTCTTTATCAAGAATGTCCTTTCTTTAATTCTGTCCTTCCAAGGCCAGCCAAATTGCCCATCTTCAGTGAGAATTTGCATCATTCTCTTGAGCAATTGGGCATCCCTTCTTTGAGATTCCCATAGTTTGGTACGTTATGTCACACTTGCTACCTAATCCCAGTTCTTCTTCTGTATTGCAGTCTGACCTTCTTTGATGGCAGGAATTATCATTTGATGATCATTTGTCTAAGCTGCCTCGATAGTACTTGTCATATAGACCTTCAACAAGACCTTCATTTGTAGAACGAAAATATTAACAAGAGAAAAGGCAAACCACACCGCAGTATTTAAAGAATGTGCTTTCCAGCTAGTATAAGAGACATCACAAGGCCCTGCATGATTAATTGCTTATGAATTTTACATCAGTAATTGCTGCTGAAATCAGAGGAGGCATCTTATTCATCTTTGTATATCTTCCAAAGCACCTAGCACAGTGACTGGATCGTAGTGGAGGCTCAGCAAACACTCCATGAATGAGTAATCACTGCTGTTGAATGAGGCAATGATGGGCAATTGAGAACAAGCAGCATGAGGACCACATTGAGACAGACAAGTAGTTTCTTAAACGTCCATCATCACCAGCCTTTTAGCTTCCACAGATTTGAGGTACAAGCGGTTTTGTGGGGAGCACTAGACTGGCAAATGCTTGGAGATGGAAAGAACACATGAAAAATAGTGTTTATTTGGGGAGGGTAAATTTAAAATTAGGAGCCCTTATGTTAAAAAATAGATGCACGGCATATTTTTTTTTAATGCACAATGCAAGCCAAGCAGTGGTGGCACATGCCTTTAGTCCCAGAACTCAGGAGACAGAGGCAGGTGGATCTCTATGAGTTTAAAGCCAACCTAGTCTACAAAGTGAGTTTCCGAACAGTCAGGCTGTTACATAGGGAAACCCTATCTTGAAAAACTGGGGGGGGGGGTTGCGCAGTGTGATCAGTTATGTAAGTGCTCCCCAAGTAGTAACAGGAATAGTTAGTAAAAGAGGGGGACACTTCATGTCAGTGGAGAATTTGAGAAAATTTGGTGGAGGTAAGAACATATAAGGTCATAACTTATAAATCAATAACTCTATTGAGCATTTACTATGGTGCCAAGAACTCTGGTATGTCATCAGTCAATTAAAATGTGGTGATGGCAGGTGTAGAAGGAAGGACTAGGAGATAAAGAAACTGACTAGAGAAAAACAAGTATGTCTTCAAAGTTCTTTAAAATGCCACAACCTCCAGGCTGAACCAGAAGAGCTCAGGACACCATCAAAGTTAGTTTGGGGGCTGGGATGTGGTAGAGCACTGTCCCAGCATGCAGAAAGCTCTGTGTTTCTTCCCCATCGCAATTAAATAAAATAAGAAAGATGTTTTGCCGAACTAGAGACGGAGAATTATGGACGTCTTTATCATTTCTTCTAGATTAGCCTCACTCCCAGACACGTGGAAGACAGAAGTGCAAGTGAGGAAATCCAGCCTTCGACGGCAGCACAGCCTCTTTCTTTAACAATTTTACTAGAGCCAATTTTGTTTAAAGAGCTGGGGACCCATAACGTAAGTAAGAAAGACCACAAATTATTCCGGGCAAACGCAATCATCAGTCTTAGGATACAAGTGACGGTTCCCATCCTCAGCTACACTTTTCTTGGAAAGAAATTATCTTTTCAAGGCAGTTTGGTAGCACAGTCCTATCTACCAGCATCAGAGATGAGCCTCCACGATGATCTCAGGATGAGTTTCAGGGTAGCCAGGGCTATGTAGTGAAATTCTGTCTCAAAAGCCCAGTTCATTCAATCAGACACACACACACACACACACACACACACACACACACACACACGTCCTTTGCTAGAGTTGGAATTGAACCCAGACTTGGGCATGCTAGGCAACTACTCTGTTACTGATCTAAAATGACAAGTCTTTGGTGTTTGGGGTGCTTGTTACTTATCTGTATTGTACTGCTGATACAGGGTCTTACAACTAGTCTAGACAGACATGGAATCAACTGGGTTTCCTGCCTCAGCCTCATGGAAATTCTGGGATTTACTGGCACAGTGCCTCCTGGCTCCTTGAACTTCGGTTTCTTCTGTCTTCTTTATATTTGTCTTGGCAGTCACCTCAAGAAGATGAGGGAAGACCACTTTCCAACACGAAGGCTTCTCTTCTAGCTGAGCTGTTCTAGAACGTTATTATTGTTGTGAGTTCTTCCTTCAGGAAGCTATCAGTCAAAACATTCAGTTGTATGGCCTAGACAGACAGCTTGGAGGGCAAAGGTGCCCTCAACCCTGATGACCTGAGTTTGATTCCTGGGAACCACAAGGTGGAAAGAGGGAATTACCTCCCACAAATTGTCCTTTGACCTCCACAATTGTGTTGCGGTACAGACACCCCCTCCTCCTCCAAAAAAAACACAAATGAAAAAAAAAAAAGCAACAACTTTAGTTTGGAAACTGAAGAGCTATTGAAGGCCATTAATTTCTTTGTGTGGATTATAGTACATTGTCTCTGACCCAGTTTCATTTGGATTTTCTTGTTGGTTTTTGTTTGGTTTGACTCTTCAAGAAAGATTCTCAATGTAATTCATGCTAGCCTTGAGCTCACTATGTAGCCCAGTCTGGCCTCGAACTCATAATCTTTCTGCCTCTGCTTCTGGGATACCAGGATTCTAGAGACTCAATATCACACTCTGCCTTCACTGGGTTGTTGTTTAATTAATCTATTAAATAATAATTAAACTATTAAAATGACAAAAGGTCAGAAATAGCAGCTGTCACATAATATAAATAAAACTCTTGGGCTGGAGGTTGCTCAATCTGTAGAGCACTTGCTCACCATGAGGGAAGGAAGGCCCTGGGTTTGATCCTGTCTCCTTGCCTTCTTCCCCCCACCACTCTCCATCCACACACAAATATCCTGGGTACTTAAGTGGTGATGGCTCCCTTAGGCCGCTGCTTCCATGCTTCTTCAGAAGGGCTTCCCTACCTTGGCCATGGTTTTCCAGACTTGAGGTGACAAAGCATTACTGAATGCTCAGTTCTGTGCCTCAGAGATGATGCTACACATAGCTACGTAAACTCCTCCAGTGGGCAGCTGGCTAAAATAAAAGCCAAGCTTCCTGCCTGCCAAATGAAGATTGGAGTCCTTATACCATGCTGACTCTTGTGGGGAAGAAAGATAAAACTGTCTTCTAATCTGTGGATTAAATGAGCGTAGGAAGGCCAGCCTGGGAACCTTTCTTTTTCTGAGAAAATGAATTCCAAGTTGTGCCTGAGAAGTGTAAAGCCACTTTACACCCGCCTACTCATCCTCTTGCCACCCTGGGAAGCCTGGTGTCTGGCCAGCAGGAATAAATGAAGACCATTTCATAGTCTTAATAATTTGCTTGGAAACTAAAAAACAATTTACATATGCACCCACATATTGTACAAGCAGAATCCTCCAGTTTCAGATTTATTCTCTCATCTTTCTCAGAAACAAAGCTGTTACTATGACTTCCTCCCCCAAGCAGGTGGGACTTGTACACTATTTCCTGAAGGAGCTCAGAATACCCGCTTGCTTCCCTGGCGCATGTAGGAGAAAAATCTAAACCCCCAGCTATCGGAGGTTAGTGGGCTGGTCTGGCTAGCCTTTGTGTTTGTTTGTTTTTAGTTACATAGGATCAGGAAGGTAATTGTCCGCTTGATTTGTAAAATCGGTCATTAGAGTGGTCTAGATGCATATTATTTGTATGATTACAGCAGAGCGTAAAGGGTCATTGGCATCTGGAATTAGATTATGTACTGAGAACACCAGCCTCGCATCCACATTTAGTTTTTCAGTCTTTGTTCTTTGTTACTTATGTAGCTGGTTGTCTGCACCGCCTTGGTGTTAACACAGGTGAAGGGAAGGTACTGGCCGGCCCAGGTGGCTGAAGTCGGTTTATTCTATCTATAGTTAGGAGCAAATGTAACTGCAGCGAATGACTCTGGTAAAATCTTGAGGAAGAAAAGTAGTAGGCAAGCTATCGTCAATGCACCAGAGAGAAGATCTGGAGACCATCTCTTCACATGCCTGCTTATACTTTAGTTCCGGTCTTCACTGCGTTAAAAAAAAATATATTTTTTCTTCTTCCCTTTCTTTTCTCTCTTTTATTTGTTTGTTTGTTTGTTTGTTTATTTTTTTGAGACAGGGTTTCTCTGTAACAGCTTTGGCTGTCCTGGAACTCACTCTGTAGACCAGACTGACCTCAAACTTATAGAGATCCACCTGCCTCTGCCTCCCGGGTGCTGAGAGTAAAGGCGTGTGCCACCACCCCTCAGCTCCATGCTTTTATTATACA
Source organism: Phyllotis vaccarum (assembly GCA_033318265.1). Classification (NCBI taxonomy): domain Eukaryota; kingdom Metazoa; phylum Chordata; class Mammalia; order Rodentia; family Cricetidae; genus Phyllotis; species Phyllotis vaccarum. The sequence goes on along the minus strand of JARWLC010000004.1, from coordinate 20,368,394 downwards.
AAAATGTATTCCTAAACATGTGGGTATGTATTATGTATGTAAAGGATGAATAAATATGTGCTTTGATGTGTGGCTCTCTTTCCAAGTAATAAGAATTTATTTTCGCCATTAGGAACATTCTTTGATAACAGTGCCCAGGTGTTTCATCTGGATTCTTCCTCCCTTTTTTCCCACACTACTAACCAGCTTGATGCTTCAGTCACTATCTCCTCAAGACTTTAAGACGGACCACTCCTGACTCTCACCGGGTCCGTGTCCCTCCCAAGGGTGTCACACTCATCAGACCCAGGTTCCTCAAGAAGCACTTTTCAATTACGTTTCCTATTTAAGACAAGAATAAAATGCAATCATATATCGAAACATTACACAAACAATGCTGTCTCCACAGGATGCTGATACCATTGGCTGGCCTTGCCATGGTATCATCAAACTTGTCAGAGTATGCACACAAACATAAATTTTCTACCAAAATCCTCAAGTTGGAGGCCACAAGCAATAGGAGGATGGCACACCAATGTTGTTAGCTTTTGTTCTTTTATGTAATATTCTCTTATTTCTTCCAAACATAACAGGATGGCAGAGAGACCACTGAATGCAAATTTTCAGAATGGTCACCATGTTCCAGGATATTCTACCTTAGTGGACATGACCAATGGTGTGTTTTATACACAACAACTCAAGAGTCCCCCAGAAGTTAAACTCAGGAAGTGTTGAGCTAAGGAATAAGATTGAAGGAGAACCTTTAATTATGAGAAAAGAATACACTGGAAAAGAACAATAATAATAATAATTATAATTATAATCATTGAACAAACCCATTACCTATACTCTAAAAGAAATGCTTCTTATAACTTCACTGTTGGCATAGGTGAGGTTAGGGATCTGTGACTGAAGGTAGATGTATATAATAGGAACTCAAAATTCATAGCATGATTGCAGTTCTCTGCTCTGTGTACAGGTTTACCAGGCCTGGTGGTAACTGTACAGAATAACAGTAGGTAGTCTGGGAGAAAATAGTTTCACCTTTTCTTCCACCGCTTCGGGCTCCTCGAGACAGAAAAAGTCAAGGGTCCTTCTCTTTCTTTATGGCAAGAACTATAAAGGCCACAGATTTATAAATAGAATGCTTGGTACCTCACACTTCTAGTTCCAGCCATTTTCAGTGGTTTTCTGGCAACATGGTTAGTCTGACAGCACACTGCCATATAATTGCCCAAACTAAAAGCAGTAGCTGGTAGTCTAATGCCAGGATGATATGTAAGAGGGAACCTTCCAGAAGGCTGATACTCAGATATGGTTATATTTCTCCATTTGGGGAATGGCTTAAAGAAAAAAGAGATGGCTCTTTGGGGAAAGAAAATACGGTGGCAGAGGCTGGGAGCTGGGTCAGTAGATAAAGTGCTTGCTGTTCAAGCATGAGGAGTTGAGTTCAGATCCCTAGCATCCACACAGATGTCAAGGGGGCACAACAACCTGCCTATAATTTCAGCACCAGGAGAGTGGAGACAGAGGATCCCTGGAGCAAGGTAGTCTGGCTTTATCAATAATCTCTGAGTTCAGTTGAGATTCTGCCTAAGTGAACAACAGATGAAGAGTGATGAAGACTTCCCACATTGCCCCAGTCTCCACAGACATACAAGCATGCACATGTAAGAGGGGTAAGTGTGGTGACAGAACCACCAGAGTTCTCTTAGTTCCATACATTGAAGTACCCCAAATGCCTGCAGTTTTGAAGCTTTTTGTATGTGACTAGCCCTAGCACATACATAGAAATGTGACAGAACTACCTCAAGGTTAGGTCACTTCTGCTTGAAGGTGCTATAATCACTTCGAGAAAGTAGGCTGGACTAGCAGGTATGTGTGGGCTAATACATGTTTACTACAGTGCACTCATTTTTTAGTACATTTCCATCAATCCTGTTAGGCTCCTGAGAAGTATTTTGATAATCTTCATCCTTTTGGCAAACAAATCAGTATACTTGGCAACGTTGCACAAAGTCCTTAGTCTCAGATTTCACTGTGCCTTAATGTCTTCAAGAACACCCAAGCCAGCAGGGATGCAGTCTCAGCAGTGACGGTGGATCTCAAGGTCCATAGTCATACAGAACATTCAATATGAAGACGTCATCAACAGGCTGAAAATCCAAGTCTTAAGTCCTGAAGTAGGCTGGATTCAGGAGGCGGAATCAGCGGCCTCTGGGGGGAACCGGTGGAGGAGGGTGGAAGGACTCCCGGTTTAGAGGTCTGCAAAGAAAGATAAAATAACTAAAAATTTAACCAAATAAAAGTGTTCTTGAGTAGGTGGCTACTCTGAAGAGCTATGTGAAGAACACCTCCTTTAGTTAAGGAGTCAAGGGACACTACGCATGTCTAAAGGATGTAGATGTCATGTTTTCTAAGGTCTGCACATAAGAATCGCCAGTGGAGCTAAATGACAATGACAATTCCAGGTTGCAGCCCTGTTCATCACAATTTCCTGAGCTCAGTATAAAAGCTTTTCAACAGTATCCCGGCTGCAAAGCCCTTGTGTTAACTAAGCCTTTTATTTTCTGTTGCTTTGTCCCCTTGGGTCTCGTTGACCCTAGAGGGACTGCATTTCTCTCGGATAACGAATGCCCCAATCACCTCCTTGGACTACTATCATTTAGACCTTATTGTCCCAGGGTCAGGTCCCAGACAAACAGAGACAGTCCCACTACCTCAGCACCTATTACAATTATCCCAACTAGTAGTCCCAGGTCTCTTTGACCCTGCTCTGCTCACTGTTTCTCATGGGAAGCACAATTAAAAAGCTCATGCCCATGTCTGACCTTGGTCTTCTTTGTCTCTTGACCAACATGCACGTGTCCCGTATGAACCCCAGTGGTTCATGGTGTGGTGGTGTGGTGCCCCACAGCTCCAGAGAACCATGAACCCAGCAAACTATGTTCTCAATAACAGCTGTCTCCTATTAGAGTCTGGATGTTAAAATGCCAGTAATTCCAATAGGCAGTCTGGGTAAAGACTCACTACCATAGTGAGGCCAGACAAAGGAGGAACAGAGGGTTCCGATGCCTGCTTCTCCCTTCCTTATTGGATCACTAACTGTTGTCCCAACTCTGTGTGTGCCCACCTAAAAGCCCTTCCTCACGTTTGTCTGCTTGGATTTCTGTAAAGTCCTAAGTGACGCTCCAGGTAAACCAGGTGGGTCTATTTACAGATTAGTTCAATGACTCCGGATGGTGTGTCTACGTGTGTGCTGTAAAACCAATATTTAATCTCCAAGAAGCAAATCAATACACCTAGAAAGAGAGCTTTGTTGGGTGCTGTAATTGAACTGTGTAACCCTGGAGCTGCATAGTCCGTGACTGAGTGAATCTGTGAGTAAATATTTGCTAAATACCTTCTGAATGCTGCTTTTGCCCAGGACAAGGAAATGATAAGAGTTGGAAATGGCAGGGCTGTCTCGGGAGTAAGAGTGGGAGTCAGACATCGCAAAGAATAACCACAGGCGTCCATAGGAGGCCTGCTCTGGTCCCTAGGAGTAAAAGGGTTTGTGTGTTCGTCACTGAACTGCTGGGATTTATCCAGTGAGAACAAAAGAGTTCTGTCCTTCCGTCTTCCAGTCTCCTGCCCTATTAACCACGGGTCAGACCATACCACTTAAGGAAGTTTATGTCATTCATTCCTTTCTGCAAACATTTGTCCACAATTCACACTCGTGTGTGGCAAACATCAACTAACAGGAGCATGGATCTGGCTATCAAGACACTGTATATGTGTGCAAGAGACAGAAAATGGGCAAAACTGGGAGGCTGTACTGTTTGATGAGCGCAGCTCAGACTTTAAGGAACAGCTCTGCATGGATTTTACATACACAACTCTCTCTCTCTCTCTCTCTCTCTCTCTCTCTCTCTCTCTCTGTGTGTGTGTGTGTGTGTGTGTGTGTGTGTGTGTGTGAAAAATTCAACTTAGATGTCCTATTTTCTCATCTGTCCAATTAGAAATAACATGGAAATCAGGAAATCAGTCAGCAGCACTATGTCTGGTCTCGAGTAGACACTCAGAAAGTTAAGCTAGAAATCTCACTATGAGGATGAATGGTCTAGTCTTACAATCTGTCTTCCTTATGAGACCATCCCATGTCCTCGGGTCCTCTTCTGCTCATCTTGCTGCCACAGTGACATACACAGTGGCAAGCCCATCAGTTTAGTTTCATTCCGATGGACAGCTCCAGCAAAAGACCAGAAGCCCTATCTCAGGGAGATGGATTTATGGCAACAAGCATAATAGAACAGGGAAGTGTAAAGATATTATGTTCAAACTGGGAGTGGTCTGTGCAGAGACTGTCTATGTGGACACCGGGAAGCCAAAGCTGGAGACACTTACACTCTGCCTGCTCTTACTCCAAGGTGAGTTTTCACTGGTGATGAGTTTGGTTCAAGAACCAGCAACCTTTATGATGATGGTATTCTTTGAAAGCAGGGCTTATCTGACATGCCTGTGTGCCTGTATATACCATCTAATGTAACTTTCAAATTCCCTAATAGCTAACTGGTTTTTTGTTTTGTTTTGAAAATGCCTCTTATTATATAGACCAAGCCAGCCTCAAAATCCGGGCAATCCTCCTACCTTAGCCTCCATGGTGCTAGGATTTACAGACACTACACCTGGCCTGATGGCTAATTGTGCAAGAGCTTAGGAAGACCAACCCAAGCAATACCACTCTCTTTACATAATGACTATTGATTAAGTTCCCAATATGTGTCTATTACTATGTCAGACATGGAGAAGAACAGAAAAAAATATTCAATCAAAAGAAAGTTTTGTTTGGGGAGATAGCCAACTGATTGAGCACTTGCCATGTAAGTGCTAGGATCTAAGCTAGATCCCACTGTAAACACTTGGGCACATCATGGTGGGGTGCTTGTAATCAAAGCACTGGGGAGGCAGAGACAGAGGGATCCCTGTGGCTTGCTGACCAGTCAGCCTAGCTAGCCTACTCTGCAAGTTCCAAGCCAAAGGGAGACCTTGTCTAAAAAATAAAAAAAGAAACAAGATCAAAACAAGGCTCCCTGAGCTCCTCTGTATTAATATGTTGTATATTTAACTATAAATAGTCTGCAGTACCAGAGGACGGAGTCACTCACAGCCAAACCTTGAAGGTCAGAGAATGCTGACCCACGCCTTTAATCCTATCCAGAAGCAGAGATCCTCTGGATCTCCCTATTCAAGGCCGGACAGAGTCAGGTAGTGGTGACACTTACCTTGGACACACACCTTTAAGCCTAGCACTAGGAAACTTGACCCAGAAGATGAAATGGCTGGGCAGAGAAAGAAATATAAGGAGGAAGGCAGAATTTCTTCCCTTTTGTCTGCACGCCCAGCCCAGTCAGTTTGATGACCCATGGAGACATCTACCCTGTTTGGACTGAGGAGTTGGCTGGGTGAGAATTGGCTGTGGTTCATTCCATGTCTCTCTGATATTTCAGCTTTTGCTTCCAGTATCCGGCTCTGGGTTTTATTATAATACTAAATATACTTCATGCAATTGGCATCCTCAGATGGGCACACATCATCTCTGCTCTCACAGAGTTCGCTATCCATTTGAGGAGAGAAACGAAAACAATGTTTGTAATATGGGATATTCATAAACTCGAGAGCCCAAAGTAGAAGAGTCACTCAGTGGGGTATATCAGCAAAGGCTCCTTGGTGAGAGGAGGCTTGGACTAAAGAATATACAGAAAATAAAGGGGAGTAGAAGAACCTTCCAAGGAAAGAGAGAAATTATGCTGGAGAAATAGTACCTTTCTGAGAATATCTAAGGGGTGGAACACGGATAGCACAAAAGAACAAAGCAACCTGTGGCTTGACAGGACCAGGGCACACTAAAATACACAGAATCCAAGTCTGAGGTTCTTACAGGAAGTAGTATTATCAGCCGATTCTGTTCTAGAAAGTGCACCTGATTGCAGCAGTGTAGAGGAGGAGCCCTCTGGGGCAGAGAGGTAAGTGTGGGCCTCAAGGATGAACCAGACCCTAGTAGATGGAAAGGGGGAGCGAGTCTGGCTGCTGAAAGGGTGGCTGAATGAATGGTGCCTGGAGAGACAATGGATGTGGAGCTGTGAGGGAGGTGGGAATCCAGATGGATTGATTCCCAGGGATGGGACTTGGAAAGTTGGGAGAATGGTGTCTCTGCCCCAGGCTTGGGAACTCCTGACAAAGTAGCTTGGTGAGTCCAGTGCTTTACAGGCTGTGTCTAAGATACCCATGGGGCATGTGAATTCAGGTCCCCAGGCAACAGCAGGCCTCAGAAGGCCGAGAGGGAGGCACCAGGCTATCCACTAACAGCAACTGAGCCTCTGTGAATATCAAATGGAAACAGCAGAGGAATTGCACTAGAGAGAAGAGAAAGTTGAGGAGAATGTATGTCCTGGGATTATGTTACATTGTAAATAATTGTCTGTCTACTGGTTTAAAAAAATGCTGATTGGCCAAAGACAAACAGGAAGTGTGGGCGAGGCTACCAGACTAAGAAAACTCTGGGAAGAGCAGAGCAGAGAAGCCAGCAGACAGATGCAAAGGACAACTATGCTGTTCTGAGAAAAGGTACCAAGCCACATGGCTGAACAGGATAAGAATCATGGGTTAGTTTAAGGGTAAAGAGTTAGCAAGTTACATGCCTAGGCCCCAGGTCAATCAGCAAGCAGGGTAAACTTAATACAAGTGTCTGTGTGTCTGTGGGACTGCAGGATGGTGGGTCAGAAACCTCAGAGATAGGCTGGAAAGGCCGGGCCAAAAACTTATTACTGTAAACATGGGATTACAGATTCTTAGAGGGGAGCTCAGGACATGTAGTCAGCCTCTCTGTGTCAGCCACTCAACACAGTCAGACAGGAGCTCACTCTATTTTCAACTCAAAGACTGCTTCGTTTTTATCCTGAAACCTGCACAATCCTTATAATGCAAGCACAGACTTGCATATCCCTTTCAAACCAAAAATGCACACAAGTCTCCGATTCTGTTAATTACAGGTCTCTACAGACACGGTGCGTCTAGCATAGGTTTGGTCTGTGCTTGCCCTATCTTTATCCCAGCACGCATACACACACACACACACACACACACACACACACACCCAGCTAACAATCCATCTCCTGTCCCATCTCATGCAGTTAGATGTGTTCCAATTTCTATCTTTTTCCCGATTTTGCTCCTTCTCATTAACAACATTTGCAACAATGTCGACAGCAACCAAATCCTGTGTGAGCCTACAGCTACACTTCCAAGCTTGCCACCTCATCTCTGGGTCCAATTAGGTAAGTGGCTCAGAATTCTCAACTTTTAGGAGTTAAAAAGTCTTAGATCTTGGGTATCCTCCTCCCTGACACCTAGATTTTCTTGGCCAAGTGTAACATAATGACTAGAAAACCAAACCTGTCAATCAGAGCATCACTACCTACTTCCTAGCCTCAGCTTCTACACCTGCAAGATGTGGTCATTCTAAAATAGACTTTGGAGAGCATTAAGTAATGCACTTAATGTGTTTGACATGATCACTGTCACAGAGTCATCAAATAATAAGCAGTCATTAAATAATAGTAATTATTATCATAATCACTCCTGCGAAGTCTCCCACTACACACACACTGAACGCAATGTAACTTTCAAACAACATAACACAAACTCAGGGCACAGGCTTGGGTTACATTTCCTTCCAAGCACAGGAATATCCTAATGTATATCTCCCATGCTGTGCCAGGGAAACATGCCTATGATTGCAACGTTGGTTGGGGCTGTCACCTGTTCATGCAGCAGGTGTCAGTGTAGGAATGTCACTGGGAGCAGCTGGAAAGGTGGTAAACAGCAGAGGCAAAAATAGAGAAAGATGGAGAGGCACAAAACGCCAGATAGAAGGCCTTTGGGTTGCACTTTCTCAGCAAATCCCACAGATGAGTTTTCTTTACATTTAAATATGAAAAACTTTCTTTTTTTCTTACACACTGTACTTTAACTATCAAAGAATGAACTGCCTGGGCTTCACATCCAAGGCCTCCTTTCTGCATGGCAATCTTACTAGTCCACTTGAACCATATTTTCTGTTACTCCTCAGACCATAAAGAATGGTCCTCCCGAAGCTCCTGTACCACCCGAACTTAGCTGTACTTAAGAGAAGTGAGACACTAGTCTGGGTTCATCTTCAATGAACTTCAATGCCTGCCCCTCTCCTGTACAAATATCTCCACATATTCATCTCTCACCATAGGCCAAGAACTCAACCCTTGTAATTCCATGAGGAAGTTCAATTAGTACCTCCACTTTATAGGTGAGAATATTGAGTTACACAAAGTTAAATAACTCATCCAAGATCACAAGTGGTAGCAGGACACTTAACTCAATGAGAGTGGTCCAGAGCCTTGCTCACCTCCACACCAGGCTGCTTTTTGCCTTCATTTTTAATTCTAAATGTATTTCTTGTTTCTGAGAAGCCCAGAACCCCAAATACAGCCAAGGGAATTTAATGCTATGAGCTGAATTCTAGACAGACAGACACGAATTATGAAGGGGGCTGGGGAGATAGCTCATTTGCAGTGCAAGTATTAGGACCTGAGTTTGGATCCCAAGCACCCATATAAAGACCCGGGCGCTGCCACACGTATCTGCAATCCCAGCAAACAGAAAAATCCTTCCCGAGTGTTTGCTAGCCAGTAGCAACAATCACTGAGCTATAAATTCAGTGAAAAAGGCATTCACATACAAATACCTACATACATACACACGTGTAAATAAAAATAAAAATTTGTTTTAGAAGCTGGAGAGTTCACTAAGCAGCTAAGAGTATCCACTTTTCTTCTAGAGAACCCAAATTTCTTTCTCAGTACCCATACTGGGTAGCTCACAATCACCTGTAACTCCAGTTCCAGGGAAACAATGCCATTGTCTGGCTTCCATGGGCATCTGTACACATGTGGTGCTTCACACATAGAGATATATGCATACATAAAAGTGAAAAAAATTAAAACAATCTAAAAAATTATTTTAAAAGCTGATAATTATGTTCGTGTCCTTCACTTATGAACTTAAGTGTGAGCACTAAACTGTCTCATGTCTGTAATCCTAACTTCCAGGAGGCTCAGGCAGAAGGATTGAGCGTTGGAGGCTAGCCTGGGTTACATAATGAGAGCCTATCTTTACAAGAATCAAGAGCAGGGTGCTGGAGATATGATTCAGCAGATAAGAAGTTACTGCTCTTCCAGAGAATCTGTGTTTGGTTCACAGTACCCACATCAAGTGGTTCACAACTCTTCGTGACTCTAGCTCCAGCTCGAGTGTCCTGGCCCCTGCACAGTCCATATGCACATACCCACATGCAGACACACACACACCTACACGACACACATGCATAAACACACACATGAACATATATACACAAGTACACACATACACATGCACACACATATGCATGCACACACATACACACACATACATAAACATGCACACACACACGCACATGCACACACACATACGCATGTACACACATACACATGCATACATACCCACACACTTCTGCTTTAAGTCAGTGGCAAAAGGAGCAAAGAAAAAGTTATGATATATTGATATTTGAGACAGAATAAAAAGCTTTGCTGAAGTCTGTCAACTAATGATATTTCCATTAGCTCTGTCCTCATGCTTTGGCTGTTTCAGATGGTCCTAAATCACCTTCTCCTTTTTACAGTTATGAGAGTGAAAATTTCACATCAACATTACCTCTGGGAAGCAGCTCGAGGAGGCACCCTGGGGGGCCTCTCAAGGGTTGCAACTGGTGCTCCATCCACTTGGGCAGGACCTGGGCTACGACTCCGAGGAAGTTCAGGGATTTCATTATCCTTCAGCATGCAAGATGAGAAACAAAAGTCACTATTACACAAAACACATGAGCATACATAGCTGGACACCATGGGATAGCCCTCATTACCGCTAGGATGTCCTCAAACCAGTTCACTTTGTCCTTCGGATGTAGTCTGGGAGCATAGCTTTACCCAGGTGTCACAAACTCCCTAAACTCAAAATCCTTGCTTCTCCAAATATGGCCTGCTGTCTGCTAACACTGCCTGCAGGGTCTCTCTAACACCGCTCTCCTGAGTCTTCAGTGGTGACTCATGTGGCCACTGGCCAGCAGGTCCAAAGAGACACTGACACCGATGGGCCAACTTGAAATGTGGCCTCCTCCTAAAGCAGCTGAACCTCTCAGCTCAGGAGACTCCTGGCTTTTGGAGGCCATCCCAGCACCCACAGAGAAATGAAGGAAAGGCCACTGTACAGAGAGGGATGAAATCAGAGACCAAATATCCTGGACCCTGGGACATGCATGTCATGCATGGCAATCCCATGTCTCCATATAGCATGACACAGGCTCCTGATCTAGGCCAAGCATGCTCCTTTCTGCAGACACCCACTTCTGACTTAAGTAGTCTGGGTAGACTGTTTAAGCTATGTATGCTCCCCTTTCCTTCTTTCATATTGAGGCAAAATTTATAGAGCCATAAGGTCAACTGTTAGAAAACAAAACAGCTTTGGCACATTCATAGTTTTATGCAGCCACTAACACCATCTAGTCTCAAAATCTTTTCCTCAACTGGAAAGAAAACCCCAAACTCATTAATCACTTCTTCCCGGTCCCTCTACCCTCAAGCCCTGCCAGCCACCAACCCTCATGTTGTCTCTCTGGATTTGCCCATTCTACGTTATTTCATATAAATAGCATCCCATAACATGTGAGTTTTTGTGTGTGGCTTCCTTCCCCAAGGATTCCTTTCTCCTGTGATAAAATGACCCTGGGACCAGACAGTGTGGAAGTCCTGACTCTCACCTCATTGTCACCTTCCATTCCGCTGCTCACGCTGAGGAGGCTCCGTGTACTGGATCGGTTACTCGCGCTGCCTAAAGAGCAGAAAAATAACATCAACTGGATTGTGGATTCTCTCGGGAGAAATGAACTGCGGAACAGCAGCCCTAAGTTATTTACAGCTATAGGACCAGTACATACACCGCAAAGACGAGAGTCTTCAAAGTGTAGCCACCTTAAGCCATTTCATTAGAGTTCAGTTTCTCTGTCAGCATCACACAAAATGGTTTGCTTTCTGATTTTTCCCACTTTGGGCTTAATAGCTACCATTTACCCAGGGCTTACGGCATGTGGAGTGCTTTCGAAAGCATGATTGCCACTTAAGCCCTTTGAAAATCCTATTTGACATTAGAGCTTTGATCTGACAGAAGCAGAGGTACCCAGGGTCTCAGTTGCTCTAAATCTGAAAGGCGGTTTTGCTAGTTAATTAGATATTACAGGACAGGGGTTGTATGTAGGACCCAGATGCATCTTTAAATACAAGATTACATGAAAACACCAGACAAAAGGCATGGTTGTGGGTGTGTCTCAGCGGTAAGGCTTTTGCTAGTATGCACAAGGTCCCGGGTCCAATCTACAGAACTACAAAGACACACTACACACTACAAATTCAAAAGTATGATTCATGCTTGTGGTAGGAATTCTGTCTGAAAAGCTTTTCAGTTAGGAATTTATTACCTGTATCATTAAAATAGCACTAGCCCACAGAACTTTCTGGAAATGTGTGTTATTCAATGTGATAGCTGGTATAAAATTAGAAAGTTTGTGTTTTGAGATAGAGTCTTATTACATAGCCATGGCTTGCATGGAGCTTTATATATGTAAACGAGGCTGGCCCTGAACTTGCAGCCATCCTCCTGTTTCTGTTTCCCAAATGCTGAGTTTACAAGTGTGTGTTATTGGAGACAGGTTTCTAAAACAAATATATTTATTTTTATCTTATGATTATATTTGTCTCCTTGTATCTCTGAGCACTATGTGCATGCTTGGTGTCCACAGAGGCTAGAAGATGGTGTCAGATCCCCTGGGAATGAAGATGTAGATGGTTATTGTAAACTATCATATGGGTGCTAACTGAAGTGCCATCTTTCCAACCGCATCTTTAAAAACATTTTAATTAGATTTATTCATTTTATTTTTTGTGTGTTTTGTTTTCATTTTACACACACACACACATACACACACACACACACACACACACACACACACACACACACACACACACACCATATGTGTGCCTAGTGCTCTCAATGTCAGAAGAGGGAATGGGGTCCCCTGGAAATAGAGTTACGGATGGCTATGCACCACCATCTAGGTGCTGAGAACTGAACCCTAGTCCTCTGGCAGAGAAACATGTGCTCAGCATCACTGTTGCTATCTCTCTAGCCCTCAATGCAGATTTTTAAATCTGTCAGAATACTTCTCTAACCCAGGGGATTTGATTTGTTCATTAGGAACACATGACCCAGCTTCTTTCTATTCAGTTCACACTCATGACCCAGCTCACCCATCACAATGTTCTTTCTTCTCCTCCAGCCAATTGCTTTCAGGCTCAAACCTCCTCAGAACCCATGTTTGGAATAAATGCTATAAAAACTCTTCAGATTCCCCAATTAAAAACAATCCCTAAGCTCCTGGGTCCCCATGCCCGGTGCCTAATCTTCCACATGCCATGTATTTATTATCTCTCACAGTCTCCACAGTGAACACCACAGTGTTCTGAAGGTTACCTATCAGCAAGAAGTAAAAGTATTCATGGACACTGGCTCCCTGATGGGAAATTCACACCCATCAATTCCCACTACCCCTTCCCTTGGCGTTTCTAAGCCTGTAACCACAGTTTGGCACTAAACCTTAGCCACCTGGTATTATCTCCCCTCTGGGCTCAAGACTGACCTATAGTCCCCTCAGTTACACAGTTGGTAACATACTCTGGTCTTGGCCCTATACTCTACCCTCATGTCAGGGGAAGGAAGGCAGTGCCACATCTCTGTCACCAAAGATGAAGGCTCATGCTATTTTTGTGCTTTCCTCCATAACAAGCCCCTAAAGACAGGATCTGGTTCTTTTCACCTTTCTGTCTTCAGTGACTGTATCAGTCAGAAGGAAAAAAAATGGCCATATAAGCCTTGGACTTACAAGGTCAACAGTGTTCCACAAGCAACCCTTTGTTCTCTTCAGCATATCACTAATGGAGCTTAATTACTTAGTTATAAACAGGGTTAGCCTGCAACTGTCTTTCTGTAGATCCCAAGAGATGACAGCTGTGTCATAATAAAATTAGTGGAATTCACAGGGTGTGACTCCAGGGAAAAGGGCAGCTGGTGGCTCCCAGTCTGGCTTCCCCTATTCTCCCTCACTGCTGACCAGTGTTTGGAAGGTGGTGCTTCCCTGGGTAACAGAACAATATCTGTATATGAGTCCAGACCCTCTGCTCAGTTGCCAGAAGACTCAAGGCATGTTTTCTAGCCCCTAACAGTTATCTAAAAACTACAAGCTTTACTGTCTTGGATGAACAAGTTCACACGGGGATATGCTTATTATGGGGCTGGCAAAGAGCAACTGTCTGATAGAAGCTGGTATCCTCATCATTTTTAATTTTAAGGCAGTATACAAATCTTTAGTGATGCCCCTCCCCCACAGTGAACATCACCTCCCACTGTCACTCCAGTCTCAGCCACACAACCTGCTTTACCCAACATCAGCAATGACAAAAGCAAAGCTTGGCCAGCTCTTGCACGATGGGCTTGTCCTCCCTTCCCAGGTGTCCTTGCCATGTATGAAGGTCAGGCTGTCGAGTTAAAGGTCATGTGGAGTAAAGCCTTGAAGAATATGAGGCCATCCTGGATGGCCCAGCTGAATCCGGTCATCCAAGTGACTCTTGCTCACCGAACACGGAGAGTGGCTCCTTCTGAGTTGTGTCCAGGATGTGGGATCAGGTGTAAATAAATGGTTGTACTTCAAGCAGCTAAGTTTTGTCATGGTTTGTTACTTAGCAGAAACTGGAGCGAGAACCAGCTCTGATCTGTAGCCCGAAGAAGAGCATGAGCCCTTGATGTGGCATTAAACAGCATTTCCTAGCCCTCAGCTGGTCATTTCTGAGCAACAACTTACTTGGTCCACCCTGTCCTCGCTGTAGGCTACACCACGGTGAAGCACACAAGAGAACAACGTTCCAATTGCAGCACCTCACACCAAACCAAAACCAAAACCAAACCAAACAGACCACCAAAAACCAAGCACTTATCTGTCCTTAAGAGTTTCCAGCTATGGATCCCCTTTGCTGTAGGGAGCAGAGTTCCCACCAGAGAAGGTTCTTCCCTTCTCTCTCATGTGTTCAAGAGAAATACCGCTTGCCTCTAGCTTCTGCAGCCTGTGGTCCTTGGGGGATTCTCTCCTGCTTCTGATACCAGAATTACCAGAGTTCTCAAGTTTCTTTGGCATGGGCAGTTTTGGAAGCTACATTACGGCTCCTGTTACGTGTGAGAAAATTTTCTTCCTGTCCAGTCTACATTCCCATGTAGTCACATGATGGGCTTTGGATGGTTTTCCCCAGGTCAAGGTGTAAGAAATATTAAATAAATATTAAATAAAGAGAACAAGCTGGATTCCTCTGTCACCTGATTGTTAGGAAAAGAATTTTCCTCTCTGGGAAAAATCTATGTAGTAAGGAATCTTGACTTGTATCTTTGGGTGAGAAAAATTGTACATGTGTGCATGCACAGGTGTGTGGGGCTATGTGTGTGATTTGTATGTGCAGAGGTACAGACAGACAAATTTTTCTGAGAAACAGATCCAAAACACACTATAAATTCTCAAGGAGGCTAAGATGGAAATAAAAGAAAGAAGGAAGGAAGGAAGGAAGGAAGGAAGGAAGGAAGGAAGGAAGGAAGGAAGGAAGGAAGGAAGGAAGGAAGGAAGGAAGCTTGCCAGCGATTTGGACAGTCTACTAACCTACATCCATGTGTGGATTCTCTGCCTGACTTCTAAGGAGGCCTGGGTCCTGAAGAATATTTCTGACTTTTTCATCATGTTTTCAGTTGTTTTGATAACAGTGAAGTATAAGGCAGACAAGAATCTCAGTGTGTGGTGCTGCTGATGAAGGCAGCATGGCATCAAATGTAGCCCAAGATACAGAAACAGTCCTGTGCCCTGCCGCCTGTCTCATCTTCCATAATCAGACTCCTATTCATGCCTTTTCACCAAAACAGAGATGCTTCCTAATTAGATCCTGAAGCACCCTCACAGAAGTTGGACTTCTCAAATTTGAGTTTATTGTTGGCTACAGCTCTGATGAGATGCCCTTGACTTCCCCTTGGCACAGCTGGTGAAAAAGCAGGAACAGTGGTGGAGAGTCCTGGCTTGGCTCCAGACCGAGTTCAAGCCCCAGCCCAGTTCAGCTCTATTAGCTACAGCCTTGGACAAGGCACTAAGCCTGAACACTTTCTCCTCAGCCAAAAGAGGTCATGAGTTTACATTATAGAGGTTTTGTGGCCATTAAATGATCAATGAAGACAATTCACTTTTGGTAACTGCGCAGTCAGTGTTAAGAATTATTATAAAGCAAGAGAGAAAGATGGAAAATTGAGGCTGCATCTCCCCACTTTCGCTAACGGTCAGTGGGGTCAATTATTTATAAAAAGAAAGAACTCTAAGAATTATCACAGCATTGGGCAAATGCCACAGACCAGGTAGTCCACATTCTTCATGCCTTTCAAAACCAAATCAGGTCTCAGCTGAGATCTTGGCCTCCTAAGAGTATTTGCCAAGCTGGGCCACGGCAGCACACACCTCTAAGCCCAGCACTCAGGAGGTAGAGGCAGGTGGATCTCTAAGTTCAAGGCCAACCTAATCAACAGACTGAATTCCAGGACAGCTAATAGCCACACAGAGAAACCGTATCTTGAAAAACAAAATAAGAATGTTTGCCAAAGCCAGCAAATGGCGGCTGGAGTGCAGTCATGAGGGTGCCTCTGGCCTGCTGCTTACTTGCTGTGCTGGACGTGCTGTCTGTTTTCCAGTCTCCACGTCTCAGTTCTGTCCTAGGGGGAGGAAACACGCTCTTCCTGGGGCCGCTTTCATACACTCCAAACTCCACTTTTCCAGGCAGGTGCTGTGAATGCCGGATTGGGACTGTGATCTCCAGATCTGAAATCAGAAGAAGGAGATCCAGGCTGACTGTCATTGCTAAATGTCTCTCGTACTCACTGTCCACCTGTCTCCTGGGCCTGGACTTGGAGGAGAGAGAGAGCCTGGAGCCTTGTCCCACTTTAGCCCTGAAAAGCCACGGAATCCAGTGTGGCCCAGTAGAGGGGAGAGATGGCAGAACATGAGAAACAGGCAAAAGATCTCTTTCACCTCAGCGAGTAGAAAGAGGATATGCTTATGTGGGCCCCTAGCACACCACATAGGTGCTATGCAACCAACCTCTGAATTAGTGCCCTTCTAAGGAGGGGATCATGAACATCGCTGATGTTAACAATATCCTGTGCACCAGCTCATTTAAGAGTTCCCATAGCTTTAGTTGATTGAATCCCTCATAAAACCCAAGGACCTAGCACCATTACTATCATTTTCAGAAGAAAAAAGGCACAGAAGAGTAAAGCTGCATCTCCAACATACAACCGGATGAAGCAAACCGAGATGTGAACTTTGGCTCTGGAGTCCAGGCTCTTCCTCACCCCTAGGGGACAAGGGCCTCTTGCTCCCTGAATTTGTTATGATTGACAGATAAGGAATATGGGATGGGCAACCTACCCTACAACAGTGGCCCAGAGAGCTTGTGACCAAAGTCCTCCACACTGAGAAAGACTGACTTCTGAGGCTGATTGTACTTACCAAATCAACCTGACCTCTTCAAAGCTGGACTCGGCCAGTGGTTTGATTTTAGCTCTCCTGAGATTTCTACCCCAGGGTCCTGAGAGCATAAACAACTCATGCTAGTGGATGAAGTACCTGGTGTATCATCAGCTTCTTCCCCAGGGGTATGAGGCCATGAGGGAAGCCCAGGGGAGCAAAGGTTAAAGAGGAGGCTGCTTTGGGCTCGCTTCCAGGAGCTGTCCTGTCTTTACCACTCCGTTCTTCCACGGAACAAGTGTAGTAAGAACTCAGAGGTGACTCCTCATGCCAGAGACCCACTGAGAAGGCTAATGACTAAACTAGACTGTAAAAAGAGCAGTGTGAAGACTGGGTAGACCGGACACCGTGACCAGCCTTAAGAACACTGGTTTTCATAGGCCCAGCCTTTCTCATTCTGGAGAAACTGGTTCTAGGGGTAGGCCTCCAGTCCCCAGCTCTTTGGTTCTGCTGCATTCTCTCTGCCCTGGGCATAGAGTATGCCCAAGGCACGCTTTCATGGCGTGAACAGATTCAAAGCCCACGTGGATATATCATTCCTTCTTTCCTACTCAGCTTTTATTTACCTTTAAGACCTTTTGAAGGTTTCCAGTTTGACTAACTAAGTTTAGAGTACTATTTCCCTCCTCTCAACCAATTCTATAAAAAGGAAAAATAAAACACACAGAAAGAAAAAATCCAGGAGTCAAAGTCTCAAACATTCAAGGCCAGGCTAAAGCTTCTACAACACCTCCACTCTGCCTGTTCTCCACAACGTCAGGAACAGTTTTCATGATTATATCAGTAGCTTTCCTGAAGTGTATTCATCCGCATTATTACTTCCCTTTGTGCTTTGGGGCTTTTCCATTTCCTATAAGGAAACAGAGTCACACACTGGGCAGAAGAATGACCCCACATACAGAAATGATTCAGCAGTAACACCAGGAGCAGAATCCAGGTTCCCTGGGCCTCGGCTGGTTGGCTCTGCCTCCTGGGACATACCCAGAACACAAATATTGACTATCTTCCACGGGGCCACAGCATCCAACAAGCTACAGGTTTATAGCTGATTTCCTGTGCCATCAATTCCAAGCACTATGAAGAGCAAAGCTACTTCCTGGGCCTGAAGACTCTGAATGGAGGATCCATTTTCAAAGATCCTTGGTCCTTGCTGTTCCAACCCCACTTAAAGAAAAATGATAGTTATTTTCTAAGGCAACGGAAGTTTTCAAATTTGAGCCTGCCTGGGTTTAGAGTGAGTTACGTTCTTAGAAAAGATCTCACAGGCAGAAATGCCACTCATCAGCCCCAAAGTTTTTATTGCTCAACAAGATAGGTGTCAATGGTTTTCAATGGTTTTGGTGCAAAGGAATTATTTCCTCCAGTGGTGACCGAAGCTCTCAACATTGAGGACAGGTTTTCAAAAGGAGCTGTGATGGTCAAAGTAGAGTAACAGCCTCCACCCTGTGGGTCCTAATTTTCTTGTCTCCCAATCCCTCCCCATTCTTACCCCGGTCCCATAAGTATACACATAGGGACCCCGAGGCCCCTAAGGAGTGCAGTGTGAAAACCCACAGAACAGGGCATTGCAAGCCAATATGTAAATTCATAATAGAAGTTTACATAGAGTTCAATAAGTCCTATCTACCCAACCATAAATGATGTCTCCTTTTGGCAGCTGCTCTGATACCTCCCATGTCACCTGAAGGGCAGGGTCCAACTTCCTACTACCCAGTGCCTGGTACGCCTGGCCAGAACGAGGCACCATATCTCATAGAATTGGAGCTACAAATAACTGTAAGCTGTCATGTAGGTTCTGGTATCCACCTGGGTCCTATGCAAGAGCAGCACGTGTTCTTAACCCCTGAGCCACCTTGCTAGCCCTGTTATTTATACTTTATCACAATAAAAATGAAAAGCAATGATATCCATAGGCTGATAGGTAGTACATCCTCCCCAGATGGGTTGCTTGCCATCCTGAGCCATTCCTTTCTGTTTGAGTTGGACCTAGAAAGTCCCCTAAAGGCCCATGTGCTGCAGGACTTGTCCCACAATGGTGCTACAATGAGGAGGTGAAAGCTTTAAAAGGCAGAGCCAAGGAGAGGTCTTTAGATCACTGGAGGTTGCCTTTGAAGAGGCCGGTGAGACCCTAGCCCCTTCCCCTATCTGTTTTCTTTCCCAGCTGGGAGACAATTTTGTTTTTCCGTGCTCTCCTGCTCTGATGTTCAGCCTCATCCCAGGCCACAACATAACAGGGCGACCCCTCATAGACTCAAAACCATGAAACTGTAAGCCAAAATAAGCCTGCTTTCCTTTTCTTAAGAAACAAAACCAAAACATTTTACTGGGCAGTGGTGGCGCATACCTTTGGGGGACAGAGGCAGACAGATCTCTGAATTTGTGGCCAGCCTGGTCTACAGGACAGCAGAACTGTACAGAGAAAGCCTGTTTTGAAAGCCAATTTTTTTTTTTATTTATGGGGACAGAGGGTAGATGAGTGTGCCATGGCATGACAATGACATTTATATGACAGAGGGTTAGCTCTCCCCTCCCACCATGTGGGTCCTGAGGTTCAAACTTGGGTCACCAGACTTAGCAATAAGAGCCTTTTCGGTGCTGGATCATCTCTACAGCTCTAGGCCTTTCTTTATCATGTGATTACCTCAGTTATTTGTTACAGTAAAGGAGAGCTCACTAGCTAACACAGTGTCCAAAGATACATAGCTTAATTATATATATATTTAATTAACATATTTAATTATATTTAATTTAATTGTATGGCACTAATTATAGTCACTGACATAGAAACAGTGAAAATTATGACCCCTCCGCAAAGCAAAATTCCACGTCGGACGATCTGGAAAGGAGGGAAGCTGGCCATACTCCTTTACACATTGATCATTCGGATTGAAATCATAGGTATTAGTGGGTGGAAGCCATCATTTAGAGCTGAATAGCCCGGGTGAACTCTGTGGGGTCCTGCAATGTATCTCAGGCTGGTCTAGAACTTGTGATCTTTCTGATTTAACCTTCTGAGTGCTGGGATTATAGGTGTGTGCCACAATGCTCAGATTGAAGTCGGTAAAATATCTCAAAACTTATGACCTTTTTGGGGCTGGATAAGTCCCATTCCAGGGCACTTACTCTGGAAGGCACTGTTCCAGAGAACTCCAGCCCATATGGGGCCTCTGTGGATTCACAGGGAAGAGCCGTTTTTAGAGATCTTCCACGTGCCAGGCCTGTGCTAGGCACAGGCTGTTCACAGGTTGTTTTTATTCTTGCCCATTGCAACACCCACGATAACCTCCCACTTTGCAGATGAAGAGTATGGCTCGGGGAGGTAAAGTATTTTGCCCATAGTTCCAAAGCAGTTAGCACTATGCAGAAATCCAACCCCAAACTTGTCTGCCCCAAGGCCATGTCTATGCTCCTCTGTGCCTCAGTGTGGGTGGGTGCTGACCTGGTTTCCAATCTCCAGTGACACCAGATGGAGCCCAGGGGGTGAAGAAAACTATGATGAGACCCAGTTGTCTTGAGCCTGACCACTGACCCCTGAGTGCATGTGATTCTACTGCTGTACTCTCCTGGCCTTTGGACACTGGAGTCACCGACAAATCACATGCCAATAAATATACCGTGCGCTTAAAAGCTTGACAAATTTTACTTCATTGCTGCTTCTGCCTTTGAATGCCTATGCTCTATTTTTAAAAAGTACTTCAGTTCTTTCCCACCTAGAGCCCAGGTGACTGCAGATAACAAGTCTGACTTTTTATCATGTCAGCTTTCTCCTCCTGTGTACCAGCAAGGCAGACATGATGAGCCTGGGGTGGCAGTGGGGGGGGGTGTAGATTTCAAAAAGAAGTGCTAGGATGGTCTCCCTGGCCCCTCCTCTTACATAGTCAGAATCATTAATATTCTCTAAACCAACAACTTTTGAAAAAACAAAAGTTTTTTTATGCTAGGCATCATGGGAGAACCATACCTGCATACGTAAAACACAACTAAGCCATAAACTAGCAGATCACCCAGTGGATCCTGGCTCTTTTTGAGCTGGGTGCTGATTCTTGGTGGCTGTGTGGGTGACTGACATTTGACTGGAACCTCTCATCCCAACACAGACTTCCTGAGCTCCCCAGGACTGTACTGCAGACTGGGGACTCAGCAGGGCACAAAGCTGCTGTCATGGAGCTTATGGTGAGAGGGATGAGGGATGCTGGTCCATGCTACAGGGATTAAGGAAAATGGGAGAACGGGAAGCAAGGTGTGGGGGCTCGCCTGAAAAAATGGCAGAGAAGCCTCTCTGGTGGGTGAAAGAAGGTAGCAGGTGCAGATGTGGGAGAAAGCAGCAAGCTTCAAGTGCAAAGGCCCTGGGGGAGAGAGACCTGTGCCTGGTTGTTAGAGCAACATGAAGGTGTTATTAAAATACTCAGACCCAGGGTCTGACGCTCACGGACAATGAATACAGAGGTCACATAATATAGGGCCTTGGAGGCCATAGCAGAGAGTCTGTCTTTCCTCTGAATGGGACAGGAGCCTCTGGAGTTCTTAAAGCAGAAGGGGGCATACTCTGATATTTTATTTTTGGTATTATTTACTGTCATTTTTAATTATGTGTCTGTGATTTCAATTATGTGTCTGTGTGAGGGTAATGTGTATATGAGTGCAGTTCTCCACAGAGGCCAGAAGAGGGCAATCTATCCCTTAGAGTTGGAATGGTGGTGGTTTGTGAACCACCCAATACGCATGCTGGAGACCAAACTTAGGTCTTCTAAAAAGGCAACAGAAATTTGTAACCACTAGGCCATCCTTCTAGCTCCTAGTGGTTTGTTGTTTTTAAATTTTTAATTGATTAATTAATTTTTGTAATAGGGTCTCAATGTGTAGACAAGCAGGCCTTGAACTCACAGAAATCTGCCTGTGTCCACCTCATAAACCCCAGGATTAAAGTAATTTGTCTTTACACTCACCTTATAACACTTTATTTTTGATTGTTTGATTTTTCGAGACAGGGTTTCTCTGTGTAGCCTCGGCTGTCCTGAAACTCACTCTGACTGAGGAACTCACCGAGATCCTCCAGCCTCTGCCTCTCAAGTGCTGGGATTAAAGGTGTGTGCCAACATCACCCAGCTCGTGATACTTTATTTATAAAAGGACACTGGCTGTAGGTTGAAGATGAACTGTAGAGGGTTGAGAGTGGACAAGGGTAGAGATGCGTGTAGACGCTATCATACTGAGTTCCGCCAAGAGATGGTGGGGGTTCACTATAGCCAGGGCACAGCAGGCAGCCAAATTTAGGCTGCTCCTTGGGTCAGGATCCGAGGAATGAAGAAGTGATGTTACAGCAATTGGGGCAGTAACGAGACATGCCAGCATTAGCAGGCTCTCAGATGTCCTGAGTGAGGATACAATACAGACACCTACAGTGGCCCAGAGGCTTCTTGGAGAAGGGGCTGATGGGTGGAGCCCCACAGCCCAGCGGGTATGGAGAAAGAGGCCTGAGCAAGAAACCTATGGGAAATGTCCAGGCTCATGGGAAGTCAACTAACTAACAACAGTTAAACACACAAATAGGGCTGGTTTTGCTTAGTTCTGCATAGAAGGGACCTTTCTTGCCTGTTCCTCTTGCCAAAAAGTTGGCCAGAGTAGAGCACAGAAGCCTAACCTCCTGAAGGCAGGTCCTTGCTCAGGATTCTCAGTGTTACATGGCTGGTGTCACATGGGGGGGTTCGGAGGGGACAGAAGAACCATCCATAGTGTATGTAACAGCCACTCATCTCCTACTATTATATAGTGTGTCGAGAGTGGGGCTTTCTCTGCTCTGTGGGCACCTATGTTCTCTCCTAATTGCCACAGTTGAAGTCGAGAGAGGAATTATGACCATCCTCTTTGGCTGGGAGGGGTCTAACCATTCATTCCCTTGCTGGCTGGGCTGGGCATGCCTTCCCCCAGAGCTACAACACTTACAGAAGGGACAAGACAAAACCATCTCTCAGTGGTTCTCCCCATCTGGTAAAGGACCCAGATGTGCAAAGAAGAGCTGGTCAAGCAGTCTGTGCAGTCAGGCCACAGCAGAAGGGACAGTCAAGGATGACAGCAGGGACCGCCGCTGGTGACATAGCACACTGGGAAGCTGTTTGCCTACCTGCATGCTTTCCCGATTTCTGCTTCTCTCTCTGTCTTCGGGTGATGCTGTCTCTTAGTCTTTTAAGATTTTCCTGGAAAATAATTTATGTCTTGTTAAGCGGGATGGTGCCTTTTGGTCATTACAATCCTGACCTTATTTTTATGCCCTATGCAGAGGCTAGCATGCTACAGTCACACCTTTCAAGACAGCCCCAGAGAAGCTCAAGTCTTTGATAAATTGTGCTGAACTGTGAAACTCTTTCTGCAGTAGAGTAAGCTTCCAGATGCCCAGTCCCATTTTCAGCCCTTATAATCTGCCACTCTTCGCCACCTATACCTCTTGGCCAACCCCACCCCTGACATATTCCTGAATGTGTTCTCTGAACCTGAGGGACCCTATTTTATAAACCTATCTCAGGCCTGGACCAAGGCTATGTCCTTGAAGTCTTCCTCAGATAGCTCCAGATCTGAGTCCTGTCCATATGAGCCACCCGACACTTGGGCTACACTGCCCTGCATATAGTATATACATATATGTACATATATGTACCTTGTCTCTTGGGGGATACTTGACTTTCCAAAGACTGGGTCTTGTAACTTTCTATAATTCAATCATTTGGGCCATCGTCGTCATTCAATAAATGTTGATTAGATACACGAAGGTCAAGATTGTTTCTGTCTTAAGCTAGCCCACAGCAATGGTGCCTGAGCATCCCAGGGAAGTGAAGAATCTGAGTACACAGTACCCTGGGGAAATGTTTGACTAGTCAAATTGGAGTAGCAGGTGTATGTGAGGGAAACCACAGGTAACCAGACTGAAAGGGCTGGTTGGTCTGCAATTGTGGCCTAAAGACATTGAAGCTTGTCCAGAAAGCATTTATGGCTATCATGGTGTTCTGATGAGCTGGAGGTGGTGGCAAGGAGACCCATCTACTGGCCAGGTTGCTGGTCCAGTGCAGGCAACAGGGCCAACAATGAAAGAGACAGGGAAACAGCACCGGACAGGGGTGGGTGAGACTCCAGCTACTAAATATGAGTGAGGTACACCAATGTCTGCCTGGGGCTCTGAGAAATAAGCAGGAAGGTAAGCTACTTTTGTTGGACAAGCCTCAGGTCTAGTGTACCTCAGGAGAACATGCCCAGATAATTACACTTACAACTGGAGGCAGACTCAAATATTGTCTGTACAAAGAACAAGCTAAAGAGAGCTGGGCAGTGTCCACTCACAAAGGGCAGGGATGAAGGAGACAGAGGAACAGACAGAAGCAGAGAGAGATGAAGGTAAGTGCCCCAGGATCAGCCAACACAGAGTCTCTGACAGGGGCAGCCAACAGGGCAGAGACTTACATGTTCTTCTGTTGCCTGGGGCTTTCTATTGTTATGAACATGAACCCCAGAATGCATTCAGGAGTTCTGAATGAATCTGTGTGCAGGGAAGAAGCTACTACTTGGGTATAGTTATGGAGAGAAGCTGACATTTACTTTGCACCAGGCATGTGAGAGGCCTTTTCTGTTTACACACTCTCCCCCTTCCCTTCACATTTCAGAGGTGGAGAAATGGAAGCACAGCGGGGCCCTGTCATCCAGCTGCAAGTGACTGAGTAGGGGTGTAATGTGAACTGCCAACTACTTTGACACATGGTCACAGGACTTGGAGAGGAGGAAAAAAAAATCAGTGTTGGTCCAGGGGTGGCCTTTGCTCAGGGTTTCAGGGCTCCCGAATGAAAGGGGCCCAGAGTCCTGTGTTCAATGCTGCAGGATGTCACCACCCTTCAGGCCCCCTAGGGAGAGAGGCACTTGGTAAAGAGGGTTAAAAACATGAAGCTGCAGAGTTAAGGATGTGTGGTAGATGCTATGGGAAAGACTCTAGAGCCAGCCTGCATCTGACCAACGCTTCCCCAGTGTGAGCCTCTGCTTTCTGCATCCCTTACACTTGCACTATGGGGAGCCACAGAGACTAGTCCAGCCAACCTGGAGCACAGGGACCAATGTGCAACCATCCACGCTAAACTGCGGCTGCCTTCTGACTCACCCCTGCTTCTCACCACCTTACCCAGCCCCCAAAAACACTGCTCCCCTCCCAGGGTCAGATGCCTCCACAGCCAGAGCTGTCATGTCAGGTGCAGGGGGACCAGTGATGTATTACATCTCTGGGGAGACTTTATCCTTAACTAGAGAAATGGCCTTGAATATGTTCCTTAATCCCATGGGCCTTACTTCCTCACTTTTAATATGAATATATGAAAATAATAAAATATATGTGAAGTTGTTTATTTCCTCATAGAAATCCTCAAACCAGCTGGGCATGGTGGTGAATGCTTGCAATCCCAGCATTTGAGAAGCAGAGGCAGGTGGATATCTACAAGTCTGAGAGCAGCCTAGTCTACACAGTGAGTTCCAGGTCAGCCAAGAAACCCTGTCTCAAAACACAACAATCTTCAAACCATGCCGATAAAGCAAGAATCTGCTATGAACTCCAGTCCCCTTATATGAGCCCTGGGAGGGCAGCCCCTGGGAAGATGTATTTGACATTTTTTAGATCTGTGCCTTAGTATTTACAAGATACTTAGAGAAATGCAGTGTGTGTGTGTGTGTGTGTGTGTGTGTGTGTGTGCGTGCGTATGTGTGTGTGTATATATATGTATGTATGTGTGTGTGAGAGAGACAGAGACAGAGATTGTTTTTAACTCAGGAGGTTTAGACTCTGCAGTTTGTAGGGTTTGTTTCATCATATTTCTTGGGATCTTTCCAAGTTTTCTTTGTGTTCTAAAGAGTGAAGATCAGCTATGAGAGAGGAAAAGGGGGCCCTGAAGAACAGAGCTACCAAGCAGAGATGGGAGGCCAAATGCAGCAACAGCAGTGTACAGGCAGTATTGGGGTGTATAGGGAAATTGGTTCCTGACTTCCAGCCTCATAAAGCTTTTAGCCAGGAGTTTCAGACAGAGACTCATAAGCACAGCTCCTGACAAGGATACTCATTGTTCACAGGTCTAGCCGTCCAGTTATGATGGCATATTCTTCCACTGCACTGCGTGCATGTGTGCATGCATTCGTGTGTGTGTGTGTGTGTGTGTGTGTGTGTGCATGTGTTTGTGTGCATGTGCATGCATGCATTTGTGTGTGTGCATGTGTGTGCGTGCACATGTGTGTGCATGTGTGTGTGCATGTGCATGCATGCATTTGTGTGTGTACATGTGTGTGTGAGCGCACATGTGTGTGCATGTGTGTGCGTGCGTGCGTGTGTTTGTGTGTGTGATAACCTGTAGTGACAGAGCTGGCTACCTGCTGGAAGCGAAAGGACTCAGATCGTTTCTTCTGGTTGAGTTGCCATTCTTTGAAGTGTAGTACAGCCTCGTCCACATTGACAATGCCTAGCTTCACCTGCTCCTGCAGGGTGATGAGTTGCCGCTGGCCAGGTGTTTTCATCCCAGCAAATGGGTCATAGATGCTCGATGGGGGCCTGTCCCTCCATGGCCTCACAGGTGGCTCTGGAAATAATGACAGAAGGTCAGTGATGACAACCAACTGGGCAAAGCAGACCTGAGAGGTGGCACTGTCTCCAGGAAACAGTCTGCCACATCCAGAAGAAAAATGACATGTAAAACCAAAATGGGGGTGGGGAGACATGGGATGAGGAAAGGGAAGTTGATAATAAGTGCAAAGCCTATTGGAGAAAAGCAGACAAAGCCACAACATAGAAGGGAGGGGCGGAGTCTGCTGAATACATCGAGCTTTACTGTAAAGGCATCTAACCCAGCATTTCTCTGCCTAGAGATTGCTAATATTTTGGGGTGGACAACTCTTCGTTATGGGGGCTTGTTCTTTGCATTAGGGAGTAAGGGCCATAACCTACTGGATCACTTTCCTTGGATGTGACAACCCCAAATGTCCCCAAATATTACTAAATGTCCTCTGTGAAGGGAGGGCAAGATGCCCTCTATTTGAGAATAAGTGCTTCAGATATAAATCCACTCACAGACTATAATGATATGCAGGAGTCTCCCAGCCCTGTCTCTGAACCACTGTGGGCACAAAATACCAATGGACTTGCCACCCAGGTCCAGTGGCACTGGTATAAATTAGGAGCGCAGTTCTAGCAGGCTTGTCTCTGGGTTGTTCTGTGCCAATCTCTATTCATTATGATCCATTTTAGAGTCTGGAAGCCAGCCAGCCCCTCTCTGGGAGGCGACTCCGTGTCTTTGGGGAAACGAACTACTTGCAGGGATGATGTGGGCATTGGGGCATGTGAGGACAACTTGACATCTTATATTTCAGGTCATGTAGCATGTTCCAGATCTCCCGTGTGACTGCTGTCTTTCAGGAATGCCTTTGAATATTTAGACTCTACTGGGGCCACATTTCTACAGTTTTAAGTGGGGGGCACATTTAATGCTATGCTTAACAGAAGGAAAGTACTCAAGGGTTATGGGGAATACTCAGTTCCTTTCAAACTTCCTTAAAAGGTCTTTGGGAAAATTGGATAGCTGGTTGTTATCCAAGGACAAGACAGCAACTTCATCAAAGTTGACTCAAAGCATAGTGGAGCTGGTGGTTCAAGAGGGCTGTGCCACGGGTGAAGACTTGGTGCTGGACCACTGCCATGTTGTAGGCATCATGCTCAATTCCCTGTTCTACATGGACATCTGTCTGTTAGTGCCTCTGAGAGGTCAGTTTGTACAGTAACGTAGGGTACCCCATCTCTCCCCCCTTTCCTTTGCCTTCGGCAAGGGATGCTCAGACACCATCCCTGGCCTACCACACTGCTGCTACCCCGCGGCCGTCCTTCTTACAGGAGTGCTCCTGGAAGTTCAGTTCATACGTGGGAAGTTGAGGACAAGCTTTGGTTTACCTTTTCTGATGTTCTCTGAAGAAACATAGAAATTTCCAAGCCGCTCCTGACTTTTTTCTGCAAAAACTGTAAAAGAAAGACTATTCTGAGGGAAGGCAAGACATTTCTCAGAGGCTCTGTTACATTTACAAAACTTTATATATTCATACATCTACAAAATATGAGCTTTTGCAGAAAGGTAGTAAACATTTAGTCATGACCATTGTGCACAAATTTCTGGAAGAAAATTGTGAGAGAAATAAGAGTATCAGAAAGACAGGGCAGACACACACATTCTCCAGCTTAAAGATAAAGCCAGCCAGAGGGCATCAGCAACATGTCTAAGACTGTTAAAGAAAAGGGTGAGCCGTGTGATAGTGGCACATGCTTTTGGTCCCAGCACACGGGAGGCAGAGGCAGGAGAGTCTCTGTTGAGTTTGAGGCCAGCCTGGTCTACACAGGAGTCCCAGCACAGCCAGAGCTACACAGAGAAGCCCTGTTGTGGTGCAACCCAACTTAGGGTTCTAGACTGAAAAAAAAATAGATCAAAATCAAAGGAGATAAGTACCTGGGACATAATCACATTTTTAAAAAGGTATTTGCTGCTCATGGGCAATTCAGAGTCAACTAGGCGTCCTGTATTTTATCTGGCAGCCCCAACCGGGTTACCTGACATCCTAGCTGGGAGCTCCCTGACCTCTTTAAGATATCCCCATGCCATATATTTCATAATACATGGTATTAAAAATGAGCAACAGGTCAGAAGAAAGCACAGAGCTTGCAATTTTTCTCATACTGAACTTAAAATCATGTTAATACAGTCAAGTCCTGAAGTCCAGTAACAATGCCTTCAATATCTACCCAGTTTTCCAGCAACAATACTGGAGAAGTCACACTAAATTCTTTCCAACTTTTTTTAAACACAAGTAAGCAGACAATCTGAGACCATAGCTAAAACATCTACAGTGGAATCAGGGTCCCTGGGGCCAAGCCCTGGCACTGTTGCATGGTGGCTGACCTTTTGAGCCTCCTCCCATTCTCATCCATAAAATGGGGATCATGGCCCTTAACTGAAAGGTTCTTGTGAAGATTAAATGCAATGCATGCTGCTGATAGATTTCAACAAGTGCCGGCCATTAAAATGATTAACAGTGACAACAGAGCAAGTTATGAAATAAAAATGTACTCAGGTCTCATTTACCTCTGTACCTCTGATTGTGCATGGATGCTTTCAGGAATGTGGCACTCAATTGCCCTGGTTTAATCCACACAGTTTGTCCTGACCTATGACCCTGGCTGGAGACCATGTAGGAGAAGACAACCAATTCAGAAAGCCATGGAACCAAGAAGTTCCCGTTGTGCACTATCCCAGGCCACACTTGCCTTTAGAAATGTATGGTTCATTGTCTGGCAGCGGGTGAGAGCCAGAAGCACCAGCCTCTGGCCTGGGCACAGGGATAGGGGGCCTGTTGGCCAGATCCACAGTAAAGGTCTCATCTTCATCCACGGTGTGATAAATATCTTCCCTGTGGGAATGCTGCTGCTCTCTCTCCAACCTGGCTGATCTTATGCTGTTGCCTAAAACACAGAGAGTGGTGATTGAGTACGGTGGACCAGGAAATTGCGTGCCTGCAGGTCTTAAGAGCAAGTGAACATTCTCTGTTACCAAAATAACAATCTGTGGCAAGAGGCTTCCCTCGAGACATCTCCTGCACCACTGGTTCAGAACCCATGAAAGCAACCACGAGAACACCAAGGTCTCCTTCATCTGTCACTCACCCCGCCCAGGACAGGAGCCATGGGTTCAGGTGCCTCTGTTTCATAGCTAGGATTCTGTTATTCATCTCAGTATAACTAAGAGAGAGAAAGCATCTCCACTCGGAAGCCTGAGCACATCCAGCACCACTTCCTGGCATCTGGGCAGCAGTGAGACTATGCTCTGAATCCTCACCACCAGTTACCCCCTTGGGCTCCCCACAACGACTACAGAACATGACTCCTCCTTGCTGAATATGGTTCTCAGTGAATTTCCCAGATGATTACTGCATGTGGTTTTCAAAAAAGCTATAGAGTTGCAACTACCAGTAACCACAGTTTGTGGCATATAAAAGCAAAACAAAATTCAACAAAAACTGACGCACTGAGGTTGAATAACTTGTCCAAAGACCCTGGGAGCCAGGGCAGTACCCAGCACAGCTGACTCGGGAGCTTATCTTCTCTTCTGTTTCCCTCACAACTGCACACTGCTCCCCACTAAACAAAACCACTGATGACAGAAGCTTGCCCCCTCTTCTGCCCACAAGCACCCCACAACTCCACACTCTCTATAAAGATCTGCTTCTTTGATCGACGCCATTCAATAAAAAAAATCCTCCTCAAACGCCTTTGGAGATACAAAGCTATAGAGTTTGGGTCTCCTTCCTGTGGGGGGTCACGACTCAGTGATGTCCTAGGACTTCTGTGTTTTCATACATCTTTTCTGAGCAGCAGAGAGGTGGCCTTTGTTTCTCAGTATCCTGTGTCCCAGGGGGACTGGCCAGGCTGATCCCAAGTCATCAAAAAACACGGGTTCCTGGGCTCTGTCCTCAAGGTAAGTTTCCATGTACCTGCTTATCTTAACATTTTGCACAGGGGAAGGAGAGAACTCTGGGAAAGGCTGTAAGATAGCGGAGTATCCTGGGAGAGCTGGCAATTCCCCTACGGGGCAACAGTGACTTTCAGAATCCTCCTCTTTCACTGACTCTAAACATGTTGGCTTTGCCTCTGTTTTTCACCCTGCAGTGGGAATGCTGCTCCTCTGCTCAGAACCTTCTTTGTGCCACCTTCTACCAGGCCAGGCCAGTCTCTCTAAGTCTGAGCCACACCGTGACCTTCCACCTCCCAGTTTAAACTGTCATCTGTGCATGCTGTGTCTCATCCCTTTCTCCACGGCCCTGCTGCGATGGGAACTTATGTTCATTAGACTCCCTCTCTTTCTCCCTTCTTAGTCTGTCGGCTGCAGAGGGAAGGCCATTACCCTGGCCCTCCTCACTGTCCTAAAGGCAAACATACTGCATGTGCTCAGTCACACCCTTAGAATGGAGGGATGGATAAACTCTGGGTAAAATGTGGGCCAAACAGAGATCCGTGTATCAGATTTGAGTCTCCCTGACTTACCTTTCTGGGAAGACTTTGGGGAACCCTAGGGAAAGCTTGAAGCTTTCTATTCCATTATCAGAGCAAGAAGCTGTCTTGTACAGAAGGAGAAAGCTTCATGCCTTCAGATGGCAAGAGAGGGGCACACTTGTGAAGAAGAGTTATAAATAGGATTTTTTCCTTAGCAACATCTGTCTATAGGCAGGGCATTTGGAAGGAAGACTTATTTAGAAAGTTGTGCATCATCAGGGGTTTTGTGACATCCTCCCCTATTCTGTCCGCACCTACAGATAATCATAACCAATCCTTTGGCTCCTGCTGCCCCAAACAGAATTAATTTTTAGGAAAAATATCTAATCCTATCCAAGCTGCCAGGTTTCCTAGAAACAAAACATACTAGAGAAGCAAAAGAGCCAGATGACAGGGAACTTGCTGCCCACAGCCAAGGTCATCTCAGAGGAACTCAATCTGTGGTGTTGGGTCACTGACAGGATGAATTCTGATCCGTCTCTCAGATTGTGCCATTTAAAATCATTAAGTAATGATTTAAACAGTTGATATGTGCCAGACATTGCTCTGTGCCAGGCTCCACACTTCACTGGTGGCAGAAAGTTAATACTGCCTGGAATTCTTCATAACATTGCTGCTGACTGGCTGAAGGCCACCTGAGTGGCATGAAGGAGAGGCCTTCACAGCTGGCCCTAGATCACTTGTCTCACCCTCACAGCCACACCTCCCTTCTCTCCCTCACAGGTGTCAGATCTGTAGTTTCTCCCCCCACCCAAAGCTGAGGAATGCCAAAATATGCTTCCAGAATCATATGGGGTAAACAAGAGACTGAGTACAGGGGTTGAGAGTGATTCCAGTTTTATCTGCAGTGCAGAGGAAGCCTCTGTGCAATATTTTTATATGAGAACAGTATTCTGACCCATTTATAACTTCTGGTAGAAACGATGTGAGCTTAAACCATTGAGCTGCACGACATTATCAAAATTGTAAGACGTACTCCCTGAGACCCAGCGATTCTGTTTTAGTGCTTCGTAGGACAGATGTCTCACGTGTGCAAAGATGCTACCACATAAAACCAAACACATTCCTTGCACTGAGGTTCCCAAGCCACAAAACTGAAGACTGTCTATAATAGAATGTCCAGGTGCCTGTGGAAAAGTTAATGTTTGTGCTGATGTGACCTGCAAATAAAGATAAAGGAAGACACATGTATACAACACTAACATATCCAGAAAAGCTCCAGAAACTCTAGAGTGAGAGAGAAACTTTCTCATTGTTTGAACCTTTTAGACCAGATGTGATGACTAATACTGTCATCTCTGCAGGTGGGAGACAAGGGCAGGAGAATTGCCATAAACTTAAGGGTAGCTTGGGCTACATAGTGAATCCAGACCAGATAGGCCTGCACAGCCTTGTCTCATTTGTGTGTATGTGTATGTGGGTTTGTGTGTGGGTGCTTTTAATATCACTTGAATTTTTATTATTTTTATGTATTACTTTTACAATAGTAAACTACAGCGCAGCGACAGGTGGGTACAGCAGGAAATGAGAGGGCTTTCATTGTTAAAGATAAAAAAAAAAAAGGTCAGAAAGTGCTGTTTATAGCCAAGGTTCTCACAGTGACCCGATGGCCCGGCAGTAGCAAAGTCACCTGGAACTCGAAAGGAAGAGGACTCCAGAGTCCCACCTAGACCTGCTGAATCTCACACGGTGAGCCTGTGCCTTTGAAAGCACTCCAAGTGGGGCTGGGGCACATTGAGATTTGAGAACCCATGCCAACGGGAGCAGATGGCAGGCTCAGCTCCACCAGCGTGCACTGAACACCTGTGTGTGTCAGGAAGCCAGAGATAATGCCCTCATTCCATTATCCCAAAGTCTTGAGTGGCCTAACTTTAGGGTCATTTACCCTAATCTGTCCGTGCAGGCTCTCTTGATCCCTGTAAATGACACACCACTCCCCTGCATCCTCACAGCACCAAGCACATTTTTATTTGTACCGAGCTGCACTTTTCTTACTAAAGAAGAACTCACTTGAGGTATGTATCTACCTCCTCTGCAGGGCAGGATGGGGTCTTGGCCATCTCTCGACACCAGGGATTTGCACAGACTTGAGGCTTAATGAGAGACTGCTGGGAAGTGATCATTTCAGCTTGGCATCACGTGAGATCAGGATGACAGGAGGCTGTCATCTGGCTCCCCACTTTTATAAGGTGAGGTGCAACCAGTGGCCAAGGAAGATGCAATGAGCCAGGCTCAGAGGCCAGGAAGGGCTTGAATTTGGGTCCAAATTCTGCTTACAGTCTGCTTACTGCCTCCGGGCCTTGGAAACTCATCCTCTCTGTACCTCTGATACCTCTCCTCCTTACAAGGTTACAAGGAGCATGGAATGGGTGTCATGTCCTTAAGCTAGGCCTGGCGCATTGCTGAAGATAGGAGGGCAAGCCTGAGGCCATGTTCCTCAGTGCCAGGTGCTAGCTGAGGAACTTCGCAAATAGCCAATCCTCAACTACCCAGACCTCTCTCCTCAGGCAAAGAGACTTTCAGAACAGGAGTCAGCAAACATGTTTTAAGGACCCCAATAATAAGTGTGTCAGGCTCTTCAGGGCAAAAGCATTGCAACCACTAAAGCCTGTACTAGGAATGTGCAAGCAGCTATAAATGAATGGGCATAATGAATTCTGATCAAAATTTATTAGCAGGAATGGGAAGGTGCTCAGGTTGTGATTTGCCTATGGTGCCCAAACCACTTGACCTCCGAGTCACATGCCCTCAGCACTCTGCTTCTATAGTCACATGACTAACAGACCCACCATAGCCATAAATGATTGGACAGAGAGAAGCAATCACTCACACCGTGTAACATTGTACTTTTGAAAGTACCTAAAAACAGTGACGATTAGAAACCTTCGTCAGTTGCTTCTTCTGTGCCCGGTCTTAGATGAAGCTTACTTCCACTGCAACTTGCTCAATTCTCACTACAACCTGACTGTTTAGTGCACAAGGCAGAACTGTCTCATGGCTATCCTGACCACATCCATCTCATTTTACAGCTGAGAACTTCAACACCTTGCCTGAGGCCTTCCAGATTACTGAAGAAGGAAGGAAACACAGACGGGTGTCACACTCTTAACCACTGCCATGCTGCTCTGCTTGGCAAAGAGGATGTATATACCCATCCTTTAAGGAAGCCAAGGCTCCTGTGGAATCACACTTATTTGCTTTGGGCTCCCAGC
This sequence comes from Phyllotis vaccarum, assembly GCA_033318265.1. NCBI lineage: Eukaryota > Metazoa > Chordata > Mammalia > Rodentia > Cricetidae > Phyllotis > Phyllotis vaccarum. The sequence continues at coordinate 20,334,346 of JARWLC010000004.1, read as the reverse complement.
CCCAATATCAAGAACAGTGTCTCTATGCACAGTAGGTGCTTAGTTACTTTTTGTCAAATGAAAACGGGCATGTGGTTTACATGATGTCCTTTTGGGAGCAAATGGTTTACTGTGATGAATGGCTCCAGTATGGGAACCTCTGGCCTGTCTAACAGGCTGATGGGGAAGATCGGGGCAGGTGTGGAAGGAGGCACAGAGCCTTTAGTCATCATATGTCAGGTATGTGGCAACCTGTCCCTTGAGACGGGGACTTCATATGGAATCAGGCAATGCCTTCTGCTCGATTCCTTCCAGCTCTTTCTGCTTTCCTGCTCATAGCTCCCACTTACCTTCTAGGAACTTGCGGATCATTGAGTCCTTGGTAGGCCGAGAGAAACTCTCTCCAGAGCCTGGGTTACCTGCACTGGCCTGAAGCATCTCAACATCTAGAAGGAAAATGAGACAGAGTTAATATGCTGTTCTTCCACAGAGGCAAGGAGATTCACAGATGGATTTGGAAGGTTACTCAAGGTTTGCTTTCCTCCTTTCCCCACTTCTCCTGCCTTCCCTCTCTCCCTCCCCTCTTCCCATCCATCATCACCCATCATCCATCCATCATCCATCCATCATCCTCCATCTATCATCCATCCATCCATCATCTGTCCATCATCCAGAATGTTGGGGCCGTGAGACAGAAGTGGATCAATGGCGGGAAACCCAGGAAACGTGAACAAGATTCTTAGTTCCAGCCAAAAGCGCTAATGTCATTTCCTCCCTGGGATCTTGGTATCTTGGGAGATAAAGATGCTAACATCAGGCAGCATTGAAAGAACATGCACTTTGGTATTTTGCAGGTTTTCTCTAAACTCACATACACACTCACACACACACACCCCTAGTACAAGACCATTTTTTTCTCTAGTGCCAAGGAGCAAGCGGAGGGCCTATCACATTATAGCTGAGTACCCACCGCTAAACTGAGTGAGTGCTCACTGCTGAGCGCTCATCACTAAGCTGATTGCTGACCCCTATACACTGAGTGCTCACCGCTAAACTGAGTGAGTGCTCCCCACTAAGCTTAGTGCTCATGGATAAGCTAGAACACCAGCTCCAGAGTAAAAGTCTTTCTGAGGAGAGGAATGAATGAGCAGAGGAATGACTTCCGGCAGGGAAGCAATTGAGCATTTGATGCATGAGGAAGCCAGGTTCTGCCTTGCAGAGCAGGCTTCTGTGGGTAGAGTGATGGACGTGGGACTAACCCAGTCTGCTTTACATTATAGTCAAGTTTTCACTGATCCGTAAGAGTCTGACTTCAGAAGCAGGAAGATCAGGCTTTGCCAAATGTCAGCCTTCTTCAGCCTCCCTGATAAGAGCTGAGCAGATAGTTAGAAGGTTGGGTATCACATCACACTACACATTCGGTCTTATGTCTTCTACTCCTTCCTTTTTTTTTTTTTTTTTTTTTTGGTGTGTATGACAGTACGATGGTTCTCAACCTGTGGGTCCTTTATATATCATATATTTACATTGCAGTTCATAACAGTAGCAGAATTACAGTTATAAAGTAGCAACAGAATAATTTCATGGTTGGGGTTCACCACAGCATGGGGAATTAAGTGTATTAAAGCATCACAGCATTAGAAAGGTGGAGGACCACTGTCTAGTAGAGCATTTGCACCCACAAGATAATTTTGCTTGGCTCAGGTGAGCATCACAGTGACAAAAAGCATTCCTTAACTCAGCAATGAAGGCCTGGGAAATGAGAAATACAGCAGGCCAGGGCAGGAGCTACCTTGGGGAAAGGACTATACCTCTAAAATCACATTTCTCATTACATCTCCAAAAGTGCAGTTTCCAGGGTCTCCACAAAAGACATGCCGGAGTTATTGCCCCAGAGAGACTCAGAAGGCAGGTCCCTCATTGGTATTCACAGTTATGTACAGCTCCTCCCATATCCAGATATGTGACCAATCAGGGGTCATTCTCATCCTAGGTAATGTTGCCTAGAAACACAGTTGACATTTGGCTCTTATCGGGTTACCAGGGTAACAAAGCTAGGAAGTCAAACAAAGGTCAAATTCTCATGCAGAAAAGGAAATGAAAAGTGTTTTTTATTAACTTTGGCCATCATTATCCGGGGTCCACTCATTTCAATCCATTCACTTTCTCTTTGCTTGTCTGTAAAATTATGATGGAAACAGCACAGCTCTTGAAGGTTTGTTGTGTCACATGAGGAGCCTGCTAAGAGCCTGGCACAGTGCCTAGCATGTACAAATGCTTTCTGGCTACTATTTTTACTATTAAATCCTATACTCAGGCTACAGCTCTAAGCAAGGAACAATTCAAAATAGAAGTCGCAATTTACATGTGAAGAATTTCTCAGGATTTGGGATGTAGCTCTCTAGCAGACAGCTTGCCTAGCATGTGTAAAACTGTGGGTTTGGTCCTTGTCACCACAAAAATAATTTTGATGACATTAAGGATTGAACTTAGGAAAACATTTAAATTGAGACAATAGTTTATATGTCTTTATGGCATATACAGCAATCATTTATTTTTTTAAGACTTATTTTTATTACTTGTTTCTGAGCCTTAGCCTTTAACCTTTTAGCTATCTCTCCAGCCTATTTTTTATTTGTTAAGGTTTTATTTTTAAGATTTTCTTTATTATTATTATTAGTGTGCGTGTGAGAGAGAGGAGGGGGGTGTGCCACAGAGGACATCAAACCTCCTGGAGCTGGAGTTACAGGTGGCTGTGAGCTGTTTGACATGGATGCTGAGAACAGAGCTCAGGACCTCTGGAAACACAGTGACCATCCTTAACTGCTGAGCCATTTTGCCTCTTATTTGGTTGTTGCTGTTTTAGGGTATCCGTGTAGCCTTGGCTGGCCTTGAACTTCTGATCCTCCTGCCTCTGCCTCCCAAGCACAGTAATGACAGCATTCTCAGCTCACACAATGACAATTTGATGTGCACACATGGTAGATATTTCAGTGAAAACCAGGTTAGTTAGCAATTCCATATCTTCAAAAGTTATCATATCTTTGTCTTTAGAGTCTCTGAACTTCTTTAGTTCTTATAAAATATATGATAGCTTTTTATAAACTGTGAGTACCTTACTGACTAGAACAGCAGAATTTGTGCCCCCCATAACTTTATTTTTGACGCTCATTTTTTATTGCTTGTTTCATTTAGCTTAGCGCCCTTCATTCCCAACCACGTGAACACAAGTGGCAAGATTCTATCTTATAGGTAAGCACGACCCTACTGCACACATGTACCATGCTTTCCTTATCTACTCGAGCAGCAATGGGCATCTCAGTCAATTATAGACCTTGATAACTATTAACAGAGATGCAGTAAAAATGGGACATTGGAGATGTTCACCGGAAGTAGGACTGCTGAATTATACCTAGTTTTTCTCCCCATGCTCCTTTACAATGGTTGTCCTAACAGCATCCGGGATTCCCTCTTCTCTGAATCCTTGATAATGTTTTTTATTGATGTCTTTTTTTTCTTTATTTTAGCAATCACAACCACTCTAACTGGAGTGAAATGGTACCTCATTGTGGTTTCAATTTGCATTTCCCTGGTGAGTCATGGTGAGTGGTGAGCATTTTTCATATATTTGTTCTCAAATTTGCATATTTTAAAAAGAAACATCTATGTAGATAATTTCTGATCAGTTTGGGGCTTTTTGCTGAGTTATTTGAATTTCATATGCTTTGGACTCTAATTTTTTATTTTGATACAAGATCCATCTCTCCACGTGCCCCTGGCTGTCCTGAAACTCACTGTGTAATCTATCAGGTTAGCCCTGAACTCACAGAGACAGACCTGCCTCTCCCTCCCAAATACTGGGATTAAAGGTGTACAACACCATACTTAGACTTAATTTTCAAAAATATTTTATTTTTATTCATGTGTTTTACTTTTATTTATGTGTATGTATGTCTCGGGGGTGCACATGTGTGTAGGTACCAGAAATGACAGACTATTGTATTCCCCCAGAAATGGAATCACACACGGCTGTGAGCCATCTACGAAGGCTAAGAACCAAACTCAGGTCCCCTGAAGAAACACAAGTGCTCTTAACCACTGAGCATCTCTCCCACCTCCTGGACACTAATCTGCTATCAGACAAATGGTTTTCTCTTCAATCTTAATTTTCTTTGCTACACAGAAACTTCTCAGTTTGATATGATTTCATCTGCCTGGTTTTTTCTCTCTCTCTTTTTATAGATGCTGGGAGCTGAACCTAGGGCCTCCATGTCAGTCAAGCACTTTATCCCTGAGCTGTTTCCTAACTCTATTTTTGTCTTTTTTTTTTTTAAAGAGTTAGTTTGTTTTAATTCATGTTTTCTACCTTCAAAATGAGTTCGATGGTGTATTTATCATAGTATTTGAATGTTCATCCATGATCTCAATAATCTCAAAATATGTTTTAAATTTCCTTGTTGAGACACAGTCTGTTTATGGTTAAGTATATACTTAAAGCATGAGTAAGATCTAAATCCATCAAATGCCAATCCTTACATAGGATCATGTGCAGAAATCTGACTTGGCTCGACAGGCATTTTCTTTATTGAAGTCCCAGAACATCCAGATATCTTCCTTCCTTTGCCATAGACCCATGACCACTTGTATTCTCCAGAAATCCTTTCATCTTATTAATGGGGTGAGTAATGCCCACTAGGTGGCATGGCACTCTACAGCCCATGCGGGCCCCATCTGTGCATCTAGGATCATTGGTAGAGGCATCCTTAAGGAAAAAATGCTGAAGCCAGGGGATATGAGGAGGAGTGACCGGACAACCAGACAGAGCAAGGGTTTAGGAACAAGAAGAAGGAAGTATACAGGAGGCAGTAAGGTGCAGCCAAGGTCAGGAGCCAGCCAAAGAGTCTGTATCACGGCAAATCATGCCCGCAAGCAACAGAGCACAGCAGACTGGCTGCTAGGCACCAAGACAGGTTGGCATTGTGGAATGGCCTCTGGTATCTGGAAAACTTATGATCAAATCCTGCCTCTGACTCTTACCAGGGTCTATGTTCTTGGTCTATGTTCTCTCACTTAAAATCTCTAAGCTTCAGTTTCCCACCTGCAAAGTGGGGGATAAAACCACAGAGCCTACACCATAGGATAAATACATGAGGTGATCAAGACAATGTTTATGAATTCAGAGTAATAGTGCAAGACACCACACTCCTGGTTATCATTATTACTCTGAGGCTATTGCGACAAATCACCATTAACAGGGCATGGATGCATTATCATACAGTTCTGTGGTTCAGAAATCGAAGTGGGTCCTGCTGGCCAAAATCAAGGTTTTATCTGTCCCACATTCCCTTATGGAAGCTCTATAGTAGAATGTGGCCCTTCCCTCCCCAGGATCCAGGGGTTGTCTACATGCCTTGGCACCAGGTCCCCTCCCTCTATGTTCAAAGTCAGCAATGCCAGGCAAAAATGTTGGTGGATCAAAGCCCTTCTCACTGTGCCTCCCATCTCTTCTGTCCTCTGGTTCCCTCTTTTGCTCTTGAAGTCACACAGAGAAACCAGGTCACTCTCCTTATCTCAAGGGCAGCTGGCTAGCAAGCTTAATTCAGCCTATAACCTGGATGGCCCTCTGCACGCGTGAATAAAGCACAGCCACACACTGGGAGCATTACTCTGCTTCTGTGGCTGGGTGGAATCTCCTCCCACATAGGGTGAAGGGACCAGGCTGGGGAAGTCTGTTGTGCTTGCACAGACTGGGCCATCTTGTCTTAAGCAGACGATGAACTTTGTGGTGCCTCTGGATGTGTGTACTCCTTAAATGAAGTTTGAGAAAAGGGGTTTCTTTTTGTTCTTTTACATTCTAAATAACATAGTTCTCCTAAGACTTAACTGACCACATAAATACTTGAAATGGACCAAAAAAACACATGTGCACATAGGCACTCATAACCTACTCTGTATTCATGGCAGATATCATTGCTCACAGCATTCTCTCTGTTCTCAAATCCTTCTCAACACAGCACTCAGGCACTCAATAGTGACCAGTGGACACTGGTGTACATTATTTTTAAAGCATAATTTGCTGTACCTACATTAGCAATAAGGCCAGACAGGCACAGGCATTATGTTTGTAATAGAGGTATCTCATTGGTTAGCAATCACAAGTGGTAAGACATTAGGTGTAAATCTGAAAACACTTTGTATCCCTGAACCAGGCAGACAGACTAACGTGACCCAAACAGAAAATTCTTTGGGCAAAGGGATTTTGCAGATAAAGGGGATTTTTGTCAAGCAGAGGAACAGCATAGTTCCATATTCCTGGATGTTCAAGGCTTGGGATTCAGACTCCAAGCACTTAACTTTCACCACTTGCCAGTTAAAAATAAACTGAAATGTGTCGAAACCTGAGGGTCTAAAGGAAAAGTGCAAAGGTCTTTCATTTCGGCAGAAAAAAAAGCAACAGAAGAAAGCTGCACTCGGTCGCAGTCTCCTGGAAGAGCAGCTGTGGGCTTACAGCATATGCTATGGAGTCAGTCTTCAAGGACATATCACTAGAATGTAAGAAACTTGCATTCAAGATAACAAAACATCCCAGCAGTCACGTAATTGGGGAACGAATCAACAGCAGTCACAAATTCCCAAAGAAACCTGGGTGATGCTCCTCCTGGGACAGATCACTTAGCTTCAGGAGATACTCATTTCATCCAGACTACAAGTCAATGCAAGTTAAAAGCAAGAAAACATCAGCTACCTAAAGATTATTCTAGAAAGGCTCTATGACCCTAAAGGCGTACAAGACCCCACTTCTACCCTCCAGTGTCTTTTGGGGATAAACAGGAAGTCTCAAAATAAGAATCACATGATAAGACCTGAAGATAGACTGAAATCTAACTGGTCCCATCTGTACCCAGCTAGGATATGGTGGTTTGACTGATGCCATCAGCTTAAAAGCTCAACTTTTTCACATCTGGATCGAGAAGCAATGAGGAGAGAATGGGGGAAAGACAGACAACCAGACACACAGAAGAGAATGGCAATCTGAAATCAGAGGGTTGAAGGCGTGGTGTCTAGTGCTGGTAATGAGGAAAATTGAACAGAAATATCATTGTGAAATGAGGAACTGGTCCAGTCTGCGGCTTTATACATGGTGAGCAAAGCAGCCCTGTCATGTGTGAGCATGGGCTCATGGAATGTGGACTCTGGAAGGAAGGCAAGGATCATGGCCATTCACTCACTGGCTGTTTATCACCTGGCACCGAATCACTTACACACAGGCCAGATTTGACAAGGATTTGTTGAATGAGAGAGTAGGAAAAAAAATGTAGGAAGAAACAAGAAATAAGCACGTGGTGTGGTGGAGTTTGGGCTTTGTGGAGGAATCTAGGCATTGCTCGAGCAGAGAAAAGACATAGGCAATTTAGACAGGAGAACTAACATACAATATAATGAAAGGCAGCTTGAGGGAGCCAGGGAGTTATGACCCCCGGAGGTCTCACACGCAACAGTAAACTAATCAATATGTCACTACACCTGTCAAACAAACAAGAACATTGCCCTAGGAGATGGACAAACTAATCTAATTTGAGCTTCCACGAAGTCCAGGATTACATCTTATTTCCTAGTCCTTCTACTGGCTGAGCAACCTTATGCACAACACTGAAGGCTTGAAAACAGAGACGTGCACTTACCACCTGGTGGCAGCATGTCTAAAGTAAAGACTGAGTGTGTGAGAGAGAGTGTGTGTGTGTCTGTGTGAGAGAGAGAGAATGTGAGTGTATGTGTATGTAAGTGTGTATGTGTATGAGAGTGTGTGTGTGTGTGAGAGAGAGTGTACATAAATGTTCATGTGGGTGAAGGGGGTTATTTGGAGAGGGTGTACGTGTGTGGGAAGGTGGGAGTGTATGCTAACAGTGTGTGATGATCTGTTGAGGGGGTACTGTCAGGGAAAGGAGTGAGTGGAACAGACCCACAATCTCCAGGTCAGACTCCCAGCTCCTCTCAGCTCCCCTGATTAAACACTGGGAGCTCCCCTGTGACTTTCCTACTTGGTGGTTATTTGGGGTTTCCTTTGGTAAAGAAGTCTTCATTATACTCTTTCCCAAACCTAAGAAATAAAAGGGCAGATTTATCCCAACAACACTAATCGGTTCCCCAAAGTAACTGGCCTTGTACTCTACAGTACCGTCCTGCAATCCAGCGAAATGCCTAAGTGAGGAGTGAATTCCCCTGATACATTGATTTTCAGCATCTCAAAATTCCCATTAGGAATGACCACGAAGGTGAGTATTGATAAACCTGGCATTTAGTCATAGAGAAACAACTCCTGAGGCGCGTCCACCCCAAGGGCAGCAAATGCAACCCTAGAAGGGGTAAATGAAACCAGGTCCCTTTCTCCCAGTGTGGTGGCAGACAGATGTTCATCTGGGAACCTGAAGCCTTGATTCCTGAATCAGTTTTCTCTTGACGGACCTACGAATATTACTAAGTCCTGGAGCCTTTAGTGTTCTCCCATACAGTAGAAATGACTATCCTCCAAGGTGAAGGAGGATTGGACAAGACAATAGAGATAAAAGTAGCTGGTCCACATCTAGGGATGGCAAATCCATGGCCTTCACCACGCTAGTGCTGGCACAGCTTCCAAGACGGATCCATTTGCCTTTTATCCCACCCTAGCCCAAACCCAGGTAGTCACTGTTGGTGAGATGATTCTTCCCAGGTCGGAAGATGTTACACCTTCTGAACCCACAGGGGAGAGATCATTCTCAGGTTAAACCAGACATCCAGAGAAACAGAAAAAAACCTAGTCATGTCTACATTCAGAAACTTCAGAGATTATATGATCTGGCAAATTAAAACTCTGATCAATTCATTCTCCACCAAACCTACAGCCTGCCCCCGTCCCTCAATGACATTTAGAACCTCCCATCTCCAAGGGACTTTATAACCTGCCATCCAGCACCCTCAGAAGCACTGATGAGCCTATTTCTGGTGACAACTCGGGTACCTTGGTATTCTCTATAGAAAGTCTGCCATATGGTAGGGGATTTTCATATTCTGGAGCATCTGTGGGTGGGGAATAGCACTCATGAAGGCAATCAACACATCATCATCAGTAGGGCCACCACAGGAGTCACAGAGATAATGGTGTGACCATGTCTCCCTGTTCACTGCCCTGCCAGGCCTGGGCTCAGCCTCCACTGTATTCCTCTTCTTCCCCGAAGGTGCTAGGAGGGGACTTTAAACCACCTCTGGCTTCCAGTCAGCTCGTGTCTCCTACTAAGGACACCTCATGGTGGCTTTTCCATACACTCACGCAATGCATAGGATAATCAGGCTCCCTTCCCTACAGGTCCTGAAAGGGTAGCAGTACTCAGCTTAGTCATCCCAGAAATCCCTCCATCCATAAAACCAGGGGACATTTATATTGTCTTTTTTTAATCTGTTAAATAGACCCAGAGGAAAAGTGAGTCCTGGGCAGCATTTTAGAGTGCATAGCACTTGATAGTATATGACAGTAAGACATCAGTAAGTCTCAGGGTGGGTGGGCACCTGTGCCCACCTGCCTCCCCACACTGGCCTCTTCCACACTGGAATCTAATCTCATTTAGATCAAATCTCTGAAGGGTGGCACACTGCCCCCTAAAGGGTGCTCTGAAGACTGTTGGTGGTAACTCGAGTATAGTTGCCCACACAGGCCTATTTCATATGTCTTTACATGCAGGCATGCCTAAGCATATCTTCTCTACTCATTTCTCTTTTACAACTCAATTAGGGCAGTGTAACAAAGGCAAAGAGTTTGAATTGCATGGTAGATAAGAAAAGGGGGGCATTGTAAAGAACTTCTTGTAAAAAGGGTCGGTCCGGACTGGTTGGGTTGAGAGCTTCTTGATAGGAAGACCATGCTGTCAAACATAGTGACTTCCAGGCAAGCGGTAGGGGAAGTTGGAAGAAGGCCTCTGCAGCGCTCATGCTATTACAACACAGGATCTTCACTGGGCTGGTTGCAGAGGTAATCAGGGGCTTTCCCCCTTTGGACTAGAATGAAGAAAGCCATTTCTGAGCACCAGGATGGAAGCAGAACTGGGCTGAGCTACTTACAGAGGTCTTCTGTGGCTGCTGGGGCAAAGGCAGCCATGGATTCATACAGCTCCTCGTCACAGCCAGGGTTGAGGGAGCATTTCATGAGCAGGTCTGTGGACAGGTGGGCCATGGATTCATACATATCATCAGCCTCTTCGCCGTGCATCAACTCCTCTTTAATGTGGCTCTTCAGCATGTCCACAGTCTCCTGCAAGGGAAAATGGGCTCATTGCACACAAGAGCACCTGGCTAGCTGGGCAGACTCAGGCTCCAAATAGGCAAAGGAAGAAGTAACGGATCAGGGTTACCATCGCTTATGGGCATTCCCCACCTGGCATCTGATCCAGGCATCAGGCTCTGTTCTCTTCTTTGCCCCTACCTTCCTGTATCTTTGTATCTTCCTCCAACACCAATCACAGAGTTAAGCACTTATATCCTGGTTAAATGTTCAAGTGCAGAAGACATAAATAGGAGCGGTTCCCTCATGAGTACCTAGTAGGAATCAGGCTCACTGGGCACCCATCTGCACTGCCCTCCTGTGGAAAGCCACACTCCCTCATTTACAGATGAAAAAGACAACACTCGGAAAACTTGGTCTTCCCTGCAAGACTTACAGACTCCATTTTGATCTTTTTTTAAAAAAAATTATTTAAGAATTTTTTTCTTTTACATACCATCCACTGTTCCCCCTCCCTCCCCTTGTCCTGTTCCTCCCACCTCCCCCCATCTCTCATTTACTCCTTAAAGGGGCTAAGGCCTCCCCTGAGTAGTTAGCACAGGCTAGCCTACCCAGTTGAGGCAGATTCATGCCCTCCTCCCTGTATCAAGGCAGGCCTGGAACCACTAAGAACATGCCCTATCACAGGGCCTTTCTTTCTTTGACTTACCACATACTCGTCGATGAACTGGCGCAGGTCCCTGAAGCCATGTTTCTCGGCAATGGTGTTGGGATAGTGGCCATGCTTGTTGGCCACACTATATGCCTGGAGAGCCCCTGGACAGGTGAGCAACAGGGCAGTGAGGTTCTTCAATCCATACTTTGCAGCAAAATGCAACAGGGTGGGCAGCTCTTCATCTCTCTGGTCTAAAAAGGCGTCAGAGAAAATTTAACAGAGGAGTAAGAGGCGGAGCTGTTGGGCTTTAGTATGACAAGCAGTGGGCACTCAATCATTGCTGACAGGCTAACTGACCTAACACCTGATAGCTTCCCCTGGGGAACCTCTAATGCTCCTGCATTCCCATGATGAAGAAAATAATATTTTAGTTAGAAGACCTAGTACTTAGTTAAACACATCCTCTGCTTTAAAGGGAGTGGAAAATCCTTAGAAAATGTCTTTGCTTTTTTCTTTCCTTCAGGCTAGGAATTAAGCTTTAGAGGTACTGAGTCAGTGCTCTGACCCTGAGCTACACTGCTAACCCCAAACCAGGCTGATTTCTAAGGCTTAAAACAGCAGCCACATAGTGAGATAGGAAACTCATTTTGCTCTTCTCTCTAATCCTCCACGCTGGTTTGAAACTACTGTCTTGTGCTGACAGAGAGAAAGAAGATCCTGGCTGGAGAGACGGCAAAGAAGTTAAGAACATTGGCTGCTCTTCCAGAAGACCCGGGTTCGATTCCTGGCACCCACGTGGTGGTTCATAACTGTCTCTAACTCCAGTGCTGGGGATCCAACACCCTATTCTGGTCTCTGAGAGCACTGCACACATATGGTGCACAGACTTACAAGCAAGCAAAAAAAAATCCATAAGCATAAAATTAAAATAAATGTTCAAATACAAAAACATCTGCCTACTTATCTCTTATTACCAATTTTGTATACATGCCAAAAATAAATAAATAAATAAACTCATGTTTGGGACTTAGAGGATAATTTTTTCCTTTTTGTAAAAATTGATTTCTAGACCCTGTTGGTTTATGTGTTTATTTATTTTCTCTTTTTTCATATATGTGTGTGAGGTGTAGTGAATGCGAATATGTGTGTTTGAGAGTATGTAAACATATATAAGGGAGGCACACCAAATGTTCATGCATGTGGAGGCCCAGGATAATGTCAAGAATCTTCCAACATCACTTCTCCACGATATTCTTTGAGGCAGGGTCTCTCACTCAGACCCAATACAGCTAGCCTGCTTGCTTCGGATCACCTGCTTTTGCCTTCTGAAGCTGGGATTTCTAGTCGTGCCCACTTGGCATTTAAGGGATTCCTCTTGCTTGTGTGGACAGTGATTTAGCCACTGAGCTACCTCTCCAGTCCTGGCCCTGTCCTTTTAAAAATGGTAAGTTCAGCTTCCTGCTCACCAGGATATAAGCCTTGGAATAAAAAGGTCTGAAAATGTCCCCAGGTCCTCATGTTGTCAGGGTATGAGATACTCTTTTCTGGGCCTCGGAATCAGAGAATAGAAACATTTACAGCATCTAGACAAGAACATTCTGAAATAGGAGAAGGAAGCAGGAAAGGGGATGGCCCTGGAGACGGCCGGGCAAGTAATTCTCTTCCTATGGTTACCGCACTACAGGCAGGTAGAACTCAGTCAGAAGGGAACCAGAGACTTGGGTTCCACTGTAAAGTGCCACTGTGGTGGGAAGGAGCAGGCACCCTGTGCAGCATTCCACGTGGCATGCCCAGGTATGTGCTGTGACTGTCCTGGCTCCTCTTACTACTTACTATGACAGTTTATGTGCAGAGGGTCTGCTCCTCACTCACAAGCAGCAGCACCTCAGGACCCTGACTGAGCTGACAGCCTCATAAAAAGGATAGCTACAGCAGGCAAGCTGCAGGACAGAAGGCCCAACATGCTAAGGGAGCCCACAGCAGCTGGGAGCATTGACTCCTGGAGGATTGGAGAAGGCCTTCCTTCCAGAGGAGATGCTTCCTGAGATGAAGAGAAAGCCACCAGGAGAATGGCAACCAAGGCAGGGACAGAGAAATGGCAAGACTCAGATGAGAATAGAGAACCAGTAAGAGAGGAGGCAGGGAGGCAATGGTAGAAGCAAGCAACCACCCCCTGGGGCTTGTTATCAGGCAAAGGAATTGGAACTCCATCCAGAAGGTAACGTGTGGACACGTTCTTTAGAAAGGAGTCAAGAAAAGTTGTGTGTCATGTAATGACATTCCAGACATAGAAGTCCTATTGGATTAGAATGAAGTTGGTAAATGCCTATCCCCTAGCCATGCTGAGGTTCTCACAGCATAATGCATCTCTCACTCGCTGGTAACAGTGCTGGTGTGAATGAACCCACTTGGCTGACTGCTAGTCATATATGAAAGTATGACATACACAATTATGCACAGTATATCACACTTGAGGATGGTACATGATTATGTCACTGGATTCTGTACTCACCATATTTTCTATTATAATTTTAGACTATACTGATGTGGGAATGTCTTTCTGTATGCTGTGAATAGCAATCTTTAAATAAAGGAGCTGTTTTGGCCCATGACAGGTACTATAGAAAAGGTAGGAGGAGAAATCAGAGCTTAGGTAGGAGAAGGGCGGAGTCAGAGAAAGACCAAGCCTGAAGCTCAAAGAAGAAACCACATTGTAACAGATGGCATCCCTGGGTGGGCCGAATATCCACTTAAAGCCTGAGAAAGATTAGAAAGGGTTCTAGATCACAGAAACTGAGCCAAGGCAGCTTCCAAATTGTGTATACAAAGTGGGTCATTGTACAAAGAAAGTGTGGTGTCCAGGTCATATTCAAAGTGGTGCTGGCAGACTGGTGGCTGGCAGTGTAAGCTGCAATCAGGCCAGTTCTTGAAATCTCACAGAAGACTCAGTAGCATGTGATTGATTTAAGATTTCTGTTTATTTTGAACAAAAAAGAAACAAAGTTGGTTTCTTAGTAGCAGCATTTTTGGGGGGGGTCTGCTCTGTTTGCTGGCCACAAACAGAGATGCAGTCCCTTTAAGAGAACTTACTGATTCAGCTTTATCTGCAAACACTGTATGTCTCTTTAAGAGAATATGAGTATTTTAAAAGCTCTTCTAGTTGAAAAATGATTAAGGATTCACAATAAGACAGATTCAGATGAAAAAACCCTATAAATGTGTTACAATGTGTGTAAAAGATACATAGACTTCAGAGAGAAAAGAAAGAAGATAAAGTCTTTAAAAAGAGAAATAGAGTAATAAAAATATAATAGGCCATGTAAAGATAAAAAATAGACATAAAATCTGTATTTTGGTTGTTGTGTTTTCTTTTAATTTTTTAACTGTTAATGAGCTAACTACAGAAACAATAGATTAAAAATGCAAAGGCTAATAAGTCAAACAAGAATATATATTTTAAAGATATTTTGATTTTGAAATTTGTGTATAAGGATTTATTGCTTTAGAAGAGTTATGATTTTGTTTCCACAGAAGATGAGAACCTGTAGATTGCTTCCAGGCATCAACCAAGACCACCTGAAAAAAACCTCTGATCAGCTTCAGGGCTACAGACTATGACCCAATCTCAAGAACCCATGAGATTTTTCAATGCCCCGTAATCAGCAAGAAGTAGTAATGGAAAACTACGCCCAAATTCCCAAAATATTGTTTATAAATGTTTATTTTCATTATAACTGGTTAATGGTCATAGTTAATCTCTTTCTAAGAATAAAAAGGGGATATGGTATATGAATGATTTTTTTAAAAAATTAGATTATTGAATTTACTTAGATCAGGAAATTAACTGTTAATCTCAAAATGTTTTGCATTGGTATGGACTTTGGTTTATTGATACAAATTTAAGGTCAATTTTGTTATGCTGTATGTATTTTTCTACTCTTGTTTATGGTATGATGTTCATGTAACTGATTTAAAATTGTAATGTATAATTAAGAAATGAAGGTTAATAGTCACCTTTGATAATCAAACTTATAGTTAGGTTAGTTAGAATTTTTAGGTATACAAAGATATATTTCAATTATATAGATAATTTTCAAAGACTTCTAAGACCTACAGAATATGGCATTTAAAATATTTTAAGAACTTAGACTTTTCTGGACAGTGAGACAGATCTACTCCTGGCAGCACCAATTTACTTCAAGAGAAAAATGGGCATCGAAGAAACTCCATATGGAGATTAGTTTTTTGTGGCATTGGCTACCCACTGGACATGAATCTGTTCTTATATTGACTGCTTGACAGTATGCTGTTAAAACTGGACATGCAGGTTCCATAGGAAGGTGACCTCTGAACTTTGGCAGAACAAGCCAAGATGGTCATTCAGGTTCCTGCTTTGCAGAGAAAACTGTCAAACATTCTTCAAGACTTGAGTAGAAGCAACTGATGAACTGTACCAGAATGGGCAGAGCAGATTTCCTGCTTCACTGAAATAAAAAGAGACTCTCGGCCTGTAGGCTAAAGATGTATGCCCCAACTTTATAAAGGAACTTTGGGTGACTATCCAGGCAGATAGGTGTCATTTCTGTCATTTCTAGATTTTGGAAGTTACTTGCACTTCTGGTTTACTTGGGTAAATATATCCTTCTGTAGTCTTTGATGTAGTTGAAGATTAGATAGTTATAGGTACAGTTTTTCTTAGTCATTTGAAAGGTATATTGGATATGAAACTTTAGATTCATAAGGATAAGGTAGATGATAAGAGTATTTTCTTTAATTTTGCTAAATACAAATAAACTAGATATTGTAACTGTAATTCTTGCTTGATGGCTATTTTGTTATATGTAAATTTGCTATGTTAAAATTGAAACCTTCCTTTTTGATTAGACTGAAAGGGGGAAGTGATGTGGGAATGTCTTTCTGTATGCTGTGAATAGCAATCTTTAAATAAAGGAGCTGTTTTGGCCCATGACAGGCACTGTAGAAAAGGTAGGAGGAGAAATCAGAGATTAGGTAAGAGAAGGGCGGAGTCAGAGTCAGACTGAGCCTGAAGCCCAAAGAAGAAACCACATTGTAACACTATACTGCTACTTTTTTTTTTAATTACTGTAAAAGAGCATGCCGGGTCATGGCAGCAGCACCCTCACACACATTGCTAGATTTAATCCCTTGTCTTTCTGTTCACCTTGGTGCTGGAAGGCAATAAACTGAAAGCCCTTCTCACCTCACACAGCCCAGGTGTATGGCGGGCCACACCATCTATGACTGAAATATCGGCTGACTTACTTGTCATCATATCTTCTTCTTCTAGCTGGTTGATCCCAAAGAGGTGCAGTCCACTGGCAGGGATGTTGTTCTTTAGAGACTCTGTGAGTAGTTTATCGAGAGTCTCTGTGTTGTAGGGCACAATTTTAAAGGCCTACATAAAACAGTGAAGATGGTCAGACTTCACATCCAACAACTAGCTCCTCCCAATTCAAGCTGTAGCTAGAACTCCTGTGTCCAGAAAGCTCAGGTCTCCTCCCAGAAGCCTTACCTGACACATGAACTCCACAGGATTTGCCGCACTGGACAGTAAGTTTCCAATTTCCTCCATGTCAGTATAGTAGCTGATGGTGGTTTCACATACTACCAAGTCCCCAGAATATACCTTCATACAAACATTTCCAGATGAGAGGTCTAAACAGAACAAAAGATAATGGTAAAATGCTGGGAAGAACAGGGGTCATGTGAAAAGTGGTCATGGGCAGACATGTTATGTTTGAGTGATAAAGCAGCTCACTGGGGCTGGAAGGAAGTGTCAGAGGTGAGCTGGAAGTGAAGTGAAGGGGCGGGGAGGTGAGCAGGCCAGCATGTGTGATCTAACATAGAATACACATCCTTATAAGGTTGTCAATTGCATTAATCTATTTTGCATATTTATAGTAGTGTGTGTGTGTGTGTGTGTGTGTGTGTGTGTGTGTGTGTGTGTGTGCACTCAAGGCAAGGGTGTAGATGCCTATGTTTGCCAGAGGCATAGGATCCTCCTGAAGACTTGAGTTATCAGTAGTTATAAAGGGTCCAATGTTATACGTGGAATTGAACTTGGTTTCTCTGAAAGAGCAGGACGTCTTAACACTGAGGCAGCTCTCTCGCCTGTTTTACTGAATTCCTCAGGCTTTGATGAACAATAGGAACAAAAAAAGTTAGGGTTTAAGGTACTTCGTATGAAGGCCAGTTGTCACCAAGGACTAGAATCCTAGGGGTCAGAGAATAACCCTTTATTCCTGTCACTGTGGGTCAGCGGAATCAGCTGACTTTCTCTGCGGCTGTCTGTACTACGTGTTCTTCCTGGGGTAGGAGTCTTTACTACCGGAAGAGGTTCTCAAGGGGAAGAAAAACTTAAAAATACACCAACCACAAAGATTCGATTCACCAAAGAGGAAATGTGACAAGTCGTGAATGTGGAAAATTATTAAATCTTACTGGTAATCCAAGACATACAATTAAAATGACACACTGCTTTAAAAAAAAAAAAAAACAACTTAGCAACGCTGAGAGACAATGCCTAGAGCTGGAGATGGTTTGGCAAGCGAGCTTGAGAACAGCAGTGTTTCAGCAGCACACTTTCCTGTCAGCACTGGGCCACTTACCTGGAGCCTTCACCGAAACTGTGTACTCATTCTCCAGCGTGCCCTCCACCCTGATGGAGGGCGAGTCCTCAGGAGAAAATTCAGCTTCTGTCGACACCCTCTCATCCAGCCTGCATCTCA
This sequence comes from Phyllotis vaccarum, assembly GCA_033318265.1. Lineage (NCBI taxonomy): Eukaryota > Metazoa > Chordata > Mammalia > Rodentia > Cricetidae > Phyllotis > Phyllotis vaccarum. The sequence continues at coordinate 20,316,711 of JARWLC010000004.1, read as the reverse complement.
CAATGACGTACACGGTGGTTTCTGCCTGGAGTGGGAGAGAGGGTCTGGTGTCTCTCTCTCCTATATCCTTTAGGGAGGTAGGCCAAGGATATCCCAACTCCTCAAGACGCAGCCCACTCTCTAGTGAGGATGGTCCTGGCCAGGGGGTCTTTGTAGACCAGTGTTGAACAGAGAACCACAGGCTACCAACCCAGCCCAGTGAAGCAACTTATGGAAAACAGACTAAACTGTTATAAACTTATACAACAATTAGATGGAAACTGTCTATTCATTACACTCACGAAATTTTTTACACCTAGGGCTTATAGATGTTTATTTCATTTAATAACATTTTTAAATGCTTTTTAATTTTATACACCTATAAAAGCAATTTAAATGGAGTTACCATACAATGGGAAAACATTATATGCTACAAAGTAAAAGCCCCAGTACCAGAAGTGGGTTACACCTTTTAAAATCATTGGCTGAAGTGATCCCACAGATCGCCCCCTAAAAACTATTACACGCTATTGCCAATGCTGTTGGTTACCCTCCAGAGCCTGACACTAGGACCCTATTGCTGAAGACAACACACACTTATGTCATCAACATAGAGAGATCAAGCTGGAGCTCAACTAGAAGCCCTCCCCCACCCCAACTGACTAGTATCCACAGTGATAGAAGGTGTTCTGCTCACTGCTGGACGAGAAAAGCAATCATCAATCAATATTATCCAGTTATGGATCCTGCTATCTACAATGTGGCCTGCCTGCAAGGCATACCGGTCAGGTGATGGCATAAGTGTTATGGGAGTAAATAGGTTTGAAGACCCACTCCATGAGATAGAATCCACAGATGACACTGCTAATGAGGCCAAGAACCGAAAACTACATAGGTCACTGGTACTAGGGGAAAACTTACTACTGTTATTCTGCTAAATGACCATAGCAATAAAATGGCTCCTGACGACATACGGCTATGCCTATAGATCAGTACATTGCTCAACTTTCATTACAGAAGCTTCTTCTTGCAGTAGATGGTAATTAACACAGAGACCCACAACTGGACAACATGAATGGAGTAAGCAAGGCATTGAAGTGCTCAGCCCTAAATGGAATGTCTTTATCATCCCTCTTTCCTCAGGTCTGGGGATCTATGCAGAAACAGAGGCAGAATGACTGTAAGAGCCATGGTGGCCAACATTTCAAGGAAACAGTTTTCCAGTCATAACAGGGTTGATGCACATATGAACTCAAAGAGACTATGACGGTACGCACAAGACCTTCACAGGTTCAAGCCAGATAGCCCCAAATGGAGAATCACAAGTGAGCACCAAGTCCTACCATAACCTAAAAGCTATTTCTATTTCTATTTCTAACTGATGCCTGTTGGGAAAGGGAAAATTATTTTTCTCCAACAAAATGTGACGAGGCATATCATCCATACTCCAGGGTGGGCCTCATACTTAGGAGTTGGCAAATACAAATCAATTCCACATTCTTTACCTGTGTTTGTTTGGTTTGGTTCGGTGGGAATTTTTCTTTTCTTTTTCTTTTTGAGAGAGAGAGAGGACATAAGTTTGGTGGAGGAGTCTGGAGGGCAGGAAATAATACGAACAAACTACTCTGTATGAAAAGCTTCAAAAATTCAGAAAAAAATGTTTTTCCAAAATCTTTATAGCATCAAATAATTGGATTTTTTGTTTTTGAGACAATGTCTTACTGTGTAGCCTTGGCTGTCCTGAACTTGCTATGTGGACCAAACTGGCCTTGAACTTAGAGCTATACCTGCCTCTGCCTTCCAAGTACTGGAATCAAAGGTGCGTGCCACCCTGCCAGTAAGACTTTTATTTATTTTGGAAGTCCTTCCCCCGAATCTGAGAAACTCTGCTCTAGACAAGCTTAGCTATTACATGTGGCCAAGTGTCTAACAGCATTGTCACCCCTGGAGTAAGTTAGGCAGGCAAATTGTCAGATATTTCCTGCCACAGAATCAGGGTCTGAACTTAAAAAAATATTTGGAAGCAGGGTCTCACATGTAGTTCAGGCTAGCCTCATACTTGCTATATAGCTGATGACCTTGAATACCTGATTCCCTATATTCACCTCCCAATTACTAGGATGATGGATAGGCATGTGCCATAATTCCCAGTATTTTATGTGTCACTGGAATCAAAGCCAGGGTTACATACATGTAAAGCAAGCACTCTACCACTGGAACCACATCTCCAGCTCCAGAGCCTACACTTAGCAAGACACCCAGATGCCTGTAAGATCTCAGACTGAGCCTGACAAAGCACCTCTATCCAAAATTTCAAAATGCTCTGACCTGATACCACAGTGGAAAGTCACACACTTGATTAACAGGGCCAAAGCCCAAATGCATAGGCAGTAACATGTTGTATAAGACTATTTATTATCAGGTTGTATATAACAATTATATGAAACAAAGCCAAACTTTGTTCTAAAACATATCCTGTTATGCATATGCAGATAATCCAACATCTCTCTAAGCCTCAAAATTAAAAATCTAAGATACTTCAGGTGCTTAGCACTTTGGGTAAGGAATATTCAACTTGTCCCTTGTTTTCCTAAACTTGGCAATGGTCATTTTAGACAAAACCAATAGGTCTGGGTCTTCCCAAAACTCAGAAAGGTGAGGAGAGATTTCTGGTAAGAGCTCATTCTCATTCATCCCAGGACTATTATATAGTTGTCATGGTAACCTTTACAAAGGGCTGCAGAAGGGTGTGTCAGGCTTGGGCTTTGTAAAAGAGGAAGGTGTGTGGCCCAGACTGCTAAGGCTGCTATGACCGAAAAACATATTCTGTGACTGTCATCATTGCTGATACACACCTGGTCCTGCACCTTGTCTCAGTAAAATGAGGAGCCCTCAAGTACGTGTTTCAATTCTGTTGGCAGTTAGGACCCATCCCCAACCCAGGCACTGGGGCCCACAAACCTAGAGGAGACAATTAGGCTAATCCTGCATGAGAAGTCAGCAGAGAGGAAACAGGAAGAAGAGCCAGTGAGGTAAAGCACACAGGGTCTCAAACATCCTTACTATGGCACCTGTCGGTCTGATCGCATAATCATAGGAAGACATAGCATTGGGAGAGCAAAATGTCCACACTGGCCTAGCCATGAAGGAAGAGCGTAACAGTGTGACCAGGAGTGTCCCAGTGTGATCCCAGCACTGAGGAGAATGAGGCAGGAGGACCACAGGTTTATGGCTAACCTGAGCTGTGCAGGAAGACGGTCTCAAAACTCAGCAATGAAGATCGGAGAACTGTGAAGACCAGGATAGAGGATGCATGTCCCATGCAAAAAAATCACAGAAGCCGAGGAACACCAATTTTTATGCCTAATTTTTAAAAACACCCTGAAGTCCAAATCAAACATGTCTATGGGTCAAATTCAGTTTAAAAAAACATTGGCAAGTCTTATGCAGGGAAGCCTTGTTTGGCATCTGTGGCCCCACCTACAGAGAAGGTCGGACCCCATACTTCTCATTGCTAAAGTCCTTGTGCTCTGTATTCATGAGAAGCCACAGTGGCAAGCTTAACGAACAGCAGGTATCCATGAAGAAAGCATTTTGGTGCTCTAACCTATCCAAAATGCCTCATGCTTTAAATCAGGAAAGAAAAGAATGTTAAAAACTATCAAATATTGACAGGATTTAAATGACTATCATGACATCTCACTTGTGAATATATGGCCACCCTAAAATACTAACCACATACGACTTAGGTATTTAGCCAATCTTTTTAGCAAGTAATATTGGTCAGCAAGTATCAGCCACTAAACCTTAAAGCCCTCACGGAGGCCAGGATAGTGACCAGTTGATGAAGAAGTAGGTTCCCAGAATGCGCCACTTCCTTTTCCCAGTGCTGGGCCAGCAGGAAGAGATGCAAGCCTCTAACTCTGGACTCTCAATGTTCATGTGTGCTGGTGTCCTGTCTGTTCTATGTTACACATTCACGAAACAGAATTCTTGCATTGGTGACACGTCCACTCCCAAGTTTAATTCTCTGACTTAAAGAAACTTTATATCCAACGCCCTGGTGATGTGGGTCCCAAGGGAAATTTGTGGTTATAATAAGATGCATCACGATACCCTCACACCCTTTACTGCCACAAAGGCATCTACTTGAACAGTCAGTACTCTCTCTGATAGGGATCTACCAGGCCCCCAAGATGCCTACCCCACAGCGAATTCGGTCTGGCTGCACTACCATCAGGTTCCCAGGCGATGTCTCCAGAGGCAGGCTTGTCTGCTTTGAGAGAAGAGGAGCTCTCTCGTCCTCAGGCTCGGTGTCGGTTACTGAGTCACAGCCAGAATCTATGGAATACAAAACATGACTGAATGGGGGCAGGAAAAGGGGAACTGGAAGGCATGCTTTGCTCCAAAGCCCCACAGATCACCACGTAAGAAGCAGTTATGAGTGTTGCACAAATGCAAACAAAAAGGAGTGACTCACTAAGTCACAAAAGAAGACCCAATGGGGAGAGGTCAACCACTTTGTAGGCCATGGAGAAGGACGACAGGAGAGGGCACTGTCAGGGGCTAAGGCCAAAACGTTTGAGGCGGCCAAGTCTAGGTTCAACCAACATGCCTCTGGAAGCCTTTCCTCAGGACTTCTGCAGGGCTGAAAGGTGGTAAGAAAAATGGAGTCAGGAAGGAATTGCCTACTTTACAAAAGAGCAAGAAACTCTTCAGAAAGCGACAGGAACTCGGGTCACATCTGCTCAACATCTTTCCTCTATCAGTGAGAGAAAAAAAATCATTTTCAATAAGCCTAAAGTCAGAACCCAGTGGGTTCAGATTAGTGCCATAGCCAGATGTGCTGTCAAGGTTAGGGATGGAGACTAACCCAGTGTTTTATGGCCAACTTGCCACTACCTAGAACTACCCGAGAAGTTAGCTTTGACTGGAATTATTCAGACCAGTTTGATCTGTGGACCTGTGGAGGGGCTGTCTTAATTGCTAATTGACATAAGACGACCCATCCCATTGTGATGGCACCATCTGTTAACCAGTGAGCTCTGATTTTTATAGGAGAGGAGAAAGCTAGATGAGAGGAAGCAGGAAGCATGAGTCCAATTGTTTCTCTCTGCTCTTGACTGTGGATATGATGGGATATAATATGATGGGATGAGACGGGATGGGATGGGATGGGATGGGATGGGGTGGAGTGGGGTGGGGTGGGGTGGGGTGGGGCAGGGCGGGGCGGGATGGGATGGGATGGGATGAGACTAACTGCTTATGATCTTACCTTGGCTTCCCCTTCAGTGGCAGTCTGTAACCTGGACTTGTAAACCAAACAATCTCTTCTTCCCTAATCTGCTTTTGGTCTGTGTGTTTAGCCACAGTATCAGAAATGAAAGTATGACATCTACTCTGAGCAGACAGGCAGAGGGGTGCAGATGTGAACAGGGCAGATGTGTGCAGATGTGAAGAGGACCAGAGGTGTGCAGATGTGAACAGGGCAGAGGTGTGCAGATGTGAAGAGGTCAGAGGTGTGCAGATGTGAACAGGGCAGATGTGAGCAGATGTGAACAGGGCAGATGTGAGCAGATGTGAACAGGGCAGATGTGTGCATAGTGAACAGGGCAGATGTGTGCATAGTGAACAGGGCAGAGGTGTGCAGATGTGAAGAGGACAGAGGTGTGCAGATGTGAAAAGGGCAGAGGTGTGCAGATGTGAACAGGGCAGATGTGAGCAGATGTGAAGAGCATGGCAAAAATAGTGAGACAGGGTGAGAACATGTCAGACCTCTTCAGCACGACTCCTATTCAGCATTTAGTGATCGATAGGCCTCCTTTTTAAGTTCTACACAAAATTATATATGTGCCTATATACAGATAACAAATCCACACATGGAAAGAATGAGCCACATCCATGTTATAAGCAAAATACAAATCAAAGCAAAAATAATATGTCACAACACATCTATTAGAATGGTCAAAATTTAAGAGATGACACCGAATGTCTTTAAGGACATGCAACATCAGGCTCCCTCTACTAGTGGGATGCAAACACAATACAGCCACTTCCAAAGGCACTTTGGCAATTTCTTACCAGACTAGATATAGTTTATCATGCAATTCTACAATTATACTCTTTGGTTGAAATTTTATGTACACACAAAGACCTGCACACAGATGTTTACAGCAGCTTTCTCCACAGCTGCCAGATGTTGGACACAACCAAGACATCCTCTAGTAGCTGAATGGATAAACAAATGGTATACAAGCAAGCACTCATGAAACTACGGCCCTGGACAGAAATGAGTACTTGGGAGAAAAAGCACGGCTTGTTTTGTCAACTTGACATAAGCTAGGGGCGTCTGGGAGGAGGGAACCCCAACTGAGAAAATGCTTCCATCAGACGAGCCACACAGCAAGTTCGTGGGGGCATTTTCTTGATTGGTTGAAGTTAGAAGGCTCAACCCAGTATGGGTAGAGTCACCCCAGGGCAACGTGGTCCTGAGTGAAGTGAGCAAGCCATGGAGCAAGCCACGGAGCAAGCCGGTAAACTCATCTTCCTTATCTCTGCTTCTGTGCTTGACTCCGGGTTTCTGCTTCTTAGTAATGAACTATAAGCTGAAATAAACTCTTCCTCTCTGGGTTTCCGTAGTCATGGTCTTTATTACAGGAATAGAAAGTGAAGGAGGATACTGAGTGAAAGAAGCCTGCAGACTCTGTGGTTCCAACAACGTAAAATTAAAAAAAAGAAAAGAAAGAAAAGAAAGCCAAAGCTATTAGAGAAAAAAAAAATCCAAGGCTGCCAGAGCTTGGGAGGAGGGAGAATAAACAGCTGGACTGCATAGATTTATTTTTATGGTACTAAATGCATTTTGCATGATACTATAAGGTGGATGCACACTAACATACGTTTGTCCAGATCCACTGACTGTACAATATTAAGAGTGCACTATGATGTACAGTGGACTCATGACATTGATGTGTAAGTTCATCTCCTGAAACCTATGTACCATCATGGTGTTGGGTGCTGATAGTGTTGGACTCTGCATGGAAGGCGTTGGAAGCCTTCATACTTTCCACTTGAGTCTTCCACTTGAGTCTTGCTGGAAACCTAAAACTATTCTTAAAAGCAGTCTTCTAATAATTAAAACATCAAAAAAGTAAATCACCACAAAATAAAGGAAATGGTTGGTAAGATGATTCTGCAGGTAGTCCTGGCAAAATAATAAGGGAATAATGACATCTACCCAGATTCACAAAACTCCCAGGTGAAACTAAGATTGAAATGCAAAATAAAAATAAAATGAATTTTAAAAATTAAAAGATGCAAATATGGGTAGATGTACTGTCATTAATTTAGGAATCAATTTCACTGAAAAAAAATGTCATCTCAGTGAGCAGTAGACTTGACAAGATGAATTTAACATTTTAGTAAACAAAAAAATAGAAAGGAAACTAATAAAATAAGGCATATACATAGAACCAAATTATTCAGCAACGAAAAAAATGAGGCACTGATATGTGCTACAGCGTGAGAGAAGTCAGGTACAAAAGGCCACTGACATCACATGATTGCAAATACCTATGTCCAGAACGGACAAACCTGTAAAAGCTGGTGAGAGGATCCTGAAGAGTTTGGGGTGACTTCAGGGAAGAAACTGAAGGGTATAGAATTCTTTTCTGAGGTGATGGAAATATTCTAGGAATTTACTGATACAATTGCACAAATCTGTGAATGAACCAAAGGCTGTTGAGCTGAACTCTTTAAATAGGGGATCATATGGCATGTGGATTATTTCTTATAGCACTGTTATCCAAAACCCAATGGGAAAATCATAAACTGTTTCAATTTCAAAGTAATCATAATAAGAGGATGATCACATATGAAGAGGACATAGAAATTTCTTTAGAGACATCCCACGCTCAGTAAATGAAACAATATAAATACAAAACACCTCCCCACTCAAAAAGCACAGTGTCATTCACTCTGACCAGCCAATGGGAAGCACAAAAGAGCAATCTGTGTTGCCATTTCACTTTTCCAAATTAAAAGACTATGTGACAGGTTCCCTCACTTGGTGACAGGCCCAGATCTAGCAGAGGAGAAAACCATTAAAATGTACAAACACTTGGCCACATAATTCTGCTTCCAGAAGCCTCTCTTTGGAAGGAAAACAAATGTCCAAAACATGAAAATATTAAAACAAAATGTCTTTGTATCAGGGACAAAACAGAAAACAATCTGAACATTGAAACCATTCTTTTGGCTGGGCATAGTGGTGCACATCTTTAATCCCAGCTCGGGAAGCAGAGACATGGGCATCTCTATGAGTTCTAGGCCAGTCTGTTCTATGTACTGAACTCCAGGTCCATCAGAGCTACACAAGGAGACCCAGTTCTCAAAACAAACAAACAAACAAACAAACAAACAAACAAACAAACAAACAAAGAAAATACACATTATATTCAAAGAGTTTTGAGAGGCATGTTAAGGACAGATATAAAATCACCTATTTCACACTCCAAGATTCCAATTTTACTAAACTCATCTTCAAAGGTTAGAAGAAAATCTATGTAACTTTTTCTTTACTTCCTTTCCCTCCCTCTCTCCTTCCCTCCCTCCCTTCTTCCTTCTTTCCTTCCTTCCTTGCCTGTGTTTTTCTACTTTCCATAGAAAGCCTCACTTTGATTCTGAGTTTGGGTGATGAATCTCCTGGCTTATTATCCTGCCATTGAGAACATTGGGACCTAATGAAATTGACCCCAAGGGCCAACCCTTGGCTCAGCTGGGCTATGTAAACACTTCCTCCCAACAGGTCCATAGATTCTGCTTTAGAGAGCCATCAGAAACTAGCATAGTGGTTTCGAGAAGTCAGGCAGAATGTCACCATGATGCTGCTGCTTCTGACTGACATAGAGGTCCCTGTCCCTATAGACTACAGACAGAGAAGCTGTGTCTCGATAGGGCTTCTTCATCAGATTCAAAGCTTCCATCCAAGAAAAGCCAATTCCAACCCAAACACCACCTAAAACCACCCCATCCAGTACAATGATCCCAAGCTTCCTTTATTTTTTTATTTATTTACGTACATTGATGTTCTGCCTGCCTGCATATCTGTGTGAGGGTGTTAGATCCCCTGGAACTGGAATTACAGACAGTTTTGAACCATCATGTGCATATTGGGAAATGAACCCACGTCCTCTGAAAGAGCTGACAGTGCTCTTAATCACTGAGCCATCTCTCCACCCTCACATTTCCCATCTCTAACAAGGAGATCACTCTTCCATCTCTACCTGTCTCTGAAGGCAATGATGCCACTTCTGCCTGAGCCAAACACTAAAGGTCCCAGTGAAGGCACTAGGAACTCTGCACCCACAACCAGGGTAGAGCAGTGTTATGATATCAATAGACTTCGTGATGCTGAAATTGTAACAGCACTGACTCAGCTTTCAGAAAGTCTACAGCACATTTGGAAACTGAAGAAGACTCTGCATCGCCCTTTTCCCCAAATCTCATCTGTAGGGGATGCATGTGACAACTACTTATATTCAGGAAACTATTGGCCTGATTTCTCTTACTCAACAAGAATAGCAAACAGTATATTTCACCCGATCCCTTCCTGCCAGGTGGTTCATAGGCAAACTGACTTGATCGTAAGCACTTCCATGCTCCTTATTGAGGAGCTTTGTTGTTTTGTTTTCCTTGGATTTTTGTGGAGGCAAGATCTGTCTGTAGTCCAAGATAGCTTCAAATTCACAATCCTCCTCCCTCAGCTTCCTTAGTGTCAGGATGAAGGACATGCAGCAGCTGCATGGGCTCGCCTCTTTTACTCTCTTGTGCAGGTCCTTGGTCTCATCTCTTTCTTTTTTGTGTTGTGTTGAATTTTGGAGGCTACTTCAAATCTGCTTCGGTGTCAGTCAGTGTGGTAGTCACTATTTCTCTGACAAAAGTCCTCAGCTATATCCCTTGTGTGAATTTGTTCTTGAGCTGCTCATTCGGATGAAAATACCTTTGAAATAAGACAGGGGCATATTGGAGAGCATGTTCACCAGGCTATAACTAGGTCCTGTGTGGGGTTTTGGTAGTGTTTATGTGTGCAACTGCTCTGTGGCTAGATACTACTATGCTGGGTGTTAAGGCAGACACAAGAGTTCTTTGCATATTGATTTCAGTAGGGAAATGAGACAGGAGATCCAAGTCTTCTGATGCCCCAACAGCCTCAGCAAGAAGTTGGCTTCTGTGCCACCTCCACAAGGGTCCTGCTCAACAAACCATATTGTCTTTGACTAAACAAATCTAGTTGATTCAATATATATATATATATATATATATATATATATATATTAAATTTGTCCATTCGTTTCGTTTTCAGAGTTGAGACAGAGTGAGAGGCACAGTTTATCTATACAAGTCTAGACAACGTCAACACAAGCAATCCTTCCACATGGGAACTTTACAACACTTCTTTCCCTTCCTTTAAAGGGGAATCTAGTTATTATAGACTTTGGGTAGGGCGATGATTTTCCAACATAACTGTATACCATGCAGCCAGACCCACAACTAACCCACACTGAGTAGCTCACCCCAGGTAAAAGGACTTCTGACACATTCACTGTTATTACTGACACTGGTAACAATGAAAGTCACTTTTCACTGGGTGTCAAAGTGACTACTCACTAGTTTCCACGTCATCCTCCCCACAATCCTTCGAGATGGGAATCAGTGTCATCTTCTCATTTTAAAGATAAGCATTTCGTGCCCAGAAGGAATCTGAAACAGCACAGCTAAGGTGAAGCAGCAAGCAGGGGCCAATGGCTCCGTCCTTCCTTCTCTGTGGGTACAAGACAGTGTCACGTGCTCTTCCTGGGCTGGGCTGTGACCGCACAGCTCCTGAGACGTGACTCGTTCCTCCACCGTCTTGGAGGCCTGGTGCTATTATTTGTAATGTTGTCACTTCCTGTCCTGGCAAAGGGCACATCCCACGGGCAACAGTTAAGCCAAGAGGCAGTTACTACCAGCTAGACCAACTGACGTCCTTCATGAGCACAGCCTCTTTATGTTAGGTTTTCCTGACACAGCACTGATGGCCTCTTGCACTGAACTCCTGTGGCTTCTCAGTCTGTATTCCAGAGCAGAAGACAGAGAAGAACAGTGCCTGCTAACCTCAGAGGGCCTTTCTCAGACTACACAAGCTATGTCTTCATGTGATGGGATGCTATCCCTTGGGGAAGTATAAATAAATATTTTCTCAAAATCAACTACAAACACCACTGTTGTGCATTTATACTATGCCAAGAGCATAATATAATGTGGATTCTATTATAAAATATAATACAGAATATTTCATTTTACCATGGCTGGGAGATGGGTGTGATTCTGCCTATTGCACAGATAAACATAAGTAAGTTGTCCAAGTCACACAGCGAATGCTTTATGGAAATGTAACCCTCCACTCCATTCTCTGTGCATCCATCTATCTTCCAGGGTTCATCATGCTTCAAGCCTTGCGCTGGCAAAGCAGGAGTGATTCTAAAGCATACAGACAATGCTGTAGACAGTGACCTACATATTTTAAAAGTAGGGCTGGTGAGGTGGCTCAGTAACAGTGATGATCTGTGTTGTGCGAAAGAAGGAAACTCAGAGCCAGATCTCTGGGAAAGGCTGAGATATCACAGAGTAAACACCACAGTCAGATCTCACTTAGCTATCTTCCAAGCTTCCTCAGCCTCGCTCCTTCCTCAGCCTTGCTCCTCCTGGCTTCTTCTGCCTGCTGTCTTTCTATGCCTGCCTTAAATACCTTCTTCACTCAGTTAAAGCATGGCCCCACTGCCTGCCTGGGAGCCTGGAACTCTCTCTGTAAACTAAAATGACCTCAAACTCAGATTTGATGGGATTAATGGCATAAGTCACCACTCCCGGATATTCCCTGTGCTGGGACTAAAGATGTGAGTTACCACTGTCTGATCCTCCTAGACTGACTGTGGGTAGATCCCTCTGATATCTCAGGCTGTTTTCTATTAAATTTAGAACACATCCCCACAGATCTGAGTTTAATACCTGAGACCCATGTGATGAGAGGAGAGAACTGAGTCCCACAAATTGCCTCTGGCCTCTTCAAGCACGGCATTCACACTTTGTACAGACATACATTTAGGCAAATATAAACTAATACAAATAAATAACTAAAATCTAAATAAATGGGAGAGGAGAAAGCCATTTCAACACGCTAAGAGGATCCTTTGATATGCCTCTGACATACTTAGTTCCCTCGGCACTATGAAGAGGAACAGTCCATAGGATCATAGCCTTCCCCAAGCATCCAAATGACAAATTTAATACTGATGTTTGGTTTTATTGTCTTATTATTTTATAGTTAACATCTTTCTACATAAAAAACCACTAGTTTTTTCTTTCATCTACAGTAGCAAAGTTTACTTTAAAATAAACTTACTTGGATTATAAATATGAAAAGTCTTAAGAAATTAAGTACAATGAGCACATTTGGGGGCAGATATAGTTAGGACAATTCATACAATCATGTGACTATAATTTATGTCGCTGAATTTTGTGCTCCAAATTGATTTAGATAAAAAGTACAATGATACATATTTTACCAAAATAATACACCCAAACCCACTGAACTGTACACTTTAAAGAGTTCACTGAATGTCCTGTGTATTCTATCTCAATAAAACTGACTTTTAAAAAATAAGATCATGGCATAAAAATAAGCCAAAAATCCTATCATTGAATCACATATTACTGAGGGGTCAAAGGAAGATACATCATGCTATAATTCTTCCATCTTGTTAATATTTATTTATTTAGAGTTTTTCTTTGTGTCCCAGGCTGGCCTCAAATTCAAATCCCTCCTCTTTCAGCTTCCTAAGTACTGGAATTATAGCACGCAGCCCCACACCCAGCTATTTGTGAAAAGTTAAGATGAGGTAAACTGAAGCTGTAAGGGCAGGAGGAAGGGCTATAACACGAGTACACTAAATTATTCTAACTTTTGAATGATGAGAAAAAGAAAGTTATCAGAGAAGGAAGCCAAATCATGATCTTCAGCAGAATTAGAGTTTTCTGTCAACTAGTCAAAACCGAAACGAAATAGAAACGGGTCAGAGGCCAAGGCTGAACACGTGCATCTCTGAGCTGGGAAGGGGTCATGGTCAGGCCAAGCACGTATGTCTGTGTCACAGCCAGACTAAACATGTGCATCTGTGAGCTGGAAAGGGGTCAGGGCCAGGACAAACACTTATGTCTGTGTACTGAGAAGGGGTCAGGGCCAGACTGAACATGTATGTCTGTGAGCTGGGAAGGGGCCGGGGCCAGACTGAACACGTATGTCTGTGGGCTGGGAAGGGTCAGGGCCAGACTGAACACGTATGTCTGTGGGCTGGGAAGGGTCAGGGCCAGGCCAAACACATATGTGAGTCGGAAAGAACAGGAGAGGTTCATCAGTCTGTGTCCAAGACTTTGAATGTGGCTGGCAAAATGCATGAAGGAGCCAAAGGTTTCTTGTAAGAACGTAGAAGTGAGTAACCAAGCGATCTAAGGGAGTGGGGGGAGGCAGTTGTTCATGAACAAAAGGTGCCTTTTCTCTGCATTTATATGCATAGTCCAGGATGTCACTTCACAGGGACGGCCATGGAGCTGGACCATAGAAATACCTCCAGAGGCATTTACAGAGGCCTTTCTACTCAGGATCAAAAGGTCAGCTGTTTCATACTCTTGCTCATCTGTCCTACCTGTGTGACAATGACTAAATCATGAAACAGCTATTTCTCAAAGTCCTGAATAAAATCTTCCAAAATCTGAGTTTGTTATGAGTTTCCTACATAACAGGTGTTCACTGAACATGTACGGCATGCTCTGACACTGGTCTGGGTCCCATGGGAGAATGCCAGTGGTGGGGGCCTCTACTGTCTTAGTCCTTAAGGAGCTGAGTGGGAATGTGAGGCTCCGTTGAGAAATGGTGAGAACTATGTGATACTGTATTATCAAGCACTGATTTGCCCAGTGAAACTGCAAATATAATTAAATTAGGTGAGTCAATACCCCAAACTGCTCAGAGACATGTGGACACGTGACAAATATGACCAAAATTTAAAAATCATCAAAAGCTTAAGTAAAATGAAAAAAAAGTATCAGTTAACAGAGGATGTTGTTAGTGTCGGTCAAAGAGCTTCAGGTGGCTGAGCTGATCTTTCTGAGAAAAAAAAATACACAATTTCCCAATGAAGTTAATAAAATATTTCATAACTCTTATTTCACCAATGAATTCTCACTGCTTATCAATGATTATTCCATATTCACCAAGGGCAAGAAAATGTGTGTCCTCACTAGCACTGGACTGCCATATATAAGGGCAGGAAGGACTGTGTGACAAGGGACAGGCCAGCGATGTGCTGCCATCACGGGATGCAGTGTGGAGCACCATTCACGTTGGAGGCTGTGTGGGAAAAGAAAGTCTGAGTTCCCAGAAAGCCTGGCATAGCGTTTGGCCTCCATATTGAATTCTTATTGTCAAGAGGTATTCAAAATGTGATTTTTACTTTGCTAAAAAAAAAAAAGTTAGAGTTTCTTTGGTTTCATTTTTAAAAAAATTTGTTTGGTTGGTTTTATTGTTTTGGTTTTCTAAAGCAGGGTAGCTTTGGTTGGTCCGGAACTCAAAGAGATGTTCTTGCCTCTGCCTCATGAGTGCTTCTTAGTTTCTAAATAACTCTAAATAACTTCTTGCAGTCTGCTCCAAGCTGAGAAGGGGAGTGTCTGACCACTCCATCACACCCTGCAAATGTTGCCTTCAAATGCGTGAAACAGCACAAAGATTTAGCCAACAGAGTTGCCAAGCCAACATCCTGCCCTATCTGCTTCCAGGAACAATAAGATGCTATAATTAACTACACCACAAGCATGGTCTGCTACATGCTTAGAAAATGGCTTTTAATTGGGCTATAAAAATTTCTCCTGTTTACCTTATATTCACCTTGTTTATACTTGCTAGTAGCTTAGAAATGTAGCATCTTGGCCACTGTGTCCTTGGAAAGCACCAAAGAAGACCTCCAGCCTGCCTTGACCCCAATTTCTCAAAGGATAGATTCATGAAGTTGCTCACTACAGCTAGCTGAGGCAGGAGAACGGCTGGCAACGGTGAGTTTCAGTCTACTCCTCATGGCTTCCTGGCAAGCGCAGAGATGCCTTTCCATTTTCGTCATCACCCACAGAGCTTTCTTAGCCCTTGCTTACCCACCTTGGTTAATGAGTGTTGAATTTCCCATCCAACTAACCCCTTTCACTTACAGAACCCCCACAAAGGGTAACAGTGTACACAGCTGGCTAAGTGACCAACTACTTCCAGTTGTCAGCAGTCACCACACTGTTGGTGGAAGGGGCCAGTGGGCAGCCCGGCTCTGACCATTAAGTATGGTTCTGGGATTAAAGTTGGGCAAGGGAGGAAGAGAAGACTGCCGTTAGTATCAGAGTAAGTTAACTACAGTGATACCAGGCATTAAACTCTATATTTCATTGTCACCACTGATCCCCGGGAGGTCAAAAAGGACAGGATAGAATCCTAAGGATACATTCTCAACTTCAACTTCAAATATATTCACAGTAGCCACTCTGCCTCCTTGGAAACAAGGGGAAAGAAGAGGGGGAGGAGGAAAAGGAGAAGGAAGCAAGGGAGGGAGGGGGGAGGGAAGGGGGAGGGAAGGAGGGAGGGAGGGAGGGGAGGGGAGGGGAGGGAGGAGGGATGGAGGAGGGAGGGAGGGGGGAGGGAGGGAGGGGAGGGGGGAGGGAGGGAGGGAGGGAGGGAGGGGAGGGGAGGGGAGGGAGGAGGGATGGAGGAGGGAGGGAGGGAGGGAGGGAGGGGAGGGGAGGGGAGGGGAGGGGAGGGGAGGGGGAGGGAGGGAGGGGGGAGGGAGGGGGAGGGAGGGAGGGAGGGAGGGAGGGAAGGAGGGAGGGAGGGAGGGAGGGACCCAATCTTCTTTCAATCTTCAGAATCTGACTGATTCACCTGTCATATCTACCCTGCTTTGCCATCTGGGTGCTCTGCACCAGCTACAGAGTCTTTAGACTGTCTGGATATGCAACACATCTGAATTTTCAGTACTAGACAAAAAAAGTTCTGGGTAGAATTCTCTGTACACTGACCCAAGTCTTTCTCAGCTCACACAGGCCAATAACTGGGTTTGTTGTTATTTGTTTCTTTCCCCTCCACACACTAAGCACATGGTCCATATTGTCCTCTTCAAGATACCCATGGTTCACAATCCAAGGGTCAGAAAGGAGGAGACAGGACCTTAGGCCTCTGTGGCCTCTCTACACAGATGTGCCCCACAAAAATCAGCCTATATAAACTGTACTAAGTGTTAGCTTCTGATTTTTTTTTTTTTTTGGTTTTGTTTTTTCAAGTGAAGAATGACAGTTCTCTTCTCTCCCCACCCCACCCTACCTGCTCTTCAGCGTGAACAAAAATAGCACCAGAGCCTAAGCTACCATGACAACCAGAGTGTGCACTCCCCCCGTCCACTGAGGATAGATGTACAGCTCCCCTGGCTCTCAGCCTGCTGGGGTCGGGGCCAGGGTCCTCCAGTCTCTCAACTTCAGCCCTCAGGAAGCGTTCCTATAGCAGAGCCCAGTTGCTCTCCTATCTGGAAATCTCTCTCTATCCAGTGCCTATGAACTTTTAGATTTGTTCTTTTCAGTGTCCTCGGGCACCTGTGACAGAGATGTGATCATTTCTACTTAGCACACGGACCAAGGGTGGCCAGGACATGAGGGCTGCCTGGCCTGGGTCATGAGCTGCAGGTCCGGTTGACAGAGAGGCAGACAACACAGCTGCTCAGGTTCATAAATGCCCCTTTTTGTCCCAGACTTGGCGTCTCTCAGGTTGCTTTTATCAGCCACAGCCAACCCAAAAGAGCCAAGGCAAGCTGCCACTGCCCTTAAGGTCCTTGCCAAGATCCATAAGAGGAAGCAATTCAGTGGCCAGCCCTAGGAGAAAGCCCCTCCACAGAGGCAAGGGCTGGAGGCCCTCTGGCCCCTGTTTCATTATTCAGGAAACCCCAGTGTTACTAACAAAGCCTGAAGTACCACAGGCGCCCCCAGCCCCCAACCCCCACCCTAAAAACTTCCTCTTTCTTCATCTGTTTCCGACACGTATAAATGTGCTTCCTCTCTCTATGTAAATTTGGTTCAGAAGGCACAACAAAAGACTTATAATGAGGCCATTAATAACTGTTTTTTTTTTTTTTTTAAACAGGCTTTTCTTAGCTTCCTGGTACAAGAATCAATTCCAATCTAAACAAACAGTCATGTTGGGATTTACTGGTGTAAGGACAGACAAATGGGCTTTGTTTAGAGCAGGCTGTGTGGTTTATTTTCACCAAGTCAAGGGAAGACCAAAGGCAAGCCTTGATAATAAAATCAATTGTAGACACTTGAGATTAAAATCCTGTTCCTTTTGCACTTCCACAACCCAATGGAGAAACTTGTGGAAGGCACAGGCAGCATTTACTGTCCCTCTCCGCTGACCCCTAGCATTTCCGCAGCTGAAGTCAGAGAACTGGTTGGCCAGTTTCACTTTCTGTATCTAAGGAGGGTCTTTCTGTCGTTCCTCCTTGTCAGAAATGCTGTTATGACTTTGCAACATAGTCAATGGGAGGTGAAGTGTGATGTTCCTTGGTAAGGCAGTTAAAGAAACACAGTTTGGGATGATATTTCAAACTCTGCTGTAAGGGCTGGTGAGATACTTGGCTGGTAACAGTGCTTGCCTCCAACCTGACTGCCTTGGGACTGTGGCTCCCTAAGGCCCACATAATAGGAGAGAAATGACTTTCTGGAATTTGGACTGATACATGCACATAGCGGCACATGCCCCACCCCCCACCCCCAACATCTCACACACATCAATCACAGTCACCACCAATGACAACAACAAATAAAAAAAAAAATTAAATTAAATTTCGACTTAAAAGCTGTAAATCCTTAACCCGAGATCTTTTAGTTATCCCCAAAATAAAACCTGGGCTCTTGAGACCAAGGTTCTGAAGATTTACATCTGCCCAAGTATGCACAGTTACTGGAGAACTCTGGAAAAGACATCCACCTAAGCCACGGGAGCCTGGGCTCAAATCCCACCTGTCACTTACTAGCTGAGTTTTCCTAAGCTTTAGCTTTTTTCCCTTTAAAAGTCTATTATTTATGCAGGCCTGGCCCACCTCAAAGCTCCTAAAGATCATGTGACAAACATCCCAGTGAAACCTGGAAAAACGCTTGACAAAGTTGAAGCAATTAGTGTTGTCTATCTGGTGTCCAAATGGCTCTTTTTTTTTTTGAGAGATTCGCTGGCATCCATTCATCTCTGGGTCCCCAGAGCTGAGAATACAGTGAGAAATCAATAAATGCTTCTTGCATGAATGGATGAATCGATGAATGAGATAAAGATGAACCATCTAGATAACTAGCAGGGAAAACACCACCTCACCTCAGGGGAAGTGGCAACAGGGCCATGGAGCCCTGAGGATTTCAAGACAGAAGATGTAGAGAAACAAGAAACTTCCATCCCCTAATTTAAGTCAGTAGATTGAACCAAGATGCTCTAATAATTTGGCATGGTGCTGTAGGTTAGTTCAGGTCTTTTGAGAAACCAAGTCTGCCTGGGACAGAAAAGGGGGAAGGAGGCAGGGAAAGCCTTGAGCCTGAATTCAAATCAAGGAGATTAGAAAGAAAGGTTGATGTGGTGATAAAACGCTGTGCTGAGGTGAGCACTGCCATCCTATGAGGACAGCTCAGACGTCTCAGCACTGGCCATTGGAGACGCCTGTGTTTTCTGGAAAAGGGTATGCTGTAGAATGTACCCCAGGCATGGTCAGTTACTGGATAAAAGAAGCTAACCTTTGGTCAAATGTCATGATGGATGTGGAGTGAGGCTCTGTCCTCAAACAATACCATTTTGGGCAGCTGGGGGCCTGCAAGACACAGTCTCAAAGCCTTGCCTATGTTACCAGCTGGTCACTGTGAGTAAGTTATTTAATTTCTAGGGGACTTACCTCTTAAATGGAGATTGTAGTGGTTAATTCTCAGTAATTTTATTGTTGAGCACTATTCCCTGTAAACTGGGTGCTCAATTAAAGGCAGATGACATCTATCTGATCATTGTTATCATAATCATGATTAACCAAGAGCTTCTAATAGCAGTCAAGAACTGAGGACCAGCCTACTGTTATATTCCAGAGTCTTGTGAAGCCACTACAGAGGAATGGATCATAGCCCAAAAAAATTTTTGGCTTGGCAGTATTACAGTTCAAATAACCAGACCAGTTTGTCTAATAAATGAAAAGTCAAGGGGACTGTGCCAATTTGGCTATTTCCTGGATGGACCGCCAGGATGATTTGGACTTCCAAAATCTACCTGCAGCCACAGTCCCAGTAAGTCTGTATAGCCTCACTCTGTCATTACCAGTGGTGAGGCCACTGTCTGTCTTTGCAATGAAGTGCTATCAGGAATCCTCTTACCAGAATGGGATCGTCCCTGGGCCATGTGAGGCAAGCTCTGCTCTGCTGCTCACGTCAAGTGCTCCTGTTAGGGAACTCCTGGTTATTTGGGTGCAAGTGACCCTAACTGTTTTAGGTTACTAGTTTGGGTTTTTGTTTATTTGTTTTGGAAAGGGGGTTAAAGCAAAGTCTTACTACGTAACCCTAGGTACTTGGAACTTGCTACATAGACTGGACTAGTTTCAAACTCAAAGCAATGGTCCTGCCTCTCCTTCCCAAATGCTGGAATTAAAAGAGTGTACAAGCATACGTGGACAGTTCTGGAGGGGTGGGGTTGTTTTAAATGTGGCCAACCTTCATTGCCTGGCTACTGATGACCATTGATGCCTATGTCTCATTAGAATCACATAGTGTCCCCTCAGTGGACTGGAAGTGATTACAGCTTTCATGGCCCACTTGAGCATCTCAGGCCTTCCCATCCTTGTCAATGCTCACACTAGAATAACCAGAGGATGGGAAAATGTCTGAGTGATTTTATAAAAAGGGCCATGGGTGTATTCTGATGATGGCACCAATGACCAAGACCTAACAAAGAAAAAACTTCCATAGTGAACACTGTGTACTTAATCTGTTCTACCACCACCTCAGAACCTTTTACTGATCCAGCCTCTAGTCTTCAAAAAGTCACCAAAATACACACTGTGATTTTCTGTGGTTTTGCATTTGAAAGAATGACTTTCAGTTTTCCTGGCAAATAAGTCCCAAACTAAACTGAAAAGCACATTGATTTTGTTTAATAATTAACAATAAAGTTGGCCAGACTCTCTCTTCCAAAATAACTATTTCCATCTCAGGGACTTTTGCAGCACCCAGCCTGCCTTGTTTCAACTGAACAACTGACTGCACAGCACAAAAAAATCGGTCGACTCAAGTCTCCCAGCAGCCAAACTGGGCCTTTTCACCAGAGGAAAACAAAGTCAGTCTCTGAAGTTGTATGGACAAACTGGGGCTGCCCATCTGTCTTATAGCCTCCAGGAAAGCGCTGAGTTTGTCTCTATATGCAGCTGATTCCTCTACACTGGTCCTTCACATGAGACCGAGAGAGGGGTAGGGAAACCACACAAAAGACATGCCCACTGTTCAGGAGACAGAGTGACAATCACCTGGGAGCGACACTGGTTAAGTTACCTTCTGCTCCCCTTATACACAATACTTATACTGTTAGCAACCAGCCTGCTTGTATCAACACTGTCTCCTGTTAGCATTATTCTCTCTCACCAATGAAAAAGGCAATTGTGTTTGGGTTGTTTGCAAATCCAAATTCTTTAAGAAATTATATCCTGGCTAGGCTGTAGTGGTGGTGCATACCTTTAATCCCAGCACTGATGAGGCAGGGGCAGGTGGACCTCTGAAAATTTGAGGCCAGCCTGGTCTACATAACAAGTTCCAGGACATCCAGAGCTATATAAGCCTGTCTCAAAAAAAAAAAAAAAAAAAAAAGATTGTAAGGGGTGGGGAGGTAGAGAGATGGTTCACTGGTTAAGAGCACTGGCTGTTCTTCCAGAGGATCCAGATTCTGGCACTCACGTGGCAGCTCACAACTGTAATCGCAGGACCCAACACCCCCACACAGACATACATACATGCAAAACACCAATAAAATTAGAAAGAAAAAAAGAGACAAGGTTGACAATGAAATTCGCTTTCTCTGTTCAGCCTCACACTCTGTGAGCCCACTGGCCTTGCCAATCACATTCTCACTAAGCATGAACATGAGGTCTTTGCCCTTCTTCTGCAAACACTTCTTTCCAACAGCCCAGTACGGTTACGTGTGATCTAAGATGTAACATGAGAGAAGGACATGTTCTGGTTTCTGGTCACAATTGTGAGGACAGAATTTCAACTGTCACCAGAGCTACACGGCACTGGGTGAGGATGAGGAAGCATCTGCCCTAATAGTTGTCTCCTCGGAAAGAGAGAGAGGGCATCTGCAGAGGTCCTACCTACAATAGGTCCTATAATGAAGATGTATGGTACACACGGCACAGCCATCATCACGCTAGAATCTCACATTTTAAAATAAAAAGGTATTTTCACATAAGCTATGGGCGTGACAATGAGTCAAGGTGAATTTGAGCAGAGACTTGTTTCTGAGGGAGCCTCGATACCTTTGTCCTCTGTCTATTCCCTCGGTTTCTATTCCAACAGTTCTCTTTCTATGATATTAGTTCTTTGTGAATCCCCTCCTGCCAACACAACAATCACGATGCAGTTTATGTCCTGTGTAGTGAGAGCTCAGCATCTTCCAAATGTGAGGGCAAAAGACAGAGCCCCGAATAGGGAAGAGGAGAGCGGCCCCACACAGCTGGCCGGACTCCCCCACCTCCACACTATGCCAGCAAAAGCGTCATCTCAGTCATTTCCCTAAAGATAATGCAAATGCTTAGGAAATGTTCCATTTTGTTCTCTATCACACCTTATTAAGAATTATTTTTGAGCCTTAGATCATCAAAGAACATTTCCAATCATTTAAAATCAAATTACATTCAATAAAGGATTTAAAAAAAAAAATCAGTCGTCCTCTATTTGAATATTATAACAAGACTACTCAGCCAACAAGTTTCAAATGACCTGAGATGACATCCTTACCAACAGTTCTTCCCTGTAGAATCTGTGAAGATGTTCTGCTGCCAGGAAAAGAAATGTAAATGCAGATGTCTCAAACATTGAAGGCATACACTCCTCAAAACAGAGTCCAGCAGTCAGGAGGCCTGGGGGCTATAAGGACTTAGCACTATCACCAAGGTCTTACTAGTCCATTGTCTTCAGCATGAGCCTCATCCTCAGGCTGGCAGAGGCACGTAGAACGGAACCCCATTCTTGGTAGAATATAAGATTATAATATCGCAGGATTTGGAAAACATTTTTATTACATCATGTTTTTATTTCTTTATAAATAAGTAGTTAACCTCACAGTCCGATTTTATGGACTGAGTGTCATGTGGGATTTAAATCAGGCCTCATTCGTTTAACTGGTTTTATGAACCTGGGAGCAGAGCTTTGATCAATTGGACTAAACCAGGACTGTTTAAATAATGCTTCTGTCCCTCGTACAGTAACGACCAAGTCACCTACACACCTGAGCCATCTCTAAATTCATACTGGTTTTCTTCAGGCTTTCATAACAAACACCACAGGTTTCAGTGGTGTAAAAGGCAGTAATACATTCTCTCTTGACTCCAAATGGCAAGTCCAGATCCCACTGGGCCTGTCTGGGTTTGCAGGTTACAGCTGCCTTGTGCGCCCTCCAAGATCTTTCTCTGTGTGTGCTTATGTTTGTCCTAACTCCCTCTTCTTGAACAGACACCAGTCACGTGGGATAAGGATTCATCCTTGTAACTCCATTTGACCCCATTTGCTCTCCACACTCTGAAGTTCTGGGGGGTTTGCCTCCAGTGTGTGCATAGAGGGGTTGGGGGCACAGATCAGATCATAACAATATAATGTCTTAGAGTAAAGAAAACCTGGATACAAGGTCTAAGGCTAGAGTCTCCTGCGTCCTTCGAGACTCTCCTTCAGGGGTGACCATCCAGACAATTCCTTGCCCAGGCTATGCTGAGATCTGTATATAGTGATGCTGAAGAGACAGTTGATGAGAAACAACATTCTGAAAACCGAGTGAACTTTAAATGGGCTATATGAGGGTGTTCCTATATTCCCATACTCCGAGTATGTGACTCTAGACTCTAGGGGGTCAAATCCAAGGTCTCCTGTGCAGATGACTATAATGGAGAACGTTAAATGAAAGCATAAATGTAACTTAAGGGGAGGCAGACTCATTGCTTCCGAGTTTCTCTTAGGACACAGTAGTGTTCATGAGACACTGAAAGTCATCCCAAGTCTCTAAATCACAGGTGGACCATAAGAGTCTTCACTGACTTGTGCTGTGATTAACCTGATGAACAGTGATGACGTGTTGGCATTTTGCCCAGGAACTCGAAAACCTAGGTTTCTATCGGTGTGGTCAATAGAATCAATTGGTACAGAAAGTTTCTCATCCTGTCTAAAACACACTATGCACATGTCTATATGCAGGTGCACTGCAGCACTTACACGTAAACATGTAAGAACTTAGAGAATGGCACTGAAAAGGTTTCAATGAACACCTGTTCAGAATTCGAGAGGACACTTTTTGCTCCTTAACTTTAATCTTCAATTGCACCGAGTACTCAGAGATGAAAAGTCTGTTCTTCAGGTGGATTTAGAGCTCTGACGACTGGGCTGCAGTGCCTTGGCATCACAGAACCTCTCACTGGAGTTTTCTTATTCCTGGTAAGAGCAAGTGTTCTGAAGACTCCATTAGGACCACCCCGCCCATCTCCTCCATCTAACGCTCCAGGCTCCTGTCTCATGCACCAAATACATCAAGGAAAATCTGGCACAGGACAGTTCATCTTTGCAAGAGCCACCCTGTCTCCCAGACCTCTCTAGTTAATTTCCTCGATGAATTAATTGTCCAGAAAGGACAGAAGCACATCTTTTCCTGGGTCTATTTTGTTATAGCTGCACATAATAAGTTAGTCTGTGCTGAATTACATAGGTGGGGAGGGGGCTCAATGGCCCTTTTGTTCTTAAGTTTTTTTAGCCATTTCACCAACTGACACCAAGCCTTGCCTCTGGTCTCTAATCAAAACCTGAGCACTGGTTTTACATACATAAACTGAAATTTGCATTCAATCATCACCATAGCAACCACCACGCAGCATTAGATACAACTTTCCCACTCTAATATAACCTGCTTCTAAAAAAAAAAATCTGCATTCATTTCAGTGACAATTCCAAGCTATTCAAAAGGTAACAATTAATAATCTATTTAGAAAAACAAAACAAATAAATCGTAACAAGAAGATTTGAAAACCTTATTTGCTTTCTAAGCCCCCACACACACCAGTCCTGTATGCCTTGGACTGGAGAAGGTACACAGTGAAAGTTTGGAAGATCTGTCTTAGCTATAGCAATTGCTGAGATCACACAAGATTAGACTCACAACTGTAACAACTGTCCCTTGAAAGGTGCCCCAGGACAGGACTCCAAAGTAGGGCCAAAAATTCTGTTAATTTCACAGAACTGTTTATCATGTTGAAGCAAACACCCAAAAAAGGTTCAGTTTGACGAGTCAATGTGTAATAGAGAAATGTCTTGAAATTTCTAGAATTCAGCTACTCACAGAAGAGGGTTATTCAATTGCTAAGACAAGGCTTGATGGGAATATACAAGATCATCCAAGAAACACAACTTTCTCATCAGTGAGCAGAAGAAAGGCACAGATATTCACAGATACTAGGAACATGTGCTTTAAGTAGAGAAAGATCAGCAAAGATGCCTTTCAAAAATATTACCATGACCAATAAAAACATAATTCTACCAATACCAATACCTCTAGGAAATGAATGGTCACCCACCCATCTCATCACCTGGCTCCCTACTGTTGTCCTGAGAATTAAGAGAAATGAAATTCAGTCATTTTTCCTAAGCCAAGTAACTTTATCTTACTTATAAACGAGCATGTAGTGTGCTCTAACAACCCATCTATTCATTCTTGCGGTATTCACAGCACACTAGAGGCCATTAAACCTGCAACTAATGGAAAAAGAGACCTCAGTCAAGACTTCATTTGTCTTCTAACCCATCATATGACAAGTGTTTTGCAATAAAATGCCACTGAAAGCTTAACACATTTTCTCTGAATAAATATTCACGCTTTCCTCTCTACAGAAGAGGTAATGCCAGTAACAACATGGTGTCATTCATTTTAATGACCTCAGCCTGGACACCGGGACAAACTTCATAATTAACGTTTTCATCCTCAGATGTAGTAGAACTCTGCAGAAGATATTTGAGGTTTCTGAAAACCCCCTAGTTTGGTCTCACTGAATCTTTGTCACTTTAGAGAAAAATGAGTGAATTCTACCCTCATATGACAATAAGAGACTGTGCAACCCAGAACAGCAGCTATTAAAGAGTCATATAAGAGCCGACTAGTTAAACAATGTGAGCAAGTGGGGTCTTGTTTCCAAATAAAATGTCTGATATGCCTAGAAGTGAGAAATCTTTTTTATTACGTTAACATAGTGTGTGTGGGCAATGGATGCTCTTTCCTCTTAGGTCCATAGTAGTGAATCCCTTGCACCCAGTCTGAGGCCAGACCCAAGTCTAAATCCCAGTGCAGTCCAAAAAGATACCTTGATTCATTAATGAAATATGATCTGCCACAAGCAGGCTGTCCCATACAGTGCATCTACCATACAAGATAGTCTACTCAAAGAGTGTACTCAAAGAGCCATGAACCTGTGTCAACAGCCTTAAGGGCCAGAGAACAGCGGACAGAATTCAAGGCAAAACAGTTGCTTTCTAAATAACCATGAGAGGTGAGAACCATCCCCAAACATTCCATATCAGGAGAAACACACCAAGACACATGAAAGGGGGAGAAACTGGTTATTGTCATGTGACTGGACATAACACTTAGCCAATTAAGAATCCAATCCAAAGATGAGACAAAAATCCTTCTGCAAGAGCTACAGCGTCTAAACGATGTACACACTGCAGCCTACACTGGAGATCTCACCTCCACTCTTGGCTTTGCTTTTGACAAGATCTGTAGGAAGATCATAACCTTCTGTCACAGCCTCCTGGCAGTGATGCGGATGTGTGGTTTTTGTGGTCAAAAAAAGCAAAGAATGTCATATTGAGCACTTTAGAGCTGAAGACTTACTGCTTTTGAAAAACATAAATAAATATATCCACAAAAGCCACAAAAGCCAGCTTGCAAGTTACTTACATCTTGATTTTTCTCAGTTTCTTAGATGACCAGGGTCAGGCTCAAACATGCCTCCTGTGCTCTCTGGCTGATCATCCTGGTCACCGCTGTCCGATTAGAGGAGCACAAACCAACTATAGGTTGTGACCTGAACAAAGAGAAAGCACTCCTCCCCCAGCCCCGCCCCCCAATTCTGAGGTCTTGAGGTCAGGCCCACCCAGGTAGAAAGGGCGGCAACCATCACATCTGTCCCTAGAGCCTGATGCCAAGTTTCCCTGGTGCTACCTCTAAAGCTGGGCTGGGAGCAAATGATGGTCTTTTGCACTGAAAAATGACAGCAGCTCCTTTTGTCTCCAAAAGGAGACAGGACTGTCACATTTAGTGCGCACAACACAGGGCAGCATATGAGATGTGTGTCCAGTGCTGAGCTGGTTTCTAGAACGCAAATGTGCCCAAATGCTACCTTAGCTCTAAGGAGCCTTTCTTTCTTTTAAAAGAGTATTTATGTACTACTTTTATATGTGTGCATTGGATCTCCTAGAAGTAGAGTTACAGGTGGTTGTGAGAAGCCATGAGGATGCTGGGAACTGAACCCAGGTCCTCTGTAAGAGCAGTTAACACTCTTAAATTCTGAGGATTCTTGATGGCAGCTCCTGTGCTTGCTACAGAATCTGCAATCTCTCTGCAGCACTGAACTGCACATATCTCCCTTGGATTCTCTGAGTGGGTGTTTAACAAATATATATTAATAGGAGGGCAGCAGGGTCATAAGAATGCACCTGAAGCTGCTTCTAATTCTTTATTTAGATTGGGAATGTTCCCATGGCATTTCTTTTCTCAGCAAGTCAGGATGTCAGCTGGTGTAAATGTGTGACAGATAATGACCGTAACCCTGAGGAGAGAGCAATTTAATCATTGTGTTCTAAAGCAGCTTTGACTGAAAGTAACTACCGTTATCTGGGCTCTAACCAAATTGTACTTCTGAAGATTTCTAAGTGCTCACACTGGGCTAAGCACAACAGAGAATCACATGGAATTGCATACTAGCTCTGCTCCTCCGGAGTGTACAATCTATCTGGGAAATCAAACTGGAATTCAGTGGGAGTGGGTGTTCCCTGGGGTTATCCACTAATGAGTTCTACGGGAGTCCAGAAAAAGAAAAGCCACGGGTGGGAGAATCTGGAGTGGGCCAGGGAGGGGCTTAGCAGTGGAGTGTTTGCCTAGCATGTGCGAGACTCTGGCTTTGATCCCCCAAACCACAAATATTAGCATGTCCTTCTGGACCAGAAATTGATCCCTCCATAAAGCAGCCCTCTCAGTCACAAACTGACCATCTTGTTTGCTCTGTCCTCAATGAACCTTTTATTTGTTGGTTGGTTGGTCTAGCACTCACATCCCTTGCTTTGCTTTGTATCTAGTCAGGCTTGTCCTTGCCACGCCTTTATGAAAGGCCGACCCATTCACTGTCCTTGCCCTTTTAGCCATTCTTTATTAATTTATTAAAATTCACGTAACATTTATCAGGATGGAACTCAGGTTGTCAGGTTTGGCGGCTGGTGTCTTTACCAGCTGAACATTTCTCCAGCCCCATCTTCTCTTCTAAATCACACCTTGAAACTACCCATCATCCTCTGCTTCAACCTATCTCTGATTTATGCTAAAACATAGGCCTGGAGAAAGGCGTCTTGGTAGGCAATGGTTGGGAGCTAGTGAGAGATGACTCATCCACTGAGCTGTTTGGAACAGACAACATGTGAAAGTGGAAGCGGATGGGGATAAGGGATTTGCTGGAAGAGTCTTGAGGGTCAAGTACATTCTTTTCTCTTTGCTTATATACCAGGAACATATATTCAACAGAAGTCTCCCATTTGTCCCCCAAACACAGCATGACATTTACACTATACATTATATAGATAGCCCTGCGTGTTAGGGGATTTTTCTCCCTCTATCTGGCCTCTTTCCCACCTACACTGGAGATGAGGCCTCCCATAACCACACCTTCAGAGAGGGGGTTGCCGATGAGAATCAAAGTGCTAGAAGAAGATGTCAGAGAAACTTAGCATCTGATGCTAGCTCAATAAAGCATTTGTGCACTCATGGAAAATACTGTAGTGCCTCACCAGAAAATCTGGTATGGATTCCATTTATTTTCAAATGAATTTTCAATAGGCAAAAATGTCTTCTTGTGATCATACACAACATATTGTCCAGAAATATTTATGCATGGTGGAGGGGCTAGAGCAAGCTAATAGCAGATGTGCCACCCTACCCTTCTCTCATTTAAGTAGGGTGTATAACTATTTGGTTCTCTACCTGCATTAACCTTGAATGAGAGGCTCATGAATCTAGCCAGCCCTCTAGCTAACAGTTTCTCCAAATGCCATCTTGGTCTAAACCCAACATTTTAGTGTGGTACCTTTAAATTAAAAAAAAAAAACCTACAAATGTTCTTTATTTGTTCTCACAGGTTCTGTCTATAACCCCTAAGTTGCCCAAGAAGCCGGGCCCATTCCTGCTCTACACTAGCTCCTGAAGATGCTTGGGGAATTCCAGCTTCTTGAGCCCTTCTCTATGAGACAGCCAAATGTAGCCAGTACAACTGAGTTCAGGGCAGAGGACCTGGCTTCTGCCCAGCTGACTGTCCTCAGGCAAGACACTTGACAGGGCTTAACCTCACCTAGAGTGCAGCCTAATTCTGTGGCAAACAATTGCAGTTCTTTCTTGTATTCAGGATCTCCCAGAACATCAGGTGTCTTCTGCACTACTTTAAAAGTCCAGCAGTCCTGTCTGGGAAAACTCCTGGCTCTGGTCAGAGGCTGCCGAGTTTTTAGAAACCTCACCCCAGGCTACCAAGAAGGACAATTATTGTCTCCTAATCTGCTGGCCACAGACAGTGGCCCACAGACAACCCTGACTCAAGTGGTCCATCAACCCTGAACCAAGTTTTCTTTTCTTTTTCTTCTTTTTTTTTAAAGAAAAGAAGGGAGGGAGGGAGGAAGGAGAGAAGAAAAGAAAGAAGGAAGGGTCTTCTGTTGTGTTGACAAGGCTGGTATAAAGCTTGCATACATCACAGACTGTTCTAAAACTCAGCTCTCCCGAGCGTCAACAAGCTGGGACTACAGGCAAGTAGCACTATGTCAGTCTCTTTCCATTTTTGAGCCAGAAAGAATGAGCATTGGTCCCTCTTGGGACTGGGGCTAAAGAAGTAAGGCAGGGAGCTGAGGTGGTTTAGGAACCTAAGTCTTCTTCTCAAGGACAATACACTGGAGAGAGTGATGATGCCATGCCACAGGACAAGAGGCCAAGTAACACATAGTGTTCAAGTCCCTGGATACAGATATTGCAAAACCAGATGTACCCCATCCTTTCTTTGTTAATTTTTCTTTCAACCAAGTTAAGATTTTCTCCTTACAATCCCTGAGGCAGGGAGTAAGGAAGCAGGCCTCCCTCACAGGGGATTGTCCTTGGGACGGACACAGTTCCCCGTTTCCCTCCATCTAACTCCTCACCTCCTGGGAATGAATAGCCACTCTAGGTAGATTACAATAGTAGCCTGTACGTAATATTGGAAAGACTGTCACTTCTTAGCATCTGGCCACTATTCTGAAGGGTGACTGGGAATTTTGTCTTCAAATGGTATACCACCTTGCTTGTGGTCACCTCAAACCTCCAGATCTTTTTATGTAGACAGTGGAAGCCCTGGCTCTCTTGAGATTATTTACTTAATAAATAGTACAGAGATTTAAAAAACTTTATAAGCAACTGAATATATGAATGAATGAACAAATGGATAGATGGATGAGTGGAAGGGTTGATGGATGAATGGATAGGTGTTTAGGTGGATGGATGGATGGATGGATGGATGGATGGATGGATGAGTGGATGGATGAGTGGATGGATGGGTGGATGGATGAGTGGATGGATGAGTGGATGAATGAGTGGATGGATGAGTGGATGGATGAGTGGTTGGGTAGATGTCTAGGTTGGTGGATGTATAGGAGGCCAAAGAGTAGGTAGATGAATGGGCAAATGGGTGAATGGGTGGATAGCTAGGTGGCAGAATGGGTAGATTGATGAATGGATGGACGGACGGACAGACGGACGGACGGACAGACGGACGGACGGATAGATGGATGGATGGACAGATGATAACTATACTTAGTCTTGTTTCTTTGCTTCTCGTTGAAATGGCACAGTTTTTCAACTAAGTAAACCAGTTCAGGGCAGAAGAAGGGTTTCTTCTCTATTATGAAATTTTCTTTTTATGAGCCTCCATGGGCTTGGTTTTTGGATTTTATTGTTTGTGCTCTTGCTTTGCTTGCCTTCAACTAAAACCACCAGGTCCTACAAATACTCCTCTAGAAATAGACTTCTTTCCTGCATCCAGGTAATAGTTCCACCGCTTTTCTTGGATTTTTACATTGACTCTAATCAATTTTCTTTTTGTCTTTATTAACTTTCAACTTAATCTTTGGTCCATTTTTTCAAAGAACACACATTTAGATGAACTAAAATGTTACTTTTCAAGTTGTGAGTCTATGTATGTCGGTATGCACATATCATCAGTACACACACATCAGCATCCCTGAAGTCTAGAAACAAGCAAGATACTAGTTTAAAATGGAGAAATTGAGGAATATTACTTTAAATATTATACTGCCCTAATCACTTTTCTGAGAAAATGATTACCCTGAGAGCTGTGATTAACTCTGGATTACCACTGATAACCTCGAGCAAAATGTCTACTGTAAGTAGAAGCCAGGCCCATTCTCTTTTTCCAGGATGAGTATTCAGGGCACACATTCTGTGGGATTACATTCTGGTACATTGTAAATATTTGTGCCTCCTACTATTTTAACAAAATGCTGATTGGCCAGAAGGCAGACAGGAGTGTAGGTGGGGCTACCAGACTAAGAAAACTCTGGGAAGCAAAGGGCAGAGAAGAGATGCCAGCAGATGCAGAAGAAGGCCAGAATGCTGCTCTGAGAAAAGATACTAAGCCAGTTGGCTAATCTGTGGGTTTAAGAGTTAAGGATTAGCAAGTTATATGCCTGAGCCATAGGTCAAGGAGCATGAAATTAATGTAAGCTTCTGTGTGTTTCTTTGGGACTGCTGGTCCAAACCTCAGGGCTAGCCAGGCCAGAAGCTTTATACTAGACACACACCCTTCCCTTAAAAGATGATGTAGTAACTACACAAAAAGGATTTCCAAGAATGTCAGAAGCTCTTCCTGAGTTAAAGGGAGCTTCCTGGATTCTCCTGGCCATTGGTTAGTGTGTCCGTGGCTGTTGAATGTCCTTCTCCTGGTGTCATACATGAGCTCTATTAGGGCCGAATTTGAATTTTATTCTTTGAACAAATTCCTTTTGGATCTTATGTGATGCCTCGTCCATGACAGTTACTCCATAAAGTTCAATAATATCTGGATAGCAACACAAGCTATCTCCTCTCTGCTCCTCATTCTGAGAGTAGGGAAACAAAGCCACCTGCATCCTCTTTGCTCATTTTTAAACTAAACATTGAGAGAAGTGATCTCAAAGTTTTCTTCTCTGCTGTTCATATTCTATGTCACCCAAACAACCTTGATCACAAAGAGGACTAGAGCAATGAAAAACTCAGGATTGGTCTAACCCACGGGGACTCGGAGTTCCAAATGACTTCAAAACAAAAATAAACCTTTAGACTGTCAGATTACTATACAATAGTTTCAGTATTGCATGTTTCCTAAAAACGTCTCACAAAAGTATACTCATGTCTGGAGACCTCTGGGAAACAAGGACAAATGCATCAGAACCTGGAAGAGAGGGGTTTGGTCAGAACAGGTTGGCTAGTTTGGGAACATATCCTAGAACAGAAATATTTTCCCACATTTTACACAATCAAAAACCATATCAGCAGCTGGCCAGTAGTGAGTGGCACATGCTTTTAATCCCAGCACTTGGGAGGCAGAGGCAGGCAGATCTCAGAGTTTGAGCTCAGTCTGGTCTACAAAGTACGATCTAGGACATCCAGGGCACAGAGAAACTCTGTCTCAAAAGAACGATCAGTAGCTTGTGCAAACATGGTTAGTTTCGATGCATGTCCTATTTGACTAGAGGTACAGTTCACACCATTAGTAACATGTGTAAGTGGAAAGTTACTTTAGTCTAAAGTAGAGCGTTTTCATTTCATCATAGGCCTCCTCTGTTTCCTGTGTTATCAGA
Organism: Phyllotis vaccarum; assembly: GCA_033318265.1. Lineage (NCBI taxonomy): Eukaryota > Metazoa > Chordata > Mammalia > Rodentia > Cricetidae > Phyllotis > Phyllotis vaccarum. Next base: position 20,284,221 of record JARWLC010000004.1, on the reverse strand, counting down.
TGTTCAAGAAAGAGCCGACAGGCTGCTTGTGAAACTAGCACCTTGTTGGACAGAATTGCAGCTCCCCCACGATATTTTATAGACGAGCCCAATACAACTATTACTGTGGAAAGGTGATGGGAAATTCACACACATTCAGACAACATAAACTCCAAATAATCTTTCAAAAGATGATTCTAAGATGATTCTAGAAGTTTCTTCCGAATGACAGCTATCTTCACTTTCATGATCCTTCTAAATTTTTTTTAAAAAAGTAAGACACAATTTAATCTCTGCTACTGTTGGATCTGCACACATCCCAATGGGCTTCAGACTGTTTTCCTCAATTTTTTAAATAGAATAAGTAGTCCTTCATGCTTACGTATAGATATAGGACATAATGAATGTACTCTACAGACCTATTTTGCTTTGATGGGTTGTTATAAGCATCTGGACTGTGTGACCTAAGACAAAGCATTCCCACAGTAATGGTCCACAACGAAATGACATGAGAAATGTGGGCCCCTTGGCAGGATGCACAAGAGGAAAATCTTTCTTTTCAACTGGAATATTCAAAATGAGGCTATATGTACCACAAACAGCCCCAAATTGGTTTTACCATCCAGTCACGGGTTCTTCCACCTCTCATCAGCCACTTACATGTGTAAGACATCATCTGTAGAAACTAGTAATTTTTATTAAGCACGAGAAAGTAAAATCAGAAAGTCTCCAGATGTCTTTCTTCCTCAACACAAGGGGAGTCATTTTCCACAATTACTGACTTCATTCATTTTTCTTTGTCTTGTATACAAGATGCTTTTTGTTCAAGTCTACATTTTGTAAACTGACTAAAATATAGTTCTCTGCCCAAGAGTCCATACGACAAGCTTAAATGTGGCTCCAGTGCTGTCTCTAAATAGGCAGGTCAAGAGTCAGTCACAGTTTAAACCATCTTATTTGGGGGCCCCTCAGACATGCCCTTGGTCATACAAGTGACTAGGGCAAACTAAATTGAAACTCTGTGAAAACCAGCAACAGAGGGAAATTGACAGGCCTGTGCTGTCAGGCTTGCTTGCCCTCTTTCCCTGCCCCCATTATCTTCCTAAGAACCCACATGTCGACACAGCAAAAATAAAAACAAGTAAAAAGTTAGATGCCCTACCATTCCGCAGGATACAGGTGTGATTCTACTGTCTCTTCAGACACTGGAAAGCGACCATTAAGAAGTCAGTTCAGGGTTTGCTTAAACCCTGTTGTAAAGGATGACTTCCTGGCTGAAGTAAATGCACGGTAAATATACTTGATGGTATTTAGAAAAGTCTCACTTTGAAACACATCAATGGAGGGGAAAGTATTTAAAGGGCTATGGAACCAACATCATGGCATTTTAGAGCTATAAGTGTCTGAGGGGTTGACTTGTATCTCCATACCACTTCAACCCTAGAATTTTATAGGGGACAGGAACAGATCCAAAATAGCCAAGTGGCTTACCTGTTGCTGCTAGTGTTCATCTATGAAATATACACTCATATTTTCTTATGAGTTTAGTTCCCACAGAGATTGTGGTAATCTAAGAGGTCGTCAGTATAACTGTAACAAGAGTCAAGTCCTTGACAGCAATCTGTTAGGAAGAGCGGTCTGCTCTTCACAGGCATGGGGCCACATCAGGTGAGTGACTGTGCAGATTACACAGTAATGGTGCAAACCAATGCTACGCTACATCACTTCCCCTTACCAGAAGACCTGTCTCAGGGAAAAGGCCAAAGGGGTTTTCATAAGGAATTCAATCTTCAGTTCAACCTACTTGGAATAGAGTACAAGATCCAACACCTTCCTCTACATACACAAAATTCCAAGATCATTTTTTCCCTAAGCTTCCTAACTGGAAGGAAATCATAAACATAGAAGAAAATAAAATATTAGGGAAGCAGATACAACAAAAGTTCAAAAGGCCTTCATCTACCCCAGAAGTACCCTCCTGGGACTCTTTCTTGTGTAGCTTTCTAGAAAGAAGGCTAAGAGCAAGTCCTCATGGATGTGCATACCAGCATGCATATGCATGCCTTTTACATATCTAACTAACATTATAAGAGGCTGGCTTTTCTGTATCTTCTTCCCTTTAGACAGTTTCACAGGCTTTGCGTATCAGAAGAGAGCTGTCCAGCTCTTTGTGGAGTCTGGCAGTCTGCCTCACTGATGGACAAGAACCTACTCGGTCAGGATGTGCCCCAGGATGATTTCCTGAAGGGCATCTAAGGGCCCCAATGTGATTCAGTCTTCACAAAGGCTGCTCATTTTCAAAGAAAGAAGCTCTGTGGCCCAGCACAGACAGTTGTGTTAACAGACCCGGAACTCAGATATCTTGGGAACACAGCTAAGAAGGTGACAGAATACAGAAAGTGTGAACACCGAGATGGATAAGTGCACATACAGCTCTTCCAAAGACCCCTAAGTTCAGTCTCAACACCCAAGTCAATCTGCTCCCAACTGCTTCCAGCTCCAGGGGATACAGCGCCCTCTTCTGGACTCCTCATACACTGCACTCAAGTGTACATACACAGACACATAAGTAATGCACATAATTTAAAATAATTTTTTAAGATACAGGAAGTTTCAAAAATGTGGGAGGGGCAAGCGGGAAAGAACACATAAAAACTAAGAGACTAGTGAGTGAGGGAAGAGAATGAAGAGGGGACACTCCACACCAGGCAAGTGCTCATCAAAAACTCCTCAGTGACTGACTGCATTGACTGATAAATAATTGAAGGAGCTATGGTAGGCGTATTTTAAAGCACATGCCATGTGATTCATGTGCCCTGCTCCCTAAGTAGCTTTTATACTTAATGTCTATTAAAATAAAAATAGATTGAGCTAAATAAATCCTAAGATTGATTTTGTCTTCTTACGGCATTTCTAACAGCAACTACTAGAAAATTTCCCATGTCCCATGCAGGATGCACTCACTGCATGTATCTTAGACAGTGCTGGGGTGTAGACACAGGGAAACAGGGCAGCAGTTCTCACCTGACCCAAGCATGGGGCCTCAAGAGCAGCTTAATAAGCACCATCAGAAGAAAGACTGGCCCTGCCATTGGGATGAAGAAGTAGCTAGATACCAGACTAAACATCGGGCAACCCCGGCCCCCGATCTTCTGCAGATGAAAAGGCGTGACCTTGGATAAGGCACTGTATTTCTGGGGCCTGGCTTCTTTCATCTTGAAGATGAGATTATGTCAGCATTGCCTTATAGAGAAACCACAGGGATCAAATGACATGATGTCTAGAAAAGGGCTTCCCAGGAGTAAGAGATTGTGGATCCCTCCTGAGGGGAAACAAAATGCAAAGACCACACTGAAACAATATAGTCAGAAATGAGTGGATAAAAATGCCTATATCTAAGCAGAGTGTGGTGGCATAGACTTTTAATCCAAGCATTTGAAATGCAAAGGCAGGTAGATCTCTGTGGACTGGAGTTCAGCCTGGTTTAGATACTGAGTTCCAGATCAACCAGGGCTACATAGTGAGAGCCTCTCTCAAAAACAAGCAAACAAACAAAACCCCAAAATTCCTGTATGGTGACACCATTCCCACCTGCATTAGTTAATTTACACAAATATGTGGAAGTCTGAGATTCTTACTCCATAGCACTCCATACTACCTCCCCACAGCAGCCTCCAATCACTCCCAACCAAAGGACATGCAGATACTTTTTTTGAAAGAAAATAGACAGTCCAAGTGAGTGGAAAGGTAAGAAGTGAAGTCCATTGTGCAGCTAACTGATGGAGCAGTGGCGGAGAGGGTACAAGCTCCTCACCACATCCTCCCCACTGAAGCTCACAACTTTGTGCTTGTGGGAGAATCTGGAGTTCCAAGGAACTTGGAGATGTCAGTGGAAAGAGCCTGTGGGTGCTGGTCTTTCATTGGGTATTGATCGTTATCAACTGTTTCAGGTACATTTGGCAATGAGCCATGCAATTAGGAGAGTAAACAGTGGCCCTGGTCTCACAGGATGGTCAGGGGTCCCTGTCAGGGGAAATCATAATGACACTTAAACAAACTGTAGCATTTTAGTGACACCAGAAAGATTTCACCATCCCGGCTGGGGCACCTCCTTCCCCAAAGCATAGATCATTTCAAAAGGGTAAGCATGAAACAAGCTGGGGTATATGAGGATATGATAAGGAAGGGCCTGGCTGCAAAGCTGACTAAGCCATGGCACAGAAAGATCAAGATGGAGATCCACAGTCACACAGGACAGTAGGGGAAAAAAAACGCATCTAGGCAACAGATCTCAAACCGGAGCCTTCCTCTCCATCTCTGCAAAGAACCCCAGAAGACATCCATAACTTACCATTCGCGAGGCCACCACACAGAGTGAACACAACTTCCCCTTCTCTGTGAGGGTCTGACTTCTCTGAGGGCCCGTGCCAGTAAGTTAGAACCAAATTCTGAGCCCCTGGGACTACTGTCCTCGTGACTTCCTGTAACAGACCATGGTTTGTTGCCTCTTCTGACAAGAATAATTGAATGGTGAAACAGCAGGCCCCAAACAGAGCCCAGACCTTAACTGCAGCTAAGACTTTTTGAAATTCATATTCCCGGGACTAACCCCAAAGACTGGCTCAGAGGGTCAGGGGTGGAGTCCTATATACAAAACACCAGAGCAATGTCAGTTCCCTGTCTGGCCTGGGAATTGGTGGTTTGGAGAGCTCAAGGAGGCCTTAGTTCCCTCTGCCCATTTCTCCTACAGGGTCTTGCTTCATTTCTGGTACAAACAGAAATGAGGAAGGTGGGGTAGGAAGATAGGAACGTGTGAGGCAAAAGGGAGAATATTCTAAAGCACAAAGGCCTTCGGTGCCAACGTGAGCTGATTGTTCCTCACACAGGTACTGAAGCTCCTGAGCCTCGGTTACGACTGTACAATGGCAGTAAGACCATCTGCCTGTCTACACTTGTGCAGGAATGAATATACACAGAATGTCCAATGCATTTTACTAAATAAGTATCAAAAACAACAAAAAAAACTCACCCAGGCTAGAGATGGCTCAGTGGGTAAGAATATTGACTCCTTAAGCATGAGGACCCAAGTTAGGATCCCAGCACCCAGTCATTATTTAAAAACAAGCAAACAACCACAACTATTTTTAATGCCATCCTCAGAAGACATTAAAGGAAGGAGACATGGACAAGAGTCAGCTTGCTGGCTATGGCTTCAGCTCCAGGTTCCATAAGATAGTCTCCTGCAAATGAATGACGCTGAAAGCAATGAATGAGAACACCAAAGCTCCTTCCTTTGGCCTCTGTGAGCAAATGCATAGGCACAAACACTTGCACACAGGCACACACACCACACACACCGCACACACACACACTTTCAACTTATCACGAGCTGTTCTATATATTGAACTAAATCAGGACACAAAGGGAAACACAAAAAGAATAAAGTACAACAACCAAGTCCGCAGTAAAGCCATGGATCGAGTCCATGGGGTTGTGGGGACACTTGGTGTAGACTCTGTCTGTGGGAATACCAGAGGAAAGGAAACAAAACCAGGCATGAAGCATGTCAAGATTCTCTTCATTTACTTGTAAATGTTTTAAAAACATTTTTATGCACTGTGATAAGTATATATTACTTTACTCGGGGGAAATGTAGTGATATAATGTATATTTAATAAAATCAGCCTGGACTGTCAGAGACCAGAATCACCCACAGTCAAGCCACGAAGGTCAGAGAGTGGTGACCCATGCCTTCAATCTCATCACTCAGGAGATAATCTTTCTGGATTTCTGTGAGTTCAAGGCCTAACAGCCAAGCAGTAGCACTCACACCTTTAATCCAAACTCTAGGATTATGATTCAGAGTTGAACTGGAAGTGAAACAGCTGGATGGGGAAGATATTTAAGGCAGGAGGAGGCAGAGATTCATGCATTCTGTAGAAGTGACCAGTTAGGCTGAGGACCCTTGAAGACAGCATTCACTCTGTGCAGCCTGAGAAGTTGGCTTGGTGAGATTGACTGTGGTCTGTTTCCTCTCTCTGATATTCCAGGCTGATTTTATTAAATATACAACATATCACAGGAAAATATTTTTTAACTTGAGAAAACGTGTGAAGGAATATTACTTAGCTATAAACCAGTAGAAAAGCCTCTCATTTGTACTGTGAACGAACCCAGAGAACATTCTGGTAAGGGCCATGAGCCAGATAAGATGAGTACTGAATGAACACCCTTACACATGGCATAAAGAAGTCAGCCTCATAGTATGTGGTGGCCAGGGCTGGGAGGGGTGAAGGCTGGGGAATGGCACACCATCCAAAGGTTCAAACTGCCGTCTGGAAATGAGTAAGCTCTGGGACTCTATTGTGCAATATGGAAGTTAGAGTTAATAATACCATTGTGTTTACTTGGAGCTTGCAAAGAGTTTTCAACACACACATGCACACACACACATATACACACACATACACACACACACATACACACATGTGCTCACACACGTGCACATGCAGGATGAGTAATATGTTAATTAATTTGACCATGCTAATTACTTTTTACACTATATATATTACAAATTCTTATTTTTTAATTTAGAGTACATTTAATTTTATTTGTCAATTATACTCCAATAAAACTGGAAAAATAAAAACCAGTGGAATGCTAATATCTACAAAAAAAACAGATACAGACATTAACTTCTCATAGTTTTCCATGGGAACCAAAGGGGAAATACATTATAATTTTGGGTACCATGAGACCTTCTGAAACATAGAAGGTGTGGTGAGGCAGGGGAAGCAGGTAGAAGATAATGCAAATGAAGAAGGGCAGACAAGGGCTGGGTTCTCAGTTGGTACAGTACTCGCTGTGCAAGCCTAAGGACCTGACTTCAAACACCAGCATCCACCTAAAAGCTAGCCATAGTAGCACTTGTCCATAATCTTAGAGCTGGAGAAATGACAGTGGAGTGCAGTAGGTTAGCCAGTCTGTAAGTTCCAGGTTCCGTGAGAGAACCTATCTTGAAAAACAAGGTGAGGAGTATTAAAGGAAGAAGACACCAGAGGTCAGTCTCTGGCCTCTGCACACCTGAACACACAAGGAGAATAGATGAGCAATTTCAAAAGCAGGTAAGATCATTACTGCAGTGCCAAAGAAAAGCTTTAGCGCCTCTCTCCACACTCAGTGTGTGGGCATGCATGTATATGCACATATATGCAAACAAACACACAGGAGAACCTTTGAAATAAGCTCACTATCACCCACTGAGTTCTTTCCCACATAGTCTCACAGAATCTATTTTTGTATTCTAGTGAGATTTGCAGCAAAGAATAGAGCTTCAGCAAAAAGAGGAAGTAATTGCTGTGCTATACCTCGGGCTTTCTCACTTCCTTATTTGAAAATAATCACCCAACAAGTCCAGAAAAGAATCCAGAACAGCAGTATAGCCTTCCATATTGCCATGCACTGTTGCCGGGAACTGAACTGGGTCTGAGACATTCTCTCCACTACCGGGGGCAGAGTGAGAGCTGGTCTTCCAGTCTGTATCATCTGGCACCCCAACAGGGACATGTAGGCAGCTTTTGGAATAGTTTGTAACTTTTAATTAATTAAAAATCTGCTGGGCATTCCCATAGGACTCCTACCAGTGGGAGTGGGGGTGTCTCTGACCCTTTTGCCTGCTCTTGGGTCTTGATCTGTGCCTAGTCTTACTGTAACTTGTAAGACCGGGTTGATGTCCCTGGGAGACTTTCTCTTTTATGAAGGGAAAGGAGAAGTAGATGTGGGGGAAAGGGGAGTTGAGAGGGAGGGACTGGGAGGTGTGGAAGGAGGGGCTTGGAGGTGTAGAGGGAGGGGCTTGGAGGTGTGGAGGGAGGGGCTTGGAGGTGTGGAGGGAGGGGCTTGGTGGTGTGGAGGGAGGAACTGGGAGGTGTGTTGGGAGGGGATTGGTGGTGTGGAGGGAGGGACTTAGAGGTGTGGAGGGAGGGGAAACTGCAGTCGGTGTATCATGGATAATAAATAAATAAATAATTTTTTTAAGGATGCAGATTCTTGAGTTCCATCCAGTCTTCAGTCAACATATGCTACTAATAAGGTTCTCACATTCTTCTTTGCATATGAAAATTTGCATTTATTCAAATTCAAATCTAAGTGACTTGTGCAATTTAAGTTACATCCCCCACTATTACTTTAACTCTATATGTCCCTGTGTCCATTAATTCTGAACTGCAGACTCTCCACTAAGCTGCTTATTTTAATTGCTTATTAAAATAATCTCTTTCCAATTACAGGTTATTTGTTCTCGGAACAGAAATAATTCACCTTTCTGAAACACTGGAAGGTGAAAGCTCACAGCATACTGCCAGAGCCCAGAGGAAAAAAAGAAATACCAGAAGAGATCAATGTGTGCAGATGTCTAACCACTGAACAGGCTCAAATAATATTAAATGTATTCCTTTTTACTTTTTAAGATTTCTTTTACTACTTTTAGTTATATGTACAACGTGTGTCTGCATGCATGTATGTGTATGTGGGCATAGATGCCCCAGGAACCCAAGCTCCCAGAGGAGCTGACATTACTGGTAGCTGGGAGCCACCTAAAGTGATTACCAGGAACCAAACTCAGTTCTTTGCAAGAGAAATACAAGTGTTTAAGCTCCAGCACCCCCATCTTGGGACTTAACATACATTAAGCAAGCACTTTATCATTGAGCTTTTTTTTCAGCCCTTTGATATTTTTAAAAATATCACCACAAACCTATTTTAGAGAATAATTATGAATGCACACTCTTAAGTTACAATGCTTCCAGGGAGCTCTAAATGATTGACTGGCAGATCATTGTGACCTACAATGAGGTCACATTGGACCACTGCAATGAGGTAACTCTTAGGGAGGAACAACTAGTGTGTCTGGGTTCTTTGTAAATTTGCATGGCTCACAGCTCCCAAAAAGCAACGAAACATGACCATGCACGTTTGAATGGTGTGCTTTTTCTGTTGTTTCAAAGTCAAAATGAGCAAACTCTATAAAATTGATAATCAGGGTCCCAAGCATTTCAGGTGAGTCATCTCTTGCATTAACACTGGTTAGTTGTATCACAAAGTGAGCATGGCATAAGTGAGCATGGATCTACCGTGCTGAGACCTGGTCATACTCACTGGTTATATATTCTGGGAAGAAGGAAACCCTCACTGAAGAATTGCCACCATCAGACTGGCCTGTGGGCATGTCTTTGGGGCATTTTAATGATGAATGACTGTCTAGGAAGGGCTCACCTGGAGGCTGGAGGTCTTGGATTGTATAAGAATACAAGTTGAACAAGGCATAGGGAGCGAGCCAGTAAGCAGCATTCCTCCATTGGTTTCTGATTTAAGCTCCTGCCTAAGTCCCTGCTTAAGCCTCCTTTGGTGATAGACTATAACCTGTAAACTGAAATAAATCCTTTCCTCCCTCAGATTGCCTTGGTCAGCATGTTTTATCACAGCACAGAAAGCAAACCAGGACACAGAATTACTCTTCTTGCTTCAGTCCTGGGAACTAACCTCCAGCCTTACACATACTAGGGCAGACAAAACTTTCCAGAACTCAGCTACACCTTTAGCCTCTTCTTACCTCCCACCCTAAAACAGAGTATCACTAAGTTACCCAAGCCTGGCCCTGAGCTCACTGTATAGCCCAGGCCAACCTTAAACTTTGAGTCTCTCACACAGCTGGGATTTCAAGCTTACATGCACCACCAGGCCCAGCTTAGAGTTGATAAATTCTGGATTTGGACCGTGAGATGGGAGAAGGGATGGATGAAGACACTCATGTACAGATTACACCTGGGATTACGGAGGCCCAGGAAACTGGCCCAGTAGTTGTACAGGTTTCTTAGCAAGTGCCAAGTATGCAAGATCTCAAATGGTAAGAAAACAGAAGACAGACACACAGCCTGCTCACAGCACACACGAAGGCCAAAAAGAAAAGCTGTGTGTGACCTGTGACAATCCCAGTCCTCATCTTTTGCTTCTGTTATTCAGAGTGTGTGTCCTATTTCCTTGGCCCACTGAAGTCATTAGCCCTGCAGAAAGGACTAGAATGTTACCAATTTGAAAGGAGAAGTGATACAAAAGACAAAAGGTCGGCTGACCAGAAAAATAAAAAAATAAAGAGGATTATTTCTTTATAACCAGTTGTCTCTAACTGACTCTTCAACAAAGCTATCAAGGTCATTGTAAAGACAAAGTGTGGGGTGAATGCCGGGGTGGGGTGCTGCAGCAGAAGGGCTGGCAGGCTTGCCATCCACACCCATAACCATTCAAGTCTCTCCTTCCCATCCCTGCTTCGTAATATGGAACCTGGATTCTGTGCCTTCTGAAGCATAGAAAATTCTAGAAAGAAGGTTCAACCTATCCTAACTTACAAATCTGTCTGCTCTAAGTAATTACCAAGAATTACTAAACCAAATAAATCTCCGGAGGCTTGAATCTGGGGGCCTTGCACATGCTAGGAAGTTCTCCATCCGTGAGCAAGACAGAATCTGAGGGGACACTGAGTTTCTTAGGAGAGGTTTCCTCATTTTCTAGCACAAATGACTGATGTTCAAGTAAAGACACTTCGCCTGGATCTAGACAGAGGCTCTATGATTCCTCTTGAGTTCCCTTCTCTTTGCTATGAATCCTTACCTTCAGAAATGGCTTTCCTCACCGCCGCCACATAGATCTCGGGTTCATCTTCACAGGTAAGCTCCTGCCAGTGTGCCCATTCGGGGAAAAAAGCCTGAAAGTCCTCGTGGCTGGACTGCACTCCGCACAGCAGCCGCACCACACGTTGAGGAGGGTGGAAGGCGCGCTGCAGCATCGGCAGCAGCCCGGGCTGGCAGAAGCATTCCACCAACCCCACAGACAGTAACACCAGCATGCACCGTGCATCCTGGAAGACCTGCAGGTCCTCGGCAGAAAAGGAGGAATCCGGGCCCAGCCGGTATGTCTGCATTTTCTGGCTGCGGACCTGACGGCAGGACACGAAAAGGTCCTGTAGGTACTGACACCATTCCTCTGCATCTGGGCTGTAGAAGATGAGGACATCGTATCCTCGGCCCCACCCTGCAAAGAGACAAGAAAGCTCGTTAATGTCTGCTCCTTCTCAAAGGTACTCTGAAACCCAGGGGCTGCAGTTATGTGGGGCTGTGTTTATGCGGGACTGGGACACCATCCAATTGGTCCTGAAACCTACAACCTCTCGGGTCTCCCTGTAGCATGTGTCTAGCCTAGCCCTCTTCCCTACCTGCAGCCCACCAATGTGCCAGATACACCACACTCTTCACCCAAATGTCACTATTCTAGATCCTAGAAGCCATTGCTTCATCCACATGCTGCACGGCCCTTGTCCCCCACAGCTGGTCTGCTCTAACCTAATAACAGCAAGCACTTATATAAAGCCATTGCTATTCAAGCCTTCTTCCCCACACATTACCTGGTAAACTCCCTTCATTCTCACAGCATCCTTAGGTCACCATAGGTACCACTATTAGTACACTCTAAAGATGAAATGAAGGTCCATGTGGCATGTTGCGTTACTTAGCCAGGACTCACTGTAGGAGGAATCTGACCCTGAAACATGGTTCTATTTCAAATACAGGGATAAGGAACATAGGAATGAGATGAGACTGTGAGGGTTATAATTCTAGCTCTGCCAACTAGCCACACAACCCTAGGAAAATTACTAAAATCTTCTGAGCTTCAGTTTACTCAAATGGAAGTAGAAACAGCATGTCAATTGTTTGTAGTAATAAGTTTCTGGACTGTCTAGTCCCAAGGTCCGGACCCACAGACCTGTAGTCCCACATAAACACTTTATTGCTGATTGACCTAGGGCCCAGGCATATAACTTGCTAACTCTTTACTCTTATACTAACCCATTATTCTTATCATGTTCAGCCATGTGGCTTGGTACCTTTTCTCAGAGCAGCATTTCAACTTCTTTCCTCTGCCTCTCCTGGCATCTCATGGTCTTATCTCTGTGGTGTCTCTCTGGCATCTCTGCTCTGCTGTTCCTGTTCCCAGAGTTTTTTTAGTCTGGTAGCCCAGCCTACACTTTCTGTCTGCCTTCGACCAATCAGCACTTTTATTAAACCAGTAGGCGGAACAGTTATGTACAATGTAACATAATCCCAATTCAATTTTTATGTGTATTTCAGGCCAAGGTCTTGAGCTTGAAATATAAAAAGAATCCTCAAGAGTTGGAAACTGGTGGCATGATCCTCACATTGACAGTGCATCAATGTTTAGTGGAAATGGAATGAATTAATACTTTGAACTACACCACAATATCTGATGTAGTTCAAAGTATTAATTTTCCATATTCTCCACAGCTGGTCTGTGACATGGACTTGCTTCTCCTTCTAACAAAGCACAGATGGCATTTAAAAATAAAAAATAAAAATAAAATTTTAAAAAACAGGCAAAGAGGACAGGGATAGAGTCACCTGGTCCTTACCCCTTGTTCACAGGTGAAAGAAACACTTTGAAAAGATGAAGGGACTTACTCAAATTCACAATTAGTAAATTAACAGTAGAGCCAGGACTAGTCTAATCCTTTGCCCCAGCCCCCACTTTCTCCTATCAGGAAACATATCACGACCTTTATAAAAGAGTCATGTAACATCTTCTAGTGATCAAAGTTGGAAGAATGTAGGCTTTTAACATTACTGTGACCATAGTCCCATGCCTTCATCTTGCTGTTGCTTTGAGATACTATTCTGAAAGTGATGTGGAATAGATAAATACAAAGTGTACGTGCATCCTACAATGAAACAGAGGTCCATCGTCCCTCTTTAAGAAGGACAGTGGACTGGTTGTGAAACAGGAATCTAAGTTGTAGGTGTTTATAATTAAGTGTCAGCCCCAGGGCTACTGAGATGTCTCAGGGTGTAAAGCTGCTTTTGAACAGCTTGGACACCTGAATGCAACCCCCAGAGGGCAGAAGTATAGAATCAATACCACAAAGTTATCCTCTCACCTCCATATGCTTGCCATGGCACATATGTACACACAACATATGCACTCATGCTAAAAATAAAGATTTGTCGTCTCTGGCCCATATATCACTGAGTGGTTCCAGGTAAGGTCAGAGGCAGGATTAGAGTAAGTCCCTGGGGCTCTAAGCTCTGAAAAGACCATAGGAAAAATTCTAGATCCTTCTGTTTCCACCTCCCTAGTGTCAGGACTTAGAGGTGTGTACCACCATGCCAAAACAGTGACAGTGTTCTTAGAAAGATTAACAAGCAAACAAAGAAGTAAAGGAGAAGACGTCTTGACCATAAGAAGCATCATTAAGAAGGCAAGTCTGAAGAGATGGTGAGTGGTTAAGAACACTTGTTCTTCCAGAGGACAAAGGTTTAAATCCCAGCACCCATGTCAGGCAGCTCACAACTGCCTATAACTTCAGCATCGGGAGATTCGATGCCTTCTTCTGGCCCCTGCTGACACTGACAGACACAGACATGCATACATACATGCATGAATAAAATAGTTTTTAAAATTAAATAAATTAAAATTTTAAAAATGAAGAAGAGGAAGGAGGAGGGGAAAGGGGGTGGAGAGATGGCTCGACAGTTAAGAACACTGGCCACTCTTCCAGAGGTCAGTGTTCCATTTCTAGCTCCCACATGACATCTTACAACTATCTGTAACTCCAAATCCAGAGTATCCAATACTCTCACACAGATGTTCATGCAGGCAAAACACCAACCAATTTACATAAAATAAAAACAGGTGATTACTTTTAAAAAGAAGAAGAAAGTGAGGCATGTCGAGGCAGAAGGACGAGAAGTTCATACAAGGCCACCTAGATAGTTCAGCAGGCAAAGGCACATGTACCAAACCTGAGGACCTGAGTTCAATCCCCCCCAGACTCACATGGTAGAAGGAAAGAACCAATTCCCACACATTGTTCTCTGACTTGTACAACTTCTAAGTTCAAAGTCAACTTTGGTGGCCACATATAGAGTTCAATGCCTGCCTGAGCTATGTGAATCCCTTTTTAAAAGGTGGCAATGCGCAGGTCCTTTGAGACAGATGGCCTTTGAAGATTAGATCAACTGCCCTGAAGACTTTGTGTCTGTGAGTGACAACTCCAATCTTATGAGACAGATTCTTCACCCAGCACTGGTGTCGCTGAAGAAAAAAAAACACACATGACCCTGGAGATTTCTCTATAGCTTCAGTTTCTTGGTCTCCGTTAATATTCCTTAAATACCATCTCATTAGGAAAGCTTAAGCCATAATTAATCTTGCCTGGGAATGACCTGTCCTTCTACTAAGCATCTTCGTGTACTTTCCCACTCGGTCTTCAAGACAAGTCCAAGAACACATGTTTTCAACATATTCACTTGACAGGCAACATTAAAACTCATCAATCATGAGCTGTTTCCAAAAAGTGAACCAGGAGGGCCATGTCAAGTGTGAACTTCAGGGTCCCATTGACTTCAGAGTCCCACACTCTGATTTTCTACAGTATACCCTATTTTAATTGTTTAAAAAAATGCAAAATATAATTTAGAAAATATAATTAAAACTCATCTAGTGCTATTGGTTTGAAATACTGTTGTAGTAGTTTCTGGCCTGGCCTTTCCAGCCTAGCCCTAAGGTTCTGACCTGCAGGCCCGGCAGGTCCACAGAGACACACACACACACACAAACTTACATTAATTTTACACTGATCAGCCTATGGCTCTGGCATATTGCTAGCTATCTCTTGCTCTTAAACTAACCCATGATTCTTATCCTGTTCAGCCATGTGACTCAGTACCTTTTCTTCAGAGCAGCATAGTTGTCCTCTGCATCTACCGACTTCTCTTTGGCATCTCTCTGACATCTGCTCGGTTCTTCCTGTTCCCAGAGTTTTCTTAGTATGTTAGCCCCACCCATACTTCCTGTCTGCCTTCAGCCAATCAGCATTTTTATTAAACCAGTAGGCAGGACAATTATTTACAATGTAATATGTCCCGCGCCAACTTCTCGCCCGCAAGAAAAGGCACGACACATGTAGGATCCTTCTGCAGCAAAGCTTTAATGCGTCTTGAGGGAGAGTATCAGCTTACAGAAAATGGAGACCTAGGTAGGAAAAGCCCAACCCTTATATAGACCAAAGACCTCCGCCTTGGACGTGTCACCTCTCTATAGGCTGCAGCTCATCACCCCACATGACGCCACGGGAGAGGCGGAGAGACCAGTCTCGGAAAATTACCAAAAGCATGCGCCATGCCTTGTTTACTGACTCAGGCGGATTGGCCAGCACCAGATATCGGCGCCATCTTGAGGGGCTGGGGCCAGCAGCTCCCAACAGTAATATAATTCTACTACATACTATATTCTAATAATTAAAAAAAAAGAACCAGGGATTCTTAGAGATATGGCTGGCTTTTCCAGTGATTCTAGGAATATATATTCCAGATGGTAAGAAGTAAACAATGAGCACAAAGCATTTTTATGACAATAAGTAAGGACCTACTCATGCAAAAGTAATATGATGAGTGTATGGGAAAAGAAATGAGAGTCAACTGAAGAAGCCTCCACAGTCCAAGTAGGAGCAGTGTGGGGAAAAAATAGATGATACAACAAGGCATTGCAAGCCACAGTATAAAATAAGTGCCCACAACTTCATACACAGAGACAGAATTAGGTGACTGTACAAATAAACTATGGAGAAGATGGAATGTAGCTTGTGGGTATAGCACAAGGTCCTTCCTTCAATCTCCAGCACCCAAAACAGCAAGAGAACAGCCATTTAAAACTGAGGGAAGCCTGGCAGTGGTGGTCACACCTTTAATCCCAGCACTCAGGAAGTAGAGGCAAGCAGAAACTCTTTGTGAATTTGAGACTAGCCTGTCCTACAGAGCATGTTCCAGGACAGCCAGGGCTATGCAGAGAAACCCTGCCTTGAAATGTCAACTCCTCCCAAAAAAATATAAAGGAAAATACAAATGTCTTATGCGTAGAAATTCAGATAGTTTCTGTAGATAGCCCCACCTCAAGGAAACACAACATGTCTTATCCTAAATGTGGACTGTTGATTTCTTTCCAAAGAGTGTGATATAGAAAGACAGAGAAATTCACTTCACTGTGGATAAACTCAGCAAATACTGTCTCCACCCAGTGACCAATATCACTGTCAGCAATCAGGAGTTGTGTTAATAGTCTGTGCTCTTAAAACTAAGAGTGGTCCTTTACATTTGTGATCTACCCCAAAATCTATCATCCTAGTCTGAAGGTGAGGAAAGCATCAGACAAACCCAACTGTGGAACGCTCCACAAAACCACTGACCAGTGCTTCTCAAGACTTTTGAAGTGAGAAGTAAAGCTGGGAAGAGAAAGTAAGGGGCCCGGGACGAGTTGTAGGAGTGAATATAATCAAAACACACTGCACACACATGGGAAATTCTGAAATAACCAGTAAAAATACTGCATTTAAAAAAGACTGTCAGGATTTTGAGAACTGTCGTAGTAATTAAGGGCATTTGTTGCTCCTGCAAAGCACTGGGATTCACTGCCCGGCATCCACATGATGGCTCACACCTTCTTAATTCCAACTCTAGGAAAACCAGTGCCCTCTTTCGACCTCTTTGTGCATCAGGTGTGTATGTGGCACACATACATGCACACAGGCAAAACACTGTCAAGGGCAATCAAAATCTAAGAAAACATGATAAGGAGACACCACTAGCAAATGAAGCATAGTGTCTTGAACGGAAATCTGGGACACTGTACAAACTAAGGGGCCTTGACTAAAGCAGAAACTAAATACTGACTGACCACCCAGAACATGGAAACCAAGAGCTATAGAGTCCAACCTGGGGTACACATTGAGTTCAAGTCTAGCCTGAGCTATATGATGATAACCTGTCTAAAAGGAACCCTCCAAAAGCAATGATAATCAAAACTTGTTCAGTTATCTCAGTAAATGTATTACATTCATGTAAACTGCCAATAGGAAGGGAGGATTGAAATGGGTGGAAATTCTCTACAAGGTTTTTGCCATTTTCCTGGAAATCTAAATCTGTTCTAAAATAACTTTATTAAAAACAATTGAATATGGAAAATAGTCTTTTAAAGTGCCTTGTTTCTGGGGCTCAAGGTCTGAACCCAATCTCTGCTGAGCAAGAGTATTTAAGAAGGAAATGAGTGGTGGTGGCTCATGCCTTTAATCCTAGCACTCAGAAGGCAGAGGCAGGCAGATCTCTGTGAGTTCTAAGACAGCCAGGACTACATAGAGAAACCCTATCTCGAAAATACAAAAACAAAAACCTAGATTGTCTGGGGACTAGCAAGATGCCCAGTGGTTAAGAGTACTGGCACTCTTCCAGAGGACCTGGGTTCAATTCCCAGCTCCCACATGGCAGCTTACAACTGTCTGAAAGTCCAGTTCCAGAAAATCTGACACCCTTACACAGACACACATCCAATGCACATAAAGTAAAGATAAATAATAAATGAGTGTTTGAGAAGAAAGTGATTAGCATCTCAATCGAGCTACTATCTATCACAAGCTCTGTAAGTGTATGTGTGTGAGAGAGAGACAGAGAGACTTCAACCAATAGCATAACATAAATGGAGGCAAATACGCTCTCATTTATGTAAATCATGTAAATAATTGCAGTTCAATTTACCATCCAAAATCCGGGGAAGTTGTAAAAAAGCCCAAAGTGGAAGTTCAAGTTCCTCTCTGAGGGACACAGCCTATCTGCTTTGTCAGCCATTTACCCTGTGTGGGGAACATCTCTTTCTTCCACAATAACTCCCTTCCTTCAGCCCCAAGTCACCGCTCCTCATTCTAAATCACTCCTTTTTCCTACTGAGTAAAAGAAATGATGGATGAACCCACAAAGAGCCCATAACCCTGGAAGAATCAAGAAAAGAGCTTTGTTCTTGTAGAGTTCAGAGAACAGGTTTGTCTACAGGAGAGGGTAATCGACTGAGGGCAGGAAGGGATTGGCTGACCACAGAGAGTCACACTGGTGACTACAGGGACTGGGGACACACCGTGACTGAAAGAGAGATGACACCGGATGATCAGAAGTCATTTGAGAAAGGAACAGAGAGGAAGTGCCTGAAGATGACCTTGGGACCCTGTCTATTTGACCTGGAGCCCATGTTGTTAGTTTGTAGTCAGAAATTTCTGGCCCATCAGGCCCAAGGTCCAGATCTGCAGTCCCATAGCTGCTTAACCCCCAATAATCACACAAAGGCTTATACTAACACAAGCTGTTTGGCTTATGGCTCAGGCTCATTACTTACTAACTCTTTCAACTTAACCCATTTTCATTAATCTGTGTTTTGCCATGTGGCTCATAGCATACCTGTGTTGTTTTAAATCTTCTTCCTTGGACAGCAGATCACAGCGTCTCTTTCTGTCTCCACCCTTCTTCCCCTTTACTATGTTTGGATTTCCCTCCTGCTTCTAAGATGCCTGCCATAGGCCAAAACAGTTCCTTTATTAACCAATGGTATTCACAGCATACAAAAAGACATCCCATATCACCATGTTTGAACCTGAACACCATCATTCATTCATTCATTCATTCATTCATTCATTGTTTTATGTGTTTGTGTGTGCTGTTTGTGAAACCATGGCATATATGTGGAGGTCCAGGAACAACTTGTATGATCAGGTCCTCCCTCTCCCAAGGTCTCCCATGTGAGCCCCAGGGGATCAAATTTCAGTTATCAGGCTTGGTGACAAGCATCCTTACTGGCTAAGTTATGTTGCTGCCCTGTGATCATAAGTCCAGGAATAGCAGGAGGATCTAGAGGTGAACCTGGAAAGAGGGGAAAGGACAAGGTCTGAGAGCTTCCTCAGGTTCTTGGAGGCCACGGCCTGGAAGGGAGGACTCCAGTCTTTGTCTCTTGCAGACTTGATACCTTTGGGGAAGTCCCAATCTCTTTCCTCACATTCTCTGCTAAATAAGGAAATGATTCCAGCACAAACTGTTCACATTTCACCTCACTTCTCAAGATTCTTTTAGGACAAAGAGTCAAGATTCTCCGTGATATCAAGTAAACGCATCTTTCAGGAAATGAAAGACTGACATTCACCCTCTATTGGCAGAGACTTTAAGAACACCAAGGGATTCTTATGGTTGAGTAAGTCTTGAACATATTATGTAGTGTGAAGGAAGTCAGTCACTAAAACCACAGACTACACAATTCCATTGATGTTCAAGTCCAGAGCAGGGAAATCTAGGGATGAGGATCAGTGTTCTGGAAAAGAGGTAACAAGAAGAAAGACCTCTCTTTGGGGTGATGACATTCCTCTCAAATTACGGATTTGTGAAGTCACTAAAAACCACTCAGTGCATTCTTAGACATGTCCAATCAGTAGCTCGTGAGCTGACTGTGTCCTGGGATAGGTATGAATGGGATTCAATGGACTTGGAGATGATGTCATTTCACAATGTCAAAATGTTAGACAGGTAGCATTTTGTGTAAACATTGTCACATTATTTTAAAAATAAGGAAACCATACAGGAGGTTGGCCCAGATGATTCTCATCCTGCGGCATGTTAGCAGGGAGCAAAGCTTTCCCCCACTGTGACCTGCACACCCTCAGAAATACTTGTAGACCACAGGGAGCCCAGAGGGTCCCAGTCTCACACTACCTGGCATCTCCACATAGGACACCAGGTTTGGTTGCTGGTCTAGAGTCCTCATCTACACCTGAATCCACCCATCTAGCCTAGCCCCTCCAGATACATCCCTTGCTAGCCTTCTAGACACAGGGCAAGAAAAACAGGTTGACTGGCCTCCTTTGCTCAAAGGCTCCCCAGTTTGCTGTTTGCCTGTTCCAGCCAGGAAAGGAAGCAGAAGCTTAGACAATTATTTCTCCTCTCCTCAACCCCTCGACCCAGCCACAACAGTTGTTTGCTGTATCTTGAACACATGGTGCATATCTCTTTTCTGGAACACTCTCCCCCAGGGACCCTCTCACTCCCTTCCTTTACATCTAGACTAATTTCCATTGTCCTGAGACTTCACCTAACCATTCCATTTAAAATTCTAACTCAACACTGTGGGTTTAGGTTCGGAACAGAAGTTTCTAAATTTAATGATAAAGTTACCATAATGCTGCTATAAAAAAAAAAAAAAAATCCAACTCAAACCCCCTCACTCCTGTCCCTGAAAACTATTGCACACATCATGCCAAGTACTTTATTAAATGGCTTTTATCTTCTTGTTTTCTGAATACCTAGTACAGTGCCTGGAAACAGCAAGGGCATGATCAATGTCTAACCAGTGAATAAATTCCTCTATAGAACCCTTACCTGTGTCACTGATTCATAGAGCCTGGCTAGGGAGCCACAGAGATGAACACATCTTCCTCATTCCCTTCAATAACAAGCCAGTACCATCAGAGCCCTTTGTACCCTGGCTCCAAAGTACTACGACCTCAGGATAGACCTCAGCAAATCTGGAGAGAGTTGATCCTTTAGTTTGGCCTCTGCTCCCTTCCTTCCCAAGCACTGACTTTCCCCGGTCCAGTACAGCTCGCTCTTCCTGTTTTCACACTTTGTCTCTCTAAACACATCAGACTTGGGCTGAATAAACACAAGTAAACCAAACCGAAAATATGGCAGACTCTCTCTTCTCACCTAGCAATTCCCCGTTTACTTGCCATTTCCTTTCACACCACCAAAGCCCTGTGGTGAACAGGCACCAGGCCCGCCTTGTCATCACCAAGGACATAATATATCTAATGTCCACTGAGGTGTATAGACAGGATTCATTGCCTTTCAGTATTATTATGTGGTTTGTCCTAGACCTCAGCGATCTGAGGACTTGCAAAGTATACACACCTATGATCCAGGAAGGAGCCCAAGACTAACCAAAAAAAACAAAAAACAAAAAACTGGCACCTTCTTTCTGATGCGTAGATTTGCCCACCAATTTTGAATTCTCTCTGGACCCGAAAGCTCCACAGAGATCACAGTAAGAGTAACTTTAAAGGAGAAGCAGTTTCAGCAAATTCCAGAGAAAAAAAAATACAAACCCGTTAGAGAACGTGAAGCGGCGAGGGGGGGGGGGGGCCTTCAGAAGCTGCCCGGGACCACTTCTGATCTCCCAGGACCGCCTAGGCCTGCCTGAGCGCCCCCTATTGGTCGGATAAGACCCAAAGAGAAGCATTTGGCGTCTTAGAGAGGCCAACCTTCCACCTCCTTTCAACTGTCTGAATGTTCAAGAGTTTCGCAAAGAAAGAGACCGGATGGGCCAGAACTAGAGAAAGAAAAGGATAGTTAGACACTGCGATGGCGCGAGGCTCAGGCATGACCTGGAGAGAATTGCGCACAGGCCGGCTAGGTGAACTATGGGTTGAAAGGGGAAGTTTGCGACAGAGACCCGAAAGAAGACCAGAAAGAACATAAGATCCCCAGCACCAATGGCTTAAAAAGTGAGAGAAAAGCTGTTCGGGCCGTGCGGGTGGCACCCGAGGGGCTCAGGACCAGCGCCTGGGGGTTTGAGCCTTGGGTCGCGGATCCGGGGAGCTGCGCACCGGCTACCCACCTGAGGCTGCCATACCGTCGCGGGAGCAGCTCGCATCCCCGGCCAGCCTGGAGCACGGTACACGGTGCCCGCAGCCGCCGTGGTCGATGTCGCTGGCACGGGGCCGGAGGGAAGCCCGGCTGCGCTCAGGACAGCGGCGACTCTGGTGCTTCCTCCCGCGGGGCCGCAGGGACTCACACGGGGGCGTGTCCATAGGGTCCACCCCGCCTGCGGGGCTCCGCTGGGCACCTGCACGCGGCGGTTGGGGAAGGGAAGTGAGAAGCCACCAGCTCCTGTCGCTGACCCCTGCTCGTGCCACGTGTGTCCCGTGCCTCAGGAAAGCAGGCAGCAACTTCAGTGGCCTCCAAAGAGCAGCCTGAGATGCGGGAGCTGGGGGAGGGCTGGCTGGTCTCGGCACCTGAGGTGGGGATGCGTAGCACAGCTGTCCCAACCACCTTGTCCCTTGAGGCTTGTCCTTGAGACGCTGCCCCCCAAGAAAAAAGGAGGGCCTTCAGGAAGGGGAAGGAGGAGCACCTGCGCCCTGGGGTCTTGGTGTTGCCCTTGGGTGCCCTCCTGTGACCCTTCTGCATTTTCTTGGATCTGGTTCTCTGAGGGTACATGGGTGTTAACTATAATCTTTGACAGACATTACCGCCAAGAACCTTCCACACACTATTTCTCCACTTCCATGATCAGATCTTTGGCTGTCTTTTATTTTTCTGTCCGTTAAAAAAAATATACAAATAAAAATAAATATATTTTTATTTTGGGTGCTTCTGAGGGAGTATGCATGTGCAAGTTGAAGATTGGATGGAGAAGTCAGAAGATAACTTGAAGGAGTCTATTCTTCCATCATGGGATCAAACTTTGGCATGACTCTAGGCAGCAGGTACCCTTACCCTGAGCCGTGTCACCAGCCCCTCCCTCTTCCACTTTTAAGGACCTCAAGTGAATATATTGAGCTGCCTGGACCATCCAGGAAAAGCTGTCTAACTGTTCCATACCATCTACTACTTTAGTTCTTTGTCCTAAAATGTAGCAAATTCACACATCTAGAGATTTGGGTCTGGGCATCTTTGGACACAGTTACTCTGCTAAGGCAGGCACACAAGAATTCCTAAAGCAGAGGTGAGCATGTTGTCAGGCACTCTCCCTCTTTAGGATATCCTTGACCTCTACCTCGATTCTTATGCACAGTGTTAGCTGTTCCGCACTATTAGAGTTCTCTGAGATTATAGAAGCATTTCTTTATTGATGTGGGGTGTCTTTCTTATGCTGTGAATTATCATTAGATAATAAACTGGTTTTGGCCTATGATGAGCCGGCTTATAGTCAGGTGGGAAATCCAAGCATAGACAAAGTGAAAGGAGGGTGGAGTCACGAGAGATGAGATCCAGCTGCCCAAGAAGCAGGATGTAAAGAAACAGGTAAGCCACAGGCCACGTGACAAGACTTAGATGAATAGAAATGGGCTAAGCTGTAAGAGTTAGCAAGCAATATGCCCGAGCCTTAGGCCAAACCGCATGTAAGACTTTATGTGATTATTTGGGACTGCTGGTCTGGATCTCCAGGCTAGTCCAGGCCAGAAAACTCTTATTACACTTTATTTTCAGAATGACTAACTGATGACTCCTGTATTCAAGTCTAAGTTCCTCAGAGTTAACCCCATCTTCTTTGTTATAAAGCCTCTATCCTCTGAGGCCAACTCTGGCCAGAAAACATGCTCAGAAACTATTTGTGGAATGTGTGTGAGAAAGGCTATGGCCAGGAAATCCTTATATCTGAGATCGGGGACAGAGGAGACTTCTCAGACACTGAAAATTTGGTAATCCTGAGCCAAGAGAAAGGAAATACAAAATGACAAATTCAAGCCATGTGTTGTGAAAGCTGCCAGAGAACATTGGTAAGGGGAGGAGTTTAAGTTTAGAGCTACAGAGCTTGAAGGACCTGTGCACAATGGCCTGGAGAGTTCCATTGGAGCAGAAGGGGGTTGCTTAAAGCCTTGCCAAGGGTGCCATCCTTGGACTTGAAGCAGTGCCAGTGAGTGAAGAGAAAAATTAGACAGAACCAGAGCATGGGCAGAACCATGGAGAAGGCCCATGCACAGGAATCACAGAAGAGCATCTTTGAAATTCAAGAAGTACTGAAAATCGATGTCTAGGAGGCCCAGGAAGGAGAGCCTTGGAGACAAGGCCACCAACAGTATTTGGAGATCACTGTAAGATCACAAGACATAAGAACGAGCCACTGATGGCACAGTTATCACTGTTGCAGGAGAGCTACCTGGAGCAGCGGAATATAAACAGGGAAGAGAGGTAGGGCCAAAGCTTTGGAGTGGGGACAGAGATCTGGACCCTGAATTCTTGTCTGAGTTCTCCAGTTAGCCACTGTGAATCCTTAGGCAGGCTGTAACCCTAAAAGCCCTCAACATGCTGCTGTGGGCTGTGAGGGAGCCCCAGGTCAGAAAATACTGGGCTCAAACACTAGCCTTCCAGATCCTGCCGTGGCCTAAAACCTCCTTCATGCCTCATGGGACACTAGATTTGCCAGATCTACACTCCGTGTTATAGTCACTTTATAAGTAGCCTGTATTTAATGCCAAGTCCCCAGTGTCCTCACTTCAAAAGCATGGTCCCTTTTCTGGCTACTAGAAAGTAAGGATCCCCTCCTGCCTCCTAACCATGATGATCATGGACTTCTAAATATTCCTTCACCATCTCCAGCTGTTAGAAGTCATCTGTCAGTTTCAGGCAAGGTCTTGGTCACTGAGTCCGATGTCATATTTCTCACATTGTAGAGCAGCACCAGCTCCTGGAATTTGGCTGGGGAGAGAATCCAGAGGCTGGCACTTCCCAGGTGAAAGGACATTACCAATTTCAAACACAGCCTATCATGTTTCTCTGTTCAAGGGAGGGACCAGTTAGGGGAAATGACGCCTCCAGTTTTGCATCTCTGATACTGCAGAATGATGACTGGGAGAAGGGTACATCCGGCATCTAGAAGGCCTACCAAGTCAATGGAGGGAAGAACTCAGACCTGACTGTTGTGTTACAACTGTGCTTGATGCTGGCAAGCAGGAGGAGTCAAAGGCGGAACAGGGAACAGAGAGGGAGAGAAGGCCCTAGTCCTTACTTCAAGATCATAATTTAAATTAGCAGTCCTGAGGATTGGTGTTTTCAGGGACATAGGCAGAGGTGAAATGAGTATGCTCTAGTGGGCAACCTTAATCCATCTTAACTCGGCTTTCCTGTGAGGGCGGTACTGATCGTATAGTTCTGCAGATCAAAAGGTTAATAACGTCTGCCCAAGGGAACACATCAGCAATTGCAAAAGTGTTTTAACCAGAACCAACGCACTCGATCAAGTAAAATGCATGTCGGACTCTTGCTATGGCCCGAATGTCTCCTAAAGTCACCAGAATCTCTGCTGGCATCTCTTCCATGACAAGTGGGGATGTCAGAAGTTCTGTCACCTGTGGGGCCCCTCTGCTGTGCATGGATTGGCCAACTCTCTCAAGAAAGGAGTTAGAGATGGGAGGAGCTTACTATGACTTCCTCCCCATCCATGCCCTGGGCTTAGCGGCCCATTAGAGGCAGTCTTCCTGTTTTGTTTTGTTTTTTAATCTGAATTGGTGTTTCAGATTATTATTACCTGCCTATATGCCAGCATGAAGGTGTCAGATCCCCTGGAACTGGAGCTACAGACAGCTGTGAGCTGCTATGTGGGTGCTGGGAATTGAACCCTGGTCCCCTGGAAGAATGGCTAGTGCTTTTAACCACTGAGCCATCTCTCCAGCCCCACTTCCTGTTTCTGATCCCCCCCACCTCCAATGCCTAGCATGGGACTCAGCACACATCTGTTTTGAGATTACCAAGTACAAGATATTCAGTTTGTGGTTGGAATTGCTAATGTACAGGTTTAGTGCCCTACCTCACACTACCTTCATATGGAGAGCTTGGTTGGCATCTTGTCCCAGAGTCCCAGGACACTGGAGCCTGTCTGTATATGTCATCAGGGTGGAGAGTGTGAACACAGGATTAAAAGGTACTAATAGTCTGGACCATGTTGGTGGGTTGCAGAGAAGGTGCCTGATTTTGCCTGGTAAAGGGCTGGATTGATAGACTGCAGCTCCAGGCATTTTCAACCTGACCCAACAGAGCATCCTACTAAAACCCAATGCAGGCACCTGGAGAATATTGTGATCCTTCAAGAGCAAGCAGCTTTGCAAAAGACTGGAAGCCTCAGAATGTGGCCATCTTCTCTATCCTCCATCGTGGCGCCTCTCCCTGAACGTCCTCTGCAACAGCAATGCTAATGGCAGGCCTCGAACCCAAGTTCAGAGACAAAATTCTAGGCAGTTGCTCTTTGGCTCCAGTGAGGTCATTTTCTGAACTACTGTTTTTGCTTTGCCCTTTGCTGTGATTGAGAAGCCCGCCAGCTGCCTTGTGGTAGTGCCACAATGTAACCAAACATGGCACTAGGGATGTGAAAAGGAAATGTCAGACTATTTGGAATGCTGGTCACTACCCAGTATCCATTCTGTTGCTATGATAAAAACAAAAACAAAAACAAAAACAAAACAAAAAAAAACCACACACGCTGACAAAGCAACTTGGGGAGGAAAGGGTTTTGCTTACTTGACACTTCCAGATCATAGCAAATCACAAAGGGAAGTCAGGGCAGGAACCAAGGAGAAATGCCCATTTCTCTGACTGATGCTTGGTAAGCGTACTTTGCAGACCTACCTTCCAGGAAATGATGCTGCCCACTGGATGCTGGCCTTCCTACATCAATTAACAATCAAGAAAATTCCCAGCTCCATTCTCACAGGCCAATCTGATCGTGGCAGTTCTTTAACTGAGGCTCCCTCTTCGCAGGTAATTCTAGACTGCATCAAATTGAGGCAGTGAAACCTAACCAGCACACCCTTTCTGTGACAGAATCCCAATTTTATTTGAGAAGAGCAAGGTACCCTACTAGAATACTCCATTCTCTAGCATCTCCTGCAAATTAGCAGACCAACGAGATAAATGAATGGCATTCGGTGAAATAGAGGAAAGTTCTTTATAAATAATTTAACTTTGCTACATTTTTTTTCTTTTCTGCCATTCCTTTATCTCCTGCCTGGGATGGCTCAAAGTTGAATGGCTTTCTTGAACTATGAGGTGACCATGTGGATATCTTAAGGATGATGCAACCAGGACAATGGCTGTTTCCTTACATGGTGATTAATTTTAACTGTCAACTTGATACAATTTAGAATCACCTGAGAAGAAAACCTCGGTGAAGGGTCATCTAGATCAAGTAGCCTGTGGCACCTCTATGGCAGATCGTCTTAATTCCATTAATCGATGTGAGGAGGTCCTGACCACTGCAGGCAGCACCGTCCTCTTAAGTAAGGGATCCCAGGCTGTAGACAGAGTGCTGAACATGAGCGTACATGCATTTGTGTGTCTATGCTACTCACTATGAATGCGATGCCCAGCTAATTCAAGATCTTCCCTTAGTTTCTTCACAAAGGTGGACTATAATTGAATTCTAAATTAAAATAAATCTTTCCTCTCTCTAAGTTTTTGTTTTTGTTTGTTTGTTTTGGTGTTTTTATTTTGGTCCAGGCATTTTGTCTCAACAACAAAAACAAAATTAGGACACCAACCAGCCATGGAGCTTCCCAACAAGCTCCAGGCTTTTAACCACTGACTTTTTTTTTTTTTCCACAGTAAAGGTCAGGGCATCTCTGTTATTTGAGCTGTGATTTTCTTGAGTGTTAAGTTGTATGTTATCATCATGTTTACTGATACGTAAATGGAAGCACCAGCTATAACACACATTCCATCTTATGCTGGCTTGCTTGATGCTCATAAATGTTATCTTCACTGAGAAAGACACTGAGCTGTTGTTGGGAATACTTTCCCAGGGCCATTCAGCAGGTTGCAGAACTGCAAACCCAACCCCAGGTCATTCTGAGCCATGGGACAGTAGCATTGAACTCCCTCCAGACGGTTCATTTAAAAGCACTTCCTGAAACCAAAAGGGTGTTCTCAGAGGGGGACCTGCAAAGCTGCCTCAGTCCTTTAGGGCACATGCAGATGGTCACTGTACTTGTCCATGAAGCGTATCTTACATTCTTTCTACTTCTGCCTTTAGGGGCACTGAAGCAGAAATTCCAGTCAGATGTGAGAAAAACTAAGGAAGCCTCTGCCTCGGAGTGTTCAAGTCAGGCGAGGCCCTAAGAGGCCAATATTGGAAATATGTGGGAACCGAGGCCAAAGCAGGCAAATAACCATGATCACATCATCATTGACATTGGCAGGGTCAGCATTCTCCCTGATTCCTATCTAGTGCTTTTCCTGTTAGAACAGTCTTATTTTATTTATTAGGAGGAGGCATTCAAGATAGTTTCTCTTTGTAAGGCTGGCTGTGCTGGAACTTTCTCTGTCTAAGTCTCACTTGGTCATGATAAATCGTCCTTTCTACAGATAGCTGACTGACTTCTATTTTGTTAAGAACTTTTACATCTGGGCCGTGGGGGCCCAGGTGTTTGGGGGTTTTGTCTTGCTGTGACAAGATACTTGATAAAAGTGACTTAAGTATGCAGAAGTCTATTTTGCTCATAGTTTGACGTTACACTCCACTGTGGCATGTGGTATGAGAGCAAGAGCCTAAGTGTGTTTGCAGTCAGGCAGCAGAGAGGCAAATGCTCAGTTCACTTTTTCCTTTTTATTCAGTCTTAGATGCCACTGTGGAGCAGTGCCCCCCACAACAGGCAAGTTGTCCCATCTCAATGAACCTGGAGGAGTAATCCCTCTCAGGTGTGCCTGGAGGCTTGTCTCCTACAGGATTCCGGATCCCACCAAGTTGAGAGTCACAAGTCACCATGGGGAGATTCTATTTTTTTTTCTGATATTCTTTTGTCAGTTTTTAATTTCATTGATAAAATGAAATGAGACAGGAGGCATTCGTTTGCCTCCATTTTCTGATAAACCAATCTTAACTGTCTTTTTCAAATTTCGTATTGAGCTGTGTGGTACTTTAGCTCCAGCACTTGGGAGGCAGAGGCAGGAGGATCTCTGTGAATTCTAGATGAGCCTGGTCTACAGAGTGAGTTCCAGGACAGCTAGGGCTACACAGAGAACCAGAAAACCCATGTCTCAAAAAAAATAATAAAATAATCTGATTAAAATAATCTGTGAACCTATCAAAGCAGACATTTCTCTATTAACTTTTGCCAGCAATTTCAACTTCCTCAGTAGATATAAGTATATTTAGAGCTTATTTTTCATCTTGGGCCAGTATTGACTGGTTGTATTTTTCTGTATGTCTCCATCTCATCTAAGGCTTTTCGGGTTTATTACTGGAATGAGGGACTCACAATACACCCTTGTCTTTATATCTGCAGAGTTCATTCCAGATATTGACAATTCTCTAATTTTCTCTCTCTCTTCTTCACTCCCTTCCTTCCTCCCCCCTCGGAGCTGTTTATGTTTTATTTATTTTTCAGAACCAGCTTCAGGCTTTGCCAATTTTTGCAGGGGGATTATGTTCCATTGTAAATAATTGTCACATCTACTGGTTTAATAAAAATGCTGACTGGACAAAGGCAGACAGGAAGTGTGGACAGGGCTACCAAGCTGTGAAAACTCTGGGAACAGGAAGAACAGAGCAGAAATGCCACAGAGAAGCCAGCAGATGCAGAGGACAACTATGCTGCTCTAAGAAAGGTACTGAGCTGCATGGCTAAGCAGGATAAGAATAATGGGTTAGATTAAGAGCAAGAGCTAGCAAGTTATATGACTGGGCCCCAAGTCAATCAGCGTACAATTAATACAGCATCTATGTGGTTCAGTGGGACTATGGGACTGTAGGTCTGAAAGTCCAGGTCAGGAGGCTGGGCCACACAGTAAGGCAGGAAAGTCCGGGCCAGAAACTTAATACAACAAATTTTTCTTTTATGTTCTGTCTCATTCATGACTTTTGAGTACTCCTTTGAGTCATGAGTTATTTAAAGGAAGTTAACCTCCAAACAGTCGAGACTTTTAAAAACAAAGATCATTGCTATTAATTTCTGACTTCGCTCCTTTATGGTCAGGCAGACCGCATCTCCAACTGTTTCAAGTGTAGCAGTTCCTAGGATCCAGCTTATCCTCTCATTTGTGAATGAATTGGAAAGAATGCATATACTGGGCTTGTTTGACACAGTGACAGTTACACATGATCACCTCCAGTTGACACTTGGATAGCTCCCTGAACATTGCCAGAGCTTGAAGAGACTCAAATCTACTAAAAAAATTAAAACAGACTACTGTTTTGTCTGGGCTCAACCCCAAACTTATTCTTCACAATGGGAGGCAGCAACAGAACGTTCTGCCTAGTTTCATCATTTTTTTTTTTTTTGGTTTTGTTTTGTGTTTTGAGACAGAGTGTAGTTTGAAGTTTCTGGCCTGGTCCAGCCCTGAGGTCCAGACCCCCAAGTACCACAGGTGCTCATAAAATAATTGATTCAGAAACTTAATTTTATAGTAAATGCTAGGCCATTAGTTCAGGCATATTATTGACTAGCTCTTATGTTTAAATTAACCCCTAATTCTTATCCATGTGTCATCCCGTGGCTTGTACTTTTGCTTCAGTGTAGTATTCTCATCTTGCTTCCTTTGTCTCTGACTGGCATCAGCTGCTCTACTCTTCCACTTCCCAGAATTCTTCCAGTCTGATTGCCCTGCCTCTACTTCCTGTCTAGCTTCTGGCCAATCAGCAGTTTATAAAACCAATATTTACAGCGTACAAGAGCTTAGCCCCACAGCAGCAGGGTTTCTCTGTGTCACAGCTCTGGCTTTCTTGGAACTTGCTTTGTAGACTCGACTGGTCTCAAACTCACCAAGATCTTCCTGCCTTTGCCTCTTGAGTGTGGTGGGATTTGGGTGTCGGCTGATAAGGTCCAAAGACGCTTATCCAGAGCCCCAGGCCCCTGAAGGGGGTGTGGAAACCCATTGATAAGGGGCTTCTGGGACACGAGAGCCGCTCCCTGGTTCCTAGATGCTGGAGAGACAGGATCGGAATCCATCTTCCATCCATCGCTCGTCCACCGTTCTAGACTCCAGTCCCTGTTCAGGTGCTACTATAACCTGCTACCTGTACCGTGAGTGTTGGTTTATAATTTAATAAATATCTATCCTGCACTGGTGCCTTCTAAGTAAAACTTGGCCTACATCTGGCGCCCAACGTTTCCTATCCCCCACCCACCCACCCATGGGTTGGGGTCAGTGGCAGGTTTGGAGAGCGTGCAGGCAGGTTTAGAGTGAGTTGAGTTTAGACTGAGCAGGTAACCCTGCCCACCGGTTCCCCCTGGCTGCTCGAAGGAGCCACACAGCTTTTCGCTGTTCAGGCCACCCAGCGGGTTCCCTGCGCCTACAGGGCTCGCTGCTGCAGTGGTTCACTGTTCAGCATAGGACCACCCAGCGGTTCCCTGCGGCTGCTTCCATGCAGCTTTTCACAGGGCTTGGTTTACAACTCTGGCCTGCCGCAGCATCCTGCTCGAGCCTGCCAACATAGAGCTCAGCACAGGACTGCCACTGCCTGCTTGTACAGCAGCTTTCCGCTCATCTAGCCCTAGTAAAGTGCTCGCATGCCCTTTCCCCAACCTAGCTAGACCAGAGAACTGCAAATTCAAGCGGCAGCTCCGCCCCTAGCCCAGGTAACCAAGGACACCCTTCTCCACCCACCTGTTGCTGATTGCGGCCACCCACCTGGGGCAATTGTAAATTACTCCTGCAGGCAAACAAAGGAAACAAAAACCCTTCAATCTTGTGATTAACATCCTGTCTTAACTTGTGAGAATTTGCTTTTTCCAAGGATTGTATTCTGCCTGCTGGGGCCCTTTAGCACCACATAGGGTCGGTAGGTAACTTCCTGCTGCTGAGAGTCTCTGCATCTGCCATACAGCAGGGCATTGAACATTACTGTGACACCTGTGGACTATGCAGCATCATCACACCTGAATTGAGGTAAAGGCTGACAATTATTCTTTTGAGGAATTCAGGATATATTTTGCCACAATGGTTGACAAGTTTTTAAATGAATATCTTGAAGGATTTAATACCCCAGTCCTACTATTTTTTGGCTTGTTTCTCTATTTTGTGTTCCAAAATAAGAGGATGATGACGGAGGTCGCGAATGTGAACCAGCAATTACTGTCCAGATTCGGTATTATGGAATTATCAAACGCTATGGTGGCAGATGAAGTTAAGCAGGTACAGAACTTAAATCAGCAGTTGTTGTCCAAGGTATATGATGTGGAACTGTCAAACACTAAAATGGCAAAAAAGATGGGTACTCTGGAAATTGGTTACAACAAGCTTTCAGATAAGGTTTCCTCTGTAGATAAGGATAACACTGTACAAGAGAAATATAAGCTCTACATAAATGATGAAAACAAGAAACTTGTTGACTACATTAATCACGTGAACAAGAAAATCATTAATTATGTTAATGATGTAGATCTAAAAATTGCTAGCTCGGTAAGGTCTTTGGAAGGACTACTTCATCAGGAAAATCAAGCTCTGAGACCGGTAGTATCCAAAATCCAGGAATGGAAACCTGTAGTATCCAAAATCCAGGAATGGGAACCTGTAGTATCCAAAATCCAGGAATGGGAACCCATAGTATCCAAAATACAAGAATGGGAGGACCGTATTGCAACATTAGAAAAAGGTAATGATGTATCTTATGCTCAGAATAGTTCAGGTCAACCCCCAATGGGGTGTTATGGTACTGGAAATACTTTACCTAAGGTGGTAAACATGACAGGGCTACCCCCTTCACCACCACTATTGTTCCCAGCTACTATTCAGACAAAGATAGCACCAGGGGGATCCTCAGAATATGTAGAGTATAGTTATGAGCCAGTACATATGAAAGACATCAAAGATTTTAAACAGGCAATATCAATGTATGGTATTCACTCTACTTATGTAAAGCAGCTTCTAAATTCATGGTCAGCAAAAAACCGAATCCTCCCCCTTGATTGGATGCAGCTAATGGCTGCTGTCTTGGACCAAATTCAAAATTTACAGTGGAGAAGCTGGTTTAGAGAGGAGGCCAAGAACTTACAACAACAAGGAAAATTAGGGGTTTCTTTGCTTCTCAGGACCAAATCCTTGGTGAAAGCATGTTTGCTGACGTGAAGACTCAAACTACTTATGACGAGCATACTTTATTGCTATGCCGTACTGCTGCACTTAATGCATGAGAAAAGATTTTTGGACCCAGGTCAAAAAATTGAGCATTATACTAAGGTCAAACAAGGCTTAAAAGAGCCTTATACTGACTTTCTACAGAGGCTTACGATGGCTGTACATAGAGCAATATCAGATCCAGAAGTTAGGAAGCAATTAATAATTTCTCTGGCCTTTGATCATGCTAATCCAGAATGTAGAAGAATGCTTCTGCCTTTAAAAATCAGAGCCGCACCTATAGAAGAATGAATTCAATATACAATCAATGCTGAATCTCTCCATGGTAATGAGGAGAATTGGGTAGACCAAGCCGTTGCTAATGTTAGGGTGAGGAACCAAGGCATCACTTGTTTCAACTGTGGTAGACAAGGCCATATAAGATGGAATTGTACACAAATTACTCTTGGAAATGATGCCCGATCTAGGTTTAATTCAAACAGAAGGCCATTGCCTTCTAGATTATGCAGAAGGTGTGGCAAGGGATGAATGTAGATCTACCAGGGATAAAGAAGGCAACCCTCTGCCATTGGGAAACGCCTTTCGGGGCTTCTCCCAGGAAGCCCCCAAAAATCAGACTCCAAATTCGAGGATGGTGAGATCATATCTGGTCATAGTAGAAGACCAGCACATTCTCAGGATGAATAGAGCACCCAAAACCTGATCTAGAAGATCATACAGTATTAGATGATAAAATAAATTCAAAAGAAAATTCAGAAATTCCAAAAAGAATCACAAAACGAATATTTTGGCAGACTTCGATAAATGAACAAAGACCAAAATTGGGGATACAGATAGATAATATTTATATCCAGGGTTTAGTCGACACGGGGGCTGATGTTTCGATCATAACCCCACAATCATGGCATCCAAGATGGCCTTTACGGGCAGTAGATATCCAATTTCTGGGTATTGGAACAATATCTCAGGTGAAACAGAGTGTGAGATGGCTTGAATGCATAGGACCAGAAGGTCAGAAAGGACGGTTGAAGCCATATATGGCTGATATAGTAGTGAATCTGTGGGGTCACGACCTCCTAATGCAATGGATTACCCAGATTAAAATCCCTCCTGGTTCTGATGTCAACTGGAGGCTCAACTATGTTTCCAAAAATGATGCTTTAAGGTACTATGAAGGAAATTCACCAGCCATTCAGATTGTACAAAAGAATTGCCCTATATTCACAGAACCTAAAAGGACACTCACAGCACTGCCTTTGAAGTGGTTAACAGAAAAGCCTATTTGGGTTCAACAATGGCCTTTGACAAGAGAAAAACTTCAGGCTTTGGAACAGTTGGTACAGGAGCAGTTACAGGCTCGGCATATCAAAGAATCAACCAGGCCATAGAATTCTCCTGTTTTTGTTGTCAAGAAAAAATCTGGAAAATGGAGGATGATGACGGATTTAAGAGCAATTAATAAGGTGATTCAACCTATGGGCTCCTTACAATCTGGTATTCCCCTGTCTTCGATGCTACCTAAAGGATGGCCTATTGCAGGTATTGATTTGAAGGATTGTTTTTTTTTTTTTTAACCATACCTTTACAGGAACAGGATAAAGAGAAATTTGCTTTCACAGTGCCTACTCTTAATAATTCAGGGCCAGCTAAGAGGTACCAATGGAGAGTCCTTCCCCAAGGAATGTTGATAGTCCCACCTTATGCCATTATTTTATACAACAACCACTAGAAATACTACGCAAGTGCTTCCCACAAACTATCATTTACCATTATATGGATGATATTTTGTTGGCAGACCCAAACCCAAAGACATTAGAAACATTGTTTGAAGAACTAAAGAAAATATTGCCTAATTGGGGACTACAAATTGCTCCAGAAAAGGTACAGAGGGGCGATTCTATCAATTATTTAGGATATAAGATAGGTTTACAAAAAATTAGGCCACAAAAGGTAAAATTAAATAGAGATAAATTGAAGACTCTTAACGATTTTCAGAAGCTACTAGGAGATATTGCTCATATACAGCCCATGATTGGTATAAAAAACTATGAGCTAGTTAATTTGTTCAAGACTTTGGAAGGTGACAAGGGTTTAAATAGTCCAAGAGAATTATCTGATGAGGCCGAGAAAGAATTAGAGTTGGTGGAAAAGAAACTTCAAGAAGCACATGTGGATCGTGTGGATCCAGACCTAGATTGCATACTTGTTATTTTACCCTCTAGACAATCTCCAACAGGAATCTTAATGCAAAGAGAAAGCATTATATTAGAATGGATATTTCTGCAACATAGGCCAAGCAAGAAGATGAAGACATATATCGAAAAAATTGCTGATATGATTTTTAAAGGTAAATTAAGACTCTGCCAATTGACTGGAAAGGACCCTGCAGAAATTGTTGTGCCTTTGACTAATGAAAAAATTGAACGATTATGGGCAGACAGTGAACCTTGGCAAAAGGCTTGTAGTGACTTTTTAGGAGAGATTAATAATAAATATCCCCAAAACAAGAGAATTCAATTTATAAAGGAAACTAATTGGATCTTTCCTCGTGTGGTACAGGATAAACCCATTTCTGGAGCCCCTATATTTTATACGATGCAAACAATTTAGGGAAGGCTGGCTACAAGTCTGAAAATTTAACTAAGGTGGCTCAGAGGACTTATAACTCTGTTCAGAAGTCAGAACTATATGCGATTATTATGGTGTTATTGGATTTCACAGAGCCTCTCAACGTAATTACTGACTCTCAATACGCAGAAAGAGTTGTTTCACATATTGAAACTGCTGACTTCATTCCTGATGATACAGACTTGACCTTACTATTCATACAACCACAGGATATCATCAGAGGTAGGATACATCCTATGTACATAACACATATCAGGGCACACATGGGTCTCCCAGGCCCTCTAGCACAGGGTAATGATGAAATAGATCCATTGAAACAAAAAAGGCCACAGAATTTCATGAGAAACATCATGTTAACAGCACAGGGCTAAAGAAGAGTTTTCCCATCACTTGGAATGAAGCAAAAGAAATAGTAAAAACAATGTAACACTTGCTCTTTCTATAACCAACTGTCTTTACCTGCAGGAAGTAATCCTAAGGGTACACAGAGAAATGAGATCTGGCAAATGGATGTGTTTCACTTTCCAGAATTCGAAAAGATGAAACATGTACATCATACTATCAATACCTATTCTGGAATGCAATGGGCTACTGCCCTGAGTTCTGAAAATTGTGAAGCTGTACTTACTCACCTTTTGGAAGCCATAACCATAATGGGAATTCCCACTCAGATTAAGATTTACAATGCTCCAGCTTACGTTTCCCGAAAAATGAAGATAATTTTTGGATACTATAATATAAAGCATATTACGGGGATACCACACAATCCTACAGGACAGGCAGTTGTGGAGAGATCTCACAGCACGTTAAAAGAGATGCTTTATAAACAAATGAAAAAACCCAGAGAGAGGTTGCACAGTGCCTTATTGACTTTAAATTTTCTTAGTGCTGATGAAAAGGGAACATCAGCTGCTGAGAGACATTGGGTAGTAGAGAAATCCTCTGAGTTAAATCAACCCATCTACTTCAAAGATGTGTTGACTTCAGAGTGGAAGCTGGGATATGTGCTTCGATGGGGTAGGGGTTTTGCTCTTGTTTCAACAGGGACAGAAAAGATATGGGTACCGACAAAACTAATAAAAGTCCACTTCGAAAATGAGTCCCTTCCTGAGGAAGAAAAGTAATTGCTCATCCTTGATATGACAAATGGATACATGGTAAGGAAAACACATTTAACAAACCTGGGGCAGGGTCTCAATTTTGTCTTTACAGGAAAACGGATACAACTATTTTTAAGGCATTGACTAGATATTGAATAATTACTCACCTGCAATCGAAGACAGACTGATGATGAAGGAATGTACATGACTGACTATGAGACCAACTGATACGCATATGCACTACTGGGTAATCTCTCAATTCTTACTGCTTTGCATCTTGCATCTACACCTCAAAAAAAAAAAAAAAAAAGGTGGTGGTCCTGATTTAACTATTAATAGGGCTAGATTTGGATTGGGAGCAAGTGGCTTTCTCCCTCTTTAAACCCAAGCATATTGGTAAAGAAAATGTGAAGAATTCTGTCTCATATCAGAAAAGCCACCTGGTGTGAGACAGAAGACAGAATGTTTAGGGACCAATATTATTGTGACTTCATCTCAAACCTTGTTTCTCTCTGTATCTGTACCTTTCAAACATCCTGTCTGCATACAGTCTCCTAAAGTCATAAAAGATATTAATATCTCTTTTGAGTATCAACAATGCCTAAGTTTTCCATTGTAAATAACATTTCCTCCTATCAGCTATCTACAAAGAATCTGGAACTGAGACCGGGCCCCCCACCCGCAACAACTCCTACTAGTGAAACAAGAATAACAGGGAGAGTAAGAGACAGGTAGACAGACAGACAGAGGCAAAATTAGAAAAATCAAGAACCTGGTGCGCACCAATCAATAATTTTTTTAAGGAAATAGACTATTCAGAAACAGCTGCAAGATAGCTCTTTATGATTATCCCTCAGATCACACTTCTAATTAGGTTTCCAGATGGAGTTAACCACTATTCTAAGAATGGTTATAGATGTATGTGGTCAGTCCATTAAGAACTAACCATTGTTTTAGCTTTTACAGGATCCCAAAGAGATGCCATCGCCCTTAAGTCAGCAGGAAGCAACCTTATGAAAGACTACACCCCCTTTCCCAATAAGTTTTATGCTCTGAAGGTTGTGGGTAACTATTATTCTAATAGAATAGTTATAAGTTAAAACTGGGTAAAGGACAGAACTATAATATAGCATCAAAGATCTCTTTTGAAGAAGAGAGGGGGGATAGATAGGATAGATAAAGGTAGACTGTTCTACCAACCTATACACCATTCTAGCTGAATGTATGGGCTAAGCTAAAGACAATTTACACTGGAATAGATATTTGTATATTGATACAAATGTGAAATCATTTTATATGTTTAATTGTGATAATCTGTACATTGGTACAAAGTTTAATCTGAGATTGATTTATATAACCAAAGCAACTTGTACTTCGATATAAATCTGAATCTGTAACTATTATGTAAAACTGAATCTGAAATTGCTATATTTTATGTATGCTTCTACCTCTGTTTAAAATATTTGCACATCATTGTCATGTATACTATGCAATTACTACCTCCATTTAACTATACTAGATATAATGTACTAATGCACTAGTTATGATATATGCATAAGATGTTTTATATACCTCTGTTTATATGATATATATGTATTTATATGTCTAAAATGCTGTGGCCACTTTACCTGGTAATATACCCCTGGCTAATGTTCGATAGTCATACTAAAGGTCATTGTTCAGGGATTGTACAACCCTTATATAGGTACTCTTATTTTTAGTACAGGGTTTATTCCTTAAGACGATAAGAACTGCAGTCAACATTACTTAAGGTATCATATCCCAGTCATACCAGATACAGGTTAGAATATCATAGATATACAGGAATCTTCAACCATTTCATAGACCAGAGAATATGGCATTTAACATTTGAAATTCGGCCACAAGAGACACGACGACTCCTGGTGTCACTGCTCCCTTCACAAGATGGTGTTGAGTATCGAGGATACTCCATTGGAGTTTGTCCTTTTGGCAGAGAATGGCCGATTGAGTAAGGAACTGTTCTTACCTTGATTGCTGACAGTACACACATGGTGTCAAGCTGGACGAACAAGTTGATGGATGGAGACTGACGAAACCTGCCTAGACAGGATAAGACAGTCCCTCCAAAATTGCCCTGCTTGTGAAAAGATCTGTCAGATACCATAGGCCTGTAGCCAATATGATAGATGCTCCAACAGCGCACAAATCCAGAGGTGATTGTCCAGGTAGCTGTGTTGCTGTCCTCTCCCAAATTTTGGAAGCCACTACGTCATGTACTTCTGACTTTCAGGTGATTCACCTTCCTTCTCAGGTCTTGAAGAGGTTGAAGAATGGGTATTTAGGGTTATCACCCTATTGTCCCTTAGATAAGAACACTCAGGTGTTGAATTTTCACT
This sequence comes from Phyllotis vaccarum, assembly GCA_033318265.1. NCBI lineage: Eukaryota > Metazoa > Chordata > Mammalia > Rodentia > Cricetidae > Phyllotis > Phyllotis vaccarum. Next base: position 20,245,434 of record JARWLC010000004.1, on the reverse strand, counting down.
TTCCCAGATTAACCTTTTGAAGTAATTTATACACCCTACCATCTACCAATATTCTAGAACTATATGATGTACCTTATATAGGTTAGGTTTTGATTTGAATTTGTACTTTATCCTCTCCTAGATACTACCTCATAATAATTCCTATTGTACATAGTCTTAGTTTAGTACCTTCTTAGTTAGACAAAAGGGGGAGATGCGGTGGGATTCAGGTGTCAGCTGATAAGGTCCAAAGACGCTTATCCAGAGCCCTGGGCCCCTGAAGGGGGCATGGAAACCCCATTGATAAGGGGCTTCTGGGACACGAGAGCCGCTCCCTGGTTCCTGGATGCTGGAGAGACAGGATCGGAATCCATCGTCCATCCATCGCTAGTCCACCGTTCTAGACTCCAGTCCCTGTTCAGGTGCTACTATAATCTGCTACCTGTACCGTGAGTGTTGGTTTATAATTTAATAAATATTTATCCTGCATTGGTGCCTTCTAAGTAAAACTTCGCCTGCACTTGAGTTCTGGGATTAAAAGCCTGTGCCACAACCTCCCAGTGTTTCATTAGTCTTTAATGGCCTCTCTCCCATCCTGGACTTGGGGGTGGGGTTGAGCTGTGTTTAAGCAGAGTCTCCTGCCATCCTCTTGTGCTGCACCCTTACTGAGATACCCTCCCTTCTTCCTAGCCACTGAAGCCTTTGAATCTCCATATAGGTATACTGGGTTACATCCATCTAAATCTCAGCTGCCCCTCAAGCCCAGCACAGACAGGTAACCAAAATGGGTGGGTGTTGATGACACATGCCTTCAATCTCAGCACTAGGGAGAGCAAAAGTAGGTGGATCTCTATGAGTTCAAGACCAGCCTGGTCTACAGAGTGAGTTTCAGTCTAGCCAAGGCTACATGAGACACTCCCTGTCTGAAAAAAAAACAGCAGCAAACTATATAAGAAAAACCTTTATGGAAACCCACTACATTGTACACTAATTTTAAAATAAACTTTTGAAAGGAGTCTGAACCCAGGGATTCTGCATGGATGGACAATTCTTCTTCCAGAAGATATGGATTATTGAATGAAAATTTCAGTGTCTGGCACAGGTTAAGTGTCCTACAAATTGGTTAATGAGGACTCACATGTCCCCAAAACAACACAGGCATTTGTCATGGTTCGTGTTTGCCCATTATAACTTCATGGTAAGAGCTTATTGGTAAAGACACCACGTATTTTGCAGTATATAAAGAACTCAAACTTGAATTGACCAAGAAAGTGCTCTTGTGCTGGCTAGCTTTCATAGTGCTGAAAGATGTCATTCAGACTGGAAGAGAAAAACTATTATTACTTAGGGTTCAACCATGAATGCTATGGTACTGACCTGCCAGGGAACATATGCCACTGTTGCATAAGTGGTACAGAGGTTATGAACCTAACCAACCACTTTTGGATTAGATTTGATGTCTGCTTTCCTCAGGGGAATTCATATCTGGTATTGTAAACCTGGTCAAAAATCCACAGCACAGGTCATAGGTTCTAGAAAAGAATCTTTTATTGTTGTCTTGCTAAATGAACATGATGTCAAACTGCCTTCTAAATATTTATATTTACACCCATAGATTAGTACTGTGTTCAGTCTTGACTAGAGAGGTTTCTCTTTACAGTGGTCATCAGTCAAAGCAGAGACTTGTAACTGGTCAAAGTGCTAAGAATAAATGATTATTGAGTGCTACTCTGTAAATGGGCTTTTATATCAACACCCCCACCACGACTCAGGAACACTGCAGAAAAGCAGGCAGAAAAAATATAAGAGCTGGAGGATAAGGAGGAATGTTGTGAAACGCTGTCTTCTGACCATGATCTAATCGTTGTCCTCATGAACTTACTGTAACTATGGTTACCTACACAAAATCAAGCCAACAAGCTCAATGGACATTCCAGTAGACAGCACTAATTGAACTTATAAGTTACAAAGAGAGAAGGGACATAAATGGAAGAAGGGGTCATGTTTGAGGTGCCCAGAGGATTGAGAAGAATTTAGGGATAAATATGATTAAGACAGATCATTTATATGTATGACATCTTCAAAGAATACATAAAAGTATTTCATTAAAAATATCAGATGCACTATTGTTCTGACATTTCTTTCTTTGAGTGTTGGTGATGTTGGAAATATTGCCTATGCTCACACTTTTTCTGAAGGTTACTGCTGATGTTCTCAGCCACATTTTAATGATTGTCTTAAATTATTGATTTGCAGGGGCTGGAGTATACTAGCTTCTTTCATTATGTGTTCTGTCATTTACCTTTTGAGTATGCTTATGAGCCTGTGCCGACATGTTTCAGTGGCAATATGTGATTATTATTTCCAAATGGTGGCTTTAGGGGCTTCTGAACTTCCTCTTCCACTTCAGGAGCTTCTTTACAACTTTATAAATAACTCCTCAATTTGTATCTAATACTCTTATTTTTACATTTAGACTTCTAATCCATCTGGAGTTTATTTTTACGTAGGAAGTGGGGTAGAGTGTCACTGTGCTCTCTTCCAGATGGAGAGCTGGTAAGACTCATCATCTTTCCCCTCCAAATGAAACATCCTTTCTAATTATATTAAGTTCCCATTTGATTTTTTGTGGACTCTATTAACCCCTACTTGGCATGTTTCTTCCTGCATACATATGGTTTTGTCTTAATAGATTGGTAGTGAACTTGTTACCTGTATTTGACATAGCATTCAGCTAATAGTAACTTGGATACAAACAGCAGAAATTTAAATGAGTGATACATTCTTTTCTTTCTTAAAAAAGAGCCTAATGTAATAACCCCATGGTTGGCATCGAGGCATCATGCTTATCAGAAACCCAGGATCAGCCATCCTCATTGGTGGCTTTTTCTCCATGGTGTTCCTCGTGCTCTGTGGTGGCTGCTGAGGTTCCAGCCATGCGTCCCTTACACCACAAAGGAATCAGAGTGGTACAGAGGGCACATGCTGGCTAGCTGGGCTTTTAAAAAACTTTTTTGAAAGTTTCTCCTAACACCATGTTATACCCGTATCTGAAAGGAAAATGAAATTGAGGTCCTTTGGTGTTTGACCATCTCTGCAGATCTGGTCGGCAAGCCCTTCTAGCCCACACTTTTGTTTATGATTGACTAGTCCTAGAAACTGATTCACTTGATCATCTTCTTGCAGAGATAAAATCCAAGGCTTTCTACACACTAGGAAGCATTCTACCAGTGAGCTACTGTCCCAGCCACCTCTCTTTCCTTTTTTAATAAATACAATGTCCTTTTTTTTTTTTTAAATAAATACAGTTTTTTAAAGCACTTTTATATTTCTGGAAATTTTGAAAGATAGTCCAGAGAGATTCCATATACTCCCTGCTTCTTTCTTTACTCTACAATCTACACACATTTCCCTGTTAGCGTCTTGCACTGTACATACAACTGTTGTGGTTAATAGACAACACTGATAATTACTATTAAACGAAATCCATGGCTTCCATTAAGGTTCACACTGCACCAGATACAAAGGGGTTTTTGAACACACACAATTACACTCATATGCATACACACACACATGCACATGCACAAGTACACAGTGGAGGGGGAGTCCTTTAACTGGCAATACTCCAGCTTTTATTAAGTCTGCTGGTCCTTTTATAGCCCAGATTCATTCCCACATGGGCTATCCTGTGCCTGTTCGCTGTGTAAGAAATCCGAACACCTCTCCTGGACAGTTGTGGACATGGCTGCCACACAGGGGTTCATCTGTGAGCTAGGAGAGAGGAGCTGTAAACTCATGAGACTTTCCCAATCATGTTTTCTTCCTTTCTGATTGCCCTAATACAAGCTGATGTTGTGAAAATCCACCTGTCTTTGCTTGTCTTATACAGGGATTACAAGTGTATGTCATCATGCCTAGGTCTTGTTGGTTGGGATGGTTGCTTGGTTTGCATGGACACTGAAGATTGAACTCAGGTAAGAATTTTATGGACTTAGATACCTCCTCAGCACCACAGTAAACCTCATGGTACACAAAGGTCTTCTCGCCTGTCATTTCTACTTTTCAGTGGCAACAAAGTGCACACATGACTTCCCTGGTGACAAACTCTTCCCTGTAGACTGCCTGTTAGTCCTTCCCATTTCCTCCTTCAGGAATTTCCTGCCCAAAAATTGCTAAGTCTCTCCTAGAACTGCCCAAACAACCAGGTAGCGTTTGTCTGATTAATTTAAAACAAATGATAAAGCCTTAGAATAACCCTCCTCAAACTGCAGTGCTAGGAAGCTGAAGAGGAAAGGGCTCTCCCTCCTCTGCTTCTAGAACTCATCAGGTGTCCCTCTGCCTGGTGCTGACATGTCCCCTTCCCTCTTGGCCTCTGGCTTGCCCTGAGCTGCAGCTGTGTTTAGCCTCACTTTGCCCATCACCATCACTGTCCCCTCCCTGGCTCGTGTGACAGTCTCCCCTCTCCTTCTCTGTCCCTGCTCTCACCTACTTCTGCATCTCTTCCTCTCACTCTGCTGACTTTCCCCCACAGTCGACTGTTTCTTTTCCATCGGTTGTCCTTCTTGCTTGACTTTTTGACATAAAATCAATATGTCCTTATCACAAGCGTCAGTAGGGCAAGCCTTGTCTAAGGAGCTAAGGGTCTAGGGAGTTGAACTCTGTATGATGACTTTGTTGGCTGGATCTGGAGAAGACACAATAAAAAGACTTGAACACCGCCCCCTCTTTTCCCTTTGTTGTTTCTGATTACCCAGAAAAATTCTTCCTTAATCAGCAGAAAGGAAATTCATGAAGCCAATAATGATGTCGATCGTTTTGAGATCCACTGAGCAGTACAATCTCCTTCTCATGTTAGACTACTTGAGTAGATTACAATTTCAGTAATGGGTCAAAAAAGAGAATGAATACTCATTACAGAAAAATTAAAGATAAAAAAGCAGCAATCTCTGAATCACCAATAGGCCTGGAACAATACAGCACCTGGCTTCTGTAGGGACACACTCTTGTGTTCAAATCTAGAAGGTACAAACCTCTGAATATATAAGGTTGTTTTGGCTTTGTTTGTAAGGGTTTTATACATTTATTTTTTTGAGATTTACTTTTATTATTTCTAGTTATGTGCGGATGTTTCTGCATGTGGATATGTGCATCTGAATGCAGGTGCCCAAGAAGCCAGAGGCATCAGACCCCCAGGAGCTGGGGTTACAGATGATCTTGAACAACGTGAGTCCCAGCGGTCAGAATAGTGGACGTGAATACTAAGGGGAAGCATCCATATTAAACCCATGCTCGCCCAAGACTCAAGGACCATGAAGGAAGAAAAGCACGAAAGAATGTAAGGACTGGAGGTGGGGAAAAACACTGTAACTGCTATCTTTGAGACGTGACTTGGCAGTTGCACCTATGAAATCACAGAAGCTGTGACGACCTGCACAAGACCTATGAAAGATCAAGACTGTCACCATTATACAGTGGGTGAGGGAGTGACAAATGTGGCCCCACTCAGAGCCAAGGAGTGGGGAGTCATATTCCTTGGTGATATGCACACTAGTAAATTGTCCTTTCTTAAGGAAATAACCACCCACTGTACTGATGCAAGCAACCCTTATTAAAGGCAGTAGGCCGTCAAGGAAGATGTGAAAGCAGGATGATTTGTTAGAAAAAGTAGTTTGGGAGGAAGATAAAGGAGATAAAAAAATAATGGGGGATAGGAATGTGATCAAATCCACTTATAAATGTGCATGCATATATAAAAGTGTGAAAGACGGGCTGATGAGAGTGCTCAGTGGGTAAGCAACTTGCCTCAGAAGCCAGATGACCCAAATTCTGTCCCTGGAACCCACAGAAAGGCAGGAGAGAACCGACTCTACAGTTATCCTCTGACCTCCATGAGTATGCCCACACACATATGCATCACACATGCGTGTAATAATAATAAAGAATGTTATTGTATTGTTTCTGGCCTGGACTTTTTGGCCTAGCCTAGAGGTGCAGACCCGCAGACCCACAGACCCACAGTCCCACAGAGACACACAGAAGCTTACAGCAATTTTAAGCTGATTGACGTATGGCACAGGCATATATAATTTGCTAACTCTTTGCCCTTAATCTAACCCATGATTCTTATGCTGTTCAGCCATGGGGCTCGGTACCTTTTCTCAGAGCAGCATAGTTGTCCTCTGCATCTTCTGGCTTGTCTGGCAACTCTAGGGCATCTCTGCTCTGTTCTTCCTGCTGCCAGAGTTTTCTTAGTCCGGTAGCCCTGCCCACATCTCCTGTCTGCCTTCGGCCAATCAGCATTTTTAGTAAACCAGTAGGCGGGACAATTATTTACAAAGTAACAACAAAACAAATTGTGAAATAAACATAGAGGTTCTTTCTTTAGAGGTGTTGAAAGTAACAAAGATGATTGTACCAAATCTACTAGATCGTGTGACTGTTGTAGGACATCCACCAGAAAAGTCTGTTTAAACATCGGTTTAAATCAATGGAATGCCTTTATTAGCCAGCCGGTGACTACACTGGGTATTTGGGATGCCAGTGTAGCCCCAAGCCTTCCTCAGGGTAAGCTTTTAAGCACAAAAAATATGTCCTGGCTTGACATACTTCAGTTAGCAAGAACATCCAGAAACAAAACCACGGAAGTCAAAAGGCAAGGGAAGGACATTTAGACTTTCCCAGAACCGTGGGCTTTGATAAATTAGGTCTTTGTTTGGTTTTGTCAGTTGGTGCTGTCTATATGCTGAGTTTACAGCCCGAATGGCACTTCCATCGTGGAGTCAGTTGTGCTAACAGGACCTACTTAGGTCTGAGGTCCTGTTACATGTGCTAGTCTCTGAGTTCTGACATCAAGTCCTTTATAAGAAGAGTTTCCCACCCCTGAATATCTCTCTTGCCTTTGACCTCTCTCTGCCACTGTCTTCTGCTGAGTTCCCCATGAGGTCCCTGCAACCATAGAAATCAGCTGTCAGATAAAGGGTAAACTCGTGCCATACCAATTCGCACAAAATCCTAACAACATGACTGAGCACTTTATATTTTTCCTTAAATTATACGTGACTGTGTGTGTTTCATTATTTTTATTTACATGTTTATGTGTGTAACTGTGTGAATATATGCCACATGAGTGCAGATACCCACAGAAGCCAGACAAGCCACCCAATCTGAATGCTGGGAACCAAATTCAGGTCCTTTCACAGAGCAGCAAATGCTTTTAGCTGCTAAACCAACTCTCCAGCCCCTTCATATGCCCTTCTTAAAGCCAGTTCCCCCACCTGCATCCATAAGATGAAACTGGTTTTCTAGTTTTATGTAAAGGGAACCATGTAATATGTGCTGTTATGTCTCTCTTCTATTTAAAATATTTGTGAGATCCATCCATTGTGTGTGTAACATAAGTTTGTGCCTTTTACTATGCATTAGAATTCTTTTATAAGAGCATAACCACAATTTTTGGATGGTGGTGGTGTACACCTTTTATCACAACACCCAAGAGGCAGAGCTTTGTGAGTTTGAGGCAATCCTGGTCTACAAAATGAATTCCAGAACAGCCAGGGATGTTTCAGAGAAAGCCTGTCTCAAAAAGAAAACAAAACAAAAGAGTAAACCACAACTTTTAATATCACAGACATTCGGTTCATTTGCACTTAAATAAAACTGTTATGACCATTCATCGGGAATCATTGCATAAATGTGAGTGTTCACTTATCTAGGAGTGGAATGTGGGTTTATGTGGTATTTAGTTAGCATGTAAGAAAATTTAAAGCTGTTTTTCCAAATGGTTGTATATATATTTTTCCAAAATGGTAAGGGCTAATTCCTACTTTCATGAAAGTTAATTTCCACAGGATGCTCCCTATCCCAGATGCTCGATTTTACAGACTAGTGGATGCTTAAAGTCAAGGAAGCAGGGAGGGAAGGACGGAGAGTCAAGGAAGATAGTATCAGAATCACTCAGCAGCCCCCTTAGAGTGTCTCTAGATAGGCAGTGTCTTCTATCTCCTTTAGACCCTGGAACGATCTCTAGATCCTTACACTGAAACTGTCTCCAACAAGTGCTGAATAAGAAATCCACTCAAAGATCCTGGGAAGAGGAAGTATATGAGGAGCAGGCTCTGAGGGAATCCTCAGCTGCTTTCTGTTTTCAGAGTTTGCCAGATAAAGATGCCTGGAGGCTTAGCCCCTCCTCCCTCAGCCCTTCACCATATGTCCCAGCTGAAGAGGAAGTCCTGTCAAAAGGGGAAGGAACAGTGGCTACAGGCATGAAACTAGGTTTAAAGTAACACAGGACAACATAGCTAGTGGGTTGACTCTGCATGGTTTGGCACTTCCAGATGGTAGGCACACACTATAGGACAGCCCAGGGTGGTGGTGGGCTGTGCTGTGGTAAGTCATCTCAATCTATTCTCTGGTGGACCCTGCATGTGCTGTTGACCCTTCAGAATGACTTGCTGTCCAGCAACAGAACTCTCCATAGACAGCTCTTAGCCCTCAGGACACACAGGAATGAGTATCTCCCAATGAGTAACAGAAAAAATGAAGCATACATGCATGTGCGTATATATGCATATGGTCAGTGGGTAGGAAGACACCACTCCTGCTCAAAGGGCAGCAGGTCTCTTGATTGTGCTATCTTGTTAGATCAAACAGGAAGTGGATAAGAAGGAACAAAGAGCAAGACTTTGCTGAAGGGTCTCACTGAGAAATGCAATTAAAGCAAAGAGTGCATAATTAACCTGAACATCCAATGTCAGAGGAATGGCATGGCATGAGTTATACTGTAGGAACTGATGCAGTCTCTAAAGACGTTGCCAGAGGAAATCATTCATTAAACTGAAAACAACTGACTGAACAGTAGGTATGAAAGGATCCCATTCCTCCATTCAGGGAGAACAAGAATAGTGTGTTCCTCACAAGGATATGTGACTGGACTTAACTGATTCCCTTTCCTCTTTTGTGAAAAATATATTAATGCATATATTTTGAATAAATTAATTTTATGTATGTAAATTTCCCCAAAAGTTTATTTAAAATATACATTTTTTAAAAAATGCAACAAAAAAGAATATCAAAAAAATATGAAAAGTACTTGAAGTCGGGGTTGTTGTTTTGCTATATTTTTAAATTTCCCAGTCATTTCAACTTATTGACATTTATATTAAAACTATGTGACAAGCTAGAGAGATGACTCAGAGGTTAAAGGCACTGACTGCTCCTCCAGAGGACCTGGATTTGTGTTCTGACAAATAAAGCTTGCCTGGAGACCAGAGGGTGGAGTAGTTACTCGCTATCCACAGAGGCCAGGCGGTGGTGGCACCTACCTTTGATCCCAACACTTGGGATGAGGAAGCAGGAAGATCAGGAGTTCAAGGCTACTCTGGGTTACATGAAATTGAACCAATCTGAAAGAGAAACTGAGCAGGGTAGTGGTGGCTCACATCTCTGATCTCAGTACTTGAGAGAGTCATGCCTTAATGCCAGCACAACTGGGAGGTGGAGAAAGGAATATAAAACGGGTGAAGACAGAATCTTGGCCCCCATTTGGTCTGAGGATTCTCAGTAAAGATAAGAAATCTCTAGTCACCTCCCCCCATTTAATCTGAAACTTTATAGAGGTAATAAGTCTCTGGTGGCTGGCTGTTCTGCTTCTCTGATCTATCCGTTTTCACTCTAACATATGACTCCCAAATTTTATAGGATTGTGCTACAGCTGGCACCCAACATGGGGCATGACTACATGAAAAAGCTGCTTGCCTGTGGTTTTGCAGCCACCAGCACACACCAGAGCTAAAAATGGTGGCTCTGCTGAAGTCACTCATCAGCCCCCTAGGTTTTCCTTTCTTTTTATCCCCAAACCCTCTGATAACATTTGGGATTTTTCTATTGCATTCTTGCAGCAAATTTCACAGGCACTTGAGCTCCAGACACTATTGGAGTTACTTGCTTTTGCACATCACACACACACACACACACACTCCCAAGTGCAGATGGCTGACTCGTTGGCTCCTTTTCACCTGGTGAGTTGTGGGCTTTCCATGAACCCCTTCCTCAGGCTGCTGCCATACTAGGTAGCTCCCCGACACCCCTCGGGCTTTTACTTTTCTATGCAGCAGCAATCAGTCCCACACCGCACTGCCAGCAGATCTGGTGAGACAATCGGGAATTCTTAAAGGGGGAACTAGTTTAAAAGAAAAAGATGTGGATAACACTATTATGATGAAAGAAGTTAGGTCTCTGTATGATTACATGACATATGGTTAAAAATCGAACAGTTAAATGTAGGGATAATCAACTTAAGTGGGATTGACATAATGTTAATTATAATTTTGGTTTGAAATTTATAATTTTGGTTTGTAATTATTAATATTGGTTTGAAAATTCTTATTTTATTTTTAAAAAGTTGGTTGATATGAGTGCCAAGACACAGGCCTTAGAAAAACATATTAAAACAGATTATAAATAATATTCAGACAAAGTCAGAAGAATTTAAAGGAGAACCAACTGTAGTATTAAGTTTCTGGCCCGGCCTTTCCGGCCTAGCCCTGAGGTTCTGACCTGCAGATCCACAGTCCCATAGAAACACACAGACACTTATATTAATTTTATGCTGACTGATGTAGGGCCCAGGCATATAACTTGCTAACTCTTTACTCTTAAACTAACCCATGATTCTTATCTTGTTTAGCCATGCAGCTCGGTACCTTTTCTCAGAGCAGCCTTTCAACTTCTTTCCTATGCATCTGCTGGTGTTTCATCATGGGGTCTCAGTGATGTCTCTTTGGCATCTCTATTCTGCTCTTCCTGTTCCCAGAGTTTTCTTAGTTTGGTAGCCCTGCCCACACTTTGTGTCTACCTTCAGCTAATCAGTGTTTTTATTAAACCAGTAGGTGGGACAATTATTTATAATGTAACAACATAATCCCACTACAACCAATCTTACCATTACATTATAAAATTATAGAGGAACAGCTCAAGGTTTTCAAACAACCACATTAATTTATCTAGTCACTTTATAGGAAGTGCCAAAGGGCAGATGTCCCCAAGGCTGTGTAAGAGCTGACTAGATTCCTGTGGAAATGTTATTTAAGGAGATTTAAGGGAGCAATAGTTTCATATGGTATGCATTTATCTTTTGTGAAGCTGATGTTAAATTCATGGTTAACTAGTAACAGAATTGTCCCACAACAAAGACTTGGTTACAGCAGTTTTGGAGCCTGGTCCTCAATTACAGTGGAGAACCTGGTGGAAAGATGAGGCTAAGACCATTGAACAATGGAGTAAGACTAGAAGCATTGAAATCTCCCAAGATGAACTTCTTGGAGAAGGTGATTGTGCTGATGTACAAAGACTGTCTCCAAAACTGCTCTGTGCCATGCAGCAGTTTTAAATGCTTGGAACAGAACTGAAAAAGTCAGAAAAAGAACATTTACTAAAGTTATACATGACCCAAAAAAAAACCTCCACTAATTTTTTGCAAAGACTGACTTTATCTATAAACAAAATGATACAAAATTCAGAAGCTAGGCAAATAATAATTGAATTTCTGGCTTTTGAAAATGCTAATTCACAATGCAAAGGGTAATGAGGCCTCTAAAGACAAGATTAGCATCCATACAGAAATAAATACATAGTCAGTATTGAATTTCTGATGATAGGAAGGGTGATTTCCAGAGGACTGAAGAAAAAACAAAATATCAGGTGTTTTAGTTGTGGCAAACAAGGTCACCTAAAAAGGGATTATAGTCAGAGTGTTTCTAGAAACAATGTTTTTTTCTAAGAATAATCCAAACAGAAGGCCCCTCCCTTCCGGAGTATTATAAGGTATAACAAAGCCTGACATTGGACCAACAAGTACAGATCAACAAGAGACAAACAAGGTGACCCTTTACTATCAGGACATGCTTTGGAGGGCCTCTTGCAGGCCCCCATGTCAAATTTGGTTCAGTTATTCCCTGTGACCATGGGGGAAACTCTTCCTCAGAGAAATTTTAAAAACCCAGTGCCTACTGTAAAAAACCCATAACACTCTGGATGATAGAATAGCTTTAGAAAATAAAACAAAAATTTTAGGAGAAACCATAAATTAAAATTGATAAAGATTAAATTTAAGCAAGAGAGAACTCTTGGTTAGAAGAGATGATAGTTCATCAACTAGTGTGACCATTCAATCTAAACTAACTTACTAGACTGACAAATGCTTTTCATTTGATCCACTATAACTTGCCAAAAGGGAAACTCCTGAAAGTTAGGGTTGGGGCAGGGTTTTGTTTTTGAGGAATTTAAAGACCTCTGAATAAATAAGATTCCAAAGAAGAAGGGGTAACTACCCAGAAAAAAATTACCAAGAAAATGAATAATCTGACTTAATGTAATCTCTGATGTCTCCAAAAAGTGAAATATGGTAATGCCACTAAGCTGCCAAACACCACCTAAAGATCAGCTTTGGACTACAAACTGCCCGTAACAATTTCAAAGTGGCTTACTGAGATTTGAAACAAGCGCTGTGGTTTCCCATTACACAGAGTCTGGACAACAAATAATAGAGGTAGCTCTCTTAGGACTTGATAATTAACCCATTTCCCCCCAGGTTCCCTAATTATCATCCCCACATAGCAGGAAGTAATTATAAGAACACAATCTCTATATTCCCAAGAGGTGAGGTGGGTAGTTTGGGGTCATTTATTGGTAATGGCCAGAAACAAACGTTGAACAAAGGAAATTAGATTCAGGAGTCTTGTTCTAAACAGAAAGGGGTAGAAATAGGATAAAGGGGTAGATTACTGAATCCATTTTTAACCAAAAAGTAATTTACTAGTTCTAAATATTTTACATTGGCTTGGATTTTTTTGTATATTGATACAAATTTGAGGTCATTTTTGTTATTCTGTGTGTATGTTATGTAAATAATAGGATAAAAAGGTATATTGTTGAATCTAAAACTACTAGTTTTAAATATTTTACATCAATATGGGTTTTTACATGTCGATACAAATTTAAGGTTATTTTTGTTAGAACATACTGTATATACTGTACCAATATTGTTCATCTAACAATGTAACTACTCTCATAAAGTTATTATTATAAACTAATTATAATAATAAATATGCAGGTTAGTAGTTAGTTACCTATTACAACCAAACTTGCAGTCCTGTTAGGTATATTTTCAAGGCCAAACAGAAATATATCTTAGATATGCAGGTGGTCTTCAAATACTACAGAATATAGCATTTAAGATGTTTTAATAAGGTTCTCTCTCTCTCCCTCCCTCTCCTTCTCCTTCTCTCTCTCTCACTCACTCACTCTCTCTCACTCTCACACACTCTCTCTAACAATGGGACATGTCTGCTACTGGAAGCACCAATCTTCTTTGGAGAAGATGATGGACATTTAAGAAACTCCATGTGGAGTTTACTTCCTTTGTGGCAAAAATTAGCCACTGGGTAAGAAATTAACCTTGACAGCCTTGACTGCTGATAGTATGCTGCCCAAACTGAATAAGCAGGACACAAAAGATAGTGACTACAGAACTTTACCAAGACAAGGTGTGACAGTCCTTCAAAAATCCTGCTTCACAAATAAGTCTGTCAGACAATCTAGGCCTATAAGCTGAAGATAGATATCCCAACATTGCAGAGGAAACTTGGGTGACTATCCAGGCATCCAGATTAACATCTCTTGTTTCTGGAAGTTGTTTGTTCTACATTTTTTATTTACTTGGGCAATATTATATCCCCCTCAGGTCTCTGATGGAGTTGAAAACCAGATAGTTAAAGTTTTCATTGTTACCAGGTTTAGAAAGAAACTCACAAAAGAGGTGTAAAGTGCATAATGTTGAAAAACATCAAAAGATAGTTTGGGGTTAGTAATGCAAGTTAGGATAAAAGGTGAATTAGGTACAACATTCTGGGCTCACCAAGACTGGACAGATAATGGAGTATTTTCTCTGAAATTGTCAAATGTTAATGGACTAGACATTGTTAATGCAGTTATTACCTGTATATATTTGTGTATAGTTATTGCACCTATTGTATATAGTTTTTCTATGTTAGCTAAAACCCTTGTTTTTCATTTAAACAAATGGGGGAATGTATGGTATTTCATTTGTATTCTGATAAATAAAGTTTGCCTGGAGATCAGAGGACAGAGCTAGTCACTACTTAACCAAAGAGGCCAGGCATTGGTGACACACACCTTTGATCCCAGCCCTTGGGAGGAGGAAGCAGGAAAATCAGAAGTTCAAGGCCACCTTGGGCTATACAAGATTGAACCAGTCTAAAAAAGAAAAGTGAGCTGGGCAGTGGTGGCTCACACCTTTGATCCCAGCACTTGACAGACTCATGGACTAATCTCAGCACAACAGGGAGGTGGAGACAAGAAAATAAGGCAAGTGGAGACAGAATCTTGCCCCCATTTGGTCTGAGGATTCGATAAAGGTAAGAAGTCTCTAGCACCCTCCCCCACCCCCTGCTGCTGCCAATTTGTTCTGAGATTTTGTAGAGGTAAGAAATTTCTAGTGGCTGGCTGTTCTGCTTCTCTGATCTATCCGTTTTCATCCTAACCCCTGATTCTGGGTTTTTATTGGTTAAGACTAATTAGAATCTCGATACAGGATTCTATTCCTAGAGCTCACCTCCGAGTTCTCATAAGCCTCTGTAACTCAAGTCCCAGGGGATCTGATTCCCTCTTCTGGCCTCTCTGTGGACACCAGGCACACATGTCAGACACAGATATCTGTCCCGCAAACAAGACGCAGTACAACAGGATCCTTCTGCAGCAGGTTTATTGAAGCTTCACACACTGGGGCAAAGAACGGAAGACCCCGAGCCTCCCAGGCAGGCCGCTTTTATAGGCAACATTGTTTATCTCTGACGTGGGCCTTTCCCATTGGTCAGCACACCCTCACCCGATATGATGTATCTGTCTGGGGGCCAGGCTTCTTGCTGGAAAATTACAAGGTACCATGCACAGTGACTTGTTTACTAAGGAGCTTCCTTAAACCGCCCAGCCGGATACAGGTGCCATCTTTAGGGTGCGGCTGGCTCCCTACAGATATCCATGCAAATAAAATACCCAATGTACATAAATTAATTAGTTTTTTTTTTAAAAAAAAAAAAACTTATGTGATAGAACCTTAGTATTGTGTTGCACTTCTTTAACCCCAGAACTCAAGAAGCAGAGGCAGGCAGATTTTTGTGAGTTGGAGGCCAGCCTGGTCTACATAAGGAATTCAGTGTCAGCCAGGACTACACAGTGATATCTTGCCTGAAAAAAAAAAAACAAAAAAAACAAAAAACTGAGCATGGTAGCACAGTCCTTTAGTCCCAAGCATTCAGGAGACAGATGCAGGGGAATCTCTGAGAGTTTGAAGGCAGCCTGGTCTGCACAGTGAGTTTCAGGATAGCCAGAGCTACACACTAAGACTCTTGCCTTAAAAAATAAAAATAACAAAGCAACTGTGATAAATATTAGGAAGGCTATTATTAGCATAAAGCACCCATTAATAAAATGTACCACAAGCTTATTTCAATGGATGTTACAAAGGTATAAATGGATATAAAGATTTACATCTGGAAACCAAAATGTGAATAAAAACTGAAATTAACAGTGAATATCTTGTATAGTGGTAAAATAAGCATTCCCAATACAAGTGAATGACAATGTGTGATTTAGTGTTATACTAAAGGACTATCCTATAGTCTCCATTGGGTCTTGATAAGCAAAACACATACATCCTAGTAAACATAAGCATTTAAATAAATATATTAGAAGAATGCAGAAGCATATTTATCCATCATAATACTTGGGGATATGGCTGCAATACTCATTGATTGTAATCTACAGTGCTAGATATCTGCAACCAGAGTTTTACAAATCAAGGAATCATCCATATTCCATAATCCTAATGTCCTACTCTGCTTCACATATAAACACAAGACATTTTCTAAAAGAAACATCTCAAACTATATGACAGTTTTAACACCTGCACCAGATCTGGAGAGATGGCTCAGTGGTTAACAGCACTGGCTCTTCTAAAAGACTTAACTCCAGAGGCTCAATCTCCAGCACTCACATGGCAGCTCACAACTGTCTGTAACTCCATTTCCAGGGCACCCAATGCCCTCTTCTGGTCTCTGTGGGTACCAGGCATGCAAGTGGTGCATGGACATAGCTAAAATCAAAACACCCACACATAAAGTAAAACTAGCCAGGCAGTGGTGCTGCATGCCTTTAATCCCAGCACTCAGGAGGCAGAGGCAGACATATCTCTGTGAGGTCAAGACCAGCCTGGTCTACAGAATGAGCTCCAGGGCAACCATGGCTACACAGAGAAACTCTGTCCCAAAGAAAGAGAGAGAGAGAGAGAGAGAGAGAGAGAGAGAGAGAGAGAGAGAGAGAGAGAGAGAGAGAGAGAGAGAGAAGAAAGAACGAAAAGAAAAAAATAAATAAGGTAAATAACTTTAAAAAGAAAAAACTCACTTCAGATTAAAAAGAGTTACTGAATAGAGATGACTCGGTAATTAAAGATACTAACTGTTCTTCCAGAGGACCTGAGTTTGATTCCTAATGTCTCTGTTCCACAAACCAGCTCCCAAATAAATGGCATGGAGACTAATTATTAATTATGAAAGCTCAGTCTATAGCTTAAGCTTGTGTCTAACTAGCTCTTATAACTTAAATTAACCCATATTCTTACTAATCTACATTCTACCATGTGGCTTTTACCTCTATCCCGTTTTATGGTCCAACTTGTTCCGCGTCTGGCTGATTTCTTTTTCTGTCTCCACCCTTCTTCTACTCAGCATCCTTTTTGCCTTGAAAATCCTTCCTAGCCATTGGCCATTTAGCTTCTTATTAAACCGATCAGGGTAACACATATTCACAGTGTACAAAAAAAATAATCCACAACTATCAATCATCTGTGCCTTCAATTCCAGTGTATCTGATCTCCATGGCCTCATGGGCACTAGTCTCTAGACACATATACATAAACTAAAATAAATAAATTTCCGTGGGATTCAGGCATTATTTAGGCCTAGAAGCATAGCTTTGAGATATCAAACCCTAAATGGGGCGTGGCCAGCCCCCACTGAGGACCCAGGGCAGCTGGTCCTTCCCCCTTTTTGTTCCTGCAATCTCAGGGAGAGGATCGGACCATCCTGCGTGGGACAGATCCACTCTCCAAAATGTGCCTTAAAGTTCAATTTATATCAGTGAGTGTTTTTATAACCTCTTAGTAAATATTAATCCTTTATGTGATCGATTACAAGAAAATAATTCTTACAATATCAATCTAATAAATAAAAAGTGTTGTTAGATAATTTTGTTACAAATCTGATGAAATTGAGAACAGTTTTCCCAGTAAAACATATGAAATAAATGAAGAAAAACACAGGAAAGGAAACTGAGATGCTGGGCTGATGTAGGAATGTCTTTCTATATGCTGTGAATAAAGAACTGTTTTGGCCCATGACAGGTGCAGAATAGCTAGGAGAAGAAGGGCAGAGTCACAGGCAGATCAAGCCAGACACCCAAAAAAGCAACATGTAAGGAACACAGGTGAGCCATGGGCCACATGGCAGACAGATTAATGAGAATGGGTTGAGTTAAAATGAAGGAGCTGGTTAGCAATGTGCCTGAGCCACAGGCCAAACAGCATGAAGTTTTAAGTGTCTGTGTGCTTCTTTGGGACTTTGGGATTGGTGGTTCAAATAAGTGGCAGTGGGCAGATCCGAATTGTGGAGCTAGTCCAGGCCAGAAGCCTAATACAACACTGGACTGTCAGAGCTGTGAGTGTACTCTCAGGGCCTCAAGTGTCCACTAAGAATCATTATGATTGGTGAGACAGATCTGTATGGGAGCAGCTACAGGATAAAGGTAAGCAGGTGACCGGGCTGATGGCTCCCACTTCCCAGTATTTAGGAGGCAGAGGCAGGTGGATCTCTGTGAGTTCCAGGTCAGTGTGGTCTACAGAGCCAGTCCAGAACAGCCAGAGCCACATAGCGAGACCTTGTCTCAAGGGGGAAAAGTAACAGGTGACGGTGACATATATTTAATGACTTTGTTTCTCTGGATAAACTTCAATTTCACTTTGCAAGCCTCACCTGCAACCAGCCCTGTGCTGACAGGGATGGATGCAGGGTGTGACAGGGACTAAACTCTGCCTACAATCTCTTCATTTGTGTAAATGAGCTTTGCTTGACGTGGTGGTTATTATATTCAGAAGTGCAGGCAGGGGCTGCTGAGGGGCTGCTGAGGGGCTGCTGAGGGGTACCAACTGCCCATCTTTCTCTCCTCTCCGTTCCATGGGCCTCAGCCCTCAGCAGAAGTGGAGACCAGACCCCAGTCTCGGATAGTCTCGAAGGGAGCTATGACCTTTCCTCTGCTGGGTTCATGCACAGCCTTCTTTTTCAGTTTTATTGATGAATAAAAAAGGAAGAAGAAGGAGAAGAAAGAGGACAGGAAGAGAGGGAGATATTTAAAGAGAAGAAAAGGAAGACAAGACAGAGGGGTGCGTGTGTATGCGCATAAGAAAGGAAGGATGTGCACCCAAGTACTAAAGCGCTGGGTCACTTGGTCGCAAGGCATGCTGGGAAACTAATGAGGCTTTTTATTTTACAGAATTTCCTGGTTGTAAAATGCAATTTAATAAGTCTAATTCTAGGTATATACTCAAACAAAAGCCATATTCAAACAAAAATGCTCATGCCCACCTTACCCATAAGGGATACACCTAAATGGTACAATATGAACTAGCAATAAAAAAAACTACATAGTAATGTCACACAATAAACATGATCCTTCAAAACATCATGCTAAGTGAAAGAAGCTAGCCACGAGGACCACATAGTGTATGACTCCATTGCATGAGACCTTCAAAACAGATACAAAGTGGGACAGATGTTCTCAGGACTGAGACAGTGAGGGCACTGCAGTCCGGGGTAGGTGGTTGGTGAGGACAGTGTTTATTTTTTTGCTGGGGGGGGGGGGGGGTTTCTCAAGTCAATTTTGGAAAAGCAAGCAGACTGCATACTTTAACTGGGCCAATTGCCTATCTTGTTGCTAAATGTTTTGCAAAGCACATTTTGCTTTTATACTGATGAAACTGGTGATATTATATGTTAATGAATATATCACGATATGGGTTTTCAGTCTATTCATGCCCCCTCAAATCCAAATTATTAAAATTAAGACTCTACCCCTATCCAATCCTCTAACAACTGCTCTTATAAATAGGTAAGTTCTCTAACAGAAGTGGGAGGGAACACAAGGCGGATCTTGCAAAAAGGAAAGGAGAAGGAAAGAAACATATATATCAATGAGCAAAATGGAGAACCCAGAACTCATTGTTTGGTATTGTACGTTTTTTACAATTCTGCAGTGAGGACAGTTTCCTTCTTTCTTGAATGGCATTGGAATAGTTAGTAATTTGGGGCAGAAACAAAATTAGAACCATATCTTGAGAACATACCACAAAAGGAACCTCCAGATGAATTGAAGTGTTAAAATCACATTAAATAAAATTAAGAATAAGAATGTCATGATTATCAGAGCTGTGAAGAATATGCTATTTTCTCAACTCTAAGGGCAACTTTAAACTATTACTCAAGTAGGATATCCCTATACTTGAAAAATCTCATTTCTACACCTTAAAAACAAAAATTAAGATAAAAACTCTACACTAAGCATTTATCAAATGTATAATTAACAGAAAAGATTCATCTACTTGCCTGTGGTTGTTTTTTAATTCATAAGTGCTGCAATAAAAAATAAAAATAAAATGGCTGGACTCTCCAAAGGTTCTCCCCGGTTAACCTGAGGGTTTGCTTTATGTATTGAACTTGCTTTGGCAAACCAGCCTGAATTCTTCTCTTTTCCCAGAACTGCATTAGTGACCAAATCCAGCAAGCCCGTGGTCTATGCCAGGTTCAAACGACATGCCACTCATCATATCCTTCTCTTCAAAAAAAATATTATCAACTGTAAAACAAACACCTTATCCAAGTGTCCTTCCTCCTATGCCCAATCTTTCCTCCTCCCCTCCTTCCCCTCTCCCAGCCACCACAAACATGGATGCATGAATTTTCTAACCCATGAGTTACCAGATGGCTCATAATTCCCTGAGACATCTTTCAACAAACCTGTTTAATGTCTGAAAGAGACAATGACCTCGGCACCTGGTCATTGTTCCCTGACACTTGTCCTGCCCCTTCCGACCTCACTCCACAGCCCTGCTCCCTCCTCTCTGCACCGCCTCCAGGTTTCCTTTCTACTCCAGGCCTGACTCTTGGGTGTTAAAGACACTTTAAGTCTCTTGTCATTCCTGCCTCCATACCCCCTCCTTTCCCTAAGAAAGCAATCAGTTGTTTGGCTTATCACATGATGCTTTAGGATTATTATTTAAAAGTAAAAACTCAGAGTTTTTGACAATAATGTACATGGACAATTTTATATCACTAATGGATGTGGGAAATTGTCAAAGGCCATAGAATTGTGCATTGTTTTTATTGTTTAAGTGTGTGTGTGTGCGTGAATGACACTCAAATAGTTACATTCTTGTTCTCTGTGTGTTCCCCTGCCCCAACTTTTATTTAAAAGGCTTGCTTTTAGAGGCAGCTCATTGACTTCAGGTTTGTGACTCAGTGGGTCTAGAGAACAGCCCAAGAACATTCAGCTTGAACAAAACTTCCAAGTTATTCTGAGTAGAGCATTTTTGGAGAGCCATTGTCTGTACACTGCTGAGGATGCTAGGGACGGCTTGCCCAAGCCCCTCTCTGCTTGGGCTTTGACCCTGTGGTCTCCTTCTATCCTTCCACCAAAATCCCCTGTTTGACATGAGTTTGTTTTTCTTTTCAACCTCAAAAGCCTGTCTAGAACACAGGGGGTAAGATCTTACATAGCTGGATGTGGTACATGCTATAAGCCCAGTGCTGCTGATTTCAGGCAGGGTTGCAAGCTCTAGGGTACCTACATAGCAAATACTAGGTTACAACTCAAACAAGCAAAACCATTTTTTGAAAAACAGAAAAGTACACCTGGGTATAGTACTACAAGTCTTCAGTCCTAACACTTGGAAGACAGGAAAGGGGAGATCTCTAGGGATTCCAGGCCAGCCAGGGCTAAAAGTTAATATCTCCAACTTTATTCCACTCCTGGGAACCCAGGGGCACAGGTTAGACAGGACCTTCCAGCACCTTTTGCTAACTTCTACCATTTTACCCATTCTTTGATAAAAAAAAAAAAAGACAACATAACATTCTGCATAGGGATTCAGATTTTGCTCTTGAAACCAACCAAAGCCACCTACGACCTAAATAAGATGAAAATTCACTTCTGTCGTAGAGAACAATTCCAAAGTGGGTGGCCCCATACTGGCAAGCTAGCTCCACTTTCAAATGTCATCTCAGAATGCAAGCGGGCATACAGGTGCCCCCCCCCCTCTCTCAAGTCGGGGAGAGAGTATTCCTTTCTCTAAAAACAGAATCGGAAAGGCACACAGGTCTAAACATTTCCCTTTGCCATCATTTAAATCCATGCATAACTCACTGGAAGACATTCTTGGAAACAGAGTCAAGTTGGTTAGTCACGTGCCTGGCTCTATTGTAAGGATCTATTGCCAAGGAAAAGGAAAGAGACTGGATCTTGAGAGGCGTTGAGCAACCCCAACGACGCAGACAATGCTCTGCAGAACTGCTGATTACACAATGTCCTTTTGGGTCAATGAGCACAGAGCCTCTTGGTTCAATAGCTGTCTAATATTTCATTGTGCAGTTCTAACACAGTATTGCTCACTGGCTGACCTGCAAGTTAGGTCCACTCTTGGTCTTTCTTCAACAACAAGCATGTTCATGGGGTCTGGCTTCCTAGAACTTTGTTTGGTAGGAAAAGCTGACTCTAAAATTAGTCAAAGGATGTGTACATTTTTTTTTTTTATTTTTCTCAAAATTGCCAAATTACTCCTCCCAAATCCTCTATAGAAGAGCAAATTAGTTACACATTCATCCGTAAGAAATGAGAGGCCTCGTTTCTTTATCATGCCATAAACTATTTACTTTTGGCCCATGTGAACGGGTGGAACATTGAACCTGTAACACACAGCTTAACTGCTATGGAGGTGTCTTTAGGACTCTGCCCTATCTTCATTGGTGACTAGCTTTTCTTTTTGTGTGTTATGTTAATTCATATCTGCAAACCACTGGGAACCCAGAAGGAAACAACTCATCCCCCGGTTATTTACAAGAAGGAACTGAGATGAAAATTACTTACAGTGCTGTGAGAAAGACAAGGTGTCCAGAGATGTTGTGTGGTATTTTGATTGTGTTCTGACAAATGGAGCTTGCTTGGAGTCAGAGGGCGGAGCTACCACTAGCCTACCTAAACTAACCACAGAGACTTGAGGACCGTGGACAGAGAGGAGGCCGGAAGTAGTAAGGCGGGGCAGAGAGAGGATCCGGGCATTTCTGGACAGAGGAATGGAAGGGCTAGGGCGCTGCTCTCTTCTGCTCTGATCTTTAATGTTCTTACCGCAATATCTGACTCCTGATTTTTTAATTAATAAATATTAATTATATTAATTCTTCACAAAGAAACTACAGGAGGCTAGTACTGCCTGTGAGGAACGATGGACAAGATGGAGAACTCATGCTACCGTATGAAGCTAGGGGAACCGGAAGTGTTGAGGAATCACCCCTAGGAGCTGTTGTGCCGGTGCCCTTAACCTCGGCCGGAAGCACATCACCCAGCAGAAGTACAGCTAGCTTTTCTCTCCTGTTGGTCCAACTCAGAGAGAGGCCAGCTCAAAAGAATGCCAGGAGAGGATGCTGGATGTCACAGTTCAAGGCAACCTCCCCGACACAGCAGAGAGAGTCAGAAAGACTGAAGAGCACATTTCTTTGTATTTTTTTAGGTGTGTAAGTGTGTGTGTGTGTGTGTGTGTGTGTGCGCGCGCGCGCGCGCGCGTGCGTGTGCATGCATGCACGTGTGACACTATGATATGAAAGAAAATATGCGTGTGTTCTCATCCCCAGGAAGAGGCTTAACTCCTCTGGTGATTTGAATGAGAATGGTCCCAGTGCTTGGCCCTCTATTGATGGAACTGTTTAGGAAAGATTAGGAGGTGGGGCCTTGTTCAAAGAACTGTTCCACTAACTGGGGACTAAGTGTTTAAATGTATGAGACTATAAGGGCCATTTTTATTCATTCAGATTGCCACACCTGGGGTTGCTTGGTGGCTGTTGGATGTCCAGCCCCCTAACCTCCTGAAATATGTTCATTTGAAATGAGAAAAAATTTTAATACACCAAGATTAAGAGAAACATTGGTATACTTAATTTTATCTAAAGAATTTTTCTTCCACAGGTGAGATTACAAGTTAATTAATGAGTTTATTAATTTTACAGATAAGGAAAGAATTCCGAGAAACTAAATCAATAAATGTCACACTATAACCTTGAACCCAGGCAGAGAGGCCTCCCAGCAGGGATTTCCCAAGAACCTCTGTGCCCCTCCCTTCAACTGTCAGACTGTCATATTTTCACTTGCAAAGTGAATGTGTTTACAGGTGTGTAGGAGCTTGAGGCTGACCTCCAAAGACTTGTGGAAGCTTCCTGTATGTAACTGTCAAAGGAATGAACCTGGGTCAAGGAACTTGGTACAGTATGGATGAGGTCTCTTCTCTTAAAAAAAAGGAGGGGGGATCTTAAGACAGAGACTATTCCATTTTGCTTTGGGTAGATTTAATAAAAACAACAACAAAAAAAAACTGTCTGTGTAACGGAAAGTGGAAACAAGAGAAGCCTGGAGCCAAGTCACGCATAGCATGCACATCATACACCACAGAGAAAATGGGGGGGTGGGGGGGACACAGACCACAAAGAGAGAGAGGAGGGGGGGAAGGAAAGGGAGGGGAGCATAAAAGGAATGGCTAAATTGTCTCAACTAAACCTCCATTTCTTCTGGCCATTGACTCATGGTTTTCTTATGTCGTGGGGCAGCCTCAACCACAGTGAAGATGGAATACTGACTTCATTTCTGCTCAGGCACAAAGAAGGGCATAGCAGAGAGGAATCATGAATGTGTATTACTGACATGTGCAGCACTGTGTCAAGGACCACAATGCTTCAAACCCATGGGAAAGGCCACACTCCCCTGGGGCCAGAGGAATGGCTAAACCTTCACCTGGTCCCTGTAGTAAGCTGAGAACTGTTGACCTTTGGCTAAAACCAGAGTGTGCAGAAAGTGTCAACTGTAGTTTCCTCCTTTGGGATGACTGAGATCTGAGACAGCTCCCTACGGAGACCTCCTGCCAAGATTTGCTAATTGTCTTGCTCTGAGTTCCAGGCTGATGTTGGCGAATCTCCTTCAGAGCTGCACAGTTAACTCATCCCAGCTTTCTATATGTGTGTTCATGGTTTCTGCTCCCCTGTTGTCCAGGCCAGTCACCGAGCTGTGTTGAAGTATAAACCCCATGCTTGTCACATTTCTACTTGCCTTTACCCAACTGGTTTTTTAACCTTATTAAAGATTTGTATATTTTTATTCATTGTATTCTTGCCTGCATGTATGGCTCTGCGCCACATGCATGCAGTACTCACAGAGGCCAGAAGAGGGCAGAGGCTCCCCTGGAAGTGGAATTTAGGACAGTAGTGGTACAGTGTGGGTGGGTACTAGGAATTGAACTTGGGTGCTCTGGAAGAACAAGTGCTGAGCCATCTCTCCAGCCTCCAATTATGTTTCTAAAGATTACACTCTTGCTTCCTTGTTTGCGGTTAGTTGAACTCTCAACTAGTTACTTTTTACAGTACTCCATCTGAAACCTTTTTTATCAGGATTACAAGTACCAAACTGTTGAGGCCTGAGAAACCTG
Source organism: Phyllotis vaccarum (assembly GCA_033318265.1). Lineage (NCBI taxonomy): Eukaryota > Metazoa > Chordata > Mammalia > Rodentia > Cricetidae > Phyllotis > Phyllotis vaccarum. Next base: position 20,220,593 of record JARWLC010000004.1, on the reverse strand, counting down.
GAAGCCTCCCCATAACTGCATAGTCCTGATCTACTCTGATATGTTTATTAAAAAGTACTCTTTGGAGGGTTGGGAAAATACCCATCAGCCTGTGTCTTGTGGGCAGTGATGGACACTCACACGACAAGGTTCAGAGTCATCCTGTCCCTTATTTGCAACCAACATGGAACCAAATGGTATTTAGAAAATGGACTTTCCCGGGGCAAGGTCAGCCCTCAGCTAGGGACGTACAGCACGGCGTAGCCAGATCCCAATGCTCAAAAGAGACAGGAATATTGCTCCCCTTATTAGCCTGTTCTCTCCTGAGTTTCTTTGACTATCCCAAGCACAAAAGTTGAAAGTTACCTCCCACTCATCCAGCTGGGTATAGTGTTCCAAGCCCTTAGTTCTGGCCACACTCAGGAGGCAAAGGCAGATGAAATTAGAGGCCAGTCTGGTTTCAGAACAGCCATGGCTACAGAAGAAATCCTATCTTGAAAAATAAATAAATATATATATTAAAATACATTATATGTATATATAATCTCCCACCTCTAGTCTTGGTCAAAACCAAAAGTCTCATCCTCTGCTTAGTCGAAACTCAGTCTCATTTTTGGCTCCACATCTCCAGGAAGAGAAAAGATGCAAGTAACAATTTATAGGCAAACAAGGTTTCCTAAGCCTTTTGTAATTTGTCCCAATAAATTTAAGTACAAAAAATATCTCTTTTTTTTCTAGGTCAAATTAAATCTGGTCAAGTTCTCATTCTCTACAAGAACTGATAGCAACTTACCATCCGTCATTGGAGAGTTTTCTATGCCAGGAAGAGCCAACATTCCCCAGTTGTGCCCTGGTTCCTGGTAGAGAAAACTGTGGTCTCTCGAGTCAGGGCTGCTTCCATGGTTGACCTGGTTGCCTTTCGGCTACACTTGGAGCTTACGTTCTCACACCCAGGAAGCCACATGGCTCTTGGATCAATCACCTTGGGTGCAATTTTGGCTTTTCCTCTGGCTATATTGCTGACTAACTGAACAAAGGATGTTCCCGTATTGGGGTCTGGAAAGGAGGACTCCTGTTGTACTTGGAAACTGCAGCTTGCCCTTCGCTTGCGTGACAATTGTAACATCTGTGCCAGTACAATGGCCACTTTGTTTTATGAGCTTATTGTGTAAATTTGTAAAAAAGCAAACCACTCTCCTAATACACACATCCTTCAAGGTATGAGGAAGTGGAATATGGGGATTTCTTTAGAATGTTTCAAGTAACATAGGAACGATTTTAGAAGTTGCCACTTTGATTGTCTGAATGACCTCCACTATACCAAAAGTCCAAGGAACTTCCCAGACTCATGGTGTCATTACCTGAAAGCTCTACTATTGAGATTCAAGCTGAGATGTTCAAATTCATCAATTGATTCTTTTATGGTTTGAGCATCTGTGTTGTGCCTGAGAAATCTTTGTCCCCAAGATTACAAATTTTTAAATACATTTTGTTTTAGAGGTTTAATAGCTGAAATGCATTTTTAAATTATAATTTGCTTTTATTTTATGTGAATGGGTGTTTTGCTTGCATGTATGTCTGGTACTCAAGTTAGACAGAAGAGGGTATCAGCTTCCCCGAAATAGGAGTTACAGAGAGTTATGAGCTGCTGCCTGGGTGGTAGGAATCAATACAGGGTCCTCTGGGAAGAGCAGCTGGTGTATAACAGCCAGCAATCTCTCTAGCTTATGGACTATGATACATTTTGAGTGAAGTTTTATGTATGGTGTAAAGTGCCTGGCTGTTTGGCCTTGAACTCACAGAGATCTGGACTGACTACCTTCTGCCCCCACCCCTCCCTAGAACTTACTATATAGCCCAGGATAACCTCAAATTCTGTGTAAGATAGGCTGGCCTTACACTCAGCAGTGTTCCTGCCTCAGTCTCTTAAGAGCTGGGACATACGCATGCACTATCATATCAGTATTTTGCCATTAATTAAAATATGTTAATATACCTCTCCCTAGTATATCCCTTACCAAATCAGCAAATGGCTGGGTTGTGAATATGGGCGATACAAGTAGGAACAAAATGGCAGCGTCCTGTTATATCTTCCAAAGTCTGTCATTTAGACAAAGGCCAGCATTCCCTTGGGGACTTGAAGAAGATAGTTCCTACTAGAGTCATTCTCCTTATCTCTGGCCCAAGGGACATGTGGCTCTCCCAGTAACCTATGCCTGTGCTGCTTATGGGTATTTCAAGGTCTGTGTCTGTGATAGCCTCTAGGATGTGAGCCTTGCTTCCCACTGGAGAAGGACAACCAGTCCTACACTCAACTAAGCAACCTTCTCACCTTCTCAGGTAGACTTTGAGTAGTAAAGCACCGAATCTCCCTTTCCACGGTAGGAACTGTGTAACTGTTTCCCAGTGTTCACCAAGTTCAAGTCACATCCTGTCTCTCCAGCATGTTGCAGCCCCGCCCCTTACCCCTATTCAAATAGTGCTCATGCATGACCCCTCACTGCCTACTCACGGGTACCTGTTACAGAGTCATCCAGGCTGGATACCCAGTCCCCATGCTAAACCTCCAACCCCCGAGCTTCCCTTTCCTTTCCCCCAACTTCTCTATCCCTTTATAACCTCAGCCATGTGCCCTCTTGGTTCTGTCTTGGCTCCTCTCCCTCTCTCCCTCTCTCTTATCTGCGCCCTCATGGTCCAATTTAGTCACCGGGTCCGGCTCAGTCTGGACCCTTCTAACTGCCTCTGTCTGTACTCTCCCTCAATCTGCAATACACCACGGCACAACCCACATCTAAGACCTTCATGTCCTCGTTTTTTCCTTTGAAGTCCAATTTTTAAATGGTCAAAAGAGGGCCCGGAGAGATGACTCGGCAGTTAAAAGCACTGGACTTGGGTTCAGTTCTCAGCACCGACATGGAAGCTCACAACCATCTGTAACTCCAGTCCCAGATGAACTTGATGACTTCGTCTGCCCTCTGTGGGCACCAGACACTCACACATACATGCAGGAAAAGGTTATAATTAAATTTATAAAAAAGTAAAAACTCCCCAGGCCTGGTGGAGTAGGTCCATAATCCTAGCTACCTGGAAGGTGAGACAAGAGATCAAAATTCAAGGCCTGCTTGGGTTACAGTTCACTCAAGACAAATCGGGGAAACTTTTATGAAACCATTTCAAAAATTAAAAAAAAACAAACTAAAAAAAAGGGCAGAGCTGCAGGGGTAGAGGGTAGCATGGGTGCGGTCCTAAATTCAACCTCCACTGCTACTATAGGAAAAAAAGAAATCAAATCCTCAGTTTCTGAGTAAACATAAACAGACGATAAGCATGATTTGCTCTCATAGTGTGTTGACCTTAAATTTAGAGCATCTATATGTAATAAGACAGTGAATACACCTAATGGTAAATATACATATATACTATATGTCTACATTTTCCTTTTTTATTTTCAAATTAGATAAATATCAGTTATGTCCCAAGTTATCTTCTTTCCTTGTTTATCTAATATACCTCTTCAGTTTTAGTGTTTGGAGATTTTATAGTGAACCTCTTTTGCCTATCACACTTTATCTTAAAATAATGTACTATTTCATAGATAGCATAAAAAACTTGTAAAACATTTCCATTCATCTTTCAACCTTTACTATGACATCACGTTTTATTTTTATAACTTTAAAGTTTTCTTATTTAAAGACAAAAATCATATGTATTTTTCTCACAGAATCATCATTTCTGACGCTCTCTAGTCTGTTATTTTAAAAATTTCTTTGTAGAAACCTGGAGAGATGGCTCAATGGTTAAGAGTACGGCTACTCTTCCAGAGGACTGGGGTTAGATTCTCAGCACCACATGATTGATCACAACCATCCTTAACTCCGGGTCGAGGGGATCTGATGGTGCCCCCTTCTGGCCACTGCAGGCATCAGACATGCAAGAGGCAACAATAATGCATGTAGGCAAAACACCCATGCATTTAAATTTTTAAATGTTTAAAATTTTCTTTGTATAGATTCATAATTTCTTTCTATCCAAAGAGGTTTTATTATTATATCTTGTACTGTGGGTGTGAAGGTTACAAATACTTTCAGCTTTTATATGTCTGAAAAAAAAATTGGAGGCCAGTGGCATGGCTCAGTGGGTAAAAGCACTTGCTTGTCAAACCTGACAACCTGAGTTTGAATCCCAGAGCCCACATGATGGAAGAAGAAATCCAATTTCTGCAAGTTGTCCTCTGAACCTCAGACAGAGAGAGAGGTTGAGAGAGAGAGAGAGAGAGAGAGAGAGAGAGAGAGAGAGAGAGAGAGATTGAGAGAGAGAGAGATTGAGAGAGAATAAACGAATGTTTAACATCTCTTTAAAGAAGTTTGGCTTAGTCAGTTGTCTCTTGGTTCAGCAAAAAAACAGTCTCAAAAACTCGAGTGGAAAATAATAGAGGAAGACATTTACTAGTGACTTCTGAACTCTACATTCAGCACACACACACACTCACACACATTTACACATACCTATATAGTTGTGCACACACACTCACACACTTACACAGTCACACTCACACACATTCCCACACAGATTCACACACATATGCACAGTCACACACACAGTCACACACACACATTCGCACACATACACTCATGCACACACTCATTTACACGCATATACACTCATACACATTCATGCACACTCACACACATTCACCCACACTCACACATACTCACATACACATACACAGCCACACACACACATTCACACTCAAACACATACTCAAACACACACACTCACACAGTCACACACACACATACACAGTTGCACACAGACGCACACACACATACACACTCATACACACAGTCACACACACAGTCTCACACACACACAGTAGCATGCACACACAGTCACACACACACATATATACACACAGTCACACATACACAGTTGCATATGCACACACATACAGTCACGCACACACACACATGCACAGTCACACACACAGTCGCGCGCGCATGCGCACACACAGTCAAATACACACACACAGTCACGCACACACACATATACACACACAGTCACACACACACAGTCACACACACACAGTCATGCACACACACAGCCGTACACACATACACATATGCACAGTCATGCACACACAGCCACACACAGTCATGCACACACACAGTCGCACACATGTGTGCACACACAGTCGTGCGCACACACACAGTGTCACGCACACACACACACAAAGAGAAAGAAAGAAGAAGAAAGAAATGCAAGTTATGCAAGTTTCTGGAGTCACAGCCTTGACCCTGGCTGCCCTCCCAGGCCAAGCTTGACAGGACAATTAAGCAAACAGGTGACAGTGAAACGCGATATTCTACACCGGGAAGAGGAATAAAGGTGCAGTGACCCACCCCTCTGCAAGTCCACCTTCCAGTCCTCACTTGAAGTTCAGGTTTAAATAGAGGGCATAGCTAAACAGTCCCTGTCAAAGTGTGCCCTGCTGATTGTCCAGGTCCTATCTTCCCGGCAAGGTGTTTGACAAGTTGTCAGAGCTGTGTGGCATCTCTTTCTGGAAGACAAGTTCCCCTCTGGCTGGCAGGATTCAGTCCTTTTCTTCCCACAGTGCCAAGCTTCTAGGAAAATTCCATCATCTCAAAAGTCTGAGATAAATCCAAACAAAGAAATCTGAATGTTATAGGGAAGAGCACAGTATCCATTCAGATATCTTCATTCTTAGCAAAGGGACAGGGAACACCTTCAGTCACAGTATTTGGAGGGTAGAGACAGATGGGTCAGACTGAGACCAAAGCCAGCCAGGGATACATAGTGAGATACTGTCTTAGGGAGAGAGAGAGAGAGAGCCCTTATTATTCCTGCCAGGGTAGTTACAGAGCCATCTTTTGAACTTTACATACCTGAGTTTGTCAACAAGGGGGTTAGGAGATGATTCTTTATAGGAAAGAACTGGAGTTAAAATGGAAACATTATAGAAACATTAATTTTAATGTGTTTGTATTGCAACACTAAAACATATTGATGAAAGTGACATTGTATAGGAACAAAACACACATGGATGTCCGAGCTGTCTCATCCACAGCTTAGCAAGTCTTCTCATTCCCATGAGCTGCTTTTTAAGTTTCCAGACACTCTGTTCACAACCTTATATATCAATAAAGTTTACAGGCATCGAACTCCTAGAATTCTAGCATTGGAAAGATGTGGAAAATGATCTAGTTCAACCTTCAGTTAAATTTAGATGCTTCTTTCACAGCATACACGACAGATGGTCACCTAGCCTCAGCTTGATATTTCTAGCAACAGAAAAACGCAAAATCCATGTGGCAGATGCTTCAAGTTTGGACACTTCTAGTGATTTCAAATTTACAACATGTGCAAAAATCAGCCTCTCTGAGATGCCTGATGGCTGCTTCTAGATTTACTCAGAGGGCAAGCACATCTATTCTTTCTCAAACTTACCTGCCTGCCTTTCTAATCACCCTCCAACCTTGCTAGAGGGAAAATGTGAACATTGATCCTTCTTCTTCCCCTGGGTTGAAGAAGTTCTCTGGTCTTCTGAAAATGAACCAGTGAGTAGTGTAACTTCTCTGTTTTATCTTTCGAGAGAAGGTTCTTATAAGTAACCTAGGCTGGCCTCTGACAGTTCTCCTGTCTTATTTTCTGAGTCCAGAGTTTACAGGAGTGTCACTATGCTTAGCTTGATTTCTCTCTTGATTTGCCTTATATCAAAAAGTATATGTCTCTCATCACCAAGCTATCAGTCAAATCAACGAAATAGTATTTCTGGTGGGTTGCTAAAAAAGTAAAAGTACATGTCTATAAAATCACTGACTAAGAGGGTTGGTGACATGCTGTTATTGGTAATGGTCGGTGGGAGGGTGGAATAAAGGATATTAGTTTCAGGGATCTCATTATAAAAAGGGAATGTAGAAATAGGGTAAAGGGTAGATTATTGAATTTACTTTTAAACCAAAGAAGCAACTACTAGTCTGAAATGCTTTACATTGGTATAGATGTTTGTATATTGATACAAATTTGAGGTTATTTTGTTATGCTTTATGTGTGTGTATTTCTACTTGTTTGGAATACTGTGTTTAATCAGCTCATTTAAAAATATAATGCATAGTTTTAAAATACAGGTTAATAATTAGTTGTCTATAATAATTATCCTTATCTATCAAATTTATGGTCATGTTAGTTAGGTCTTCTAGGTATACAGAAATATATTTCAGATAGATAATCTTCAAACACTTCAAAGATCTATAAAATAAAGCACTTAAAATGTTTTAATAACTTAGGCTTGATGTGGGATGTCTTTACGCTATGAATAAAGGACTGTTTTGGCCTATGGTGGGCACCATAGAAGTAGGCAGAGAAATTGAGGCATAGATAGGGGAAGGAGCATGGAATCAGGAGAGACGTGACCTAGCCCCCATCCACCCATGAAGCAAGATGTAACAAAATAGGTAAGCCATGGACCATGTGGCAGGACAGATTAATGTAAATGGGTTGAATTAAGATGAAATAGCTAGCTAGCAACATGCCTGAGCCATAGGCCAAACAGCATGAAATTAATATAAGCGTCTAAGTCATTTTGGGGGCCGAAGCAGGGCAGACAGGTCCAGACTGTGGTGCTAGGCCGTCTGGAAGTGTAGGTCTGTGGGTCTGGACCTTGAGGCTAGGCCAGGCCAGAAACTTCTTCTACATAGGCTTTTCATGATAGTGAGACATGTCTGTTCCTAGCAGCACTATTCTACTTCAGAGAAGATTATAGACATTAAAGAAATTTCTATATTTTCTTTGTGGCAAAAGATAGTTGTGTAGGAACAAACAACAAAAACCAAAACCCTGCCCTTGCCTCAATCACTGACAATTACTGTCCAAACTGGACTCATAGGACATAAAAAGGTGGCTGTTGAACTTTGCCAAGACAAGGTAGAACAGTCCTTCAGAATTCCCTTCTTCACAAGAAAGTCTGTCAGATGCTCTAGGTTTATAGGTCAAAGATAGATGCCCCCAATGTTGCCGAGGAACTTTGGGTGACTGTCCAGACAGCCGGATATCCCTGTCATTAAGTAATAGTTCATCCTTCTGGGGTCTTTGATGGAGTTAAAGACTAACCACGTATATCTTTACTTATAATAGAAATATAATAGAAATTAATACAAGACTTTAGACTCACCTAGATAAGACAGATAATTAAGTCTTGTCTCTAATTTTGCCAGATGCAAATGGATTGGATATTGTTACTGTAATTCTTACTTAGTAATTGTTTTTGTTGTATATAGTCTTACTCTATTAAGGTTAAAATCTTCATGTTTAGTTAGACAAGAAGGGGAAGTGCTATGGAGCAGTCCTTTTCTACATAATGAATATGTGGTACTCTCATGGTTAATAAAAAGCTGACAGGCTGGTAGCTAGGCAGGAAGTTAGGCAGGAAAGCCAAACTGAGAAAGATGGGAAGAGAAAGGATTAAGTGAGGAGATACATCAGCCAGCCAGCCAGGAAGCAAGACATGCTAGAGAACAGGTAAAGCCACAAGTTGTGTGGTAATGCATAGATTAATAGGAATGCATTAGTTTAAATGGAAGAGTTAGCTAGTAACAAACCTGAGCTATCAACCAATCACTTATGATTCATATCCAGTCTGAGTTGATTGGCTATTTGGGGCTGGGCGGTGGGGACAGGAAATGTTCCTTTACAAGAAAGTCTCCAAACAATTAGTAGACTTAGAGGGAGTGTTTGCACACTATGACAAAGCATATGTACAAACTGTATAAACTGACAGCAGGTCTTCTTTATAATGTGGTTAAGGAGAGGTAGAGAAAGGACTGCCAAAAGCATCCGGAAGAGTCTAGGGCAGAGAAAGAAGCAGAGAGGGGCAATAGCAGGAGATAGAGAAAGGGTGAACATTGTTAAGCAGGAGCAGATCAGAGAGTGAGCAAGCACATATTGAGAATAGCAGGGCTACAAAGAGGGTGTGTAGCTACGGGGAATTTAGGGTCTGGGAGGAGATGATAAGGTTAGAATGTCAGCATAAACTTTGAAAGGTGTGACAGGTATTTTTGATACTGAGGGAGCCTGGAGGCCAGTATGAGCTTTGATTAACTGGTATGCAACACAGGTGTCCCTTCAGCCAGGAGGGAGGGAAATGACTCCTTTTGGTAGATGGGAACCAGTTTTACAAGTTCCTGAGGAATGCTGGCTCTTATCTAAGCACCAGAAATCCCTCCTGTAGTCCAGTTTGAGCTCTTTAAACTGCCCTTTGGAGTTTAGGAGTTCCCTTCGCACCTGACAGCTAATATATAAACAATTCTTTCAAATTAATTCGAAAGAAATCTGCAAACAGCTACAACAGATAGGAACAAAAGTTCATACTGAAATATAATCAATAAACCTCTGACCATCATCAGAGGTCATCTAAAAAATACACACTGAAGCCACGGCCATGTACTACATCCACCTTGTCGTGAGATGGACTAAGTGGGCTGATTTTAGGACTTCACTCAAAGACCCTCTCACCAACAACCAGAAGGACTGTTCTAAGTAAGCAAGAGGTTGTTCTCTTTTTCCATACTTTCCTGCTGGGATGACTGCATTTCAGAGCAGACCTTAGCACATGCATATAGCTGCTGGACCTGAAGCCTGAAGGGCTTGTGAAACACAGAGGAACTGTAAGGCCTGTAGAGACCTAATAACAGAACAGAGGCTACTCTGGCCTTTTTCCCAAACAGCCTGTGCTGTGGTTTTCATCATGGAAAAGAAAATATATATATCGGGGGGAAAGCAATATCCTTACATTGTTTCCTAAACATGCTGTTCCTTTTAAAAATCCACGGTGGAACCTCTAAGCTGGGCTCCTCTCCCTCCTAAGCATTCTCAAACCACACAATTAACAGTCGGAACACTTCTCATCGCTTAAGAAAATTTTCCTTTTCACTTGAAAAGAAATGGGAAGCACCAGAGGAAGTTTTAGGAGGGGATTTTAACCCACATAATAACTAACAAAGCAGAAAACAGCCCAGAGATGAAACCTCACAGTCAGCTGGTTGCCTTTACCATACAGAATAGGAAACTATAAGCTAAAAGAGGCAAGAACTTAGAAATGAGGGAGGTTGTAAAAACGCAAGTCAGTTGCTACTGGGTGTCGGCAGGGGTGCTTCATCCTGCTATGGTCCAGCTCCTCCTAAGAGTCATATTCATTTCGGAGGGAACAGGGCTACCAAGGACCACCACTAGAGGGCACTGTGCACTGCTGGGCTAGTTGTGCTGGTTGCCTTACCTTCTCAAGGGCTTCGACCTCTAGCGACAGGTAACCCTCAAGCCTGCTAAATCTGAACTAAATCTCCAAAATCCATAATCTAAATTAAACCCAATACAATATCTTTTCTTTTTAAAAAAGTAAAAGATTGTGGTTTGTAGATTGGACAGGACTGCCATTATAAATATTTTCTGAAATTCCTTCATTGCTAATTTATAACTTTAAATTCCATCCAGCCTTCAAGGACTTTGAGGATGCCTAGGAAGAGGCAAACTGTGCACCACACAGCTAAGAGGCAAGCATGTAGGACATAGTATGCATGTATATGCCTCAAGAGACTCAAGGGGGAGGGGGAATGAGTCTCCAACGCAGGTCACGGCAAAAATCTCGCCCTTATAGGGTCTCATGAGCAATCTGATCACAAAGCGAGGCCATAAAAGAAGCAGAAGTTCTAGAAATAACCCTCAAGAGACATGTTTTTGAGACCATAAGAAATAACAGCTAAGCTAGTGAACAAAGATATCCTGTCATCCTGAGCACCCCAGCTCTGAGCAACCTTCCCCTGTCTCAGAAGAAATGCCCTCTGCTGGGCCTTCAGCTCCAGTGTCCCCATTCCAGTGTCCCCATGAAGGCTGAGTGGCATCGGTGACATTGTTTTCATCAGTGGTGAGTCATAAAAACATGCCTTTCTATCCAACAGCAGGTAAGGTGGTGGATTAAAGCTGTCCTTTGTGTCACCTGGTAAAGAGTCAGAATGGAGGAAAAAAATAGAATTTATTCCAGAGAAAGAGAGGTTGTGCTTTGGAAATCCACAAAGGTGGTAGGACATGTGCAAAGTGTGGAGGAAGAGGTGAGTAACACATCGAACTGGACACAGCTCAAGCTGCAGGGTCCCCTTTCAGAGAGAAAGGAGCCAGAAGCCTCATCCACAAAGCAATTCATGTGGCCCTGATGAGGAGACACTGAGGTCCCACCCTCAGGACAGTCCCATAGCTCTCACAAGCCTTGTGTCCAATTGTGAGTTTCTTCCAGTGATTCCTCTGACAGGGATTTCATGGTGCCACTCTTTGTGACTCAGAGGACAAGGCCTAGTGCCATCGTGTTTAAAATAGAGCTGAGACTTAGTGACTTACACCTTCAATCCCAGCACTCCAGAGGCAGAGGCCGGCTCTGGTCTATGTAGAGAGTTCCATGACAGCCAGGGCTACATACACAGAAACCCTACATCAAAGATACTAACAATCATAAAGGCGAAGGAAGGAAGGAGGGAGGGAGGGAGAGAGGGAAGGAGGGAGGGAGAGAGGGAAGGAGGGAGGGAGAGAAGGAGGGAGGAAGTAAGGGAGAGAGGAAGGGGGAGGGAGAGAGGGGGAGGGAGGGGGATGGGGAGGGAGGGAAAAAGGATGAACCCACGACCCTGAGAAGCAGGCAGTTGTGGCACACGCTGTTAGTCCCAGCATTTGGGAAGCAGAGGCAAGAGAATCTCTGTGAGTTCAAAGCCAGCCTGGTCTTCAAAGCAAGTTCCAGGACAGCCAGGACTGTTACACAGAAAACTCAGTCTGGAAAAAACAAACAAAGCCAGGAGGAGGTGGATCTGTCCTCTGATATCTCCGACTGTCTTCCATTTGTAGTAGGAGGTTTCTGACCCTGACTTTCGGGCCTAACCTCAAGGTTTAGGACCCACTGACCAGCAGACCTGCAGACCCGTAGACCCGTAGACCCGCAGACCCACAGTCCCATAGTCCCACAGTCCCACAGAGATACACAGATGCTTTCTTTGGCTGATCAACCTCAGGCCCAGGCATATAACTTACTAACTCTCTACCCTTCATCTAAACCATGACACTTCCTGTTCAGCCATGTGGCTCGGTACCTTTCCTTAGAGCAGCATAGTTGTCCTCTGCTTCTTCTGGCTTCTCTTTGGCATTCTGCTTTGTGCTTCCTGTTCTCAAGAGTTTTCTTAGTCTGGTAGTCCCGCCCACACTTCCTGCCTGCCTTTGGCCAATCAGCGCTTTTTATTAAACCAGTGGGTGGGATAATTATTTAAAATGAAACAACACAATCTCCCACATCCACCTTCAGCCTACAGGCCCAGAGGCTCTGGCATACCTTTCAGCGATGCAGGAAATTTGAGGGACTGTCTCACCTATATTGGCAAAATTCACCGTTTGATTTCCTCTGTGTCCTTCAGAATGTCTGGCAGTTTCTTCTGTGAAGCAGGAACCTGAAGGATCACCCTGCCTTGTTTTGGGAAAGTTCAGCACCCTGCCTTGTTTTGGGAAAGTTCAGCAGTCACTTTTCTATGGGTCCTGCATGTCCAGTTTATACAGCATACTGCCAAGCAGTGCAAGCAAGGGCAGTTTCTTGTCCTAATGGCTAGCCTTGCCACATGAAGAGCAAACTCCATAAGAAGTTTCTTCTATGCCCATCATCTCTAAAATAATTGGTACTGCCAGGAGCAGAAATGTCTCACTGTTCAGAAAAGTCTAAATTATAAAGATATTTTAAGTGCCATATTCTATAGATCTTGGAAGTATTTTAAGATTGCCTATCTATATGAAGGATATTTCTGTATGACCTTGAAAATGTAACTAACATGAGTATAAGTTTGCTATTATACATAACTATCAATCTGTATTTCTTAATTATATATTACATTTTTAAATGAGCTGCATAAACATAATACTTTAAACAAGGGTAAAATTACACATACAGTATAATAAAATTAGCTTTAAATTTGTATCAATAAACCCAAATGCATACCTATGTAAAATATGTAGGATTAACAGTTGTTGTTTGTGTTAAAATAGATTCAATAATCTACTCTTTTGTCCTATCATTTCTATATCCCCCCTTTTCTTTTTAGAATAAGATCCCTGAATCTAATCTCCTTTATTTAGGTTTTTTCCTGACCATTACCCATAATAATTTATAACCAACCTCCCTAAACAATGACAAACATTCATAATTTATTTTTGGAAATGTTGGTACAGTTCTCTAGACTACTTCCTACTAATTGGGGGTACTGGTAATCTTTGGGGAGCCCTAAAAGTTTCAGGATTATGGTCAAGTCCTGACTGGAGAATTCTGTGAGGTTAGATTATCTCAGTCAGCAAACCTTGAAGCCATTCTAGATTCCAGAACTCAGAAGAAACTGCAACGGAGTTGCTCTGAAACATTTGATAATCTGGGCCATTCATTACCATCAAAGACTTTTTTCAGGGAGTCTTTCTCAATAAAACCTGATTTTTCTTAACCTAGAAGGGATCTACAGCCTCTCATTTCCTGTAAAAACAAAATCATAACCTCTTCTCAAAAGTAACATATCTTTTAACTTATATTTTTAAATCAAGGCATTTTCAAAGTAAATAGATTGGATTAGTTCAGCAACATTTATAATCAAATGTCTCCTAGCAGCTGTTGCTCCTTACTCAGTTGACAAACAATTCAAATACAACACAATAACATACAGTTTCCTGACTCTCTGTGTATTTTCCATCTTTACATGGCTTATTTTATATTACTTTATTCCCTTTTTAAGGACTTTATTATTTTTGAACTATGTGTTTCTTTTTTATGACTGTCTATACCTTCTCCCAAGCCTACATATATTTTTAAACACATTGTAAACCATTTAGAGGGGTTTTTGTTGTTGTTGTTTGTTTTATTTTTATCTGAGTCTGGTTTTATTGCATATTTCTTTTTCTGACCACTTGGGTCTTTAATCAGCTAAGAGGCATGGCTAGGACTAAAGGTGGTGGCTTTGGCTGTAGGCTCCTCCCCTTTCTTGGTTTCTGAAAGCCATATTTACCACTTCAACTCTGGGAAGTTTTTGGGTCCTCACTGGCACCAAGTAGCATACTATCTGCTATTCATAAACCTCATTTAAGTGTCTGGTAGCAGGGCCTCTTAAAATAGCTTTGTCAGGGAGCAGTCTCTTAAAGGAGCCACACCTCTGCTTACCTCTAGCAAGCAGAGCCCACCCTAGAAAATGCTGCTGCCAAGAAGCCATGCTTGACTCTGTTCTTTTGTGTCTAGAATCCCTTTTAAGCTTTTGTCAGGTTTTACTTGAAAATTCTTGCCAAACATTTGGGTGCCACATGTAGGCAGAAGTTTCTGTCCTGCCAGTAAATCCCAAATGCCCAGCAGCCACTTCCCAAATAATAGACTCAGAGACTTAATGTTACTTATAAATGCTTGTCCAGTAGTTCTGGCTTATTACTAACTAGTTCTTACACTTAAATTAACTCATAATTCTTTTCTGTGTTTAGCCACAGTGCTCAGTACCTTTTCTCAGTGCAACATTCTCATCTTGCTTCCTCTGGCGACTTCTAATTCTGCCTTTCCTCTTCCCAGAATCTTTCATAGTCTGGTCACCCTGCTTAGCTATACTCTGCCTTGTTATAGGCCAAAACATCTCCTTTGTTAACCAACTGTAATAAAACATATTAACAGTGCACAGAAAGAAACCCCACAGCATGTTACTCTGCAGGGTGATTGATTTTTAAGGGAATTTGAAAGTACAAAGACTGGTCTTCTATCTTTATATATCTCACTTTTGGGATCACTTCCCCATTCCCAATGCAGTTAGGAGACATGCCTCAGGTACAATATTAGCCACCCCAAGGAATTTGATCTGGGATACTTAGGTAGGTGACAAGACCAGCCCAGTCACAGACCACAAATCTAAGCATGGCCAGCAATAGTCTCTGGTCTTCAAAAAAAAAAAAAAAAAAAAAAAGCTACTAAAGTGAGGACTTCTCTGGTGGACTTTAAACACTTACCTGTTACAGACCCAACATTATGTTAAATCATCTGAAAGGAAAGAGTCCATGAGTTTAGAGACATTTGTTTCCACTCCTTTATAAAATCAGAAAGGCTCATTTCAAGGTCCCAGAAAGAAACTGTTCGGAAAATGAATTTTTAAAAGATCTATTTTAGCCTGTGGGTAGTAGTCCACACCTTTAATTCTAGCACTAGGGAGGCAGAGTCAGATGTATCTCTTGAGTTAGAGGCCAGCCTGATCTACAGGAGTTCAAGAACAGCCAGGACTACACAAAGAAAACCTATCTCAAAAAACCAAAAAGAAGATCTATTCAATTATTTTTTTAAAGATTTATTTATTTATTTATTTATTTATTTATTTATTTATTTATTTATTTATTTATTTATTTATTTATTTATTTATTTATTTATTTTGTTCTGTCTGCAGGTCAGAAGGGCACACCAGATCTCCTTACAGATAGCTGTGAGCCACCATGTGATTGCTGAGAATCGAACTCAGAACCCTGAGAAAAGCAGCCAGTGCTCTTAACCTCTGAGTGACCTCTCCAGTTCCTATTCTATTATGTGTCTGTGATGTTTATGTATGTGTGTATCTGTGTCTCTGTGTGTATGAGTGTGTGTGTGTGTGTGTGTGTGTGTGTGTGTGTATAGGTTATAGAATGACTATAAAGTGTTAAAGAGGGTGCAACAGAGTTGAGCAGAGTTCTAGAAGTTACAAAAAGCCATGACTCAGAGGCAGAAGTAGGTAGCTGATAAGCATGCAAAGGGGATCTCTGGAGTACATTTTGAGACAGGAGGAAGAGGGTCAGCCATACAATCTTGATAGAGATCACTGTCTCTGGAAGATGTCTGCAATATCAAGCCAAGGAAGTAACTGGTTTGGGCTGGGCCTCAAGGTCAGTCCAGATGCAGAAAGGAGGTGTGGGACCATCAAAGCCATAAAATAGAAAACCACTTCGGACCAGACAGACAAATAGACAGGTGGGCCCAGGTGCAGGATGAAGTGTGACATCCTGCCTTCCTTCCAGGCCCTTCCCTTCACATTGGCAAACAATGTGACTGACCTTCCCTTGGAATCACCTTGGATTCTGAGAACACTGGGTGGGATAAGATCATTCCAGACAAGGTGAGATCACACCTAGAGAACAGAAGTATTTATTTCCTGAAGTATTTGTCCCCTAAAGTAATAAGGACTTTTTTGGACCTTGCTAGGTCACAGCTGGGACAAGGACCAAGGAAACAGCCACTAGACAAAATAGTTTAATTTTCATCTAGCTTCTTCCTCTTTATAATGTGGCCACATGGAAAGTATTTCTCTCAGCTTTTTACCATGACTTACCTCTTTATCTGGGATACTGCCTGAGTCTAGCCTGTTGGGGCTTTTGACTCTAAAGCTCCCACTCTGTGTCTCTAAAATAGTTCTGTGGGTAAAGGTCCCTGAGGTGTAAGATTGATGACCTGAGTTCCATTTCTGGATTCCACAGTAAAAGAAGAGTACAGGCTTCCAAAAATTGTCCTCTGCCAGGCATGGTGTTGCATGCCTTTAATCCCAACACTCTCTGTGAGTTCAAGGCCACCCTGGTCAGTATAGTGAGATCCCGGTTAGCCAGTACTAAGTGGAGAAACCCTGTTTCAAGGAACAAATGAAAGCCTGTTGTCCTTTGACATCCAGGCATGGTACAGTGGTATACATGTCTTTCACTCTCTGTCTCTCTCTGTCTCTCTGTCTCTCTCTGTCTCTGTCTCTCTCTCTCTCTCTCTCTCTCTCTCTCTGTCTCTCTCTCTCTCTCTCTCTCTCTCACACACACACACACACACACACACACACACACACTAAAATTGAGAGCTAGCCATGATAACACACACCTTTAATCCTAGCCCCTCAAGCCACAGGGACATGCAGTTCTCAGAGTCCCAGGCCAGCCTGGGTTACATAGCAAATTCCATGTCAACCATGGCTACATGAGACTCTGACTCTAAATTATTTAATTAAAATTAAGAAAACCTCTCCGGTTGTATTCTTAAAGATTTCCTTCTCTTACTTGTATATGTGTGTGTATATCTGTATGAGTGAATGCCGCATGTGTTCCAGTGGCCGAGGAGCCAGAAGAGGGCATCAGGTTCCCTGGACATGGAGTTACAGGCAACTGTGAACTGCTCAGTTGGGGTGCAGGCAATAAAATCAAGTGTTCTTTGTTAATTAAAAACTTCATATTACAGTTCTTAACCACTGAATCATCTCTCCAGCCCCTTTGCCTTCCCTTTATGTCTGCTCCTCTGGTCTCCCATTGGCTCCCTGGTCCCTGAGATCTTTGAATAAATTCTGGCAAGAACAGAATATAGCATAAAGGCCAGAAAGTATATTTTTGTTCTTATATTTATTTATTTTAGAGTGTCTACCAGTATTTTGCCCATTTGCATGTCGGTGTACCACATGCATGCTTGTGTACATGCTTCTGATGTGTGGAGATGGTTGTGAATTACCACTCTGTGGGTACTGAGAACTCAACCCAGGTCCTCTACAATAGCAACAAATGGTCTCCAGCTACAAGACAGAGTTTTTACAGGATAACACAAAGAACTCTTAAGCGGGAGAACATACAGTTACCAAAGGAGCCAGTTCAATGAAACCACTCTCATAAAGCCAAGGTGGACAATGGCCAGGGAGATCATTATGTTGTTTTTCAAGGTTTCTGGAACAGACTGTTTCATTCATTTTCCAGTCTGGGTAATTGACAGGTTTATTTGGATTAACTTTTGTTTTGTCTTGTGTGGTAATATGTTTCATATTTAATAAAAACCAGCCTGAAATATTAGAGAGATCTACCAACAGTCAATCCAGGAGGATCAGAGAGTGGTGATTTACACCTTTAATTTCAGCACAGGGAATGTCTGGGAGTGGTGATTTATGCACTTAATCCCAGCAGATCTGAGTTTAAGGCCAGCTTGGTTTATAGAGGGAGTTCCAGGCTCCCAGGCAGGCAGTGGTGGTGCTAGGCCTTTAATCCCGTAACTCCAGGGACAGAGGAGATTTTTCTGTGTTTCTGTGAGTTCAATGCTAACAACCAAATAATGGTAGCCCACGACTTTAATCTTAACCTGGATGTGAAACAGCTGGGTGAAGAGGGTATTTACGGCAGGCATAGAAAGAGAGCAGGCAGTAGAAGGCACGAGGAGTAAGGCTAAGGAAGGAGCGAGGCTGAGGAAGCTGGAAGACAGCTGGGTAAGATCTGACTGTGGTGTTACTTCTCTTTGATATTTCAGCCTGGTTTTTATTAAATATGAAACATATCACCACAGTCTTGTTTGAGACAAGATCTAGAATTTGCTGTGTAGACCAGGCGGGTTTAGAATTCACAGAGATCCACCTTTTTCTGCCTCCTGAGGGCTGGGTACTACTACTCTCTTAGATTAACTCTTAAAGCAGGAGACAATAGTTCCTAATGTTTGAGGAGGCTAGAACTGTTAAGTCTCCACCCAGGGTCAAAGGGTGAACTCAGATTCTAGCCTTTTGTCCAAGAGGATTAGTTTTCCCTTAATAGACTTTTTAATAAAGTGCAGATATTTCCAGAGATTCCAATATTTTAAAGTTTAAGGTAGGGCAATTACCATGCTTCCCTTTCTGGTCTCACCAAGGAAACAGAAGGTCTGATTCTGATTCTGAGGGAATCCATCTGCAATGGCTTTCAAGCCTACTAAAACTGTCTTTTTACCTAACACTAGGAACAATAGGTTTTATTCTACAACCTAGGTGTGGAGTAGGTAGTATGTTTCAAATTTGTATGAAATATTTTATGATAATTGCACAGGGATTAAATTGCCTTAGTGGCATATTTCTTAACCTTTTAAAAATGTGTTTGTGTGTCTTGCCTACATACCTGTATGTATGTATTTTGTAAGTATCTGTGCATGTGAAGCACGTGCGTGCCTAGCTCCAAGGAAGAAGGTGTGGGTTTTCCTGGAACTGGGTTAATGGGAGGGCTGGGTATGCAGCCTGAATCCTCTGCAAGATCAATAAGAGCTGGCCACCTCTCCAGTTCAGCCTTGATAATCTCAGAAGAGAAAGCTTCTCTGACTCCATTGCAGCCTCTTGCCTAATAGAGAGAGATGGACTAGGCATTCCTCAGCCACAATAATTCTCAGACTAAAAAAAAGTTTATGTGGGGTGTGTGTGTGTGTGTGTGTGTGTGTGTGTGTGTGTGTGTATGTATGTGTGTTCGTCTTTGAGTATTGGGTGTGGGATCCCCCTGCCACCTGATGTGGGTGCTAGAAAGCAAGCTTAGAGCCTATGGAAAACAGTATGCCTTCCTAACTGCTGAGCTATCTCCCCAGTCTCAGTCCTCGTGTTAAGTTTTAAAAAAAAGTTTACTTTTATGTATGTGTATTTGCTTGTATGTGCAATGTATGCCGCATATATGGTTGGTGCCCACCACAGGAGCCAAAAGAGGCCATCAGACGCCATGGAACTGGAGCTACAGATGGTTGTAAACTGCCCTGTGGGTGCTGGGACCTGGATCCTCTGCAGAGTACTAAGTATTCTTAATCTCATCAGGCCCCAAATGAGATTTTGTTTTGTTTCGTTTGAGACGGGGTCTTGCTAGGGTAACCCTGGCTGGCCTGATATATATATATATATATATATATATATATGCAGATTTCCTGTTCCTAATCCCTGACACTCAGAATTTACTTTCTTTTCATTCACAATTTGTAAAAGATCCGCAGGTGCTCATTTTGTGCAGCCAGAACAGAGGGATTCTGGTGCAGGAGGCTCTTAAAGCACTTTCACTTGCTATAAGTCCTTCAGAGTGTAGTTAGGAAGCCAGATGTGGTGACATAGTCAGTCCTTCATCCCAGTACTCAGGAGGCAGAGGCCTCACAAGTCCCTGTGAGTTCCAGGCCAGCCTGGATTAGAGTTCCAGCCCGCCAGCCAGGCCCGGGATTGGATTGGGAGGAGTTCGGTTGCTAAATCCCTAGCTCCTGCTGTTTGCTGTGGCCACAGCAGTTTGAAAAGTTTCTCTACTTTGGTTAAATTGTGACAGTTTCCCGCCACCCCCAGCCCTGAACCACTTAATTAGCATTCCTGACTTGTTTTCCTAAATTCCTGCTCCCCTGCACACACACACACACACACACACACACACACACACACACACACGCACACGCACACGCGCACACACACATGCACACACAGACACACACATGCACACACAGACACACACACACACACACACACACACACACACCCATGGCCTGAGGAGATGTTTGAGGGTCACCTGGCATTCTTTCACTCATTACTCATCACCTCTGCTCCTCCTAGAAATGGCTAATGTCCGCCTTTCAGGAAGGAAATGTTTTAATCTCTCCCCACCCCACTCCTGTCCTGCCCAGTGCCTTCTCCAGCCTGTAACCAGGTGATGGGTGGGTTCCATTCTTAAAGTGACCCTGTCTGAAGATTTTTCCCAAAGTAAACTTTCTTAAGGCATCCTTTTCTTGTCTGCTTTTCCTGCTTCTTGGCCTTTGAATTCCAAAACCCATATAAAATGTCCAGGCATGGTGGTATGTGCTTGTAATCCCGTGCCAGGGAGGTAGAGACTGGCAGGTTACCTTGGCTCCCTGACCAGCCAGCCTCCACACTATGAACTCCAGGACAGTGAGAGCTCCATCTCAGCAGATGGTACTTGAGGAAGGACAACCAAGCTTGTCCTCTCGCCTCCACATACACACATGTGCAAACATGTACCAGCACATGAGTGTGCTCCTGAAAACACATGAGCATGTACACACACATAGGGGAAAAAAAAGTATACCTTTTTATGTTAATGAATATGTTAACAAAATGTTCAGTATGGACTCTGACTCTGGAGAAAGGTATTTAAAGTCTCACAGCCAATTAAAAAATGTTCATCAAATAAGGACATGGTAGCTTTCTACAGAGTATTTGCCGGTCTCTGTGTGTGTGTATATGTGTATACATGTGTGTGTATGTATGTGTGGTGTGTGTATACGTGTGTATGTGTGTGCATGTGAGTGTGTGTGTGTACGCGTGCATTTTTGTATTAGTTAAGAAGTAGGTGCTTTGCTGTGTCTTTTCCCCTAGCTCCTGACCAATCAAAGCAAGCTTCCTGAGGTACTCGACTCAGTTTATATGAGGCACTACAATCGTTCATTCAGAGACAGAGTGAAATAGAAGCTACTCAAGGCTGGGAGAAGAAGGAGTGGAAGCCAGCGCTTAATGAACCCAGAGCTGTGGTTTGGGTTGACAAAGAATTTCCGGAAACGAATAGTTGTAATGCCTACTCCATGATGTGAAAGTACCTGGTCGGGGCTGGAGAGATGGCTCAGCAGTTAAGAGCATTGGCTGCTCTTCCAAATGTCCTGAGTTCAATTCCCAGCAACCACATGGTGGTTCAGAACTATTCATAATGAGATCTGGTGCCCTCTTCTATCATGCAGGTAGAACACTCTATACATAATCTTTAATTTTTTTTTAATTAAAAAAAAAAGTACCTGGTCAAATTGCACTATGCTTCATAAGCCAACATACCCAGCAGAGTGGTGAAAGCCTTTGGTCCTAACACTCAGAAGGCAGATGTGTGTGGATTGTGTGGCCTGGAACCCACAAATGACAAAAATGTAAAAGCTTGTAGCGCATTTGACTAGCATGGGCTAGGCCTTGGGTTTAACCCTAACACTGCTGTACTGCCTAGTTTCATGGCAGCTTAACACAACGTCTTCAAGAAGAAGGAGCCCTGAGTGAGAAAATGCCTCCATAAGATCTAGTTGTAGGGCATTTTCTTGATTACTACTGTGAGAGGTCTAGAGAGGCCATTGGCGAAGGTGCAGCTTCAGTATCAGGTAAAGGCCCAGAATCAAAGGGGTCATGCAGATAAGTTGAGGCTTGGCACCGTGAAGAGGGACTATGGGAAGCTGTCTTAGTTAGGGTTTCTATTGTTGTGAAGAGACACCATGATCATGGCAACTCTTATAAAGGAAAACATTTAATTGTGGTGGCTAGCATCATGGTGGAGCAGAGGTAGATGTGGTGACAGCTGTATCTTGTTCAGAAGGCCACAAGAAGTGAACTGAGACACTGGGTGGTATCTTGAGCAGAGGAAATACCAAAGCTTTCCCCAACCATGACACACTTTTTCCAATGAGGCCATACCTACTCCAACAGGACCAGATCTAATAGCCACTCCCTGTGAGCATATGGGATCCAATTACATCCAAACTACCACCCAGGCTATTAGTGAAAGTAAAGCCCAAATGCAGCAGAAGACTCCAGAATTTTAGAGATGCAAATACTAGGAGATGATCCCAAACACAGCAGCACCAGTGGAGTGGAGCCCAGGAGAGCCTAGAAAACAAGCTGTGTGTGTTGTAGAGGGTGGAGCCAGAAAAATGACCAAGAACCTTGGAGGAACACAGAAGATCTGGAGGGAATCCCAGACATTGGACATGGAGTTATCTACACTTGGGGAGTTTGGCTTTGCTTTGCTTTGTTTGTGACTGCGCTCTGGTTCCTCTTGAAAAAAGGAGGTGTTTAGCTTATTTTTTATTTTACAGGAGCCCACAGTTAAGACACTTTGGATTTTAAAAGAGATTGGCTATTCTAAAGTGAATTTTTTAAGTGTTCAAATTTTTAAAGACCGTGGGTTTTTTTAAATTCTAGACTATTTATATTTTGATCTTGATATTAATGCGGAGTCTTGAACAAGAAAGACAAAAGGTCATGGCTTAACAGTGATGTATTTGTATGTCCAGTTGATAAGGATCCATTGTGTTGGCTTTATGTCACCTTGACACAAGCTGAAGGGAGGAACCTCAACTGAGAAAAGGCCTTCTTAAAATTTAGTTGTAGGCAGGCCTGCAAGTCACTTTCTTTGTCCTCCCTCCCTCCTTTTCATTTTTCTTCCTTTTGTTTTTGTTTTTTTGTTCGCTTTTTTTTTTTTTTTTTTTTTCCTGAAATAGGGTTGGAATTCACTCTGTAGGCCAGACTGGCCCAGAACTCTTGAGATCTGCCTCCCTCTGCCTTCCAAGTGCTAGAATTAAAGGCGAGCACCACCACCACCACCACCACATTTTCTTAATTAGCAGGTTATGGGTAAGAACCGGACTCATTTGGGTGGTGCCGTTCCTGGGCTGGTGGTTCAGGGTTCTATAAAAAAAAAAACAAAAACCCGGGACGAACAAGCCACGAGGAGCAAGCCAGTGAGCAGCACCTCTTTATGACCTCTGCATCAGCTCTGCCTCCAGGTTCCTGCCCTTCTTGAGTTGTCCTGACTTCCTTTGATGATAAACAGTGATTCGGAAGTGTAAGCCAAATAAACCCTTTCCTCCCCATGGTGTTTCATCACAGCAATGGTAAAAACTGAGACAGAGAATAAGAATTTTTTGAAATAATATTTTGTATGTTCTATATTATTATTATTATTCCAGATTCTCTGGATGAGAAGGCAGTGCTCTTAACCACTTGAGCCATATCTCCAGCCCCAGTGAGAATAAGTTTCAACTTGAAGGCTCTATGTTAACACTTTGATGGACAGAGCTTAAGAAAGGAGCTTCATAAGGAGGGAGGGAGAAGGAGGGAGGGGAAGGAAGGGGAGGGAAGGAGAGGGAAGGGAAGGGGCCAGAGAAGAAGAGACTGGAATAGGTAAGAGAGGAGGTGCAGAGATAACCATGGTAAGAGAAAGAAATGGGGAAGGGTTTGCCTTTAATGAGGTGATTTAGCGCCTGCGCATAGACTGCACGCACAC